>OX422219.1:170644311-173144311 GCA_949130495.1 Sambucus nigra
TTTATTTACGTATCGCTATAGTATAGAGAGTTATTTTAAATGTGAATTACCCAATGAAGTAAATTGGGAAAAAGTATGAGAAGGTCTTTGATAAGGACTATACGATTAAGTTCAAGTTAGGCAAAGGCAGTGTAACGTTTTACAATTGAAGTAGATGCTTAGAAGTTGTGGCTTGGAACAGGGTATGGAAATGCCCAGATGTGCAATTTGAGCAAAACATTTCACTCGTTGGAGAAATGTTGAAAAGGTGGGAGCGTTGGTCACTATATTTGGGGAACATGATGTTTTGCTCATAGAGGAATCTTACGGATGGATTTAACCGTGAATTCCTTTTATTTTCCCACACTTAGGGAGAATGTAGTTTCTGAATTATTCACATAAGGATCGGTCAGAGGCCGACGGTGAATAAAGAGTGATATGGTTAAGTGAACTTTGTACTGAACTAAGGTAGATACAATGAAGAGAGAGCCCTTCAAAGGAATTATAGGCTCGCTAGTAAGTGTTGCTAACATGTATGGAGAAGTTGTGTTCATGAAACCCCACAGGTGGAAATCCGCCTAAGGATCTTAAAAGCACCCAAAAGTGTATAATTTATACCCCGAATAGATGCATTTTAGTCGCTCGTTTTTAATAAAAATGGCCTAATGTTCGTATTTATTTATTTCTCAGGTCAATACGCAATTGCGGTATAAATAATACTAAATCAGTACAATTGCCACACAGAAGTGGTTAAAGCAGTGCAACGAAGAAATCAAAATAGACCGCGAAGTCAGAGTCCCATTGAGCTTGCCCAGATGAGTTTCAATGTCCCGAACCAATCCCGTAACCCTAACCTAAGCCAACACCGAGCGCAGTCCATCACCCGAGCCCCGTGTGTCTTTAGTTTGTATTTTATGTTGTTTTTAAATCTTTATTTCGGGAATTTTAAATGTTTAGAATTTATTTATTTGTGCCGTTTTTATTTTTAGGAATTATTTTATAATTTTCTAGTATTTATTTTCTATTTTTCTATTTCTTTATTTTGATTTTTATTTTGATTAGTTTTCAATTTTTAATCTTTATTTTATTTTATTTTTATTAGGAACAGTTTTTAAAAATTTATTTTCTAGTTTTATTAGATTTTAATCTCTTTTATTTTAGTTTTATTAGGATTATATTCTTTTTTAGTTTTAATAGAGTTTTATTTTTATTTTTATTTTATTTTCATTTTCATTTTTTTATTTAGTGTCTTTTAATTTTATTGAGATGTTAGTTTTTTTTTTGGTCTATTAGATTTTAAGTTTTTATTTTAGTTTTAGTTTTATTTTTTTTGGTTGTGTTAATTTTAAGGGGTACAAATTATACACACAACACACTCACACACACCCAACATACCCTACACCCTCCTACACCCAACAAACCCCCTACCTTTCTTCATCCCTACACCACTCTCTCCCTCCCCTTACTATTCATCTTCACCTCCATTAAAACTCCACCATACCCAAAACCCAGCTCCATTCTTGGTGTTGTTCATCCCACAACAGTACCCAATCAAAAAATGACCCAAACCGGAGCTACTTTGGTGGCCACCTGCCCAACTGCTCAATCCTAACCCGTACCTGCCTCCATGCTCCAACACCCACGACCCTACCATGGAAACTCGAAATCCCCTAAAACTGACACCCCTGTTCACAACCTCAAACCGGAAAAAAAAATGCAGCAACCCAGCTAAACCCGACCGCGATCCAGCCCCATTCCGACCGACCCTTGTCGAGAACCCGCCGGCATGACCCTGGCCCGATTTCAACCAAATCCCATGCCTCGGCCAGCTACCTCCCACTCCGGAGCGACCCCATTTCCCATATCACAACCCACCTAAACCTGCCTCAACCACCCGAATTTGAACCAGCCTCAAACTGAAATCGTCCCTTAATCGGGCACCCAAACCCAAATCATTACCCGCCATAGCTCAAAAACCCATTACACCCAAATCCCTTTAAAATCGAAATTTTCCACCAAAGGCACGTGCAAATCCAAGCTCCATTTTAACTATTGATTTGGTCGTCTTCCAATCCCAACAAAATCTCCATATCCAAAATAAAACAGCGTGAGCATAAGAAAGGGCAACTCACTTTAAAAAGGGAGACTCTCAGATCAACCAAAAAAAAGAAGAAACATACAGAGAGAGAACGTGAGAGACAGAAAAAAGAAAAAATGAGGGTAGAAAAATAGTAAGAAAAAAAAGAAAAAAATATAGTTTTAGGTTTAGAAAAAAATTTAGGTTCAGTTTTTGCTGTTAGTTTTGAAATCCAGTCGATGACAAGTTTGGGGCGCGTGTTCATGCACAGTTAACACAAGGAATTATTGCGTATTGCATTTCTTTCTCTTATTCTTTAATTTCTTGTTCTTTAATTGTGTTTGTGCAAAATCTATGATTATGTTTGGCTAAACACCCCATTCAAGGGGTGAGATTAAATGCGTATGTTGAGTTGTTTTAATTTAATAATTGTTCATTGATGTGTTCTAGGCTAATTAAATTGGGAAAAATCACACATTAATTTATATAACGAGAGTTAATAAATTAATGTTGAAAATTAATATTTGATTTTTGGATTTGACTTAGAGATAAATATTATTCTCAAATTTAAATATTAATTCTGTGTATGCAATTAAAAGATTCGTATAAATTTTAATAAATTAATCTTAGCGGCTATTTTGTTGAAATGAGTGTGAATCTTATTTTTTTTACGTTGTGACTATTCCCGATTTAATTGCTGAAAAATATAAAATTGAATTTAGGATTGTAGCGAGAGCTAAATTATAAATTCAATATTATTTCGAACTATTAAATTGAATAATTAGAACATTTAATTAATTTGACTACACGGTGTAATCCCACCTCTTGTTTCTTATCATAAATTCTAAACTAGATTACTTTTTAAATTTTCGTAGTTACTTTAGTTGCATAAATTTTCGTTTCCTCCCTTGAAAATTATTTTTAAATATAAAAAACATTTAAAAAATTTAAAAACACAAAAAGATTTTTAATAAAAATTGAAACTGCAAGTTTTCACGATAACAGTTTCATCTCTTGAAATTGGATTGATACCCGAATTTGCCACGATACTGAATTTTTAACAAGTTTTGTAGGTGATTCCCAGAATTTTGATACTCGAAGTTTGACCGCAGCGACATTCCAAATCCATATCCAAAGGAACACAAATAAAGAGTCATCAAATGGCGTCATTGCCGATTTCTTGAAAATTAAAGCCCCTCACGATTTGTAATTTTCATTTTTTTTTAGTTTAGTTATTCCTTCCTCTCCCTCCTTAGACTGGTTGTTCAGGATTATTGAGGCCTTGTAATTAATTTGGGTGCATTTTGACACCGATTTATTTTTATAATAATTATTCGGAAAAAAAACAACAAAAAAAGAAAGCGAAAAAAGAATCCGGACAAGGTAGAGAGAGGGAGTCCAAAGGCGGGGATTTAGAAGCCTCTCTACTTTGGGTCGGTAGGACTCCCAGGACAACAGAAGTAGGCGTACTTCCCCCGGTCGACTCAACTCGGTCTTCACCCCACGCGTGTAAAAACCGTGGGAGGTAAACTCTTTATCACTCGCGAATCTCCTACAAGCGAGTCAATTTTTGTGTGCTACTTGCTCCTATATTCTTTTTATTTATGTATCGCATTTAAATTGGATGGTTTGACGAATAAATTTACCTAAGACCTATACCGAGTCATTGCAACAAGTTGGGATTTTATCACCCACTTAATTACATCTCCATTTGCTTGTTACCCGTGCTCTCACTTAAATTAAAATCAATCAACTAGCAAGACAAGTAGGAACGGTGTTCATTAGGACCCATTCGGAACGAGACCCTCATCGGATACTCTAGTGAGCCCTTTCCACCCCTGCAAATCTATATTCAACTATCTTAAGACTTTTGTCTAGGGAAACTGGGTTTTAAGTGAGGTCGCCTAGTCAAATGGGTTTGTTCTTTCCCCAGCATGGTACCGGATAGTTATTTGTTGTAGCAGCTAGTGTGGTGAGCCTTAACTAGTAAGCTTCTTGTCTCTCGGGAAGAAAGTAGGCGCACACTTTTACTGGAGAGGCCTAAGATTCCGTGATTTTCTCGCCCGCGGACTAATTAAAATTGACTACCCACTCACTTAACTTGAAGATAATAATTTGGCTATGTGCTCATTTGGACTTGTTCCCTTTGCGTACGTGTCTAAATTGTTCCTTTAGGTAGTCCAATTTTTGCTCCATCTGTCCGTTTTTTCGACATAAGTCCATCGCTCCTTTTTCTCGCTTTTCTAAATTATTTTTTTGAAAAATCAAAAATCAAAAATATTTTTCATTTTGCCTCATTCTTCTCTGCAAACACCACAAAAGTTTTTCCTTCCTCGATTTACAAAAATCCAAAAATATTTTTCATTTTTTCTTTCACAAAAACCCAAAAATATTTTTCAGTATTTTTATGCCACATTGGCACCAAATTGATCATCGTTTAACACGTTTTCCTAGTGCTCCATCTCTAAATTTCCTCTTAGGTGATCGTGATCTTCTCGTTGATTTTCCTCCTTATCTCCCCGATCCGTGTTCATCTTCATCAGAGACGCCTAGTTATCCCACTTCCCCTAGTTCTATTGCCCCACCCATCATGGCCGACGAACGCGCTTTAAGGGACTACTTTGCCCTGATTACGGCCACTTCACCTTCATGTATCGTCCTTCTGCCCACTCCGATCATGCAATTTGAAATTCGCCCCGTGATTATTTCTATGTTGCCCAGTTTTCATGGCCTTAAATGCGAATCTTTATACTCACTTGCAAAAATTTCTCACTATGGGCACTACTTTTAAAAATCAAAACTTAGATAAAGATAATGTTCGTCTTTGGTTGTTTCCCTTTTCTCTTCACGATAATGCATCCATGTGGCTCCATTCCTTGCCCTCGGATTCTATCCTATCTTGGGAACAACTTGTCAAGAAGTTCATGTCTAAATTCTATCCCATGAGCAAAACAAGTGAAATGCGCCAAGCAATTCAGGATTTTGGACAAAACCCTATTGAACAGTTTTGTGATGCATGGGGCTGTTTTCAAGACTATATTAATAGTTTCCCACATCACATTCTCAATAAAATTCACTTAGTCCATAGTTTTTACAATGGCCTTATCCTTTCTTCTCGCACCATGATTGAATCAATGCATAAAGGGAAATTCATGCATTTAACTCCCACTGCCGCCTATAATTTTCTTCTTGAATTAGGCGATGACTCCCAAGATTGGGAGGGCACCAATGCATTTTTGAGATCCGACCCTCCACGTGTAGGGACCACTTCTGAGGTAAAAAATGATCCTGATTTTAAAACTTTGCTACACAACTTACATTCATTGACTAAAACCATTGACACTCTCAGTTGTACTATGCAACAAAATGTTTCACTTTTTAAGCAAGCAATGACTGTCAACAATTATAGTCCTTCTTCTTACAGTGTCTGCTTAAGTCAAGATCATTTAGCTCATTTGTGACCCCTCCTGTATGATGATCCCGAACCCACCATGGCCTAAGCATGTGCATTTGATACCACTAGAATACCCGTTCCCCCGTCATTTACTTACAATCCTAACAATAGGAATCACCCATATTTCTCTTATAAGTACGACCATAACTCCTCTCCTTCCCAACCACAACAACATGTTGGTGGTCCCCCTAGGTTTCCACACAACCCACAAAGGCAACCTCGTTGTCCTATCCCGCATCAGTCTGCTTCTTACCATCAATCGCACTTCCCAACTTCCTTAGTCCCCCACAGCGGACATTCACATAATAATAATCAGCTTGTTCATGTTCCCCCTCCTTCCTTTGAGTATTCACAACCGCTTAATTCTCAGCACGAGTTTGTTCCCCAACCATCTTATACCCCTCCGTCCAATTCCTCCACCTCTTCTCTCGAGAATCTCCTCCCTCAGTTTATAACCATTGAGAGTCAAGCCCTCCAATGGCTTGATCAGCGTTTCAACCAATTCGAGTCTGAGCGAGAGAAAGGTCATTTTACCAGTCAACCCATTGATAACCCTAAGGGGAATGACAAATACTCGGCCTACGAAGTTGGTTCCACTTCTAATCCACCTAATTACCAAGTGGATATTAAAGTGGTTTCTACTCTTTGCTCGGGAAAATAAGTTGATAATGGTGTTCATGCTCCCCGTGATGTCCTATACAAGACCATCCCATCTGTCGAGCCTCTTCCTAAGGTTACCCCACCATCTAAATCCTCATCTCACACTGAGTCCAATCCTCCTGAACCCACCTCTGTTTATATGCCTAAAGCACCCTTCCTTCATCGGTTGACTCCCACTAAAAAATCCCAACAATTTGATGAGATCAAGAAGGTCTTTCAGAATGTTCACATTAACCTTCCCTTCCTCATCGGGATTCAATAAGTCCCTTCGTATGCCAAATTTTTAAAGGACTTGTGCACTATTAAGAACAGGACCAATGTTTCACATGATGCTTTCCTCACTGAGCAAGCTACGTCCCTTCTCCATAATAATGGTGTTATGAAGTATAAAGACCCTGGTCGTGCAACTGTCTCTTGCATGTTAGGCGATAAGTTCACTACTAGTGATTTACTTGATCTTGAGGCTAGTGTTAATTTATTACCTTACTCCCTCTACCTTGAGTTAGGTTTACAAAACATGAAACCTAGACGAGTTACTCTTCAACTTACTGATCGTTCCATGAAAGTACCTAAAGGAATCGTTGAAGACATTTTGGTGAAAGTTTCAGACTTTTACTATCCTGTGGATTTCATCATCTTAGACACTCATGCGCCCGACCCAATCAATACTCCTATTATATTGGGTCACCCCTTTCTCGCCACTACCAATGCCATCATCAATTGTTTTGATGGGTTTATGAATATCTCTTTTGGAAACATTACTATAGAAGCCAATACATTCCACCTTATGCAATAACCGGCTGATGTCGATTCTATTAATGAGGTGTGTGTGATCAACGCCTTAGTTAATGAAATGTTGGACCAAACTTACCGTGTCGATCCTCTCCAATAATATTTGGATCATTTTGGATCCGACTTTGACATTGATTCCTTCATCTCGGAACTCAATGCCATGTTAGATTCCACTCCATTGATGGACAGTTCCTCTTGGGTTCCTCCCTTCGAGCCCCTATATGTTTATACTATTCACTCTATCCTTCTGAAATCCCTACCACATTAGATTCCTCCACTTTATGCACCGAGAACTCTCCAGGATCTATTTCTGCATCTGAGTCCGATGTCACTCCTATGCCACCTACTAGTTTGGAGCTTAATCCCTTACCTCTCGAGTTGAAATATTCTTTCTTAGGCCCCAACAACTATCACCCTGTCATCATTGCTTCCGACTTGACCCATGTGCAAGAAAAGAAACTAGTCCACACCCTTACTCAGCACAGCACTACTATAGGATGGACCATTTTAGACATTCACGATGTGAACCCCAATGTTTGTAGTCATCATATTCATTTGGAGGAAAACGCCAAGACTTCCCGTGAACCCCAACATCGCCTCAACCCTCCTATGAAAGAAGTTTTGCATAGAGAGATTTTAAAATTGCTCGATAATGGTATTATCTACCCTATATCGAATAGTCAGTGGGTCAGTCCCATTCATGTCGTACCGAAAAAGTCTGGTGTCACCGTCATAAAAAAAAAGTGACAATAAGCTTGTACCCACCCGTATGCAAACGGGCTGGCGTATTTGTATTGACTATCGAAAGCTAAATGCTATCACTTACGAGGACCATTTTCCTCTTCCCTATATTAACCAAATGCTCGAACATTTAGCTGGCCATGCATATTACTGCTTCCTTAACGGCTATTCACGATACAACCAAATTCCTTTGCCCTTGACGACCAAGAGAAAAATACTTCACATGTCCCTTCGACACTTTTGCCTACTCTCGCATGCCCTTTTGCCTTTGCAATGCACCCGTAACTTTTCAACGGTGTATGATTAGCATTTTTAGTGACATGGTAGAACGTTTTCTTGAAATCTTTATGGATGATTTTTCTGTGTTTGCTTCTTCCTTCGAGAAATTCCTTTCTCACCTCACTATGGTCCTCAAACGTTGTCAAGAAAAGAAATTGGTCCTTAATTGGGAAAAATGTCACTTCATGGTCAAAAAGGGGATTATTTTAGGACACATAGTCTCTTGCAATGGTATTGTTGAAGTAGATAAAGAAAAAGTTGACATAATTTCCTTGCTTCCCATTCCTAAGTCTGTTAAGGACATTCTCTCCTTCTTAGGACATGCGAGTTTCTATCGTCGTTTCATCAAGGACTTTTCTATACTCGCTCGACCTTTAATGACCCTTTTATCCAAAGATGTTCCCTTTGTCCTTGATGATGCGTGTGTTGCTTCTTTTGAGCGCCTTAAGGACGAACTTACTTATGCTCCCATCATCCAACCTCCTAATTGCTCTTTAACTTTTGAGCTCATGTGTGATGCCTCTGATTTTTCTCTCGGTGTTGTACTTGGTCAGAGGGTTGATAAGCGTCAGCACGTCATTTATTATGCTAGCCGAACCCTCCATGACACTCAACTTCATTACATGACCAACAAAAAGGAGTTGCTAGCTGTCGTATTCGCACTCGATAAGTTTAGGTCTTATTTCATTGGCTTGCCTATCATTGTTTACACTGACCATGCCGCCTTGCGACACCTTTTTCAGAAGAAGGATTCTAAGCCATGTTTGATACAATGGATTCTCTTACTTCAAGAGTTTGACCTCAAAATTCGTGATAAGAAAGGGTGCAAAAATTTAGTTACAGACCATCTCTCCCGCCTCACTTTTACGTCTAAATTTGCTCCTATCCATATTTCTGAAACATTTCCCAATGAGCAACTTTTTTCTATCTCCACCTCCCCTTGGTATGCTGATATCATTAATTTCCTTGTTACCAATCAACTGTCTGATCATTGGTCAAAACACGAGCGTTCTAAGTTCATGGCACATGTAAAATTTTACTCTTAGGATGATCCTTTCCTTTTTAAGTATTGCTCTGATGAAGTCATTTGCCGTTGTGTTACTGACCTTGAACAGTCAAGTATTCTCTCCTTTTGTCACGATGGTGCCTGTGGTGGCCATTTTAGCTCCAAGAAAACTGCCACCAAAATTTTGCAAAGTGGTTTCTACTAGTCCACTCTTTTTCAAGATGCCCATAACAACTGCCAGACTTGTGCCAAATGCTAACTATCTGGGCGTATCTCTCGTCATCACATAATGCTCCTCACAACCATTCTCATCGTCGAAATCTTCGATGTATGGGGCATTGATTTCATGCGTCATTTTCCCTTATCTCATGGTTTCCACTATATTCTTGTTGTAGTTGATTATGTTTTCAAATGGATAAAAGCCCTCACTTGCCGCACCAATGACCATCGCATTATGGTTAGTTTTCTTAAGGAGTATGTCTTCACCCGTTTTGGTACTCCCAAAGTTATCATTAGTGATGGGGGTAAACATTTCTGTAATCGAGTCTTTGAACATCTCGTCAAAAAGTATGGTGTTACCCACAAAGTTTGTCTCTCTTACCACCCTCAGACTAGTGGTCAAGTTGAAGTTTCCAACCACGAAATCAAGAAAATCTTAGAAAAAACAGTTAATCCTAATAGGAAAGACAAGTCTTTACGCTTGAACGATGCTTTGTGGGCATACCGTACTGATTTTAAGACTCCAATTGGCATGTCTCCTTATCGCTTGGTCTTTGGCAAACCATGCCACTTACCTGTCGAGCTTGAACATCATGCTTATTAGGCTGTCAAAGTCCTTAATTTTGATACCAACGAGGCTGGCATTCATCGAAAACCCTAACTTAATGAATTTGAGGGGATACGGAATGATGCCTATGATTTGTCCAAGAAGTACAAGGACAAAATGAAGTGGATCCATGGCCAAAGTATCCTCCGTAAAGAATTCCACGCAGGTCAGAAAGTGTTGTTATATAACTCCCGTCTTCATCTCTTTCCCGGGAAGTTAAAAACCCGGTGGTCTGGACCCTTTATTGTTGAATCTGTTACTCCCTATAGTGCCATCACAGTTCAAAATCCTAAAGATGGTAGCCTATTTCAGGTCAACGGTCAACGATTAAAGCCCTTCTTAGATCTCGGCCCCTCTCATATTGATGAAATTAACCTTATTAGCCCCATTTATGAAGACTGACTCTTCAGTCTTGTTTGGGGGTGATTCTTTTCACCCCATTTTTCTATCGCCCCGTGCCTTTCATAGATCTTATCTTTAGGGTGAGAATTGTTCGGTCTAACTGAAGACATTAAACTTAGCTCTACCGGGAGGCAGCCCGACGTTCATTGTTTCTGAGTATGATTCTTACCCTGTTTGGGGGTGGTGTTTCACACCACACAATGGTTTCACATGCTTTATAGAGTTGTATATATTTTTGTATCACATTTGTTCTTCAGGTTCATCTATGATCCATAACGCGATACTTTTCACTAGTGGTTCATTATGGTAATATCTTTCCTCCCTTGTGCTTTTCATTTTTATATATGGTTTTAAACATTGAGGACGATGTTCTCTCTTGTTTGGGGGTGGAAAATTTATCAAAATTGTACCTCTTTTGAAAATTTTCAGAAACAAGTGATTTTAAACATTTTGTGCAGTTAAATTTAAATTTTTATGGCATGAATTTTTTTTTTTATTGAAGAGGGATGAGACCCCCACACATATTATTAAAAATAGAACAGAAAATCTCTGTCCGGAAACTTACAAGATTATAGGAGATACTGAAATCATAAATGAGGATTTTTATAGATAAAGCCCTTACAAGAATACCAATAAAATAATAAAAAATAAAATGGCATCTAGAACTAAAGAATCTATACAATAAATTACTCATGAACATTTTTAATTCTTAAAGCAGGAAGACCCCATTTATCCACTTTGATAGCTCCTCTGAGTTTACTTGAAAATGTTCCAATATCAAGGGACCACTTGGAACATTGAGATTTACTTCCCAAATTAGCTAAAATATCAGTTGGCTGGTTACCTTCTTGCAAGACATGAACAAAAGATAAATTGAAATCTGAAGATAAGGCCTAGATATCTTCAATTATATCTCTGATTCTCCATGAACATTTCAGACCTTTATTGAGCACATCAATCAAAATTTTTGAATCTGATTCAACAATCAACTCATAATCCTTTAAATCTTGATAATATCTTAAACCTTACAAAATAGCCATTGCCTCTGCTTCAATACTGGTTTTAAAACCAAAGAAGTGGAAGAAAGCCCATATCATGTCTCCCTTAGCATTTCTCAAAATCCCACCTCCACCACTATTGCCTGGATTACCTATAGAACTCCCATCTGTGTTGAGCTTTAACACCTGTTCATGAGGAGGTTTCCATTGAACAAAAGTATATTCCTTTTGGATTTTGACATCTTCCAAATGATATATAGAAAAGTTACTAGGAGAGTGAGGTAACAGATGACATATGGATTTACAATGAGCTTTTGTTGTCAATAGAAGACTAGTCAAATTAGGAGCTACACCATTATACTTGCTTGTATTTCTTTGGCACCACAAAGACCAACAAATGATAATTGGCATCACCTTTTAACATTGCCCTGCAAAATAGTTAGGAGTTGATATCCACCATTGAAGACATCTGCTTCTAATGTCAGTTATATTATTAGCAATCCCAAAAATCCTTCCAAAATGGAGCCACATTTTGTCAGCTATATCTCCAGAAATAAACACATGATCATAGAATTCTATATGAGAAGAGGCACAACATTGACATTTTGATGGACCACACCACCCTATAGAGTATAGCTTTTCATCCAAAGGCAATAAACGCTGCAATAATTTCCATGCAAAAATGGACAATTTTAAAGGAATAAACCTCTGCCACGAAAAAGTTGCAGACCATGAAACTATATATTTGGATCTCATCATCTCCCAAGAAGATTTTAAATTAAAATGCCCATCCATTGAATCAACCCAGATGAGCTCATCCTCTTTATCTCCTTCAGATATATGAGTTCCCATTATTGTGAAACTAATATCTAGAGGAAATAAAACAGAAAGTTTACGCAAATCCCATTTCTTATCTACTATCCATAGATCTTTAACTTTAAGCTGAGATTCTTCATAAGCATAATTGGATAGAGGACCTATTGAGCACCAATTATCCCACAGAGCACTACAATTACCATCTCCTAACCTCCATAACATGTTTTCTTCAGAATTTTATCTAACGAGACACATTCTTCTCCAATTATGAGACCCTATTCTCCCATTTGCTGCACAAGGATGAACTTTTCTACAATACTTGGCTAACATAAAATCTTTCCAAAGGGACTTTTTACTTCTAAATTTCCACCACAATTTGATGGAGAAGCTTTTACTTATATCCTATAGACTTCTAATCCCCACCCCTCCTTCATGAACAGGTCTGGAGATATCACTCCATTTACACCAATGATGTCTCCTTTCCCCCATATTTGAGCTCCAAAAGAAGTTGGCAAACATACTTTCAATAGAACTTATGATTTTTCTGGTTGGCATCAAAGCTGATAGAGTATACAAAGTAAAGGAGGATAGCACATGCTTAATCATAACTATTTTGGCTCCAGCAGATAACAATTTAGCTTTCCATCTAGAAATCTTGTACCTGGTCTTTGAAAGAATAGGCTCAAAAAATATGTTTCTTTTCCTACCTGAGTAGATAGGTCATCCCAATAAGTAATGGGAACTTGTTTCAAATTAAAACCAGTAATGTCTACAATCTTCTTCTTAGTAGCTGGATTAATTTTATTAGACACAATAAGGGAGCTCTTTTTCTTATTCACCTTTTGACCTGAGACCTGTTCATATTTTTCAATCACTAATAACACTTTCTTAACGGATTTCATATCACCTGAAGAGAATATAATGATATCATCAGCAAAAGATAGGTGATTTATTTGAGGGCGTCCAATAGGGAGCTTGAATTGTTTAAAAGAAGATTGAGCATTAAGGCCATTTAAGTTTAAAGAGAGAGCCTCTGCCATTATGACAAATAGACCAGGAGATAGAGGATCACCCTGTTTAAGCCCTCTTTCAGACTTAAAGAAGCCTTTCTGGTTACCATTTATGAGAATGGAGAACCAATTATTAGATATAACCCTCCAAACCATGTCAATCCATCTCTCAGAGAAACCAAATTTCCTCATCACCTTGATAAGAAACAACCAAGACACTCTATCATATGCTTTGGCCATATCTAACATCATAGCAACATTGCCTCCATAGTTTTTAAAATTGATCATGTGAAACATTTCTTGAGCCAAAAGAATATTTTCTGTAATATCTCTCCCTTTTATAAAATGACTCTGATTAGGAGAAATAATGTCAGGAAGTATTTTACTCAATCTGCAGGCCATCACTTTAGTGAAAATTTTGTTCAAAAAATTACAGAGACTGATCGGCCTCATATCATGAAAAGTTTAGGGATTTTGTACCTTTGGGACAATAGCTATTAGAGTGGAAGAGACAATTTTAGGGATCTCCAGACCTGAAAAGAATCCTTGAACAACTTTGATAATATCCCTGCCTATGATATACCAACAATGCTTAAAAAAGTGACCTGTAAAGCCATCCATACATGTTGCACTCTCTTCATTAAAATCAAAAATAGCTGATATGCTTTCTTCTTCATCAGGATACTCAGCTAATAGGATGTTTTGATCATCTGAAATGAGGTTGGGGATGCAATTGAGAAAACTATCAGCATTCACATACTCCTCCTTATCTTCAAAAACAGCCTTAAAGAAATTAATTGCTTCATTACATATAACTTCCTCTTCTTTAATCCAAATTCCAGAGTCATTTTTAATTTTGTGAATAATCACCCTTTTTCTACTATCCTTAACTGAGTTGTGGAAGAATCTAGTATTTTTGTCCCCCTCTTCAAGCCATTTGTCCCTAGACTTTTGTCTCTAGTAAGCCTCTTCCAAAGCACTTTTCTTTGTATATTCAGCTTCTTCTCTAAACCAAACCTCTCTATTCTCCTCACTTAAATCAATTTCATAGGCTATCTCAGCTGCAAGAACTTTATCTTCTGCATCTTTAACTGATTGAAATATATCCCCATATGTATCTTTACTCCATCTTGACAGATGAGTTTTAAGATTTTTGAGATTAAGAGCCACTGTATAAATTGGATTAGAAGATAAATTAGAATCCCAATTCCTTTAAACAACCTCCATAAAAGAAGTCTTCTTTGTCCAAAAGTTTATAAATTTAAAGGGCTTTCTAATATAATCTATAGAAGATTTCATCTCAATTAAAAGAGGAGCATGGTCTGATGCAGCTCTGTTCAGGTGGGAGACTTTAATCTTAAACCCCAATTCCAACAGGTCTACATTAGCTAACACATTATCTAGCCTACTCCATATTCTAGCATCACCATCCCTCTTGTTGAACCATGTATAGGCAGATCCAGAGTACCCCATATCTTTTAATTGATTAGTAGCAAAGAATTCCAAAAATTTCAAAGAAGAGGCTAAATCAATTTGATTGCCCCCTGTTTTCCCCCAAGAATAAACCACTGTGTTAAAATCCCCACACACCATCCAAGGCTCATTGATGTTTAAATCAGTGAGATGTTTCCACAATTCCCTTCTTTCATTTTTTGAGCATTTAGCATATACTACACTAAAATTAATTGTCTTTTCCCCCTGCTGACTTACACAAGATACTATTAGAGCTTGATCCATACTAGCAACCACTGAAAATTGGAGATCATCTTTAGCAAATAACCATATTTTTCTATTAGAATTAGTTTGGGATAGTTGAAATCCCAATCTAAATATATAGCTTGATATAACCTCTGCTCCTTGCTTAGGTTCTAAGATAGCCAGCACTGAAATTTTGTGAATCATAATCAGTCTTTTTAATCTCCTCATTGCACTTTTCTTGACAATTCCTCTAATATTCCAAACTAAAAAACTTATCATTGAGACATTGCATCAGATTTAGCTTTTGAGTTGGATCTTAGATTCATATTATGGTTACCTCCCCTTTCAAGAATTCTAGTAGGTGACATAGAGACTGATCTGCAGTTTGATTCCTTATATGTCATTCCTTCATCTTTTTTATTCTGATACTTCTTGAAATGTTTACTTTTCCTCCTCACTTCATTGAATCCTACATCATTTTCTTCATTAGATTTATATTCTTCTTGATTATCATCTCCATCTAATTCCCCTTCTTCTCTAATCTCATATTCCTCACAATGAATAGGCTGCTCTATAGTAGTAGTTTGATCTTCATTTATATCTATGTTTTCATCCCTTTTATGCATATCCTTCTGCACTGCTGCTAATACTGGGGCTTGATTAAGATCTTTATTCATACTCTTATCTCCCTCTGCCTCCTTATCTTGAAATTTTGGAAGATCCTTTGGGACTGGTGGTATATCTTCTACTGCCTCTAATGGTTTCTTGAAGTTCCTGATGACCCATTCTTTTGTGGCTTCCTTCACTTTAGAGACTGCTTTTGGTTGCTTTTTCTTCAAAATTACATTGGCTTCATTTTTTGTTACCCCGTCTTTTTCTTTGAACAAACATTCTTCATTTTTATGGCATTTATTTAAATAAAATTGATAGTACTCAGGTATACCCTCATATTCAATATACTTCCAATACCCCGTGCCTCTATCAGTGTTGCCAATCCAAACCCTAGATGGATGCTCTTTGCATAGATCAATTTCTACACAAATCCTCGCTAAACTAGGTCTGAAGAGAGATGCAGTGGCAAGATCTAGTTTTAAAGGCGTACCTACCACATTAGCAATAGAAAATATACTCTCCTTATTATAGAGATGAATAGGGAGAATAGGCAAGTTTATCCATATAGGGGCAATAGTAGATTCCACATCAGGATGGAAGTCAGGAGACCATTTCAAAACTCGCATAGGATAGCGATGAATGAACCATGTTTCCTTTAGCCAAACTCTATGGAAGTCTTCTTCATGAAATAAACGTATGAGGATATGCTTTTGGTCCATCAACCCTATATTAAAAGCAGCTTTCAATCCCATGGATGAAAAAACTTTACGTATATCATTGATTGCAGGCCTGCCATGAGAGAATTTCCCAACAAGGGAGTACTTGAATGGAGCTACTAACTTCTTTATGTCTTCATCAGTGAAAAAAATAGTCGATTCTCCTTTGAAATTGGTAACTTCCTTCAAAGAAACTGAGGATTGCATATGATTACCTACTACTGATGCAAAGGATTTAGAGGTATTGATAAGGTTTTGAGAGAGATTAAGAGGTGGAGGAAGGGTGACTGCCTCCACGTTGGAGGTAGTATTAGCAGCCATGCAACCCTAGGTCACCCGAGAGAGAGAGAGAGAGAGAGAGAGAGAGAGAGAGAGAGAATATAATTATACCTGTTTTAGAAAAAGGAAGATACGATCATAAGTTCAAAAGATAAAGAGAATGGTCAATCAAAGAGTGTCGCACTCTTCTCAAAATACCCCATCATTCATCTTCTTCATTTTCCCCTCATACCTTTCATAAACCCCATTTTCATCCTTGGTAATGTGTTCGGTCAAATGAGAAGACTATATGGTGAATAACTCGACATTCTCGACATAGTGGTTAGCATTCGTTCATGAGATCAAATATCTTTCATGTATCCGTCCTTTTCTATAAAGTGTGTGAGACGTTTGAAATTGTTTACATTTATTCACCTTCTCACACACTAGAGAGATACACTTATTCAATTCTCAAGAGTTCGATTCAGAGAGTTATATCCAATGAGAATTGAGGTCAAAGCATCGATTCTTAAAAGACGATCTTGGAATTACTCTATTGATACTTAAGATTATTTCACACTAGACTCGCTGAGTTTTGGGAAGGATTACGCTTTTTGGTATTAAGTATTTGCATATCTTATTTTGATAGTTGGATACGGTATTCCTTGACGTCCTTTAAGTTGGGTTATATAGCGTTTCATCATCTACTCAGATACTGTATGTAAATAAGTTTCTGAATTTTGTGGGTATATTCACTGCAAACCCTCACAAGACATCACTCGTCCTATAAGGCAACCTATAGGTTTAACGGCTTGTTGTACATGCTAAGTGCAATTGTCAGTGCCTGAGAAAGTGGCACATTTTTTGTTATTGATCTCTGTTTTCTCTCTAATTTTTTTTTCGAGGACTAGCAATGGTCAGTTTGGGGGTGGTGTGATAAGCATCCAAAAGTGTATAATTTATACCCCGAATAGATGTATTTTAGTCGCTCGTTTTCAATAAAAATGGCCTTATGTTCGTATTTATTTATTTCTCATGTCAATATGCAGCTGCGGTACAAATAATGTTAAATCAATACAATTGCGACACATAAGTGGTTAAAGAAGTGCAAATAAGAAATCAAAAGAGACCGCAAAGTCAGGGTCCCATTGAGCTTGCCTAGAAAAGTTTCGATATCCCGAACTAGTCCCGTAACCCTAACCTAAGCCTACACCAAGTCTATTCCATCACCCGAGCCCCGTGTGTGTTTAGTTTGTATTTTATGTGGTTTTTAGATTTTTATTCGAGTCATTTTTAATATTTAGAATTTATTTATTTGTGTCGTTTTTATTTTTAGGAATTATTTTAGAATTTTTTAGGATTTATTTTCTATTTTTCTATTTCTTTATTTTGATTTTTATTAGTTTTCAATTTTTAATCTTTATTTTATTTTATTTTTATTAGGAACAGTTTTTAAAAATTTATTTTCTAGTTTTATTAGATTTTAATTTCTTTTATTTTAGTTTTATTAGGATTATATTCTTTTTTAGTTTTAATAGAGTTTTATTTTTATTTTTATTTTATTTTCATTTTCATTTTCATTTTTTTATTTAGTGTCTTTTAATTTTATTGAGATGTTAGTTTTTTTTTTTTTGGTCTATTAGATTTGAAGTTTTTATTTTAGTTTTAGTTTTATTTTTTTTGGTTGTGTTAATTTTAAGGGGTACAAATTAAACACACAACACACTCACACACACCCAACACACCCTGCACCCTCATACACCCAACAAACCCCCTACTTTTCTTCTTCCCTACACCACTCTCTCCCTCTCCTTACTATTCATCTTCACCTCCATTAAAACTCCACCATACCCAAAACCCAGCTCCGTTCTTGGTGTTGTTCAACCCACAACAGTACCCAATCAAAAAATGACCCAAATCGGAGCTACTTCGGTGGCCACCTGCCCAACTGCTCAATCCCAACCCGTACCTGCCTCCATGCTCCAACACCCACGACCCTACCACGGAAACCCGAAATCCCCTAAAACCGACACCCCAGTTCACAACCTCAAAATGAAAAAAAAGGCAACAACCCAACTAAACCCGGTCGCGATCCAGCCCCATTCCAGTCGACCCCTGTCGAGAACCCGCCGGCACGAGCCTAGCCCGATTTTAACCAAATCCCCTGCCTCAGCCAGCTACCTCCCACTCCGGAGCGACCCCATTTCCCATATCGCAACCCACCTACACCTGCCTCAACCACCCGAATTCGAACTAGCCTCAAACCGAAATCGTCTTTTAACCGGGCGCCCAAACCAAAATCATTACCCGCCATAGCTCAAAAACCCATTACACCCAAATCCCTTTAAAATCGGAATTTTCCACCAAAGCCACGTGCAAATCCAAGCTCCATTTTAACTATTGATTTGGTCATCTTCGAATCCTAAAAAAATCTCCATATCCAAAACAAAGCAACGTGAGCATAAGAAAGGGCAACTCACTTTAAAAAGGGAGACTCTCAGATCAGCCAAAAAAATAAGAAACACGCAGAGAGAGAACGTGAGAGACAGAAAAAAGAAAAAAAGGGGGTAAAAAAATAATCAGAAAAAAAAATATACTTTTAGGTTTAGAAAAATTTGTAGGGTCATATTTTGTTGTTAGTTTTGTAATCCAATCAAATTTTTATGACAAGTTTGGGATGCGTGTTCATGCACAGTTAACACAAGGAATTATTGCATATTGTATTTCTTACTCTGATTCTTTAATTTCTTGTTCTTTAATTGTGTTTGTGCTAAATCTTTTATTATGTTTCGCTAAACACCCCATTCAAGGGGTGGGATGAAACGCGTATGTTGAGTTGTTTTAATTGAATAATTGTTCATTGATGTGTTCTAGGCTAATTAAATTGAAAAAAATCACACATTAATTTATATAACGAGAGTTAATAAATTAATGTTGAAAATTAATATTTGATTTTTGGATTTGACTTAGAGATAAGTATCATTCTTAAATTTAAATATTCATTTTGTGTATGCAATTCAAAGATTCGTACAAATTTTGATAAATTAATCTTAGCGTATATTTTGTTGAAATGAGTGTGAATCTTAATTTTTTTTAAGTTGTGACTATTTCCGATTTAATTGCTGAAAAAGATAAAATTGAATTTAGGATTGTAGAGAGAGTTAAATTTTAAATTCAATATTATTTCGAACTATTCAATTGAATAATTAGGACATTAAATTAATTTGACTACATGGTGTAATCCCACCTCTTGTTTCTTCTCAGAAATTCTGAAGTGGATGAGACTCCATTGTACCTCCGTCGCTATCCAAATCATGAGCCTACGTTGGTGGAGGCGGAGCTCCTTCCACGTAATAGATAGATTCAACATTAACCAACTTGTCATAAAGTTCGATAATTTTGCATCGTCCTCGTATCAATATGGGTGGAGTAGTGCTCCCTTATTATCACCATTTCTTTATCCCCTTCCATCATACTAGCCACTGCCTTCCCCTCCATAATTTGTCGCACCACACGCTCACCTTAGTACCATTTGTAACCCAAACTCGTGTGATAGTAGCAGCCGCATCTGAGAATAGAAACGGGTAACCCCCATATCCTCCGACGACCAATTCAAAGGGTCGAACATCACCAGTCCAAATTAATTCAGTCGTCAACATGAAATCCAAAAGTAAAGATTAAGAAGAAAATCCAAGAAATTATATAGTAAAAAAAGACTAACCAGCTTGCTAGTTAGGGCGTTCAGGATGGCCCCCATATCCTTGATAGACGACAAATACTTATAAACTCTGTCCTCATTCCTGCACTTCCTCATCCTAAGCCACACGTCGATATTATCTTTCTTTAATTACATCAATTAGGTATTGTACCCAATCACCTCGTAGATCTATATTTGAAAAATAATATAAGAAATCCAAAAATATTTAGAAAGACTATCACAAAAAGAAATTGACAATAAAACTAAAATAACATAAAAATAATGTTACCCCCACAGGGTATGGCATCCCCGTGAAAGTCAACCGACAATAATAGCTAAAAGCATCCAAAGAAGAGTATAATGATGCAAACTACAAGCTCCCCTAGTCATAAGTGCCTATCCGCATGAATACCCACAGAAAAGGGATGAACCATATGTGAACATCATCGTTGCTCTTTGCTAGCATCGCGCTCCCCAAGATAAAAAAAAATGAAGAGGCGAGTCGTCTATCAGACCTATCGATCCTCAGTAACATTTATTGCCCGCCCTAGCTAGGTATCCTTTAGTATGGATACCTTCACTAACTCTCCCAAGTATATCCTCACTTTCGGCCTCAAGGCGGCCACCTGAATTGTCGTATCTACTAAATGAAGTAATGAGTCTACCATAATATGTGTCCCCTCACATGGAAACCCTGTGATCTGATACACGTCCACCGGGGTCACCATCATCTCACCCATACTAAAGTAGAAGGTTTTGGTGGCATCCTACCAACTCTCCCTGATGGTACACAACACTGCCAAAGATCACGATGTCTCATCCAAGACCCCTGCCATCGGCATAGTCTGCCACATGCACAAATCTCCTCACCTTGCCAGGGAGGTGGTCCCAAACGGACTTAACCCCGATGGATCCTCAAGAGTGAATAGCTGCCGAGATACCTCCATTTACAAGATGCACAAACCAAATAATTCAAAAATGTTTTTAAAAATTCAGGAATAATAAATAAGTAATAAATTAAATGCAAATGAAAAATTAAATAAAAAAATAAAAAAAATGGTTATAGTAATGAAAACATACGTAATCACTAAAGATCCTCACCATAGCCAAATGATGTGTCTCAGGCTCCCTCAAGAGAACCCCCTCGTACACCATTGGTTTATCCCACTCGATATCATCCCAGTCATCAACATTTTCCACATTCTCCATTTTTCTTTGATAAACTCATAAAATAATGCCCACAACAACCTTTTTCTTGATAGAGAAAAATAGAATTCAAGTTTGATGTGAGAATGAGGGCCACTCATCCCTCTTTATATAAGGGAAATGTTCTTACCTGTAGGTATCCATTAGGAACCGATTAAACCCTTAAACTCCATGTCACCTTTTGGTAGGCATAGACCATCCTCTACCCACAGGCACCCCCTCTAAATTTTGTTCCAAGAATTCCCAAAATGCTCCAAAAAATCTGAAAAATCCCCAAAAATCCCAAAATATATAAACTCAAAACTAACATGGAATTACACCTTTTTCATAAAAATCATAAAAATTCAAAATTATACAAGCATTCAAAAATCAACAAAAACCACAAAATCCCTCGAAAAAATATAAAAATTTCCAGAAAATTCCCACGTCATCACACATCCTTCCCAAAGTTATCCCATGCTCTTAAGGTCCTTGGAATCATACATATCCCTTAGAATCAGGGTGTGATCCCTGTATTGGTCGCAAATTCTCTTTAGGTCCTCAGAATCAAACCTAAGACCTTAAAATTAAGTTGACATCCCCGTATTAGTTGCGCACACTCGTTAGGTCCTCATAATCTGATCTAACCTCTTAGACTTAGGCCACGGTCCTAGTATTAGTCTCACACACTCTTTAGGCCCTCATAATCATGAATACTCCCTTCGAATTATGCCGCGATCCCCGTATTCGTTGCACACACTCTTTAGGTCTTCAGAATTATACCTAGGTCGTGGTAATTAGGCAGCATTCCACATACTAGTTGTAAACACTCTTTATGCCCTCAAAATTAGGCCACAACCCTTGTATTGGTGCACACACTCTTTCCGTCCTCAAAAATAGACCTAAGCCCTCAGACTTAGGCCAAAAATCATCACACTCCCATAAGCCCTCAAAATTAGGGGTTTCATTCCTCATATACATCCAAGACTTTAGAATGCGGCTTCATATATTTCTAAGCCCTCAGAATTAGGCTTCCTTCCACTAACACCATCCAATCCCTGAAATCCAGGCTACCACCCTTATGTGTAACACCTAGGTCCTCAAAATAAAGCCTTAAATTCCCCATCAAAGTTCCTTTGTATTGTAACTCAATATTTGGCACAAGCACTTCGGAGCGGTAAGGGCCGAGATGGCCACACTACTAATTATTCCAATTTATCAACATGCATGAATAATCACAATATAATTTTAATTAATATCATCACTAATTATAACTACCAAAGTCTAAATTCACTTTCCATTTCACATATTTATAATAAATATGAATTTCAATAAATATAGATAACTTATCAATTCAAAAACTCTCAATTCCATATGGAATTTAATTACAAATTCCAATTACCACAAATTACAATATCTAGTAATCCCAATTATTAAAATTCCTACATGACCAATACCATTATCATGAATTTAAAAATAACATTTAAAATTCCTAAAATGAATAAAAAATTATCATCAATTTCCAGTAAACATGAATTTGTCAATTAACATTTTAATTTGTAATTTCTCGACATTTGAGTAATTGAGGAAACAAGTGCTTTCGTAAATGATTCACGACATTTTTATAAATGTCGTGAGAGGTTGGTGGCAATTGGGCCATGTTCTGAAAAAATGCCACAAAAAGGAGTTTTTTCATGGAATTAATATGAATGCTGAAGAGAGAATATTGTGGCATTTAAAAAGTGTCGAAAAAATCTTTTGCGGCATTGAAAAATTGTATGGGAGTAAGTAAGACAACTTACACACCACTACACCATCAAGAAAATAATATAAATGTTTTATATGTTAGTAGTGTAAATTTATAAAGTATAGAATCAGGTATTTTTAATCCATACAAGTTTTTTATAACACAAATGTCTAAACAATTGAAGTCAATTTTTTTACAATATAAAAGAAAATAATTTTAAAATTTTCGACATAATTTTTTTCTGTTTATAGCACTATCCACCCTATTAGAAATAAAAATTATTTACAAACAACAATAATGGTAGTCCGTCTTGGACCTCGCATAAACATCATAGCCAATAGTCCAGTATAGGTAATGGGAGAAAACCTCTGACTTTCAACCATTAGTTAAGTAATGCAAGAAAGTAACCTTAGACACAATTTAAGGAAACATTGTTATGTCAAAAAAGAACCAAGCCTAAAAAATAAACTTGATACTTGTGAAGGAAGTAGTGTATTTGATATTGAACCTCTTCCATCTAACTCGGAGAGACAATGGTCCAGTATAGGTATTAGTTGTTGTAAAATGGAGGTTAAAAAACGGTCGTGAATGAATAGCGACGTGTATATTGAAACAAATTACATTAGATAATTAATATAATATGAAAGAGATTACTCTAAAAGTAACAGTGTTCATGGCCTATACTCTCATTCATATGAAAATATTAACTACTAAAAATGAACCTCCATAAAACTAAAATTCAAACCAATCATTTGCAATCCTCTACAAAGAAAACAAAGAAAAGTAAGATTATTCTTGATTGAATAAATGGGGTTTACTACTACATGAAGTTAACGATTTGCATTTAACTAAAATGAAAATTAAATTAAATTCATCTTCATAGACAAAGTCCTCTGGGCCCACGTCCGTCAATGTTCTCAATACTATCATGCACTAATTTAATCAGAGAATGGAGATAGAAGAGCCCATAAAGCAAAGTAAGCTCGCGTCTGATAGAACTGTCATTGTAGCACTGTCAACTGTTAAGAAAACAGTGTATATAATGTATCAAAATCAACTATTAAGAAATAGATTATGCAAAATAATTGAAAATTTTAGACACAACACTACCTGTAGATATTTACTGCAGTTGCATGAGCAAGGAGAATGTGATGACTAACTAAGTAAGCCTTTGTTGCAGAATTTACAGCCCTACAAAATAAGTGCAGAAGGATGGAGAATCGTTAAGGGGCTTGGAGACCAACATCATAGCCTTGTTCTGTAACAATGTGGGGATCGTTGAACGTGACCCAGTGCTTTACTCTGTCACTAAATTTTTGAAATCATGTCTTGTCATACATCACCAAATTTCTGAAAGCATGTCAAAAATATTGAATAAAAGAAAGATCTAAATACCTACGGCATAACATCACATGTAAAATAATCATAACTGATATATGGTGATATAAAAAAAACTAAAAAAATCCTCAAAACTGATCAGTTTTAGCAACCTAAACAACTCTATACATGGTCCATAAATTTTTTACCAACTATGTACATAGTCCATTCAAATTCATAACAAAAATTATTTTGAAAATAGACATGTGGAAATAGAAAAACTCATAGTTACATCCATTGTAAATTACATTCACATAAAAAGAGTCGAGACGAAGACAAAAAAATAGATTTAAAACCCCAAAGTATCGAACCTATAGAAGAAAAGTTTCGAACTATATGTAAATGGATAAAATATTATATAATCATAATATCATGCATCCCAAAGAATGTAAACAATTCAACTATTGAAACTATTAACATCACAAAATAGAGCCTGCTAAGCCGGTTTCCTGGAATTGAATTTCGATGACCTCAATTGTGTTAACTTCTCTTTGGAGTTAGGAATATGGTGCAAGACATACATATTATCGGTGATGGTCTGGAAGTCAATGAAATGATTTGCATTAAATCCTTGTCTCATGAACTGTAAAACTCCCTCATTATTCATTTTCTATTCACATAACTTTTACGCCTTTCATCTCTACCTCCACAGATGCATACCTGAAAATAGGAAAGACGAATAGATAAAATGCATGCAACATATTTAATTTGTTGGTTGGGAGTAGTGTCTAAAATACAACTAAATTAATTTTTTTCACAAAGGCAAAATACAACACATGTAAACTAATAGAAGTATGAGAACAAATCAAATTCAAAATTTAGAATGTCGAA
This sequence comes from Sambucus nigra, assembly GCA_949130495.1. Taxonomy (NCBI): domain Eukaryota; kingdom Viridiplantae; phylum Streptophyta; class Magnoliopsida; order Dipsacales; family Adoxaceae; genus Sambucus; species Sambucus nigra. The sequence continues at coordinate 170,669,473 of OX422219.1, forward strand.
TTAAAATTTATTGTAATGATAAACATGTTTCTCAATAAGTTTAGTAATTATAATCCATCACTCCAAAGAACAGCCTTGAAGTGTATCTTACCTTTTATTTCCATACCTTAAACTCAAGAATTGAGTTAATTAAATGGAATGAAATAATTTAACAGATGATATCATGCAGTTAACAAATGGAAAAAAATCAACAATGTATGACATGTATATTGAATACTCAGGAATTAAGGTTGGGAACCTGAAGTAACAGGTGCTACAAAAATTAACTATATAACATGTAAATTGAATACTTCCTCTAACATATGTTTATTGAGCTTATTCTTACGTCTATGTAAAAAAAATTAAAATTTGTAACTAATAAATTAAATAATTATATCAAATCTATAGTAATAAACTTGCATAAATAACAATCTTCATTGATGCCTTGAACATTATCCATACAAAAGTTGAATTATTTTTAAAACACAACTAATTAAAATTCCAACACAGAGAGATATATATAGAATTAAAATTAATATTTGAGATATGAATAAAAGGTATACCATAAATTTTGAGACATGTGAGACTCCATGATGTTGAATTGGGGTTGCCTTGCACAAAAACATTAAATAAGATATATAAACTTCAATCAGGTAGGGGTATGTACTTATTGAACAATGCATTTACGTTCGAACATTAATCCATATTAGTTTCTGGTAACTATGACCACATTGTAAAAAATCAAAAGAGTGGTCATATTCCCAAAACTCGAATTGGTATTAGCACCCTCATACTGACTTGAAAAAAGAACATAAGAAGCAAATAAGCACCAAGAAATCAGTGTTATGTAAACCCCGACCAAGAAATCAATTTGTCAATTGAAAAAAATCAAAGTTAAGAGAGGTCAAATGCCCAAAACTCCAATCAGTGTTACAAAAACAAAATCCAACGTAAAAAATTGTGTACTAATGGTAAAGTTATAGGTTTATCTCTTCCATGACGAATCATATGGTGCTGGAGTCATCATAATCTGTAGGACTGAAGTGAAAATTGCAAAGGGTGTTTTATGACATTGTAGAGGATGTTTAATATGCTGGACATGGTATATAAGCATATACCTGATATCCAAATGCCTTCAACGGTACCTAATATCTCCAAATGCCTCTCTAATACCTTATATCCAAATAGAATATGTAGCCAAACAAGTTTAACAGATGTCTAATAGCATTCCCCCCCCTTCCCCACACACACACAAATTTAGTAAATCTACAAATTTAGTAAATCTTTCCTACAGAGATTTCACATTTTAGTCCCTAACTCTAACAAACACGTTTGGGACCTATGAATGCAAGATATGTAATTATATAATGTGTGTTAATGAATGGGAGAAAAAAATGAGTTGATGAATATTTTTAAGGAATAATAATTTACTACTATATAAAGAATCAATGTCTATTAATATAGGAGGCCACCATCACGTTCGACTCCATATTTCACCTTATTAGTACCAATACAAGATGTTGCAACAACTGTGCAGAAACCATCATATATTACGTATCTAATTGTGCAGAAAATAATTGTGCAAAAACTGCACAGAAACTAATTATGAATCGACATCTTTATCACACACAATTCTCAATAAAACAAAACAAACTCGTACCCAGATAATAATAAACTCTTCAACTTTAGAAAATCTACAGGTAAGAATCTGCAGATCCATCAAAGAACAAAAAGTCTGTTCATATGTGTGTGTGTGTGTGTGTGTGTGTGTGTGAGAGAGAGAGAGAGAGAGAGATAGAGAGAGAGAGAGAGAGAGAGAGAGAACTTCGCAGAATATACCCCAAATTCAAATCCGACCTTTCAAATTTAGAAACTACTCCTATATACCCCGCATGGACAGGATTAAAATTTTAGTCAAATAATCAGTAGTGTAAGCTTTGTAGAACTATCATAATAGTAAAATCAAACCAAAAATAAAAAAAGCAACAAACTTGATCAGCCCCCAAATTAAAATTTGAAACACGATTAAAAAAAACACCAAAAATTAAACCAACATTTGTGAAATCCAACAAACGTAAATCAAACCCAAAATAAAAAATTGAAAATAAAAAAAATTGAGCTTACTTTTACAACCCCCTCTAACCTAAAATCTATATATAAACCCAAAATAAAAATGAAAAACAATATACATGTTTAACGTTTTGAAGTCTAATTAGCTCTGATCTACAAAAAAATAAAATAAACAACAAACAAAAAAACAATTAGATCCTAAAAATAAACATAAAGAGATCTTAGACAAAATAAAAATCGAACCACAAATTCCACAAATCAAACCAGTGCATGTGTATTTTCATGCGTATGAGTGTCTGTAAGTGAAAGAGGCAGAGGTGTAAGCAGGCGAAGGTGTAGGGATGCGAATTTGTGTGAGGGAGAGAATGTGTTGAGAGGCAGAAAAGTAGAAATGAGATATGGAGAGAATGAGAAGGACGGCTAGGGTTTGGGTGTAAGGGAGAGAATGGGGATATTAATATTAACCCTTTATTTTTGAATGACGTGTCAAAATCTCCCCCTCTAATTGTCTTCTGTCTTTATTGAATAGTAACAAACTTCTACTCCTTATATATATATATATATATATATATATATATTGCATATCCCGGTGCACATCATTTTTTTTAAATAGTAAAAAAATAAATTTTTTGATGAAACTTCATGGATATGATCTCCACAATGAGAAGAACATCTCCAATTTTTTTCATCAAAAAGTTCAATAAAAAACTGTTGAGATGAGGTGATATATAAAAAAATGGTATAAGTATGCATTTTTGACCGTTGAAATTTTAACGATCATCTCCCCCACTTTTTGATTGAATATTTTGATGAAACATTATGAATATGATCTCGACAGTGAGAAGATCATATCCATTAAGTTTCATCAAAATTTAATCAATCAAGTGGCTGGCGCAGATCCAAAATTTCAACGGTCGAAAATGCATATTTATATTATTTTTTTACATATCATTTCATCTCAACAGTTTTTTTATTAATTTTTTTGATGAAAAAAATTGGAGATGACCTTCTCACAGCAGAAATCATATCCATTAAGTTTCATAAAAAAAATCATTTTTTTTACTATTTTTAAAAAATGATATGTATTGGGGTCTGCACTAGAAGGAGTTCTTCCAGGAGATTTTCTATATATATATATATATATATATATATATATATATATATATATATGAGGCACGCTCTCATGCACACCAAGTTTGAACACTAAGTTTGCACACTGATTTTTTTTATCTATTTTTAAAAAAAATTAAAAAAAAATTGAGTTGAATTTTTTAATATGGCATTGAAGCATTTCAATGGACCCATATAAAAAAATCAACTCAAAATTACTGTTTTTGCTATTTTTAAAAAATCGATAAAACTTTCAGATCTTTTAGAGTACTTTCAAACGTGTTAAAGTTTGATCGATTTTTTAAAAATAGCAAAAACGTTATTTTGAGTTGATTTTTTTTAAATGATTAAATGCCATATAAATAAGTCAACTCAAAATTATTTTTTTTACTATTTTAAAAAATCGATGTGCAAACTTGGTGTGCATGAAAGCCCGCCTCATATATATATATATATATATATATATATATATATATATATCGAAACCAACTTTTATGAATTTGTCAATATACTGCAAGAAAATTTGTTATTTTGATTGAATTTAAAGAAATCTTCTCGTGGGTAGAAGTGTTAGTTTCTTTACGAGCAAATATTTACTATGAGAACAAATCATAACTTTACGTCAAGAGAACGATAGATAAGTGTATTAACTACATCTACATCATGCATAACACAAACATACATCAATTATATATGCGTGCGTGCGTGTGTCAAGCGTTTGTACATATATGTATAATCACATAAAGTAGAAATCAGATACTCAATTTCTTACATCCAAACCTTTTGGAGACCACTTTTAAGTGAACCTAGCCCGTTTATCTCATTTGTAGGAAAACACGTTTTACTTCCTACGGAGATTCACTTAGAAAAATGGAGTTTTTTCTGAAATCCTATTGTCCTTTCAATCACCAATTTTTCCTTTACCTTCTAAGTGTTGTTTTCCTGTCATAATATTGTAAGAATAAAATGCATACAAACAGTCATAATGGGTAGAAAATCACGGGAATATTTATCTTTGGTCACCAAAATTACAATAAACTAACTTTACCATCTTATATTGCCACTAATTGAAACTAATTTTTTCAAAGGCCATTTGTTATGCATAAGAGAGTAATATAAATTATCCAAATGAACCTAATCAATGACTAAGTATCGATAAATAGTGGGAGCCAATACTTTGATCCTTTTTAATGGTGTGATCATTTGATAGATACAAAAACGAGAATGATAATATTGAAAAATAACATTGTGATGGTCTCCACACTTTATTCATTCATGATATAATTTCTGTTTTAGAAGTATATTTTTTAACTTGACACCACCAAACATCGATTACTCAGTATTGAAGTACCAATTCAGTGTAGAGAGGCCAGTGAATTTTCAATATATTTACAACTCATTATTTACTCGGATTATTATAAAGACAACATATAGAGGTGCTTGTAAATTTCTTAATAATAAAAATCACACATTTATTTCGAGAAAATTTGTGATTTTAGAGGGTAATTGTTAAGGGATTGTGGGTAAAACTAAGAGTGTATTAAAAATATATGGTTTCTTTTTAATTGAATCAGTGGTCTTGTGTTTGTGGGAAATGGATCTGGGTTGGAGATTTATAATCCATAAATATATATATATATATATATATATATATATACCAATGAGCGGGCCACATATGGATAAATGTGCAACAATCCACCCAAAACTTCCCGTGGAGAATGGGAAAATTCAGTCATTGTAGCAACAACTTAAGGATGAATACCCAATATGGAAGAAAATCCCTCATAGGTCGGACACACCTCATCGAACCCAAAATAAAACATGTGGTCCTTGCCTCGGGGTACCAGAATTGAAGGTCCACCTCTAGAAAACTCTAGTTAGTCAAACGGCTAATCCACAAATGGCTAATCCACAAATGACAACTTTACGTTAAGAGAACAATAGATAAATGTATTAACTGCATCTACATCATGCATAACACAAACATACATCAATTATATATGCGTGTGTGCCCATGTGCGTGCGTGTGTCAAGCGTGTGTACATATATGTATAATCACATAAACTAGAAATCAGATACTTAATTGTGTACATCCTAACCTTTTGGAAACCACTTTAAGTGAACCTAGCCCGTTCGTCTCATTTGTACAAAAACACATTTTACTCCCTATTGGGATTCTCTTAGAAAAATGGAGTTTTTCCAGAAATCCTATTGTCCTTTCAATCACCAATTCTTCCTTTACCTTCCAAGTGTTGTTTTCCTGTCACAATATTGCAAGAATAAAATACATACAAGCAGTCGTAATGGGTAGAAAATAATTTGGTCCCCAAAATTACAATAAACTAACTTTACCATCTTATACTGCCACTAATTAAACCTAATATTTTCAAAGGACATTCGTTAAACATAACGGAGCAATATAAATCATCTAAATAAGCCTAATTAATGACTAAGTATCAATAAATAGTGGGAGACAATGCTTTGATCATTTTCATAGATACAAAAATGATAACGATAATATCGAAAAAGGACATTGTGATGGTCTCCACACTTTATTCATTCATGATATAATTTCTATTTTAGAAGTATATTTTTTAACTTGGCACCACCCAAACATCAATTACTTAGTATTGAAGTACCAATTCGGTGTAGAGAGGCCAATGAATTTCCATTGTATTTACAATTGACTATCTACTGGGATTATTAAAAGGACAACATATAGAGGTGCTTGTAAATCTCTTAATAATAAAAATCACAAATTTATGATTTGGGAGAGTAATTGTTAAGGGATTGTGGGTAAAACTAAGAGTGTATTAAAAATATATGGTTTCTTGTTAATTGAATCAGTGGTTTTGTGTTTGTGGGAAATGGATCTAATTGCAGATTTATAATCCATAAGCGAGCAAAACACACACACACACACACACACACACACACATACACACACACACACACACACATATATATATATATATATATATATATATATATATATATAAAATAATACTCCTGTGCGGATTAGTCCGCATTTTAAGAATACGGACCGGACATGTGTCACCTAACGGTACACCTAGAAATTATCGCCTAAATTATAGGCACACTCTCTCTTTTTTGGGCTCACCGCCAGGTGACACATGTCCAGTCCGCATTCTTAAAATGCGGACTAATCCACACAAGAACATGACTGTATATATATACCTCTAATACGGTAGTATAGGTGTTAATATGCCATTAATGCTATCGAGTTTACTCGGCAATTCCTTTTCCATCATCTCTTTCCACCCAAGAGTTGCATCTATTTCACTTCTCTCTGATTCAATGCACTCTTCTAATTGAGACTGTAATTAAAGATAACCCCTTTCGTCAATATAAGAAAACTCTTTCATTTTTAATGGGCATTTACATCTTCGTTTCATTGTGAGCAGGTGCACTTCTAAAATCTTTTGATTTTCTTGCTTTTAATTTTTCGTCCTTTCTTCTCCCCTGTCTCATATATCTCGATGACCTGGCATTGTCTGTTTAAAAACCGTTGTTGTTGCTGGGGTTTGTTTCATAACCTCTCTCTATATTTAGATTTAAGTCGATAATTGAATCTTAACCGTGTTGTTTTATTGAAAAAAATTAGGATCAATATCGGTTACTAGGAGAAAATGTGGCTCGATTAAGAACGGATCTGATGAAAAAGCATCTCGTTCCGTTTTGCTCTCAACAGGAAGACTTTGCTCGCTAACATAAGGTCATTTATAACTCAATCACTCATTTTTTTTTGTTTCATCATCAATTCAATTTATCCAATACTTACCGCCTATTAAAGTTATTTACTATTTAAGCCTGATTCTAGACTTCAAATTCAAATTAAAAAACAAAACTGACACTTTATTTTCTTAATGCAATGCAGAATGACATTCGTAAGAACCCAGCCTTGAGATCACAGTTCCATGTAATGTTTGCTAAAGTAGGGGTAGATCCTCTAGCCTCGAATAAGGGTTTTTGGCCTGAATTGTAAGGGATTGGTGACTTCTATTATGAACTTGGTAGGTACTAACTAATGTTGGTAGGTATATCTCCACCGATTATTCAGTAGATGCAAATATCATTTGCACCCATGGAGGCATGATTTGATGATTTGCATGAGCAAGTTAGACAACTCAAGGAGCATGAACACCCTACTATTTTTTTTGTAGGTGTTTTTTTCCTATTCAAAATTGAACTACAAATATATAACAAAAGCAATTTTGAACAAAAAAATAAATTTTGAAAATAAAACTGTTTTGAACAAAATAAAAACAGTTTTAATGAAAAAACCTTTTTTTAACAAAATCAAAAGAGTTTTTAAAATAATTTTTTGTTGAAAATATTTTTTTTTTAAATGTTCTTTTTTCACTAAAGTATTTTTATTTTTTAAAATAATTTAATTCTTTTAAAAGTGATTTTTTAAGATATTGTTTCTTTGTTATAAAATGTTTTTTTTATTTTTGTTAAAAATTATTTGTTTTGTTAGAAATTGCTAAAAAGTCTTCTGTTTTATTAGAAATTATTTTTTTATAGTTTTTTCTCCTTATAAATAGCTTTAATTTTGTTAAAAAAATTCATTAAAACTGTTTTTATTATGTTAAAACTGTTTTATGTTTGAAAACTATTTTTTTGTTATAAAACTTTTTTTCTTTATTAGTTTTTTTAGGATAAAAACTTTTTTAATATCACCACATATCATTTTTTGTGGAGTAAGTTTCAAATTTAGATAAATATGTAGTAGAGTCTAATAAATTCATGAAATGTACTATAATGTAATTTAAAAAATAGTAATATGTTAAAGTAAAAAATTAAAATAATAGTAATAGTAAAATTATATTTTATCTTAAATTGTAAAATTTATTTTACCTAAAATAATGTTATGTTTTAATGAAATGAGAAAGGGCATTTTGTCTTTGTATTGAAAAGGGTGTGGGGAAAGATGTTAAAGGTGTAGTATAACCACACTCTTATTTTTTTATAATATTTTGCTAATGAACATTTACTATATAAATTTATACTTATGGTATCTTTAAAGTGTCAAATTAATTTATATAAGTTTGACAATGGTGCAGATTCAAGTGAAATTAACGCCCTAATTGAAAATAACACGAATAGAGAGAGTATAAATATAATACTCTATTTTAATGGTTTATCTCTCTCATTTCTTCTAACAGTTGGAGACCATTTACAAGGTCACCACACTTGATGTACATTTTGACCAGATGATTGTGGAGATAGAGTGAGTAGCCCTACTTTTTTTGTAATGATGATGTAGGGAAAATAACTATAATACTCTGTTTTAAGAGCATGTCCAATGGTGGACATGAACGAACGCTATAATTGCAAATCGAAAAGTCAGTTTTGCTTTCATTCCCTACAGTGGTGAATGAAGAGAAATGTGTATACCAAGTTCCTACGAACTTATATTGTTCGTAAGAAATGATAAAAAATTTCTTACGAACAATATAAGTTCGTAGGAATATATAAAAACTCAGAAAAAATACTTTCTACGAACTTCATTTGTTCGTAGGAGTTCCAACGAACTTCAGAAGTTCGTAGGAAATTCCTACGAACAAATATAGTTCGTAAGAAGCATTTGCAAATTCAGTAGGCAAATGGTAACTTTGCAAAATCCCTACCATTTCTACTGCTGAATTTGTTAATTTGAGTACACCATTGCAGACCTACCGATTTGTAAAGTTACCATTTACTTCGTTTTTTAGCATCACCACTACGGATGCTCTAATGGTTTCAAAAGTAAAGTTTTAATGGTATGACTTTGAGTATTTCAAATACATGTTAGATTTGAATTTTAAGGGTTGTGGATTTTTAGATCCGGGAATGAGTTTTAATTGTTTGTGGTATTATCATTTTGAGAGTAAAATCATTTGGATAAGCTTGATAGATATTTTTTTTGTAATTTCTATTATGGTGCTTGGTAGGTTAAATGATTATATATGTATGTTGTAAACAATGTCGCCTAATTGAAAAATGTAGCTTTTTATTCATTGCATGTGGTGTTCAAAAATGCATCTTTTTATGCATGTAAATCATGCTCTATTTTCCATTTATAGTTTTTTATTTGGAATGTGATTTCAGATTTGTTTTGAGGTATGATGATTTTTTTGGATTTATGTTTTAGAGTTTTTTAAATATTAAATGGTATGTTTGTGGTACATATAGTTTTCATATGATAGATTAGATAAGTGTTTGAATTTTAATTGAGTTTTGAATATTGAAAATCCTCTGGAAAGTATTAATGTGCAATGCTTCCTCTACTTTATTTTATTATTATTTTTTTATATATTTTAAGTTATAATTATAAAAATTAAACGGGCTTGGGCATGTATTCTTAAGCCCGATGAGGCTCGGCTCGACCCGAGGCCCGAGAATTATATATATATATATATATATATATATATATATATTTATATTTATATATGTGTGTGTGTGTGTGTGTGTGTGTGTGTATTAATTTATTATTACAGTTTAAGACTATAAAATTATAAATAAATATATAAAGTGGGTAACTTTTATAAATATACAAAATATATACTAAGTCTTTTTATGTAGAGTGGAGAACTTTATATATAGACTTTGTAATATATAAAATTTAAAACAGGTTTTTAATTAAAAAATAGGTCTCCGATTAAGAAAAAATATATTTTTTTATTTGAAAAAATAGTAATCGGGCTTGGCCAACGGGCCTGGGTAAAGAACTTTCAAATTTGAGCGAGCATGAAATTGCATAATAAGGCCCGAACGAGCTTGGGATAACTCATAATTTATAAGTTCGGCCCGAGCCCAACTGGATCTGCCCAGGCCGGCCCATGGCCACCCCTAACTAATACATAATGAAAAAAACAGAACACTATCCAACTCCTCAACTGCATTCCCTGTTAAGAATTACATGCGTCTCATCCACTTTATATATACAGACTTATATATATGTGTCTCATCCACCAGTCTCTAAATTAATGTTGGTGAGAGCAGAATATATATGTGTCTCATCCACCAGTCTCTCAATTCTGGCATTCGTTCTAAAATGTCGTATACTTACGACATATTTTCCGGCATATGTTATAAGGTGCCATAAATTTCTCACATTTATAAACAAACCCCGTAAATTTTCTGCATTTAAAAACTAAATGAAAATGTCTCAAAAAATCAGTTTTCTTGTAATGAGTCCAGGATCCATTCAGAGATAATAACACTATCCAAAGATAATGGGAGGATATTTTGTTTGAGAAACCTCTTATGAGATATCCCTTTATTGGGAGAAACTGCTACCAATAATCACTATCATCTACGACAGTACCACAACTATTGAAAAACAATTTTTTTTTTTTTTGAAAAATGGCAAGAGGCAAAAAATAAATTATGAGCACTATTTTATTAAAGATTTTTTTTGTATTGCGGCTATAAGAGTGGATCACATACGGTATGGGGATAATTTGATTAATCATTTGACGAAAGGACTATAAAAAATTGTGGAACACCTTAAAAAGGGATTGGACTATATCACCTAGACAACCGAGTCATTTTTTTATGGTAAACCTCATTAAATTTAATTCGTTTCTTCTCGTTAGTTCATCAAATTGATCTCTCTCTCTCTCTCTCTCTCTCTCTCTCCTCTTTAGAGAGGGATAGAGAGAGAGAGAGGGGGAAGGTGACGACGAGGGGAGGGAAAAAGATAAAGCACGTTAGAATGAAATTGGTGTGGGGGTTAAGATTAGGTAAATAGGTTTTGTTTAGATATAGATATATGTTTTTTATTTTAAAATCAGTTTTTTAAAGTTAAAAAATAGTTCTTAATAAAATGTCACATTGTTACTGAAAATTAAATGAATATGTCACATTAGATGCCAAATCAACAATTCCATTAGTTCATCTAACGAAATTATAATGGTGGGTTGAAATTGCACATTTAAAAATAGTGGGGCTACATTGTAACTTTTCAAACATCTGGTCTAAAATTGAAATTGACCCCAAACTTTAGGGTAATTTTGCATTTTCTATTAAAATTATACAATGAACTAAATAAAATGAAATTAATGATTTAGGGTGTACAACTAATATTTTATTTTCAAAATTACATCTGCATTAAATAAATAAAAAAATGTATTTAACGAAAAGTTCGAAATGGACTGCTAGGAAACAAAAAAATTACTTCCTAATATCAGTGTTTTAAGAAGTGATTGTAGATCATGTTCAAATGATTTTGTTGTATTGGAAGGAATTACTTTTGGCGTGCCTTTAACACCTCCATTTTATATGGATATGAAAAACAAAAAAAAAAAATATTTTTCCAAGATTAGAAAAAGGCTATATAGATCACATGTTTGGAAACTGAATTAAACCACTTGTACTGTTTCATGATACCTCCGGAAGATGTCTGGAGTTAATGTTATGTAATGGATCAATTTTATCCCAGTTTGCCCATTAACAACATGAGCTACAGCATCAAGCCTTCGGGCCCAGTTGCTCATGGTAATATTTAGTAGATCAGAACTTGATCTTTTGGCCCAATACTGGTTGTCAAGTGTATTCTAGTAATGTTAGATCAGCGTTATCACTTTTTGCTCATCCTCTTTAAAATCATATAATAAAAGTCTTGTTATAACAAAAGCCCGACTAGGTGGTCATGAAGAAACACAAAAATAGGCAGGCCAGGCCATATACCCCGATTCCAGAAACCCGTTCTACGTTGCACTAAAAAATCAAAACCCAAAACAAGAACCAAAAGGATAAGCTAAAAACCCTATTTAAATCCATCTTAAACTCATTCATTGTCCAGATTCTCAATGGTACAAACCCATATGATATGAATATGCATTTGTAGTTTAAGAGCTTCCCACGTGATATAAATCAACAAATTTTCAGGAGTAGGCTAAAAACATTCCAGTTAAGCTCTCAAACTACGTATAGACTTGTACGATACGGAGTTCAAATACTCAAAACTGTATATACAAATAATACAAGGCCTTCCCCGAGATGTCATGTCATGATATTTAAGAGGACCCTTTGCTTGTTCCCTTATATATTGATAACTAAATAACAGATATTTTAAAACTATTAGAAATAATCACTTTGACAATTGCGACTCTCTTATTTAATGGTTTAAAATAAATTTGGGTTTGGCTAACGAGCACATTACAATCTATTGTACTTTTATTTGCCCCTTAGGCATGTGGGAGACTAAAGTGAGATAAACCAAAACATAAGGGAACTAAGAAAGTCACCAACCATTATCTCTATTAAAAAAGTTATTGTCAAATATTTTAAATCAGTACATCAAATATTTTTTAGACCCTCTTATCATTTTTAGACCCCAAAAGTTTGGATTTGTCTCACTTTAGTCGTCAGAATTTCAACCAATCTTCTCTCATTTGAGTTTAAAACACATAATGTTTCTTGCAAGAAAAAATGTAAAATTCTAAAAAGGATTAAATAATATTTAGTCTCCAAACAAAATACCCATTAAATATTATTCTTTATGAACTAATTTCTGCACTAGCGACACCAACCTCATTCCATCACCCTTTATTGGGGATAGGCGACGGTGGCTGGTGACTTGCCGGTAGTGACTTTTTAGCGAAAGGGGAAGAGATGGGTGAGTGAAGGACTTTTTGTCAAGAGTAAATTAACTATGCCACCCTTAAAGTATTTAGAATAATTTTATTGAGCCCTTAAAATATAATTTGTGTCTATTAAACCCTGAAACTATAATCTTTTTCTATCAAGCATCTTTATCTAATTTCATACGTTAACTTAACAGTTTAAGGCGTAACTTTGTCTTTACAAGTTTAAGCCCTTAAATTATCAATATTCTCCTAATATTTTATTGAAAATTTTCTAATTAAGTGTACTTGATTTATTAATATCTATTTTTTTCTTTTATCTACTTGATTTATTATTTCAATTAACTTTTATGTTAGATGCATTGAGTGGGAGGAGCTAGCTCCATCGAGACATTGTTACATTTTTCCGAGTTCCTTGCATTTATGATTTAAGGTGGATTTCTCAGTTATAATTCCTCATTTTGTAGTTTTTATAATAGTTACTATAGAACAACTGGACTGTTTTATTGTACTGAATAAAGGTATTTCCATTGTGTATTATATACATAACAGCAAACTCTATTTATAGAGTACAACGAGGGTTTACACTTAACAGTATTGTATACGTGTGAGCTGATACATGAGAGCTTGAATGAGTTGTTAGTAACTAAGAGATATCTCGAAAGACTGGGCTAAACTTTTAGAATTATAGATAGGGTTGCTCCAAGATAATAGGAGAACACGTTGCATGAGGTTTGTTAGTTACGTGTAATCCTTAACACGCCCCCTCAAGTGAAGCGTGTAGAGAGGAACCACACCAACTTGACTCGTAAAGCATGAAATGAAGATGTGGGAAGAGCCTGGTCAGAATATCCGCAATTTGGTGATGGGAAGGGACAAATTGAGTGATAAGAGCTCCTTTGGCCACTTGTTTGCGAATAAAGTGATGATCCATCTCCATGTGTTTAGTCCGAGCATGAAGAACTGGGTTGACATTGAGATGAAGAGCACTGAGATTATCACAATATAAAGTGGGTGGTGTTATAGGTTGCACTCCAATTTCTTAGAGAAGATGAAGAACCCAAAGTACTTCAGAGGTGGCGAAAGGGAGTGCACAAAATTCGGCTTCACAGCTTGAATGAGCTGCTGTAGTTTGTTTCTTGGAAGCCTATGTGATGCAGTTAGCACCTAAATACACAGAAATGCCAAAGGTTGATCTTTTAATGCGTTGACAACCACCCAATCTATGTCGAAGATGGCATAGAGATAATTAGAGGATTGAGAAGTAATTTTGAGACAATAGTGGGTCGTACCTTAAACATAGCGCAAGATTCGTTTAACTTCTTGAAAGTGTTTTGGTTGTGGACAATGCATATGTTGACACACTGAGTTGATAGCAAATGTGAGATCTGGGCGTGTGAGATTAAGGTACTGAAGTGCACCTACTTTTGAGGGTAATTCAGTAGGAGAAAAGGCCTTGCATTATGAGACTGAAGTCTTCGTCACTGTAGTGTGGCAACCACATGTGAATGAGCTATATGAGTTTGTTCGAGAAGTTTCCTCACGTATTTTTCCTGACTTAACAATTTTCCTCCATAAAATGGGGTGATAGAAATTCCAAGAAAGTAGCTTAAGATACCAGGATCTTTTAAGGCAAACTCATGTGAGAGATGATAAATTAGTCTGTCCATGGTAGGAGTATTATTACTAGTAGCAATAATATCATCCACGTAAACTAGTAATAATGCCATAACTTATGAGCAACGAAGAATGAATAAGGAGGAATCAGCCCTGCTATAATAAAACCGAAGTGAAATTGAGTAAGAACTGAATCTGTCAAACTAAGCATGTGGTGATTGTTTTAACCCATATATAGCCTTTTGTAAGTGACATACAAGATGTAGACATTGTTGATCAAGTGGAGTAATAAATGGTTGGGAATTGGTGAGAGTTGGGTTGGGATAGTGAGAGTAGAAACTCAAGAAAGTGAGACGGGAGTAGTGTCCCCTACAGTTAAGTTGAAAAAATCTTAATAATGTGAGAGCTGGACCAAGTCATCTTGTGTATGTTCAACTAAGGAGGACATTGCACTGTGATAAGGGAATCTGCCTTTATCAAACACAACATGTCATGAGATATATATTCGTCTTGTTTTGGGATCGTAGCACCTCAAACCTTTATGTATAGGATTACATCCAATGAATACATAAGGCATTGTTTTTGGGTGAAATATATGTTTAGTTATACCCTTAATATGGGGAAAACATCTACAACCAAGAATTTTGAATGATGAATAATTAGGATGCTTTCCAAACAATTTGAAAAATGGGGTCTCTAATTGGAGTTTATTTTATGGTAAAGAGTTTATTAAGAAGACTATAGTTAAGAAGGCTTCCACCCATAAGAACAAAGGTAGTTTAGCATGAAACATCACAATGAGATATGGTTTCACTATATTTCTATGTTTGCATTCAGCTGCGCCATTTTGTTATGGTGTTCCAGAGTATGAGATTTGTTTTAGTGTACAAAGATATGCTAAATTATTTTCAAACTAAGTTTTTTTGTAAACTCTCCTCTACCATCACATTGGAATATTTTAATAGGTTTCGAGAATTGAGTTTGAACCATGCTTTCAAATTTTTTATAGGTGTAAAAAAAACATGAGTTGAATTTAAGAGGGTAAATCTATGAATATTGTCTACAATCAGCAGCAAATGAAGCATAATATTTAAAATGTTGAGAAGATTCAATAGGCGCTGGACCCCAAAGGTCACAACGTACTTTATTAAAAGGAACTTTGCAAATGGAATTACACATATTAAAAGACAGTTTACAACTCCATCCTAGCTGAAAAACTTGCACATACTGCAGGTTTCTTATTCCATTAACTCACAGATAAGCAACTATTTTTACTTAAGACACGCATAAATCTACTGGGATTCACAAGTCTTTGGTGACAAATTGAGTCTGGTGTCTTGCCTTGCTTCAAAGAACTTAATGCGTTCAATCTTTAATTATTAAAGGCATAAATTCCATCTTTCTTACTCCCCCTTGCCAGTATTGTCTGTGTCTTCTTATCCTTAACCACAAATTCATTGTCAGTGAAGATTAAAGAGCTATAGTTCTTATATGTCATTTTTCTTACAGAGATTAATTTTTTCTTTAATTTTGGCACAACAATAACATAATTAAGATGCAAAGAGGGTTTAATATGTTTGTCACCAACACGAGATATCTCTAACTGTGAACCATTTTCTACTGTGATCTTATCATTACCATAATAAGGTCTGAGATTTATTAGATTACCTGTTGTGTGGGTCAGGTGGGCATTGGCTCCAGAATCAATGTAAAAATTAATATCACTTGGACCTTGAAAGGAGATATTAGCTTGAGATTCTGATTTAGTGCCTTCATATAAGAAATCCCACGTGTACAGGCAATTTAGGGCAAATGATTCCTATTACCACAAATTTAGCAGGCATGAGAATTGAATTGATGCTTTTTTTCATGTGATTGAGTTAGTCTCCTTAGGTGGCATCCGATGTTCATTAACAACTTTACTGTTAGATGAATGATAACTGTCGGATTGGTAAAAGATGCTTGGGCTATATCCTTTTCCATGAGAATTATAGTTTTATTGGTGATAATGAGATTGTCAATGATGATAGTATCCTCCTCCTCTTCCATGTTTTCCTTGGACACGATTGTTGAAGTTACCTCGATAGGCATTAAAGGCCATGCCTATATCCGACTGTCTTCTCATGGGTTCTTTTTACAGCTCCTCTCTAATATCAAAGCTTCGTAAATTTATAACTAATTGTGGCATTGTTGGGTATGGTGGCTTACCCAACATAACAATCCTGAATGTTTGATATTTGGAGCCCAGTCCCTTGGAAAATGAGACAACATTATGGTCTTCATCTAAGGGCTTGTTAATGGATGAAAGGCCATCACAAATGCCTTTGAATTCCTTGATACAGTAATAAAAATTATTTCCCTTGATTGTGTCATTAGCAAGTTGATCTTTGAGCTGGAATTCTTTGTCTTTAGTGGGTTGTAAGTAACTTTCTTCGAGGCATGTCCATGCTTGTTTAACTGTTACACAACCAACAATGACATACACACATTCTTCAGTCACAGTGCTTGATATCCAACTTCTTAGCAGCATGTCCTTGTCCTTCCATTCTTAAAACTCCATTTTTCCTTTGTCTCCATTCACTGTGGGTAAATCATCAGTCAAGAACATGGTTAGTTTCATGGTAACTATGAGTTGAAGCATCTGAGTTCTCCAAACAAGGTAGTTTGAGGGATTTAACTTGATTGAGAATGTGCAATAAGTTGGTGAAATGAATTGATGGAAAGGATCAGTTTAGTTGAGGAGGAGGATGGGGTGTTAGCCATTAGTAGCTCTGATACCATGTAGAAATACAAGATTAAAGTATGAGAACGACTCGACTGTTTTATTATACTGAATAAAGGTATTTACACTGTGTATTATGTACATAGTAACAAACTATATTTATAGAGTACAATGGGGGTTTACACTTAACAATATTATATACGTCTGAGCTGATTCATGAGAGTTTGAATGATTTAGTATTGACTGAGAGATATCTCTGAAAGACTGGGCCAAACTAACATGATTATAGATAGGGCTGCTCCAAGATGATAACATCATATGTTGCATTAGGTATATCTGTTACGTTTAATCCTTAACAATTACGTCATCACACGTCAAAATTCTATTGTTGCATGGCAATAAAAAATTAAATTTATTTAAATCTGATTGAATAAATTATTTAGCCTTTAGTTAAAATAAATATATTTTAACATAATTTCAAAGGAAGAGTTTTTTGAGTTTTTTTATTTAATAAACTATTTTATCTAATTTGACAATCACCCACGTGATTTTTAGTTAACCTAATAGTTAATGAAATTAATAAATGTAGTACTCTTATTCAGAATTTTCTCCAATAAAATATAAGAAGAATATTGATAATTTAGGGGGTTAACATCTGAATTTGAGACTCAGGTGATGCATATGTGGTTTCCGAAGGGTATGAAAGTGTTGTGGTCTTGGTTATCATAAATAAGGCATAAAAAAGTGAGTGTGTTTTGGATTCAGGTTAGTCGTCTCACATGTGTCTAAAAAATCTTATTTCTCTACGGGGACCAAGTTGAAGATCTGGAATAACGCCTGCGCATAGCTCAAGCTAAAAAAATAATTTTCTCTTGGCCTGCAATTGCTTGTTTTTCTCATCAACCAACTCTTTGGTATTGGTTAGCCTCACCACGGCTTGGAAACGAATCACTAATTTCTCTTCTTCCATGGTATGCGTTGCCAGCGATGAAGAGTTCAACATGTGAGCACCACGAATCGATGTAATACACCATCGGTTGGTAATGGAGTTCGGTTCTAGATCGTATCTTGAAGCGGCGACTGTCGAGCATTGTCCTTTCTCGCCACTTAAGATACATACGGATCCTCTTCTGATGTATAAGTTCTCCGTCGAGGAGGAATCATGTTTGTCTAGAGTTAGCTTTTTCAAAAGAGCATTGGTGGGTAGAGTTGGCAGTGCTGCTTTCTCACCACGATCACTGGAGAAGTTGAAGCTGTGACTAGACTCTCATTGGAAGTCGGTTGGCGGAGTGGTAGTGAGACGAATGAACTCTTCTTTGTTTTCTTTCATATTTGCCTTTGAGCATGAAGCTAACACGCTCCTACAGTTGAAATCTTGGTCTGTGCATGGCACTCATCTTTCTTTGGATAAGTGGCATCCACTGGGTTGTTCTTCTAAAAGTGGTGGTCATCCAAAAAGTCATTGGATTAGGATTGAGGGTCTACCTCTTCACCTATGGGGTATGGAAGTCTTCCAGGCTGTAGGTAACAAGTGTGGGGGCTTCCTCAACATAGACGAAGATACTCTGTTGGGGACGGAACTGAGGTGGGACAGAATTCAAGTTCGTGGGTCTGTGAGTTTTCTGGAGAAAATATCTATTGAAGCGGGTGGATGGGTTTTTACTCTCCCCGTTCATGTGGAGGAGCCTCCGTCATATCATTTTGTAAGTGTAGGGTCAACTGAGAAGGAGGTGGGGAGGCCGGAGGTGATGGGAATGCCGGTAGCGGACCGCTCCACGCATAAGCGGCTTCCCTCTCGTCCAGTAGGTGTGGTGACTCAGGGTCGGGTGGTTCCCCTGTCATTAGAGGTGAATGGCACGTCCAGCTATGGGAACTGTTATGTCAGCTACCCGAAGGCAAATCTCAAAGGCGTTAGCAGAAGCGACAAGGAGTGTGACTTGGGTATTGATCAAGACAGTAAACAACCCTCAGCTCAGACAGGGAAGGAGACACGCTATGGGAAAGTTCAGTTTGCTCAACGTGCTGGGATGTCGACAGCTTCGTCCAGTTTCGACAAGGATATATCCATGGAGGTGGTGTGCGTTGGGGAACACAGTGGAGGCGGCTTGGTTGACAGCACTGCTGTGCAGGCAATTTCTCTGCCGAATTGCGTACAAAATATTGTAGGAGGTATAGTGGACGAAAGGGTGGAGGACAAGTCAGGGTTTGGTGCTAGACTAGGTTTGGGTGGTGCAGTGGGTGACAGTGACTTTTTGGATAGGTCTGATGGGGAGGCTGAGTTAGGCAAGCGCGTTGATAATATTGACATGGCTCAAGTGGTTAGCAGGTGTGGGAAGGAGGTTTTTAGTGAGATTGGTTGTAATAAGGATGGGCCCCCTCTTTTATTTTCAGATGGTGTGAATAAAATTAATGCGGTTAAAGATGCCAATGCCTTTATTCCTATTATCAGGAATAAACACGCAACCCCCCTTACTAGAAATAGCAAATAGTGGTATTTTTTTTAATAAGTTTGGACCGTGCCTTAATTCGGGTAAAGTTTTGATACAGGGGGTGTTTAATAGAAAATGCAAACATAGATGGGATATTAAAGGAAAAATTGTGGTTGAGGGGGCAACTTTATGTTCTGGTGCTCCTGAGGGCAGCGTCCCGGTTTGTTCGTCCGACTTGCTTTGCACAATTGTGGAGGAGGGTGTAGGAGAGGCGGAGGGGGTGTAACACCCCGCTTAAAATAATAACGGGTGGCCAGCCCTATACTACATTAAATCAGGAGTTTCAGATGGCTCAGTCTCAACACCAACTATTAGTACTAAATAATATACGACTAACTACCCGATATAATATAAGCAAGATGTTAAAATTTAATAAAACATAAAACAGACAACAAACCAACACTATAAGATACTAACAAAGAAAATAAAGATGCATACAAGAACTATAATAAATGAAATGAATAACTACAAATGAATATGCCACAAAGAAATAAACCCGAATAAGTTATCGGGTCACAAACAATACAATAACTGAAATGGAATAAATATAAATATTTATAATTATCCCTTAGGTGTAAACCAGATATACAATATGAATCCTACCTAGATTTTTAAAGAAGTAGGAAGCGACTACATTCTACATCCCTCAACAGTTCGCACCTGTCACGGCTCCTAAGACTCTGGATAGAAGGTCATCCGACATCCATGCGGTAGGACACCTATAGTAATATATATATATATATATCTATATATACATATACATGCAGGAGAGAAAAGTAAACGGGTCAGGGACCGAGTTCTGAAAATATTTAGCAAGTGTGTTAACCATGCATAATAAATATCAATGCACTTATTTCATAATTAAAGTGGAATCGCACTCTCGTGAAACCCCAACTCACCTCTCCTCTAATGGCGCGCACCTATTCACCTCCTAAAATTTTAGTTACGTTACCTCATCTATAAGGACAACCTAACTTACCATAGGCATATCCTATACCCCCAATACCTTCCTTCCTATCATACCGAAGAATCCAACCCTTTCTAATCATACTTGATTATTTTTAAACATATATGCCATACTAGGCTTAATGGATTCCGATTTATAATTTAATCAATTATAATTCTTAATATGTTACCCATATACATTTGGGTTGAATCATAGGATTTAATTTCTAAATAACATGCATACAAATTATTATTGACAAAACTTCTCTCCAATCTCAACATTGCACTACGTTTCGTGCGTGGGGCGTCTCGCAAAGAACCTCCTTGACAATGTCGATCCTAGAGATCCATTATGCCATACATACAATATTATACTACTACAACAACTAAATTTAGATTTCCATATAAGAACAATCTCAAAATCTCTAATAACATCCTTGGGATGATGTAACCGAAATATTCCTTAAATACGATACATCAAACCCCAATAATCTAGTACACCATAATCATCCAAGATGTACTCTATGAAAATTCCATACCCTTTCACCTATAGGATATATAAATATATATTCCATATCCTTTAACCTATAGGATATATAAATATATATATATATATAGGCATTTATTCTAACCATATATATATATATATACCATCATCCATTCTCATAGCCAAGTGTACATACCACATATGATGTACAAAGGCCATGCACATAAAATACCCGGCTATATATATCGCCGATAAACTGCACCATGCTATCATCTTCCAGGGCATTACTCACATACCATCCTGGGGACCACGGTCGGACTCAATATCACCGACATCGGGGTCAAACACACACACACGACGTTCCGGGAAGCGGTCATAGCTCCTAACCGGTCAATAAGACGAGACATACCCACCACGTCCCACCCCAAAACAAATGCATATCACATAATAACACCAAGGACGACTATGACCTGGGGAATATCCACACCCTCCTCCTTGAGCCAGGATGCTCACCCTCTGCGCGAAAACTTCCCAATGATAGCATGAGCGGGGTATGCTTAACCACATAAGTATATATATCGTTCACATGCACAATATATACACATCAATATGATCCCATCATATGATTAAACATTAAACCATCACATACGGTTTAGATATTCACAACACAAATATATCCATATATATATACTCACATATCCATATATCTATATATATACAAACTAATTCTCATTCATATGTATAAAATATATATAAACTCGGCTTTAAGTATACATAATCCTCAATATACTAGCCGTCGTCCCAACACATTTAATTTACCTCGATATGTGAATAAAATCCCTCACTTGAAGTATATTCATCCTTTTTTCCTATGATGAATAGTCTTCCAAAAATATATGTTTATATCCAATATTAGGGTTATCACCCAAAGTTTAGTGTAGGAAACCATCACTACACATCTCCTCTATATTCGAAAGTACATAATTATCTTTAGTATTATTTGACCATTGGTATATACATGACTAATACTCTACAAACCTCAACTTATCCCAACTTCATTTCAAGTATTGGAATCCCAAGGATTATTTCCACATAATTATGTGTAAACTATCCTGACTAGAATTTATGCTACCGCTTATTCTAGTTGATAGTACGATCCAAATCGTTCCCAATTTCACCTACGTTTCACTTGATCTTATGAACCCTTACTCCTATTGGGTTACTGATTGTTCCTTAATTTAAACATTTCTAAGGATACGTGACCCCTCTCTCTCTTCGATCCCCAATCCTTAATCTCAATAGAATCCTATTTACCATAAGGATTTGGCACTACCCTCGGCCTACAATTACGTGTCATGCCCTCATAACTCTCTCTATAAGAGTTCTTAACTTCACCTCACATCTAGACTCACTCCCGTGATCTAATATTAGGATTTCCATCCCCAATGGGGTTTCTCATTATCTCTACACAAGTCTAATGCATACATGTATAGATACTTTCCCAAATTGTCCCAAGAAGTCCCCATAATTACAATGTGTGAGAAACCCCTTGTTTGTCTCCAAAAACATATCTTTTACATCATAAAAGGAGGCCCCCAAAAAATAAACCCAACCAAAAAGGGTTTGAAATCATCCTTGGAAAACTCCATAAAACAGCCCTGTTTCTGAATCGATTCGGCCCAGCGAATCGATTCGGCCTCCAAGGTGAATCGATTCGGGTCCAAACACCTGGGCTTCTGTCTTAGGCCGAATCGATTCGCCTTGGGTCCAAATAGATTTGGTCAATGCAGACCTGTCAATTTGCCTAAGCCGAATCGATTTGCTTAAGGGGCGAATCGATTCGGGTCTGCAGAATTTGAAGGGTTCTTCTTCTTCTTCATTGAACCCATGAATTCTAAACCCTAAAATTTCTATTCTAACACCCAAACCTTCATCAAATCATGATTCTAAACCAATAAATCAACCCAAAGTTGATCCCAACCATTTCTACACCATTAAACCCATATTTAAACATTGATTTCAAGATTAAACCCAAAAATCTAGGTTTTGATATTAATACCCAAAATCCATTTCTTTTACCCACAAATTATGAAATTAAATACACAAATGACTTATTTAGCAAGATTAAACACTTTCCTCGATTTTGTAGAGGTTGGATCGTCCTCGATGTCGCGTTTGGGCCGGAATCTCCAAGCTTTTCTTCCTCTCTCTCTTCCTTTCTTCTTCTTTTCTTTCTTCTTTCTCCCTCTAGGGCTTTTTCTCTCTTTCTCTCAAATGAGAAGGCTTGATCCGTAAGCCTCTTAAACCTTAAAACATAAGTCCCAATTTTAAATGTTAATACACACTTTGAATGACTCGTTTACTCCAATTCGAGTCAAACTGACTTAAAAACATTCCGGAGCCGAAATAAAACCCAATGACAGTCATTTTGACTATCTCGACCCTTCCGAGATCAATGGTACCCTCAAAATCATCATCCGAAATACTTTGAAATTTCCTCTATTTTTGGACCTCAATTCCCAAATTTTAAAATTCTCCAATTCAATTAAATTTTATTTTCCCCAAAATTTAATTTCTTGATCCCAAAATCGTGAGGTGTTACACTCTTCCCCCTTACAAAAATTTCGCCCGAGAAATTTAAGATATGCCTAGGACCTTAATATCATCTAGTCCTTACATCAACCTTCAGGATCATTATACCGATCCTTCCTAGTTCTCACGTCGAATCATATAAATTTTAAAGCAAACTACTACCCAGGGCGCCCATACACCCCGTACCCGAGCTTCCACTAGTAGAATTATCATCAGGCTCCGTTAGCCTCAAATCGTGATATAACTATCACCAATATAATCTATAACAACATATTAACTATATAAAAGTTTGAAAATTCCCAATGGTTGAACTCTCCTCAATTCTTGACGCTAGCTACCTTCGTACGAGGGATGTCTCGCAAGAGAAATCCAAACAAGAAACCCTCCCAATACACTACTGTGTAGCTAGGTCGGGGATTGAGATTAGTTGAACCAGGGCTAAGGTTTTATAAAAAGATTTTCATACTTTAGATATTGCCCGAAGTCCTATGTAACAATATGATATAAATAAATTCCGCGTCTTTCGACACGCCAAATAAATACCTTATGTTTAGGACACAAGGTCTCAATAAATACAATACTCTAACCAGTACCTGGTTCTCAAAACCAGCACATCTATGAGCTAAATTATTCGCTCAACATAAATCTACGAAACTTTAAACCTCTCAGTTATACTAGTCCCTTGCATTGCATCAAAGCATTTGCCACAAGATAAGTCCTCCTCTCATTGGATTACTACAATTACACACCCAAACCTATCCATAAGACAATAGTCTTATAACCACTACTCAACAAACGCCAATTATCCTCACTTCCGGAATTCAATTGTACAACTCCCTACTATCTCTTTACAAGAAGGTGTATTATCTTAAAAGACGCCATACAAAGGCCATACTTGCTCACTCCTTCCTCCAAGGAAATTCTATACACCCTAACGGCGTCGTGACTAACCGCTCATTATACCTAACGCGCGACGTTCCCAATATCTCACAAAGCGTGACTTAAACCCAAAGAAAGGTATTCTACCTTATACTTCAATAATCCAATGGTTTCACCTCGTCCTTGAATCTCAACTCAGGGTCCTCTACTTCTTCCAGGACCATCATTATTCTTATACCTATTTCTCCACAAGAGAAACATCTTCCTCAAAATCCTTCCTAACCATTTTGAAGGACAAAGCGCGATTGTGACTACCAAAACCTCCCTCAGTCCTACTCAACGAACCTGAGTCTCCAAATTTCTTACGCCCTTCTTAAATAAAGACGATACCCCTAACTGTTTGGTCAATGCCACCTACCCTCCACCGGTAGAGGTCAGAATCATGAGGCTTCCTAACAAAAGCCGATGGGTTTCTCAATCTAAATCTCCCAAGGACTACACTACATACTTCTTCTCAGACTTACCTTACTAAGTCCAAGATTCGCCATTCGAGTAAATTTCCCTTTCTTACTCAACCACCGATAGAGTACCCTAAACCACTACTAGAGTTCACTTTCTTATTTCTGCTCAAATTGAGGAAAATAAATACCTCTAATCAAAGCGTACTCAACATTTGTTATGGGTATTGCATCTCTAATTTTGTCCTTCCCTAGACGATATAATTTAGGCGACGTCTGAAACGAGTGCAACTGTCATCAGAACGTTGACCTAGTGAATACACTTCACAGAAGAAGATAAACGTAGTGAACACAACAGTCCTAACAGTAGGGCTTTATATCAAGAACGTTAACGGAAGAACCCAGAAAACTCGCACAGATCCAAAAGACTCTAGAACCTGATGCTCTGATACTATCTGTAACACCCCGCTTAAAATAATAATGGATGGCCAGCCCTATACTAGATTAAATCAGGAGTTTCAGATGGCTCAGTCTCAACAGCAACTGTCGGTACTAAATAATATACGACTAACTACCCGATATAATATAAGCGAGATGTTAAAATTTAATAAAACATAAAACAGACAACAAACCAACACTATAAGATACTAACAAAGAAAAGAAAGATGCATACAAGAACTATAATAAATGAAATGAATAACTACAAATGAATATGCCACAAAGAAATAAACTCGAATAAGCTGTCGGGTCACAAACAATACAATAACTGAAATGGAATAAATATAAACATTTATAATTATCCCTTGGGTGTAAACCCGATATACAACATTAATCCTACCTAGATTTTTAAAGAAGTAGGAATCGACTACATTCTACATCCCACAATAGTCCGCACCTGTCACGGCTCCCAAGACTCTGGATAGAAGGTCATCCAGCATCCATGTGGTAGGACACATGTAGTAATATATATATATATACACATGCAGGAGAGAAAAGTAAACGGGTCAGGGCCCGAGTTGTGAAAATATTTAGCAAGTGTGTTAACCGTGCATAATAAATATCAATGCACTTATTTCATAATTAAAGTGGAATCGCACTCTCGTGAAACCCCAACTCACCTCTCCTCTAACAGCGCACTCCTATTCGCGTCTTGAAATTTTAGTTATGTTACCCCACCTATAAGGACAACCTAACTTACCATAGGCATAGCCTATACCCCCAATACCTGCCTTCCTAGAATACCCAAGAATCCAACCCTTTCTAATCATATATGATTATTTTTAAACATATATGCCATACTAGGCTTAATGGATTCCGGTTCATAATTTAATCAATTATAATTCTTAATAAGTTACCCATATACATTTGGGTTGAATCATAGGATTTAATATCTAAATAACATGCATACAAATTATTATTGACAAAACTTCTCTCCAATCTCAACATTGCACTACGTTTCGTGCGTGGGGCGTCTCGCAAAGAGAAATTCAAACAAGGAACCGCCCCGTTACACTACTCCTTGACAATGTCGATCCTAGAGATCCATCATGCCATACAAACAATATTATACTACTATAATAACTAAATTTAGATTTCCATATAAGAACAATCTCAAAATCTCCAATAATATCCTTGGGATGATGTAACTGAAATATTCCTTAAATGCGATACATCAACCCCCAATAATCTTGTACACCATCATCATCCAAGATATACTCCATGAAAATTCCATACCCTTTCACCTATAGGATATATAAATATATATTCCATATCCGTTCACCTATAGGATATATAAATATATATAGGCATTTATTCTAACCATATATATATATACCATCATCCATTCCCATAGCCAAGTGTACATATCACATATGATGTACAATGGCCATGCACATAAAATACCCGGCTATATATATCGCCGATAAACTGCACCATGCTATCATCTTCTAGGGCATTACTCACATACCATCCTGGGGACCACGGTCGGACTCAATATCACCGATGTCGGGGCCAAATACACACACACGACGTCCTGAGAAGCTGTCATAGCTCCTAATCGGTCAATGAGACGAGATATACCCACCACGTCCCACCCCAAAAGAAATGCATATCACATAATAACAACATGGACGACTATGACCTGGGGAATATCCACACCCTGCTCCTTGAGCCAGGATGCTCACCCTCTGCGCGGAAAGTTCCCAATGACAGCATGAGCGGGGTATGCTTAACCACATAAGTATATATATCGTTCACATGCACAATATATACACATCCATATGATCCCATCATATGATTAAACATTAAACCATCACATACGATTTAGATATTCACAACACAAATATATCCATATATTCATATCCATACAGATATATATACATATATTCACACATCCATAAATCTATATATATACAAACTAATTCTCGTTCATATGTATAAGATATATATAAACTCGGCTTTAAGTATACATAATCCTCAATATACTAGCCGTCGTCCCAACACATTTAATTTACCTCGATATGTGACTACAGTCCCTCACTTGAAGCATATTCATCCATTTTTCCTATGATGAATAGTCTCCCAAAAATATATGTTTATATCCAACATTAGGGTTATCACCCAAAGTTTAGTGTAGGAAACCATCATTACACATCTCTTTTATATTCGAAAGTACATAATTATCTTTAGTACTATTTGACCATTGGCATATACATGACAAATAATCTACAAACCTTAACTTATCCCAACTTCATTTCAAGTATTGGAATCCTAATGATTATTTCCACATAATTATGTGTAAACTATCCTGACTAGAATTTATGCTACCGCTTATTCTAGTTGATAGTACGATCCAAATCGTTCCCAATTTCACCTACGGTTCACTTGATCTTATGAACCCTTACTCCTATTGGGTTACCGATTGTTCCTTAATTTAAACATTTCTAAGGATACGTGACCCCTCTCTCTCTTCGGTCCCCAAGCCTTAATCTCAATAGAATCCTATTTACCATAAGGATTTGGCACTACCCTCGACCTACAATTACGAGCCATGCCCTCAAAACTCTCTCTATAAGAGTTCTTAACTTCACCTCACATCTAGACTCACTCTCATGATCTAATATTAGGATTTCCATCCCCAATGGGGTTTCTCACTATCTCTACACAGCTCTAATGCATACATGTATACATACTTTCCCAAATTGTCCCAAGAAGTCCCCATAATTACAATTTGTGAGAAACCCCTTGTGTGTCTCCAAAAACATATCTCTTACATCATAAGAGAAGGCCCCAAATCAATAAACCCAACCAAAAAGGGTTTGAAATCATCCTAGGCAAACTCCATAAAATAGCCCTGTTTCCGAATCGATTCGGCCCTATATCGAATCGATTCGGCCCAGCGAATCGATTAGGCCTCCAAGGCGAATCGATTCGGGTCCAAAGACCTGGGCTTCTGTCTCAGGCCGAATCTATTTGCCTTGGGTCCGAATCGATTCGGTCAATGCAGACCTGCCAATTTTTCTAAGCCGAATCGATTCGCTTAAGGGGCGAATCGATTCGGGTTTGCAGAATTTGAAGGGTTCTTCTTCTTCATTGAACCCATGGATTGTAAACCCTAAAATTTCTATTCTAACCCCCAAACCTTCATCAAATCATGATTCTAAGCCAATAAATCAGCCCAAAGTTGATCCCAACCATTTCTACACCATTAAACCCATATTTAAACATTGATTTCAAGATTAAACCCAAAAATCTAGGTTTTGATATTAATACCCAAAATCCATTTCTTTTACCCACAAATTATGAAATCAAATACACAAATGACTTATTTAGCAAGATTAAACACTTGCCTCAATTTTGTAGAGGTTGGATCATCCTCGATGTCGCGTTTGGGCCGGAATCTCCAAGCTTTTCTTCCTCTCTCTCTTCCTTTCTTCTTCTTTTCTTTCTTCTTTCTCCCTCTAGTGCTTTTTATATCTTTCTCCCAAATGAGAAGGTTTGATCTGTAAGACTCTTAAACCTTAAAACATAAGTCCCAATTTTAAATGTTAATACACACTCTAAATGACTCGTTTACTCCAATTCGAGTCAAACTGACTTAAAAACATGCCGGAGCCGAAATAAAACCCAATGACAATCATTTTGACTATCTCGACCCTTCCGGGATCGATGGTACCCTCAAAATCATCATCCGAAATACTTTGAAATGTTCTCTATTTTTGGACCTCAATTCCCAAATTTTAAAATTCTCCAATTCAGTTAAATTTTATTTTCCCAAAAATTTAATTTCTTGATCCCAAAATCATGGGGTGTTACAGGGGGGACCAAGTGCAAGGTTATTTTGGAGCCCCTGGGGTATCGTTGAGTGGGCTGGATAATTTGGGTAGCATGGTGGACCTGTCCCCTATGCTGTGGGTGGATTTTGGGAATATAGAGGAGGGAGGGGAGGTGCCCGGATGCAGGGATGGTGAGAGGGTGCGTGAGACTAAGGCGGAGGAATGGGTTTCTAATGTTATAGGAGGTTTTAGTAAATTCTTATGGATTGATTTTGTGGGGAATGAGATAGAGGCACTTACGTTGTTCAATGCCATTGAGGAGCGATATAAGGAAAGAGTAGAAGGGGTAGAGAGGGGTGGTAGGGGTTACAAATAGTTTTCAATGAAGTTACGACTTATCTCATGGAATGTACGGGGTTTGAATGACCTTGGGAAAAGAGGAGTTGTGAGTGGGGCTATAGCGCGGTGGAGGCCAAATATTTTCTGCCTCCAAGAGACAAAGCTGGAGGGTATGGATAGGGAGTTGGCACATTCTATATGGGGAGGGCACAGGGTAGAGTGGTGTTGTCTGGATTCGGAAGGGGCGTCAGGAGGGATTATGATTTTGTGGGATAATAGAGTGGTGGAAAAAATTGATGTTCTAGTAGGGGGTGGTCTCTTTCATGCCTATTCATAAATGTGGAGGACGACTTCACTTGGAGCTTCTCGGGGGTTTATGGACCAGTGGAGGACTCAGATCGATGGGAGTTGTGGGAGGAATTAGCAGGGGCCAGGAGTGTATGGGGTGTTCCTTGGTGCACTGGAGGGGATTACAACATTGTTCGTTTCCCCTCGGAGAGGAGTGGAGGGGGGAGGTCGAATTCATTTATGCGAGATTTCTCAGACTTCATCGACGAGTTGGAGTTGATTGACCTCCCTTTAGAGGGAGGGGATTCCACTTGGTCTAGTCTTAGAGACGAGCCATTACTGCCTCGAATGGACCGATTTCTACTCTCTAATGATTGGGAGGAGCATTTTAGTGGGGTAGCTCAATCATGTCTTCCTCGAGTGACTTCTGATCACTCTCCTATTTTGCTGGAGTGTGGTGGGGGGGAAAGGGGGAGGACCCCTATTCATTTTGAGAATATGTGGTTGAAGGAGGAGGGTTTTTAGAGGAGGGTTCAGAGGTAGTGGATGGGGTATGAGGTGGAGGGGAATGCGAGCTTCAGACTGGCGATTAAACTGTGCTGCCTCAAGGGGGACATCATTCGGTGGAACAGAGATGTAGTTGGCTTTATGGGGGGAGTGATTGAGCAGGCCCTGGAGGATATTCAGGCTCTCGACGTAAAATATGGGGATGGTGGTTTTTCAGAGGCGAAAAGAGTGGCAAGGGTGGAGAAAAAAAGGGAGGTGGGGAAACGATTGATTCAAGAGGAGGTGAGTTGGAGGCAAAAGTCTAGGGTGCTCTGGCTTAGGGAAGGGGACGGAAAGACGAATTTTTTTCATAAAGTGGATAACTCCCATTGTCGCTTTAATTATATCGGGAAGGTGGTGGTTGGAGGAGTGGAGTTCACAGAGGAGGGGGAGGTACGTAGGCATATAAGTCAGTTCTATGAGAGTTTATTTACGGAGGAGGAGGCCTGGTGACCTAAGATGGATTGAATGCCGATGGCGAGCATTTCAGGGGCTGAGGCGACTCAGTTGGAATGGATGTTTACATAGGAGGAGGTTACCCAGGTTTTGAGGTCGATGTGCAGGGATAACTATGGGTTTTTTCCAGCACTGTTGGGAGGTTCTTAGGATGGATGTGATGGCTGTGTTCAACGAGTTTTTTGATAGGGGTTACTTTCTGAGGAGTCTGAACGCCACATTTATTACTTTGATTCCTAAAGTAGGGGGGAGACAGATGTACGAGATTTCAGGCCTATTAGTTTGATCGGTAGTGTGTATAAGCTCCTGTCTAAGGTCCTGTCGGTTAGACTTAGAAAGGTGATTGATCCTATTATTTTGGATGCTCAGAGCGCATTTGTAAGTGGATGTCAGATCCTTGATGCCGCGCTGGTAGCGAACGAGTGCATTGAATCCAGGGTGAGAAGTAGGGCTCCTGGCATTATATGCAAGCTCGACATTGAGAAGGCTTATGATCATGTGAACGGGGAGTTTCTTCTATATCTGCTTAGAAGGTTGGGGTTTGGGGAGCGGTGGTGTAGGTGTATAAAGAGGTGCATTTCCTCTGTCAGTTACTCTGTTCTCGTTAATGGGGTGCCTAAAGGGTTCTTCTCGAGTTCGCGTGGTGTTCAACATGGTGACCCGTTGTCCCCTTTTCTCTTTATCTTAGTTATGGAGGTGTTCTCTCGGATGATGAGGCGTACGGTGGAGGGTGGTCTTGTCTCAGGCTTTTTGATCGGGAGCTCTGTTCCCCATCCTGTTGAGGTCACGCACCTTCTTTTTACGGATGACACTATCCTCTTGTGCGGGGCGTCGGAGGATGAGGTGAGGTCAGTGCCGCTGTTGCTGGTATGTTTTGAAGCTGTGTCGGGGTTACGTATTAATGTTAGTAAGAGTGAGATTATTTTCATTAGTGAGGTGGGCAATGTGGGCCATCTGGCCCGTGTTCTCGGATGTCGGGTCGGATCTCTCCCTACTACTTATATTGGACTCCCATTAGGGGCTAAGTTTAAGTCTTGCTCGATTTGGGATCCAGTCCTTGAAAGAGTACAAAGGAGGTTAGAAGGTTGGAAGCATAGCTACTTTTCCAAAGGTGGTCGGTTGACGTTGATTAAACGCGCGTTATCTAGCCTCCCCACATATTTTATGTTTGTTCTTCCTTTACCTGGGTCCATTGGCAAAAGACTCGATAAACGGATAAGGGATTTTCTGTGGAGACGGAATGATGATCAGTTTAAGTACTATTTGGTGAGTTGGGATGAGGTGTGCAGGCCGCTGGGAGAGGGTGGGGTTGGGGTGAGGAACTTGGCCCAGTTCAATGAGGCTTTATTAGGGAAGTGGTTGTGGCGCTTTAATAGGGAAGGAGATAGATTGTGGAGGAAAGTGGTGGTCGCTAGGCATGGGGAGGGCCCATATGGTTGGGGTCCTACTAGGGGGAGCTCTGCTCATGGGGTGGGGTGGTGGAGGTATATTGCGCTTAGGTGGGGGAGGTTCTCTTTGCTCACTTCCTTCCAGCTCGAGAGTGGGAATCATATCAGGTTTTGGAAGGATAAATGGGGGGCAGGGGAATCTTTAGAGGATCTATTCCCGGGGATGTACCGACTTGGGAGAGACAAAGATGGGCTGGTCGAGGATCATAGGCGGAGGGTAGGGGATCGTGCGGTGTGGGATCCGAAGTTTAGGAGGGATCTCAGGGATTGAGAACAAGAGGAGGCGGAGGTGTTCTTTGAATGGCTGAGGTTGGCACCAGCTCCGAATTTGGGGGCTTATGAGTTGAGGTGGTCGTGCTCCCAGGATGGTCTTTTTTTCTGATAAGAGTCTTTATAATGTGTTAAGGGGTCGTGGGGATGCTCATTTTTCGTGGAAGGCCATTTGAAAGAGTCAAGTGCCTCCCAACGTTTGCTTTTTTGTGTGGACCACTGCCAGACAAGCCATCTTGACTATTGAGGGGCTTCAGAGAAGAGGGAGGAGGATGTCCAGTAGATGTTGGTTATCTAAGAAGGAAGAGGAGACGACTAATTACTTGCTCCTTCACTATCAGGTGACTAGGGGTCTTTGGGATTTGATGTTCTCTTTATGACGGATTGTCTGGGTTATGCCTCATACGGTGTGCGAGGTGATGGCGGGTTGGAGGAGGCCTATGGAGTGGGCTGTCCCGCGTGTGGTCTAGATGATGGTCCCTCATTGTATTTTTTGGACCATTTGGCAGGAGAGGAACATAAGGTGCTTCGAGGGGGTCGAGCTCGATCCTTCTCGAATTCGATACAGTTTTCTGATCCTTCTTCTTACTTGGTACAAGAAAAGGCATGATTCATCGTTGTCTCTTTTCCTTGAGTTTTTGGAGGAGTTCTAGGGGCTTGTATGGCCTGTGTTGGGGTTTGACTCTTTGTTTCTTTGTTTTATATACTCCTTGTGTACGAGTTTCTGCCCCCTCTGGTGAGTTGGTTTTCAATGCATCATTTACTTATAAAAAAAAAAAAAAATCCGAATTTGGATTCATGGATTGAATAGAATCAAAATCAATAGTTTAAGGGCTCAATTGGCACAAATTATACTTTATGGACTCAATAGGTTGGATGCTTATTGTGATCGATTTAAATGATTATTGAATAATCATTATTGCGCTTTTTGTTAAGTGACCCTTCTCAATATGACAACTCACATTATGATCAATTTAAGCCATGTTGAGATGACTACCTCATTTCAAGATCAGTAGTGAACAATAAAATTTGAAAAATGTTAGGGATACCTATTTTTGTTACACTTTTTATTACCCCCGGCTTCAAAGTGTTGTACTTTGCTTTGTCTTTACTTGTATGAGTCCCGCTAGGGTATAAAAGACAGAGTAATGTGTAACATTTTAAAGCTAAGAGTAACAAAAAGGGGTCTCCCTATCAAAGCTCATAAAATTTATTACTTTCGCAGGCTCGCTGCTATGATGCCTGGTACAAATACGTATAAAATTAATAAAATAAATTGCAATTTAAATGAAATTCAAGAGTACATAATAGAAAATAAAGCATATGGAATCTCTTAAATTAATAATATCATTTATATTAATATTTCTAATGTTCATAATGTTAAATTAAATACATTTTTGTATATAAATGATCTAATATCTGAAGCTTGCAACCCTCCCCCAGTTTCGCCAAAAAAAAACATTAGGATCCAACTGCTTAATATCATTTAGATGCTATATGTTTGGTGTTTCATTTAAATAGTGTATCATTTCTTACTTATATATCTTTTTATTTTATTTTATTTATTTTAGTTTTTAATTTTTCAGGTTTGTTGAGGAATCATATTAATTGTTGATTCATTTCTTCAAAACCCTAAAATTTGATGTATTTGTACTAATCATACCAAGTACTATTCTTTATATTATTTTATTACTATTAAATTTTACACACAACACTTTTAAGGAAAGTAAGGGTTACTAATTTTCTAGTCCCTCGAAGTTTAAAGTTTGTCTCACTTAAATCCTAAATGGGTAAAAAATCTACCATGCCCTTTGGTTGGACCGATTTTTTAACAGTCACGTTTTGTCATTGTGGTGAAACACTTAATTTAATGTTAAATCATTGGGGGCTGATGTGAAACTGACCTTAAATTTTATCGAAAAAAGAAAAAAAATAATATTAAAATTTATCTAAATATCTTATTTTTGAAGAAAAAGAAATTTGTTTATGATTATTAATTTTTTGTAAATATGAACAAACGCCTCTTAAGAATTGGTTTATAACCCCTGAAAACTCACACTATTTTCCATCATCACTTGATTAGGACCAACCCTATCTCTACACCTTCCCATGCATGCTCAACAGCCTGTCTCCTTTCTTTTTCAGTTACACTTGTCGATTTCCATCCTCTCTCTATCCATTTGGACCACAAGTCCCACGTGGCTGGGCCACTCTTTGCCGGCCCTTTGCCACGTGGACCCCCTTATATTTCATCTGTGCATATGCATCGCTCAGGACCACCTTATTATATAACCCACAAACCTCACATATTACGCATATAGCACTCTTTTGTTTCACAAGTGCTTGGGTTGGCTTTCAATTATTTCATTTCACGTCGCTATCTTATATGGGACCATCCCTCTAAAGGAGTGTCCAACCTACAGACTTACCACCCATCTTTTTCTTTTAATGCTTACTTTCCTATCTTTTTCATCTTTGTTTTCTTCCCTTTTGTTTTGGTGTGTAGAGTTATGAATTTCTTATTCAAACATGAAAAAGGTGAAAAAAGAAAAAAGAAAAGTTAAAACAAGAAGAAATATGATTTTGAAAAGCGTGGAGCCATACCATGAGAATGTTGGTTCCCTTCTCACTTAATGTAATCATCGGAGAGGAAAGTGACCCCATATGAGAAGGACATATTTTGCTGTTTGGTTCTCATTTCCCCATAAACATCAACAACAAATATTGTACCCACCAATTACATTTGCTGTCTAGCTTCTAAGCCCTAGTTTTTTATATACATAAATATTAAGACTTAGGTTACCTCTTGGACAGTCTAGGAATCAGCTTCTATCATTTTGCTATATGTCACAATATTGCTTTTAGGGTTACTGTTATATATATATATATATATATATATATATATATATATATATATATATATATATATATATATACAGTCCTGTTCTTGTGCGGACTAGTTCGCATTTTAAGAATGCGAACAGGACATGTGTCACCTGGTGGTGAGCCCAAAAAAGAGAAAGAGTGTGCCTATAATTTAGGCGATAATTTCTAGGCGCACCGTTGGGTGACACGTGTTCGGTCCGCATTCTTAAAATGCGGACTAGTCCGCACATGAGCATTATTATATATATATATATATATATATATATATATATATAATAATGCTCATGTGCGGACTAGTCCGCATTTTAAAAATGCGGACTGGACATATGTCACCTGTCGGTGAGTCCAAAAAAGAGAGAGAGTGTCCCTATAATTTAGACGATAATTTCTTTGCGCATCGTTAGGTGACACATGTCCGGTTCGCATTCTTAAAATGCGGATTAGTCCGCACATGAGCATTATTATATATATATATATATATATATATATATATTCAAATGAGGTGATGTATTGAGATAGTGAGGTCCCCATATTAGTGGCATTTCTCAAGTTATATCTTTAATTATTACAGAAATTCGATTGAACTTTCTTGCTCCATGATGGAAAGTGAGGCAGATAAATACTAGAGTTTCCTTTCCCTAGTGCCTAGGCAAGTAGAAAAGCAGCTCCACAGGGTATTCTCATTTTATATTTAGTCAAAATTGTGGAAGCAGTTGTTTTACCACAGATGAATTTCGGTCTATTCAAAATGCCCCATAAATTATTTTTGGTTGCACGTATGCCCTCAAGCTAACAAAACCCCTTTAACGAAACCCTTTCGTCTGTCAGCTAGCTCGAACGGAAAATGGTAATATAACTCGTGCATTCAATGTTTTAGGATAGGAATGCAATTTGAAGCTAAGTCAACCAAAACTCAACTCTGACCTGACTTGACTCAACATTTAACTAAAACACATAACCTCACACACACGTAAAATTATTCCGTTATGTGTAAGGACCATTTGGGGAACAGTCCACATAGCTTAAAGGGCATTTTGTACAAAATTGTTTGCAAGTTGATATCAACAGCACACACAAAATAAAAAAAATAAAAAACAGCACACATAAAAATTAAAAGAGGGAATATTTTGTATAATGATTGCATTTATAAGATGAATTCCACCATTTTCTGTGAAGTAATATGCACAAAATATTACTACATTCGTTTCAAATTTCGAATCCAGATTCATTTTTTGCATATTATGTATACATTCAATTAATGACTAATATCAACCCTTATTCATTATAGTGAAATTTGGTTTATTGATTATGTCAAAAACAAAATTAACTTTTAATTTGGGACAACTCAAAATAGAACAGTAAAGTCTTTATTTTGGACGGATGAAGTATATAGTATTGATAAATTATGAAGACTTCTTGTATTCAAAGAAAACTGCTACTCTGTCAGTTAACACCCTTTTTTCCCTAGTAAACACTAATATTGAATCAAAACGTTTTTCTTTTCTTTTCAGGGAAAACAAAGAATTATTAATAATAGGGAATAACGCTTTCCCTGATGGCACACAAATAAATGAGAAATTTATCACAAAAGTACAAAAATTTACAAAGCTTTGATCTAGACGCAGAAGTATTAAGATCATATCTATATTAAGTGATACTTCTTCCTCCTTGCTAAGAACAGAGTTTTGAGATTAATTTTGCACTTTTTCCGTTTGTTCGTTCCCGTCGGTTACAACACTTATGTCATGTGAACTATTTTTATCGACCATCTCAATTCGATTGGAGTGTCCCTTGTTAGGGCCCAGAGCCACAACTACACATGAATATTGTCCATAACATAACCTCTTGGACGTAGGTGTGAGAATTTAACACAAGGGTCTCGTTGTTGTTATATGGTTCACTTAAGTGCAGTATGTCCGACTCTATATATTTCAATGTTGAAAAGTTATTTGGCACACATAATGTTTATCACTCCACCTTGGATAAGCTATAGTGCCTTTAACCGTCAAGCATCACGGCACTTTTGTAATCATCCAATTTTGGGCTCCATTATTTTGAGCACTCACGTATTCTTGATTTTGCTAGCTACCACCTATTTGTTGCTCCACCTCAGAATGATTACTTGGTGCATCTGTCCTAAATACCAGGTGATGCCCATTGACAATCCTGATGAAACCATCTAATATGATACCATTGATAGGTCTAAGGCCCCAAATTCGCCACCAATATTGTCTCCAACTTAGCTACTTAGGCCTAGCCCAAATGTGATGTTTTGACTCAAAAGATGTCGAAGCTAGTTAAAGAATTCATCCAATGAGTATATGGTTCAATTGGTGAAACACATCACTAATGTAACCATATCTAATAGATTCAGATCACTCCTTTCATATACAAAATTGTAATGTGGTGTAGCCGAAGGTGTCCACTTACATATGACACCATTATTCTCGAGAAAATCCAAAATTTTCTTGCTCAAGTATTTCCACCTCTATCGAATCTCAGTATCTTAATACTTTTACCATTTACTCCCTGTTTTATTTTTAAATTCCTTGAAATTTTAAAGACTTCATACTTGTGCTTCAATTGGTAGGTGTAACCATACTTTGGAAAAACATAACACAGTAGACAAAACATATTCACACAAATACATTTACTAAACCACATAGGTGTGAATCAATCTTGTTAAATCAACAGATCCCTCATTTAAACTAAGGATAAGTTACTTAGCCATCTTGTCAAGCAAACATTATTCACACATATTAAAGATCATCGATGATAATGAACTTCAGGGACTCTCCCTAGACAACTTGCTAATACTTTCTTGTATAAATATGTACAAGTCTAAGATGTAAATGATAAGAAAGGTTGTTTTAATCTCTTGATCTTTTGGTAATTAATTTTATATTATTATGACTACCATGTAACGGTATGCTAGATGAGAGTAAAACATCATTGATTTGATTAAGCAACCATATTTGTTTAATTCAAAATAATATCCTTCAAATGAAACCATAAGAATGCACACAATGTTTTTATAAACTATTGACACATAACATTTATATAAAACACTGGTCTTTTGTCATGGTAACCTCAAAAGGCAGCCTCGATAACTAATAGAGCCAATTTTTTCTCACTGCGAAGGTGACAAATCCCCTACTCAACCTTCCCTCTTCTTTTTGATCTAGAAACCAATTCTATACGTGAGCAAAATTTCCAAAGCAAAATACCACGCTTAAGTCAAGCTAACAATAATGTAATATTCTATGTAGAATAAATTGGACATACCTTAATAAGGTTTATGCTTGACGGATGTAAGGTATTCTTAAAATTCTTATTCTAATGTCCTTAATCTTTGTCATCAATTTTTCCTTGGATTTGATTTTATTTGTGTTGGCTTAATTTCGGAGTTGTAACGTTACATCTAGTGAAGACAAATGGACAAAGCATCTTTACAAATATAAGCAAACAAGACCAAACACATACATTCCAAATTAGAGATTTGATAAGATTTTCAATGTTTTGTATATCCTTATAGTTTACTTTATTTCTAGGAAGGACTTTCATTGAATCAAATGAGGAACACTACACCAAAACACGCCACTAGCAATACAATTTTACCATTACTAAATATATTAGTAAAACAATTTTTCTGTTAGGAAAAAGGCGTGGGGCACGAAGTTAGGAACGGTAAAATTCTGTTACTAATAGTAACGGAAAAAGTTAGAATTAGTAACGGTAACATTCTGTTACTAATAGTAACGAAAAAAATTAGAATTAGTAAGGGTAAAATTCTGTTACTAATAGTAATGGTAAAATTTAAAATTTGTAACGGCTAAATTCTGTTACTAATAGTAACGGTAAAATTCAGAATTAATAACGCTAAAGTTGTGTTACTAATAGAAACGAAAAATTCAGAATTAGTAATGGTAAAATTATGTTATTGATAGTAACAGAAAGATCAAAATTAGTAACGGTAAAATTATGTTACTAATACTAACAGTAATATTCATAATTAGTAACGGTAAATTATGTTACTAATCTTAGTACACATTTAAAAAAAATATTTTTCAAGGGCCCTCCCCAAATCCAGAACCTTTGGCCAATTCCTTACCAATTACACCAGATTAATAACAAACTCAGTGATTTCAAACCACTTTAGACAAATCCAAAAACAAATAGAGATCAATCGCACCAGATAAGAAATCAAAGCAATTTTAGATTCACCATTTCACTATTATCGCTGTCTCTTAGCACGAGTTCTCTTATTACCAGTTTTGTGTGTGTCTCCATTCTGCTGAACAATCTTGTCCACTTCATTCGGCAGTTCGCCACTAAAATAGTCATCACATCTTATAGGCTTCCCTGTCACATTAGTAAAACCCTATCAAACGTCTCTAACAACTCAACTTCATCCACATAAATGGAAGACTGCTTACTACTACTCTCTTTTTCAATATCAGTGTCATCCTGATGACGATGCTTTCTCCCTTTCGAGCCGTTTAAATAATTCTCTCTCTCATCCGTCTCTACCTTGACTATAGACCCTGCATCACGTTCATTCGAGTCTAGGGGCAACGAGTACTTATCCAAATCGATAACTAGCAGCATATCACTCGGGAGGAATTTATTAGCTTCCTCCATCCCTGTCTTAAACTGCAACATAGACTCATTGTCCCTAGTACATTTTGAATGAGATTTGAGCTCAGATAAAAATCCACTGAGCCATTGAAATTATTACTGAAGCTGTTTGCAGAACCAAATGACAGTCGACTACTCTTCATTGTGGATGGTGAAAAGTGCTCCAAAGGACGAGCTTGTGTAACTGTTCAATTGAACTCTAAGGAACCACCAACTGACTGAGAAATACTTATACTGCCGTTTGGACTGTACCAGCTAGATCTTCCTAAAAAGTTATCATCCGGGCTTTCGACAGTTTGGTCGATGCACATTCGTGGCCAAAAGGTGGGTAAAGTGGGGTACTTCTCGCCGAGGACTTCATAGAAATATTTCTCAGCATCTTGGAGAGCCAGCAGATCGTGAAACATGCTGGGCTTCTCCTCCATATTCTCTTCCATGAGTATCTGATTCAGGTACTTGAGAACAGTATCATAAAAGTTGTCGGGAGAGTCCCATTCGGAGCTCTCATTTAAGGATGGACCACTTATGTTCGTGGATGGAAGCATATTGTCCGGGTCATGATCTGACGGACGAAAAGGAGGATCCAAGCAATTGAGATTCAGTGGCTTACCTTTATATTTGAAACCATTAGCAAGGTTTGGGGGCTAAATGAAATTAGGGAAAGCAATTTTGTCATAAGAACAATCAGGAAATCCACTCAAATATTTATCCATAACCATCTATTACCCAAAACCCTATATGGCTATATCAAATGCAAACTTAACTGTACAGCCAATGGATTT
This sequence comes from Sambucus nigra, assembly GCA_949130495.1. NCBI lineage: Eukaryota > Viridiplantae > Streptophyta > Magnoliopsida > Dipsacales > Adoxaceae > Sambucus > Sambucus nigra. The sequence goes on from OX422219.1 coordinate 170,710,344, forward strand.
TCAGCAAGTAACAAACCTACAAAAAGAAATATGTCACAGAAATGATAAGCAAGTAATGAGTTATTTATAATAAACTTCTTTTACCCATAAACACATATTAGCAAACATCAATTAAAAATCTCAAATCAATCAATCAAAAATGGAAAACTATGTGGATCAATCATAATTTAGGTGAATATAAACACAAAACCCAAAACCGTAAACATGTTATGGAATCATCATCAAAATAAAATAAAATCAGATGAATAAAGTGAACACATAAACAAAGCAAAACAGAGAGAGAGAAACGGTAAATAATTTGCGTACCTGACGAGATGGGAGAAGTGAAAAAATGGGTTGTGGAGGTGATGTAAAGGAGACTTTATATTTTGTCCCTGGTCTCCTTTTAGACCAGAGTGAAAAAAATATAGCAATAAAAAGTGAGGCAAAATAAAAAATGAACTAATTTGCATAGGGGATACTACTATGCACCGGGGATCGTGAAGAATGAAACTAATGTAAGAAAGAAACAGGAGGAGGAATTGGCAAGGCGTCTTGTGGTTGGGTAGGTCCCACTTTGAGGGGAGACGATGTGTCAAGTCCATCAGCAGCGCGACCAAAGAAAACGAAGGAAGCGTACCCGCAGACAAGAGTGTTCTTACTAGAATCTAGCTGGAGGTGAGGATCAGGGTTGGGTTCTTGGTCCACCAATTGGTAATGGTTCCATGGGGAAACTCTTATGGGTTTTTCTTCCTTCTTCTTACCCAAAATAAGAAGGGCTAGGACCTTACTATACCCAGAAGTTGAAGAAGAGAAAAACCCTCCTCCTTCCGCTGCCAATAACATCAGTCTTGCTCATTTGACCAGAGCTTCTATATGATGTCACTCCGACTTACCTGAAGTGTATCTTAACAATATATTAAACATTATGATTGACAAGGTTCAGATATGAGATGGAAGTACCTGTGTGAACAAGGTTGATATACGAGATGGAAGGAGTATTTGCATCCGAAAAAACATTCAACTTCATGATCGGCAGAGCGAATGCATCTCGATAAAAAAAGCGAAAAACCACCACTAGGTTTATAAGTGCATACTTACAACAGAAGCATATGCTTCCTTGATACCTCCATATAACAAGCCAGTAAACACTCAATTCATTCACCAAATGCTTTAATAGTCCATACTCAAGTCCCTTCATAAACAAACCAAATCAATGACATTTGTGATAGAAAGAAAAGCAAAATAAAGAATGAGCACTCAAAATTAAACATTAGCTTACCTTTCCCTCCTCCTTTATCCGGGCTTGGGACCGATAATGCTCAGATAAATATTAGCATTGGCGGAGTTAAAAGGGGTTTTACAATAAAAAGATAGTGAAAATTAATTCCAAATCAAATATAGATAGATCCAAAAAAAGTTCACAACAAACGCATAATGCAAACTAAGTCCACATATAGATATCTCAAACAAAGTTCATAACATAAACTAAACATATTTAAGCCAACAATCTAGCCAAATCAAATATCCCCCCAAGACTAGGTCAACAAAACTGAATTGGCCACCTTGAGGAGCATCAAACAACCTAGCATCCGACTTCATCACTTCCTCCACATATACTTTCCTCTCCCCGACTCCAACTCACTTACCACGACATATATCCTTTGTTGCATCTGTCACGACATACCCCTTTGCGAGTTCTTCATTATACCTATCAAGCAAGATGACTTTGGGATTGTTGGTAAGAGAAGGTGTGGTCACGCAAACAGGACGAGAAGCGGATGCAAAAACATCATCTAAATTTTGACAGAGATTCCTATGATGTAGACTTATATTGGATGCATTATCACTTATCGGTGTGATTGGTGGACCCTTTTCGTTTTGAGCATTGAAGGCATCAACCAAACGTTTTATAGCATCCTATGAAAAAACGGATCAAATAATAGTAAGTTAATATCTATTATATCTAGATAGGTCTTTTTAATAAATGAAATTATATAAAATACATATATACCATAATTTGTGTGTTATTTTCCTCAAATCTTCTATTGATGGAAGAGATGATATCTTCCCTCAATGCATCCACATCATCATTTGCCTTCTTTCTTTGTTTAAGTTTTGCCTTTTCCACCCCTAAATGCATCAAGTGCTTCTTCAAAATTAGGGGACAAACTGCACGAACTCCTCCCTTTTTCTCCTTCCCAAAAACCTCTATCAACTCATCATTCTTTATGCATTGTCTCTTGCTACTACCCTCTCCACTCTCTCACTTTCTTTTCTCCACCGCATCCTTTACTTTATCCTATCAAATGATAGTTATAAATCATAATGAGAAATTTTTATTAATAAACACAATAATTATTTTTCATGTAAATACGCACATAGTAAAGCTTAGCACTATTCAAGACATTCCCCATTTTGTCCTCGTGTCCCGCAAGAAATGTATCTACTCGCGTTAATTCTTATTCTGGGTTCGATTGAACCCACAATTTAAAAATCACATGTTATACACAAAATTAGTTCTGATAATTGAAAAACATTATGATACATACCATTTCATATTGCAAAGAAGCATAGGTGCGACGCCCAAGTGTATGATAATATTCTAAATTGGTTCGATTCTTGGCATTTTGAATGTTTTGTGACTTCTTTTTTACTTTCCTTTCGTTCTCAACAAATAATCTCCATACGTTAGGATCAACACCTTCCGGTAGGATTCCAAGATTGTCTTCAGTAGGCAAAAGACATCTCATATTACTTTTGTGTGTCCTAAACTTCTGTGCAAACCTTTTCTCCATCAACGGGTGGGCCACCTCTGGTTCAACATCTAACTCAAATCCTACCATTAAAGCATTCCAAACATCATCTTTGTAATTGTTTGACACAACTCTCCAATCTTTGTAAGTAATCGGAATATAAGATCTAACAAGATCACGGACACGAGTGCTCCATCTCCCACTCCACGGACCGACTACACTCCCATCCACTAGAATGGTGACTCTCATTTTACTATCTTGGGTCATATATTGTAATTGTTTAGCCTTTTTATCCATTTCGTCTTGCTTCTTTTTATTTTCACTTGAGGTAGGTTGTTTCGAACCTCCTTCGACTAATTCTTGTTGCGGAGTGGATAACGACGTTTGTTGTTTCGAACCACCACTTGCACTTAAAGCCATGACGCCCAATACAATGCTGCCAAAACAAAAAACAGATGCCGTCAATAGAATTATCAGATATAAAATAATATGTATTGAATTATCATATTACTATAACATTAGCATATTGATAGAGATATATATAGAAATCACAAGATGATATCATTAAAATCACGAGACGCTACTTTCAACGGTTAGCATACCACCAATAAATTTATATATTAGCAACGGGGTAAAACAAAATGTAGTCATGTTGGCAAAAAAAAATATCTTTCAACGGTTACAATATTCAAAAGAAAATATTAAAACAACTAAATGGAGTCGTATTGCTTGAGCAAACTTTCCAAGTGCGGTTGGTCTTCAAGAATAAATTGGAAGATTGTTGGTGTCTCTAAGTCGTCCACTTGACTCGTCAATCTCTTCGGTGAATGTATAACAACCCACCAATTGGGATTTTTAAGATCTTTCGAATAGAATACTTGACTATCCTCGGATGCGAGAATGGCGGGTCATCATACTCATTATCAACTCTTTTAAACTAATCAAAATTTACCATCACTAAGTTGGAGTCCGTACAAAGCTTACAACCATTAGTCTTATCCTTCACTCTCACCCAATCACAATAAAATACCACCTCCTTAAATAAGGTATAGTCTAGCTCAATAATTTGTTTGATAACTCCATACCACATAGTCCAAGTATTTGTGAGATTCTTATCATTTTTTTAGCTCAAAATTGTGTCCATGCCTTCAAGCAAACGCCGCTATCCTGTGTGACAATAGTATCGTCGTGATACTTAGGAGAGAATACAAAACCATTTACCCAATACATTTTTATATGTTTTAGCCTTGAATTACGTCTCTTGAACTAACCGCCACAATGTTTTATTTGTCTTCGTCTCTCCTGATTTCAGCAACTGTTTGATGGAAACAAATCATAATTACTACTATGTTTCAATTCTCATCATACTTAATGGAAAGATTAATAAAAATATTATTATTTATATAATCACCTTCTCGGATAACCAAGGGATAAAAGAAGTTTGTTTCTCCACTTGTGTCATTTAAATCCCCTTCCCTTTAGGACGAAACACGGATTTCAGTGATGCTTCACACTCACTTCATAACTCAAAATGATAATTAATTCTTAACTATAAAAAAATAAAATAACTCAAACCTATAGTACTCTTAAATTCCATCAACATTTAGTCTAAATAATACCCATCGACGTATTTTTTGAAACTGTATAGGTCCTAACGTTATAGTCTTATCATCAAGCAAAGGCCCTTCATCAGAGAACTCTCCACTTTCCTCTAAAAAGGTTTCACGTGAGCGTTTATGATTTCCATCAGATGGATTTGGCATGTACTCCATGCAATATCTAACAAATTCAGTAACAACGTAGGATTCTGTAATGGAACCTTAAATATACCGCTTATTGCTGGGTATATCTTTGAAATCTTTCATCGTCCTATTTGTATAAGGTAGTAAAAATTAATAACAAGCATTATTAACTTAAATGGGGAATATTTTATTAAATTAAAAGGTAAAAAAATCACCTTTCGAACGGATATATCCAATGAGCGTCAGTGGGTCCACAAACCAGGGCTTTATCTGCTAGATGCACAATGAGGTGAATGCTAATATAAAAAAACATAGGTGGGAAATATTTTTCCAACACGCACAATGGTTCAACAACCATATATTTGGCTCTTTGGATATCTTGTCGAATTAGGACCTTACAACACAACATGTTAAAGAACAAACTTAATTATTGGATTGCTCTTCTTAAATCTCGATGTTTTGAAAAGGCATGTTGGAGCATCACAAGTAGCAGATGTTCAATTATGACATGATAATCAAGCGACTTTAAGGAGTGAAAAGATGGGGGACTAAGACTTACTATATTGCTTAAGTTAGAGGAAAAACTAGTAGGAAGCTTTAAGTCCTTCAAAATTTGGCAGAATTGTCTTTTTTCTTCTTTATCCAAGATAAATGGTGTCGTTGGTTTTATCATTTTTCCAGTGCGTCCATCAACTTGAAGACATTGACCGCTGTGTATGCCCATACCCTTTATATGCAATCGACCCTTTTCAGTATCCTTTGTTTTATTATCATCAAGAATTGTGTTTGTTAAATGCTCTGCAACATTCTTTTCGTTGTGCATCACATCAAGGACATGTCGAACTTGATTATATGACCAGTATTCCAAATCAAAGAAAATAGATTTTTTATACCAAGCTTCTTTAACTTCAACATTAGCACTCCCATTAACATTATTAGACTTTATCTTCTTAGTGGGAACTTTTGAGACTTTTCTAGGTACATACTTTATATTTCTTAACTTCTCCACAAGTGTATATCCGTTTAGTCGAACAGGGGGACGTCTAACTTCTTGTGTCTAAAGTCCCGAACCTCTACCACTCCTAAAAGGATGATCGATTTTAAGAAACATACGATTGTTTGTGTAGACTATCTTCATGTTATGTTCTAGCCAAATGGATGGAGTGTCATTGCCACAAATAGCACATGCTTTGTAACCATGTGTTACATACCCAAATAAGTTTCCATATGCCAGAAAATCATGAATCCCCCACATCAATATAGCTCTCAACGTAAAAGGTTGCATTTTGTGCATGTCAATAGCTGGAACTCCTTCCCATAGTTGTTTTCACTAATCTACTAATGGTTGAAGAAAAACATCAATGTCTTGACCCAGTGCCTTTGGACCAGGAATCAGCAAAGATAAAATTTAGAACTCACGCTTCAAGCACAAAGAAGGGCCCACATTATAAGGTGCGATCATGACAGGCCAGCAACTATAACTACTAGACTGAATACCATGGGGATTGAACCCATCTGTTGCTATTTCAAGCCAAACATTGCTCCCTTCCTCGGCGAAATCGGGCCATCTACTTTTTAGCATTCTCCATTGGAATGAATCACAAGGATATCGCTGATAATCCCATGAACTTGTTGCCCGATGGCGCCATGTCATTTCATGCGCTATCCAAGGTATAGTGTACAATCTCACTAGCCTTGGAATTAAAGGGAAATGTCTCAACACTTTCATCGGTTATTTGCATATCATTTTTCCTTTCTTTGAGGTCACTGCATATCTCGGTTCTCCACACTGAGGACATTCCTCCAAATCGTCATTCTCTTTCCAGTATAAAATACAGTTGTTAACGCAAGCATGAATGTAATTTTCTTTCATCCCTAGGTGTTTCATCATTATCTTCATGTGCGGATATTTTTCTAGTAATGTGTTTCTTTTTGGAAGCCACCTCTTTAAGACCGACAAGATAGAAGTCATGTTATTTCCCAACCAACCAAATTGCTTTTTCAAATTATGCAATTCCATAATTACAGAGAGAGTAGTTTCAGTACCCTCACATGAAGGGTACAATTTCTCAATCGCTAATTTATTATATTGATTATACTTCTCATTTCTAACATACGATTTTCAGAGAATCCTTCCCGATCGGGTTCTACACAATGTTGTTTGTGCACTCCGTAACATGCGTCAACTAAGTTTCACAACCTTTCATTCTCATTGTTATCAGCTTCATTATGTCCTTCACAATCAATAAGTTCTACTACGGGACATGTTAGGTTCGATGATATTGTTTCACCATGTAAAACCCACTTAGTATATGTCCTGTGTATACCATGCATTATCAAATGACTCTTGATATCTACCGCAATAAAATGCTTCTTTTTCGGCACTTAACACATGGACAAGGAAAGGTTGAGAATTGATGGCCATTGTTTGTAATTGCAAAATTAAGAAAAGATGCAACTCCATTTGTGTACACCTCACTTATTCTATTCCTCTCATTCATCCACTCGTTGTTCAATGTTTGTGACGTTCTGCACTACCAAAAAAATATGGTTTACACACAAGTTGTATAACAATATACAAAAAATAGAATTATTGATACACATAAGAAAAATCACAGTTAGAACATGTAATTTTGTTAGAACAAACCTTAAAGTTCATTGGAGGGGTTGCAATTTCCTTAGTTATATACTTATGCAATTATGAGGTTGATAGAGGATATGCTTTAAAATCAAGCTATGGAGTATTTTTGGCATAGACAACTGAATAAACACACATTCATATCATTGGAACCAATACTACCACCTTCAACTCAATATTTGCAAAATAATCATACCAATCACTTTCATGTAATTTTATACGTGTATCACCATGCCAAAGTTATATTTCAATATAAGGTCTCCAAAAAGGAATTGGTACAAATTCCATAAAAGTAACATTAACAAAATAATCACTCTATATATGAACCAAATCAGTATGAAATTTTGCTAATTATAAACTCACCCAAATTTTAAAATAAGAATAAGTTTATCACTTAGTATCAATATAAGACATCGTTAATATGTACAATTTATTACACTCTCAAAACAACGAGAGGGGACTTGTTAATTTTCTAAATTCAAATTAAAAAATCACTTATTTAGTTATATTTATCTTGTCTGAGGATGAGACGACGTGCAAAAAAATATGTTAACTAGTGATCTCAAGTTACAAGCCATTCAATTATGGTTACTTGTTAAAACATCAGTAGCATTGGCTAAATGAGCAAAGTGCAAATCTAAAAATAAAAATCATGCTATAACAAAAAGAGACGAAAAAAGTTGCTAGTATAAGCAAAACCATATTTCATTCAAGCAAAGGATTTTAGACATAATGAAGGTGTTAAGACATAGGTGTTAAAAAATTACAACATCAAAAACAAAAAATGTTCAAAGTATTACATCAGAAGGGGGGGGGGGGGGGGGGCTATCAAGGCCACATACAACTGCCCATAACAAATTAAGTTTGAGTCTCTTCAACATGAACTTCGAAGGAGGGAGCGACGACATTCGGTGCAAGAACTTGGGTGTCGGCCCCATCACCATTGACACGATCACCATCGATGCCTCCCTCGGCCGGGTCATCAAAACATTTTTAGTGCGCTCTGTGAGATTGGCCTCAAGGGTCTCAGTCGGATTCTCCACCTCGGCATGCTTTAGAGTCTTGAGGTGGCATCTATAATCGAGATGCTCAAAGTCTTGAGGGGTAATATTCACTGAGGTGGCATGCTTTAGAGTGGCCCATCGGCTAACAATTTTAACACCTCTCCCAATGTACTCAAAGGCGTACCCCCCAAACTCGTCGACTCTTTGAACTCAGGCACGAATTGTGCTTTATCCTTATCAAAAGTAGCCTTGACTGTCCATCTATCTCAACCTATTTGCTGTTAGCTAGTACCTTTAGAGTCTTCTCATGATCAGCCTTTATGTTTTTTAGCTATTGGTTCTTTCCTTGAGGATCGATACTGCCTATCAAATCTCCTCCTTGAGGCCATCCTCCACCTTCTCAGCATCTATCCCCTTTTATATCAAGGGAATCCTCCTCTCAACCCAGTATCCTAGGCGGTAAATGGCATGAAAAGATTGTAAAAATAGTGAAAGATCAAGTTAGTACGAGATAACACTTTGAAAAATAAAAAAGTTACTACAAAGTTCAAGCATATACCTGGACGACCCTGTGTTATCTGAATTTAGTTAGGAGTAAGGATTTCATGGAGTATATGAACCATTTTTCAGACTCGGATATCAAGGAGGAGATAAAGTTTATGGATTTCTTGGCACTCCAAATCAGGATCTCATCACTGAGGTTCAATTGGGAAAGATGTACAATAAGGGCTTCGTCAGACGAGATAGGGATTGCCGTCTCGACCTCTTTTTCCTGTCGACCTTATTTTAGTTAGCAGTGGGTGACTGTCATATAAATTGCTCATTTCTCTTCCTTGCATCATTAGCTCATCTGGGGCCACGTGTAGTGGATTTTTTCTGGTGGCTTCTGGTTTCTTCCCCAACATGTTCACCTTATTTGCGAGGTTAGGAGCCACCATTTTCCAAAGAGCCTATAGAACACCGGATAGACGACCTATAAAAATTTAAGTTGAACATCAGAAATGTTAAAGCTGACACTACTATTATAAGATGGGGTTATAGTTGAAAATGAATAATGAAATTATAGATCTCGGTAAGAGGACCAATGTTTAGTCCTGTCTCAGTCAAGATATTCATTGCATAGAACCACCCCAGCCATATAAATACCTACCTTTTTCTACCTTTAAAAGGCTATTTGATGGAGAACCCTACTGAAACTCTGTTAAATTCATTGCATAAAGAGAGAGAAAGCTTAAGTGTTCTATATCCTAAGGCCATTAGTGCCCATTCTTAGTGGATTTCACACACACTCACATAGTTGAGTAGTCCAAGTTGGTTGAACCACTTATATTATGTGTTATCCACCTCTTCTCCTCATCTCCTTATATATATATATATATATATATATATATACACACACACACACACACATACACACACACAATCCTAATCTTGTGCAGATTAGTCCGCATTTTAAGAATGCAGAGTGAACACGTGTCACCTAGTGGTGAGCTCAGAAAAGAGAGAGTGTGACTATAATTTAGACGATAATTTCTAGGGGCACCGTTGGGTGACATATGTTCGATCCATATTCTTAAAATGCGGACTAGTCCGCCCAAGAGCATTATATATATATATATATATATATATATATATATATATATATATTATACTCCAATGATGCACTTGTTTGAGCTTGCTTATCACTTTGATTTGGTGATACCATTTCTGGTATCATCAGAATTCACCACCATCATCGGATAAATTTGTTTCTAACATGTTTCCTTTAAATATGGATCTTACTAACACTCTCCCTCACATACCACACGCCCAATAGTTGGTTCTTGACTCAAGTGAACAGTTGGATCCAAGTGATAGTGTAGCTAACGTACTAAACCAAATGGAAATGAGTATTGATCACATTGGAGTTACTCAGGGTAATATGTAATTCAAATTTTGAAGAATCAATTGTGTCCTTTCTTCACTCTAGACACACTATGTTCCAAAAAATCAGTCTACTCCTAATTTTAAGGAGATTCACATTCAGAAAGTTAATGAAACTCAAATCATTTCAAACATCAACGATAATGGCGATCATATTCGCATTAATAAATTCGAAGGGAGCAATTGGTTTATAGATAAAACCATTTCAACCCAGAATAAGTCAATTCCCCAACTAAATGTCAAGGTTCATTTCTATTATCTAATGAGTACTAGTAGCAGTAAATGGTGTGACTTGTTGGATGACAATGTGGGTTATAAAGACCAAAATAATACCAAGCATTCACTCACATGGGCTAAAGAAAAATTCTCAAATGAAAGAAACCGAGCTAAACCCACACTCATTCACCTCCAAGATAGTGATGTTATTATGGTGTATGATATCAGAGCCCATACAAATAAAATAAAATAGTTTGTGGAGTCTAATTGGTACAAGACGAGTTATATGAGCTCTGAGGATTTTTCGTCTCTTTACAAAGAGGAGAAAACATCCCTAAAATACAATCTTCGGTGTCCTACGACTAGATGTAGGTCTCATAAATATTTTTGCTCTCAAGTTAGTTTTCATTCAATTACGAGGGCCTGACCAAAGGATTTTATTCTTACGTTATTAATAAAATAAAAAATTCGTTGAATGAAAAAGGGTTCACTAATGTGATATTAATTATTCAAAATTGATAACCCCATAAAAGTTATCTAATGGGAAAATGAATGATATCAAAGCCAGAAAAATCGATTACCCCACACATGTTTGACAAGAATATAAGATTCAAGCTATAGTTCAACACACAAAAATTCAATCATATTGTAAAAATGTTAAATTCATAAATGGTTCATGCCAGTTGAGACCTTAAGTTAACAGTCAAAAGATTAAGAGAATATATATATATATATATATATATATATATATATATATATATATATGATGCTTGGATTTAGCACCACCAGATAAGTGATGATGAGCTCAAACAGTAGTAACCATGGCAGCCATTGAGATGTAAGTGTATAAGTGTGTAGAAGGAGGTGAGTATAAGAGGAATAAGACAATGATGTATAGTGGTTCAGCCAATTTGGCCTACATCCACTGTGAGTGTGTGGTCCACTAAGTATGGGCACTAATGACCTTGGATACAATGCACATAAGCTCACTTTCTCTCTCTACTGTGTGTACAAGCAGAGTTTTTGTTAGGGTTACAATTAATGATCTGTCGATCCCCTTATAGGGTTGTAGGTGACAAGTATATATAGGTCTTGGGGGGTGTAGTATACCCCCCAAGTATGCATGGTGCATGTGAATGATGATTTAGCCAATCTCCTGCTGACACCTGTAGATGCCAAATGATGACATAATATTCCCTCACGTGAGGGGGTGATTCGGTTATAACGGTCTTACACATGTCCTGTGAACCTCACGCGCACTGTTCCATGTGTCTCCCAAACCACGTGCTGTGATGATGTCACCCTCGGCCTGTAACACGAGGCCGAGGGAAAAGTTCCTTCTGATAGTGAGTCAGGCCCAATTTAGGCCTCGTACTGTCGGCCCCTCGGAGGGTCGTCTGGAGCTTGATGAAGGGTCGGCCCCTGGAAGGGTCGTCTGGAGCTTGATGAAGGGTCGGCCCCTTGGAGGGTCGTCTGGCCCTGATGAAGGGTCGGCCCATGGAAGGGTCATCTGGAGCCTGATGAAGGGTCAGCCCCTCGGAGGGTCGTCTGGAGCCTGATGAAGGGTCGGCCCCTGGAAGGGTCGTCTGGAGCTTGATGAAGGGTCGGCCCCTCGAAGGGTTATCTGGAGCTTGATGAAGGGTCGCCCCCTTGGAGGGTCATCTGGGCCTGATTAAGGGTCGGCCCCTCGAAGGTTCGTCTGGAGCCTGATGAAGGGTCGGCCCCTTGAAGGGTCGTCCGGACCTGATGAAGGGTCGGCCCATTCGAGGGTCGTCTGGGCCTGATGAAGGGTCGACCCCTGAGGGGTCATCTGAAGACTGATGATGAGGTCACCCTGAACCCATCCATCTACAGGGTGTCCTCGACCTGGCCGTGTGTATATATGGGTATATCAATCAGCCCCCAGCCCTTAGCCATAGATGTTGTTGAGATGGCTGAGGGATAGTGTTGTAATTGAGATAGGTGTATAATCAGTTAGGTGAGTGACTCCTGTTAAGTTGATATGACACCTAGGCAGGTACTCATTGTCGTTCTAGTTTCTAAGAGGTGGCGGCTGCACACTGCCTAGGGCTTTGTGCCCTAATGATGCCCTCCTCGTGGGCGGTGCTCTGCATTGGTGAGTGGGCCCACTCATTGGCAAGGTACTTAAAGAATTTTTTGAAGTCTCTTTCTTCTTCTTCTTCTTCTTCTTCTTCTTCTTCTTCTTCTTCTTCTTCGCGCCTGAACTCTATCTCTCTAGTTTCCAGCCTTATTGCCATTTCTGCAGTTTCAACATTTCGAGTTTGGCAGCTTTGCTAGTTCTTCTCAGGTAACCCCCTTACCCTAGTGCCCTCTTTATTCTCATTTCTGTTTGTTTTCTTATTTTAAGCTCGTAGGGTAAGATTTTTTCCTTAGGTTATTCCATAGCTTTTCCGGTGTAACCTCTGGTAAGCTGTTCTTGAATTATTCTTGATAGAAAACCCTTCAATTTCTTGGTTTTGATCGAAAAGTCCATCCTGGTCAATTGTGAGATTTGTTTGTAGTTAGGTTACCCAAATTCTTCCAAGTGTAGGGCCTCCCCCTTAATGCGTAGGAGGCTTTACAGCTTAGCTGAAGAATTTCCTTCTCTGAGAGAAAAGTTATTTGTTGAGATCAGACGATTAGAGGAAGAGGAGGAGAGGAGACGAGGGGCCGAACCTAATTGGGTACGACCCATCTTTCCCATTCCTCTTGCCACAATAAAGCCATTTGAGCCATCTGATTCTTGTGTGTCGTCTTGTCGTCCAACCAAAATTTATTTTGGAGAGATGGATGAGAGAGCGTCGTCGCCAATTGGTGATGGACCTTCTAGGAGAGGAGAGGCGTCTGACCGAAGCCCAGGGCAATAGGCCGAGGGTATGGTTACCTCCAAGGCTGTCCCTGTGACAACCCTATTCCCACATGCTTTTCAGATGACTTTTCCCCAAGGGTCTCTGACAGGTGATGAGGCCGAGGGAGAGGGGATTGAGGACGAGGGTGAGGACTCAGATGTTGACCCAGTTGACACCTCCCATGCCTCGTCCTATATCTCCTCGGTCAGGGATAGTGACCTTTTACTATGGAGGCATGCCTATGGAGTGTCCCCTATTATAACTATGAGGGTTCCCTCTGAGTCTGAGAGAGTCTTCGAGGGTGAAGAGGGAGAGGTTGCAGTATACGAACAAATGTTCAAGGTTGGTGTCAGATTCCCTCTGCATCCTATTGTCGTAGATATTTTGTCAGCCCTCGACGTTGCCCCCTCTCAGCTCCCTCCCAACTCCTGGAGGACGATCCTTGGCTATATCTCCCTGTGGAAGAATGCTTTCACTGATGAGCCCTCGGCCGACGTATTTTTAGCCTGTTACAATATCACCTCCTCGTCCAAACAGCCTGGGTACTATCACCTGGGGGTGAGGAGGTTTGACAAAAACTTCTCCATGTGGCACAAACCGCCAACCACGATTGGAAGAAGAGATTCTTCTTTGTCTCTGGAGAGTGGGAATTCTCCGCCGAGGCACAACCTGTAACCGATGGTCCGAGGGTCCCCAGAAGATGGTCTAACCCTTCAATAAAGGCCAGGTCAGACCCCGGACTTAATCTGGAAGAGAAAGACATAGTTGAATATCTGAGAGGACGAGGTAGAGGGAGTGAACTTCCAATGTTTGAAGATCTGATGACCCCCCGGTTCCTCAAGGAAGATGGTCTGAGGGTCGGCCCCCTGACAGAACTATGTGAGTTATATTATTTTTTCCCATTCTTTACTTTTTGCAAGTGTTTCATCTTTGCCTCTGCATTTTTCTGACGTGTCGTCCTCCGTTCAGGTCGTCCCTCTGGTGTATCGGATCAACTTTGGGAAGTGACTGCTCCCAGTTTGCTATCAGGTCTAGGCAAGAAGAAAGGCAAGGAGCCTCAGCAAGCTCCGAGGAAGACGAGGGCCCTGGGGCCGACGCTTGTTGAGACGACTGTTGACAGTCATAAAAGGAAAGAGCCTGAAGCTCCTGCTGACCCTCGGCCGGATTCAAGGACGAGGGAGAGGGTAGAATCGTTTGAGGGGACTGGCTCCTCTTCCAGCATGGGGGCCTTCTGGTCCCAGAACTTGGCGCTTCTGAAGGCCGAGCCATCTTCCCTTATCGCAAACCTGCGGGCAGCCAAGGCGTCCATGTTTTCTTTCCCCTCGGCTGCTGATTATGAATTTCTATCAAAGATGCCTCCAGCAAAAGTATATGACTATGGTCTGCACGCCCTAGCTCAGGTATTTGTTCTCCCTTCATTAACTTAGTTGCATTCTTTCACTAACTGTTTTCTCGGCCTCTTGACAACTGTTTATTATTTCTGTGCAGTCTGTATGCGCCTTTACCTCGGCCACTAAGTGGATGGCTGAAAACTAACAAAAATTCCATGAAGCAGAGAGAGCCATCCAGCAGGAGGACGATTTGCAGACGGAGCTGGAGACTACAAGGGCTGAGCTAGAGAGTGCCAGAATTGAACATGCAAGGGTTCTGGACGAGCTGACGAGGAAGCATGATGCAGACATGGCGGCTAAGGACTTGCTTATAAAGGAGCGGGACGACGCCTTGACCAACATGGGGGCTCAGCACAAGACTGAGCTATCTGAGGCAGTGAAGAAGGCAGAGGCCGATGCCGTGGAGGCCTACAAACTCTCAAATGAGTTCCAAGGCTTCGGTCTTGAGTACTTAGAGAGGGGGATTAGGACGGCCTGTCAGTGGGTCGTCCTTAAGTTTGCTGACGCAGTATCGTCCGTCCGCCCCTCTCTTGAGTCAGTTCAACTGGACGATCCACTAATTGCTGAAGCCCTAGCCCAAGTGGAATCTCAGCATGTCGAAGGCACGGGCACGTCTGAGGCTCGGCCTGTCATGGTCATAGAAGAACCCCCAATAGATGTTGAGGCCTTGCCCTCTGATATTGCTCAATAGGGTGGCTGTCTGTAGCCCATACCCTCTTCGTGTAATTAATATTTTTGTACTCTTTTATCAGACGAACATTTACATTTTGTAATGTAATATAATGCCTCTCTTCGTCTTCTGTATTTGTCTCTTGTGTGATTTGTATTGTGAATCTTTATGTTAATATCACTAACCCCTCCCTCGTCTTTATTGAGGGTGAACGAGGGGTCGTCCCCTGCGTTGGCCCTCATTACAGCCGAGGGTTTTTAACCAATTTTAATTGATGCTCAAGTCTTCCCTCGTCTTTCTTGAGGACAATGGTGGGGTCGTCCCCTCCATTGACCCTCATTATAGCCGAGGGTTGTAATTACCAAATTAATGGTTTTAAAGTCTTCCTTTGTCTTTCTTGAGGACAATGGTGGGGTCGTCCCCTCCATTGACCCTCATTATAGCCGAGGGTTGTAATTACCAATTTAATGGTTTTAAAGTCTTCCCTCGTCTTTCTTGAGGACAATGGTGGGGTCATCCCCTCCATTGACCCTCATTATAGCCGAGGGTTTTAATTGCCAAATTAATGGTTTTAAAGTCTTCCCTCGTCTTTCTTGAGGACAAGGGTGGGATCGTCCCCTCCATTGACCCTCATTATAGCCGAGGGTTGTAATTACCAATTTAATGGTTTTAAAGTCTTCCCTCGTCTTTCTTAAGGACAATGGTGGGGTCGTCCCCTCCATTGACCCTCATTATAGCCGAGGGTTGTAATTACCAAATTAATGGTTTTAAAGTCTTCCCTCGTCTTTCTTGAGGACAATGGTGGGGTCGTCCCCTACATTGACCCTCATTATAGCCAAGGGTTGTAGTTACCAAATTAATGGGTTTAAAGTCTTCCCTCGTCTTTCTTGAGGACAATGGTGGGGTCGTACCCTCCATTGACCCTCATTATAGCCGAGGGTTGTAATGACCAATTTAATGGTTTTAAAGTCTTCCCTCGTCTTTCTTGAGGACAATGGTGGGGTCGTCCCCTCCATTGACCCTCATTATAGCCGAGGGTTGTAATTACCAATTTAATGGTTTTAAAGTCTTCCCTCGTCTTTCTTCAGGATAATGGTGGGGTCGTACCCTCCATTGAGCCTCACTATAGCCGAGGGTCGTTCTCCGAAGATGTTTCCATGCATACTAGAACTGATAAACACTAGATGAGAGAGAACACTGATATTTCTCATTAATTTTCCAAGTGTTCTATTGGAGCAACACCTGTTACAACTGTCGTTCGATAGGATTTTACAAAACTACTGATATTATTTCTTCAAATGATCTGCATTCCAGGGGTTGGAAAAGGGCTCCCCCTCTAGGTTTTCTAGTCTATAGGTCCCAGGGACGACTTCATCGATGACCCTATATGGGCCATGTCAATTAGGATGGATCTTGTTGGGCTTCTGCCAAGTCTCTTTGAGGACCAAGTCCCCCCCCGCAATTGGTCTCTATTTCACCCTCTGATTGTAAAACCTTGCAATCCTCTGCTGGTAGGCGGCCTGCCTTATCTCGGCATCTTCCCTCCTTTCCTCAATCAGTTCTAAGTCGAGTCTCCTCTTTTTTGTATTTCTATGGGGGTCATACATTTGGACCCTATGAGTAGGAAACCCAATATCGGTGGGGATGACGGCTTCCGAGCCATAAGCTAGCATGAATGGGTCTCTCCGGTAGAGGTCCTCGCTGTCGTCCTGTATGCCCACAGTACAACATATAACTCCTCAACCCATCTTCCTTTTGCCTCTTCAAGTCTCTTCTTAATCCAGATAATGATCGTCCTGTTTGTAACTTCCGTTTCCCCGTTGGCCTGAGGTCGGCCTGGGGTAGAGAAGAATTATTTGATACCCACCCTTTCACAGTACTTCTATAGAGAGGTATTCTTGAATTGAGTCCCGTTATCCGAGATGAGGGTGTTTGGGAGACCATATCTGCATATAATGTTTCTCCATATAAACTGGAATGTCTTATTCTCTGTAATCGTGACCATCGATTCGGCCTCCACCCATTTTGTGAAGTAGTCAATCGCTACGATGAGGAACCGGTAGTTATTGGCTGCCCTTGGTAAGGGTCCTACTAGGTCGATCCCCCACACTGCAAACGGCCATAGGGATGTAATGGAGATAAGAGGCTGATGGGGTTGGTGAGAAAAGTTGGCAAATCTTTGGCATTTATCACACTTTTTTACATATGCTGTGGCATCTTTCCCCAAGGCCGGCCACCAGTACCCTTGGGTGATCACCCTCTTCGCTAAGGATCTGCCCCCAGTGTGGCTTGAACGTGATCCTTTGTGCACATCTTGCAAAATGGAAGGGACTTCAGAGGGGTTCACACACTTAAGTAAGGGGAGCAAAAACCCCTTTTTGTATAAGGTGTCCCCAATGATAGTGAATTTTGCAACTATGTATCTCAACTTCTTCCTTTCTTTCCTTGCTTTTGGTACCTCCCCCTTTTTAATGTATCTGATCAGAGGGTCCATCCATGAGGCTTCCTTAGCGATACTCAGGCAAGTGCCAAGTGTTTCCTCAGCATCTTCAATAGTTGGTCGAAGAAAAATTTCCACTGGGACTGTCCTCCTGATATCCGTCCTAGTCGTCGAGGCCAACCTAGCAAGGGCATCAGATCGACCATTATCGAGCCTAGGTATCCTCTTCAATTTTACTTCTCTGAATCTCTTCTGTAATGACCTCACCTTCTCAAGGTACCTAGCCATCCTTTCGTCCTTGGCCTCGTATGCTCCTAGTGTCTGATTCACTACTAGCCTTGAATCACTATGAACCAAAATCTGGCCGACACTAAGAGATTTGGCCAAGGAGAGGCCTGCTATCAAGGCCTCATATTCGGCCTCGTTGTTGGAGGCTTTAAAGTTGAACCTCAGGGCGTACTCATTGTATGTGCCGTCAGGTGATGATAATATTAATCCAGCTCCACTCCCGCTTTCGCAAGAGGACCCGTCAACGAAGAGACTCCACACGGCATGTTCTTCTGAGAAACTTCCCTCGGTGAGTGACCCCTATCTAAAGATATATCTTCCCTCTTCGTTTTCAGCCATTTTCCTTCTAGCGGTGCTTGTCTCAGCCTTATCTGCAGGTGTGTCGGTGAGCTCACCTTATCGGGTGTCTATCTTCCCGAGGCTCTCACCCTCGACTTTATCATCTTCCCAAGTAAACTCGGCCACGAAATCTGCCAATGCTTGCCCTTTAATGGTCGTCCTAGGCTGATACACTATGTCAAACTCCCCCAACTCTATAGCCCAGGCCAGTAGCCTCCCTGATTTCTCAGGCTTCTGCAAAACCTGCCTAAGGGGAGAGTCGGTGTGGATGACCATTGTATGGGACTGGAAGTATGGATTCATCTTTCTCGATGTATGGATCAAGGCATAAGCTAACTTATCCATCCTTGGATATATTTTCTCTGCCCCCTAGAGTGCCTTGCTGTTAAAATATACGGGCTTTTGTACCCCATCTTCGTCTCTCACAATAGCTGCACTGATGGCTGACTCTGAGACGACGAGGTACACATAAAGTCGTTCACCCTGCACCGATCGTGACAACAGCAAGGGAGACCCCATGGATGACTTTAACTCCTTGAAAGCCTCATCACACTCTTCACTCCATTCGAAGGCTTTTATGAGAATTTTGAAGAATGGTAGACACCTGTCTGTGGCCCTAGACACGAACCTGTTCAAGGCAGCAACTCTCCCTGTGAGTCTCTGAACGTCTTTAATGGACTTGGGGGTCTTCATCTCAACTAGGGCCTTTATCTTTTCAGGATTGGCTTCGATGCCTCTTTGGTTGACAATGAACCCCAAGAACTTACCTGCTCTGACCCCGAAGACACACTTGGATGGGTTAAGCTTTATCTGGTATTTGTCCATCATATTAAAGGTCCTCTCCAGGTCTGCCACACGATCCTTTGCCTTTAAACTCTTAGTCAACATGTCATCTACATAGATCTCCATAGACTTCCTAATTTGGTCTTCAAACATTTTATTTACAAGGCGTTGGTACGTTTCCCCCGCATTTTTTAGGACAAAGGGCATGACCCTATAACAGTATGTCCCCTTGTCCGTAATGAAGGCTATCTTCTCCGAGTCTTCAGGGTTCATGAAGATCTGGTTTTACCCTGAATAGGCATCCATAAATCTCATGAGCTCATGGCCTGCGATAGCGTCTACCATTTGGTGAATGCGGGGGAGAGGGAAGCTATCTTTGGGACAGTGTTTGTTGAGGTCGGTGAAGTCCACACACATTCTCCACTTCCCATTGGCCTTTGGGACAATGACTGCATTGGACAACCATTCAGGGTAGATGACCTCTCTGATAAATTTAGCGTCTTCTAATTTTTTGACCACATCCCTTATGACCTCATACTTTTCTCTAGAGTAAATTCTCCTCTTCTGCTTTACCGGATTTGCTCCCTCTACGACATTGAGCTTGTGACACATAATCTCAGGGTCGATCCCCGGCATATCTACATGACTCCATGCAAAGACGCTTCATCTTCTCCTCAATAGTTTAATGAGGTCTTCCTTGATATTGGGCTTCAGAGACTTGCCGACTTGGACGGTTTTTTCCGGGTCATCCTCATCGAGGATGATGGATTCTACCTCTTCTGAGGCCTCTCCTTTCTTTAGCTTCGTCTCATCCCTGGGGTCTAGGGTATCAATATTGTAAGTGGTTGTAGCCCTCTTGTGTGCCTCTCTTTCTTCAGTGGAGTTGTAGTAACATTCTCGCGCTGTCGTCTGATCTCCCTAAACTTCCCCCACCCCATAAGGGGGAGGGAATTTAATCATCTGATGGACCGTAGACGACACAGCTTCAAACCCCTTGAGGTCCACACGCCCTAGTATGATGTTGTAGGACGAAAACACATGTTTATCCATCACAAAGAAACTGACCTTCTTGGTAAGCCATCTCGGCCACTCGTCCCCCATCCTGACATCGGCCTCATACACTCCAAAGGGATGAACCTTTTCCCCACTGAACCCAATCACTGGATGATGGTATGGGACGAGTCTAGCATGGCTGAGACCTAAGGCTTTGAAGCACGACCAAAACATTACATCTGCAGAACTGCCCCCGTCGACCAATATCCTCGGCACCTCACACCCGTGCACCCTAGTTGTGATGACGAGTGGGTCGTCGTGTGGGGCTAGGAGGCCTGTAAAGTCCATTATACAGAACCCCACTATCAGAGTGTCCATATCGACCTTCTTTCTCTTTTCTGACTTGACCTCCAGAGAGGTTGAGTGTACCGTCTTCGTCACTACCTTGGCCTCAGCCACATGGTCCGTTCTGTCAGTGACCTCAGACCCTCTTCCTGCTAGACCCCCGGAGATCATTCCCACTCCGAGCGAGATTATATTAAGCCTCTTAACAGGGCCTTGGTCGTCTCTCGCTGGGAGGTCAGGGTCGTCCTCATTATCATAAGGGTCGTCCCCTCTTTTTTGAGGACCTTCTCTACATGCATCGCCTCGCTTCTTTCTGGGGTCTTCCCCTCGGCCCCTCTTGAAGGCACCTCTGTCGACGTACTTTCTGAGCTTCCCTTCTTTCAGCATCTTCTCAATCTCATCTTTTAGAGCGAAACATTTGTCTGTCACGTGGCCATGGTCTTGGTGAAATTCACATCACAGGTTCTTATTCCTCTTGTTGGGGGCTGTCCTCAACTTCTCAGGCCACTTCAGAGACCGGTCACTCTTTATCTCATTGAGAATTTGTTCACAGCTGATCGTTAGAGGGGTGTAACCAGCGAACTTGTCGTCCGTAGACATATTCTTCCCCTCTTTGTTCTTCTTAGGGTATTTACCCCCACTAGCGCCTCCTTTTTCATCTTCGTATTTTGTGGCCATCGCCTCTTCGACGTTCATCACCTTTCCTGCTGTTGATAGCAATTCAACCATCGTCCTCGAAGGGTCTTCAGCAAGCTTCCATAACAGCTTCCCCTTTTGGAGTCCTCCGATCAGGGCTGTCATAGCTATGCTCTCCTCATAGTCTTCTACCTCTAACTTTTCTTTGTTGAATCTGGATATGTAGTCTCTTAGACTCTCATTCTTCCCCTTCTTAACATAGAGCAGGTGGGTGGTCTTCTTCTGTGGCCTCATCCCAAAGCAAAAGTTGTGGATGAACCGGTCTGCCAACTGCTTAAAGTTTTCAATGGAGTTTTTTGGGAGAGACGTGCACCAGACATGTGTAGCCCCAGTCAGGGTACCAGAGAAGGCACGTCACCTCATCTAATCTGAGATAGAGTATATGTCTGCTGCTGATTGATACATCTCAACATGGTGGACAGGGTTGGTGCTCCCGTCATATCTTGGTGTGACCACAGGTGGCTTGAACTTTGATGGCATAGGGAAGTTGACTATCTTCGCCACAAAGGGTGAGCCCATGGTGTATCTCCTCTGAAGAGGGTCCCGACTTTTCAGTATATCGCCAATCTTATCCTCCAATCGCTAAATCGAGTCGTTCCATGGCCTCGTAGGGTCGGCTTGGCCAATGTTATCCCCTGTGTCAGCTGTTTACCTCCCCCTGACCGTCGTCCCATCCTTGGGGTCGGCCCCTATGGGTTCGTCCATCAGCCGCCTCCCTTCTGGACCTCGCAGCACTCCTTGATCTAGACAATTTTTCCCTCAGGTCATTCACTGGGCCCAGCCTCTCAAAGGCCGATCCCCTGCTCAGGCGGTCGAAAGTAGAGCCTCTGGGGAGATCGTCAGGATTTTTCTTTCCACACTTCCCTCTTCTCTCCTGGAGAGGTCGTACGGTATTATTGGAGACCTCATACAGCTCCCAGCATTCTATGGGGGCTTCCTCCCCCTCCAGATCATCATACCTGTCTTCAGGGCAAGGGTTTCCTTGCCTCCCCAGGCGTAGACGCCAGGGGTCAGCAACATCCCTACGCCGCTGAGGGGGTGGCAGGTCTTTGCGTGGCGCCTGGGGTGGTCCCCTGGCCTCATGCTGTCCTGGAGCTGCTGCCGGAGTAATCATCTCAGGTGAGACCCCTGGTGGTCTTAGTATGTTCTAGCTCAGAGCTGTGAACTGCTCCTGCATGATCCGCTGGATCGCTGCCAGAGACTTCAAGGCTGCCGCCACATCAGCCATCTCAGACTGAGGTGGTGGCTGACTGGAATTGGGTCCTCCCCCATCATTCGGTGGGGGAAGTGGTGGCGGTGGCATCTCTGGTGCCATGTGTTTGAGCTATGAAGAGCTGCACTGAAGAAGGTTTGTATGCTTGAGAACCTTAATGGGTCTCTTTTAATGGTGAAACATCTCCACACAGGGGGAGGACTGGTTCACCACCAGAGTGCCCAGTGTGGTCAAGCTGTATTCAAGGAAGAGACGTCTTCTCGTTCCCACAGACGACGCCAAACTGATGATGCTTGGATTTAGCACAACTAGATAAGTGATGATGAGCTCAAGCAGTAGTAACCATGGCAGCCATTGAGATGTAAGTGTATAAGTGTGTAGAAGGAGGTGAGTATAAGAGGAATAAGACAATGATGTATAGTGGTTCAGCCAAATTGGGCTACATCCACTGTGAGTGTGTGATCCACTAAGTATGGGCACTAATGGCCTTGGATACAATGCACATAAGCTCACTTTCTCTCTCTACTGTGTGTACAAGCAGAGTTTTTGTTAGGGTTACAATTAATGATTTGTCGATCCCCTTGTAGGGTTGTAGGTGACAAGTATATATAGGTCTTGGGGGGTGTAGTATACCCCCAAGTATGCATGGTGCATGTGAATGATGATTTAGCCAATCTCCTGCTGACACCTGTAGATGCCAAATGATGACATAATATTCCCTCACGTGAGGGGGTGATTCGGTTGTAACGGTCTTCCACGTGTCCTGTGAGCCTCACGCGCACTGTTCCACGCGTCTCCCAAACCACGCGCTGTGATGACGTCACCCTCGGCCTGTAACACGAGGCCGAGGGAAAAGTTCCTTCTGATAGTGAGTCAGGCCCAATTTAGGCCTCGTACTGTCGGCCCCTCAGAGGGTCGTCTGGAGCCTGATGAAGGGTCGGCCCCTCGAAGGATCGTCTGGAGCCTGATGAAGGGTCTGCCCCTCGAAGGGTCGTCCGGGCCTAATGAATGGTCGGCCCCTCGAAGGGTCGTCTGGACCCTGATGAATGGTCGGCCCCTCGAAGGGTCGTCTGGAGCCTGATGAAGGGTCGGCCCCTCGAAGGGTCGTGTGGAGCCTGATGAAGGGTCGGCCCCTTGGAGGGTCGTCCGGGTCTGATGAAGGGTCGGCCCCTCGAAGGTTCGTCTGGAGCCTGATGAAGGGTCGGCCCCTTGAAGGGTCGTCCGGACCTGATGAAGGGTCGGCCCATTCGAGGGTCGTCTGGGCCTGATGAAGGGTCGGCCCCTGAGGGGTCGTCTGGAGCCTGATGATGAGGTCACCCTGACCCCATCCAGGTACAGGGTGTCCTCGGCCTGGCCGTGTGTATATATGTTTGACAAGAATATAAGATTCATGCTATAGTTCAACACACAAAAATTCAATCATATTGTAAAAATGTTAAATTCATAAATGGTTCATGCCAGTTGAGACCTTAAGTTAACATTCAAAAGATTAAGAGAATATATATATATATATATATATATATATATATATATATATATATATATATATATATATATTTGTGTGTGTGTGTGCGCGCGCGTGCGTTAGACGGAATAAGTACACACCCATTGGTATTTAATTTGTATCTCCTTCAAAAGTTATCTTTTTAAAATTTTCTCCTTATTTTTATGAGAATATACGTTAGCATATATATTTCATTTTTATATTCGGTCATGAGCACAATATAACTATTTTGCCAAATAGAGCTTTCACCATACTTTAGGAGCATTTCCCAATATATCCTTATTATATTTTACATTAATCCTCACATTCAATATGTGACAAATAAACACCTCATATGCATATCATTCTCACATATCTTTACATGCGTGTCTTCTCATAACTATCGTATAAACTATAAAACACAAACCAAAGCTCCCCACTTGAAGAGTTTGGGCGTCGTGTTGTCCTTTTACATTTCCAAAGACTACCTAAAGATATTAATAGATGTTAACTTATATCCTCAAGAATAATGAAGTTCAATCTAGGTGGAGGAATGAATTTCTCCTATATTTCTCGACGTAGAAATTTCCAAGGAAAATAAAATGATGTTATTCATAGACCGATAAGGTGAGCATAACGATAGTTTCTAAATGAAATAGAGGGATCGGTTATCCCACCAAGGTATATACTAGATAATATTAACAATTGCGTGAACCAATAACTAATTATTCTAAGCAGTGATTAACTCATACCCATGGTTCACACGGACCCACATAAAGAACTGACAATTATAAAAAGATAGAATGCTGGAGGCATGACCAACCAAAACCTCTCCAATAAAAACATACATACTATAATTGTATTACCTTTCAGAAAAGTGTGGCATCACTCGTACAATCATGAAGACCAATTACGGTCTTAAGAAAAATCATTAAAATGACGGCACATCCGTAACACGATGGTGGCCACTTGGGAATCGACTATCATCCTTCTTGTCACCAATAATAAATTTAACATCAAACACAATATGAAAACACCTGAATACCCATGGATATCACATACTAGAATTCTAGAACTCGTATAAGAAAATCTTTAAAACATAGCACTAATTTTCTTTCCACTAAAGCGTAGATGTGTTCTAGTTAACTCAGTATGTCCCGAGTAGAGAGAGAAAAATCAAGCGACACAACTGCCATGTTTTGGCTTCAACCAAATATTAAAATCTCCAGATTCAAAAACTCCACCCAAACTTCTTTTTATAATCACAAATTCTCCTAATTCGAAGATAGCCGAATCCTCAATGTATTCATACATATTCAAAGATTGTTAATCACCAAAATCACCCGATCACTTAAAAATCCAAATGTACCTTCTTTGAACTACCGATTGACATGAATGGATGTCTACCAATCGACACTCTTCCTAGTTTATCAAATGCATAACATGTGCTTCAAAAGTCACGAAGCATGCAAATTTAACTTTTATATATGTTATTCATTTATTATTACCATTTAACACAAGAAATAATTATTCTCATTTATTAATTTATTCTCCTTCTGATTTTCTAACTTTCCATCGAAGTTTATAAATTTTGGAGGATCATAGCCCTTAGGATAGGGCATCTCATTGACATTGTCTAGGTTAGGGTCTTTCAACTCTCCATAGAGGAGACGAGATTCATGCTTGAGTGAACGAAGTTTTCTTACTAATTCCATTGTCATTGCCTCAGAAGGTGTTTTCTTCTTCACTGTTGGTGATGTGAGTGGAGTGAGAATCACCGAAAAAGGTCCCTAATCGACCACCACTTTCTTAGTTGGAACCATCTTTACCGATATTCCTCCTTCTGCAGGGGCCACCATCGCGGTTATGCAAATTTGGCCTAAACTATCCATATTTTTTGTTATATTTTGTCAAAAGTTTGAAAAACAAACTCATCAAATTCATTCTCATAAGATGTTGAGAAGCTAAGTTGCTTGTTTATCCCACAGAGGGGCCTGAACCTCTTGTCCCCGTGACAACTACTTTATCACTTGTGCTCTTATTATTGTGACCTCCATCGTCTGTTGTAGTGTCCTAAAAACCAACTATTTAGAGACATTGCAACCTTGTTTATCCATCACAACGATGATACCTTCACAGTGGAATCACCAAATGTAAGAGGGTAGTGTACTATGACTTACGTTTAAATTTTTTTTATATGATACCTTGTTTATCCTCAACTTATCCATCACAACGATGATACCTTGTTTATCCTCAATTTTTTTTTTTATGTTTAGTAACTTTTAAAATCTCGCGAGTGACCTTGGGGGTCACTCTCTAAATAAAAGTTATAAAGAATATATCTTGTGAGTAGGTATGTGGTTGCTCGCTCTTGTGTGAAGTAAACTGTGTAAGTGAGTTGGACGGGTGACCTCTTGGGTCTTTCATACCAAAAAATATCTCTTTCCCAAGCTTTCTTAATAAGTCTTACCTCCTAGCCTCCAAACCATGAAAAGTGCGATTGTGTGATAATTGATTTAAATTAAATTTGCAAGTTTCCAATCAACCTTTATTTAATTCAGCCCCTAAACATGCATCTAAGGTGCGTGTCTCGACCCATAAATAAATAAAGCATGTGACACAAAAATATGTTGAGACACAGATTTCAGGTAAAAAACCCCTCTCGGATAAAACCTTTATTTCACTATGAATATATAAATCGCAACTTACAATTACATAGATAAATCTGCAATGGATCAACACGCAGCCAACCCACAAAGACACGCAGTCTTGAACTCAGCAAGAGAATACATGCAGCACCCTCTAAGGACTCGCAACCCAAACAACAAAGAAAGAACCGCAACTCTCCTCAATGACACGCAGCCATAACACTTTATAAAGACTCCCTCATCAATGACACGCAACCCTCGGTTGCAAAGATCTCCCCACAAAGGTTGAACAATAGCAAAGCTTGTGTTCTAGGGTTCCAAAAGATTCATAAAAGTAATTGGGATTTTTGTGTGTGAATAAAAAAGATGTTTGGCACATCAAAAATCGAAGTCTTGTTGTGTTTGAACTCTTAGAAACGTTTTCTCAAAGAGTTAGAAAATACACCACCGAAATAGGAATATATATAGGAAATATGAGTCGGTGGTAAAAGATCCAAACAGATCTGATCGAGTTTATCTCAGGCGGACCGGTCCGGTATGGAGGCAGATCGGTCCGACCTCAGATCGGTTCGTTTTCCAAATAGGCCTCTTTGGTTTGCATTCGATTCGGGGTTCACTGGTGCAAAGCGGATCGGTCCGGTATGGAGGCGGACCAATCCGTAGGCGGATCGGTTCGTTTTTAAAAGGGGCGGACCGGTCCGATTTACCAGAAAATAAAAAAACTTTTAAAAGATTCATAAAAATTGGGCTTAGTTTGATGAGTTCTGTATGATATTATTGGATATTGTGAATTCATATTTTAATTTTGGAGAAAAGATACCCAACAACCGTGTCGTAAATAAAGTTTTGAAGTCATTACCCGATAGATTGATTCCAAAGGTGATAGTTTTAAATTCTTTAGGCACTTTAGACTCTACAAAACTAGAAGATCTTGTAGGTGACTTACAAATCTGTGAACTTAACATGTTTCCCTCCAAGGAAGACATGAAGAAAGATAATGACGAACCTTTGAAAGCTCGAAAGGAGGAAACATGGTTTTCGAATGATGAGTTTGATATTGACTCGGAAGATATGACTTTGTTTGCTAGGAAGTTTAAAAAATTTCTCAAAACTAATAAGGAGAAACTTAAAAATGATTTTAAGAAGTATGCAAACTTTAAGCATAGTAAAGTAGAGATATTCCCTAAAAATCATAATGAGAATCTTAACAGGGACGAGTCAAATAGGTGTTATGGTTGTGAGGGTTATGGACATAGGGCATTAGAGTGTCCCACTAAACTAAGGAATGAGGGCGAGCAACCAATTTTATATAATGTCACCCTTAGTGATAGTGAACCGAAAGAGGGACCCGATTCCCCATTGAGTGCAACTTCACCGCGTTCTTGGCAAGTCATGTGAGCTTTGTCAATGCATCTACCCATGAAGATATTCCTTTACATGACACTCCCGAGGACATTGTTTGTGAACTCTAAGAGTTCGATGGTAAAGAGAGTGAGAATGGAGAGGCAGGAGATGAGAGTGAACTTCAAGTGTCCTTCCATGAGTTGTATGTGAAATCATTGAAATTAAAAAGGTCTAACTTGTCATAGATAATGATGATAGTATTTTAGTTTAAGATCTTAAGGCATGAGAGATAATTCCTCGTGAGAAACTAGATTACATAGAAGGTGAAAGAGATAACCTTAGAGGTTTAATGAAGGCTATGAAGAAATATCTTATCGAGTTTGAAGAGATTAGGTGTTTACTTAAGTGTCAAATAGAAGAACTAAAAGTGAAATTGAAAGACTCATGTTCAGTCAAATTTGATTCGGAGTGTAGGCCGAAAATATTAGATAAAATCTTAGGGATCGTCCAAATCAAAGACAACAAGTGTGGAATTGGGTTCGATACTCAAGATACTTCCGCTAATAAAGCCAAAACCATCGTTTTGAGAGAATAGTCTAGGAGCAATAGAAAAGATCAATCCTTAAGGCAATACTTCTCGCCGTGTTTTCACTTGCACACATTGTGGTCGGAAGGGGCACTTTAGGAAGTTTTTCCTTGATCTTAGAAATGGTCCTATAAAGTCAAAGGGTAGAGTCACAAGACCACGAGAGCATCGTGTTTTACTTGTGTGGGTTAGGGGATCCGATTTGGAGGCTTAACATGATAGACTTTATGATTCTCATTTACTTTCACATGATTCCTCACTTGCTAAATCTAAAGGTTGATTGTGTTAGTTTTGTTTAAATACACTAACTTTTGTGCCTCATGATATATTCTTGCTAGTTGTATTTTTGTTTATCGTTTTCTAGTCTTTGCTTCATTATATATGTGTTGCTAGAATTATGACTTGTGTATCTTTTGTATTTAATTTTTTATTTATTGTGTCTTAGTTAAAAAAATACAAAATTTTTTTTCTTGTCTTTTGGGTTGTCTTTGTATTTGTATAAGAAAATTGAAAAACTAAAAAAGTTTTTTTTATTTTTGTGTATTTTAGTTTTACACATTTTATGTCGCATATACTTATGTTTAAATCCAATATAATCCCCACTTTCATGTGGATGGAACTTTTGGTTAAGATTTTCAATCCTTAAAGTGTTCATTATCATGCTTGCATGTAGTAGTTTAACTTTAACCTACTTAATGGATTCTCTTTTTATATGCCTCGGTTCACACATGCACGAGCTCATTTGATTTTATAACTTCACATGTATATTTGAGCTAAGTGAGATGTTCTCCTATCAATTTAGTCATCTACATGTTTGTAATACCCCGTGATTTTAATGACTTTAAAATGAGTTATATTTTAAATTAATGGATTAATTGGATTTTACTATAAATTAATTCATTTGGGTTTTATCCGAATTGTGGATATTAACATGGATGATTCTGAATATTACTTAAAGATATTTAGGTAATATATGAATGTGATGTTATTGATATTGTAGTGAGTTATTAATTCAGTAATTTGAATTTTTAGTCGGACGCGGTATGGGACGTGTCGGGACTAATTTATGAGAATTAAAAAGGAAACTTATTTTACATCAACCTTATAGTCATTTAGACTGCATCGTTGCATCCGGAAGGTTAGAAATAGTCAGAAAAGTCTATTTGGATGTTGGTTTTGGGTCTTGGGTCATTTGAAAATGAAAAGACACCCCAAAAGGACATTTTGGTTATATTTACAGGAGGGATGAATAGTGATTTCGGGTTTTGTCTTATTATAAGTATTTGGAGATTAGTTGAACGTGGGTTCATTCATCTCTTCTACACAAAATTGAAAGGTCATCTTCTTAGAGAAAGTGAAAGGTTGCTTGGAGAAAGAAAAGCTTGCTTGGAAAGGAGGAGAACCAAAGACCAAAGGTCACCACCACCATCACCACCGGAAGTTGGCCGGAGAAAGGGAGAACCACTTGTGTTATTCAACTCCAAAGGATCATATCTTCATTAGAGGCAAGTGTTTGATCATTTCAATCTAAGTTTGTATATTTTCCATGTTAGGATAGTTATAAAAATATGAGATTTTTACATGTTTGGAAGATAATGAAGAGTTGTTAATGGATTTCTGAAAAATGAAAGTTTATAGGAATCAAACTCATGTTGTAGATAGATAGTAATCCACGAAATAATCATAAATCTGTTGAAGATATGAAGAGAATCAGTGGTGTGTTCTTGAAGATATTATGTATATAATTTTAAGGAAAAAGAGGTTAAACACATGCCTTTTAATTCAATAGCTTGATGATTCTAGGATGTTTAGAGCATTAGAAATCATTCACATATGTTGCTATATCATGTAGTAAAGTTTATAAGGAATTTGGGTTGTTAATATGAAGGTTTGAATGATAAAAAATGATGAAATCCGTAGTAGAAGAAATGCAGAAAAACTGGGCTGTTATCTGGGCGATCGATCGATCGACCCCCTGCCTTCGATCGATCGACCTCCCCAAAATTCGTGAAGTTGTTCCTTTTAATGCTTGTTCTTATCCCAAAACCTTTTGTAGATCTTTGGTGATTATTAATTGGATATTATGGGACTTAGAGAAGACCAGTAAGCCCTAGATAAGAATCGAATTGATTTGATTGGGATTTAATTGATTAGAATTATGATAATTAATATGAAAGAAATTTCGGTGGCTAGATTCATGTGTTGGATTCTAATTTGTATGCATGAGGATTACGGATAGGTCCAGTATGAGAGATTTAATATAACACCTGGGTAGACTTAGGGTTACAATTTGAACATCAAGGACTGAGTTTAAGCTCATTATTAATTGCGCAAGGACTGAGTGTAGTACAAGCGCTTAGTGGTATGGCTCCTGGATAGAGATGGGATTTCAGACCACATTGGGTTGAAAGAGGGGATGAGGTTATCTCGGTTGTGTATTTGAAGTTGACGGACCTCCACGACCAACAGAGTTAAGTAGTAGTGTATTGGATGGGTTCCTTGTTTGGATTTCACTTTGCGAGACGCTCCGCGTATGAACCTTAACGACGTTGGGAGTGAAGAGATGTTGTAGGATGCAAGGATGTTGATAAGTCATATAGTGTGAATGAAACACTATAGACCATGAGCTGTGTGATGATGATATTCAATCCTAGTTGATGGAAGATGTGTTTATATGAGAGATTAGAAACATTCAGTCATAACCCTAAATGAAAGGAGAGTTTAATGCATGGTAATTCGGGAGATAAGATGAGATGGACCAGTTGGATATTAGTGATTTCTTACTGAATATAATGTTGAGGAAAAACCTTTTTGAACCTTGAGTAATGAGTGAGGCTCGGGGTTAATTAAGTTAAGAAGTAAAGCCATAATATTTTAATATGTAGGATTTAAAGAGATATAATGCTACGTATGGGAATTATCTTAGGGTAATGTGAGTACCTTGTTGATATTATATTATAGGTATGATAATGCCTATTTGATTGATTGATGATTATGTGCATGACATACCTAGCTTACTTGTTATCGACAGGAGGTTTGCACGTGAGGGCAGTCATATCCTGATGAATCCATGGGATTTTTGATTTGTCACTCAAGAACATAGGTCTATGAAAGACTTATCGGGGAGTTTATAAGTTCGCTGACCGTGGGAACGTAGTTATGTGCTTGACCCATGGATACGAGAACTATGTTCGCCTCCAATTTGTATGTTGTTTTATGGGGTTCGAGGAATCCTTACCGAACCTTTAGTCACCTATTTGGCGACCAGCGATATTGGGACATGATAACAGAGTAATGCAATGCACCGCAACTGTGACTCGGGGTGTCATATTATATATGTATATGTATATAATGATGAATTAAATGTATGTATATATAGTGGTTAAATCATCTACTGTGTGAAAATTGTAGATAACGATGAATAGAGAAAGAGAATTGAACTAAGTTAATGAACAGTTATTCTTATAGAATTGAAGAGCTTAATTCGTATTAATGAGAAATGTATATGAATGACTATACTACGTATGGTATGGGACATACGGGATTATGATATGGGATGGAATCATATTACGGAATTTAGTGTAGAGGAGCCATTAACTAGGAGGTTAATAGGAAACGTTAAGTGTGCACTCTAGATGAGAGGTGAGAATATCAAGTGAGAGTTGGATACTAACATGTACATAATAAATGCTTTATTGAACTTGTTAAATACTTTCTATTTTCAAAATCATTTTCACATTGGGCTCTGACCCGTTTCCTTGCATATTCTCTTTTCTATTGTACCTTCTATATCAGGTGTCGACCAGCAGGGATGCCAACCTTATGGAATTATGACGAGCTATGGAACTATGGAGTATTGCTTAGACGCCTATATTCATTTGATTCACAATATTCTTTTGGTTAGGGCATGTCGCCCAAGGGAACTCAATTATCTCTTTCTATCTAAGTCAAATACTCTTGTACTCGTGTAATTTTAATACATTTACTATTGTTGGGATTACTGTATTGAGAAATTATTTGGGAAAGTTTATTCCAATTGCATTTAAATTCTTTTGAGTTATCTGTTTGGTTATCAGTGTTGTGGAATAAAATTTGTAGTGTTATTCTTAAACTAAAAATGGATTTTTGTTGAATTAAAATTTGGAAAGTTTTTTAACACTAGCTTAATTGGGTATTGGGTGAGTTGTAAATGTTTTCAACAGTGATGCTAAGAATGTGCCAACTGTATATTCTGTTTTAATTTGGTATGGGACTGGCCATCCGGTATTTAATTAGGAGGGGTGTTACAGGTGGTATCAGAGCATTAGGTTCTAGTGTCCTTTAGGGTCTGTACGGCTTACTGTGTTTTCAGCTTAGCATTCTTTGATGTAGAGCCTATGTTTAGGATTGTTGATTTCCTTGGTGAGATTTTGTTCTCCTGCTATCACGTATATATTAGTGAATATTATTTGCGTTTGGACGTGCTCGTACAAGAAGTATGGCAGATGAGGGCCATTGGACGGATAACAGAGGTTGTACTTAGGAGGTTATGAAGTATGTTCGAGTATGATGACCATAGTCGAGGTCACCCCTATTATGGAAAATTGAGGAGAGTCATCAGTAGAAGTTATTGAAATGTGGGAATTGTGTGTGTTACCTAACGAAGGCAATATATTCAAAGGCTTGGGCGTATAGTGGAGTGTGATTAACTAGAACTGAAAAATTGGGGTAAAATATTTCTTGACTCATCGGAGTAAAGTTATAATAGTGCGATTCAACAACCACCACCCGCGAATGAGGGTATGTTTTCTATCTAAAAAGTTATGAGGCGCATACTGATTTTTGTAGCGATTAATATTGTATGGGAAAAAAGGGTTACTAAACTTAGCCTATAACACTCTTATTTACGTAGACTCACCGAGGGGTGTGGGACACCTATATTTACAGGTCATCACGTGGGTCTGATTTTTATCACGAAATTACTTACTCTAGGCATGTTCGAACATGATGTGATTGTCGGCATGGATTGACTTGTGGTATTTGAGAGCGTATGTACTACTGCTATAGCTAGCATCTTGTCTTTTATAAGAGAATAGATGAGTAGACTATTAATTTGAAATAGATAAAACATGTAGAGAGTGTAATACCTCGTATTTTTATTGCTTTTAAATTTAGGGATTTATTAAATTTAATTGAGATGAATTAATTTAATTTTAATCCGAAAAATTGTTTTAAATATTTACTAGCGTGACGAGAGTAAGTAATTA
Source organism: Sambucus nigra (assembly GCA_949130495.1). Classification (NCBI taxonomy): domain Eukaryota; kingdom Viridiplantae; phylum Streptophyta; class Magnoliopsida; order Dipsacales; family Adoxaceae; genus Sambucus; species Sambucus nigra. The sequence goes on from OX422219.1 coordinate 170,743,916, forward strand.
TTGGAAATTGTTGAATGTTACTAGATGAGTATAGCAATATATGAGATTTATTTTATAAAATTGTCACGTGTGAATAAAATGACAATTATGGAAATTAAGTCGGGACGCGCCTGTGTCATGTCAGGACTAAATTATTATTATTATATAAAGTGAATAAATTATAAGTTGCCCGTATAGTCATTTCGAGTGTGCCAAAGTGTCCGGAAGGGTTGAGATAGTCAAAATAATTTACCCGGGGGTTTAGTTTGGGTCTCGGGGCATTTTTAGGCTTAATTAGTACCCCGGGAGGGTGTTTTAGACATTTCGTAATTATGGGTAATTAAACCCACGAATTTACAAGGGTTATATCAGATAGTAAGTGTTGTCTTCAAGGGTTAGCATAACCAAAAACTAATGACGGCCATTGGAGAGGAAGAGGAGAAGCTTTTCAAGGAGTTCTAGGCCAAGAACTTCTCCGGTTGCATCACCGTCACCGCCAAATGGTAGATCGCGCAACGAGGATCTCAACCACACCAAATTCTTCCACAAATCATAACTTTGAATTTTAGGCAAGTGTCTATCTTGCTTTAGTCAAGTTAATGCATCCTTTTATATTAGTCTAGGGTTGATTAGAATTAGTGTTCTTGAAAGAAAACATTAATTGGAGACAAAAATTTCATGTTGTAGAGGTAAAGATCATATTCTGAAAATCCATTTCACATGTAGAGGTTGAATCACGAATTTCCATTGAGTTAATGATTGAAAATTTGGAAAAAGAATGGAAGAAACTAACTTAAATAAAAATATTAGGGTTCTTGAGATTCATATAGATTTTACCCTTTTATTTCGTTATAGTTGATGAAAACTCACATGTTTTACGTAGGATATTTTTTATATGGGTATACAATACTTGTAGTATAAGTGGTTGGGAGTTTGGGACTGAAACATGAGGATTTGGATGAGTTTGGGGTAAGATTTCTGCAGCTGGGTTTTCTGCAGTTTCGCTATAACTGCTTGATCGATCGATCGAGCCTAGAGCATCGATCGATCGATAGTTCGATCGATCGACCCCCTTTCATCGATCTATTGACCCCTCCTGGAAAACTGCATTTTTGCTCGTGTTAACTTAATCCGATTTGGTGTGTAGTGAATCTTGATTAGAGTTGCTAGAACATAGTGAAACAAAAAAAGGACCAGTAAGATCAAGATAAGCCCCGTTATGTGGGACTTTAATGTGAAAGGGAAAGGAAGGGCAAATGGGATATATACATACTTAGGAAATCATACGTGCGTTGATTAAATAATTGAAATATCTAGGAAGTTGGAATAGAAGGTGAGTGAGGGCCTACTGAAATTGTACTTAGGTAAAGATAATACTTCGAGAGGCGAGAAGTGAGTTTAGAATAACTTAATTACGAGAATAAAATGAATGAGTCTGTTATACGAAATAATCGAGTAAAATGTGTAATAACGGATAATTATAATTATGGGTCGTGAGCGCACCTAATTCAACAATGGGGATGTGTGTGTGTGTGTATATATATATATGATTGTCTACATATTATTTCCGTGTAAAAATCATACTCGGGCTACTTGCTATCACGGAGGTTTCTGCGCCGGGACGGTCTTATCTCGATGGGACCTTTATGGGGGATATTGACTTGTACCCTAGAACATAGGATTCCTTGGTACAGGCTATCTAATTGATAGTCAGACGGTCCTAAGAGACGTGAGGGTATGTGCTGACCTCTTTGTGACTTGGAACTATGCTTTGCCTCCATTTGTTTGTGTTTTATGTTAATACAGTTCGAGAGTGATTCCGAACTAGTATTTCCCTTAGTTTGTGTGATACGGGGACTTGATAGCCGAGTATGCCAACACCATAGTTTTTATGTGGGGTACTGTTAGTATATATATATATATATATATATATATATCTTATATGAGTGATTGGCATATATATACTTATATATGGAAGACTAGCACCATATAGTTTATGTGGGGTGTTGTTTGTATATATATTATACGAGTAATATATATATATATATATATATATATATATATATATATATATATATATATATATATATGAGAACTTTCTACTGTGCGTGAAAGAAGTTAAGCTATGTATAAATTTTCAGTTTCACTATAAGTATTCGGAAACGTTATAACGATACGGAGTTATTCTAATTAACGTAAGAAATCTTGAAGAGATAGATTATCTAAAAGTGAATACCGTAACTTTAATTTCACGTGATAAGACTTATGTAGATTAAGTTAGAGAGACATATGAGATATATTAGTACGGTAGAAGTTCACACTAGATGAGAGGTGAGAATTCTCAAGAGAGTGTCGCATACTAATATGATTGTTGCATTAGCCGATAAGCATTTTAAATACTTGCTAAACTATTTTAAATTATTTTACAATCGGGCTCTGACCCGTTTGCTCTTATCTCTTCTTTCTTATGTGTATATATATATATATATATATATGTATTATAGGTGCCCAGCCACATGGGCATCATGCTTAGGATTCTTTGGATGGAATATGATGTAGCTTTTGTGGGAGTTACAGGCCATTGCTTAGACGACCTCATTGTTGACTCCACTTCTAGTTCTGTTTTATCCACTTGGGCATGTGACGCCCTTTTTCCTGATCCAGTTGGATTTTGTCAGAGATTGTAATTCATTTGCTTTTAGTATTTTACTTCGGGATTTATTATTGTCAGGACGTTTTCCTTTGGTATTTTAAAACTGGGATTTGTTATTTGATTGTTAAATTCATGAACGTTCATTTACATTCTTACTATTAATGTGTGTCTCTTAAACTGTTAATTGTCAAAGGTTTTATAATTGGATTCAATAAAAATGGAAATAAGGTTTTAAATGGTTTTGGACACTTAGCTTAATTATTTAGGGTGTTTAATTTAAAAATTTAAATTTGCGACAATGATGCTAAGAATGAATCAACTATTCACCTTGATTTTAATTTAATAAAGGATTGATCGCCCGGTATTTAATTAGGCGGGGTGTCACAAGTGGTATCAGAGCATCAGGTTCTAGTGTCCTTTAGGATCTGTGCGGCTTATTATGCTTTCCGCGTTGCTTTGTTTGATATAGAGCTCTATGTTTAGGATTGTCGATTTCTTTGATGAGATTTCGTTCTCCTGCTATAACGTATATACGTTAGCGAATTCTAATTTCGTTCGGATGTGTGCGTGTGCCGAGTGATGACGGATGTCAGAAGAGGACCGTTAAGCGGACATCAAGAGGCAGGGCTCAGTTGAGGATTGTAATGTATATTCGAGGATGATGACCGTAGTCGAGGTCGCCTCCAATAAGGCACGAAAAGCCGAGACTAGAAAGGTGACTAAGGTGCAACCATGATTTCCAAATGCTGCTATAGTCGAATGAGGTGCGAGAGTAAACTCACCCAATGTGTTACAAAACGTGTAGAGAACTGTCAGTGGGAATTCTAGAAATGCGGGAATTGTGTGTGTTTACCAAAGGAGGTAAATGATCCAAAGGTTTATATATAGGACGGAGTGTGGCTAACTGAAAGTGAAAATTTGGAGAAAATTTTCTTGGCTATCGGAACGAAGTTATAATGATGGGAGTCAACCACCAATTTTATAAGTGGAATGCTATGTCTATAGGAGAACCTTAGGTACAGTGTTGACCGTAGGTTCCTTCATCAGATGTTCAGGATTAGAAGTGAATGTTGTCCTGAACTCACCACAGGAGGACGTGATAGAGATCCAATTGTGAATATAAATCTTAACCATTAGAGAATTTTGTGTCGGAAGATGTAGATACAAGTTGAGGAAACGACTCCAAGTGGGAGATCGACCCGTAATAATAGTTTATAACACTCAAAAAGGAAATTCTGATGGACGACCGATTTAGAGGTTGAAAATGTCGTATTTTGTCAATAAAGATGATAATGCTCCTTTGTGTGGGAAGCTAAAAGAATCGAAGAATTTAGTCGAAAATAAGACTGAATACAATGATGGTGGTGTAGCACCACAAAGGGGTGTGGATACACATCCGGGGACCCATTTAAATGATTCGAATAGTTGAGTTCTTACCAAGTGATGGTAAATTCAGTAAGGACTATTATAGACAGTGACATGTTCTTTAGGGCCTAAAAGGCTAAGGGAATAACCGGGGTAGCCAATAGGAATCGAGTCTACTAAAGTTTGAGAGAAGGACAATCCTAACATGGTTAGTAGGATAGGTGATAAGTGGATTATGTGTTAAGGTATATTGAGGGAAGAGAAATCGCACGCGATATTATTTTCCGAAGTGAGAAAAAGGGACAAGAATACGGTGTATAGTAAAGGACAACGATTAAAGTAGTTTTGTTTTTGTTTGGGCAGACGTGTTATGTCCGGAGACCATTTGTCGTGGAAGTATAAGTTTTATCATCAGAGGATGAGGCGTGTTTATGTGACATGAGCGAGTCACTACATCTTGTTCATTACTAGATTAGCATGTGAGACGAGTTTATTGAGTATAATTATAAACGTTATTATTATGTGAATATTTTTCCCTAGTGTAGTGGGATTTTTCTTTAGTGCTATCCGCGGAGGTTGAATGAGTATATTAATAGTGTTATGTACTTTATTGAGGTTACTCGTTGTAGTGATGCGGTATGCGAGTATGATATTATCTTTGTTACAACGTTAAAGAAATGGTTAGTACGATAGTGGGAAATTATTGCAAGGCTATCGGAGTGGTTGCATTAGTGCAACTTGTTTTTGTTCTGGCGAGGCTTCACTTGCAAGAAGGTCGGACTCGCACTGATATTATCTATCCTAGAGACTTCGGAGGGGATAGTGGGCTCGAGATATTCGATACCGATGTATGTATGGACTTTGTCATTATGATTTAGTATGTATCGGGTTTACTGTTGAGCGAAAAGATTTAACCTAGTATTGTGTTTAGCACTCAAAACTTGGTGATAGGAAGAGTGCATTGTTATATCTATCCTCTAGAGATGTGGGAGTTGAGAGTTATACCCCTATTATTAGGGAAAGGGATTTCGACAATTTCGATTATAAGTGTTCGAGCTATATGGAATAAAAGTACCACCAACCAATACTGAACCATAATGCAATTGATGAAATGTTCTTTGTTAAGTATAATTACGAGAGGAAATGTAACTTTTCTGTCAAGAGACGGAATAAAGGGGTACATGCTATGGACGGAGGACCTAACAGATTTCGATAATCGACAATGCTAGGGTGTAGTGTATCGGGGGGGTTCCTTGTTTGGATTTCGCTTTGCGATACATTCCACGCATGAAACTTAGCATAAGGTGAGTTCTGTACCCCGGTCGAAATGGGATCAAGTAATTATATCTGTAAGTTGGAAGTCGAATTTTAATTTAAGGCTAGTGGAGCCGGTTGTGTGGTAAGAAAGCATTAAAAGTTTTGTTTTATCACCATGAGTTAAGGGGTGGAATGAGGATAAGGATGATTTAAAATTTCAATTTCTAGGGTGATTGAGAGTACCCAAGTGTTGTAACCGCGTTTAGAACATAAGGTAAATAAAGAGTTGGGATGATTTTTAGCATGGATTATCTGGAAAGAATTTTTATTGTACAAAAGAGATGACTTGTACTTATTTTGATGAATAGAGAGTTAGTGATTTATTTTGGTTGGTGTACCTATTTGGGAAAACTGTTGTATTTATCTGAAGAAGTTTGAGATTCTTTGTTCCTCTTTTGTTGTCATGGAATTTCAATGCACTATTACTTATATTTTGTTGGATTTAGTTAGTCCTACAGAAGAGTAGCGTGCAGTTCGCTCTCCTAGGGCGGTCGGGGTGTTACAAAATGTGGGCATCTTGGTTAACTGATGTTAAAATCGTCCGAGTTGAAGGGACATGGTAATAGACGTGTGGAATATATGTTTGTGGGAATAACATAATGAAGTAAAAGTAGTAGAGTGCATTAAACGTCACATGAGGGGAGATAATCCATACATAAGTGTGCAATTGAAATAGCACACCCTAATTTTGATTGGAAGGTTGTGGGAAGCCATTTAAGAAGGGGTATTCCTTGAATAGAGTATAATTTAAATTATTATGAAGAACACTCGGAACGGAGTTGTTATTAGTCAAGTGTGAGAGGGACTTGCGCATACAAAGACTGATGATGTTAGTATGGTATAAAAGGTCCAGAAGTGCGCATTGTGGAGAAAAGAGCACGAGTTGAAACTTTCGGCATACACCAAGGAAGGAAGGGGAGTATTACGTGTCACTTAATGTGAGACATTTCAAGGAAAAATTGATGTATAGCGGGACGTAGTGAGTAGTCTCTACATAAACCGCCCATAGGTAGAGTTCGGTTGAAAGAGGAGAATCATCAAGAGAATTTTGTGTTTATCGACAATTCATGAAATTGGAAGAGGTCGGTAAAGTTTCTTGGACGGGTTACCATCCTCAAAACAAGATCAAGAGTTCATCCGAACACGTGAATTAAGTCGCCCAAGAAGGAAGTGATTGATATTCCTTTGGGATAGTTTACAATATTAACTAGTGTGCCCCGGACTTCCTTTGAAAGGAAGTATCGCGCCAGTACATGGTCCGACACAGTATTAATTTCTGAATCGGGATGAGATTGGTGAATCCCACCTTTGATATGGGATTTCAAGAACCAGCGGAGATAAGGTTTCATTTCGAGTAGGATGTATCACCCTTAGCCAGGGAATAGGCGCACGGTGATTAAAGATTAGTGGAGCCACGCGAAGGAAATTTTGGAATCTTGGTACGATGATTTCACGAGTGCTCTATAGAAGCACTCGTACCTGTTTGTCATGTACGAGGTGCTTATTAAGGTTTTGGTGTGGAAGAAACTCAAATATTCTCCTTCTGTATGTTTAGAGGTGAGTGGATAATCAGAATTTTAGGATCGATCGAGAATAATCCGATAACTATGGTGGAATTCCACGACTGTCGTAGGCGAACAAGAGTGGCCAAATGTTCGTATAATTTTCTCAGAATGGGAGTTTTGTATATAGATAAATTCGAGTAGTTGTCATGTAGTGAGGTGCGGCCTCCCAATGATAGTGAGATAATGGAAATTTATAATGTATAGGCGTGACCTATGCGAATGTTATCGGTTAGGAGCACCATGTGAAGTGTCTCCAATGAGAATATTAATCAAGCTTACTGTGAGGCGGGGGAATAGTAATTAATCCCCTTACTATGTAAATAGTTTGCGTACTGAATAGATATCCAGAATTGTTCTACTAGGTAGGCCTTATTTTCCGAATTTTGGGACAAAATTCCGTTATTAGGGGGGAAGTATGTAATACCCCGTATTTTTATTGCTTTTAAATTTAGGGATTTATTAAATTTAATTGAGATGAATTAATTTAATTTTAATCCGAAAAATTGTTTTAAATATTTACTAGCGTGACGAGAGTTAGTAATTATTGGAAATTATTGAATGTTACTGGATGAGTATAGTAATATATGAGATTTATTTGATAAAATTGTCACGTGTGAATAAAATGACAATTATGGAAATTAAGTCGGGACGCACCTGTGTTGTGTCAGGACTAAATTATTATTATATAAAGTGAATAAATTATAAGTTACCCATATGGTCATTTCGAGTGCGCCAAAGTGTCCGGAAGGGTTGAGATAGTCAAAATAATGTACCCGGGGGTTTAGTTTGGGTATCGGGACGTTTTTAGGCTTAATTAGTACCCCGGGAGGGTGTTTTAGACATTTCGTAATTATGGGTAATTAAACCCACGAATTTAGAAGGGTTATATCAGATAGTAAGTGTTGTCTTCTAGGGTTAGCATAACCAAAAACTAATGACGGCCATTGGAGAGGAAGAGGAGAAGCTTTCCTAGGAGTTCTAGGCCAAGAACTCCTCCGGTTGCATCGCCATCACCGCCAAATGGTAGATCTCGCAACGAGGATCTCAACCACACCAAATTCTTCCACAAATCAGAACTTTGAATTTCAGGCAAGTATCTATCTTGATTTAATCAAGTTAATGCATCCTTTTATATTAGTCTAGGGTTGATTAGAATTAGTGTTCTTGAAAGAAAACATTAATTGGAGACAAAAATTTCATGTTGTAGAGGTAAAGATCATATTCTGAAAATCCATTTCACAAGTAGAGGTTGAATCACGAATTTCCAAAGAGTTAATGATAGAAAATCTGGAAAAAGAATGGAAGAAACTAAGGTAAATAAAAATATTAGGGTTCTTGAGATTCATATAGATTTTACCCTTTTATTTCGTTATAATTGATGAAAACTCATATGTTTTACGTAGGATATTGTTTATATGGGTATACAATACTTGTAGTATAACTGGTTGGGAGTTTGGGACTGGAACATGAGGATTTGGATGAGTTTGGGGTAAGATTTCAGTAGCTGGGTTTTCTGCAGTTTCGCCATAACTGCTTGATCGATCGATCGAGCCCAGAGCATTGATCGTTCGATAGTTCGATCGACCCCTCCTGGAAAACTGCATTTTTGCTCGTGTTAACTTAATCCGATTTGGTGCGTAGTAAATCTAGATTAGAGTTTCTAGAACATAATGAAACACAAAAAGGACCAGTAAGATCAAGATAAGCCCCGTTATGTGGGAATTTAATGTGAAAGGGAAAGGAAGGGTAAATGGGATATACACATACTTAGGAAATCATACGTGCGTTGATTAAATAATCGAAATGTCTTGGAAGTTGGAATAGAAGGTGAGCGAGGGCCTACTGAAATTGTACTTAGGTAAAGATAATACTTCGAGAGGCGAGAAGTGAGTTTAGAATAACTTAATTACGAGAATAAAATGAACGAGTCCGTTATACGAAATAATTGAGTAATATGTGTAATAACGGATAATTATAATTATGGGTCGCGAGCGCGCATAATTCTACAATGGGGATGTATATATATATATATATATGTATATATATATATATGTATATATATATATATATATATGTATATATGATTGTGCATATATTATTTCTGTGTAAAAATCATACTCGGGCTACTTGCTATCAAGGAGCTTTCCGCGCCGGGACGGTCTTATCTCGATGGGCCTTTATGGGGGATATTGAATCGTACCCTAGAACATAGGATTCCTTGGTACAGACTATCTGATTGATAGTCAGACGGTCCTAAGAGACGTGAGGGTATGTGATGACCTCTTAGTGACTTGGAACTATGCTTTGCCTCCATTTGTTTGTGTTTTGTGTTAATACAGTTCGAGAGTGATTCCGAACTAGTATTTCCTTTAGTTTGTGTGATACGGGGACTTGATAGCCGAGTATGCCAACACCATAGTTTTTATGTGGGGTGCTGTTAGTATATATATATATTATATGAGTGATTGGCATATATATACTTATATATGGAAGACTAGCACCATATATTTTATGTGGGGTGTTGTTTGTATATATATTATACGAGTAATTAATATATATATATATATATATATATATATATATATATATATATATATATATATATATATATATATATATGAGAACTTTCTACTGTGCGTGAAAGAAGTTAAGCATGTATAAATTTTCAATTTCACTATAAGTATTCAGAAACGTTATAACGATACGGAGTTATTCTAATTAACGTAAGAAATCTTGAAGAGATAGATTATCTAAAAGTGAATACCGTAACTTTAATTTCACGTGATAAGACTTATGGAGATTAAGTTAGAGAGACATATGAGATATATTAGTACGGTAGAAGTTCACACTAGATGAGAGGTGAGAATTCTCAAGAGAGTGTCGCATACTAATATGATTGTTGCATTAGCCGGTAAGCATTTTAAATACTTGCTAAACTATTTTAAACTATTTTACAATCGGGCTTTGACCCGTTTGCTGTTATCTCTTCTTTCTTGTGTGTATATATATATATATATATATATATATATATGTATTACAGGTGCCCAGCCACATGGGCATCATGCTTAGGATTCTTTGGATGGAATGTGCTGTAGCTTTTGTGGGAGTTGCAGGCCATTGCTTAGACGACCTCATTGTTGACTCCACTTCTAGTTCTGTTTTATCCAGTTGGGCATGTGTCGCCCTTTTTCCTGATCCAGTTGGATTTTGTCAGAGATTGTATTTTATTTACTTTTAGTATTTTACTTCGGGATTTATTACTATCAGGACGTTTTCCTTTGGTATTTTAAAGTTGGGATTTGTTATTTGATTGTTAAATTCATGAACGTTCATTTACATTCTTACTATTAATGTGTGTCTCTTAAACTGTTAATTGTCAAAGATTTTATAATTGGATTCAATAAAAATGGAAATATGGTTTTAAATGGTTTTGGACACTTAGCTTAATTATTTAGGGTGTTTAATTTAAAAATTTAAATTTGCGACAGTGATGCTACGAATGAATCAACTGTTCACCTTGATTTTAATTTAATAAAGGATTGATCGCCCGGTATTTAATTAGGCGGGGTGTCACAGAGAGGTTATAAACTATTGACTAAGGACCTGAGGAGTTTCGATGACCGACTACTTTAGGTAGTAGTCTATCGGGGGGGTTCCTTGTTTGGATTTCGCTTGCGAGATACCACACGCATGAAACTAATAAGCGTTGGGAGTTGAAATAAGTTTGGTCTTTAGGATATGAGTTTATAACCTTTACGATAAATCCGATTATTATGTGGGTAATCATATCCATTTTTTCATGAAAGTTGTACGATAGGGTGTATGGGCGCCCTGGATGGTTGGATTGTAGTAGTTTTCATAATTGTGAAACTATAAGTAGTTGTGACTTCATGATTTATTTGTTTAATACGTGAGGATCGTTTTTGCCAAACTTTGTTACGATGATGGTATAGGGAAGATTGTGTAAAGTTTAAATTTGATTCAGTTGAAACTATATGGTGAGACTTGTTGCATCCGGAAGGTTAGAAATAGTCAGAAAAGTCTATTTGGATGTTGGTTTTGGGTCTTGGGTCATTTGAAAATGAAAAGACACCCCAAAAGGACATTTTGGTTATATTTACAGGAGGGATGAATAGTGATTTCGGGTTTTGTCTTATTATAAGTATTTGGAGATTAGTTGAACGTGGGTTCATTCATCTCTTCTACACAAAATTGAAAGGTCATCTTCTTAGAGAAAGTGAAAGGTTGCTTGGAGAAAGAAAAGCTTGCTTGGAAAGGAGGAGAACCAAAGACCAAAGGTCACCACCACTATCACCACCGGAAGTTGGCCGGAGAAAGGGAGAACCACCTGTGTTATTCAACTCCAAAGGATCAGATCTTCATTAGAGGCAAGTGTTTGACAATCGCAATCTATGTTTGTATATTTTCCATGTTAGGATAGTTATAAAAATATGAGATTTTTACATGTTTGGAAGATAATGAAGAGTTGTTAATGGATTTCTGAAAAATGGAAGTTTATAGGAATCAAACTCATGTTGTAGATAGATAGTAATCCACGAAATAATCATAAATCTGTTGAAGAGATGAATAGAATCAATGGTGTGTTCTTGAAGATATTATGTATATAATTTTCTGGAAAAAGAGGTTAAATATATGCCTTTTAATTCAATATCTTGATGATTCTAGGATGTTTAGAGCATTAGAAATCATTTACATATGTTGCTATATCATGTAGTAAAGTTTATAAGGAGTTTGGATTGTTAATATGAAGGTTTGAATGATAAAAAATGATGAAACCCGTAGTCGAAGAAATGCAGAAAAACTGGGCTGTTATCTGGGCGATCGATCGATCGACCCATGCCTTCGATCGATCGACCTCCCCAGAATTTGTGAAGTTGTTCCTTTTAATGCTTGTTCTTATACAAAAACCTTTTGTATATCTTTGGTGATTATTAATTGGATATTATGGGACTTAGAGAAGACCAGTAAGCCTTAGATAATAATCTAATTGATTTAATTGGGATTTAATTGATTAGAATTATGACAATTAATTTGAAAGAAATTTCGGTGGCTAGATTCATGTGTTGGATTCTAATTTGTATGCATTAGGATTAAGGATAGGTCCAGTAGGGGAGATTTAATATAACACCTGGGTAGCCTTAGGGTTACAATTTGAACATCAAGGACTGAGTTTAAGCTCATTATTGATTGCGCAAGGACTGAGTGTAGTACAAGCGCATAGTTGTATGGCTCCTGGATAGAGATGGGATTTCAGACCACATTTAGTTGAAAGAGGGGATGAGGTTATCCCGGTTGGGTATTTGAAGTTGACGGACCTCCATGACCAACAAAGTTAAGTAGTAGTGTATTATAGGGGTTCCTTGTTTGGATTTCTCTTTGCGAGACGCTCCGCGCATGAACCTTAACGACCTTGGGAGTGGAGAGATGTTATAGGATGCAAGGATGTTGATTTTGTTGATAAGTCATATAGTGTGAATGAAACACTATAGACTATGAGCCGTGTGATGATGATATTCAATCCTAGTTGATAGAAGATGTGTTTATATGAGAGATTAGAAATATTCGGTCATAACCCCAAATTAAAGGAGAGTTTAATGCGTGGTAATTCAGGAGATAAGATGAGATGGACCAGTTGGATATTCGTGATTTCTTACTGAATATAATGTTGAGGAAAAACCTGTTTGAACCTTGAGTAATGAGTGAGGCTCGGGATTAATTAAATTAAGAAGTAAAGCCATAATATTTTAATACGTAGGATTTAAAGAGATATAATGCTACGTATGGGAATTATCTTAGGGTAATGTGAGTACCTTATTGATATTATATTATAGGTATGATAATGCCTATTTGATTGATTGATGATTATGTGTATGACATACCTAGCTTACTTACTATCGACGTGAGGATTGCGGTGAGGGCAGTCATATCTTGATGAATCCATGGGATTTTTGATTTGTCACTCAAGAACATAGGTCTATGAAAGACTTATCGGGGAGTTGATAAGTCCGATGACTGTGGGAACGTAGGTATCTGCGTGACCCATGGATATGAGAACTATGTTCGCCTCTAATTTGTATATTGTTTTATGGGGTTCGAGGAATCCTTACCGAACCTTTAGTCCCCTATTCGGGGACCAGCGATATTGGGACATGATAGCAGAGTAATGCAATGCATCGTAGCTGTGACTCGGGGTGCCATATTATATATGTATTTATATATAATGATGAATTAAATGTATGTATATATAGTGGTTAAATCATCTACTGTGTGATAATTGTAGATAACAGTGAATAGAGAAAGGGAATTGAACTAAGTCAATGAACAGTTATTCTTATAGAATTGAAGAGATTAATTCATATTAATGAGAAACGTATATGAATGACTATACTATGTATTGTATGGGACATACGGGATTATGATATGGGATGAAATAATATTATGGAATTTAGTGTAGAGGAACCATTAACTAGGAGGTTAATAGGAAACGTTAAGTGTGCACTCTAGATGAGAGGTGAGAATATCAAGTGAGAGTTGGATATTAACATGTACATAATAAATGCTTTATTGCACTGGTTAAATACTTGCTATTTTCAAAATCATTTTCACATCGGGCTCTGACCCGTTTCCTTTCATATTCTCTTTTCTATTGTACCTTCTATATCGGGTGTCCAGCAGCAGGGACACCAACCTTATGGAATTATGACGATCTATGGAGTATTGCTTAGACGCCTATCTTAATTTGATTCACAATATTCTTTTAGTTAGGGCATGTCGCCCAAGGGAGTCCACTTATCTCTTTCTATCTAAGTCAAATACTCTTGTACTCTGTCATTTTAATACATTTTCTATTGTTGGGATTACTGTATTGAGAAATTATTTGGGAATGTTTATTCCAATTGCATTTAAATTTTTTTGAGTTATCTATTTGGTTATCAATGTTGTAGAATAAAATGTGTAGTGTTTATTCTTAAACTAAAAATGGATTTTTGTTGAATTAAAATTTGGAAAGTTTTTTAACACTAGCTTAATTGGGTATTGGGTGAGTTGTAAATGTTTTCGACAGTGATGCTAAGAATGAGCCAACTGTATATTCTGTTTTCATTTGGTATGGGACTGGCCACCCGGTATTTAATTAGGCGGGGTGTTACAATGTATCTATGACTATGGAGGACTTGTGCATGTAAGAACTGTTGTCCGGATTAAAAAAAATTGAAAAAATATTTATTCGATATAGTTGTTTATCAATGGAATCGATCTACGAAAGACACAATTATTTTACGTGAATAGCCACCATTGAATATGGCCTACAAAATGTGGCATTGTTAAAATTAGCCAAGGCCAAAGTAGTTGAGTTTAATATGAACATTCATAAGAAAAAAAAGAAAATTGAGGAAGTTTGAATGGATATATCAACCGGTTTTCACAATGACAATATATCCTAGTTATGTTATTTTTGCCATGACTCTATTGGTTTGTAGAATCATTAAAATTATAGGCTTGTGTGCAATGTGTATGTGTGTTCCTTGAGTTCATTTTATCTTATCACATGAGGCTATATTTAAGTTTGATAAAGTTTTCCATTCAAATAAGAACTCTATGAGCATGTTTTAGTGATTGGGTCTTAACTCTCTTATTTCTAGTTCACGCCCCTTCACTTCCGTTTACCACATATTATTTAGAATTTTTTTTGCCATATGAGTGTGGAAAGCTTAATGTATTTTGTGTCATGTGTGGTGTTTATACCTATGTATATGTGCTTGTGCATTATTGGTATCTTTTCTATGTATATATATATATATGCTATTTTTTTGAGTCTTTACCTTGCTATCTAGTCCATGTATGATTTATGTTGAAATAGATATTCTTCTTATTGCGATTGATATCTCATGATCATATTAGTTTATTCTTTTTGGTATCGTTTTTGTATCCCATTATAGTTTGTATTTATTAATCTATGTGTTGGATTAGTTGCTTCTCATGCCATGTCTATGTTATTCCTGTAACTTTATTCATCATTGCATGATATACTTGTTTTTCAATTATTCCTATCCATTGTTTCATATAGGGAGAGTATTTGATTTAATCAGGGAGAAATAGGTTAGTTAATTCATTTTAATCTTTGTCTATTCCGAACAAAAAGGAGGAGATATGGTATCTAAACCTTTTAATTTGAGATATCTATCTCAGGGGGAGACGTCGCTTTCTTAATTAGCTCATGCTAGACAAAGGGGGAGTATTTAATTATGTTATTTATCTTGTTATATTACCCATGAGTTTGATGATGTGTTTAAGTATGCAGGTTTTCATATTTAGTGGTAACCTTTTAAAGCGACAAGCATTGTATCCCATGTGTCTAGTCAAGCATCTGCATTTTTTATTTTGGGAGGGTCGTGTCCTTTTAGAAGAGCTTAATGGCTTATAGGATCTTTTATTTCGGGTTTTGTCCCGTAAGAGCCAAAGGGGGAGATTTGTAAGGGAGAATTTCTAATCGAGTTTATTTGTAGTGTGGGCTTAATTCCGGACAAAACTAATTGAGTCATAGGATAGTATTTTGTCATATACTTTCAAGCCTATGACACTTGAGTTCAAGACGTAGTGGTCAAGAGTTTGAAGATTACATTATTGTCAGTTTATGTGCCAAGCATTTACATCATCAACATTTCTTTATTTCCATGGTTTTTAAGCATTGCATCCCATGTGTCTAGTCAAGCGTGTGTATTTTTTTATTTTATTTTGGGATAGTTGTGTCCTTTTAGAAGAGCTTGACAACCCATAGGATATTTTATTTCAATTTTTGTCCCGGAATAGCCAAAGGGGGAGATTTGTAAGGAAAAATTTCCAATCGAGTCTATTTTTAGTGTTGGCTTAATTTCGGATAAAACTAATTGAGTCATAGGATAGTACTTTGTCATGTCCTTTTCACCCGATGACGTTTGAGTTGAAGACGTAGCGATCAAGAGTTTTGAAGATTACATCATTGTCAGTTTATGTGCCAAGCGTTTATGTCATCAACATTTAATTATTTCCAAGGTCTCTAAAGGTATGAATGAATTTAATATGTATAAAGTCTTCGATATTTTTTATGGGTGTATTTAATAAGACTTTTATCATATCGACTTTTAATTTTTTATTTTTCTCAAAAAACCAATTTCATTATTTACATAGAATTTTTTGGGCTTAAAATGCATTTTTGGATTTTTTGAAAAGTCTTTCGAACGAAACTAGGATCTCGTTCGAACAAGATGCCTAGGTCGTTCGAACGAACATCGAATGACATATCGAACGAACCTTGATAATTTTTTTTCTTATTTTTCGTTAGATAAGTCATTAGAAAGACATCGTTCTAACGAGATATCTAAAGGGACATCTAACGAGATTTTGCATTTTAACTCTGTTTTCTTGTTAGAAGCTCGTTCAAACCAAGTCATTCGAACGACATTCAAATGTCATTCGAATGACCTGGAGGTTTTCTGTGTAGTTTCGTTAGTTTTTATTTTAACCGCCCATTTTCCCCACTTTTCCACTTTTATTATGTACGGGAATAACCTTTTTCCATAGACTTTTAAGAGACTTTCTAAGACATTGAGTGCAAAAACCTTTCTTCCAAAATTCCCATTTTTGTGTTAGTATTTTCATGGTTTTAATTTTACCAAAACGCAAAGTTTGCACCCATAGTTTTGTATGATCCAAGTTTCTTAATATATTATTGTTTTGAGACCATCCATTTTCCACCAAGTTTTATTCTCATCCCAAAAGAGAAGGTTTCCTATGGAGGAGTCCGTATTTATTGCAATTTTTGGGGTGTCCATATGGAGGATAGGCCTTTGTGTGTTTGACGGTAGCTGAGCTCCATCGGTGGATTCTGAGACTGTGATGGATTCTAGAGTTATCAATTAGATGGAGGTGTAAGTAAGAAGAATAATTAAGTCTTGAGAGGGATTCGAATCGAGTAAGTAATCCTTTTGTGTTGTTTTGTAAAATCGTATCTAGTAGGCATCCGAGGTTTTTTTGATTGTGGGTTTTCCTCGTACATCGCTATCTTGTGTTGTGATTGTTTATTTTATCTTGCAAAGATACCTTAATGCATGCCCAGGACTAAAAAGATAAAAATTGGTTACATCACAACATTGGTGTAATTTTGGTGCTATTTTAGTTTGGGTAATTTTAATTTAATTCACGTTGGTATAATTAATTTGGCAAAATGCATGCTTAAGTTTGTTTGGCTTAATTTATAACTTGAATTGGATTAAATTTTTGTTTAAGTGGAAATTTAATTATTTGTTTGGTTTTATTTAATCTAACTTTAATTGTGAAAGAAATTAAAAATTTATTTAGAATTTAAATTGGGATATTCGGGGACCATCACCTCCTTTTCAAACTCCTTTGAATTATGTGGGCTATATTTTGGTAGGAGCCATTTGTGAGGGATCTATCAATTCAAAATGCCTGATTAGAGGAGAAGAACCGTCAAAAGCTAAAGGCAAAAGTAAATCCAAGGATATATCTCCCTCAAAGAGAAAGTTCCCAGATCAATATGTTTATAATTTTGTTTCTGATGAATTGGATGATCCTTCCTCGCCTCCATCTCCCATCTAGACACGAGAAGCCTTGAAAAACATAAGGGTAACCAAAGCCACTGGTTCTAATATCTTGGCAGATCAAAATTCCAAAACTAATACTTTTGGCATTGAAGAAACTTTTCAAAGTGTTTGTGATTATGGTTACAATAGATTTGAAGCGATAAACCTATTTCAACCATAAATCTCACTTCCTTCATAATATGTGGAAGCTACTCTTACTATTACTCTTTTTCTAAATAAAAAGAAATTGAACGGTGATGTAAGGGATCGTTTAAAAACTTACTCATCTGAAGAAAACTTGTTGATTATGGAGGTATCCCTTCCAATGATTGCCATATTTCATCTTTAAATGGTTTTGAATTAGTGATATTGATGAAGTCCACTTGTCTGATGCTTTATCTTTTTTTATCTTCCACTAGAAATGTCCTTCTAGACTTGGAGCCGTCTGTTAGTGATCATAACGAGACGATGATCTAATATCTTTTCTAAACCATCCCCACAATTGGGCCATTGCCTTACGGGTGAGACCCTATCTTAGAACCTATAATTATTCACTAGAGTGTTTTATTTAGTGAATTGTTATTAGCTCTGATTATGTATCCAAACTTTCTTTGCTTTTTTCATCTTAGACAGGTTCCTTCGATGAGAATAGGTGAGGATCTAAGAACGATCACCGTTCCTCAACCTCACCCTTCTCCTGTTCATCCCACTCATGATCCATTTTTGTGGGAAAGGAAGTCTATGTTAGTGTCCTCATTAGGTTTAGCGTGATAGATGAGCATTCTCTCACTGATTTTTCATTTACAAGTGTTATATGGAAATAGAAGCTTATATGAGTGATTATATAATAACATTATATTTTCTAGCCTTAAGCTCTCTACCCTATTTTCGACAACCATTGGGAGTTTATCACTAATTGCTCGTACTACCTATTTTCGACAAGCATATCTCAGGTATTTGAGTGAGAGTGTTTTATTTTTCTCACACTAAGTGACAATACTAAATTGTGTTTTTATATTTTCTTTATTCTTCTCAATAGATGTCTATTGCATTTCCTATTTCTTCTCGTGGTTCATCTTCTTTTACCATGATGAGTAGTTTACCTCCCCATCTCCCACCTAGAAATGTAACTGGATCAATTCAGCTATTCTTCGAACATATATCATGTAATTTTATTTGCTTGAAGATGAAAACGTATATATTCTTATAATATTTTATAGGTATCTCTAGTGAGTGGTCCCATTTTATTATGTGGCGTTCTATTCCTATCTAAGGTAACCATTCCAGAGTTTCCTCATTTTATTAGGATATCCATGCCTCTAGAGCTACTATTAATTGATAACAAACCTCAAATTCAGGTTATTTCATTTTAGTAGATATTTAGCGTGGCTTTGAGTGTCCCAACCATAATGTCACTCTTTTGGAACATATATTATAGTATTTAGAGGGTTTACAGATGTTTGTTTTATAGTTATCTAATAAACATGAACTATAATCTTACATCTCTTTTTTCCCACATTTTCTGTATAGGTTGATACGAGCGATCTTTCTTCACTTGTCGCTCAAGTACTGTGATTCAAACAATCATTGTGGTTGGTTAGAGCACTTCTATTTCTATGAGTGCTCATGTATGTTATTCTTACTTTTATATACATTTTTTCATGTCATGAAAATATTCAAGAAGTGATTCATTTTGGATATTTTGTATTATTCAAGGTAAGTTTTATGGGTGCTCCTCTATTTGTTGTGGGGCCTCAACTGATTACTAAGAGGGATTTGTGAATGTGGAGTCCCATGCATTAAATTTTCCTACCTTTTGATCTTACTTTGAAAATTTTCTTATAGTTACTCATCCGGTTTCCTTATTGTTCAGGTGAGTTCTATGAGCACTCCTATAACTACGGAGTTTAAGTTATTAAGTTGTCATACTTTTACTTTGAAAATCTATCGAGTAGTTACACATCATGTTTCCTTATTTTTATGTGAGTACTACAAGCAATACTATAGGTGGGGATCCTCAAGTATCAAGTTGTCATACCTTAAATTCTTTGCAAATTTTGAAGTAGTTACACATCTTGTTTCCTTATTTTTCCTTGAGTACTACGAGCATTACGAGCACTAATATGACTATGGAGCCTCAACTATTAAGATGGCATACCTTAACTTGTTTGATTTTTTCTTTACAGATTTTTGAGTATTTACCCATCGCATTTCGTTGTTTTTAGGTGAGTACCATAAGCATGCCTGTGGCCGGGGAGACACATGTATTATATTAGGATACCTTTATTTATTTAGTTTTACTTTGCAGATTTTTGAGTAGTTACCCATCATATTTCCTTGTTTTCAAATGAGTGTTGAAACTATACCTATGGTTATAAGGGTAATTATTTCCTCCCTTACTTTGGTATTATTTTTACTCATGGCAATGTCCTTACATAATAATTTATATGTAACTTATCAGACTGACCAATGGATTGAACAATCACCTGCTCCCACTATTAATATTTCTTCTAAGCAACAAGTTACCTCAGTCATATCTTATCATCGTCTACTCTTCGTAATATGATCCTAATTACAATTCGAATTATTTAACAATATCTTTGTAGGGGAAAGATCATCATGGGTGCTAAGGTAGTATACTTAAACCCGTAGGCCTTCAAGTGATGTTTTCTATTCTTGCTCGCCCATTATTTTCTCTTCATTGTATATATTATTTTTTTCCCTTGGATATTTCCAAGGAGGAAAACTTAAAGGAAGCTGATGAGGTGGGCCAAAGCTCTACGGCCACTCATTATAAGATGTAGAACCCATAAAAAAGTGATGAAAATTCAGATGCGAGCTCAATTAACATTGGATATAATTTGGTGGATGTGGATTCTCCTGATGTCTAGCCTAAAACTTATGGAAACACTCCAAAAAAGTTCACGAGTAATTCCATCGTATTTTAGACCTAATTTTTGAGCATTGACCTAAGAACTTCATTGATCTCTTCGTTTATAATATTGAAGTCATTAACACTATAAATCTAAAGATACTTTCCATGCACATTCTTCATTCTACCAGACTTTCTCCGAGTGAAATTACTACGTGTTTTGTTCGTAGCTTTTTTGATATTTTAAAGGATTTAGAGGATTTCTATCATTTCAAATTGGATTGGTTGGATTCTAGCGCACACAACCTTATCCATCCTTACATGGGTGAATTAGTCAATGGTCAATCTCTTGAGACTACACAAGTGGATTATTGTAAGAAACGAGTAGATACTTTGAGGGGTCAAATAAAAAATCTTAAGATCGAGATAGAAGAGGTTTTGTCTGATGATGTTAAAGTTTTACTCGATTATCTAAGCTTGGGGAAGGCATGCATTGAGAAGTTGGTTCTTCAACGGATAGTTTTTACATGAGAGAATCTACTTTTCTTTATAACAGGCGATTGGTCTTGTATCTACACTTCTTTTGAATTCTGAATTATTTTAATTTACGCATGCCTTTCATGCAAGATATTTTGTGGAATGAAATATGGACTTTTTATTTAATTAGTTTGTGTCCTTTTCACTTTTCATATGCTTTCCCTTTTACTATACAATTGTATCTACTTGATCCATCATGAATGATATTTAATTATACAAAAAAAATTCTTTCCCTTATTGTGTCAGATCATTTGCTTATAAAAATTTGCAATTAACAACTGATGTATATTTTTTTTCTTCTAGTTTTTCCGTAGGAATAAACCTATCATTAACAAACATATTATAAACATACTTCATACAAGTGGTTGTAAAATATTTTTCCTTTTTTTATGTAGGAATTTGTTGTTGTGCTCATTATATTTCATATTTGAGTTGTGTAAATACAACTTTGTATGTTTATCTCGAAATATTTCCAGCGGAGATAAACTTGATTAGAAAATAAAATATTTTTTTTCCTTATCATATCTGTAGTGCATTACTCATTATATTTTGTACTATGGACATGGACTTGAAGGTTTATGCCCTCAAAATATTACGAGCAATGATAGTTTAAGCATAAAACTAAGTGTTCTTCTTTATACTTTGGAAGTGTGATATTTTCATGCTTGTGACATTCTGTCGTTTAGGTAAGTTCAAAGTGTATCCCCTTAGAATATTGGGAGAAAAGTAAAATTTATTGACTGGACATTTCCATTTGATTTGGAAATTATGAACAATTTTTCTCTTTTTATTTCAAAACTTTGAAATTTCATATATACTTTTTATTTTTAGAGAAACGATAAAATGTGGGGGCAAGGAGTTCCTTTTACTTTGGAAGTGTAGTAAAATGTGATGCTCTCTTAATCGTAATATTCTGTTACTTGGAATTTCCAAGGGCATACCTTCAAAATGTTGCGAGAAAGAATAAGTATAAGTATAAATGGAATCCTTTATGTTCTCTTTATGAGGGATGAAAATTGTTGGTTTTCTATGCAATATAAAATAGGTGCTATAACCAATAATATAAATATCACAAAAGAAAACCACTGAGATAAGTTACTTGTATTCATGATAACATTCTTGATATTCTAAGATATTGGTCTTACAAAATGATATCTAGTTACACGAGTAACTTTTCAATTTGCAAAGAAAATACAAAAAAATGGATGCTAGAATACTTCATACATATTATTTCTTCATCCACTTCGCGTTGATTGACTGAATACATTTACTTTCTGATTTGAGATTTGGCAATAACTAGACTTGAATACTCTTCGTACCTCAAATTTTCCCTCTCGTTTGGTTAAAATTGGAGGTTGACATATTGCAAAGGTGGTGGATTTATGCTTAAAGGACCAGATACTATATTTGGAACTCCCTTGTCTTCACCAACTTCTGATGGGCTCTTTGCAGTTATTGGATATACACGTTTAAGTGATGTTTTTCCTTATCGCGGTGCTCAGCTAGTGCCTCCAACAATACGTGTCTTGAATCAGGCAGCATATCATAGACTAAAGCCACTCGAGCTGATGGTATTATTAGTTCTACTTACAAGATGTCCTCTATTCTAGAGACTATGGAAAAATGGGTGAAGCCTGTTGGTTTCCTTTTCGAGGTTTTGTAGTCCCACAAGACCATTGACAACTTACGATCCCATGTTCCTAGGAGATCTTCCGACATCTGCTTTGAAATATGAAACAACATTTTATTAGTTGCCTATACTTGCTTGTTTTTACTGGGATAGGAAATGGTCGAGCCATTGCGGATGATCTTATAATTTTCTATGAGGAGACCCATCTCTCTGCACAAAAACTCTTTTACATAATCCATGAGTATAACTTTTGGAATCTCAAGTCTATAAATGATATAATCTCGTATGAATTGGGTCACTACTTGAGCAGTTATCCTTCTTAAGTAAGTGCTTCTGCCCATTTGGTGTATAACTCTATAGACACCAAAATAAATGATTTCTTTCGGGAGGATGGGTTCATCTTTCCCACTAAAAAAAAATTCCCAGGTGTTAAATAGGTAAGGAGAAACTACGATCTACACGTTCACTGACGCGTCATGAACCATGTTACTATGGACCTGGAATGCTCAGTATCTCTTCCCATTGTTTATAGAGTCTGACTCCATTGTTGGCAAATAGTACCCTAAAGTCATCAATTGATAATAAAGCTTTTCTCCACCCATATGTGAGGGTTCATAAGCTTCTTTATATACCCATGTCACTTTTTTTTGGTAATGCATCTAAAAGCCTTCTCACTATACCCTTTTTTTGTACAAATCCCCTTTTATCATGTAAAACCAAGAAACCTTCTTCCTTAAATAGATTTCATTTCCCCGCTTAAAGGGTAGCTCTCCATATTTATGGTAGGATATATACAGTCTCCTTTAATCGTGTAAAACTTCTCACAATTTTCCTCTCTTGGCTAATCAAATTGAGTTTGGCATGTTAGACACCCCTAATAGAGTTGAGCGACTTATGTGCTCATGCTTGGACAACAATAACCTACTCGCTGCAATTGTCTATAGAGTGGTATGTCACTGTAATGCATCGCTTGGATTTTTTTTGTAATGTTTTTCCTCACCTACACTACTTGCCAAATGCACCAAAGCCTTTGATGTATAGGGTGCTTTGAAGAATATGAAAATCTACCATCTCTGATAGCTTTATCTCTCTTTTTTGAGTTCCAAACTTTTTGATGATAGGGGTTCTCCAATCCTTTGTCTTCTCACTAGTAAATAAGGATATCATAGTGGTAGGAACAATTTTACTTCAGACGATGACTGTGGACTTTATCTCCTCAATTTCTAGCTTCCAGGTAGTAGTTGCCAAGGTGCTTAGTTATTATCCTTAGATAACTTTCTATCTTTACCACTACGAACTGATTTATCATCCTCAAAATATTTCTCTATAAGGTTCCAAATAATCACGCTTAAGGTCAAACTTTTTTTTGACATATTTCACGCTGAGGACGTAATTCCCTCATATGCACATAAACTTTATCCCCATTCGCAAAGCTTCCAATTGATGAAGGACGAGTGCTTCGTATTCTCACTCATATTTTGAGCACTTAAAATCTAGTTTATAGGATATAATGATCTTCTCGTTATCATTTGAAATGATGATACATGCTCCATTAGTTCCTTGTGTAGCTGACCTATCAAATTATGTCTTACATTCCTCCATATTTTCATCTAGGAATGATTGAAAGCTATCCCCTAGTAGTTGCTACTTCTCAGGTCCAAACGTTTGACTTGGGGAAATTTACAAGGAGATCATCTATAGCTCTACTTTTAATAGATTCAAGAGCCAGGCATTTCAAATCATATTCTCAGAGTATGGGCATCCATCTGAATGCTCACCCAACTATGATGTTCCATACAATCAAGTACTTGATCGGATCACATTTAGTAATTATATGAACAGTGAAAGTGAGCAGGTAATGCCTCAACTTCTGGTCCATAAATACTAATGCTAAGCCATGTTTTTCTGTACTTATTTTCCTATACTCAGTTCCCGATATAAGTCAAGATAAATAATAAACATATTTTTCTTGCCCTTATTTTTCTTAAGTGAAAAACGCCCCAATGGACCGCTCGATAGAAATAAAATACAAGAGCAGGGGTTACCTTCTTCTGGAGGAATCATGGTGGAGGCAAGAGGTTAGAATTTATTTGATCCTTTTGAATGATTCTAGTTGATCGTCACCCCAAACCCATTTCGAAATGCCCTTCATAAGTATTGAGAAAGGATACGTGATTTCTTCTAATGTTGGGATAAACATCTTTAATAATAAAACTTTTCCCAAGAATCCTTTAAGTTGCCTATGATTTTTAAGGGGTGGAATCATCAAAATCACGTTCTATTAATCAGTATCCACCTTTACACCTTGTCGATTAACCACGAAATCGAGGAATGTGCCTACCATCGCCTCGAAAGTGCATTTTGATGGGTTCAACCTCATCTTGTACATATGATAGCGTTTGAAGGCTCTTCTAAAATATTGAATGTTCTTTCTCCCCGTCTTCGACTTAGCTAGTAAATAATAAACATAAAATTACACAATATCATGGAAGAAATCATGAAATATGGCCATCATGGTTCGTTGATAGGTTGTTCCAACATTCTTTAATTTGAACGACTTGATTGTGTAAGGGACATTTCCTAATGGATTTCAAAAAGTCTTCTTCTCCGTATATGCCAAATCCATATTAATTTGATTGTACCCAACATAGCCATCCATAAAACTATATATTTTAGGGTCTTTTGTTGTACCAACAAATATATCGATGCTTGGTAACATGAATTCACCCTCTAGACATGATTTATTCAGGGATTTAATGTCCATACATACTCTGATATTTTTCTTATCTTTCTTTGCAACAGGCACAATGCTCGAGAGCCACATAGGGTGTTGGATGGTCTTAATGAAACCTTTTGCTAGAAAATTCTCCACTTCTGCCTAAATTTTCAACTCCAACTCAGGATTATATGTCCGAGTGGCATGCCTTACTGGTAATGCATGAGGTAGGATATTTAATTTATTTGAGCTTACCTCCGAGTCAATCCCTGGAATTTTAGAATTCTTCTAAGAAAAAACATCAGTAAATTCTTTGAGATTTTTGATAAACTCTTCTCATTTCTTTGGATTCAGACAGTTGGAAATGAGGATTGGATACTCATCACATTTTTCTTTTTCGAAGTTTAGATTTTCCAAGTATTGTAACTTCTCTTTTGGCCCATATTGCATGCACTCTAGGGCCTCTTCTAGTTTTTTAATATGATAAACAATATGGAAATAACCGATTTTGAAACAATCTGGCACTGAGTCAATGCTCTCATCCTAGTATGTTTTCATGTTATACTATTATATATGGTAAATCACTTTGCCATTGGGCAGAACAATCTTACATATTTAACAGGTTCGAGTGACTTATTATATCTTTCTCTTTCCTTTGACACCTCTGTTAAGAAGAGCCACTCTTGGACCCAATCTGTAATGAATTGAATTATTTCCTAGATTTATTTTTAGGCTTTGTCATGGTCCATAAGGACCCCTTGAATAGTATAACTTTCCTTTCCTCATCCATCTTCGTATAAATTGATGCATAGAAAATATGAGCCTCCGCTACTGAGAAGTCCCTCCCAGTTACTTTTATCACCACATCTGTTCCATGAATATTTTCCTTTGTACATTGATGAAACATGGAAGTCACAATCCCATGTTATTCCATCTATACTCTTCCAATGAGTAGCTGGTAGCTTGTGGTAGCATTAATGACATTAAATTTTCTATGGAAGTCATGTTCCCAAGCCTGATTCAATCATTTATATATACCAATGACTGTATCCGAACACTATCAAATCTCGATATCATGAGGGTATTGACACGATCTTCTCTTGCTAGATCCTAGCTTCATACAGAGAGCTTATGGGCATGATATTGATTGATTCCCCAAAATCTTATAGTGCTCACGGGAAACTAATCTCGTTTACAACACAAGTAATGCTTCAAAAATATGACTTAAGAGGTGTAACTTTTAATTAACTTCCTAATGGATCTTTTCTAGTTGATGGATGGATCCCCTTGATCTTGTAATGCTTTATTGATGTTTTTCATTATCGTAGTTCTTATGTCATCCTTTATTCCCATCTAGTCAAAAAACCACTTGAACTTCAAGATCTTAGCAATTGTAGAACACTCGGAATCAATATCCACTTCATAGGTTTGGGCATTGCAAACATATTCAATTATGAAGTTCCACCTTCATTAACGTGACTGAAAATGTGTCTCTAGTGTGTGATAATTATGATTCAAGTTCAAATCAGTCGCGTAAGTAATAAAATCGATAGCACGGGGTCGAATCCTCAGGGAAATAGGAAGATCTTTAGTGACGACGATATGTAAGATGACAAATCCTAAACAGACTCAGAAAAAGGGAGAAAAGATGATGGGATTTGAATTTGATCTATTAACTAGGTGAAATTTAATTAAACTACGAGTACAGGAGTAAACTAACTGTGACTAAATAAATATGAATATGAAAGATAGGCTGGAATACAATCCCTCGAACCCTAGTATATTTACTGGATATAAAACTAGTTGTGAATTAGATAATTGATTAAATCCAGTATTTATTAATCTCAAGCATTGCATATATGAAGGTACTAGCTCACATCATAGATAATCAAGAGTAAGAATAAAGAGGTGTCGAAATAGCTAACACGCGCGTCATACTCTTAAACACCCCGGTTACCTAGGGCAAACGAGGTTAAAAGTCCTACGACAGTTGTGACTACTACACAACATGATTCCATCATTTATTTAATTCAGGGTACTAATTTTATAGTCGTACAAACCACATAAGGTTGTGTTGATGCATCCCAACCCTTAAAAGTCTAGCCTAACATGGTGAAATTAATTAAATCTATATTTTCTACTGTGCATATATTCAAAACCATTATGAAATTATATCTAGATAAGAAAGAGAATATAAGAACTTTTGGAAATAAAAAAAATGATGCACGAATTATAAACTTCGAATAATAAAGGAGAAGAAACAAACTCTATTGAAGAAATATTGAATTACAAGCCGTGAAAGTTTAAACTTGAGTTCCTAGGGTTCTTGTCCCTTTTCTCTCTCTAAAACTATGTAAAAAAGAACTCCTTAATGTATGGTAACAAGTTAGAATAAGAGCATTATGTTTTTACAGGAGTTTGGTCTATGCACAACTCTAATTTATAAGAAAGATAATTCAAAAACTCTTTAGCCGAACTGGTCTGAACCAGAGGTATTGGTTCGGTCTTCTTTTTACAGAAGTCCTAGCAACACCAAATCTGTTCATTTTTCATCCTCATCAGTTCAGTTTTCCTTATTCAAAAAATTTACTAACACCAGATCAGTTCATTTTTCCTCTTAATCGGTTCAACTTGCCTTATATAAAAGATTTACCAACACCAAATCAGTTTATTTTTCCTCTTCATCAGCTCGGTTTGGCTTATTCAGTTAAGGGGACCAGTCTGGTAACATCTCCATTAGTTCGGTTACCTCTATTTATTTTTTCTTCTATCTTCTCCTTGATTTCTTCTCAACTTTGACTCTTCGTAACTTTCTACCGAGGACTTAGATTTGGATGCTATTTCTTCCTCATGTTCATGGACTTAAAATCTTCTACTTCCTTTAGTTTCCATGTCCGAATTCCTATACAGAACTACTGTTTTTCCCTTTCCTTTTGACTTTCCTTCTTTTCTCTTATTTCTTTTTTCTAGTTTCTTTGTTTCTTTGCATGCACTAAGTACCTGCAAAATCGATGAAAACTACACAAAACTAGGAGTACTCGTTAGAAAATATCAATAACAGTGATATGAGAGAGATTAACTCAAAAATACATCGTACGGAGTGTTAATAAACTCTAAATTAAGGGGATGAATATGAAGAATTTATGCCTAATCAAACCCCCTAACTTAGAACTTTGATCGTCCTGAGCAATGAAAAAGAATCAAAACAAGGTCAAACTATTAGAAAACGTGTTATTAGGATATAATACCTATTTCGCGGGAAAGAGATTGCATTTAGCATATGAAACAAGCCTTTTGTGACACCCCGACTAATTAAATACCGGGTAGCTACTCCTTTATAAAATTAATTCAAAATGCCAAGTTGGCTCAGTTAATAGCATCACTGTCGAAAACATTTTATTATTTCTAACCACCTAGTATTTAAAAAGCAAGATGCCAAATTTTAATTTAAGTCTGATTAACATGCAACAAGTGTAATGAAGGAATAAATAACACCATTCACCATACTGAAGTAAAACGAATAACCATCACAATAGAGTAAATAAAGTCTGGAGGAAAACTCCCCACTACAATCCCATAACTGAAATAAATAAACTGAAACAATACATGCTAAAGTCTGAAAACTGAAATGTAAAAGATGCTCTAAAAAGAAATGGGCAACATGCCCTACAACTGATAGATAGTGACTCTGGAATCCAAAAGATAGATGCGTCTATAAGCAAATCCCTGTAGCTTCCACAAACAGCTACAGCTCGTCACCTGAATGAGTATCCTATGCTTGGTGTCCTTGTGGCTGGGAACCTAAAATGGTTTTACAAAGAAAAAGAGATTTGAAAAGCAAACGGGTCAGAGCTCGAATGTGGAGTTATATTTTAAAAACCTGCAAGTGCTTTAAAAACATTTAAAACATTAAATGCAAAGTACATGTTAGGACGTGCACTCACATTATATTCTCACCTCTCGTCTAACTGTGCACTCCTAACGCAAGTACCCATCTATAACTACCCATACCACTAGCTAAGTGACAACATATCTAGCTAGACTGCCAAAGGTTCTACCCATAATACTCGGTTCCATTTAATCATAACAACGCTCGTAATTAAATAGAGGTTTAATGTAAATTCAGTTACTAAATATGCCATTGATATAACTATCAGTTAACTCGTTATATTTCTCGAAACAATACCGTAATATAATTACAACATTATCATGAGGATTCCCATTAATTTAATGTATATTATTCACATCATAAATATACAATACAAGCACCTCGCAATCTAAGCTATGGTGCACACATACTCTGCTATCCATCCCGGTACATCACGTACATAAGGATCACATATTCCGAATCTCTCAGGAATAGTTCAGATAACACAAATCACAAATAGTGGAGGCGAACACAGTCACCATCACATGGGTCACGCACATACCTACGCTCCCATGATCATGCAGACTTATTAATATCACAATAAGTCCTTCTATGACCTATATTCATCAAGGTACCAGTCTATATCCCCCCCGTAGGCACACAAGGATTAGAGGGTCCTAAGCGAACGTAACCTCCCGTGATAGCAAGTATGGTAGGTATGTCATACAAACAATCCATATACCAATACTAAGTAAACACACATCTTAGTAATACCGTATTTTAATCGTAGTACATATTCTCATACTATCTTATAATTAACACAATTCATACTATTCCGGTTTGTAATTAAACGCGCCATAATTATCTCACGTCGTAGTAGACACTCACGTCTCAACCCAAACCGTCCATGTAATACACTCTCGTATGTAAATTCCTTCTCATAAATACCCAAATGTCCCAAATCTATCACTATATCATCAAGGGAATGCTATCTATAACCTCGAACAAGTTTACGGAACTCCAAAAGTCAAAATAGTCCAAAAAGTACCAAACTGCCAGCTCGTTAGAAGTCTCGTTCGAACGAGGCTTCGAACGAGTTTGGACTGTCAGGTCGTTAGAAGTCTCGTTCGAACGAGGCTGTTCGAACGAGATCCCAGTTCGTTCGAACGAACTGACCCTTCTAACGATATCTCGTTCGAACGAGATATCGAACGAAATCCCCACTCGTTAGTAGCGACTGGTCAACTCGTTAGAAGCTCGTTCGAACGAGTTCGTTCGAACGACCTGGGGGCTGCTTCTAACGAGGTACCAGTTTCGGCCCAGATTTTTCCCAAA
Source organism: Sambucus nigra (assembly GCA_949130495.1). Lineage (NCBI taxonomy): Eukaryota > Viridiplantae > Streptophyta > Magnoliopsida > Dipsacales > Adoxaceae > Sambucus > Sambucus nigra. The sequence goes on from OX422219.1 coordinate 170,774,354, forward strand.
ATCGTTTTCACCATTTTTACTCCTCAAACCTCTTCTAAAATTCGTTCCTACAATATATTGAGTTCTCTAATCATCCTCAAACATTCCAAGGTGATATACTAACATCATTAAAGGGTTTAATACCTTCTAAACCTCATTAAATCACAATTTTCTACATCAATTCCCAATTTTCTTCAAGAACATAAACCCTAGGTTCTTCTCATCAATATTTCCCAGATTTTAATCCGTTTATACATCACATAGATATGAAATCTCTGAATTAAATCTTCAAACAATGTTTCTACATGCAAACCTATCCCAAAATTAAACAACAATCTTCCAATTTCATGGGTTTTCTTTTAACTCTTATATAAGCTTGATTAACAATATTTCTAACATGGAAAAAGCATTCACTGCATAAGGAATGTAATTTAAATCACTTGCCTTGGTTTGATTCCGGATTTGGTGTTGATTTGCTGAAGAATTTCTGCAGATTTTTCCTTTCTCCAAGCTCTCCTCCAATGGTGGCTTAAGGTGGCTAGGGTTTTGATTTGGGGAAACTTAGAAAACCTAAATGATAACCTACGTAGCTTTCTAGGTTAATATGGGTTGGTTATGGGCTTAGTGGGCCAAATTCCACATCAGATTTACATCTCCAATTTTCGTCACTTTTAATTCCTCAAAATGTGAAATTACCAAAATACCCTTTAAGTTGCCGGTATGGCCTAAAAATACCATGGGACCCAAACTATACCCCCGGCTAGTGTTTTCTGACTATCTCGACCCTTCCGTACGCGTTGGCGCACTCAAAATGACCATACGGATTATAGATTTTAATCTCACTTTTATTAACAAAATATTATACCGTGACGTGGCGGTCCCACGCGTCTCAACAAAATTTCTAAAATGCCGTATATAAATCCCACGACAAATTTTATAATACCAAATACATATATAATCATATATGCACATAATCAAATACCAATTCGCATCTCATTAGTATTTATAACCCGGATTAATTTCCAATTACTACGCATTTAATTAATTAATCCCAAAAATAAATATAGCCAAAAGTACGGGGTATTACATACTTCCCCCCTTATAACTGAATTTCGTCCCGAAATTCGAAGCTAGAAAGTACCTGCTAAAAACAGCTCTGGATAACGCTCGCGCATCTCATCTTCGCGCTCCCATGTGGACTCCTCGACATTGTGATGTCGCCACTGAACACGCACTAACGGGACTATCTTTGACCGCAGTTTCCTCTCGCTTCGGTCCAAAATAGCATTTGGCCCCTCCTCGTAGGAGCTATCCGGCTGGAGATCGATGTCCTCCACAGAAATGTGAGAATGAGCCAAATCATCTCTAAGGTATTTCCTCAGCGAGGAAATATGGAACACGTCGTGAATCCGATGCAAGTGCTCCGGTAGTCCAAGTCTATACGCAACTGGTCCGATCCGCTCAATAATAGGAAACGGCCCCACATACCTCGGTGCCAACTTCCCCTTCTTCCCGAAACGCATAATCCACTTCATCGGAGATACCCTGAGCAAAACCTGGTCCCCCACTTGGAACTCCCTGAAAAATCTCTTCGCATCAGCATAACTCTTCTGCCTGTCTTGAGCTACCCGAATGCGACTCCGAGTCAACTCAATCCTTGCCGAAGTATCCTGAATCACTTCCGGTCCAAGTAGTTTGTTGTCCCCCACTTCTAGCCAACATGCTGGGGAACAACAAGGCCTACCGTACAACGCCTCAAACGGAGCCATGCCAATCGTGAACTGATAGGAGTTGTTGTAAGCAAACTCCACCAGTGGAAGGTACTGCTCCCATCCACCCCTGAAGTCAATAATGCACATGCGTAGCATGTCTTCCAACATCTGATTGGTGCGCTCTGGCTGCCCATCAGTCTGCGGATGATAAGCCGTACTCAACCGCAATTCCGTGCCCATGGCCTCCTGGAAACTCTCCCAAAACCGCGAAACAAATATCTTGTCTCTGTCAGACACGATATTCAGGGGCACACCGTGAAGTCTCACAATCTCTGAAATAAAGAGCTGGGCGTACTGTCCCGTAGTATAGTTAGTCCTTACGGGTAAGAAGTGAGCAACCTTGGACAACCTGTCCACAATTACCCAAACGGAGTCGTGACCCCTCTGCGACGTAGGCAACCCCGTGATAAAGTCCATGGATATGCTCTCCCACATCCACACCGGGACCTCCAACGGCTGTAGCAATCCTGCTGGTCTCTGATGATCCACTTTTACGAGCTGACAAGTGGCGCATTTCGAGACAAACTCAGCGATATCTTTCTTCATACCGCTCCACCAATATTGCCGTCTCATGTTTTGGTACATTTTGTCCCCTCCGGGATGTACCGCGAACCGTGAGCCATGCGACTCTGCCATCACCTCGTGTCGCAATTCCTCCCCTTCCGGAACTACCAATCTCCCATTGAAGCGTAATCCCCCGTCTGAGCTAACGGTATAGGATTCGGCTCCCTCTGCTAGTAATCGGACTATCTGCTTCTGACAAAACGAGTCATTAGCCTGTGCTCGTACTACCTTCGTGACAATCTGTGGTGTAACGGTCATCACAGACATGAAAGATCGGGCCACTGCATCCTGGTGTCCCAATTCCTTCCACTTGGCCTTCCACACCTCTTCCACGTCATCTGCTGGCCTACGGCTCAACGCGTCTGCTACCACGTTAGCCTTACCCGGGTGGTACTGGATGTCGAACTGGTAGTCTTTCACAAACTCAAGCCACCTACGCTGCCGCATATTCAGCTCCTTCTGCGTGAACAGGTACTGTAGGGACTTGTGGTTCGTGAACAGTTGGAACTTCTCCCCCAAAAGATAGTGCCTCCAAATCCGTAAGGCAAAAACCACTGCCGTCAACTCCAAATCATGCGTAGGGTAATTCTTCTCATGAGGCTTAAGCTTACGGGAAGCATAAGCTATGGCCTGTCTCTCCTGCTGCAACACACCTCCAAGTCCTTGCAAAGACGCATCGGTGTAAACCAAATACTCAACTCCCGGTCTCGGCAATGCTAACACAGGTGCTGAGGTTAACTTGTCCTTCAATTCATCGAATGCCAACTGACATGCATCATTCCAAATGAACGGCACACCTTTACGAGTAAGATGTGTCAAAGGACCTGCTATCTCTGAGAAACCCCTAATAAACCTCCTGTAGTATCCTGCCAAACCCAAGAAACTACGAATCTCCGTTGGTGTCGTGGGCTGTCCCCACTCCCTCACCGCTGATACCTTCCCCGGATCAACAGATATCCCTTGGTCAGAAATAATGTGACCCAAGAACTGGACTTCTTTCAGCCAAAACCCGCACTTCTCATATTTTGCATACAACTCGTTTTGACGGAGTGTCTGCAAAACTTGCCTCAAATGCTCGGCGTGCTCCTCCTCTGTCTGAGAGTAAACCAGAATGTCATCAATGAAGACAATGACAAATTGATCTAGGAAATCCCTGAACACTCTATTCATCAAGTCCATAAACACTGCTGGAGCGTTGGTCAAGCCGAAAGGCATAACCCGAAACTCGTAAGAACCATATCTCGACAAGACCGCAGTCTTCGAGACATCCTCCTCCCTGATACGCAACTGATGGTATCCCGACCTCAAGTCAATCTTCGAGAAGAAAGAAGCTCCCCTCAACTGGTCGAATAAGTCATCGATTCGAGGCAACGGATACTTATTCCGTATCGTGACCTTATTCAACTCTCGGTAGTCCACGCACAATCTCAGTGAACCGTCCCTCTTCTTCACAAACAAAACTGGAGCGCCCCAAGGTGAGGTACTCCTGCGAATAAAGCCCTGTCCTAACAGCTGCTCTATCTGATCCCGTAACTCTCGCATCTCAGCTGGAGCCATACGGTACGGTGCACGTGCTATAGGTCTCGTACCCGGTAGCAAGTCTATAACGAAGTCTATCTCTCGACTGGGTGGTAAGCCTGGTATCTTCTGAAACACATCCGAATACTCCCTGACAACCGGGATCGAATCTAAAGGAATAACAACCTCCTTAGAGGTATCCTCCTCTATATAATACAGATGAGCGGTCGATCCTCCCTCTGGGCGAGGCATCGCCACTATAAACATTTCTTGCCCCGGAATGGCAAAAATAATGCTCCCGCTGAAGCAATCAATCATGGCCCTATATGCTACGAGCCAATCCATACCGATGATCACATCATGAACATGCATGTCTAACACTAACATGTCTGCAGGTAATACCAAACCACCAATCTCTACCCCCACTCCCCGGCATATAAAGAAAATAAGTGACCCACTCCCCAATGGTGAGTCGACACACGTCACTGTGCTCTCTACCGTAGCTAACAATCCTAAAGCTTTCGCGAAGTGTGTAGCAATAAAACAGTGTGTAGCACCCGTATCAAATAACACCCGACCCATAGTGCCATGGATAGGAAACATACCCTCGATCGCGGGCGGTGCCTGTGGAACTGCAGCCTGGTGAACGTTGTAGACACGTCCATACTGTAGCTGCCCCTGCTGAGCTGGGACTGCTGGAATGGGTGGCAATACTGCCATCTGTGGCGGTGCAGGAAGAGCGGCGGGAAACATAGGTCTCTGTGGCTCCTGGAGAGCACCCTGCTGCTGCTGCTGTGGGGCCCTGCCCCTATCAGGACAATCCTGCTTCTTATGGCCAGTCTTGCCATAAGTAAAGCACTTCCCTGGGAAGTTCCCTCCCCTCTGCTGTCCCCGGCCCTGGTGGCCGTTACCATTCCTCCCTTGGCCCTGGTGAAACTGCTGCCCATTCTGTCCCTGTTGGCCCTGATGGCCGTTTGGACCCTGATGGCCCTGACGGAATCCTCCCTGTCCCTGCCTGTAGTTCCCTGACCGGAACCTCTTATTATCCCCCTGCTGGGTACCCTGCTCATTCTGTCTCTGCCCCTGACCAGATTGTGCCCCACTGGCACCATGTCCTCCAGTCCTGCCCTGATGGCTAGACTCCCCCGACCGCTTGCCCTCGGCCATATGAAAACGGTGGTCTTGGCAGTGTAGTAATGCAGCGTTAACCACATCAGAATAAGTGGCCAACGATAGGTTCCCTAGCAGATGCTGACGGATCCTCCAATTCAACCCATCAGTGAACTTCTCTATCTTCTTCTTCTCCGTTGGAATCTCGTCTGGAACGATATTCAACAGCTTAGTGAACTCAGCCTCATACTCGGCCACTGTCTTGCCCTCTTGCTTCAAACTCATCAGCTTCCTGCTCATCTCTGTATGAACTGCGGATGGGAAGTACTTGTGGTCGAACCGCACCAAGAACTCCTGAATCGTGAGGGTATCCCTCTCCTCTGCGGTGGTAATGGACTCCCACCACTGCAGCGCAGATCCAACTAGCTTGAAAGTAGCTAGCACCTGCTTCTGAACATCTGTGCACTCATGCATCCTCAAATGCCTCTGTATGTCCTTCCTCCATTGGCTCGAGACTACCACATCTGAGCTACCTACAAACTCTGGCGGATGCGCTTTCTGAAAAGCGTCATGTACACGCTCCCAAGCAGACGGAAATGCATTAACCTGTGCTGGCGCGACAACCGGCGCCTGTGGTGGTGCCTGCTGAATAACGGCAATCGCGGCATTCACCGCTTGAGCTACTATAGCTGCAACCTCAGCGGCGTTCAACATGCCCTGAACTGGAGCGGGCTGGGGTTCGGGCGTTGCATTCCTGGGAACTCGTCGTGCACGTCGTGGAGGCATCTGAAATAAGAACAAAGTTTATAAGTTCACGGTTTATAAACTTAATATAGCTGAAGAACGAAGCATACACAAAAAGAGTACAACAGTCCTAAAATATAGGGCTCTATATCAAAGAAACGTAGCGGAAACATAATAGCCGTACAGATCCTAAAGGACACTAGAACCTGATGCTCTGATACCACCTGTGACACCCCGACTAATTAAATACCGGGTAGCTACTCCTTTATAAAATTAATTCAAAATGCCAAGTTGGCTCAGTTAATAGCATCACTGTCGAAAACATTTTATTATTTCTAACCACCTAGTATTTAAAAAGCAAGATGCCAAATTTTAATTTAAGTCTGATTAACATGCAACAAGTGTAATGAAGGAATAAATAACACCATTCACCATACTGAAGTAAAACGAATAACCATCACAATAGAGTAAATAAAGTCTGGAGGAAAACTCCCCACTACAATCCCATAACTGAAATAAATAAACTGAAACAATACATGCTAAAGTCTGAAAACTGAAATGTAAAAGATGCTCTAAAAAGAAATGGGCAACATGCCCTACAACTGATAGATAGTGACTCTGGAATCCAAAAGATAGAAGCGTCTATAAGCAAATCCCTGTAGCTTCCACAAACAGCTACAGCTCGTCACCTGAATGAGTATCCTATGCTTGGTGTCCTTGTGGCTGGGAACCTAAAATGGTTTTACAAAGAAAAAGAGATTTGAAAAGCAAACGGGTCAGAGCCCGAATGTGGAGTTATATTTTAAAAACCTGCAAGTACTTTAAAAACATTTAAAACATTAAATGCAAAGTACATGTTAGGACGTGCACTCACATTATATTCTCACCTCTCGTCTAACTGTGCACTCCTAACGCAAGTACCCATCTATAACTACCCATACCACTAGCTAAGTGACAACATATCTAGCTAGACTGCCAAAGGTTCTACCCATACTACTCGGTTCCATTTAATCATAACAACGCTCGTAATTAAATAGAGGTTTAATGTAAATTCAGTTACTAAATATGCCATTGATATAACTATCAGTTAACTCGTTATATTTCTCGAAACAATACCGTAATATAATTACAACATTATCATGAGGATTCCCATTAATTTAATGTATATTATTCACATCATAAATATACAATACAAGCACCCCGCAATCTAAGCTATGGTGCACACATACTCTGCTATCCATCCCGGTACATCACGTACATAAGGATCACATATTCCGAATCTCTCAGGAATAGTTCAGATAACACAAATCACAAATAGTGGAGGCGAACACAGTCACCATCACATGGGTCACGCACATACCTACGCTCCCATGATCATACAGACTTATTAATATCACAATAAGTCCTTCTATGACCTATGTTCATCAAGGTACCAGTCTATATCCCCCCCGTAGGCACACAAGGATTAGAGGGTCCTAAGCGAACGTAACCTCCCGTGATAGCAAGTATGGTAGGTATGTCATACAAACAATCCATATACCAATACTAAGTAAACACACATCTTAGTAATACCGTATTTTAATCGTAGTACATATTCTCATACTATCTTATAATTAACACAATTCATACTATTCCGGTTTGTAATTAAACGCGCCATAATTATCTCACGTCGTAGTAGACACTCACGTCTCAACCCAAACCGTCCATGTAATACACTCTCGTATGTAAATTCCTTCTCATAAATACCCAAATGTCCCAAATCTATCACTATATCATCAAGGGAATGCTATCTATAACCTCGAACAAGTTTACGGAACTCCAAAAGTCAAAATAGTCCAAAAAGTACCAAACTGCCAGCTCGTTAGAAGTCTCGTTCGAACGAGGCTTCGAACGAGTTTGGACTGTCAGGTCGTTAGAAGTCTCGTTCGAACGAGGCTGTTCGAACGAGATCCCAGTTCGTTCGAACGAACTGACCCTTCTAACGATATCTCGTTCGAACGAGATATCGAACGAAATCCCCACTCGTTAGTAGCGACTGGTCAACTCGTTAGAAGCTCGTTCGAACGAGTTCGTTCGAACGACCTGGGGGCTGCTTCTAACGAGGTACCAGTTTCCGCCCAGATTTTTCCCAAAATCGTTTTTCACCATTTTTACTCCTCAAACCTCTTCTAAAATTCGTTCCTACAATATATTGAGTTCTCTAATCATCCTCAAACATTCCAAGGTGATATACTAACATCATTAAAGGGTTTAATACCTTCTAAACCTCATTAAATCACAATTTTCTACATCAATTCCCAATTTTCTTCAAGAACATAAACCCTAGGTTCTTCTCATCAATATTTCCCAGATTTTAATCCGTTTATACATCACATAGATATGAAATCTCTGAATTAAATCTTCAAACAATGTTTCTACATGCAAACCTATCCCAAAATTAAACAACAATCTTCCAATTTCATGGGTTTTCTTTTAACTCTTATATAAGCTTGATTAACAATATTTCTAACATGGAAAAAGCATTCACTGCATAAGGAATGTAATTTAAATCACTTGCCTTGGTTTGATTCCGGATTTGGTGTTGATTTGCTGAAGAATTTCTGCAGATTTTTCCTTTCTCCAAGCTCTCCTCCAATGGTGGCTTAAGGTGGCTAGGGTTTTGATTTGGGGAAACTTAGAAAACCTAAATGATAACCTACGTAGCTTTCTAGGTTAATATGGGTTGGTTATGGGCTTAGTGGGCCAAATTCCACATCAGATTTACATCTCCAATTTTCGTCACTTTTAATTCCTCAAAATGTGAAATTACCAAAATACCCTTTAAGTTGCCGGTATGGCCTAAAAATACCATGGGACCCAAACTATACCCCCGGCTAGTGTTTTCTGACTATCTCGACCCTTCCGGACGCGTTGGCGCACTCAAAATGACCATACGGATTATAGATTTTAATCTCACTTTTATTAACAAAATATTATACCGTGACGTGGCGGTCCCACGCGTCTCAACAAAATTTCTAAAATGCCGTATATAAATCCCACGACAAATTTTATAATACCAAATACATATATAATCATATATGCACATAATCAAATACCAATTCGCATCTCATTAGTATTTATAACCCGGATTAATTTCCAATTACTACGCATTTAATTAATTAATCCCAAAAATAAATATAGCCAAAAGTACGGGGTATTACACCTTTAAATCCCTAGGTTACCCTAGTAGGACGAGTGGTGTCTCATGAGGGTTTGCAGTGAATATACCCACAAAATTTGGTTTTCGACTCAAAGAAAATTTCAAAATACGTAAAAAGGGTACAATTTAAACCTTTCTAAAAAAAAGTCACCATAAATTGATATTCACAAGTCTCAATTTGTGGTTTGTGTGTGCGAAGCCAAAAATTTAACCGCTAATTTCTACCGATTGATCATTACATTACTTTCTGAAAGTTCATTTTGATTTTAATTCTCACGGGAGGATCTTTTAAACGAATCACTCGAAATGTGGATAATTCTCTCGGTATGTGTTTACAAACGAGTAAATATAATGTAACACAAGTTCACAGACACAAATTTGAATGGCGAAATTTTTATTTGGATGAAAGGATCTCTTCATCAGAATAAATTCATTGGGAAATAGGAAACATCGCCTCTTATTCACACCAATTGATCTCTCTTATTATCTTTGTGTATTAGCTCTCCACGTGGCAATTAATTTTGTTACTCGGACTCATTTAGGACTTTCTTGGGTTTAAGGTGTATTGGGTAAAATTGGGATTGGTTGGGAAGTTCGGAATTGGAAAATGTTCTTATGATGTCCGTTAGTGCTTTTTTGGGTTTTTGCTCTTTTTTTTCTTCTTTTCCTCTATTTGTTTTTTCTATTTTCACACTTTTCTTGCTATTTTTGTTGAGCATTATTCTATTTTTTCTTACCCTTTTTTATTGCACCATTTGGACTTAATTTCTGAATTTTTCATTTTTAACAATTCTCGGCTATTTGGATTTTCGGGTTAAAAACGAAAAGGAAAAAGTTTATTCAGCTCAAGTTAGGTAGCAAAAAATACTTTTTTCATAAATTTTTATGGGTAATATTTTTGGATAACAAACGATGGCCTAATTTCATTATCCGAATTACTAGTTATTTTACCATATGCGTCTTGAGAATCATTTAATGTTTAATGCGCTTTTCGAGGCAACATCACACACATTTCTTGTAACCGATCAAAACAAAGGAATAGAGATCCTCAACGACTTTTTTATAGACGAATTAAACTTTGAGTTAATTTTAACTCGGATTGATTTACATACTTTGAAAAAGTGATAGGTTCGAAATCTCACCGGGTTAGTCAATCTCCACACTTATTAGTAAAGTCGTCAATTTTATTTCAATATCCATCTTTGGTAAATTTTGGCTTTATGCATCTGATTTTTTTAACAATTTGAGACTTTAAACATATTTTTAGTGATATTTTTGAAAAATTTTAATTCCAATTTTTATTTATTTTGAAGAAAAATATTTTTGGCGTTTTTTGAAAATTTTCAATTTTTTTTTTAAATTTTTTCGGCATTTTGGACTTTGTGAACTTTTTAAAGCCAATATTGATATACCTGTATATACCCTCGGCCATGCCGAGGGCGCCCTGCACCTCATCAGTCCCAGAGGACCCCTCAGGGGGCCGACCCTTCATCAGGCTCCGGTCCGGACGACCTCTCAGGGGGCCGACCCTTCATCAGGCTCCGGACGACCCCCCGAGGGTACGACAGTACGAGGCTCAAATTAGGCCAGACTCATTGCCAGAAGGAACTTTTCCCTCGGCCTCATATCAAAGGTCGAGGGTGACATCATCACAGCGCGTGGTTTGGGAGACGCGTGGAACAGTGCGCGTGAGGCTCACATGGCACATGGGAGACCGTTATAACAAAATCACACCCTCACGTGAGGGAATATTATGTCATCATTTGGCATCTATAGGTGTCAACAGGGGATTTTCTAGATCATCATTCACATGCACCATGCATACTTGGGGGGTACACTACACCCCCCAAGACCTATATATACTTGTCACCTACAACCCTATAGGGGATCGATCGATAATTGCAACTCTAGCTAAAACTCTGCTTATACACACAGTAGAGAGAGAAAGTGAGCTTATGTGCATTGTATCCAAGGCCATTAGTGCCCATACTTAGTGGATCACACAATCACAGTGGATGTAGGCCAAATTGGCTGAACCACTATACATCATTGTCTTATTCCTCTTATACTCATCTCCTTCTACACACTTATACACTTACATCTCTATGGCTTCCATGGTTACTATTGTTTGAGCTCATCATCACTTATCTGGTGGTTCTAAATCTAAACATCATCAGTTTGGCACCGTCTGTGGGAAGATGAGAATACATCTCTTCCTTTGTACAAGTTGACCTCACTGGGCACTCTGGTGGTGAACCGGTCCTCCCCCTGAGAGGAGATGTTTCACTATTGAAAGAGACTCACTAAGGTTCTCAAGCTCACTAGTCTTTTTTTCTAGTTCAACTGTTCACAGCTAAAACACATGGCACCGAAGATGCCACCACCAACACTTCCCCCACCGGATGATGGAGGAGGACCCAGTTCCAGTCAGCCACCACCTCAGTCTGAGATGGCTGATGTGGCGACAGCCTTGAAGTCTCTAGAAGCAAGCCAGCGGATCATGCAGGAGCAGTTCACAGCTCTGAGCCATAACATATTAAGACCACCAGGGGTCTCGCCTAAGATGATTACTCCAGCAGCAGCTCCAGGATAGCATGAGGCTAGGGGACCACCCCAGGCACCACACAAAGACCTGCCACCCCCTCAGCGGCGTATGGATGTTGCTGAGCCTCGGCGTCTACGCCTGGGGAGGCAAGGAAACCCTTGCCCTGAGGACAGGTATGTCAATCTGGAGGGAGAGGAGGCCCCCATAGAATGCTCGGAACCATATGAGGTCTCCAATAATACTGTAAGACATCTCCAGGAGAAAAGAGGGAAGTGCGGAAGGAAAAACCCTGACGATCGCCCGAGAGGCTTTGCTTTCGATCGCCTAAGCAGGGGGTCGTCCTTTGAGAGGCTGGGCCCAGTGAATGACCTGCGGGAAAAATTGTCCAGGTCAAGGAGTGCCACAGCAGTTGACGGACCCCATAGGGGCCGTCCCCATGGACGGGATGATGGCTAGGGGGAAGTAAATAGCCGACACAGTCCAGCCGCGGCAGAACCCTCAGTCCATCTCAAAGAAGCGGCAGGGGATAACATTGGCCAAGACGACCCTACGAGGCCTTGGAATGACTCAATCCAGCGACTGGAGGATAAGATTGACGATATACTGAAAATCCGGGACCCTCTTCAGAGGGGATACACCATAGGCTCACCCTTTGCGGTGAAGATAGTCAACTTCCCTACGCCATCAAAGTTCAAGCCACCTGTGGTCACCCCAAGATATGACGGGAGCACCAACCCTGTCAACCATGTTGAGATGTATCAATCAGCAGCAGACATATACTCTATCTCAGATGAGATGAGGTGTCGTGCCTTCTCTGGTACCCTGACTGGGGTTGCACATGTCTGGTACACGTCTCTTCCAAAAAACTCCATTGAAAACTTTAAGCAATTGGCGGACCAGTTAATCCACAACTTTTGCTTTAGGGTGAGGCCACAGAAGAAGACCACCCAACTGCTCTATGTTAAGCAGGGGAAGAATGAGAGTCTGAGGGACTACATAACCAGATTCAACGAAGAGAAGCTAGAGGTGGAAGACTATGAGGAGAGCATAGCTATGACAACCCTGATTGGAGGACTCCAAAAGGGGATACTGATATGGAAGCTTGCTGAAGACCCTCCGAGGACGATGGCTGAACTACTGTCAACAGCAGGAAAGGTGTTGAACGTCGAAGAGGCGATGGCCGTAAAATACTAAGATGAAAAAGGAGGCGCTAGTGGGGCTAAATTCCCTAAAAAGAACAAAGAGGGGAAGAAGAGGTCTACGGACGACAAGTTCGCTGGTTACACCCCTCTAACGGTCAGCTATGAACATATTCTCAATGAGATAAAGAGTGTCCGGTCCCTAAAGTGGCCTGAGAAGTTGAGGGTAGACCCCAACAAGAGGAATAATAACTCGTGGTGTGAATTTCACCAAGACCATGGCCATGTGATAGACAAATGTTTTGCTCTGAAATATGAGATTGAGAAGATGCTGAAAGAAGGGAAGCTTAGAAAGTACGTCGACAAAGGTGCCTTCAAGAGGGGCCGAGGGGACGACCCCAGAAAGAAGCGAGGCAATGCATGTAGAGAAGGTCCTCAAAAAAGAGGGGACGACCCTTCTGATGATGAGACGACCCTGACCTCCCACCGAGAGATGACCACGACCCTGTTAAGAGGCTTAATATAATCTCACTCGGAGTGGGAATGATCTCCGGGGGTCTAGCAGGAGGAGGGTCTGAGGTCGCTGACAAGAAGGCCCATGTGGCTGAGGCCAAGGCGGTGACGAAGAAGGTACACTCGACCTCTTTGGAGGTCAAGTCAGAAAAGAGGAAGAAGGTCGATATGGACACTCTGATAGTGGGGTTCTAGAGAATGGACTTTAAAGGACTCCTAGCCCCACACAACGACCCACTCGTTATCACAACTAGGGTGCACGGGTGTGAGGTACCGAGGATATTGGTCGATGGGGGCAGTTCTGCAGATGTAATGTTTTGGGCATGCTTCAAAGCCTTAGGTCTCATCCATGCTAGACTCATCCCATACCATCATCCATTGATTGGGTTCAGTTGGGAAAAGGTTCATCCCCTTGGAGTGTATGAGGCCGATGTCAGGATGGGGGACGAGTGGACGAGATGGCTTACCAAGAAGGTCAGCTTCTTTGTGATGGATGAACATGTGTTTTAGGCCTACAACATCATACTGGGGCGTGTGGCCCTCAAGGGGTTTGAAGCTGTGCCGTCTACGGTCCATCAGATGATTAAATTTCCTACCCTTTACAGGGTGGGGGAAGTTCAGGGAGACCAGATGATAGCGCGAGAATGTTACTACAACTCCGCTGAAAAAAGAGAGGCACACAAGAAGGCTACAACCACTTACAATATTGATACCCTAGACCCTAGAGATGAGACGAAGATAAATAAGGGAGAGGCCACGGAAGAGGTAGAATCCATCATCCTCGATGAGGATGACCCGAAAAAACCGTCCAAGTCGGCAAGTCTCTGAAGCCCCATATCAAGGAAGACCTCATTAAACTCTTGAGGAGAAGACGAAGCGTCTTTACATGGAGTCATGTAGATATTCTGGGGATCGACCCTGAAATCATGTGCCACAAGCTCAATGTGGTAGAGGGAGCAAAGCCGATAAAGCAGAAGAGGAGAATTTATTCTTGAGAAAAGTTTGAGGTCATTAGGAATGAGGTCAAGAAGCTAGAAGATGCTGAGTTTATTAGAGAAGTCATCTACCCTGAATGGCTGTCCAATGCAGTCATTGTCCCAAAGGCCAACGGGAAGTGGAGAATGTGTGTGGACTTCACCGACCTCAACAAGCACTGTCCCAAAGACAACTTCCCTCTCCCGTGCATTGACCAGATGGTAGACGCTACTGCAGGCCATGAGCTCATGAGCTTTATGGATGCCTATTCAGGGTACAACCAGATATTCATGAACCCTGAGGACTCAGAGAAGACATCCTTCATTACTGACAAGGGGACATACTGTTATAGGGTCATGCCCTTTGGCCTAAAAAATGCAGGGGCAACGTACCAGCGCCTCGTAAATAAAATGTTCAAAGGCTAAATTGGGAAGTCTATAGAGGTCTATGTAGATGACATGCTGACTAAGAGTTTGAAGGCAGAGGATCATGTGGCAGATCTGGAGAGGGCCTTTAATACGATGGACAAAAACCAGATGAAGCTCAACCCGGCCAAGTGTGTCTCCGGGGTCGGAGCAGGGAAGTTCTTGGGGTTCATTGTCAACCAAAGAGGCATCGAGGCCAATCCTGAAATGATAAAGGTCCTTGTTGAGATGAAGACCCCCAAGTCCATTAAAGACGTTCAGAGACTCACAGGGAGAGTTGCTGCCTTGAACAGGCTCATGTCTAGGGTCACAGACAGGTGTCTACCATTCTTCAAAATTCTCAGAAAAGCCTTCGAATGGAGTGAAGAGTGTGATGAGGCCTTCAAGGAGTTAAAATCATACCTGGGGTCTCCCTTGCTGTTGTCACGACCCGTGCAGGGTGAACGACTTTATGTGTACCTCGCCATCTCAGAGTCATCCATCAGTGCAGCCATTGTGAGAGACGAAGACGGAGTACATAAGCCTGTGTATTTTAATAGCAAGGCACTCCAGGGGGCAGAGCGAAGATATCCAAGGATGGAGAAGTTGGCCTACACCTTGATCCATGCATCGAGAAAGATGAAGCCATACTTCCAGTCCTATACAATGGTCATCCTCACTGACTCTCCCCTTAGGCAGGTTTTGCACAAGCTTAAAAAATCAGGGAGGTTAATGGCCATGGCTATAGAGCTCGGGGAGTTTGACATAGTGTATCAGCCTAGGACGGCCATTAAGGGGCAAGCATTGGCAGACTTCGTGGCCGAGTTTACTTGGGAAGATGATGAAGCCGAGGGTGAAAGCCTCTGGAAGGTGGATACCCAACAAGGTGAGCTCACCGACACACCTGTAGATAAGGCTGAGACAAGCACCGCTAGAAGGAAAGTGGCTAAAAATAAAGACGGGAGATATATCTTTAGATAGGTGTCACTCACCGAGGGAAGTTTCTCAGAAGAACACACCATGTGGATTCTCTTCGTCGATGGGTCCTCTTGCGAAAGAGGGAGTGGAGCTTGATTAATAGTATCCTGAGGTTCAACTTTAAGGCCTCCAACAACGAGGATGAATATGAGGCCTTGATAGCAGGCCTCTCCTTGGCCAGATATCTTAGTGTCAGCCAGATTTTGGTTCATAGTGATTCAAGGCTAGTAGTGAATCAGATACTAGGAGCCTACGAGGCCAAGGATGAGAGGATGGCTAGGTACCTTGAGAAGGTGAGGTCGTTACTGAAGGGCTTCAGAGAAGTGAAATTAAAGAGGATACCTAGGCTCGACAATGGCCGAGCTGATGCCCTTGCTAGGTTGGCCTCGGCAACTAGGACAGACATCAGGAGGACGGTCCCGGTGGAAATTTTGCTTCGGCCAACTATTGAAGACACTGAGGGAACACTTAGCAATTGCCTAAATGTTTCGCAGGAAGATTCGTGGATGGACCCTCTGATCAGATACGTTAAAGAGGGAGAGATGCCAGAAGCAAGGCAAGAAAGGAAGAAGCTGAGATATAGGGATGTAAAGTTCGCTGTCATTGGGGACACCTTGTACAAAAAGAGATTTTTACTCCCCTTACTTATGTGTGTGCACCCATCTGAGGTCCCATCCATTTTTCAAGATGTGCACGAAGGATCGTGCTCAAGCCACATTGGGGGCAGATCCTTAGCGAATAGGGTAATCACCCAAGGGTACTGGTGGCCGAACTTGGGGAAAGACGCCGTGGCATATGTAAAAAAGTGAGATAAATGCCAGAGATTTGCCACCATCCTCACCAACCCCATCAGCCTCTTACCTCCATTACGTCCCCATGGCCATTTGCAGTTTGGGGGATCGACCTCGTAGGACCCTTACCAAGAGCAGTCAATAACTATCTGTTCCTCATCGTAGCGATGGACTATTTTTCAAAATGGGTAGAGGCTGAACCGATGGTCACGATTACAGAGCAGAAGACCTTCTAGTTCATCTAGAAAAATGTTATATGCAGATATGGTCTCCCCAACACCCTCATCTCGGATAAAGGGACTCACTTTAAGAATACCTCTCTACAGAAGTACTGTGAAAGGATGAGTATGAAACAATTCTTCTCTACCCCGGGCCGACCTCAGGACAATGGGCAAACAGAAGTTACAAACATGACAATCCTAGATGGAATCAAGAAGAGGCTTGAGGAGGTAAAAGGAAGATGGGTCGAGGAGTTATATGCCGTGCTGTGGGCATACATGACGACAGTGAGGAGCTCTACCGGAGAGACCCCATTCATGCTAGCTTATGGCTCAGAAGCCATCATCCCCACCGAGATTGGGTTTCCTACTCATAGGGTCCAAATGTATGACCCCCAGAGAAATACAGAAGAAAGGAGACTCGACTTAGACCTGATTGAGGAAAGGAGGGAAGACGCCGAGATAAGGCAAGCTGCCTACCAGCAGATGACTGCAAGGTTTTACAATCATAGAGTTAAGCAGAGACCAATTGCAGTAGGGGACTTGGTCCTCAAAAAGTCTTGGCATAAGCCCAACACGCTCCATCCCAATTGGTATGGCCCATATAGGGTCATCGATGAAGTCGTTCCTGGGACCTATAGACTAGAAAACCTAGAGGGAGAATCCTTTTCCAACCCTTGGAATGCAGATCATTTGAAGAAATACTATCAGTAGTTTTGTAAAGTCCTATCGAACGACAGTTGTAAGAGGTGTTGCTCCGATAGAACACTTGATAAATTAATGAGAAATATCAGTGTTTCTTCTCATCTTGTGTTTGTCAGTTCTAGTACGCATGGAAATATCTTCGGAGGACGACCCTCGCCTATAATGAGGTCGCATGGAGGGGACGACCCCACCATGGTCGTCAAGAAAGACGAGGGAAAACTTTGTTTGAAGCCATTAATTTTGTGATTATAACTCTCGACTATAATGAGGTCGCATGGAGGGGACGAACCCACCATGGTCCTCAAGGAAGACGAGGGAAAACTTTGTTTAAAGCCATGAATTTGGTGATTATAATCCTCGGCTATAATGAGGTCACATGGAGGGGACGACCCCACCATGGTCCTCAAGAAAGACGAGGGAAAACTTTGTTAAAAACAATTAAATTGGTAATTATATCCCTCGGCCTATAATGAGGGCCAATGGAGGGGACGGCCCCACCATTGCCCTCAAGAAAGACGAGGGAAGACTTTGTTGAAAACCATTAGTTTGGTAATTAGAACCCTCGGCTATAATGAGGGTCAATGGAGGGGACGACCCCACCATTGCCGTCAAGAACGACGAGGGAAAACTTTGTTTAAAGCCATTAATTTGGTGATTATAACCCTCGGCTATAATGAGGTCGCATGGATGGGACGACCCCACCATGGTCCTAAAGAAAGACGAGGGAAAACTTTGTTTAAAGCCATTAATTTGGTGATTATAACCCTCGGTTATAATGAGGTCGCATGGAGGGGACGACCCCACCATGGTCCTCAAGAAAGACGAGGGAAAACTTTGTTAAAAACCATTAAATTGGTAATTATAGCCCTCGGCCTATAATGAGGGCCAATGGAGGGGACGACCCCACCATTGCCCTCAAGAAAGATGAGGGAAAACTTTGTTTAAAACCATTAATTTGGTGATTATAACCCTCGGCTATAATGAGGTTCCATGGAGGGGACGACCCCACCATGGTCCTCAAGAAAGACGAGGGAAAACTTTGTTAAAAACCATTAAATTGGTAATTATAGACCTCGGCCTATAATGAGGGCCAATGGAGGGGACGACCCCACCATTGCCATCAAGAAATATGAGGGAAAACTTTGTTTAAAACCATGAATTTGGTGATTATAACCCTCGGCTATAATGAGGTTCCATGGAGGGGACGACCTCACCATGGTCCTCAAGAAAGACGAGGGAAAACTTTGTTTAAAACCATTAATTTGGTGATTATAACCCTCGGCTATAATGAGGTCCCATGGAGGGGACGACCCCACCATGGTCCTCAAGAAAGACGAGGGAGGGGTTAGTGATAATATAAAAAATTCATAATGCAAATCATACAAAAGACAAATATGGAAGACAACACGAGAGATGATGATATAAATGAAATATTACAAAGTGTTCTACAAAAGTAGAGTACAAAAATATTAATTACATCAAGAGGGTATAGGCTACAGACAGCCACCCTATGGAGCGACATCAGAGGGCAGGGCCTCAACATCAATAAGAGAGGTATCCTCAACGACCACGACTGGTTGGTCTTCAGACGTGCCGACACCCTCGACATGCACCTAAGATTCCACCTGGGTTAGAGCCTCAACAATCAAGGGGTCGTCCAGTTGGACCGCCTCTAGAGCGGGGTGAACGGACGACACTGCATCAGCAAACTTTAAGACGACCCACCGACAGGCGGTCCTAATACCCCTCTCCAAGTATTCAAGGCCGAAGCCTTGAAACTCGTCCGAGAGTTTGTAGGCCTCCACAGTATCGGCCTCGGCCTTCTTGACAGCCGCCTCAAGATCGGCCTTGTGCTGAATCCCTAGGTTGGTCAAGGCTTCATCCTTATCCTTAATGAGCAAGTCTTTGGCCTTCAGATCTTTGTCGTGTTGCCATGCATGTTCAGTTCTGTCACTCTCTAGCTCAACCCTTGAAGTCTCTAAGTTGGTCTGCAGATCGGCCTCGTGTTGGATGGCCCTCTCAGCCTCATGAAATTTCTCCTAATTCTCCGCCATCCACTTGGTGGCCGAGGTAAAAGCACAGACAGACTGCATAAGAAAAAGAACATGTTAAGAAGACGAGGAAATAGTTAGTGAAACAATGAAGTTAAGGGAATGAAGCAAGAAAAGTACCTGAGCCAGGCCGTGAAGACCGTAGTCATACACCTTCGCCGGAGGCATCTTAGACAAGAATTCGTAGTCGACAGCCGAGGGAGCAGAGAACATTGATGCCTTAGCCTCCCTCAAGTTTGCGATAAGTGATGATGTCTCAGCCTTCAGAAGTGCCAAGTTCTGGGACCAGAAGTCCCCCATGCTAGAAGAAGAGGCGGTTCCCTCAGACGCCTCAACCCTTGCCCTCGTCCGTGATCCTGGACGAGGGTCTACGGGGACCTCGGGCTCTTTCCTCTTCTGTCTGTCGACGGTCGGCTCAGTAGGTGTCGGCCCTGTGGTCTGCGTCTTCCTTGGAGCTTGCTGAGGCTCCTTGCCTTTCTTCTTGGCCAAGCCTGACAACAAACTGGGAGAAGTCATTTCCCAGAGATAGTCCAATATACCAGTAGGATGACCTGAAAGGAGGACGACACGTCAGAAAAATGCAGAGGCAATGATGAAACACCTGAAAAAAGTAAAGAATGGAAAAAATAATATAACTCACATAGTTCTGTCAGGGTGCCTACCCTCAGACCAGCTTCCTTGAGGAACCGAGGGGTCATCAGATCTTCAAACTTTGGAAGCTCACTCCCTCTCCCTCGTCCTCTCAGATAGTCAACTATATCTTTCTCTTCCAGACTAAGACCGGGGTCTGACCTGGCCTTCATTGAAGGGTTAGACCATCTTTTGGGGACCCTCGGATCGTCAGCTACAAGTTGTGCCTCGGTAGAAAACTCCCATTCTCTGGAGATAAAGAAGAATATCTTCTTCCAATCGTGGTTGGAGGTTTGTGCCACGTGGAGAAATTTTTTGTCAGACCTCCTCGCTCCCAGGTGATAATACCCTGGCTATTTGGACGAGGAGGTGATATTGTAACAGGCCAAGAATACGTCGACCGAGGGCTCATCACTGAAAGCGTTTTTCCATAAGGAGACATAATCAAGGACCGTCCTCCAAGAGTTAGGTGGAAGTTGAGAGGGGGAAACGCTGAGGGCTGATAAAATATCTACGACAGGAGGATGTAAAGGGAGTCTGACACCTACCTTGAACATCTTTTCGTACATCGCTATCTCTCCCTCTTCACCCCCAAAGACCCTCTCGTCCTCAGAGGGAACCCTCATAGATATGGTGGGAGGAACCCCATATGCATGCCTCCACAGAAGGAGGTCACGATCCCTGACCGAGGAAATATAAGACGAGGCGTGAGATGTGTTAACTTGGTCATCTGTGTCCTCATCATCCTCAGTCCCCTCACCCTCGGCCTCGGCCTCATCACCTGTTAGAGGCCCTAAGGGAAAAGCCATATGGAAGGCATGTGGAGATAGAGTTGACACAGGGACAGCCTCGGAAGTAACCATACCCTCGGCCTGTCGGCCTGGGCTTAGGTCAGATGCCTCTCCTCTCCCAGAAGGTCCAGCGCCAATTGGCGACGACGCTCTCTCATCCATCTCACTCGAATAACTCTCGGCTGGACGACAAGATGACCCACAAGACTCAGAGGGTCTTACTGTGGCAAGAGGAATGGGAAAAATGGGTCGTACCCAATTAGGGTCGGCCCCTCATCTCCTCTCCCCCTCTTCCTCTATTCACCTAATCTCTACGAAGAGATTCTCTCTCAAGGATGGGAACTCCTCGGCTAAACTGTAAAGCCTCCTAAGCATTAAGGAGGAGACCCTACACTTTGGATGAATTTCTAAGCTAACTACAAACAAGTTTGAAATTGACCAAACTAGACTTTTGGATTGAAACAAAAGAAACCAAGTGTTTTAATCAAGAACACTCAAGAACCAGTCGCCGAAAAAGACGCCGGAAAAGTTATAAAACACCCTAAGGAAAATCCTACCCTACAAGCCTAAAATAAGAAAGCAAGCAAGAAATGAAGGAAAAGAGGATGCTAGGGAAGAAGGATTACCTGAGAGGGAAGAGCGTGACTGCCAAACTCGCAATGTTGAAATTTGCAGAAATGGAGGTTTGTTTATTGGAAATCTAGAGAGAGAGAGAGCTTGGGCACGAAGAAGAGAATAAACGGTTTCAAAAATTGCTTATATACCTTAGTAATGAGTGGGCCCATTACCCAAGCCAAAACACAACCCACGAGGAGGACATCATTAGGGCACAAAGCCCCAAGCCACATGCAGCCGCCGCGCCATGAAAACTGGAACGACATTGGATAAAAATTTAATTGCTGTCACATCAGTTTGACAGGTGTCACTCATCAAACAGACCATACACTTAGTCTCAAAAGCAACATTATCCCTCAGCCATCTCAACATCATCTAGGGCTAAGGGCTGTGGGTGATTGATATACCCGTATATACCCTCGGCCATGCTGAGGATGCCCTGCGCCTCATCAGGCCCAGACGACCCCTCAGGGGTCCGACCCTTCATCAGACTCTGGATGACCCCTCAGGGGGGCCG
The DNA here is from genome assembly GCA_949130495.1 of Sambucus nigra. Taxonomy (NCBI): domain Eukaryota; kingdom Viridiplantae; phylum Streptophyta; class Magnoliopsida; order Dipsacales; family Adoxaceae; genus Sambucus; species Sambucus nigra. The sequence continues at coordinate 170,796,112 of OX422219.1, forward strand.
ACCCTTCATCAGGCTCCGGACGACCCCTCAGGGGGCCGACCCTTCATTAGGCTTCGGATGACCCCTCAGGGGGCTGACCCTTCATCAGGCTCCGGACGACCCCCCGAGGGTACGACAGTACGAGGCTCAAATTAGGCCAGACTCATTGCCGGAAGGAACTTTTCCTTCGGCCTCATATCAAAGGCCGAGGGTGACTTCATCACAGCGCGTGGTTTGGGAGACGCGTGGAATAGTGCGCATGAGGCTCACATGGCACATGGGAGACCGTTATAACAAAATCACACCCTCACGCGAGGGAATATTATGTCATTATTTGGCATCTATAGGTGTCAACAGGGGATTGGCTAGATCATCATTGACATGCACCATGCATACTTGGGGGGTACACTACACACCCCAAGACCTATATATACTTGTCACCTACAACCCTATAGGGGATCGATCGATAATTTCAACCCTAGCTAAAACTCTGCTTATGCACACAGTAGAGAGAGAAAGTGAGCTTATGTGCATTGTATCCAAGGCCATTAGTGCCCATACTTAGTGGATCACACACTCACAGTGGATGTAGGCCAAATTGGCTGAACCACTATACATCATTGTCTTATTCCTCTTATAATCATCTCCTTCTACACAATTATACACTTACATCTCTATGTCTGCCATGGTTACTATTGTTTGAGCTCATCATCACTTATCTGGTGGTGCTAAATCTAATCATCATCAAATATGTACCCCCCATAACTTAGAATTTTCCACTGGCCCTATTTTTCTCTCAAAGTTTTATAGGTTCATGTCTCTAAACTATCTCTCATGGTTACTTTCGGGGTCCTGTCTCACTCTCTCAATCTTTAACTCCTCTCAATCGCGCTCAATAACATGGTCTTTCCTTCTCTCCACATTCTTCTCTACACACTCCTCTTTCTTGGCCTCTAGCTCAATGTCTGAATTATCACTTTCATCCGCCTTAACATGGCATACCACTAATGGATATCTCGAATAATTTCTCTCGGGCTTGAGTACTATATCTTTCATAAGATCCACCTCTCAAAATTCGCTCTCATCACCCTTGGGTTTGGTGACGTTGAAGATATTTGTTTCGAGGGTGATATTCCCAAATGTGAGTTACATTCTCCCATTTCGAGTGTTGATTAATGCATTAGGCATAGCTAAAAATGTGCGACCAAGAATGAAGGGAACATGATTACTCGGTATAAAGGAGGGATCCTCATCCCAGGTGATAAAATCTACCGGGAAGTAGAAAGTGACAACTTGGACAATCACGTCCTCAACAACCCCTGAGGTATCTTCACTGAATGATCTGCGAGCTGGGGAGTCGTCGTTGTGGTCTTAAGGTGGCCCCAGTCTAATTGCTTATAGATGGAGTATGGGATAATGTTAAAACTCGCCCCTAAATCTATTAGCACTCTCTCGATTCAATTCCTCCCCATGATGCATCATATACCAAAATACACCCTCAGCGTGGCTGAGGGCATCCTCGTCTAGGATGAGGGCTCAAAATTTCACCATCCAGGGGTCATAATAAATATATACCCAAGTATACCCGTAGGGAGTCATACAGAAGATAGAGGCCATCTGGCCTTTGCCACCATTGGTAACACAAGTGCTGCTAGATGGTCCAAACCAGCCTAAGCCCATGCACTTCAGATGACTATACGATTGACCGACCCTATGTAGGACGATAGTAAGAATGTCCTACATTAAGCAATCAGGACATCCATTAGGTCATCATCAGCCTTGGCTTGTCACTCTAAGCCGAGGGTGACACCATCATGTTACGTGATTTGGGAGATGCATGGGACGGTACGCGTGGGGCTCATGTATCACGTGGAATAAACCGTTATAACATGATCATTACCTCACGTGAGGGAATATTATATCATCATTAATCGCAAATGGCCTAGCTAGGTGTCAATGGGGGATTAGTTAGATCATCATTTCCATGCTCGATGCATGCTCGGGGGGTATACTACTCCCCCAAGCCCTATATATACTTGTCATCTTCAACCTTGTCAGAGGATGGATAATTGAAACCCTAGCTAAAACTCTTTTTGTACACACAGTAGAGAGAGATATTATGTGCATTGTATCCAAGGCTATTAGTTCCCATATTTAGTGGATCACACACTCACAGTGGATGTATGTCTGATTGGCTGTACCACTATACATCATCGTCTTCATTCCTCTTCTACTCACCTCATTCTATATACATACATACATATATAACTCTATTGATTTGATTATTGCTACTGTTTGAGCTCTATCACCTCTTATCTGGTGGTGTCGTTCTAAGCATCATTAGTTTGGCGCCATTTGTGGGAACGAGATGCTATCCCTTCCTTTTTACAGCTTGACCTCACTGAAGACTCTGATGGTGAACCAGTTCTCCCCCTTTGCATGGAGTTGTTTCACCATTGCCAGAGATTCATTAAGGTTCTTAAGCTCTTTTGATCATTCAGAACATCACAGGTCAAATATGTGGGGAGTTACCACCATTGCCTCCTCCACTGTCTAGTGGAGTAGGACCTAGTTCCATCGATGTACCACCTAAGTCTGAGATGGCTGAGGTGGCTACTGCCTTGAAGTCATTGGTAGCAAGCCAGTAGGTTATGCAAGATAAATTTTTAGCTCTTAGCCAAAACATACTGAGACCACCAGGAGTCTTACCGAAAATGATTACTCCAACAGCTGCACAAAGACAACATAAGGCTAGGGGACCACCTCAGGCACCGTGCAAAGACTTTCCACCTCCACTACAGCGGAGGGATGTTGCTGACCCCAAGCATTTATGCATGGGGAGGAAAGGAAACCCTTTCCCGGAGGAAATGTATGATGATATGGAAGTGGAAGAGGCTCCAATAGATTGCTAGGAGCCATATGAGGTCTCCAACAATATTTTACGACCTATCGAGGAGAGCTAAGGGAGGTTTAGGAGGAAGAATCCTGATGATATCCTAAGAGGCTCAGCTTTTGACCATCTGAGCACAGGGTTGTCCTTTAAGAGGCTGGACCCATTCAATGACCTGAGGGAAATATTATCTAGATCGAGAAGTCTCCTAAGGTCCATAAGAGATGCAGTAGATGGCTGAACCTACGAGGGAAGACCCCCTGATGGAAGAGATGACAGTCATGAAGAATTAAATAGCTGGCGAAGGTCGGCTTCATCAGAGCCCTCAGTTCACCCAGAGAAGCAGCCTGGGATAATATCGGCCAAGCCGACCCTGTGAGGCCATGGAATGACTCGATCTAGAGGCTGAAGGATGAAATTGGTGATATCCTGAAAAGCCGAGACCCTTTTTAGAGAGGATACTCCGAGGGCTTACCCTTTGTGGCAAAGTTAGTCAACTTTCCAACGCCAACCAAGTTTAAGCCACCCATTGTCACCCCAAGGTATGACGGTAGTACCAACCCAGTCCATCACATCGAGATGTATCAATAAGTAGTAGACATATACTTTATCTCAGATGAGATGAGATGTCGGGACTTTTTGATCACATTGACTGGGGCTCCACATGTTTGGTATACATCTCTTCCGAAGAACTCCGTTGAAAGCTTTAAGCAGCTAGCAGAACGGTTCATTCACAACTTCTTCTTTAGATTAAGGCCATAGAAGAAGACCGCTCACCTGCTCTATGTTAAAAAAAGGGCAAAATGAGAGTCTCAGAGACTACACATCCAGGTTTTACAAAGAGAAGTTAGAGGTCGAAGACTACGAAAAACGTATAACCATGACGAACCTCATTAGGGGGAGATGAAAAGGGAAGCTATTATGGAAGCTGATCGAGGACCCCCCGAAGTCAATGGATAAGCTTCTAGCAATGGAGGGGAAGGTGATGAACATCTAAGAGTAAATGGACACCAAATAAAAGGATAAAAAAGAGGTACTAGTGGAGGTAAGTACTAGAAAAAGAATTTGGAGGGGAAGAAAAGACTAATAGATGACAAGTTTGATGATTACGCCCCTCTCACGATCATCTACGAACACATTCTGAATGATATAAAGAGACACTGATATTTAAAATGACTGGAAAAGTTAAGAGCACCACCCCACAAGAGGAACAAAAACTTTTAGTGCGAATTCCACCAAGACCATGGCCATTTGACTGATAAATGTTTTGCACTGAAAGATGAAATCGAAAAAATGTTAAAAGAAGGGAAGTTGAGAAAATACGTGGATAAGGGTGCCTTCAAGAGAGATCGTGGGGCTAACACTAGGAAGAAAATAAGTTATAAATGTAGAGAAGATCCCCCTGGCAGACGTAACGACCCAATAGAGGATGATGATGATCCTGATCTTCCACCGAAGGACGACCATGTCCCTATGAAAAGGCTTAATATGATTTCATTCATTGTTGGAATGATATCTAGGGGCCTCGTAGGAGGAGGATACAAAATCGCTGATAAGAAGGCCTATGTAGCTGAAGCAAAGGCAGTAACAAAAGCTGTGCACTCAACCTCTATCGAAGCCATGCTAGAAAATAGGAAGAAAGTTGCTATGGATACTCTGATAATGGGTTTCTCAAGGATGGACTTCAAGGGCCTCTTAGCCCCACATAATGACCCTCTTGTCGTCACCACCAGGGTGCACGGATGTGAGGTACCGAGGATCTTGGTAGATGGGGGCATTTTTACAGACGTGATGTTTTGGCCATGTTTTAAAGCCTTGGGACTTTGCCGAGCTAGGATCGTCCCATACCATCATCCGTTGATTGGTTTCAGTGGGCAAAAGGTTCATCCCCTATGAATGTATGAGGATGATGTAAGAATGGGAGATGAGTGGACAAAATGGCTCACCACGAAGGTCAACTTTTTTTGTGATGGACAAAAATGTCTTCTCAGCTTACAACATTATACTGGGATGAGTAGCCCTCATGAAATTTACGGCCGTTCCTTTAATGGTCCACCAGATGATAAAATTATCGACCCCTTATGGGGTAGGAGAAGTTCAGGGAGATCAGACGATGGCACGAGAATGATAATTCAACTCTGCCAAGGAAAGAGAGGCACACAAAAAAGCAACCACTACTTATAATATTGATACCCTCGATCCTAAGGGTGAGACTAAGTTAAAGAAGGGAGAAGCCGCGGAAGAGTTATAATCCATCATACTCAATGAGGATGAACTGGAAAAAATCATCCAAGTTGGCAAGTCCCTAAGGCCAAATAGAAAAGAAGAACTCATCAAACTGCTGAGGAGAAGACAAAGCGTCTTTGCATGGAGTCACGCAGACATGCTGAGAATCGAACCCAAAATCTTATGTCACAAGCTCAACATGGTAGAGGATGCCAAGCCGATTAAGCAGAATAGGATAATTTATTCTCGAGAGAAATATAAGGTCATAAGGGATGAGGTCAAGAAGCTCGAAGAAGCTGAATTTATCGGAGAGGCCATCTATCCAGAGTGGCTATCTAATGTGGTCATAGTACCCAAAGAAAATGGGAAATGGAGGGTGTGTAGACTTCACTGACCACAACAAGTACTGCCCCAAAGACAGTTTCACTCTTCCCCGCATCGATCAAATGGTGGACGCTACTACAGGCCATAAGCTAATGAGCTTCATGGATGCATACTCGGGCTAAATTCATATCTTTATGAACCCTGAGGACTAAAAAAACAACTTTTATTAGTGATAAGGGAACTTACTGTTATAGGGTCATGCCCTTTGGTCTAAAGAATACAGGGGCAACGTATCAGCGTCTCATGAATAAAATGTCCAAAGATAAAATTGGGAAGTCTATTGAGGTCTATGTAGATGACATGTTGACCAAGAGTTTGAAAGCCAAAGATCATGTGGCCAACCTTGAGAGGACATTGGACACGATGGACAAATACTGGATGAAGCTTAACCCAGCCAAGTGCATTTTTAGAGTTAGACCAGGAAAGTAATTAGGGTTTAACGTCAATTAGAGGGGTATTGAGGCCAATCCTGAGAGGATAAAGGATCTCCTTGAAATGAAGACCCCCAAGACCATTAAAGATGTTCAGAGGCTCACAGGGCGAGTGGCTTAGATTTGTATCTAGAGCCACAGACAAATGTCTACCATTTTTAAAGTTCTCAGAAAGGCTTTTGAGTGGAACGGAGAGTGTGATAAGGCTTTCAAAGAGCTAAAGTCCTACCTAGGGTCACCTTTACTTTTATCATGACCAGTACAAGGGGAAATATTGTACATGTACCTGACAGTCTCAAAGTCATCCATCAACGTTGCAATAGTAAGGGAGGAAGATGGTGTACATAGGCCAGTGTATTTCAATAGTAAAGAACTTCAAGAAGAAGAGCAAAGATACCCTAGGTTGGAAAAATTAGTCTATGCACTGATTCATGCCTCAAGTAAAATAAATCCATACTTCCAGGCCCATACAATGGTCATCCTAACTGACTCTCCTCTCAGGCAAGTTATTCACAAGCCAAAAAAATTGGGGAGGCTAATGGCCTCGGCAATTGAATTAGGAGAATTTGATATTATATATCAACCCAGGATGGTTATCAAGGGACAAGCCATATTGGATTTTGTGGTTGAATTCACCTAGGAAGAGGCCAAGGCTGAAAATGAGAACCTTGAGGAGACAGATATTCAACAAAGCAGACTTGCTGACCTGACCACAAATGACTGAGACAAGCGTAGCTATAGAAAAATTTATTGAAAACATAGAGGGAAGATACCTCTTTAGACATGGATCACTCTCTAAGGGAAATTTCTCGAAAGAAGAGGGTGTGTGGAATCTATTCGTTGATGGGTCCTCATGCGAAAATGGAAGTGGCATTGGAATAATAATGTCAGCACGAGATGACACAGACATTGAGTATGCCCTGAAGTTAAAATTCAAAGCCTCCAACAACGAGTCAGAATATGAAACCCTGATAGCAGGCCTCTCCTTATTTAGGTCTCTTAGTGTTGTCCATCTCTTGTGCATAATGATTCAAGATTAGTAGTGAATCAGATACTAGGAGCATATGAGTCTAAGGATGAGAGAATAGCCAAATATCTTGAGAAAATGAAGTCAATGCTGAAAAGCTTCAAGGAATTAAAGTTGAAGAGGGTCCCTCGGCTAGACAACAACGGAGCCGGCACACTTGCAAGACTAGCCTCAGCACTAGAACACATATTAGAAGAATAGTGTCGGTAGAAATTATGCTTCGACCAGCGATTGAAGATGAAGACAAAGAACTTAACTTCTTACTAAATGTGAACATGGAAGACTCATGGATGGACCCTCCGTAAAGATATATTAAAGAGGAGAAGATATTAGAAGCAAAATTAGAGAGGAAGAAGCAAAGATACAGGGCTATAAAATTTACTATCATGGGGGATACCCTATACAAGAAAGGGTTCTTACTCCCATTACTCACGTGTGTTAACCCATCTGAGATTCCATACATCTTACAAGATGTGCATGAAGGGTCTTGTTAGAGTCACATTGGGGGAATATCGTTAGCCAAGAGGATAGTCACTCAAGGATACTAGTGGCCGACCTTGGACAAGGATGCTACGTCATATGTGAAGAAGTGTGATAAATGTCAGAGGTTCATCATCATCCCCCATCAGCCTCATTAACCTCTAACCTCCATCACCTCACCGTGGCCATTTGCAGTATGGGGAATCGATTTGGTAGGACTCTTACCCAAGGTAGTAAATAACTATCGATATTTGATCGTCGCGATCAATTATTTTTTAAATGGGTGCAGGCCGAGCCGATGATCATGATCACTGAGAAAAAGAACTTCCATTTCACCTGGAAGAATATCATATGCATGCATGGTCTCCCAAACACCCACGTCTCAGATAACAAGACTCAATTCAAGAATATTTCCCTTGAGAAGTACTGCGAAAGGGTTGGGATAAAGCAATTCTTTTCTACCCCAGGCTGACCCCAGGATAATGGGAAAACTGAGGTAACAAATCGAACAATTCTGGATGGGATTAAGAAAAAACTAGAAGTGGCAAAGGGAATATGGGTCGAAGAAGTATATTCTGTACAATGGGCCTATAGGACGAAAATAAAAACTCCTAAGGGGGAAACCCCCTTCATGTTGGCATATGGTTCAGAGGCCGTCATCCCCACTAAAATTGGGCTTCCCACTAACAGAATTAAAATGTATGACCCTGAGCGAAATATGAAAGAAAGGAGACTTTATGTTGACTTGATTGAAGAGAGAATAGAAGATTCTGAGATAAGACAAGAAACTTACCAGCAGAGGACAACTAGGTTTTATAACCAAAGAGTAAACGAAAGGCCGATAGATGTGGGGGATCTCATCCTAAAAAAGGCATGGAAAAAGCCTAACAATATTGACCCAAATTGGCATGGCCCATACAAGGTCATCAATGAAGTTGTCCCAGGAACTAGGCTAAAAAACCTTGAAGGAGGACCCTTTTTGAAACCCCTAAAATGCGGATCATTTAAAGAAATATTACCAATAATGTTGTAGTTGATGTCCTATTTGCTCACAATTGTAATGAATGTACTGCTTCAAAGAATAATTGAAATGAAATGAGAATATTCTATTTGCCCCTCATCTTATTGTTTGTCAATTTGGATATTTATTGAGGAAATTCATTTTAAACTATAAAACACCATTTGTGGTGAAGTATTCTTAAATGATATTCGGTGATACGACATCATGGATGGGGACAAACCCATCCATATGCTTTCAATAACATCGAAAGGAGTTTAATTCTCAAAACATCATTAATTTGGTGGATAACCTCCCTCGACTAGGATGAGGGATAATGGTAGGGACGACCATCCATTCATTCTCAAGAAAGAAGAGGGAGGACTTATGTTTTGAAAACCATCACAAATTTGGTGGTTAATCTCCCCGGGCTAGGATGAGGGTGAAGGGTAGGGATGACCCTCCATTCACTCTAAAAAAATATGAGGGAGGATGTGTGTTTGAAAACATCATTAATTTGGTGGTTAACCTCCCTCGACTAGGATGAGGGTGAATGGTAACAAGAAATACGAGGGAGGACGTGTGTCTGAAAACATAATTAATTTGGTGGTTAACCTCCCTCGGCTAGGATGAGGGTGAAGGGTAGGGACGACCCTCCATTCACTCTCAAGAAAGACGAGGGAGGACTTATGTTTGAAAACATCATTAATTTGGTGGTTAACCTCCCTCGGATAGGATGAGGTTGAATGGTAAGGACGACCTTCATTCACTCTCAAGAAAGACGAGGGAGGACTTATGTTTGGAAACATCATTAACTTGGTGGTTAACCTCCCTCGGCTAGGATGAGGGTGAATGGTAGGGAAGACCCTCCATTCACCCTCAAGAAAAACAAGGGAGGACTTGGAAGATGGTTAGCACAAATTATGAAAATGGCGGAATAAAAGGCCAAATTGAAAGAAAGAGCATTTTCATTAAAAAAGAGAGAGTTACAATACATAATGTTCAAAAGATGGCAAAAACTAAAATTACATCAAAAGGGTATAGGTCACAGACGACCACCCTAAAAAGATACCTCAGAGGGTAAGGCAGGGTCAGTAGCATTGGCTAGAGGCCGATTCTCAGATGTCCTAGTCCCCTCAACAGCCGTCTGAGACTCCACATTGGACAAAGCCTCGGCCATCAAAGGGTCTTCTAAATATGCAGCTTCTAGAGAAGGGTGAATGGCCGACACTGTGTCAGAAAACTTCAAGACGACCTACCGACAAGCCGTCTTAATCCCTCTCTCCAAATACCCAAGGCCGAAACCTTGGAATTCATAAAAAATCTTGTAGGCCTCCATAAGATCAACTCCGACCCTTTGAATAGCTGCTTCAAGGTCTACCTTAAATTACATTGCTTGACTGGTGAGAGCCTCGTCTTTAGCCATAAGAAGATTGTCCTTCTACTCAACTTCTCAACATGCTCCTTTATGAGCTCCCCAAGAACCCTAGAGTGATCAGCCTTCACCCTCCAGTTCTTTCTTGAGATTCTCCATGCCTCACTATGAACAGCCCTCTCAGCCTCTTGAATCTTTGGATAATTCTCATCCATCCGCTTCATAGCCGATGTAAAGGCACAGACAGACTGAAAAAGATGAGAGCAATGCTATTAATGAGAGGATGATGAAAATGTTATTACTAAGAGGATGGAGGAAATAGATGAGAGAGAATACCTGGGCCAGACTATGAACCCAAAGTCGTAGACTTTGGGTGGGGGAATCTTAGCTAAAAAGTCATAATCAGATGATGACGGGGTAGAAAACATGGAGGCATTGGCAGCCTTATTGGGGGGAATCAAAGATGAGGGGTCATCCTCTAACATGGTAAGGTTGGACGACCATAAGGCATCTAGAGATGAGGAAGAACTCGTCCCCTTAGTGTATATATCCGAGGCCTCCATCCTCACCCTCCTAGTGTCATCACGCTGACCCTCGACAGGAGCATCTCTCTCTTTCCTCTTATCTAAATCCTTATGGGTCGGTCCCATGGTCATCGGCCCCACATCAATTGTTTTCTTTTGGATTTTATTAGGATGTTTTCCTTTCGTCTTGAGACCATCCAGTAGAATCGGAGCCGACATCTCCCAAAGTGAATCAGGTATGTTTGGAGGACGATCTACAAAAGTAAGACGACATGTCAGATGACAAAAGTAAAGAGGGAAAACTTAAAGAAATTAAGATAAAAGGCAACTCGCATAATTCTGTCAAAGGGCTGACCCTCAAAAAGGCTTCTCTAAGGAGACGAGGGGTCATTAAATCCTTAAATTAGGTAATGGCACCGTCCTTTCCCTGTTACCTAAGATAATCAGCTATGGCCCTTTTGTCTAAGATAAGTATAGGGTCTGACCTTGCTTTCATGGAGGGGTTAGACCATGCTCGTGGGACCCTCGGGCTATCTTCTGGAGGATCAACCTCCGTGGGGAATTTCCAATCCCCCAAAACAAAGAAGAATCTCTTCTTCCAGTCATGGTTTCAAGTTTGTGAAACATGGATAAGTTTCTTGTCAGACCTCCTGGCCCCTATATGGAAGTATCCAGGTTGTTTGGATGAGAAGGTTATGTTATAACAAGCCAAGAACAGATCAGTCGATGGCTCATCAGTAAATGTATTCTTTCAGAGAGAAATATAGCTGAGGATGATCCTGCATGAATTAGGAGGAATATGGGTAGGAGAAACCCCAAGGGCAGAGAGTATAGAGACAATGGCAGGACGATGAGACAACTTGACACCGACCCTAAACATCTTCTCGTACATGTCTATTTCTCCCGCTCGCCCCTGGAAGACCTTCTCATCTTCATCTGGGATCCTCATGGTAACATTGGGTTTAACACCAAAGGAGTGTCTCCATAATAAGAGATCATGATCCTTGACAGACGAGACATAAGACGAGGCTATTGAAGTGTCGAACTGTTCCTCAACATTTGAACTCTCATTATCGCCCTCGACCCCACTACCCTCGTCCTCATTTCCCTCGTCCCCAGCTCCATTGACCTGATTGTTATCAAAGTGTGGGGGTCACCTGGAAAAGTGTCTTAAAATTCAAGGGGGGACATAGCAATCACAAGGACAGCTTCAGGGTTAACTGTTCCCTCGGCCTGTTCACAAGGGTTAAGTCTTGAGGGGTCGCCTCTTCCGGAGGTCCAGCATCAAAAGAGGATGAAACTCTGGTTTGTTTATCCACGACTTCTTCTTATCTCTGGCTCTCAATTGGAAGAAAAGATGACCCAAAAGGGTCATAGGGTGATGGTAAAATTGTACCTAATGGAATTGGGAAATGGGTCATACCCAGACAGGGTCAGCCCTTCGTCAAAACTCGTTCTCTTTTTCTATCCTCATAATCTCTGTAAAGAACCTCTCTCTCAAAGTTGGAAACTCCTCGGTTAAATGGGTTAGCCTCTGGATCATTAATCGGAAGACCCTACACTTAAGGATTTTCTCAAAACAACCTACAAACTAATTAAATAGTTTACCAAGTTGACTTCGAGATCGAACTTAGAGAAATGAAAGGTTTATGGAGGAACAACCAAGAACATGAGACCTAAAATGCACTGTAGAAGAAGACCAGAGGGTCACGGAGGAACCTAAAAAAGATATAAATTAATACCGAACCACCACAAAATGGTGGGGGAGGGACCCAATAAGGCCTATCAATCGATTTCTAACCCTAAAACCACCGATGAAAGGAGGATACACGCCGAAAAAATGAAAACTAGCCAAGAAAATTTCGCAGAAACTATTCAAAGAAGAAACTAAAGGAAACTAGAAAAAAGAGAAAGAAAATGGAAAGAACGGTGAAGGGATTACCTGGAACAGAAGACCGAAGGTGGAAGAAACTGGAAGAAACATAGAGCTTTCACAAAAATGCAAGAATGGAGGTGAATTGCCAAGGCTAGAGAGAGAGAGTGCATGCAAAGAAGAAAGAGAAATAATTGATTAAAAAGGTTTAAATACCTTATCATTATTGGACTCAATAACCAAGGCGGTGCACATCCCACGAGGAGAATCATCATTAGTGCATAAAGTCCTAAGTGTGGTATGCAACCGTCATTTATGGGGAACACACGATGATTGACAGCTGATATACATTAATCAACTTGACAAGTGTCACTCATCAGCTTGGACACTCATCAACTCAACATCCAAAGATATTATTACCCCTCAGCCACCTCGACAGCATCGATGACTAAGGGCTAGGGGTGATTGATATACCAAAATACACCCTCGGCATGGCCGAGGGAAGCCTCCTCTTGGACGATGGTTCAACCTTTCACCATCCAGGGGCCATACTGAAGATATACCAAAATATACCCTCAGGGGGTCATACTAAAGATAGTGGTCGGCCAGGTCGATGCCACTGATATGCAGGGTTTCACCTAGGCACGAGCGTTACCACGCACCGGTCATTTTGAATTTGGCTCACCTGAACTATACAAAAACCTAAACTTATGACTACACTCCACGGGTGAGTATAGCGGCCAAGTCTGGGTATCGAAATCCACAAAGACGAGTTGCTAGAATTTATATGGTTTACTACTTCACAAATAAAAGTTTAAAAGATGATTATACACAAAAAAGAAAAGATGCACAAATGGGAAAGATTAATCTAGGCGAGTGTATTTAAACAAGATTAACAAAGCGGTAAAAACTGTAGGTTTCATCGAATATCCCTCACCCGAGTTAATTAGTATAAAATGGTTACATGGGTAGACGAGTTATTACGAATGCGTCTCGTTTCAACAGTTAATTAAATCAAGGGTTGCCACGCCCCTAAATTCGCATAAAAGCCTAATACAATTTTAGCGTCAACAAATACCCCAGAAATTACGTATGCAAGGTCAAACACACGGAGCATATATGATATGCTCTATCAAATCTCCTAGGCACAAAAACTAGGACAACACACCCGAAATAGACCCGTAAATCCATTATTAAAGCCAAGAAATATATCAACCCAAAGTGAGTTCAATCCGACACAACATAGACTAATTTAGCTAGAAACCATATTAAAAAAGCGGTAAATAAATGCAATAAATCTACACTAGAAAGCAACTAAATGAAAGCATGTAAATAAAGTATGTAAACTAAATTAGAAAGTAATAAATTAAGGAAATACAAACTATATTAATGGAGACGGAAGATGAATAATCCACTTACAAACCCAAATGGGTGTCAAACCAAGAAGAAATGTAGAATGAGCTCTCAAACTCCTAAACCCTGACCTAAACTATCTAAAAACTAATTATATCTATGTATATCTAATTATTACAACAAAAAATATTTATATAGTAAGTTGGAATTAAATTAGAAAAGAAAAGGAAAAAGAAAATAAAATGGGAAAATATCGCTGAAAACAGGGGGTCGATCGATCGACCCCTTTGGTCGATTGATCGATTGAGCAGATATTTGACATCTGCTTCCCACGATGAATGAAAATTGATGGATCAATCGATCAATCCTTCTGATCGATTGATCGATCAAGAAGGGTTGCGTCAATCTTTTTCCAATTTTGGGGTAGTTGGAAATCTCTTCCGCCCAAAGTGCCGTAACTTCTTCGTTAGGGATCAGAATTGTTCACCGTTCATGGCCACGCAAAGCTCACACAGAGGGTTACATCATCCATGAGATGTTGGTCCAGGTGCTCAAACTGTGAATTGACTAAAATGCCCTTGAGCTTGAGATTGCATACGAAAATTAGTCGGAATGCATCCGAGCTTCACACTTAGCATCCAAATACCTATAAAAGCTCAATTAACCCCTGCAAAGCATGTTAACATATAAATCCGAGGTTGTATTGTTAACAAGCATAAATATAGGGAATAAGATACCCGAGGAGGGTAAAATGCGAAGGTTCGAGGGATGAAATACGGAATATTTGCGTATTATCATCCACCATTGGCAATACAAGTGCTGCTGAATAGCCCATACAAGCCTAAGCCCATGCAGTTCAGACGACCATACGACTGGCCGACCCTATGTGGGCCGACAGTACGAATGTCCTACATCCAACAATCAGGATGCCCATTAGGCTATCATCATCCTCGGCCTATCACTATAGGCTGAGGGTGACACCATCATGACGGGTGATTTGGGTACCTAAGTAGGCCTAATTAGGAGAGATAGAGGTGGAGAGTTTAAGGACTCTAGAATTTCTAAATATTGTGTAGCTAGTGGCTATAAACATGAGTTAGTGCTCCCAAAACCCCGCAACAGAATGGTATAGCTGAACGAAAGAATATGAATTTATAAGAAATGGCTAGGTTTATGTTACATGCTAATAATCTCCCTAGATACTTTTGGGAGAACCTGTCCAAACCGCGTGTCACATTATTAATCATATCTACCTCAAAAAAAAATCCAAAGAAACATCTTATGAGTTATGGTTCCACAAAAAGCCTAATCTAAAATATTTTAAAACCTTCGGTAGTATCTACTATATCTGCAAAGACAAAGAGCATCTTTCAAAATTTGATACTTGAGGAGAAAAGGGAATTTTTCTTGGCTATTCCCAAAATAGTAGGGCTTCGCGTGTTTTTAACTACAGAACAAAAACTATTATGCAATCAATTAATGTAATTTTAGATGACACAAGTATTAGGAGTAGTGACAGTCAACCAGTAACATTTGATGAGGACGATCCTATTTTATCACATGATCCTCAAGTTGATACTGATTCACTGCTACCTGAAAATCCTTCTATACCCACTTAGGTTTTAAAGATCATCCCAGTAAAACCATTGTTGGTAATCCTTTGAAACTAGTTCGAACTAGATCCGAACTTTGACAAGTGGCACAATATTCTTGTTTTGTTTCTCTTGAGGTACCTAAAAATGTTAATGATGCCCTTAATGATTCTTTTTGGATAAATGATTTGGAAGAAGAGCTAATCCAATTTAAGAGTCACGATGTTTGGAATCTGGTTCCTAGACCTAAATATTCAAAGGTTGTTGGCACAAGATGGATTTTTAAAAACAAAACTGATGAAAAATGGTAGGTCATTAGAATTAAAGCTAGGTTGGTTGCCTAAGGTTACTCTTAGATTGAGGGAATTGATTTTGACGAAACCTTTTCACTTGTTACTCGTCTAGAATCAAATCGTCTCCTTATAGCAATTTCTTGTCATATGCAATTCAAATTATTCCAAATTGATGTTAAATCCACTTTTTAAATGGAATTTTATCAGAAGAAGTTAACGTAGAACAACCTAAAGGATTTATTGATCATGAACACCCAGACAACATCTACAAGCTTAAGAAAGCTCTATATGGTTTGAAACAAGCTCCTAGGGCTTGGTATGAGAGATTGTCGACTTTCTTAGTGTCTCACAACTTTTTTTTGTGGAGGAAATGATCAAGCACTATTTGTTAGAAAATAAAATCAACATGTCTTAATCGCGCAAGTGCATGTGGACGATATTATTTTTGGTTCAACCTATCCTAAACAAGTAGAGAATTTTTTTGATATCATGCATACCGAATTTCAGATGTCTTTAATGGGTAAACTACAATATTTTTGGGTTTACAAGTAAAAAATGCAGTGATGGTATTTTTATTTCCCAATCCAAGTATGCTGTAGACTTACTTTAAAAATTCGCCTTAGAAAATGCTAAACCTTCCAGATTCCCCATGAGTACTTTAACTAAACTATCGAAGGATGATATTGGGAAAAATATAGATCCCACTCTTTATAGAAGTATGATAGGAAGTTTGCTGTAGCTTACCGCGTCTCGACCTGATATATCTTTTGTCGTGTGTATATGTGCTAGATATCAAAGTAACCCTAAAGAGTCTCACTTATTAAGTGTAAAAAGGATTATTAAATATGTTAAAGGTACTCTAAAATTTGGTATTTGGTACACAAAACATACAACTAGTTATATTGCCGGATATACCGATGCCGATTGGGTCGGTTGTATTGATGATAGTAAGAGCACTTCTGGTGCTTGCTACTATGTAGGCAATAATCTTGTTGGTTGGTCGTGTAAGAAACAGAATTGCATTTCATTATCTAGTGCTGAATCAGAATATATAGTAGCTGGTAGTTGTTCTGCTCAATTACGATGGATTAGACAAATTCTTAGTGATTATGGTCTCACAGAAAAATAATTAACCATGTTTTGTGATAATCAAAGTTCCATTAATATTTCCAAAAATCCTGTTTTTCACTCACGAACTTAGTATATTAAGACTAGACATCACTTTTTTCATGACCTTGTCGAATCCAAAGATATCACTATTGAATATCTGAACACTCAAAAATAGCTCGCAAATCTCTTTACAAAACCTAACATTCGTTTTGAGTATTTGCGTACCGCTATAGGCATGATAACTCTCAATTAATCTGTATGTTTTTGTGATTTATACCCTTGTATATTTTAGAAAAATTGGGGGAGAAGATCTTGAGTATTACTTTTCTATCTTACTATCTATTTCTATTCTAACTCAACTAATATGACAAATTTAGTGTTTATCTTGTCACATGCATTTCAGACCCGTTGTACATCATGTTTATACGTTGTAGGGTATTTGTCTATATGTAGTTGAGTAATGTATTTTTTTTGCATTATTTTCGATTCTAGGATGGTAAAGGGTGGTTAGAATTTTTGTAGAGGACACATAGGATTTCTTTTTATTTTGACCCAAGAGTACTGAATGCTCAAGGGAATTTTGTCTCTAATATCCAAAGGGGGGGGATTAAGAACACACTATATATTGACTCACTTGAGTCTTCATATATAGGAGTTCTAACTAGTTTGGATATATAGACAAAACAGGTTAGTAAAGTTTGAGAACACTATCTCCTCAAAGGTACATACTTCAAGAAGAAATCCAGTCCAAGAGAACCTTCAAAGGGAAGTAAATTCTAAACCCTAAGACCCCAAATAGAACACTTGCACTGCATCCAACATATTACCTATGTGCTTTAATGATTAATCAACACTTGAAATCATTTTAAAATCAATTTAATTCCAAACAAATCATTTTATATAATTTTAAACAATTTTTAAATGATTTTTGAATTAATTAAAAATTGGTTTTAAAAGTGTTGTGGGTATAAATAGAATTTCAAAGGCTTATTTTATACACTGATTGTTTGCTTGGGTAGAATCCAAAAGCGCTAGAGACTTTGAGGTGTGCTTTGTAATTATTTTTATACGCGCGTCTCAGCCTTCAGCCTATGCGTACACGTGTTGGTCACATAACGGTTGGATTTGTGTTTTCTTATAGACACATAATGCGTATTCAATCTCAGCCCTTGGATCATTTTAATCATCGTACTGCATGCGATCTTTCTCAATCCTTGTGATCCCAGCCTTACCCAATCAGTGAACTTTTAACCCACCGCCTGTGTTAAACTGTTGGATCAAAGTCAATCCATGTAGACTTCATCTCAGCCGTAGGATTGATGCTGATGTTCTTGATCCTTCTACGCCTAGTATAAAAACGGATCTATTCTCAGCATTTTGAAACTTTTGTCACTTAGTTATTTTTTAGAGAAAAGAGAGAGTAGAGAGAAGATAAAGAGAGAGATAAGAGAGAGAAGGGATAAGAGAGGGAAAGGAAAGTGAGAGAGATTAGCAGAAGAAAACCCTAAGCGTTCTTCGTGGTGCAACTCCTCCTAAATCAAAACACCAAACCTAAACAGTTTCAAACAATAAAAAACCCAACTTGTGAGAGTTAGATCCTCCTAAGGTTTCTATGTTATTTGTTGTGTGTTTTTCTTTTTGAAGACATCTTCAAAAACGTTGATTCTCTCAAAACTCATCTTTAAGGAAGATTTAAGTTTCATTATTGAAACTGAGTCTTTCTAAAAGAGAACATCTCACGTATATTTTCTGTTTCTCTTTTTAGATCTAATTTCTTAGATCTAATCTGTTTCAACTAGTTTTGGAAATAAAAACTTTTAGTTTCGAAAATAATTTTCAGATCTAGTGAGTTGTGTGTTTCCAATTTTTTATTTCATACTTTATGAAATACTGGTGTATAAAAATAACAGGAACACAAACAAACTCGTGCTAATTTTTTAAAGTGTTCAGATCTGAAAAATAAGTTTTATATATAAAAACTTGTTGAACCTGTGCTTGCATGTTAAGTCTGAATCAGATTTGATAAAGTAGATTTCTATTCTAGTCTGGATTTTCAATTGGAGGTTTACAGTTTTAAAAATATTTTCAAAACCCATAATTGTATAAGACCTTGAACCATCTTCCGAGAAAGGTATCCTTGAGATCCGTGGTTATATAAAAGATCAAGAACCCTTAGCTTGAGAAATCAAGATTCATAAATAACTTTCGTATTAGAACTATTGTAATTTGTTAGGAAAGTTTGTATAAATCTTGAGAGGATGAGTTTCATGTTTGCATGTAGTAACACGTCACAAACACTATCTCACACGAACGCTTAGAAACTGTGGTTCTATTTGAGAATCTTGAATTTGAAAGTCTTGCTGGAATCTGAATTCAAAGATAAGGATATCAAGGAAAAGACAAAGAAGCAGCAAGAAAGGATCAAGTTCCAAGTCAGAATACCTTTGGAGTGGAGAATCTCATGTAGGTACATTCTGAACTTAGGTTAGGATCTTTGTGGTTTGCTTAAGTGTTGTAACTTGATTTTTATTCTAGTGGATTTTTGTTTTGTGCCGTAGAGGGCACCATAGCTATTTCCTTTGTTTAAGGGTTTTACCACGTTAAAATTCCTGTGTCTATTTCTTTGAATGTTCTTAACTGTTGTTGTGATTGGGACTGCATGGTAACGATAGTAGATGTTCATTAAAAATTAAACTTAAGGTATTCAACTATCGAATTTAATCCATACAATCAGAAAAGCTTTTACAACACATCTTTTATTTTTCAAAAAGAGTTTTGCCCAAAACGTTTGTTCGGAGTTTATTAAACTATAACTATTTGTTATTAATCTTGCAAACAAAAGGCTTTGAGTATTGCGATCTTTTTTCACTAAGTAACTAACATGTGAGCAAAAACATGGAGTAACAAAGAAGTGGATAGAATGTCCCACACCCCCTAAGTTAAAACCTGACATTGTCCTCAATGTGAATTAATAACCAATTTAAAGAGATGAAACGAGCAATATTACCCAAAATTGGAGTAATCCCCATAAGAACAAGTCCAAAGAGTCTACAAAACAAGTTAGTACCGAGCATAGAAAAAACAATAACAAAAAGTTGACTAATTACAGTAGACTAAATTAAAAAGGAAAGAAAAGATAAAAAGAATAAAAATCTAACTATATACAACCTACTATTTAGGCTTCACATTAACTGTACACTAGAAGTCTAAATAGTTGAGGGTCCACCGTGAAAATGATTTGACTTTGGAGGATACCCGGAGTACCCTCACTCTCAAGCATGCCTTTCAAAAAATATGAATTTCGTTTTAACAACGAAAGATATGTGTAAGGCAGAAGAAAGGAACCATCGTCAATTAAAAGTTTTGGAGGGATGATGGGGGGTTTGGATTGAGAAGGTCACAAAAACATGTGGGAACCGAGAAATGCAGAATATCCTCCCAAGGATTTTGAAATTGGAATGGGAGGGGCGCACATGAGGGCAAAGATGCCTTCATGGAAGGAGACTCGAGCAAGTGCTCCTCGTCGGCGAAAAGGTTTAACACATTGAAGTTTGAAACCGATTTATTGGGTACTTGGGATGGTGTGATAACAAAAAATGAAAATGGGGAGGAAAGAAATTCAAACTCAAGAGATGCGTCATCATCGCTTGAAGATTGTGTTTTGAAAGAAATAACGTCATTTTCAATGAAATGTTCTTCTTTGGGGGCCAAAAAAGAAATCATTTCATTGCAGATAGATATTGCATCATTTTCATCCTCACTTTCAATATCTATTATGCAATGGGCAAAGTCGACAATGATTTGTTCCAAAGTAGGCGCAAAGTACTCATTTGGTTCAAAACATTCCTCGACTTCAAAAGTCTCGGAAGAAAAATCGTCGTCGGATTCAAATAATAAATCCAACTCATGCTCCCAACAATGATTTTCTTCCTGATAATGATTTTCAAGTTTCTCATTCTCAAGCACACACAAGCCCTCGCCAAAAGTCGTAGGCCGAGGCGTGGATTCTTGAAAATGCGAACATTGAAAATTACCATCAGACTTAAACTTAAACTCATTATTATAAGAATTTTGAAAACTATTTTAATTCGTTTCAAAATTACTATTATAAGGAATTAGAGGCCCAAAATCATTATCATCATCATCAAAATTCTAATAACCCAAGTTTTGACTTTTGTTATGCTCGCCCAAAGTCATATTTGAATTTGTAATTTTTTGGGACTCTAGGTATTGACCTAAAGTCATAGGATTGTGGGAATTTTGAGAATTATAATAATGATTATCGAAAGAATTTGAATAAGACATGCTTACCCCAAAAATGGCTCGAAGTGGTGAATTCCACAAAGTAGATGGGCGTGGGAAATTCTAGAGTTTCTTGGCGCTCAAATGTATAAGTCCTATAAAATTGTTAGACAAATAATACAAATAGAAAGAAAATACTACAAAATACTAAATAAAATAAATTCTAAAACAAACTCATCCCTGGCAATGACGCCATTTGATAGGCAGGGTTTCGCCGCGGTGCAAGCATCACCTACGCGACAGTCGTTTGAATTAGGCTCAGCTGAACTATACAAAAAACTAAACTTTTGACTACACTCAACGGGCGAGTATAATGGCCAAGTTCGGGTATCAAAATCCACAAAGACGAGTTGCTAGAATTTATATAGTTTACTACTTCAGAAATAAAAGTGTAAAAGATGATTATACACAAAAAAGAAAAGATGCACAAAAGGGAAAGATTAATCTAGGCGAGTGTATTTAAAGTAGATTAACAAAGCGGTAAAAACTATAGTTTACATCGAATATCCCTCACCTGAGTTAATTAGTATAAAATGCTAACATGGGTCGACGAGTTATTACGAATGCGTCTCATTTCAACAATTAATTAAATCAAGGGTTGTCACGCCCCTAAATTAACATAAAAGCCTAATACGATTTTGGAGTCAATAAATACCCCAAAAATTACACATGCAAGGTCGTAAGCTCAAACCATACATGATATGCCCCGTCAAATCTCCTAGGCGCAATAACTAGGGAAATGCACCCGAAATAGACCCGTAAACCCATCACCAAAGCCAAGCAACATCTCAACCCAAAGTGAGTTTTATCTGACACAACCTAGACTAACTTAGCTAGAAAGCACATTAAAAATGCGATAAATAAACGCAATAAATCTACACTAGAATGCAACTAAATGAAAGCATGCAAAGAAAGCATGTAAACTAAATTAGAAAGCAAGAAATTAAGGAAATACAAACTATATTAATGGAGAGGGAAGATGAATAGTCCACTTACAAACCCAAATGGGTGTCAAACCAAGAAGAAATGTAGAATGGGCTCTCAAACTCCCAAACCCTAACCTAAACTATCTAAAAACTAATTATATCTATGGATATCTGATAATTGCAACAAAAAACCTTTATATAGTAAGTTGGAATTAACTTAGAGAAGAAAAGGAAAAAAAATAAAAAGGGAAAATATCGCAGAAAATAGGAGCAGATATTTTCCCACTACTTACCACGATGAATGAAAATTAAGGGATCGATCCATCCATCCTTCTTATGGATCGATTGATCAAGCAGGGTTGCATCAATCTTCCTCCTGTTTTGGTGTAGTTGGAAATATCTTCCGCCAAAAGTGCCGTAACATCTTTGTTAGGGATCAGAATCGCGCACCGTTCTTGGACACACGAAGCTCTTACACAGGGCTACATATTTTGTGAGATGCTGGGCCAGGTGCCTAAACTATGAATTGACTAAAATTTCATTGAATGTGCGATTGCGTATGAAAATTAGCCGAAATGCGTCCGAACTTCACACTTAGCATCCAAATACCTATAAAAGCTCAATTAACCACTGCAAAGCATGTTAACATAGGAATCCTAGGTTATCTGGTTAACGAGCATAAATATAGGAAATAAGATACCCGAGTGGGCTAAAATGCGCAGGTTCGAGGGATATAATACGTAATATTTACGTATTATCAGCCACCATTGGTAATACAAGTGATGCTGGATGGCCCATACCAGCCTAATCCCATACAGTTCAGATGACCATACGACTGGCCGACTCTATGTAGGATGACTATACAAATGCCCTACATCGAGAAATCAGGACGCCCATTAGGTCATCATCAGCCTTAGCTCGTCACTATAGGCTGAGGGTGACCCCATCATGGTGCGTGATTTGGAAGACGCATGGGACAGTCCACGTGGGACTCATGTAGCACGTGGAATAAACCGTTATAATAAGATCATTCCCTCATGCAAGGGAATATTATATCTTCATTACCCGCAAGTGGCCTATCTAGGTGTCAATGGGGAATTAGTTACATCATCATTCACATGGTCGATGCATGCTTTGGGGGTATACTACTTCCCCCAAAACCTATATATACTTGTCATATTCAACCTTGCGAGAGGATGGATAATTGAAACCCTAGCTAAAACTCTATTTTTACACACAGTAGATATATAGATAGATAGATAGATAGATAGATAGATAGATAGATAGAGAGAGAGAGAGAGAGAGAGAGAGAGAGAGAGAGAGAGAGAGAGCTTATGTGCATTGTATCTAAGGCCATCAGTGCCCATATTTAGTGGATCACACACTCACAGTGGATGTAAGCCTGATTGGCTGAACCACTATACATCATCGTCTTCATTACTCTTCTACTCATCTCCTTCTATATACATACATACATATATAACTATATTGCTGTCATTATTGCTACTATTTGATCTCTACCACATCTTATCTGGTGGTGCTGTTCTAAGCATCATCAATGCATGGAATGGTGGGTGCACCCGGATCTTTAAAATTTTGGTGGAAGGTCACTTAACATGATTAAGTTGATGTTTTGTCTAGGAACAAATGTTTCTTTACCTTTAACCTGCTTTTCACCGTCAATAAGTCCTTAAGGACTTTAGCATAGGCAGGAATTTTCTTTATGGCATCGAGGGAAGGTAAATTCATCTTTACTTGGTTGAAGACATTTATCACATCTTTATGGGAGGTCACTTTTTGATATGGAACCAACCATTGAGGGAACGACACAGCAATGGGTGGTTTCAAATTGACTTTAGGCCCACTAGTGTTTTTTTCATCGTCACTCTCATTTAAGGGGCATCTTCAGTCTTTTTTTGTTTCGGGAAAAACCTCGTTGTCTTTAGGGTGTTATATGGGAGAAGTGATGAATCAACAACTCTCCCACTACGTAGAGTGGTAATTGTACTACATTTCTCTGGACGGTCATGAGATGTAGCGCTAAAACTAGATTGACCTTAGGGAGGTCTTTGGACTTGGGGAAAAAGTTACCCTTCTCTTGGATACTCATTGATGCTTGCAACTTAGGGAGATTCACATTTATTTTGGTGAACATGTAGTCATACTTAGCATTGGTTGCATTCTGGTACTGGATGAATTGGTGTATAGTATCCTCCATATTTCTCTGTGGTGGGTTGATATATGGTGTGAGAGGTGGTTCTTGCATATATGTAGCTTGTTGAAAATGTGAAGGCGGTGGTGGGGGAGGGTCAATGTGTGAATTAGGATTCAACGCAGCATGTTGTTACCCGTAGCTAAAACCAGAATGGTTCCTCCACAAAGGGTTGTAAGAATTCCCATCCAGGCCATTTAAATTATCCTTAAAATTTCCTATCTCTCCCACTTGCTCTTGAATCATAACTTTGCAGGCGGGTATCGTCGGAAAGTCCTTTATTGAATGACCTGCCGTACAAATGGTACACACCTTTTCCTTTGATTGAGCAGATTCGGGTGCTTATGTTTCCTGCAGTTCGACTACGTCTTTTAACTATTTAGAAAGTTGGTTTATTTGAAGTTGCATTGCACCTTCTTTATCTAATTGATAGATTCTGGATGTAGAAGGAACAATGGGAATCTTTCGAACCCGATTTTAGGTGGTAGGATCAGATGTGTCCCATGCTTGATTAGTCTTGATGACATACTTGAGATAGGACTTAGCATAGTTCGCATCTAACTCCCAAAATGGTCTCTCGCACATAGTTTCAACGAGTTATTTAAACGCTATGCTTAGCCCTTGGTGAAAGAAAAATATGAGATGATACTTCCCAAAACCATGATGTGGGCATGTACTAACTAGCTCATTGAAACGTTCCTAACATCAATCAAATGGCTCATTTTCTTATTATCGAATTGTTTAAATTTGAGCTTTGATGGAATTTGTTCGATGTTGTGAAAATAACTTTAAGAGAAAATTGGATTACATCTCTTTGTATGATCCAATTGAGTTTGGTGATAAAGACCATAGCCATGTCTTTGCTTTATCCTTCAGGGAGAAAAGGGAAAAGTTTTAGGCGAAAGACATCTTATGTGCAAGCTTAATCGCTAAATGTATCATATGCCTCTTTGAACTCGCGGATGTGGAGGTATGGTTTCTCTGAATACAACCCGAGAAATGTGGGGAGAATTTGTATCATCCCATTACGAAAGTGGAACTGTCTAGCATTGTACATAAGTAGAATGCATCTTGGGGTGATAGTTCTCTTGGGATATAGGATCTCTCTCATGGTACGCTATGGAAACTCACCCTCACTCGTACAAAAACTAGCATTCTCAGACATGGTTTTCTCTCCAATTGACTCAATATTCTCACTCGGTGTCCTAGAAGTGTGACTTGTAATGGAATTTGGCGGTGTAGGAGCTGGAACCTAGATCTGAGGTTAGTTAGGAGTGTGTGGGTATCAGGATCATACTAAACTATTGGATTCTCGTGAATTCATGTGGGAGTCGATTGAGGGGTTTGTTATGGATTTTGTATGAAAGGGCTACGAGACATGTTATATTTTTTTTTCTTTTCAATTTTTTGCTTTTTTTTTTTAATTTTGAATTTATGATTTTTTGACTTTTTAAGATTTCGAGTCAAAATTTAGATTATATCGATCTAACCTAACAGTCTAACTAATTCCCCGGCAACGGCGCCAAAAACTTGACGCGACTGAAAATGTGTCTCTAGTGCGTGCTAATTACGATTGAAGTGCAAACCAATCGCATAAGTAATAAACCCGATAAAATGGTGTCGAATCCTCAGGTAAATAGGACGATCTCCCGTGTTGACGATATGTAAGATGACTCATCCTAAACTAAATCAGAAAAATAATGAAAAGATACTGGGATTTGAATTTGATATATTAACTAAGTGAAACTTAATTAAACTACGAGTGCAGGACTAAACTAACTATGACTGAATAAATATGAATAAGAAAGATAGGTTGTAATACAATCCCCCAAACCCTAATATGTTTACCAGATATAAAACTAGGTGTGAATTAGATAATTGATTAAATCATGCCTTTATTAATCTCAAACATTACATATATGAGGGTACTAGCCTGGATCATACATAGTCAATAGTAAGAATAAAGTGGTGTCGAAATAGCTAACACGCGCGTCGCACTCTTAAACACCCCAATTACCTAGGGCAAATGAGGTTAAAAGTTCTAAAATGGTTGTGACTACTACACAACATGATTCCATCATTTATTTAATTCAAGGGACTAATTTTATAGTCATGCAAACCACATCGAGTTGTGTTCATGCATCCCCACCCTTAAAGGTCTAGCCTAACATGGTGCAATTAATTAAAGCTATGTTTTGAACTGTGCATATATTCAAAACCATTATAAAATTTATTCGTAGATAAGCAAGAGAATCTAAGAACTTCTGGAAATAAACAAATCATGCACGAATTATAAACTTCGAACAATAGAGGATAAGAAACAAACTCTATTGAAGAAATCTTTAATTGCAAACCATAAAATTGTAAACTTGAGTTCCTAAGGTTCTTGGCCTTTTTCTCTCTCTAAAACTATGCAGAAAGGAACTCATTCATGTCTGGTAAAAAGTTGGAATAAAAACACTAAGTTTTTACAAGAGTTTGTTCCATACACAACTCTAATTAAGAAAAAAAGATAATTCAAAAATTCTTCAGTCGAACTGGTCCGGGCCAGAGGTATCTGTTCAGTTTATTTTTTACAAAAGTCTTGGCAGCACCAGATCGGTTTGTTTTTCATCCTCATCGGTTCGGTTATCCTTATACAGAAGATTTACCAACGCCAAACCGGTTCGTTTTTCCTTTTCATCACTTCGATTTTCCGTATACGGAAGAGTTACTAAAATCGGACCTGTTAATTTTTCTCCTTCATCGGTTCGGTTTGGCTTATTCAGTTTAAGGAACCAGTCTGGTGATATCCCCATCCGTTCGGTTCGCTCTATTTATTTTTTTCTTCTTTCTTCTCCTTTATTTATTCTCAACTTTGACTCTTCGTAACTTTTTATCCGGGACTCGGATTTGGATGCCATTTCTTCCTACATGCTCACGGACTCAAAATCTTAGACTTTCCTTTAGGTTCCATGTCTGAATTCCTGGTATTAAATTACTATTTTTCCCTTTAAATTTTATTCTTTTATCTTCTTTCTTTCTTCCTATTTTTTTCTTTCTTAGCGTCCACTAAATACCTGCAAAATTGATGAAAACTATGCGAAACTGAGCATACTCGTTACAAAATGTCAGTAGTAGTGATATGAGATAAATCAACTCGAACTACACCGCATGGAGTGTTAAAAGACTCTAAATTATAGGAATAAATATGAAGAATTTATGCCTAATCATTCATCTAAGGAAAGAACAACTATGACATTGCCTTCTTGAAGGTTTAGTTCTTCATCCCATTAACATTTAAAATTGGTTTTGGCTAAACCGATTGAGTCACCCGCCACCACAATAACAGCAGAGCCATATGTGGTGAATTGGTAACAACTTTTCATTGACATCCATTGGAGGTATCTGCAAAGTTGTATTTCAGAATTTCTCATTAATTATCTTGCGAAGATAATAATAATCCGATGTTAAGTGTTGAACCCTTAGGAGAAACTCGCAAAAATTTGCATCGCTCTTTTCTGCTGTAGTGTGTATTTTACCATTAAAGTGAGGAGGACTGGCTACCCCCTCTCAGACTAATGTTCGAAAAAATCCATAGCTTCTTCTAGTATCCATAGTAGTGGATGCAAAACATCACCTCCGAACATCCTCTTACATGAAACACTCCCCTCAGGTGATATTTGAACACATCTCTTCCTTTTTTGGTCTACCGTCCATATGGACAATTGCTTTCTCCCGAGTGACCTCGAATATCCCCATGAGGAGCTACTAGAGTCCTCCAACTAAAATATTTGGGTTGATAATAATAGCAATAATCCTCGCATCTAGATTGAATTCTATGAACATTCCTTCCTTAATCTAATTTATCAAATGGACCTTTTGCTCCTCGATAAGTCCATCCAAAAAGATGTCTAACAATCTCGCCTCAACTACTTATTCGTGAACATCTAAGAATTTCTCCCTGAAATGTTGGATATACTCCATTATCTCCTCATTTAGATTTTGTGCTTAGTGATGAAAAATAAATAGATAAAGATAGGATAACATAGTATCCATATCCGTATCCACCCACTCCCTGCATTATCCATATCCGTATCCGTATTCACCTGGATAATAATTACAACTACTCGTATCCATATCCTCTTGGATTTCCCAGATTCAAATAGTATCCTTATCTATTTTTATTATTTAAGATACATTAAGACATATATAGCTTATTAAACACTAATTTAATCATTGAACCAAATATATAATTCACCAAGTAAGATACAAAGAATGTGTAAACCATCAAATTAAATTTTAAAAGAATGTACGAACATATATACTAACCTTTAATGTGCATTTTCCATTCAATTATGATACTCCATTGATATTTGTATCCTCACCATTTTCTCTAATGTTTGAACAAAAGTGAAACGTCATTTTACCTGAAAAATGTAACTCAATTAAAATATTAAGTGAGTAAGTAGAGAATATAAAATAACAAAGATGGAAAGATATTTTTTACCCCTTAAGTTCCTTAAATGTGCCATTTCTTTGTATTTTTTTCGCATTAAGCATTCAAGTACCCATAACTCACAAGTTAGTAGTAATTCATAAATAAATTAGGACATATCTATTATTTGAAACAACTAATTCATCCAAATAAATTATCAAGTCCCTCAATATTTTTTAGTAGCTGAAGAGAGCTATTTAATAGGTTTCCCAGCTTATACGTATTGATGAAAAAATTCTATTTTAAATAAATAAAAGCTAATACTACATGGATAGAAATATTACAAAAGTGAAAATGGATATACAAAAATCCTTGGGATGTTATATTCCCTAGATACTTAGAGAGAGGAAAGGGGGGTCTTGACTAAGATCGATGGGATGACTGAGGGAAGGACTGATGGAGAGAGGAATGGGAGAGGTCTTAAATAAAATGGAGAGCTGGTGGTGATAATCGAGTAGGGTATAGATTTTAGATCTAAAATTACCTTTTAATATTTTAAAAAAATAGCAAATTAAAACCCACTAATCCCACTTGACTGATATTGTAACACAAAATATGTTAAATAAATAAACTTATGCTAATTGTTGTACTTATTATATTAATATTAAATTTATTTTATACTACAAAAATAATAATATTGTTTGATTAAAAAATATTTAAAATAAATAATGAATATAATTATTTTATAGATAGTGATATCTGTGAAAACGGATATCCGTTAATATAGATAGTCCGTCTTGGATACGGATTATCCATCACGGATACCAACATTATTCGTATCCATATCTGTTTGTTTGGATATTTGAAATGCCTATCCAATTTCTCTCATCCAAATACTTATTCAGATAAATCTCTACTGAATTTGGATACAAACACTGGATGAATTCAGATTTTTGAATATCTATTTTCCCGCTATTTGTGCTTCCTGACCTAAGTGCATTAGTGTGAGCTCGTCATCTACCATATTTTTTTTTGGACGAACTGCCTCTTCATATCTTCCTAAGTGGAAATACTGTAATAACTATGTGGGAATACTATGAGTAATATTTTCCTGTGAGGGTCCATCATGGGGGTCTTTCAGAACCCCCTTAATCCCAAGTCGTTATCATTGTAGTGCACTCCAAAATAATCTACAAACTGCTTCACATGATCCTCGGGATTTTCTCCCTTTCCATTGTACATTTTAAATTTTGGAGGATTATACATCTCGAGATAGGTCACCTCATTAACACTATCTGGGTATGGGTTTTTCTACTCCTCGTAGAGGAGAGGAGATTCGTGCTTGAGTGAAAGAAGTTTTCTTTCCTCTTCCATTGTCACCACCTTCAAATGTGATTCTTCCACCTCTATTTTCTTCACTGTTCGTGCTACCACTTGGTTACTACCGGTGCAGGTGCTTACTCGGACATAACTTTATTAATTTTCATTGTCTTTACTACCATTGTTCATCTTGCAGGGGCAACGATCGATATGGTGAAACCTTGGCCTAAACTATCCATATCCATGTTATGCTGCTTTACAAAGTGAAAAAACAAACTCATCAAGTTCAACCCATTACATTATTTCATAAATAAGTTGATCACTTATCCCATTGAAGGGATGGGCCTCTCGAACTTGTGACAACTACTTTATGACCATGCTCTTATACTTTGAAAATGTAAACATTCTAATTATATAAATTTTTGCTAAAATTTGTGTGAAAGCATTCAGTCATTCGATTTACATATTCTTAAATCATAGAGTGAGGCATGTTTATTTAGACTACATGGACTTAAAGATCAATCAAGTCGCTCCACAACACAAGACTTGCATTGCCACTTACTTTAAATATGTATCCTTTGATAGTTTTGTGATTTAAGTTTTTGACTACAAACACTTGCATAATTTTTCAAAATATTTTTTAGAGGTTGAACAAGTGAATTTATCTCCGAAATGTCTTGCGTAAACCATTAGGGAAATTTTCTAACTTTGTATATGCTTTTTTAAAGAATGATTTAACCTATGCGCATTACTATGTAGTACTTAAGTAATGGCTACAATCTTGAGCATGACCAAAGTTAATTATACGCAATGATACATCCCCTCATATATGCCCTCAATGTCATTAGAAGTTATCACGCTTAGTATCATCCTGAGCTGTCTGGACCTCTGAGAGTTCCTATAACAAGATAACATTCCCCTTCAGCCTATCTATAGTGTCAACCTCTATAGCAGTCTACGTGACGTGTCGGCCTCAAACAGTACCAAGAAGTCAAAACATTAGTATCATCCATGTTAGTTAGATATGACTTCAGTCTTGTCTCAGCTTTTCTTTACAAGAACTTAGTTCCATTAGTATCGATGAACTGAGATCGTCAACTTCAGACACTTAGTGCACACATGGAAATCATGACATGGGTGTTGCTAACAAAACCAAGTAAAATCATTATAGAAAATAAGCCAACACATAGGGAGAATATTATTCATCATGGCTTTTATATTTTTCTCAACAGGTTTCACATGCTCATTAGATGATCACTCGCATGCATTCCTGGGAAATGACACTGTGCACCTCTAGGACTATAAAATGCTTCTTATTCCTCCTTCCCCAAGGATCTCTCATCAATATAACCCTATTGTTATATTGAACTTGTAGAGGGGAGAGAGTAAAATGATTGTATTCACCTCTCATGGATATTTTCCCACCATTATAGTGAAATCACCCTCATACTTTACACACTGGAGTAGGCTAAGGTCGAACCGCTTAAATACTTGTGCTCTTCCATTTTCTCTCATCTCTTCTGCTATTTCACTTTTATTATTATATTCTCAATTGTTAAGAAAGATCCCAAATAGGGTGAATCCCTAAGGATAATTTCCAGAATCATTATTTTGGCTTCGTATGTGGGAATAAACTGATTTTTCTTTCTCACCTCGGCTTGAACTATCATATTCTTTCCTCTAGTGGTGATTAAACTCCATCGCTGTTAGGACTGAATTACCATTAAAAGAGCTTGAGTTGGGAGGTTTTTAAGCCTCACCAGCTCATCCTGTTTCTGGGGTTTTTACTTTCTTCTTCTGATTTTTATAATTTGATTGAGTTCGACCAAAGATGGATGTTTATTTGCCTTCAAACTATGAGTCCCGTTCCAACCAACCACTTTAGTAGTCAGAAATGGTTGATGTGGTCGTAGCGCTAACGTCACTTGTGGACAGTCAATAACAAATGTAGCAGCAGCTCCTGACCTTCAGCCAGGACATTACGAGAAGGATACTAGATGATCCTACTGTCAACTTGATAACACCAGACGCAAGAAAGTCCATGCATATGGTAGTTGGGATACCACCCCCATACTCTATGAAAGAAATTCAACACCACCTCAGGTGGAGATTACAGATCCACGAATTCTTCACCTTGAAAAGGAAGTTCGGGGGTATACAAAGGATCTGGTGTGTGGCAAAAAAAAAACTATTTGGAGAGGTATGAAACATCCGACACCTCCTATTAGCCGGGGACCACCCTAGAACCAACTTACCAAGGGAGGATCATCCATCACTCCTCAAATTCATCAAAAAGGATTTGGGTTTGACAGGCTGAGTAGGGGTTTAATATTTAATCTTCTCAGCCTAAGGGGCGATGGTAGCCGAGATAAACATTCTTGAAGAATTGATGGCATGCATGCCACTAATCATCTTGACAATGATCGATCGAGATGAGACCAGGAGATAAGGGAGTACAAAGAAGTCAACAATAGGTAGATAAATACTAGAAGAGGGATGAACATCGAGATAGTTCCCAAAGTATAAGGGGTAGGTGACAAAGTAATTAGGATGAAAAACCTTGGAATAACTTAATTCAAAGGTTAGAGGACAAGATTGTATGTCTTATTAAATGTCGATATCCCAGTTACAAGGGATATATGGAAGGATCTCCTTTTGTTCGTATAATAGTTTCTTATCCAACTCCCACTAAATTTAAGCCTTCGACCGTGATGCCTAGGCATAATGGGACTACTAACCCTGTTCATCACATAGAGATGTATTAATCGACTATGGACATAAACTCAACCCCTGATGAGATGAGGTTACGAACATTTTCTATCATCCTTATTGGGGTGGATCATATATGATACACCAGTTTGTTGAGAGGACCCATATAAAATTTTAAGCAATTAAATGAGAAGTTCATTTATAATTTTTGCTTTAAAATGAAACTTGCTAAACGCGTAACTCATCTACTGATTGTCAAGTAAAGTAAGGATGAGACTCTGAGGGATTATATCTCTCGGTTTAATAAGTAAATGTTGGAAGTAGAAGAATATGAGGAGATTATTTCCATAATATCCTGCATGAGCGACCTTCAGCCAGGAAAAATCTTATGGAATCTCTTTGAAGATCCTCCAAATAACACAATATAACTTTTGGAAACAACAGAGAGAATCATTAATGGTGGAGGAGGCCATGGATGCTAAGAGAGGTTACTTGAACGACGTTAGAAATAGTGAGTCCGACCAAAACCGAGAAAATTTTAAGGAAAAGAAAGAAAATATTCGATAATGAAAAATGTGGAAAATATAATCCACTAACGGCTAATTATTCCATGATCTTGAATGATGTAAAGGATGATAAAGAGACTAAGTGGCCAAAAAAGTAGAAGTTTCCCCTCCATAAGAGGGGTAAGAGAAAATAGTTCAAGTTTCATCTGGATCATGGTCATATGACTGATCAATTCTTTGGCCTTAAAGACGAGATTAAAAAACTATTAAAAAAGGGGAATCTTTGCAAATACGTACATAAAAATGGAGGCTAGGACAAGGATACAAAAGGTTTAATCAAAGGAGGGATATGAAACCCAGGAAGGATGTGAAAGTAAATAGAAATGAACCAGACTTAAAATGATAGTGGTGAAGACGACCCAAATCTTCCTGCCAAGCCTCTTGCAGTTAAATGTAACCTTCATATGATTTTCATTGATGTTAAAATGATATGAGGGGATTAGAAAGCGGAGGAACTGAGCCTGACTATAGGAAGGCTAGTGTAGTTAAATTAAAAGATAAACCCAATAGGGTTGAGGTTAATTCAACCTAGGCCAAAGTTAAACTTAACAAGATTAAGAAAGTAGACATGGACAAACTCATTGTGGGATTTTTAAGATAAGATTTAAAGGGAATTTTATCCCCACACAACTAATGACTTGCCATCATTAAAAGGGTGCACATCTAGAATGTGGCTCGTATATTGGTGGATGGGGGAAGCTCGATCGATGTTATATTTTGGGCCTATTTTAAAGGGTTGAAGATAAGCAAGAAGAGACTCGTCCCCTACCACCAAACCTTAATCGGATTCAGTGGGGAAAAAGTCCATTCGTTAGGTGTTTATAAAATTAATGTATGCATAGGATCCTTGATGAAATGCTTGGTTAAGATGATAAGATTCTTTTTTATGGATGAAAATATTTTATCGGCCTATAATATAATCTTGGGGAGGGTGGAACAAAAAGAATTTGAATAATTAACTTCCACCGTACACCAAATGAGGAAATTCCTAACTCCTTATGGAGTAGGGGATTAAATGACGATTATATGGAAGCATGATAGTGCTACATCATCTTGGAGAAATAGAGGGAATCCCACAAAAGGAAGATGACATCATACAATATAGACACCCATGACCCAAGGGATGAGAAGAGACTAAAAAAGGAAGAGATTATGATAATTGGTAGAATCCATCACCCTCAATGAGGCGGAACTAGAAACAACCATATAAATAGGCTCGTACCTCAAGCCGAAGTTGAAGAAAGATTTGGTTGAATTGTTGAGAAAAACACAAAATGTTATTGCATGGAGCCATAATGACATGCTCGGGATTGACCCTGAAGTCATTTGTCATCGGTTGAACTTAAAATAGACTTCTAAGCCTATAAAGTAACATAGATTGACTTTTGTCAGAGACATGTATAATGTTAGACAAGATGAAGTCAAAAAGCTATAGGCCGCAGACTTTGTCAGGGAAGTTCATATTACCCCGAGTGGTTTTCTAGTATCATCATTGTACCAAAGAAGCATAGAAAATGGAGAATGTGTAAGGAATTTATTGACTTTAACAAGGCATGCTCAAGGGATAGTATTCTTTTTCCTGGGACCGAACAAATGGTAGATGTTACAGTCGAGCATAATCCCATGAGATCCATGTATTCTTACTCGGTGTATAATCATATCTCAATGCACGGAGATGATGCTGAGAAAACCTCCTTTATCACATATAAGGAGACATACTACTACAAGGTCATGTTGTTCGGCTTTAAGAATGTAGGGGACACATAAAAAAAACTAGTAAATAAAAATTAAAGGACTAGATTTGAAATACGATGGAACTTTATGTGGACAACATGCTAATGAAGGGTTTGAAGGCTGAGAATCACGTAGAAGACTTAGAAAGAAAAAAAGAAATGAGAAACCTAAAAAAACAGATAAAAATTAGAAATAAAGAAATGGGGTGAGCGAAGGATTATTTAAAAACATAAGGGGAAGCCTAAAAGAACAAAATGACATAAAAAAAAATAAAGGAAGATTATCAAAGGTAGAGGGATGGTAGAGAGAGAAATATATGTAGAAGGGTTTGCTTAGAAATTTGGAGAAGAAATGAGAAAAACAAAGGATGAAGAATGGGGAAACCAAAGTGTGGGGCACGATTAAAAAAAACACATCATTAGGGCATGCCATATGAAATGACATTTTTCTATGCGCATGACCTAGGGTCTTACGCTATGCCACTCAACATGAGATAGGTGTCTCACTTTATGAGTTAAAAGTCACATATTGGTTCAACATCACGTGACAACTATACGTACACCGGACTTGAAATGACCCCACACATGGGTTCAAAGGAGATGATATAGATAAAATAATTACATGTTCTCCTCCCATTGGCATTAAAGACTAAGGTCTAGGGGGTGATTGATACACTTAAGTTTGGTCTCATCTACACAACACCCACTATGGTAACCTATGCCCTCATATATGCCATTATAGTCATCATCCCATCAAGAGTTCTCATGCTCAGTCGTGTCCTAATTTATCTCGATTTTGGAGATAACCCTATAATAAGATAACATTTACTAACATCCTATCTATAGTGTCATCGTCTCTAGCAGTCTACGTGAAATGTCGGCTTCAGATAGTACTCGGATGTCAAACCATTAGTATCGCTTATGTCACTTAGGTATGGATATAGTATCATCTCGACTCCATTTTACAAGAACAAAGTTCCATTAGTCTTGAATAGCCAAGACCCTCAACCTCAGACATATCTTACACGCATGGAAATCATAATAGGGGTATTGCTAACATATGAAATTGAAACCGTTATGGAAAACAAACCAAACCTGGGAATAATATTCTTCATCATAACTACTACATCTTTCTCTACAGGTGTCTAATGCTTATTAATTGATCACTCCCTAACACATTGAGTGCATGCCTAGGGGATGACAATACGCACCCCCAGTACTATAAAAGGAATCTTATGCCTCCTTCCCCAAGTATTGATCATCAACATAACCCTATTGTTATATTGCACTTTTAGAGAGAGAGAGATAGATAGAAAGATAAAAATCTTGTATGCACCTCTCATGGATATTTTCCCACCTTTTAGTGAAATCACCCTCATACTTTACACAGTGGATGTAGGACAAGGCCGAACCACTTAAATACTTATGTTCCTCCATAGTTTTTCATCTATTTTGCGATTTTACTTCTATTATTACATTCTCGATTGTTAATTAATCTCTAATATAGGTTTAATCCTCAAAGTTTATTTCCATCATCGTCATGCAAGACAGGCATATTTTTTAAAAAGTACTATAAATAGGCCCATTTTTTCCCTTCTCAAAATATCTAAACACCGCATAACTAAAATAAAATTCTGATAGTTTTTTTGAGGTTGAGATCTTTTATCTTGCTTCTTTATTTCAAATTAGTTTGTTCCTTCCAAAATTGGGAAAACTTGGTGTGGCAATCCCCAATCCTCGTAGAACAGCGACCATCCCCTTATCCTCTTATCCTCGTGGAGAGAGAAAGAGAGAAAGGGTATATGGTGAGAGGATCTTGGTCCCACGTGTCCCTCTCGGGAGCGCTTCATTCATCATCAATGATGTGTGAGGTGAAAAATATAGATATATGGAGTCTCGAGTCTATTTTACTAAAAATAGAGAAAAGTAGGTGGAGCCATCCTGGAGGACAACCTCAAAGACATAGTGATACATACGAAACCAAAAATGATTCGAGTGGGATTCGGAGGCCATGTTACGGAATAGGAAGGTGTTAGGCACCCATTCCGCCCTTACGGTCTCTTATGGATGGTTGTTATTTTCCTCTATTTCGCCATTATACGTGTGCATGTGTATATGTAGTGGAGATAGGAATCGTCGACTTATATCATGAAAGAGATAAAGCGAGTCATCCATACGAATGGTCCTAGAAGTAATATTAGAAAATATGATTTGCGCGA
This sequence comes from Sambucus nigra, assembly GCA_949130495.1. Lineage (NCBI taxonomy): Eukaryota > Viridiplantae > Streptophyta > Magnoliopsida > Dipsacales > Adoxaceae > Sambucus > Sambucus nigra. The sequence goes on from OX422219.1 coordinate 170,833,050, forward strand.
TTATTCTTGCGTTGACCGTTATAATGGAATGATAATGCGTATGGAATAATGCGCCACTAGGAACAAATATATGTATATATAAATATATAGAATCTAAGAGAATTAAGTTGGAGAATTAGAAAAATAGAAAAATTGGGAAAAGTAGGACTCGAGTCTCGGGTTTTACCCCGAGGCGCCTACGTAGCCTATAGAGGCATCAAAGTCCACATAGTTCGAATGCAAAATGAGGGGTGGGGTTTATCCCATAAATCCAATTGGGGACTTCTCTTATGTGTGCGTGCGTGTAAAAAAGGGGTTTTAGTTGTGAGAAATGTGTGAGAATTCCCATTGGAATTTAAGAGCAAACCCTCTTTTTCTTATTTTTAAGGTTTTATTTACATGAAAAATAAAAGATGTGTAATAATACTAAAATAAAAACAAGTGTATTATGATATGTGAGATAGAGAGGAAAAGTGCTAAGTAATAAAACACGTTAATGCGAATTTAGGAGAATTTGAGAAAGCTGGAACTTCTTGAGGATCTTGAGCTTGATCTTGAATATTGAAAAGCAGCCTCTGCACTTGGGTGATGATGAAGGGTAGTTAATTCACCAAGTTTGATGAAGAAGATGATGAAAAGTGAGGGCTGGAAAGGGATTTGGATGTAGAAATCACGTTGACTTCGAGGGAGGTTTTTTGAGTTCACTGAGAGTGATGGATATCAGATCTTGGATTTTTTTGCAATGAGTTTAGGCCTAGGGTATTTCCAATCGGCATAGGTCTGGTCCTGCCAATTAGCAGGTGCCTTTAGGCACACTGCCGATAGGCAGGACTTTGAAGCTGCCGTTTGGCAGTCTCGTTCAGGTTCCATTGGAAAAATGGTCATAAAATGCAATCTGTTGATCCAAATCGTGCATGGGGCATACCGTTGGAAAGGTACTTCAGATACCTTTGAAAGTCCTTTGGACTGATCTCGGGTCCGAGAGTTGTTTTTGGGACAAATGTGGCTCGGAAACTCTCATCGGTACTTTGGACGGGGGATCGTCGGACGCAAGTGGATCGTTCGTTCGCATGGTAAGTCCTGATCACGCAAGGGGCAGACCGTTGGAGAGGTTATGATATTTACTTCAATATTCCAAAGAGTTTTACCTAGTTTGGGGAGTTGACTTTGGTCAACCGGGGCTTGGAAGCGTTAGATGACCTTTCGGAGTAAAACAAATCGTCCGTCCGTACTGTAAGTTAGAATCACGAACGAGGTGAACCATTGGAAAGGGGTTTTAGTTCCCTTTGAAGAATCATTAACTCTCAATCGATATGAAGAGTTGAATTTTGTCAAACAGACACTAGGAGCGTCCGGTGGCCTTTTGATCAAGTTTTGGGGGAAAATTGGTCGTTCGTTTGCACTGTAAGTCAAAATTATGCACGGAGTAGACCATTAGAAAGGGGTTTCAGTGTCCTTTGAAGATTTATTTGGTCTTGGTCGAGATGAAGATTTTTAATTTTCTTTAAACGGAGCCCGGGAGTGCCCGATGGCCTCTAAGTTAGTACTCGGGGTATGACCTAGGTTGGTAGTGATGTAGGGGACGCTTGGGACCTAATGAGAGATTAGTTGGGTACTATAATGGGGTGTCTATAGATCCCCTCGACGGGTGAGTTTGTAACAAACGATAGTCGTCAAATAGACACCGCTTGATGCCTTTGAAAAAGGTCGATTCTGCGGACCTAAGGTAATGAGGATGACCAATTCAGAGGGCCGAGGTCGATTATGAGAACCTAAGGAATGAGGATGAGTGATTCAGAGGGTCGAGGCCAATTTTGAGGACCTAAGGGGCAACTGGGGATGGTCGAAAGGAAGTGTCGACCAAAGATTTGAGGTCGATTTCGAGGACCTAAAGCAATGTTGGGGATGGCCAATTCTGCGAGTTGAAGCCAATTCTGAGGGCTTAGGTTGGGATGACCAGTTCTGTGAGTCAAAGCCAATTCTGAGGGCTTAAATTAAGATGACCAGTTCTTCAATTCGAAGCCAATTCTAAGAGCTTAAATTGAGATGTTCTCGGGGAACTCTACCGGGCAAATTACCTCGTGATTTCGATTTGAGCTGGGGAGCTAATTGCTATGGAAAATTTCATATCTTCTAGAGACTTTGCGGGGAATAGCTGTGAATTCCACTGGGTAAGCAATTAGGTGATCGAGGGTTTTGGAAGTTTTACTCGGGGAAATTTGAGACCTTTGTCGTAATGGTTTTTTTAGGGTTCCACTGGGGAATATGAGATAACTTAAAGTTTGGGAGACTTTAGGGGTCCTCTGGGGACGTTGTCGGGGAGACATCCATTTGGATTTTGAGGGTTTTGCTGGGGAAGTAGGGGTTCATCTTGAGGGAGTGTGAGAGAAAAATGAATTTTCTTGGTGAAATTGTTCTACATCTTCCCCGAGATTTTTAGGATTTTTTAAAGGATTTTTTAGGATTTTTTGGTATTTTTTGGGAGTTTTTGTACAAAAATTTAAGGGGTGAGCTAGTCGGCATGGCTTGGAGGGTACCATTCGGCAGTGGCATAAATTTTTGGACTGCCTCCAGAAGGTGAAAGGTCAGTGCCGATCAATTGGTGGCAGTGCCGATCGGCATGACCCTTGGCTTCCTTTAAAAAAAAGGGTGAGTTCCCTTCATTTTTCACAGTTTCATACCTTCTCTCTCTCTCTCTCTCTCTCTCTGTGTGTGTGTGTGTGTGTGTGTGTGTGTGTGATTTTCTTCTGCGAATCGTCCTAACATTCCCCAACCTAAACTGGCCGAATATGGAGTGGTTATCTGTTGATGACTGGCTGAATATGGAGTGGAGGGCCAGGGCACCTCTTGCATTAGGGAGTGAGAACTCTTTTGATATGTTTGAGCCATGAGCGGATGAGTGGACTTTACTGTGGGAGACATCGCGTCATCTCTCTCCTATGGTGGTGAACCCTGGTGATTATGTAAGTACGTAACGACTTTTGGCATTCTCTTTTTGTGATTTCCTTTTTTTCTTGGATTTTGACAAGGTTTTTCTTTGGCAGTCTAATATTTCTTTGTTGACTATACGTGCCCGCGGGATGAAAGGTCTTAAAGATTTCTGGGAGAACCTTCCAGTTGTGGTGGGTCGGGTAGTATCGTCAGCAGGATTTGGGAGGCAGTCGTCTGTGTTGGATGAGATGCCTCGCTTGACGACGGTCTTATGCGCTCTAGGGAGAGGTGGTGGGACACCAGCCACACCTTCCATTTTGGCTTTGGGGAGATAACTGTGACTCCCATAGATCTGTAGCAGCTACTGAGGCTGGATTGTGATGGAGAGCAGATAGAAGTGGATCGCTCTTTGCGGGTGAGGTCAGAGGCGATGCAGGTGGCGCTAGGTGATGAGGGGAGGATAGTATCTGGGGACTCTATCCATTTGTCACCGCTGAGGGATGTTTTGTTGAGTAGGGTTATTGATGTGGAAGACGGGATGCAGGTAAGGCAAATGGCCCAGTTGTTTATTTTTCTAGTATTGGGGGGATTTCTGGTGGCATCGAGTGGTGACATTGTCCACTTGTGGTTTTTTCCATACTTGAGGATGTCTTCGAACATCCGTCTCTATTATTGGGGGAGTTTGAATTTGGAGACCCTTTACTTTTCTCTGGATGCATTTAGCCGGTGTTTCCGACAAACTTTTTCTGGGGCCACGTATCTTCTTGAGGTATTCTTTAGTTTGCATATTTCCCTTTCATACATTAGAATTTTCCTTGTGCGTATCTTTTGTGATCACGGATTCTTATCTTTGGCAGGCGTGGTTCTATGAGGTGATTGGGTGAAATAACCAACTGATTTCTTTGAAGGACGAGATCATTGGCGACTTTTTCCGATTGTATCGATGGCGGAAGGCTAATCGGTAGTCGAGGAAGTCTCTTTTTTTACAGGCGGTACGCCAGGTCTTGAATCGAGTGACCAGTGATAGGGTAAGACCTTTTGCCTCTTTAGTCTTGGCCTTTGTGTACTTTGATTCCATATTGATTTATAACTGCTGGGGATTTTTCAGGTGACCTTTTCCCCTTGGGGTACGGCTGTTCAGGACATGGGGTCGACTGGGGTGAATGTTAAGATGAGGCATTTGCTGGCGCATGAGTTTGTCCACTCCCGGTATCTTGGGGAGAGGGTGGTTCAATTGATTGCATAGGAAGAGTTGGTGGTGCCACCTGCGAGGCCCCCTATGTCTATGAGGCGAGAGTGAATGTTGCCAGAGGACGTGAGGATTGTGGCGATGATTGGCGAGTTCTATTTGTTGTACACCGACACGGTTGTGCCGTATGATTATATGGACTTCGTGACGAGTTGGCTGATGGCGCCTAGCATATATAATGCACTACCTTTCCTTCATGCGGTTTTAAGTTGGCTAGTGGGGTCCTCCTATAGTGGTGGTGGTCCATCGACATCTGTAGTGGCGACGACTTTAGAGGTTCCCTTTATGCGATTGCATACCCCTTCATACAACATTCGGCGGGCTGATGGAGGAATGGTGCCTATGTTGCATCATCCTTATGCGATGGACCTGGAGGAGTTGGGCTTGACAGAGGAGGTCATTCATCTTGTGGTATACCTTTCTGTTCTTATCCTTTTGGTTTCTTTTGGTCTTCTTTGTTTGATACTTATTCTGCCTTTTCTTCCAATAAGTTCGGGTGTCCACCACTTGGCTGAGGGATATTAGGAACTGTATATCTTTGGCCACTGCCCATATTCGGGATGTTGTTCCTATTCCTTCTTGTTTGGTGTCGTCTGCCTCATCCGGGGAGGAGTCTGGTTCAGGTAGTTGTGGTGCGTCATCTCACCGCAGGGAAAAGAGAGAGCGTCGCAGGCATGAAAGTTTTTAGAGAGAGAGATGATGGGGGTTCAGGCTGAGTCGCGTTGTTTTTCTGTTTTTATTTATTTCCTGCAAAATTTATGTAACACAGAAATATAACTATGCAATGAAATGGAGTTTTTTTTATTATCTTATATTAGTAATGAGTGAATGAATGCATATGCGCTTTTTACTTTGCTGCTGAGACCGTAAAAAAAAATATTTTTGGAATTGAGGGAAAGTTTTATTTTAAAATGAGAAATTATATAAAGTTATAATGGGATTTTAAAATTCTGTTAAAAATGTCAATTTATTTTTATTGAGTTTTTTGATTTTGACAAAAGAGGAAAAATGGAAGTTTTCAAAAATAGTGGGTTGACGATCGGCAAGCCCCTTGTCCTACCTATCGGCAGGTCAGTTCAGTCTAATCAATCAAGGTTTTGATTGGTACTCTTTTCAACTTTTGGTACCTTGTGGGGCAGGATTCCCTCTGATTCCTGAAGGGTTGTGTCCTTTATGAGGGTTTTCAAGTATGAAAAGGGTGTAGGGGTGGAGTATTTTCATCACACCTTCAAATTATTACCTTTTTATTCTGTGAGAGTAGTGTTGATTTTGCCAACTACCTTGAGACTTTGGAGGTGATGTTCTCCTACAATGTCGACTATGATGCTTTCAACATGCGTCGAGTCTCTTTATGGCGTAGTCGGCCCACAGAGTGGAACATGCCGATGGCAGCAGTATAATTTTGGTATCCCGAAGACCATGTATTCCACTTTGGCTTGGACGAAGTCTGTCTGATTTATGAGGAATTTTTTTCCATGTTGGTAGTAAACCCTAGTGTGGCGGCTGATATGCCTGAGTTTTCTCGATCTCCTCGGGAGCTGTTGGTTGGAATTTTCCATATCTCGCCCTCGGTGAGTAGACCTTTGGTTATTGGAGGAATGATTTCCCTTCTGGTGGTACTGCGGTCTGTGCATTTGCAGGAGGTTGGAGATGCTGGCTATGCCAGATTTATCATTCTGGGTTTGATTTCAAAATTGTTGCTGGTGACTGGGGAACTGCTGGTGGACCCACAACTTACAACCATTACTTCATGGATGTCATACCATTGCAATCCTGCGGTGGTGATACTGGTGGAGACATTGAATGGCCTGGATGCCTGGTGCGAAGGTCGTTCTGACTTTGTGAGGGGTAGCCTCGTCTTATTGTTCATTTGCTTGTCCAAAAGATTCTGCTTGGTGACTCCTCTGAAATATCCTTTGTCGACTGTGCCCAACTTTTTCTCGCGCCATTTCATCAGTGTTGGCCTGGATATCGAGAGCTGGGAGAACTGGTTTATGGAGCATTGGGATCTAAATCTGCACTGGTCAGTGCCTTAGTGAGGATAGCTACTGCCTATTCTGGAGCTGGGGGAATACTCATATGTTCAACTGGTTGGTCTCAGACAGACCTCTTTATATTTCTCTTAGCGGCTTATGCGCCAATTCGGCTGGGAGCAGTACGTTCCACCTTGGACACTAGATTTTTTTCCGGTAGAAGATCTGATAGAGCTTCTGTGTATCCAGCTTGGCTCTTTATGGGAGAGTCGGCATCCGTCGTCCCGTCCTTCTCAGTCTGTTGGGAGAGTCTCTCACATACCCGAGGATTATATTAAGTGGTTATGGAGAAAAGTAGTTATCAAGATGTTGGTAGTGGAGACTGGACAAAGGTGCTTTGTCTTATCCGATACCATGTAGGGAGGTGTTGTGGTCTTTTCGAGGTTGGTTTGAGCTTATCGGACTATGGATCATCTGTGGCACTGTATTCCGGAAAGGGAAGCTTGGGGACCCCAGGATGTAGATGATGATGGAGCAGGCTCCTCTGGTAACTATGGGTAGGACTATTGAGGAGTTTATTTTGTAATAAGGAATAACTTTGGAAGTTTATTTGTCTTTTAGGAAGGTAGGGGGAGGGGAGTTACTCGTCCCTTTTCTTATGTAATTGTACTGTAATTTCTTATTAGTGAAATAAATAAGGTTTTGATCATCCAGTTGTGCCTTTGATGAACTTTGTATTTTGAATTATCTATACCGATCGCTAAGGAATGCAAAATCCTTTTGTTCAAGTATATGTTAGAGTGAGGTGTCGTTCTTAGAGATAAGAAAAGAATAGTTTTTTGTGAAAAATAAAGGGTTGTGCTGATGTAAGATGTATAGGCTGATTACGTACCTCTGGGGGTTTTTGAAAAGTTTTAATTTTTCTGAAGGCAAATGGTTTTTGTATATGATCCGTCCCACGTAGTTATGGGTGGAGGGGAATTAAGTTTTTTTTTAATAGAAGGAAGATGAGAAGAGTCGTAGCACGCCGAGATTTCAAACTAGGGGTGGAATTTCTTGAGATGGTACAGGTTGACGAATGAGCCATGTCTTCTTTATCAAGGTCGGTGAGCATGATGACACTTCCTGAGAAGATCTTTTTTCAATGTAGGAACCACCCCAATTGGGCTTGAACTTCCCTTTGGGGTCCCAAATGGGTTGTATGATTTCCTTAAGGGATAAGTTCTCTTCTCGGACACCGTGATCCTTGACTCTCTTGTAGAATGAACGCGTTATTCGGTGATGGTACCCTTGTATGTGATACAATGCTTTTAGTCTCCTTCCGTCCGAGAGTGATAGCTCATTAAGACAACTTTGATTTTAGTCCTCCTTAGTGACTTGGCTTTCGAGCATGATGCGAAGTGAAGGGATTTCTAGCTCAATGGGCAGGACTACTTCCATATCGTAGACTAAAGATTAAAGGTAGGCCAAGCTTTGGTGGCATGAGTACCAGAGGTTGGGTCAGATATTATTTTATTTGGTCAAAAGCTTTTTGGCAAGCCTCATTCCAAACCTTGATTGAATCCTTTAGGAGGAGTTTTAAAAATAGGTTCGCAGATGGAGGTCAGCTGGCTCATGAACCGACTGATGTATTGCAATGTCCCAAGGAATCCACAGACTTCTTTCTCCGTTTGGGGAGGTGGTGTCGTAAGTATGGATTTTTACTTGGCAGGATCTTCTTCTATCCCCTTCTCACTGACCATGAATCCCAAGATTTTCCCCTTGGTAATGCCAAAGACACATTTTTATGGATTGAGTCTCATCTGATACCGTCGCAGTCGTTCGAAGAACTTTAAGAGAGCGAGAATATGACCTTATATATTTTTGGATTTGATAATCATATCATCCACATAGACCTCCACTTCTTTGTGAATCTGATTTTGTAGGATGGTTATGGCAGACCTCTGGTAGGTAGCCCCAACATTCTTGAGACCAAATGGCATAACAGTGTAGTAAAAGGTTCCCCACGGTTTGATGAACGCGGTTTTTTCTTGGTGACCTGGGTGCATTTTAATTTGGTTGTATCCGAAAAACCCGTCAACGAATGACTTGAGAGCATGACTGGATGTGTTGTCCACGATCATGTCGATATTGGGTAGCGGACAATCATCCTTCAGAGAGGTTTTGTTCAAGTCCAGGTAGTCTATGCCCATCCTAACTTTCCCTCCTGATTTCGGCACATACACTGTGTTGGCTAGACATGTGGGATATTCGATCACAATTAATGTAAGGCAAATCAAGATACTCAAAATCTTCATTTATTTCATTGATAGTAAAATAGCATTGAGAACCTCATCAAAGGAGGTATCGATTACATTAGAGAAAGGATAGACAACATAAGAAGATATGGGGTAAACATTGGGATTAGGTTGGATTTGAACAGGTAGAACTGGCATAGCATGTCAGTTGAGGAGAGGTGTATCAGCAACTTTATTAGGTGGAATGGATCCATTGATGTAGTGCTTTAATGAACCATTCAAAGTGTTAACCCTAGTGTTTGTAAGTTAAACGAATCCTCGGAGTCACTTCCTTCATAATATTCAGCATCTTTGATGATCGGTTGTACATGGTGTTGGGAACTTTCGACCCGTGGGTAGCTATCTTGGAAAAAGATCTCCATTCCAGGCTTCATCTTCTTGTCTATATGGTTATACCATGGTTCTGAAAATCCTCAAAAGGGTAAGTCTTCGCCCTCTTTAATGAATCAACCATTCAAGGAGTCACATGGGATAGTCTAGATACAGTTTAATCTTCTCTTTAGTTGAGACTGGTGGATCATTTTGAGCTCTTGTTCTTATGGTTGATACCCTAAACCACAAGGAGGGAAATATTTTTTTAGTACAATGGGCTCAATTATCCCTTGATGTCTTTGTCCTATCCCCAGTCCAGGCATGAAGTGCATGTTTTTGAACATTTGAATCACATTGATATTTCCATGAGGATTGTATTCTGGACAAACCCTTTCTCTAAAATCGTCCATTGCCCGTGAGTATAAGTGTCTCAACTCGGAATCCTAATAGGAGTATATCATTTGACCCGTGTTGTATCTCATGGAATGGATTGCTGGTACTTGCACTCTTGGCATTATCGTCATTGTCCAAAATGGTGAAGACTCATCCATCGATAAAGAATTTCAATTTCTAATGGAGCGAGGAAGACACACCCTTGATATTGTGGAGCCAAGTTCGTCTAAGAAACAGGTTGAAGCAAGATGGGATGTCAATAACTTGGAATTCACCGGTAGGGTTTATAGGGCCAACCCCTACTACAAGTTTTATGGATCCGATCACTTCCCAACGAGTATTACCTTAGGCACAGATAGCAACGAAGGTTGGAGAAAGGTCACTTTCCTCCAGTCCTAAGAATTTGAAGGTTCTTAATGGGTAGATATTCAAGGCGGATCCATTATCAACAAGAGAGAGCATTAGATCTTCCCCATAACTTCGACGGAGATGTTGAGTGTATGATTGTGGTTTGGCCCAATTCTGGGGATTTCTTCTTCGAAAAAGGATAGCATTTGGGTAGAGGTCAAGGATCCAACTAAATTTATCACTTCTTGTGGTGTGGTAGAAGGAGGAACGGTGGGTCCAGTGAGCAACTTGATAAAAGCATTTTTATGCAGCTGGGAAGACATGAAAAGCCCCCATGGAATGATGTTAGCTTGAGTTTTATTCAGTTATTCGAGGATCTTTCTTTCCTCGAGGGTATTCTCTGGCATAGGAAGGTTTTCAACACCATTCCCTTTGTCAATGATTGGTAGTAAGCTTGGGATCTGGTAATGCCTCCCCGATCTGGTTATGTGATTTACTGAAGAAGGGAAGAGCATGAACCCTTTTTCCTCGTCGATCTTAGGCTGTTATGCTTATCTTGTTTATTTCTCCAAGGAGTTATTCAAATGATATCATCCCACACATATTGGCCACCGGGCCAGTCTTCTTTGAATCTTACTCTTCATTTGAATCTTTGAATCCTTCCCCCCATCTGGTGGAAATAATTCTGTCTTTCCATGTAAAATCAATGCATTCTATGACTCCAATGGCTTCTTCATACAGGTCCTCCCATTCTGCGAGGAGATGTAAGGGTGAAGGGACCAGGCACCCTCGTAACTTCAGAGTATCAAGTAACTCAATGATACTGCAAATATTTTTGGTTTGCCTAAATAATTTTCCATCATCTGGATAACGTCATCTAGGCTGACTTCATCGATTGGAACCACCCAACTATCTGATTGTCGGTCCCATTTTCATGCTTCCAAGAATAGCGTACTGAACCTCTAGTAATCAATGATCATCCGCGAGGGTAGTTTCAGCCCAAACTCTAGGATTTGGTTTAATACTTTTGATAATCCCATACTTCCATTTTCAAAATGGGTACGAAAAACTATGCATGCTCTGGTAAAGAGTGACAGTTCTTGATCAGCGAGGCTAGTAGGGTGTAGGAGAAAATATGGGCAAGTTTGGAGAGGTTTGGGAGAGTATATAGGTGTGATTTGAGTTGAGGGATCAAATTTTGGGTTCTCTTCTAGGAATATGACATTGGCATGACTTGGGACTGGGTTGTGAGTAGTGTTTGGCTTAGGATTGGTGGGTGGGGCAATGGCACCCCGATTAATCAAACCTTGGATTATGTTTCGAAGGTGAAACCATTGGTCGGTGGTATGGCCACCAGTTTGGTGAAAGGTGGAATGGGAATCTTCCTTGAAGTTTTTTAGAAGCGGGTTTGGCAATGGATGAGGGTCCAAGGGTTTGATAAGGTCTCGGCTTAATAGGGACTGATAAAATTTGGAGAGGGGACCACGAAGCTCAGTGTATTCATTTTAGACTGGGATATGGCGGCTTTTTGGTGCCCATGAGGTGGTTGGTTGAGAGATGTTGTTGATGGTTGACACTGCAACACTGACAGGCTTATCATATTTTCTGAGAGTGAACTGTCCGAACACTTTCTTTGGTTCAACTTCTATTTTAGCAAGACCTTCATCGATTTCTACTCCTACTTCTCTGGGAGCTCAGAAGTGGGGATAGTATTATCCTCCCATTATTGCTCGGACATGGGTTAAGAAGTTCTTCTTCACTATGCTGACTTGTTCTTCTTCGGATGGCCAATTGGTCACGGTGGCTGATTTTCCCCTCCATCGGTCTATGAAGTTACTGAATTATTCCCTAGAGTTCTATTTGCGCAGCTCTAAATCACGATGGGTGACCTCAAGCTCTTCGTTGTATTTGTACCGAGACATGAATTCTCAGGATACATCCCCCCAGCTACGGATTCTGGACTCCTCAAGAGACAAAAACCATCGGAAGGAGATATCCTTCAAAGTTTGCTAAAATAATTGGGCCATCACTTCTTCAAAATCCCTTAAGAGAGTCATAAAATGGTGATAACTGCGAAGATGAACAATCGTGGGTCCACTCCCTCCGAATTTCTTGATATTTGGCATCTTGAATTTCTCGATTAACCTTTTTTTAGGATATGGAGACATGTGGGTGTAGTCCATGTAATTCCCAGAGATTCAGACCTATTTGAACTTCTTAGTTAATATCTTGAGATATTCTTTGACCTTGTTCAACTCTTCTTCTTTTTAATCCATTATCATAGGCAAGTTAGCCCCAGGCTGGGTAAGGTTTGGCATAGGAAGCTGGGGAGGAGATGACCCATTAGCAGGAGGGGCACATGGAGCGTGATGATATTCTTCCGGAACCCAGATAGGCTCGGGTGGACCCATAGCGCGAGGGAATAGGGCCTATAGCTCTTGAGGAACATGAACTTTGTTTCGTTGCTTCTCGTGGGCTACATTTTAGAGGTTGTCAATCTTGGATACGATCTGAGCTAAGACTTCCATCAGATCTGGCTGCACAACTAGTACTTGATCTGTGTTCTTCATGGAAAGCGGGTGGATTCCTAACTCGAAAGAAGTAGTCGGGGAACGAATGAAACTTCGGGGCGATTTGACTGAAGACCAAAGCCAATAAGGAGCTAGGCCAATGGTGTGCAATCGACCTGAGAAGGCGTAAAAATGGGATATATTTTTGAAAGAAAAAGAATAAAAATATTTTTGACATTTTTTTTCTTTTTGAGATTGAAAGATAAAATATTTTTTTGGATTTTTGATAATGAAAGGAGAAATATTTTTGGATTTTTGATAAAGAAAGGACAAATGTTTTGAATTTTTGATCAAGAAAGGAGAAGTATTTTTGGATTTTTGATAAAGAAAGGAGAAATATTTTCAGATTTTTAATAAAGAAAGGATAAATGTTTTGGATTTTTGATAAAGAAAGGAGAAATGTTTTTGGGAGACAAGTCTCAGCATTATTACTATAGTAATTATGTTCTCACTTGTATTAAATTCTTTTAAATGTGAAATGAAATGCCGGATGAGACTCGAGCCTGGAAACGTTGGGTTTGCAACACAAAGCTATGGTTGAACTTGTAACGAGGCTTATGGGCAGGGTCCCCTTTTAAAAATGCACGAAGATTTGGGCGGCAAGACGACCCGAAATTTTGATAGAGTTTCCGGTCGAAACCGATAATCTAACACGTGTGTCCTAGGCTTGACACCTATATATGGGTATGCAGTTATTTGAGTGAATTGGAAAGGGTTCCCCCCTTTGGTATGACTTCCACAATATAAGTCTTGATTTTGAGGGCAATCAGTACGTGTGGACAAGCCATTTGATATACCTGAGTGTACATAAATTCCCTCACTATATACCTCATTGGGACAGTACATGTGAGAGAGAATTTGATATACTTGACGTACGTGAATGAGTTCCCTACGATATACCTCTTGTCATGACTTTGGTCAAGAGGTACGATGCGAGGAAATCGTTTGATATACGTCGAAGGTACTTGGCCAATGGAAGGTTAGAGTCATATCTCTTAGGCTAATTGAGCCCTGCCGGACCAACTCCCTTCACAACGTGACCCTCCAGTTACTGGAAAAAACTTGGTAAATAACAATGCTCTTTATTGATTTCATGTGTATCATGCATTATTCTCTTATTAGTATCTTATGATGAGAGTATCCTTCTTGATCATGCCAAACAGGGAGCAAAGTTCAAGTACCAATAGTATACCAAGCATGGATAAGTGATGCGTGAAACATGTGGATACACGTGATCCTTGGTGCACGTGATGTGAAGTGTACAAGGAGAATCTTCTACAAGTGTGTGAATATAAGCATAAGCATGATGTACACATGAATAATGAAGGGGAACATGCAACTAGGGGAATATACAAGAAAATAAAACACCAATGTAAATAGAGTAGAGCCCTCATAAAATCCCCAGTGGAGTCGCCACTGTTGCCATCCCCAATCCTCGCGGAACATTGGCCATCCACTTATCCTCTTATCCTCATGAAGAGAGAGAGAGAGAGAGAGAGAGAGAGAGAGAGAGAGTATAGTGAGAGAATCTTGGTCCCGCGCATCCCTCTTAGGAGCGCTTTGGCCCTCTTCGGCGATGTGTGAGGTGAAAAATGTAGAGAGACGGAGTCATCAATCTATTTTACTCAAAACAGACAAAAGAAGGTGGAGCCATCTCGGAGGACAACCCCAAAGACATAGTGATACATACGAAACCAAAAATGATTCGAGTAGGGTTTGGAGGCTATGTTACAGAATGGGAAAGTGTTAGGCACCCATTCTGCCCTTGCAGTCTCTCATGGATTGTTGTTATTTTCCTCTATTTCCCCGTGATCTGTGTGCATGTGTATATGTTATGGAGATAGGAATCATCGACTTGTATCATGAAAGATATAAAGCGAGCCATCCATAGGAATGTTTTGAAAAGTAATATTAGAAAATATGATTTACGTAATTATTCTTGCGTTGATCGTTAGAATGGAATGATAACGCGCATGGAATAATACGCCACTAAGAACAAATATATGTATATATAAATATATAGAATCTAAGAGAATTAAGTTGAAGAATTAGAAAATATAAAAATTGGAAAAAGTAGTTCGCATGCAAAATGAGGGGTGGGGTTTATCCCATAAATCCAATCGGGGACTTCTCTTATGTGTGTGTGCGTGTAAAAAAGGTGTTTTAGTTGTGAAAAAAGTGTGAGAATTCCTGTTTGAATTTATGAGCAAACCCTCTTTTTCTTATTTTTGGGTTTTATTTACATGAAAAATAAGAGATGTGTAATAATACTAAAATAAAAAAAATGTATTAGGATATGTGAGATGGAGAGACAAAGTGCTAAGTAATAAAACAATTTAATGTGAATTTAGGAGAATTTGAGAAAGTTGGGACCTTCTTGAAGATCTTGAGCTTGATCTTGAATGTTGGAAGGCATACCTTGCACTTGGGTGATGATGAAGGGTAGCTAATTCACCAAGTTTGATGAAGAAGATGATGAAAAGTGAGGTTTGGAAAGGGATTTGGATGTAGAAATCACGCTGATTTTGAGGGAGGTTTTATGAGTTCGCTGAGAGTGATGGATCACAGATCTTGGTTTTTTTTGCAATGAGGTAAGGCCCTCCATTTTATAGTCCTAGGGTATTGCCGATCAGGATAGGTCTGGTCCTTCCAATCGGCAGGTGCCTTTAGGTAGGATTTTGAACCCGTCGTTTGGTAGTCTGGTTCAGGTTCTATCAGAAAAACTATCATAAAACGCAATCCGTTGATCTGAATCGTGCACGGGGTGTACTGATGGAAAGGTACTTCAGAGACATTCAAAATTCCTTGGACTACTCCCGGGTTCGGGAGTTGTATTTGGGACAAATGTTGCTCGGAAACTCTCATCGGTACTTTGGATGGGGGATCGTTGGACGCAAACCGATCGTTTGTCCGCATGGTAAGTCATAATCGTGCATGTAGCGGACCGTTGTTAAGGTTATGAGATGTACTTTTACATTCCAAAGAGTTTGACTGGGTTTGAGGAGTCGACTTTGGTCAACCCAGGCCTGGAAGCATTCAATGACCTTTTAGAGTAAAACATATGGTTTGGCCGTACCATAAGTCAAAATCGTGCACCGGGGGCGTTGGGGGGGGGGGGGGGGAGGGGTGGATCGTTGGAAAGGGATTTTAGTGCCCTTTAAAGATTCATTTAGTCTCGATAAACCTAAAGAGTTTACATTGGTCAAACGGAGCTCGGTAGTGTCCGGTGGCCTCTTGATCAAGTTTCGAGGGAAAATGGGTCGTTCGTCCGCTCCGTAAGTCAAAATCGCGCATGGAGTGGACCATTGGAAAGGGGTTTTAGTTACCATTGAATATTTATTCAGTATCAAACGAGTATAAGAATTTGACATTTTGGCCAACGGAGCCTGGGAGTGCTCGATGGCCTCTAGGTCAGTACTCGGGGTATGACGTAGGTTCGTAGTGATGCAGGGGCGCTAGAGACCTAAGAAGAGATTAGGGGGTGCTATAATGGGGTGTCTAAACTTGGATAAATATTTAAGATACATATTTAAGAGATAATTGAGAGTGATTTGATTCCGATAAACTATCTAAGTTCAATTGAAACTACACCTAATCTAAGTTGAGGATAGTGTTATTCCAATGTGGAGAATGTAATTCCTACGTCATTTCATAGCTCTTAAGGTGGATTTTTTATGAAATAGTGGGAAGTCCAAAGTTCATAGGTAATTACTGATGCGTGCATGAGTGAGAGATACCTTCTTTCATTATACAAAACACTATTCAAATTGAATAAAAAATTAGAGTTCGTCGAGGTCTTTTTACCCCTAGGTGGAGTTTTTCCCCATAAAGTTGTCTTATGATATTCTTGTATGTACTTATTGTTTATTTTCACACTTAGATCACACACAACACTTAGGTCACACATAGATATAGGGTAATTCATTAAAATTGAGTTTAGGTCTTTTATTCTAGTGAACTGTCCTATATTTTCCTAAATTTTCACATTGATTAGTTCATCCATGTTGCACATTCCATCACCTAGTAATAAGTTATTTTAGAGAAATTAAAATATGAAGCATCCTTGAAATTGTTAAAAAAATGGTTAGATCTTGGAATCAAACCTATTCACCCTCTTTAGGTTTGTTTAAAGTTGAAAACTTATTTGTATAACACACACCCTCAAACTTCTAATCCTGATCTTTCGGCTCTTGCACCAACCAAAAGATTTGATGTTTTAGCCTCGGATTATGATTATGACACCAAAACTCGTTAACAGATTAGAGATAGGATTTTATGATTATTCATTAATATTTCAATTAGCACCTTTTATTCATTCAAATCACAATATGCTTGTGTTCATTGATTCCTATATTTAAGATCATATATTGGATACATTTTTTTATTTACCTTTTTTGTTTCAAGGTATATTTTAGAGTTGATAGGTATTGGGGTTAAATCCGATTTCTTAAACAATTTGTATAACACATCAGACTACAGAACAATGCTGACATCACATGTCATCAAATAATGGTGAAAGCACATGTCACGATCGGTAAATAAGATTATTTACCAATATATTTAATTCATTAAAACAAGTGGCCTTACATCCCCCCCCCCCCCTAAAACAAGGAACTTCAACCTCTAAATTTTAATTCATTATACTTTTAGTCAAAAGTTTAAGACTAACTTGACCGTAGCATCCTCATACTATACACCATATCTACTCTTATAATAACCTAATATACAATAAGGTTTACCATCATAAATTGAGTTCTTCTAACACTTAACCAACTAGTTTAACCGTTGAAATAATCATTTTGTCCCATAAGAACTTCGTCTTTTGTATACCCATATTAACCTCGTGTCTACGCTGATGGTGATAAGGAAAGGTCAAATGATATCAGCCTTGTCCTATCCATGAGTATGAAAAAGACCCATGGATCAATATACCAACTTACCTTTTGGAATTTGATTTCAAATTTCCTCACTTCATAAGGTCCTAAAAATTACTTGACTTACCTGCTGGGACCCCAAACCATACATATGTTCATCTCAAAATCAAATTTTTCCTACTTTGGAAATCTTCATATGTGCTCATTTAAACACCACTTCTTTTGAAGTTGTGGGTACCCAGAATGAATACCATGGGCCTAGACGAGTAGCCCAGTTGTGGCGGCCCAAATTCTGGGCCCCCCACCTCTTATTTTGCTTCGGTCTCTTCCCACGTTCCCCTGAAGGGAAGTTATAGGAAAGATGGAAGACGTGGGGGAACCCATCACCCCCACTCACCTAAATGTACATGTATATATTAAACCCTAGGTCCAGGGCAAAAAGAGAGGTTGTATTCTCCGTAATCACTCCTCGGAGTATATAGAAATAAAACAAACTGCACCACCATGGACGTAGGCACTTCTTTGCTAAACCACGTACATCCTTTGTTGTGTGATTGTCATTTTACATTCCTTTTTTCTTACTTGGTAATTGCCTTTCTCTTATCTATTTTGTGTTGCATAATAATTGTCACCATAATTGGCGCCGTCTGTGGGAAGAGTTCATCTTTCCCTGAGAAGAACCCTCACCAATAAAGGAGTTTAAGATGTCTGGTAACAGCAGCAAAGCCCCTCAGGCAAGGGATATTCAAGAACCACCTGCTCCTCGCAGGATTAGGTCTGAAGTTCGACGTTCAGATCAGAGGGCTCGCTTGGAAAAGCCAGCCTCGGAAGAAATCCAGGGACTAGCGAGGTCCACACAGATATACAGATTGATTGATGCGTACGAGGTAAGTCTCTACGAACAAAGGGAGTCTTCTCACAGGTACGAGGCTGAGAATGCTCGCCTGAAAAGAAGACTGGAGAGGGAGTTTCATCCTGATAACAGGAGACGTCTGTACCGCACTCCTAGCCCTCAGGCGAGCAAGTCTCGCAGCCGAGGAAGGAGCCCTAGGCGAGGATCTCAGAAGGTCGAGGGAGACGAATCAGATGACGACCTCCACGAGCAGCTACGCTACGAAGAGCTTGCCGTTACCAGAGCCCTGCTCACAGCGACGAGAACATACGAAATCTGGTCCGCAAGGAAATGGACCAACATCCTGCCCACCACGGTACAAGATCAACCAGAGAACTCGCAAGGTGAGCTCTTAAAACCCAAATAAAGTCACCCTTCACGAAGGAAATCTAAGAAGAAGAAGCCCCCAAGAAATTTTCCATTCCAAGGTTTAAGATTTATGATGGTAAGACTGATCCCATCGATCACGTCAGGCAATACCGACAGGCCATGACCCTCTGGAATCATCGAGATGCACTGATGTGCCGCATATTTCCCTCGAGCCTGCATGATGTGGTGCAGAAATGGTTCGAAAGACTCCCCCACAGGTCCATCAGAAGTTTCAAATCCCTGGCCGAGCTCTTTACGACTCGGTTCATCACTAGCAGCTCCCATCATAAAAGGATGGATGCTTTACTCACAATGAAGAAAACACCTCAAGAGACACTCTGAGACTACCAGAGGAGGTACTGGGAGTTATTCAACGAGGTCGAAGATTGCTCGGAATAAGTCGCCTCTTTCAAAATCGGGTTACCCAGCTCCTCCCTTCTATACCGGTCCCTGATAAAGAAAGTTAGCCAGAATGGAGATGAAGAAACTTACAGCAGTAATGCAGGCTTTTCAGATCGATCCAGCAAAGTCATAGTCAGGAAAGCGTCGACGAGCAGAGGACGTCAACTATAATAAGTATATTGTCTTCACGAATAAAGATCTGGTTGGAGTAAGGACCCCACATCATGATGCCCTGATCATTACACTCAGGATAGCCAACTTTGACGTCGACAAGCTGCTCGTCGATCAAGGAAGCTCGTCCGAAGTAATGTACCTCGACCTATTCAGGAAATTGAAGTTAAGCATCGCCGACCTAAACGAAGCTACTGTACCTTTGGTTGGCTTCGCTGGAATAATGACTATGCCCCTGGGAAAGATTATACTACCAGTGCGTGCTAGAAACGTCTCCAAGATGATTGAATTTTTGGTAGTTGACATCGACTCACCATACCAAGCCATCCTCGATAGGGGATGGCTTCAAGCGATGAAGGCAGTCTCCTCAACCTACCATCAAAAACTCAAATACATGACCGAATGCAGAGTAATGGAAATCCACGGTGATCAGGCAATGGCGAGAAGTTCCTTGATAGCAGTCATCTGTCCGAAGCCAGAGAAGAAGTCCGAGAAGCCCAGTGAGAAAATTGAAGAAGGTCTGACACCTTCTAAATAGCAATTAAAGTATGGGAGACCTGGAGTAGAGGAGACCAGGCTCCTCCACTCCGAGAGGGTCTTCGAGGACCTGGTAGAAGTTACGGCTGGAGATGGTGACAGTAATAGAGTTTTCTTGATTGGGGCATCTCTTACCAACCAGGAACAAAAGGAGCTGACGACCTTGCTGAGGCACAATGTAGATGTTTTCGCGTGAGAACCATACGAGTTACCTGGAATCGATCCTAGTATGGTCTGTCATCAGCTGCACGTCGACCCCACCTTCAAGCCAGTCACGCAGAAGGCACGACGAACTGCACTTGAGAAGGCTAAGGCAGTCGAAAAAGAAGATGAAAAACTACTAGATGCCGGATCCATACGGGTCCAACCAAGTAGTAGTTCCGAAGAGCAATGGGAAGTGGAGAGTTTGCATCGACTTCACTGACCTCAACAAAGCATGCCCTAAAGATAGTTTCTCCCTCCTGAAGATAGACCAACTAGTAGACGCCACCGCAGCTCACGAGCGAATGAGTTTCCTGGATGCATACTCAGGGTATCACCAAATCCCATTATATGTCCCAGACCAGGACAAAACACTACACTAAATCCTGCGAATGGTCACGCCCAGTGAGTCACGGCCCAAGTTCGTGACCAACTGGTCGCGGACTTGGGCCGTGACCCACTCAATATTTGGCGTGACCATATTTATTATCACACTAAATTATCGATGCTCTCGAAGTGGTCACGGCCCAAATCCGTGACCACGGTGGTCGCGAACTTGGGCCGTGACCAGGTCGTGACCATCTTGGCACCAAAATCGCGCCAAAACTCCCTCCAAGCTTGGTCATGGATGGGTCACGGCCCAAGTCCGTGACCCATGGCATGATGAAGAAGAGAGTACACACATTGAGGGTCACGACTTAGGGCCATGACCATTTCTGGGTATGGGTCACAGCTATGGGCCGTGACCATTTCTGGGTGTGGGTCACGGCTATGGGCCATGACCATCCCTCATTCAAGCACTAGGGTTGATAAAAAAAGGTCTCGCATCACAGATTGAGGGTCACGGCTATGGGCCGTGACCACTTCTTGTTATGGGTCACGACAATAGACCGTGACCAATAGGCGGTATAACTCCCACTTAGCTTCATTAATGGGTCGCGGTGGGTGGGTCACGGCTCTAAGCCATGACTAGTGTTAAACCTAAAACAATATAGCTCATCTCAAATTCTTAATTTCCCCCCTCATCTTGTTCCCCAAACTGTGAAAAAGACACAGCCAACATCGTGAAAATGGTACTCACTCTTAAATCCCTAGGGACGCATTGCTTAAAAAAAAGCTCTGATCTACCGAAAGTGGTTCCGGTAGGGAGTCGCGTCGGGGGGTTTGGAATCGGCCTTTCCGGGTGAGAGGCGGTGGGCAATAAAGGTTGCACGGAGGTTGGAGTGGTCGCAGGGGGTTGAAGGTTGGAGTGGTCGCAGGCGGTGGGCGATAACGGCCTTTTCGGTAGGTTGGCTGGCAGCGTCGATTTGGTCAGGGAGGCGCTGGCGGTAGGTCTGAGCTTGGGAGTGTCCAATTTCTTGTTTGATTTTGGGTTTGGACATAGATTCAGGTGATGGGGTTTGGTTACTCGCCGGAGATGATTACAGCTTTCTCTGATTCCTGTTCGTCTCTCATTTTCATTCGACTCCAGCAAACATGTAAGATCGTTTCCTTCTTTGTTTGAGTTTCAATAATCAAATTTTCAGATCTATGAATATTTGGGTGTGTATTGATTTTTAGATCAATGATTTTGAATGACTATTTCCTCACTCTCTCTTAACTTCAACAAACAGGGCATGAAAGTATTTTGGTTCGAACCAAAAAGGGACATGGAATTAGATTACCTTTTAATCGGATGAAAATATTTTACTCGATCCATTTGTAACATGGCCATGGTTGAAAATATTTTGGCTCGAACCAAACAGGGCAATAGAACTGTGAAGACTCATTAGTTTTGTTTAAATTATGAATCGCATTAGTTTTGTTTAAATTGCATAGGTTTTAATGGTGTATACATTATCTTTTTGATTTTTTGAATATACCCATTTTCAAATATAAATGGATTCTTCGCTCCCCATGGATCGTGTCTGCGCGTTCTTGTTTCCCCATGGATTCTTCGCTCCCGATCCTACCATTAGAAATTGCAGACTTTCCAAATCAAATCTCCAGGTATGTTTATGTACATGTGCGTGTTCGTGTTGTTATCAAATTCAATTTTATGTTACTTTCAAATTCATTGGCTTTCAACACTGTGCGTGTTCGATTATTTAATTTCAACACTGTGCTGTTGAATGCTAAACTGTTAGGATTGGTGAGTTTGAGCTTCGTAGTAGTTTCTAGTTTGTTAAGAAGTTTATAGAGCTACAATTTTCATGCTTTGCGTTATTATTATTATTATTATTATTCGTTTTTTTACTTAAATATATTACTAATTTTTTATTCTAGACATTATTCCAAATCAATCAATTTAGTATGACTAAAATCTAATAAACGTATTAATCTGGATTAAAGTCTAAAATCAAAATTTATAATGTATTGAAGTTAAACAAACTTTTTATTATTATTTTGTTATAATGTCCTACAATTAGTGCCCAAGTGTTTGAGTAAATACCTCAAAGTTTGAAGGTTTTCAAAATTGCTCACTTACATATTTCTTATCATTGAAGCATTGTGCCTATTCGCAAAGATGAGTGATGTTCTGTATTTTTTTAGAGTCAAATTTCACTAATTCATTTTGAAAGTGGGCATATATACGCATATATCCAATGTTCTGCATTTTTTTAATTCATGTCCTGCAATATCAAATGCGTATTTGCTCGGTTTAGATTTATTAAAGTGGGAGACTGACTAGCCACTCTCGCTTTGCTGATATGACTTGGGTTTAATCGGGTATTGTTCGAGACTTATTTATTCGTGAAAGTATAACTATAAGTTTTTTAAAGGAAGTAAACGAGTTTTATTTTTATTTTTTATGTACTATATGAGTATTTAGGCTTTCGGTAGTTATATATTCTCATCTTTTATATATGATTTTGTCCCACTTTGTAGGTTATCAATTTGACTATGTATTTGATTGGACTATATTTAAGTATCCTCAGATTGGTTCCAGTTCTAGAGGACGAGTCGGTGTTTGTATAATTTTCTTTCATGTTTTTTTCTTCTTCCAAGGATGTTACTTATTTAATGCTTTTGTTTTCAAAATCCCAATGGAAATGCAGGTTTAAATGCAAGACCATCTGCGAAAAGGACCTTAGGTACTCTCTCTAAGCATATTCAGATTTGTCCGCGAAATGTCATGTCTTTATATAATTATTCTACTAATTATTCGATTTAGTGTTGTGAGTCTAATTTGAACTTTGCGGAATGACTATGTTCCTAATTCAACCAAAATTGTAGTTTTTACTGGAATGGCTTTTTTGGATTCCGTTAGATTTTTTTTAATAAAGCTACCTATGCTTCTGGGGAATATATTGTATATTTTGTTGGGACTCATTTTAATATCAGTGTGCTATTGCTCCAATTTATATTTCTAAAAAAAATTATGTTATGCATGCTAGACGGCCAGTAAAAAACATTCCCATGTATGCTCTAGCACAGTTCTACATTGACAATGTGTTGTTTCGGATCAAGGAGAAGAACATTCCCTATTGCTATTATTGCAGGTTAGATCTGCTATGATTTACTTTAACAAAAGTAGTTATATAATTGATATGCATTATCTATTTAATCTTTTAGATGATAGAAGGAGTACGGGATAATTATTGGTTTTGTTTGGTTTGGCTGTTGGATAATTATTGATTGTTGCTTGTTGTTGGATAGTATGTTAGAAGGAGTATGGGATAATTAGAAGGAGTACGGGATAATTATTAGATAATATGTTGAAAATATTTTAGACTCCCGGTTTGGGAATACGACGATAATTTGAAAATGTGTAGACTTAAGTTTAAAAGCATGGCGTTAGAGGGGAGAAACCCGAAACATCCACCAAATGGTCCCGTTAGAGGCATCAACACCTTGCACGGAACCAATGTAACTCGTACGAATAGGCCACACAATCACGGGACTCCCGATTTGAGAATCAGAGGATAATTTTGCATATATCATAACGTAGGTTTAAAAACATGGCGTTAGAGGGTGAAAACTCGAAACAGCCCCCGCATGGCCCCGTGGGTGGCACCAACACCTCCCACGGGACCAACGTAACTCGTAGGAACTGATCTCGCAGCCGCGGGTCTCCCGGTTTGAGAGTAATACGATACTTTGCATATTTCAAGACTTGGGCTTAAAAACATGGCGTTAGAGGGTAAAAACCCGAAACAGCCCCCGAACGGCCCCGTGGGTGGCACCAACACCTCCCACGGGACCAACGTAACTCGTTAGAACCGACCCCGCAGCCGCGGGTCTCTCTGTTTGAGAGTACGACGGTAATTTGCATATTTCTAGACTTAGGCTTAAAAACACGGCGTTAGGGGGTGAAAACTCGAAACATCCCTCTAACGGCCCCGTGGGTGGAACCACCACCTCCCACGGGACCAATGTAACTCGTAGAACTGACCCTGTGGCCGCGGGACTCCTGGTTGGAGAATACGACTGTAATTTGCATATTTTTAGACTTAGGCTTAAAAACATGGCGTTAGAGGGTGAAAACTCGAAACAGCCCCCGAACGGCCCCGTGGGTGGCACCAACACCTCCCACGGGACCAATATAATTCGTAGGTACTGTCTCCGCAGCCGCGGGACTCCCGGTTTGAGAATACGAAGGTAATTTTCATATTTCTAGACTTAGGCAAAACATGGCGTTAGAGGGTGATAACTCAAAACAACCCCCGAATGACCCAGTGGGTAGCACCAACACCTCCCACGGGACCAATGTAACTCGTAGGAACTGACCCCGCAGTCGCGGGACTCCCGGTTTGATAATACAACGATAATTTGCATATTTCTAGACTTAGGCTTAAAAACATGGCGTTAGAGGGTGAGAACTCGAAACAGCCCCCGAAAGGCCCCGTGGGTGGAACCAACACCTCCCACGGGACCAACGTAACTCGTAGGAACGGACACAACAACCGCGGGTCTCCCGATTTGAGAGTACGACGGTAATTTGCTTATTTCTAGACTTAGGTTTAAAAACATGACGTTAGAGGGTGAAAACTCGAAACATCCCCCGAACGGTCCCGTGGGTGGCACCAACACCTCCCACGGGACCAACGTAACTCGTAGGAACTGACCTCGCAGCCGCGAGTCTCCCGATTTGAGAATACGATGGTAATTTGCTTATTTCTACACTTAAGCAAAACATGGCGTTAGAGGGTGAAAACTCGAAACAGCCCCCGAACGGCCCCGTGGGTGGCACCAACACCTCCCACGGGACCAACGTAACTCGTAGGAACTGACCTCGCAGCCGCGGGTCTCGCGGTTTGAGAGTACGATAGGAATTTGCTTATTTCTAGACTTAGGCTTAAAAACATGATGTTAGAGGGTGAAAACTCGAAACAGCCCCCGAACGGTCCCGTGGGTGGCACAAACACCTCCCACGGGACCAACTTAACTCGTAGGAACCGACCCCGCAGCCGCGGGTCTCCTGGTTTGAGAGTACGATAGGAATTTGCTTATTTCTAGACTTAGGCTTAAAAACATGACGTTAGAGGGTGAAAACTAGAAACAGCCCCCGAACGGCCCCGTGGGTGGCACCTACACCTCCCACGGGACCAACGTAACTCGTAGGAACTGACCTCGCAGTCGCAGGTCTCCCGGTTTGATAATACGACGGTAATTTGCGTATTTCTACACTTAAGCAAAACATGGCGTTAGAGGGTGAAAATTCGAAACAGCCCCCGCACGGCCCCGTGGGTGGCACCAACACCTCCCACGGGACCAACGTAACTCGTAGGAACTGATCTCGCAGCCGCGGGTCTCCCGGTTTGAGAGTAATACGATACTTTGCATATTTCAAGACTTGGGCTTAAAAACATGGCGTTAGAGGGTAAAAACCCGAAACAACCCCCGAACGGCCCCGTGGGTGGCACCAACACCTCCCACGGGACCAACGTAACTCGTTGGAACCGACCCCGCAGCCGCGGGTCTCTCTGTTTGAGAGTACGACGGTAATTTGCATATTTCTAGACTTAGGCTTAAAAACACTGCGTTAGGGGGTGAAAACTCGAAACATCCCTCTAACGGCCCCGTGGGTGGCACCACCACCTCCCACGGGACCAATGTAACTCGTAGAACTGACCCTGTAGCCACGGGACTCCTGGTTGGAGAATACGACTGTAATTTGCATATTTTTAGACTTAGGCTTAAAAACATGGCGTTAGAGGGTGAAAACTCGAAACAGCCCCTGAACGGCCCCGTGGGTGGCACCAACACCTCCCACGGGACCAATATAATTCGTAGGTACTGTCTCCGCAGCCGCGGGACTCCCGGTTTGAGAATACAAAGGTAATTTTCATATTTCTAGACTTAGGCAAAACATGGCGTTAGAGGGTGATAACTCAAAACAGCCCCCGAATGACCCCGTGGGTAGCACCAACACCTCCCACGGGACCAATGTAACTCGTAGGAACTGACCCCGCAGTCGCGGGACTCCCGGTTTGATAATACAACGATAATTTGCATATTTCTAGACTTAGGCTTAAAAACATGGCGTTAGAGGGTGAGAACTCGAAAAAGCCCCCGAAAGGCCCCGTGGGTGGAACCAACACCTCCCACGGGACCAACGTAACTCGTAGGAACAAACACAACAACCGCGGGTCTCCCGATTTGAGAGTACGACGGTAATTTGCTTATTTCTAGACTTAGGTTTAAAAACATGACGTTAGAGGGTGAAAACTCGAAACATCCCCCGAACGGTCCCGTGGGTGGCACCAACACCTCCCACGGGACCAACGTAACTCGTAGGAACTGACCTCGCAGCCGCGAGTCTCCCGATTTGAGAATACGATGGTAATTTGCGTATTTCTACACTTAAGCAAAACATGGCGTTAGAGGGTGAAAACTCAAAACAGCCCCCGAACGGCCCCGTGGGTGGCACCAACACCTCCCACGGGACCAACGTAACTCGTAGGAACTGACCTCGCAGCCGCGGGTCTCGCGGTTTGAGAGTAATACGATAATTTGCATATTTCAAGACTTGGACTTAAAAACATGCCGTTAGAGTGTGAAAACTCAAAACAGCCCCCGAACGGTCCCGTGGGTGGCACAAACACCTCCCACGGGACCAACTTAACTCGTAGGAACCGACCCCGCAGCCGCGGGTCTCCCGGTTTGAGAGTAAGATAGGAATTTGCCTATTTCTAGACTTAGGCTTAAAAACATGACGTTAGAGGGTGAAAACTCGAAACAGCCCCCGAACGGCCCCGTGGGTGGCACCTACACGTCCCACGGGACCAACGTAACTCGTAGGAACTGACCTCGCAGTCGCAGGTCTCCCGGTTTGATAATACGACGGTAATTTGCGTATTTCTACACTTAAGCAAAACATGGCGTTAGAGGGTGAAAACTCGAAACAGCCCCCGCACGGCCCCGTGGGTGGCACGAACACCTCCCACGGGACCAACGTAACTCGTAGGAACTGATCTCGCAGCCGCGGGTCTCCCGGTTTGAGAGTAATACGATACTTTGCATATTTCAAGACTTGGGCTTAAAAATATGGCGTTAAGGGTGAAAACTCGAAACAGCCCCCGAACGGCCCCGTGGGTGGCACCAACACCTCCCACGGGACCATTGTAACTCGTAGGAACTGACCTCGCAGCCGCGGGTCTCCCAGTTTGAGAATACGACCGTAATTTGTGTATTTCTACACTTAAGAAAAACAAGGCGTTAAGGGTGAAAACTCGAAACAGCCCCCGAACGGCTCCGTGGGTGGCACTAACACCTCCCACGGGATGAACGTAACTCGTATGAACTGACCACGCAGCCGCGGGTCTCCCGGTTTGAGAGTAATATGGTAATTTTCATATTTCAGGACTTGGGCTTAAAAACATGGCGTTAGAGGGTGAAAACTCGAAACAGCCCCCGAACGGCCCCGTGGGTGGCACCAACACCTCCCACGGGACCAATATAATTCGTAGGTACTGTCTCCGCAGCCGCGGGACTCCCGGTTTGAGAATACGAAGGTAATTTTCATATTTCTAGACTTAGGCAAAACATGGCGTTAGAGGGTGATAACTCAAAACAGCCCCCGAATGACCCCGTGGGTAGCACCAACACCTCCCACGGGACCAATGTAACTTGTAGGAACTGACCCCGCAGTCGCGGGACTCCCGGTTTGATAATACAACGATAATTTGCATATTTCTAGACTTAGGCTTAAAAACATGGCGTTAGAGGGTGAGAACTCGAAACAGCCCCCGAAAGGCCCCGTGGGTGGAACCAACACCTCCCACGGGACCAACGTAACTCGTAGGAACGGACACAACAACCGCGGGTCTTCCGATTTGAGAGTACGACGATAATTTTCTTATTTCTAGACTTAGGTTTAAAAACATGACGTTAGAGGGTGAAAACTCGAAACATCCCCCGAACGGTCCCGTGGGTGGCACCAACACCTCCCACGGGACCAACGTAACTCGTAGGAACTGACCTCGTAGCCGCGAGTCTCCCGATTTGAGAATACGATGGAAAATTATGTATTTCTACACTTAAGCAAAACATGGCGTTAGAGGGTGAAAACTCAAAACAGCCCCCGAACGGCCCCGTGGGTGGCACCAACACCTCCCACGGGACCAACGTAACTCGTAGGAACTGACCTCGCAGCCGCGGGTCTCGCGGTTTGAGAGTAATACGATAATTTGCATATTTCAAGACTTGGACTTAAAAACATGCCGTTAGAGCGTGAAAACTCAAAACAGCCCCCGAACGGTCCTGTGGGTGGCACAAACACCTCCCACGGGACCAACTTAACTCGTAGGAACCGACCCCGCAGCCGCGGGTCTCCCGATTTGAGAGTACGACAGGAATTTGCTTATTTCTAGACTTAGGCTTAAAAACATGACGTTAGAGGGTGAAAACTCGAAACAGCCCCCGAACGGCCCCGTTGGTGGCACCTACACCTCCCACGGGACAAACGTAACTCGTAGGAACTGACCTCGCAGTCGCAGGTCTCCCGGTTTGATAATACGACGGTAATTTGTGTATTTCTACACTTAAGCAAAACATGGCGTTAGAGGGTGAAAACTCGAAACAGCCCCCGCACGGTCCCGTGGGTGGCACCAACACCTCCCACGGGACCAACGTAACTCTAGGAACTGATCTTGCAGCCGCAGGTCTCCCGGTTTGAGAGTAATACGATACTTTGCATATTTCAAGACTTGGGCTTAAAAACATGGCGTTAGAGGGTAAAAACCCGAAACTGCCCCCGAACGGCCCCGTGGGTGGCACCAACACCTCCCACGGGACCAACGTAACTCGTTGGAATCGACCCCGCAGCCGCGGGTCTTCCGATTTGAGAGTACGATGGTAATTTGCTTATTTCTAGACTTAGGCTTAAAAACACGACGTTAGAGGGTGAAAACTCGAAACAGCCGCCAAACGGCCCCGTGGGTGGTACCAACACCTCCCACGGGACCAACGTAACTCGTAGGAACTGACCTCGCAGCCGCGGGTCTCCCGGTTTGAGAATACGACGGTAATTTGCGTATTTCTACACTTAAGCAAAACATGGCGTTAGAGGGTGAAAACTCAAAATAGCCCCCGAACGGCCCCGTGGGTGGCACCACACCTCCCACGGGACCAACGTAACTCGTAGGAACTGACCTAATAGCCACGGGTCTCCCGGTTTGAGAGTAATACGGTAATTTGTATATTTCAAGACTTAGGCTTAAAAACATGGCGTTAGAGGGTGAAAACTCGAAACATCCCCCGAACGGCCCCGTGGGTGGCACCAACACGTCCCACGGGACCAACGTAACTCGTAGGAACCGGCCTCCCGGTTTGAGAGTACAATGGTAATTTGCTTATTTCTAGACTTAGGCTTAAAAACATGACGTTAGAGGGTGAAAACTCAAAACATCCCCCGAACGGCCCCGTGGGTGGCACCAACACCTCCCACGGGACCAATGTAACTCGTAGGAACTGACCTCGCAGCCGTGGGTCTTCCGGTTTGAGAATACGACCGTAATTTGTGTATTTTTACACTTAAGCAAAACAAGGCGTTAAGGGTGAAAATTCGAAACAGCCCCCGAACGGCTCCGTGGGTGGCACTAACACCTCCCACGGGATGAACGTAACTCGTATGAACTGACCACGCAGCCGCGGGTCTCCCGGTTTGAGAGTAATATGGTAATTTGCATATTTCAAGACTTGGGCTGAGAAACATGGCGTTTGAGGGTGAAAACTCGAAACAGCCCCCGAACGGTCCCGTGGGTGGTACAAACACCTCCCACGGGAGCAACGTAACTCGTAGGAACCGACCCCGCAGCCGCGGGTCTCCTGGTTTGAGAGTACGATAGGAATTTGCTTATTTCTAGACTTAGGCTTAAAAACATGATGTTAGAGGGTGAAAACTCGAAACAGCCCCCGAACGGCCCCGTGGGTGGCACCAACACCTCCCAGGGGACCAACGTAACTCGTAGGAACTGACCTCGCAGCCGCAGGTCTCCCGGTTTGAGAATACGACGGTAATTTGTGTATTTCTACACTTAAGCAAAACATGGCGTTAGAGGGTGAAAACTCGAAACATCCCCCGCACGGCCCCGTGGGTGGCACCAACACCTCCCACGGGACCAACGTAACTCGTAGGAACTGATCTCGCAGTCGCGGGTCTCCCGGTTTGAGAGTAATACCGTACTTTGCATATTTCAAGACTTGGGCTTAAAAACATGGCGTTAGAGGGTGAAAACTCGAAACATCCCCCGAACGGCCCCGTGGGTGGCACCAACACCTCCCAAGGGACCAACGTAACTCGTTGGAACCGACCCCGCAGTCGCGGGTCTCCCGGTTTGAGAGTATGACGGTAATTTGCTTATTTCTAGACTTAGGCTTAAAAACATGACGTTAGAGGATGAAAACTCGAAACAGCCGTCGAACGGCCCCGTGGGTGGCACCAACACCTCCCACGGGACCAACGTAACTCATAGGAACTGACCTCGCAGTCGCGGGTCTCCCGATTTGAGAATACGACGGTAATTTGCGTATTTCTACACTTAAGCAAAACATGGCGTTAGAGGGTGAAAACTCGAAATAGCCCCCGAACGGCCCCGTGGGTGGCACCAACACCTCCCACGGGACCAACGTAACTCGTAGGAACTGACCTCGCAGCCGCAGGTCTCCCGGTTTGAGAGTAATACAGTAATTTGCATATTTCAAGACTTAGGCTTAAAAAGATGGCGTTAGAGGGTGAAAACTCGAAACATCCCCCGAACGGCCCCGTGGGTGGCACCAACACCTCCCACGGGACCAATGTAACTTGTAGGAACCGGCCCCGCAGCCGCGGGTCTCCCGGTTTGAGAGTACGACAATAATTTGCTTATTTCTAGACTTAGGCTTAAAAACATGACGTTAGAGGGTGAAAACTCGAAACAGACCCCGAACGGCCCCGTGGGTGGCACCAACACCTCCCACGGGACCAATGTAACTCGTAGGAACTGACTTCGCAGAGTCTCCCAGTTTGAGAATACGATGGTAATTTGCGTATTTCTACACCTAAGCAAAACATGGCGTTAGAGGGTGAAAACTCGAAACAGCCCCCGAACGGCTCCGTGGGTGGCACCAACACCTCCCACCAACACCTCTCAAAACGACGGTAATTTTCATATTTCTACTTGGTTACTGATAATTTTAACTCATATATGCAATTTTTCAGCTTGATTAAATTTTTTGTAAAACTACTTGGTTTATGATATTTTTGTTTTTTGTATCCTATCATTTGTAGGATTTTTGCATGTGGAACAAATGAAGGAGGCAATGGTTTACAACATAAAGATTGTTTATATGTTGTGGACATTCAGGATAATGTTTTTTTTATGTGTTATAGCCGTGTAGGCTTTTATTATTTAGTTTTATGGCCGTGCGGTCTTTTATAACTTGATTGTTGAATTTTATATCCGTGCGGGCTTTATAATAAGCAGGTTTTTCATTTACAGGTTTTGGAATGTCAAGAAAATAGAGGAAACTCTGCACAATTTTTTTTTGGTGTGTGAATTATTAAGACGTGTCATATTTTTTAGTTTGTATATATATTTGTTTATTAACAACATTCTCAATTAGCAATTTGTGATTTTTTTTATTGTTTTGCCTATAATAAATATTTGTAACATCTCGTAGCAACCGACGGTGCACTCACAGGACCCCCAATTTTAGGATTGGACAAAAAAAATACATTTTTTTAAAATTATAGATAAATATGGTCATGGACTTTGTCCATGACCATTTTTATTTTTTTTGTCGCGCTTAAAAATGGTCGCGGCCAAAGTCCGCGACCATTTTTTTTATTTTTTTGTCACGGTTATGGGTCGCGGACTAGGGCCACGACCAATTTTTTTTAATTTTTTTGTCACGGACGTGGGTCGCGGACCTTGGCCGCGACTAATTTGTCACGGCTGTGAGTCACGGATGAGGGCTGCGACCAATTTTTTTTATTTTTTTTTGTCACGGAACTGGGTCGCGGACTTTGGCCGCGACCAATTTGTCACGGTTATGGGTCACGGATTAGGGCCGCGACGAATTTTTTTATTTTTATTTTGTCATGGACTTGGGTCGCGGACTTTGGCCGCGACCAATTTGTCACGGTTGTGGGTCGCGGATGAGGGCCCCGACCCGTCACGGCATGGGTCACGGCCAAAGTCCACGACCATCTGCCATGACCCCTCTTGGCCGTGACCATTTTTTGGTCACGGACTTGGGCCGCGACCCACCAAAATGGTCACGCCCGAAATGGTCACGGCCAAAGTCCGCGACCCACAGTTTTGGTCAGGGATTTTGGCCGTGGCCAATCGCCAGTTCTGGTGTAGTGAAACAACGTTCATTACTACAGTTGGGTTATACTGTTACACAGTTATGCCCTTTGGTCTCAAGAATGGAGGGGCAACATATCAGCGGCTGGTTACCAAGATGTTCAAGGATCAGATGGGAGACACCATGGAGGTCTACATCGATAACATGCTCATTAAAAGCAAGAAGAGGGATAATCACCTCTCAGACCTGTCAAACACCTTCGAAATTCTCAAGAAATACCGAATGAAACTTAATGCAAGCAAGTGTTCTTTCGGTGTCCAGTCAGGAAAATTTCTTGGGTACTTGGTCAGTAAGAGAGGCATAGAGGCTAATCCAGACCAGATCGATGCAATCGATAGGGTGCAACCCCCTCGCACAATTCGGGATGTACAGAAGCTCACTGGTATGCTCGCTTCCATAAATCACTTCATCTCCAAATCCTCCGAGAAGTGCAAGCCGTTTTTCCAACTTCTAAAGGGGAGCAAAATGATAGAGTGGAGCCCAGATTGCTCGCGAGCATTGGTTGAGCTCAAGTCCTACTTAAGCTCTCCATCACTACTTGTCATACCACAGCAAACGGATTCTTTGTACCTGTACCTCTCTGTATCCAGTCACACTGTCAGCTCTGCGCTAATATGCGAGGTTGCAGGAATTCGGTACCCCATTTATTACGCGAGAAAGACCTTACTAGACACCGAGCAAAGGTACCTGCCATTGGAGAAGCCCGCCTTTGCGCTGGTAATATCCTCGAGGAAGCTGAAGCATTATTTCGAAGCACATACTATCATCGTCCTTACATCGTATTCCCTCAAGGAAGTCCTAAGGAAAGCGGATTTGTCAGGCAGACTGTCCAAGTGGTCAGTCAAGCTCGGTCGATTTGACATCCAATTTCAACTAAGGACAACTATCAAGGGTCAGATCCGTGCTGATTTCATTGCCGAATTCACAGACGAAGGACCCTCCGACCAACCCCAACCAATAAGTCAAATGGAGAAACCAGCAAAAAAGGATACCTAGAAACTGTTTGTTGATGGAGCCTCCAATTCAAAGGGGGCAGGGGTAGGCATTGTCCTCATAACTCCAGAGAACACAATCCTTGAAGAAGGAATCAAGCTTAGATTTGCAGCCTCCAACAACGAAGCAGAGTATGAAGCCTTAATAGCCGGCCTCCAAAAGGCGCATACTTTGGGAGTAAAACATTTACAGGTGTTCGATGACTCCCAACTATTCTCCAATCAGATAAGCAGAGATTATAATGCAAAGAATGAACGAATGGCAGCCTACCTCGCCTTAGTGAAAAAGATGATGTCAAACTTTGAAGAGATCAACGTCCAACAGTTTCCCAGGGGGAAAAATAGTCATGCTGATGCCTTAGCAGCCCTTAGTTTGGCAGTTGACTCTGACCTAAAAAGAGCCATCCCCATCGATTTACTCACTTGTCCGAGCATCTACAGCAATCCACCAAGCATGGAACAGGTACTCCAGGTGGGGTTATCCCCCAGCTGGATGGACCCCTTAAGAGAATTTTTAAAGAATGGCACGCTCCCGGATGACAAGAAGACCGCCCACCAGATAAGAGTCAAAGCTTCTCGCTTTCACTTATCCCCAGAAGGCAACTTGTATAAGAAATCCTTCTCCGGTCCCTAGGGACCTCCGATGCTTCCAGCCAGGAGATGTCAAGTAAGTGATACGCGAGCTTCACGAAGGAATCTATGGAAGCCACATCGGAGGAAGGTCTCTAGCCTTTTGAGCAATGAAGGAAGGATATTGGTGGCCATTTATGCAAAAGGACTCCGTAGTGTATGTCCGCAAATTCCTGAAATGCCAACTCCATGCTCCTATGGCCCACCATCCCGCCAGCGACCTAAAGTCCCTATCCATCCCATGGACCTTCGCCCAATGGGGAATGGGCATCGTGAAACCACTGCCTATCGCTGCTGACAATCGTAAATATCTATTAGTTGCGACTAACTACTTCACCAAATGGATCGAGGAAGAACCCCTGGCGAATATCCGAGATGATGATATGATAAGGTTCACATGGAGGAATATAATCACTCGGTTTGGAATCCCCAGAACCATCATCTCTGACAATGGAACATAGTTCGAAAGTGGCTCCTTTCGGAACTTTTGTAACAAACACGGTATCAGACACCACTTCAGTTCGGTGGCCTACCCTCAGAGCAACGGCCAAGCTGAGTCTTCCAATAAAACGGTTATCGATGGATTGAAAAAGAGATTGGAGCGAGCCAAAGGCACATGGGTAAATGAACTACCTCACGTCCTATGGGCATATCGGACCACTCCTCGATGAGCAATCGGAGAAACCCCATTTTCATTGACATATGGCATGGAGGCAGTCATCCCACTCGAAGCAGGTTTGCCGACCTTGATGTGCAACCTTGTCGACCAAGGCCATAATTATGTAGTATTACTCGCTGAGCTCGACCTAGCCGACGAGCGCCGAGATCTAGCCCTAGTGAAACTAGTGAGCTACCAGCAATCGCTCGCGAGGCATTAGAACAAAAGGGTTAACCCGAGGGCATTCCAAATTGGGGACTATGTTCTAAGGAAAGTCGTTGGCAGCGCAGTGAAACCATCAGATGGCAAGCTAGTTCCCAACTGGGAAGGACCCTTTAAAGTAACCAGAGACGACCTGCAGGGCGCCTATCACTTGGAAACAATGGAAGGCAGAGAAATACCATGAGCATGGAACGCAGCTAATCTCAAGAG
Organism: Sambucus nigra; assembly: GCA_949130495.1. Lineage (NCBI taxonomy): Eukaryota > Viridiplantae > Streptophyta > Magnoliopsida > Dipsacales > Adoxaceae > Sambucus > Sambucus nigra. The sequence continues at coordinate 170,868,034 of OX422219.1, forward strand.
GTTATATTTTTAGATCTTTCTATTGTATTCTTTTATTAGACAAGTGCATTTCCCTTATTAATAAAAGTTAGTTAATTGGTTACACTCTGATTAGTAACAGATGCATTTATCGCACATCTTTTCCAAGAAACAGGCAATGTCATGAAACACGAAGAACCTCTTAGCATTACCCATGGCAATATATGAAGCCCCACATGGGATCCTTAGGAAATACGGCCAAGTTTTATACTGGTCATCAAAACTCCTTTGATTGAATACAATCCTGATCGGATGAAACATCCAACCCCAAGTGTGTCCTCGCCAATTGCCCCACTTAGGCCTAAGGGAGTGTGACGACACAACCTAAAAGGTAAAGTGGTGCACAATGGTATCTCGATATTGTACTGGACTGGGAGGACACTTGCATGACAAAACAAACTTAGAAGATTATAAAGAAGCAAGAATATAAAGAATATGATGCACACGTTTAGTCGGCAAAATTTCCCAAAACACAAACTTTTCATTAATTCATCATATTTACAACAATGGCGATACATGTTTATTCGGCGAGCTCTCCCAAAGCATTTACATGATCAAAAATACAAAAAAAAAACAACCGGAAAAATCTCAATGGGGGTGATTCCTCTGAGCGAGATAATCAGCCACTCGAGCTCTTCGTCCGTCATCAGGAGAAGGAGCCAATTCTTCCTCAAACTCATTCGTATCTAACTCCAACAACTGCCGAGGGATGGCATCAATGGGGATCCATCGATTATCCCTCCGGAAGGGGTTAGGCATCAGGGTAAAGGGATAAATCTCATGGCGATACCAGAGCATCAAATTCCTCGGGACCTGCAGCTCCTTCAAAGCACTCAGCCACCCCGTGACGAAGGAAATCTCTTCGAAGTCCAATAACCATGTTGGAGCATCTGACCAACCCTGTTCGTAGCCATCAACCCACACTTATCGAGGACCTTTCTTGAACAAGTGCCGCAACCGGGTGACATCCCTTTGAAGCCCAGCAGCAATCACATAGGATCGCTGGACATCACCACGAAGTTCTTTCATTTCCGTATCTCGAAGTTCTTTCGCTTCCCTGTTTTTGTTCCTCGCGCTCCTACCAGCTCACGAAATGGGTTGGCGAGTGGAACCCCGCGACACAAGAGGAGTAACACTCTGACCAGCTCTAGTTCGCGATGATGAGGAACCTTGTAATATTACTGAAACAGTGCTCGGCGCATGCTCTCTAAGTCGTAAGACTTCTCTCCTCAGGTACTCATTCTCTTGCTGAAGAACCTCCCCAACTTGGTTGATCTCAGAGGCCTCTAATAGCTTTGCTCTCAGCGCATTGACCTCCTCTTAGACTGAGGCACCAATGTCCTCCATCTCTTGGAGCCTGTCCTTCAACTTGTCCACAAGTTTAGATTGATCCTTATAATTCTGATTTCTAGATCTGAGGGATTTGCAAAGTTCAACAAAGGACTGGCGAACTTCAAGACTCACATTGGGACCAAGGGTCCTGCGCAATTGGTAAATAGCAGGAATGTAATCATCCACATCAACTAACTACAAGCGAGAAAACGATAAAGAAGAGAAAGAGACAAATCAGTGCGAGCAGAAAAATGAAGCCTTTTCATTAATAAAGGATTGGAGTTACATCGAACAGAAAAGAGAAAATTTACAGACAGGAAAAACCAAAAATAAAGAGCAATCGTAGTAGATAACTAGTTAACAACCTCAGGTGGCTAGAGGTCGATGGCCCCTTCCCCTTGTCAACATCAGCGGGAGCAACGCCCTCAGCGGGGGTAATCTTTGTCCCCACAACCAGAGAAGCGTTAGCAGGGGTCGCTTGAGGAACATGATCAGTTCCTTCAATAGCTGGGGCAGGAACTTCATCCACGTTGGCTTCGGACCTGGGTCATGCTCGTCAAACAAGGGAGAATCGATGTCGACGCCAGCAGCCAAAAGAGCCTTGTTCCAGCCCTTCTTGAAGTTCAGACGGCTAATATAGCCTATCAGAACTTCAGCATCCTCGTATGCTACAGCCCAATAAGAATTGTAGGAGTCCTCCTTGGCAGTAACAACCTCAGACTCCTTTTTCTTCAGTTCTTCCAAAAGCACCATGTTCTCCTCAACAAATGTAAGTTTTCTCGAGCAAACCAAGTCGTAGGCCTACCTCAACTCCTTCAGATCCTGGACTGCAGTGTCATTCTCCTTGTTGGCAGTGGCAAGAGCCAAGTCGAATGAAATTCGAGCAGCGTCAACGGCTTTAAATTTATCCTCGAGCTCTTAACCCTTCAGCTTCAGGGCGGAGTTCTCTTGCTCCAGCTCGCTGTTTCTCTTCACTAGATCATCGTGCGAACGATACAGCACGGCGAACTCAGTAAAAAACTGCAGAAAAAAAGGCATTAGAAGAGGGAAATGAAAGAATTCAGAAAAACGTAGGAGAGAAGGGAAAAAACCTTACCAGAGTAAGCATCTGACTAGACTGAAGGGCCAATTGCTCAGACCCTACTGCTCTTTGGTGATCTTCCGGGAGGACAGCTCTCTCGAGCAGAGCCGGGGTCAGCTGGGTGGAAATTACCACAGAGGCCCCCTTGGGTCATCGTCATGAAACACAAAGAACCTCTTAGCATTGCCCCTGGAAATATATGAAGCCCCACAGAGATCCTTAGGCAATAAGACCAAGTTTTATTCTGGGCATGAAAACTCCTTTGATTGAATAAAATCCTGATCGGATGAAACATCCAACCCCAAGTGTGTCCTCGCCAATTGCCCCACTTAGGCCTAAGGGAGTGTGACGACACAACCTAAAAGGTAAAGTGGCGCACAATGGTATCTCGATATTATATTGGACTGGGAGGACACTTGCATGACAAAACAAACTTAGAAGATTATAAAGCAGCAAGAATATGAAGTAAATGATGCACACGTTTAGTCGGCAAAATTGCCCAAAACACAAACTTTTCATTAATTCATCATATTTACAACAATGGCGATCTCGCCCAAAGCATTTACATGATCAAAAATACAAAAAAAATCACAACAACTAGCAAAATCTCAATGACGGTGAGGCCTCTGAGCGAGATAATCATCCACTCGAGCTCTTTGTTCGTCATCAGGAGCAGGATCCAATTCTTCCTCAACCTCATTCGCATCCGAGTCCAACAACTGCCGATGGATGGCATCAATGGGGATCCATTGATCATCCCTCCGGAAGGGGTTAGGCATCAGGGTAGAGGGAGAAATCTCATGGCGATACCATAGCATCGAATTCCTCGGGACCTACAACTCCTTCAAAGCACTCAGCCACCCCCTGATGAAGGAAAGCTCTTCGAACTCCGACAACCTTGTTGGAGCATCTGACCAACCCTGGTCATTGCCGTCAGCCCACGCTTGCCGATGACCTTTCTTGAACAAGTGCCACAACCGGTTGACATCCCTTTGAAGCCCAGTAGCAATCACATAGGATCACTGGACATCACCATGAAGTTCTTCCATTTCCCTATCTCGAAGTTCTTCCGCTTCCCTATTTCTTCTCCTGGCGCTCCTACCAGCTCGCGAAATGGGTGGACGAGTGGAACCCCGCGACACAAGAGGAGTAACACTCTGACTAGCTCTAGTTCGCGATGATGAGGAACCTTGTAATATTACTGAAACAGTGCTCGGCGCATGCTCTCTAAATCGTAAGACATCTCTCCTCAGGTCCTCATTCTCTTGCTGAAGAACCTCCCCAACTCGGTTGATCTCGGAGGCCTCTAATAGCTTTGCTCTCAGAGCATTGACCTCCTCTTAGACTGAGGCACCCACGTCCTCCATCTCCTGGAGCCTGTCCTTCAGCTTGGCCACAAGTTCAGATTGCTCCTTATACTTCTGATTTCTAGATCTGAGGGATTTACAAAGTTTAACAAAGGCCTGGCGGACTTCAGGACTCACATTGGGACCAAGGGTCCTGCCCAATTGGGAAGTAGCAGGAATGTAATCATCCACATCAACTAACTACAAGCGAGAAGAAGATAAAGAAGAGAAAGAGACAAATCAGTACGAGCAGAAAAATGAACTGTTTTCATTAATAAAGGATTGGAGTTACATCGAACAGAAAAGAGAAAATTTATAGACAGAAAAAACCAAAAATACAAAGCAATCTTAGTAGATAACTAGTTAACAACCTCAGGTGGCCCAGAGGTCGATGGACCCTTCCCCTTGTCAACATCAGCGGGAGCAATGCCCTTAGCGGGGGTAATCTATGTCCCCACAACCAGAGAAGCATTAGTAGGGGTCGCTTGAGGAACAGGATCAGTGCCTTCAACAGCTGTGGCAGGAACTTCATCCACGGTTGGCTTCGGACCTGGGTCATGCTCGTCAAACAAGGGAGAATCGATGTCGACGCCAACAGCCAAAAAAGAGCCTTGTTCCATCCCTTCTTAAAGTTCAGATGGCTAATATAGCCTATCTGAACTTCAGCATCCTCGTACGCTGCAGCCCGACCAGAATTGTAGGAGTCCTCCTTGGCAGTAATAGCCTCAGAATCCTTCTTCCTTAGTTCTTCTGAAAGCACCCTGTTCTCCTCAACAACTGTAAGTTTGCTCGAGCAAACCAAGTCATAGGCCTGCCTCAGCTCCTTCAGATCCTAGACTGCAACGTCCTTCTCCTTATTGGCAGTGGCAAGAGCCAAGTCAGATGAAATCTGAGCAGCGTCAACGACTTTAAAGTTAGCCTCGATATCTTTACCCTTTAGCTTCAGGGCGGAGTTCTCTTGCTCCAGCTCGCTGTTTCTCTTCATCAGCTCATCGCACGAACGATACAACACGGCAAAGTCAGTAACAAACTGCAAAAAAATAAGTAATTAGAAGAATGAAATGAAAGAATTCAGAAAAACATAGAAGAGAAGGGAAAAAACCTTACCAGAGCAAGCCTCTGACTAGCCTGAAGGGCCAATTGCTCCGAGCCTACTGCCGATTGGCGATCAACCGGGAGGACAGCTCTCTCAAGTAGAGCCGGGGCCAGTTGGGGGGAAATTTCCACAGAGGTCCCCTTGGGTCATCGTCATGAAACATGAAGAACCTCTTTGCATTTCCCCTAGCAATATATGAAGCCCCACAGAGATCCTTAGGCAATACGACCAAGTTTTATACTGGTCATCAAAACTCCTTTGATTGAATAAAATTATGATCGGATGAAACATCCAACCCCAAGTGTGTCCTCGCCAATTGCCCCACATAGGCCTAAGGGAGTGTGACGACACAACCTAAAAGGTAAAGTGGTGCACAATGGTATCTCGATATTATTCTGGACTGGGAGGACACTGGCATGAAAAAACAAACTTAGAAGATTATAAAGAATCAAGAATATGAAGAATATGATGCACACGTTTAGTCGGCAAAATTGCCCAAAACACAAACTTTTCATTAATTCATCATATTTACAACAATGGCGATACATGTTTATTCGGCGAGCTCACCCAAAGAATTTACATGATCAGAAATACAAAAAAAAAAAAACTGGCCAAATCTCAATGTTGGTGAGGCCTCTGAGCGAGATAATCAGCCACTCGAGCTCTTCGTCCATCATCAGGAGCAGGAGCCAATTCTTCGTCAACCTCATTCGCATCCGACTCCAACAACTGCCGATGGATGGCATCAATGGGGATCCATTGATCATCCCTTCGGAAGGGGTTAGGCATCAGGGTAGAGGGAGAAATCTCATGGCGATACCAGAGCATCAAATTCCTCGGGACCTGCAGCTTCTTCAAAGCACTCAGCCACCCCCTGACGAAGGAAAGCACTTCGAACTCCGATAAACTTGTTGAAGCATCTGACCAACCCTGGTCATCGCCGTCAGCCCACACTTTCCGAGGACCTTTCTTGAATAAGTGCCGCAACCGAGTGACATCCCTTTGAAGCCCAGCAGAAATCACATAAGCTCGCTGGACATCACCACGAAGTTCTTCCATTTCCCTATCTCGAAGTTCTTCCTCTTCCCTGTTTTTGCTCCTGGCACTCCTACCATTTCGCAAAATGGGTGGGCGAGTGGAACCCCGCGACACAAGAGGAGTAACACTCTGACCAACTCTAGTTCGCGATGATGAGGAACTTTGTAATATTGCTAAAACAGTGCTCGGTGCATGCTCTCTAAGTCGTAAGACTTCTCTCCTCAGGTCCTCATTCTCCTGCTGAAGAACCTCCCCAACTTGGTTGATCTCAGAGGCCTCTAATAGCTTTGTTCTCAGCGCATTGACTTCCTCTTGGACTGAGGCACCAATGTACTCCATCTCCTAAAGCCTGTCCTTAAGCTTGGACACAAGTTCAGATTGCTCCTTATACTTCTGATTTCTAGATCTGAGGGATTTACAAAGTTTAACAAAGGCCTAATAGACTTTAGGACTCACATTGGGACCAAGGGTCCTGCCCAATTGGGAAGTAGGAGGAATGTAATCATCTACATCAACTAACTACAAGCGAGAAAAAGATAAAGAAGAGAAAGAGACAAATCAGTGCGAGCAAAAAAGTGAAGCCTTTTCATTAATAAAGGATTGGAGTTACATCGAATAGAAAAGAGAAAATTTATAGACATAAAAAACCAAAAATACAGAGCAATCCTATTAGATAACTAGTTAACAACCTCAAGTGGCCCAGAGGTCGATGGCCCCTTCCCCTTGTCAACATCAGCGGGAGCAACGCCCTCAGAGGGGGTAATCTCTGTCCCCATAACCAAATAAGCATTAGTAGGGGTTGTTTGAGGAACTAGATCAGTGCCTTCAATAGCTGGGGCAGGAACTTCATCTACGGTTGGCTTCGGGCCTGGGTCATGCTCGTAAAATAAGGGAGAATCGATGTTGATGCCAGCAGACAAAAGAGCCTTGTTCCAGCCCTTCTTCAAGTTCAGACGGCTAATATAGCCTATCTGAACTTCAGGATCCTCGTACGCTACAACCCAACCAGAATTATAGGAGTCCTCCTTGGAAGAAACAGCCTCAGACTCCTTCTTCTTCAGTTCTTCAGAAAGCACCCTGTTCTCCTCAACAACTGTAAGTTTTCTCTAGCAAACCAAGTCGTAGGCCTGCCTCAGCTCCTTCAGATCCTAGACTGCAGCGTCCTTCTCCTTGTTGGCAGTGGCAAGAGCCAAGTCGGATGAAATCCGAGCAGCGTCAACGGCTTTAAAATTAGCCTCGAGCTCTTTACCCTTCAGCTTCAGGGCGGAGTTCTCTTGCTCCAGCTCGTTGTTTCTCTTCACCAGCTCATCGCGCGAACGATACAGCACAGCGAAGTCAGTAACAAACTGCAGAAAAAAAGGCATTAGAAGAGGAAAATGAAAGAATTCAAAAAAATGTAGGAGAGAAGGGAAAAAACCTTACTAGAGAAAGCCTCTGACTAGCCTGAAAGGCCAATTGCTCCGACCCTACTGCCCTTTAGCGATCAGCCGGGAGGACAGGTCTCTCGAGCAGAGCCGGGGTCAGCTAGGGGAAATTAGCATAGAGGCCCCCTCGGGCAGCGCGGACACCGGGACTAAGGCCCGCCCGACCTTCATCCTCGCCTCCGCCCTCCTTTTTTCCTCATCTTTCTCACTCTCTCTCTTCTTCCTCTCCTCTACCCTGCTCTTCTCTTCCATCTTCTTCCTCTCTTCTTCCTTTTTTTTTCTTCTCTCTCTCTCACCTGCTCCTCTTCCTTCCTCTTCCTCTCCTGCTCCTGAGCAGAGGACTGGGAACCAGTAGCCACATCCCCCGAGATATATTTTTGCTTCTTTGACCTCTGTACGAGAAGCATATGGCCTTCATCATCATCATCCCGAATCAGGTTCTTCCGGGGTGGAGCCAACTCCTCACTCGAACTACTGGACGTGCTCGATGAATTTATAGCCTCAGAGACCTCCCCGCGATTAGAGGAACTGCTACTATCAGAGTTGATCTCCTCCTCGTCCAACCAGATAGGATCTGCAGCAGTCTCTTCAGAAGAATAAAACTCTGGGATACTATCCACAGGCCTTGCTATGAAGCTGGATCCAACGTTCTAGTACTCGAGTAGGAAGGCAGCAGACCTAGGATGTTCTCCATCACCCAAAGGCTCCCTGATATTCCAAGCCTTTATCAATTCGAAAAGACGAACCTCGCTAAGAGCTGGTTCCAAGTTCTTTGACCTCGCTGCAAAAGAAGAACAGAGAAGAATTAGAAGGATCACAAATCAACAAAAATTAAAGCAACAAGAGCAATGTCTACCTATGTATTCTTCCCCATAAAAGGGAACAGTGAACCTCTTAGATCTCAACCCCTCAAATTGGGGAGAAAACTGCCAGTTTCTGGCAAGGAAGCCTTCTTGCCAATAGTCCTTATGGGAATCAGGTAGGTTTACTACCAATACCCTGTCAGGACTCATAGCTTTGAGATAGAGGACCCCAGAGCTAGTTCTAGAGAAGGAATAGCAAAACTAGACCTCGGCGAGTCCTAACCTAGTGCCATACAACTGATTGATTCTATGTACGCCATTAACTATTTTCCACACATTGGGCGAAAATTATTCAAGAACAATATTGAAATAGACAAAGAAATGCAAGAACAAATCGTTAGGAGAAAAGGTGAGCCCCCCTGAGAAAGTAACAAAACATGGATCCAGTGGGCGTCATCTATCTCTCTAACATTTCTAGGAGGGGAAATGCAACACTCAATATCCACCCAATCAGGGACATTATAAAACTTCCTAAATTCAGAGATTGTCCTATTTCCAATCTTAGCCATTGTAAAACCCTAGAAAAGCTACAAACTCAAAGAGAAAGCACAGAGAAAAAGTAAAGGAAACTTACAAGATAGAAGACCAATTCGAACGATGAAGAAGCACGAGCCCAAACGACAAGAAAAGCAACGAAAATGGAGATTGAGAGAAGACGGTAAGAAGTGCTAGAACTCACAAGGAATGAGAAAGTGCTGGAAAAATTGAAACGACGATAGAAAATAACCTAATCCAAGAAACCTTCAAATTTTGCTAATCATAGTGCACAAGATACGAAGCGGGTGCCGCCAAAATTAGCTTCACAGTTTCCGAAGAATTGCAAAAAAGCCATTATGGATAATCATTTAAATTTATTGAGACCATGAACATGGCCCAACAAACTTAGGGGCAATTGTGGGTACCCAGAATTAATACCATGGGCCTAGACAAGTAGCCCAGTTCTGGCGGCCCAAAGTCTAGGCCCCCCACCTCTTATTTTGATTCGGTCTCTTCCCACGTTCCCCTGAAGGGAAGTTATAGGAAAGATGGAATACGTGGGGGAACCCATCACCCCCACTCACCTAAATGTACATGTATATATTAAACCCTAGGTCCGAGGCAAAAGGACAGGTTGTATTCTCCGTAATCACTCCTCGGAGTATATAGAAATAAAACCAACTACACCACCATGGACGTAGGCACTTCTTTGCTGAACCACGTACATCCTTTGTTGTGTGATTGTCATTTTACATTCCTTTTTTCTTACTTGGTAATTTCCTTTATCTTATCTATTTTGTGTTGCATAATAATTTTCACCACATAAGTGTTCCGAAAACATTCCCAAATAACAACTTGATAACTCTTAGCTCTCAGTCAACTTAGTTAATTTAACTCAAATATTCCCAGTTGGTTCCATGTCCTCTTTTAAACCACTGAAATCCAAAATCTTAATATAAGATGATGGTTCCACTCCCCCACATTGACACTTGTATTTGGAACACTAAAACCCTTCGAATGTTTTTAGGGCCCCATATTTTGTATTGGCAGGAACACCTTTCACACGCAAACTATGCCCATAATTTATCTGTCTACCCGATACTACGATCTATTTAAATAACTAAACATCAATTTCTTATGATATTTAAATTAAATCATGCTATACACGCCTCAGCCAAAATGTGACACCCCGCCTAATAAAATATCGGGTGATCAGTCCTATACCAAATTAAAATAGGAATCCCAGTTGGATCATCCTTAGCATCACTGTCGAAAACTTTTTAAAACTTACTAACCACCTAGTATTCCAAAAACTGGTGCCAATTTTAACTTTTTAAACAAACAAAACAGTACATGCTGAATTAAAATATAAACCATTCACACAACTGAATGAAAGTAAACAGAATAGTAATTACACAACTTGCCGAATAAATCACCGGCCACCAAATAAAATAATCCAATGCAAATATTCAACACCTGAATGAATTACACCTGAAAACTGTACCGAGAAGTCTGGGCTACAAACCCTAAATAAAACTGAGACTGATACAAGATTTATACTCTAGGAATGAATGGCCTATGCGTCTAATCCAAACTCCTGCTAGCATCCACATATGCCGCAGCTCCGTGTCCTTTGAATGGAATATCAATCCCGGCGTCCCTGTGGCTGGACACCTAAAAGGTTTTGAAAATAGTTTTATAGCAAGGGTTAGAACCCAAAACATTTTGAAAATATTTAGAAAGTGAATTAACTGCAGTAATTTAAAATGCATGAATGCGCTTCATATTTAAGTTCGTGTCGCACTCCCTTGTGGGCATTCTCACCCCTCCACTATTGTGCACACCTACCGGTTACCTTAACCCCACCTAGTTGTACGACCCCGTCCAACTAGTCCTGGTATAACCTTCCCTTGCCATACTACTCTAACCCGAGTATAATGATTATTGAATTTTAAGTTATTTCACAATTAACTTAATTAATTCCTCTTAAATATCACCATGTAACCGTCTCACAAGTTATATAAAGTACATACATCACACACTGTATTATTCCCACAACTGATTAACTTAATTAATTTCCCATTATTTAACTGCATATAACTGTAACCCGAGTTATATAAAGTAAATACATCACACCCTGTATTATCACCTACATATAATATTTACTACCATATTATACGTACCTTTACAAACATCCACACATATATCATACGTGTATCCATCCTTCCGAGTTTACCCTCACCGGATGATTTCCTCTAAAATGCTATCTCACTAGGTGTGCTCACAAAACCTAGTTTCCCCGAGTTGGAATCGCTCACCAACTTGGACCAAAATATAAACGAAGTGGAGGCAGTCATATTCCTTCCCTGAAAGTGAGATAAATCCCTCACCCATATATACCGGACGCTATGACCTGGGGATATACTCACCCTACTCCTCAAGCTAGGGGATTCACCCACATTGCGCAACCTCCCTTGATAGAATTAGAGTATATAAATTTAATAAATATCTAGTCACTGATATTTACTATCACACACAATATATACACATATATATATATACTATCACTACCCGTATATATATATTATGAACCCCGATTTTTACCGTGTACTCAAACTCCTGCACACTGCCTGTAATTTAATGTCACACACAATACATACACGTATATATATATATTATCACTACACCGTATATATATATACGTGTATGTATTGTGTGTGACATATATATATATATATATATATATATATATATATATATATATATATATATATATATATATATATATATATATATATATATATATTAATAACCCCGTCTTTACCATGTACTCAAAATCCCATACACTGCCTGTAATTTCCTGAGTCTGTGGCCCGACTCCATGTAATTAATTTTCTCACTTAATAACTTATCCTCTTCCCGAGTCTATGGTCCGACTCTAATATAATTAATTCACACCTCAATTAATATAATACTTTCCCCGAGTTTATGGTCCGACTCTCCTTAAATTAATTAACACACATTTTAATTTAATACCTCCCCGAGTCTATCGCCCGACTCTAATTAAATTAATTAACAAATTAATTAATCAACCCGAATTCCGAGCATGTGGTCCGACTCTAATATAATTAATTATCACATTAATTAATAAGTACCCTTCACGAGTCTACAATCCGATCCTGATTAAACTAATTATCCCACCCATTAATTTAATCATACCCGAGTCTACAAACCGACTTTAATTAAATTAATTAACACCTTTATTAATTTAATCCTACCCGAGTCTACAATCCGACTCTAATATAATTAATTATCGCATTTATTAATTTAATAACTTGGTGTCACTCAACCATTGTCTCCGGACTCACTTACTTGGCCCGTAACTTAATATTTCCCGAGTCTATATCCCGACTCAAAATTATTTAGTTTATCTTTAAACTTAATTCACTACCTTGGGGTCGCATGCCCCATATACCCAGATTCACTCACTTGATCCGTACCTCACTATTTTGGAATAAAATTTCTCAATTTCATTCATTTAATGTCCCACATAAATTCGTCCTAATCCCAATTACTTTCTCACATAATTGCTAGGAATATTTGTTTCATAATTATTTATCACTAATAAATGTATGGAAATTTAATTTATAATTAATTCCCCCTTATACTTCACCCAAGGCCGAACTGCCCAGAATTTCCCACCATCGATCAATCGATGCCCCCGATCGATCGATTGACCCCTTCGTTACAGCTCTGCCTCCCCCCTGTTTTCCACCATTAACGAACCTCAAGGTTTCTAAACCAGAATTTAAACCTCTAATTACATCATCCCATCGTCTACACATGGTTAATCCACATCCCATTCATCATAGAGACCTTAAGATAATCAACCTCTCTACTTATCTCATAATTTTCGAAATGGGTCTTTCTCCATAAAATTCAATTATCTGTTTTAAATCCCAAATTCCAGATTCGATTTCCACTCTTTTATGTTCTGAAATTTTCGTTCAAATCATATATACATATTCAGATATCAATCACCCATCTAAATCTTACTTTGTATCTCATTCAAGTGTTTCAAAAACAAAAACCCCATTTTGTACCCATTTACACCCAAAAACGAATTTTGGTTTACACATCACTATGATAGGGATTGATTATCATGCTTTAAGAATTAAAACAGTTAACCACTTGCCTGAAAGTGTTCGTAGTGTTTGATTCCGTTGGCGTAGTCCCTCGATTTGGCTCCAAAATCCCCAAATTGGCTTTTGCTAAGCTTTCCCCCAATTTCCCTCTCAAGCCCTAGGCTTAGATTTGATGGCTGCTGATTTCCTAATCTCCCCATTAGGTTAAAAACCCTTGATCCCGTTTTTCACCTAATGGGCTTAATTAAAGTGGCCCAACTTACCCCGTGTGGGCCCGACTATGCCCAAAAATACCCCGAGACCCAATTACTACCCCGGGTACTCTTTTCTGACTATCTCGACCCATCCGGACTCAACCGCGCAGTCAGAATTGACATCCGAATTAATTTATAAAAATCCTTATCTCACACCCCATTAAGTCTATACCGACTCCCGGCTGGAATAAGTGCATACCCCGTCATTAATACCCGAAATGACGTAATTAAATTATTACTATTCACTTAGTAAATAAATTTCCCTAAACATTAACCATTTACTCCTCGATTAATATTTAAATATATATATTGTCATAATTAATTCAATTAAAATTACAACACACAAGTAATTTAAAATTCCCGAATTAATTAAATATTAAATGCATAAAAATACGGGGTGTTACACAAAACTACCTATCTCACCCTCTAGAATAAACATATCGTGGAAAATAACCCTCTACTTTCATCAAATGGAGAAAGGTAATCCGCCCAATTACGACTTGCATACCATATCTTAGGAAAACTTCAACGCTTGGGTGTAAACTACCCTAACAAAATTTTGGGTGTAATGGCCACCATTGATAGAAATGGTTATTCCTCATTAAGATATCATATTTAAGCCCCTTTACGTACTCGTCATAATAAGACATTTCTATTAAATTGATTTAATAGTTCGTTGACCCATGATAATGAGCACTTGTTCTCCATTACCATCTTGTTGAGTCCCCCTTTAAGGTCCAAGGCATATGTATGAGGCATGTCTTATAGAACCTCATTTACCTAGTCAGTTTGATCATAGAGCACCTTTTTTAGTTGACCGATGGCATACCTCAACATACACTCTTCAATGTCTTTTTTTAACCCGATTCATCAATAATATCTATGTATAATGTGGTACATCTTATACCTTTTGGAAGGTAAAGTGAACTGCAAATTGTGTGTGTCTACTAGCACTACTCTCCTCACTCGGTAGTCTCTTGAATAACAAACTGTCCTTGAAGTCTAAAATGATCGAGAAAGAAGGATATTTATCTGACACTAGTTATTGTTCCTTCTCTTAGTAGTGAGAATATGAATCCTATGGATATATCACCTGTGCCACAATGCACTACACTATAAATCGGAGATGGTCACGGATTTTGTTTAGGACCAGGCCTTCGGGTCACGGATACAGTCCATGACTTTATCTTCTATGACTAAAATTGATGGTCACGAACATTATCCCTGACCAAAAGTGAGGGTTCTGACTTAGAGGATGGGATAGTAAATGGCTCAATGGTCAGGGGCTTGGACCATGACCCGGTTGTCACAGACCTAAGTCGTGATCGGTGGAGGTCAAGGAGTCATGGAGAAGGTTTATGTCCAGGCGTTGAATATGATGACGTAATTGTCACGGGCCAAAGTTGTAACCCATATTTTCTTTAAAAAATAAAAAACTTCTCATGAATTTGGGTCGTGATATAATTTATTTTTTTAATAGTCATCTCAACATTAGTCCGCAATAATATCCAATTGAAAATAAATTGTTTTTATGTAAGCATGAAGAATAAATCGATTCTTTCTCAAATTAGAAGTCTCGTGACTGCGCGGTCAATTCCTCTGAGTTATGTTGGTCCTGTGAGAGGTGTCCAAGCCCCATGAGGGGCCTTTTAGGGGTTCTTTTAGGGTTTCCCCTGGGGAACATTTTCAAGCCAAAGTCCACTTATTAAAAAAAATGTCCTACTTTCAAACTGAGAATCACGTGACTACACGATCAATTCCTATGAGTTACGCTGGTCCCGTTTATAAAATGAACTTTGGGTATGAGATGAAGATTTTAATAGTTGCGCAAATTCCAATCACGAACTTGTTTAATTAGAGTCAATTTATGAAACAAATCAATTCAGCCCATAAACTCAATCAACTATGTGCGTGCATGTGTCAAACCATCATAAGTAAAATGTCCGATAAAAATTTCAGGATAAATCCCCTCAGGGAAAAAACTTTTTTATTTATAGAACTTTGACAAGTTTACAAGACCATTAACTTACATACAACTTCCTTCAAGTGTAACGCATGGTGTCTTCATCAAAACTGCAAAGCACCAACTAGAAATTAGCAATGGTTCACATGCATCTATACCATAAGAACACGCAGTTTTAGCAAAGATCTACAGGCAACGAACCTCAATGACACACATTCATAAACTTTGTAGAGAGTCAATCAATAATAGCACGAATCTCTCAGTTGTAGAGATCTCCCCAAAAAGAATAAACCAGTAGCAAACTATGTTTCGAGTTCCACAAAGCAACTCACACTACAACAATTGGGATTTTGAATTGTAAAACAAAATTTATGAACCCTAAAATGTGTTGGAGAATAAACCAAAACACTAAAAAATGTATTATGTTTAAAACCAGTGTTTCTCCACACGAAATTTAGTAGCCTAACACCCTTATTAATATTAAACTTAAGGCGGTGACGTGTGATCATAAAACACCAGTCGTTCGAATGACAGAGGCCGTCATTCGAGCGACACTACATCTCGTTCGAACGAGATGTAATGACATTTGATTGACAGTCACAGATCCCATTAAAAAGTACTTTTAACATTTTAAATAACTTGTAATCCTCAAATATTAAAACTGGTCACGGGATCAGGAGATAATTATCCAAAACTTTTATGATAAAATATTTTTGAAAAATAAAAAATATTTATTGAAATTCCAAAATTCATTTTAAAGAATATCCCAACAGTTTAAATGGGAAATGTAAATTAAACTTAAAACACATTTTACCAAATTCATCTTTGGTGGGCTTGAATGTTGAAGACTTCTTTAAATTTGGATTCGTCTTTTGTAGATGCAATCTTCTCAATCCTTCGACGACGTGCAGAAACATGTAGCGGTATATAACATACTAATTTGTGATGGACAATGTCCTTACAAATCTCCCCATGTCTATGCCGGTACAAAATAAAAAATAGCCAAATTATTAATATCAAATGACCTATAAAAATCTACCCTCCCATATACTCAAACTAGGAAAGATAATCTGACAAGTCTTCGAATCATTTCAAATGATAATCAAATTTTCAAATCTTCAAGCTTTTCTCATTAGGGTGTGAAATCCAAAAAATCTTTAATCGAACCTACACACATGAGACAAAGAAAAACCTCGTGACGTATCGAGTCAGAAATGATAATGTTGGTGCGCGAGGCCCCCAATTTTTAGATTTTACACAAAAAGTAATTTTAATTTCCTTTCAAAGATGCGAAAGCGAGATGGTTCAACATAAACACAAAATAACAAATTTTAATTTATCTCAAATTAAAATTAAACAACGTGAAATTAAATTAAATACACACTTATGTTAATTTCACCTAAACCAAATTGATTCAATTCAAGTCCTAGAAATTTCCCTAACAACATTAATTCATTTTAGTAAATTAGGCCAAACCAAAATTTAATTTTGCACCAAATTAAGTAGGTAGTGATTTAAACCAATTTTATCTTTTTATCTAAGCATGCATCTACGTGAAATTTGCAAAAGATAAAATAAACAAATAAACCACTACGCCGCGATGTACGAGGAAAAACCCACAACGGGAAAAAACCTCGGACGGCCCTAGCCTAAACTCCACTAAGTATGGTTTTACAATTACAAGATAACTAACTTACTTCTTCGACTTGACTCCTTTCAAGACTTGATGCGTATTCTTGTAAACACCTCTGCCTAGTCGACAATTCCGGAACTCCACCGGAACCTTGGAATCACTAATGTGACTTTAGGAACACTGATAACCACACATGGTGCCTTTCACCATGTGAGAATGCTGCAGTAAAACCAATGAAATTCTTCTTTATCGGATGTAGAAGCAAACCCAAACTTCTCTTCTTCAAGGTGTAGAGATAAACCGGTGCCAAACGCTCCAATCAAGATATTTATATGGAAACGTGGAATAAACAAACTATGGGTGTAACACAAGTGTTTAAGAGATTTTTATTGAAGAAATGAACACTAAAAACATGAACTTTTTCTTGGAAAATTGAACTCACCAAACTCTCTCTAGTGGATGGATGAATATGAAAAAATTATCTTGAAAAAGTTTGTTCCTGCACCTCTTAAGACTGTTCAAAAGTTAGTGGGTAAAGGTGAGTAGAAAACGAAAATCTCGTTCGAACGAGATTTTCTTTCGAACGAAGTTCCAGTGGCAAATGGGAAAATATTGTTGGCAAACTCCTTCGAACGAACTTATCGTTTGAACGACAAACTCATTGGAACGAACTTCCAGAATGTTTAAATTTCAATTTTTAGCCCAAAAACTTTACTTTAAAGAAATTTTTTGAAAATAAATAACAGTTTAAAATAAACTTACACCCAATACAAATTGTTCCAAGCTCATATATATATATATATTTAAAATGCATCCATACCATAGGATCAAAGGAACCAATGTTGGTGACATAGAAACAAGGCACATTAAACCCCGCGTTTGTTGAAGTTTTAATATCTTGGCCTCTACGTCGTCAACAAACATGTCATAGGATTGAATAGATAAACATGAACTCTATCCTATGACTGCAATGTTTTTGTCCTGAATTGAGGAAAAAAAACAAAGGACTCAATTGGAAATTTGTGTCCTTACAAATCTCCCCCTTTCGCTATTTCGGGACAAAAATAAACAAAAATCCTAAAGGGCCGTCAAGCTCTACTAGACTTATAAAATGTCCCACCCAAAATAAAAATACAATAGCTTGAATCAAACAACCTAAGGATCAATATCTTTTTCGACGAATAAAATTGCCATTTAGAAGAATTCCTGCACACTTAAGCAGACTATCAAACACATAGGGAATATCAAGAATATTAATTGCAATTAATATAAAATACTCCCCCTAAATTAATTGTCCCCTTTATCAACTGTGATCTACCCAAGAATGTCGCGAATCCCCCTAAGTTAAATCTCCCAAACTAAGATACGATTACAATAGGATAAGATACCATTTCTCCCCCTATCATTCTCCCCCTTTTTGTTCAGGAATAGACAAATGATAAAAGTAATTTAAACATGATTCTTAGAGTGATAAGAGCATGAAATCATATAGGCAACAAAAGCATAACTAATCTAACAAAAATAACGGATACCAACTAAGATGCACGAAAATGATACCAATATGATACATAAAGTATTAAGCATGGGATATCAACAAAGAATGCAATAAGATAGATACCAATCATGAAGTAGAAGCATAGATGGACTAGAAAGCAAGGCAAAGACTAAAAAAAATATGATATATATACATACTCTAGATATACCAAAGATGCACACGCACATATATATATATATATATAGACATAAACACACAAATGGCACAAAATAAGATAATCTTTTCACACTTGTATGGAAAAAATGTGTCATATGGAAACAAAAGTGTTGGGGTGTGAACTAGAAATAATTAAATTTATACCCAATCACATAAAACATGTTCACGAAGTTCTCAAGTGATTGCAAACTTCATTACATTCTAATATAACCTCATGTAACAATATAAATTGTAATCAATGAACAAACATACACAGTGCATACAATCCTAGACTTGTGATGATTCTACAAACCAATAGAGTCATGACATTGAAAGTACAACTAGGATCAATGGACATTGTGCAAACCGTTGATATACCATCCAATCTCCCTCAATAAGCATATAATTTTTGAATGAATATATCAATTAAACATAGGCCTTGGCAATTATTTTTCTTTTTAGTGACATATTTTATATTTAGGCCTTTGGACCACGTATTTCTTTTAGGTCCAAGCAAACAGTGGCTTATTATTCGCAAAGGATAATAATTCCTTTCGGGGACCTTCCCCGTGCACCATTATATATTATTTTCATATCTCACAAATCGCACGTGCAATGGATTTTAACATGCACTAGTCCTCCTAGGTCATATAATATGTAGATGACTAGATTGGTAGGAGAACACTTCACGAAGCACAAATATACATATGAAGTTAAAATTTCAAGAGAGCTCGTGCATGTCTGAATTGAGGCATATAAAAATAGAATCCATTACATCAACACAAAATCCAACAACTCAATGTAAGTATGATAAAGAACATTATAAGGATTGACGATCTAAACCAAAAGTTCTAGTCATATGGGAGTGAAAATGAAGGGATTCTAACACAATTATATGCCACAGAGAGTGTGTCAAACTAAAATACACACAAAAAAAAAGTCTTTTTGAGGTTTTAAAATTTTTTAAACCAAACAACAAAAATATTTACTCGAAAAGACAAACAAAAATCATTTGTATTTTTCATTAAGCCTAAAATATAAAAAGATGAAACACAAATGAGAAACAAAATATTTTTGTATTTTTCATTTAAAGCAAACTAAAATGAAGAAATATAATACAAAAGATAAACAAAAATCATTATTCTAGCATGTAATTAAGCATGGAGCGTAGAATAGAAAATGACTAAGAAGCATACAATTATTATGATAATATAACATGTAGTACAAAAGAGAAAGTATGCAAATAAAACTAACACATTCAACCTTTAGATTTTGCAAGTGAGGAAGCATGTGAAAGTAAATGAGAATCAAATAACACATCTTGTAAAGAAACCTAGTCGGATCTCCTAACCCAAATTAATGATGAATGAAGATCTCGAAAAGTAGGAATCTTGGCTACCTCGGTTGCCTTACGTAGGGATTTTCTAGGACCTCGTTTAAGATCAAAACAAAATTTCCTTAGATGACATTTTTTACCACAATGTGAGCACCTAAAGACTCGGCGAAAAGACTTACCTAAGGAATGATCTCTAAAGTCTTTCCTAGCCAATTCTCCTAAAATATTGGTTTTGGCTTTATGAGTTGATTCATTACAAGTATCGAAGCCTAAACCATAAGTGTCAATTTTGATTTGGACCGTGCCTAAGATTTTATCTAGTTTTTTGGACTTACACTC
Organism: Sambucus nigra; assembly: GCA_949130495.1. NCBI lineage: Eukaryota > Viridiplantae > Streptophyta > Magnoliopsida > Dipsacales > Adoxaceae > Sambucus > Sambucus nigra. Next base: position 170,888,069 of record OX422219.1, read on the forward strand.
CAAATAAAATTTGACTTTACTAGAGTCTTTTAATTTTTCTTCTAATTCTAAACTCTAACAACACATTTCTATCTTCAAATTCGAGAAGCACCTTTTTTATTGATTCCATTAAACCTCTAAGGCTATCTCTCTCGCCTTCTACATATTCAACCTTCTCTCAAAGAGTCCTCTCATGTGTCTTAAGGTCTTCAACTAGCTTACTATAATCAACAACCTTGACACTCTCTCTTAAACACGCTTCTAACTTCAAATTATCTCTTTTTAATTTAATAGATTCTTCATAAAGTTCTTGAAAAGCATTTTGAATTTCACTCACATCAACCTTATTTTCACTTTCACTCTCTCTTTCTTCTCCACTTTCACTACCATAAAAAACAAGGGAATCATAAACTTTGACCTTGGAAGTGTCATGTGTTAAAATTTCATCAATATAAGAGTGCTCACTATCACTCACATGACTAGCCATAAAATCCACAATATTGGGCTTAGTGGAGGAATCGGGTCCCTCTTCATTGTCACTATCACTAAGGGTTGCATTAAAAGAAATTGGGTGCTTACCCTCTCTCCTTAGTTTAGTGGGACACTCAAAAGCCCTATGGCCATACCCTTCACAACCAAAACACCTATTTGGATTGTCCCTATTAAAATTTTCTTTAAGAGTTTTAGGGATCTTTTCAGCTTTGTCATGCATAGAATTTTCAAATTTCTTAAAATCATTTTTAAATTTATCTTTATTAAATTTAAGATTTTTTCAAAAGTTTCTAGCAAATATAGCCATATTTTCCGAGTCTCTATCACTTTCACTCTCTACTACTTATTTTTCCTCTTTTCGGGCTTTAATAGCAATGCCCTTTTCTATTTTCTTTTCAGTTTTAGAGGGAAACATGTCCAGTTCATAGGTTTGTAAATAACCTATGAGATCTTCTAATTTCGTAGAGGCTAACGTTGGTAAAGAATTTAAAACGATCACTTTTGGAATAAATCTATCGGGTAGGGACCTTAAATTTTTCTTTACTATTTGGTTGTCGTGTATTTTCTCTCCCAAATTAAAAGATGAATTCAGAATATCGAAAAGTCTAGCAGAAAATTCATCAAAACTTTTTTTTCGTTCATTTTGATGGTTTCAAATTGAGTGGTGAGGTTTTAGAGTTTAGAAGATTTAACGACACGAGTTCCTTCATGAGTGAGTTGTAAAATATCCCAAGCTTCTCCAGCGGTTTCACACGTCACAATTCGACGAAATTCATCCGGTGTGACCGCACGAAACAAGGCATTTAAACCTTGGGAATTAAAATTATATAGTTTAAATTCATTCTCACTCCATCTATCGACGAGTTTTGGGACACGCTCATTATCAACCAAATGTGTAGGTGAGGACCACCCATTAATGATAGATAACCAAACTCGTCGATAGATTTTAGTGCCGATTTCATGCGTGCTTTCCAATACGCGTAATTAGAACCATCGAAAATAGGAAATTTTGAATATGGGAAAAATTCTTTTTTTAGCAAAAATATTTAAAAGAATCTTAAACGTAATAATTTAGCGATCCCACTCTGATACCACTTGTTGGTGCGCGAGGCCCCCAATTTTTAGATTTTACACAAAAAGTAATTTTAATTTCCTTTTAAAGATGCGGAAGCGAGATGGTTCAACATAACACAAAATAACAAATTTTAATTTTTCTCAAATTAAAATTAAACAACGTAAAATTAAATTAAACACACACTTATATTAATTTCACTTAAACCAAATCAATTCAATTCAAGTCCTAAAAATTTTCCTAACAACATTAATTTGTTTTAGCAAATTAGGCCAAATCAAAATTTATCAAATTAAAGTAAATGACTTGAACTAAATTAGTTAAACATTGCCCAATTTAATTTTGCACCAAATTAAGTAGGTGGTGATTTAAACAAATTTTATCTTTTTATCTAGGCATGCATCTACGTGAAATTTGTAAAAGGTAAAAAAAAACAAATTAACCACTACGCCACAATGTACGAGGAAAAACCCACAACGGGAAAAAACCTTGGATGGCCCTAGCCTTAAGTCCACTAAGTATGGTATTAAAATTACAAGACAGATGACTTAATTTCTCGACTCGACTCCTTTCAAGCCTTGACACGTCTTCTTGTAAACACCTCCACCTAGTCGACAAAACCAACAAACTTCTTCTTTATGGGATGTAGAAGAAAACCCAAACTTCTCTTCTTCAAGGTGTTGAGATAAACCCATGACAAACGCTCCAAGAAAGATATTTATATGGAAACTTGGAATAAACAAACTATGGGTGTAACAAAAGTGTTTAAGATATTTTTCTTGAAGAAATAAACACTAAAGTTATGAAATATATATTGGAAAATTGAACTCACCAAGCTCTATATAGGAGATGGAATAATATGAAAAAGTTATCTTGAAAAAGTTGGTTCCCGCACTTCTTAAGATTGTTTAAACGTTAGTGGGTAAAGGTGAGTGGAAACATGGGAAAAACTGCTCAAAACTGCCAAAGAAATTTCCCGCCTGAAATCTTGTTCCAGTGAGATTTTCGTTCGAACGAAGTCTCGTTCGAATGACCCTTCTAACGAAGATCCAGTGTCCAATGGGAAAATATCGTTGGCAAACTCGTTCAAAAGAACTTATCATTCGAATGACAAACTCGTTCGAACGATAATTTCGAACGAACTTCCACAATGTTTAAATTTCAATTTTTAGCCCAGAAACTTTATTTTAAAGTTTTAAAGAAATTTTCTGAAAATAAACAACAGTTTAAAATAAACTTACACCCAATACAAATTGTTCCAAGCTCCTATATATATTTAAAATGCATCCATACCTTAGGAACAAAGGAACCAATCTTGGTGACGGAGAAACAAGGCACATTAAACTCGACATTTGATGAAGCTTTAATATCTTGGCCACTACGTCTTCAAAAAACACGTCATAGGCTTGAATAGATAAACATGAACTCTATCCGATGGCTCAAATGTTTTTGTCCGGAATTGAGCCAAAATAACAAAGGACTCAATTCGAAATTTGTGTCCTTACAGATAAACATAAAACATTTAAGCATAATCAAATCTCCCCCATACATTAACTCCCCCATAATATCATAATTCGTTCTCCCACTTTTATTTATTCGAAATAGACAAGGAAAATAATAAATCACATAAAGAAAATCGGGGTGTTAAGGTAAAGAAACTATTTTTTATTTTTTCAATTTTTAATACAAAAGTAAGCAAAAATGATGTTACAAAAGTCACACAGCCTGAATGTACACCAAGACAACCAAATCAGAGAAACAAAATGAATGGGTGTGAACATATTTGATACAAAAATCAACTCAATCATATCACATGTGCACGATGTATGAGTGTACTCCTACCAAATGAACATAAAAATAGTCCTTAGATGTAGAATTGTTGAATTTTGATGATATCGTTTTAATTATATCAACAAATCAAAGTATAAAAGATTTCCACACCAATAACGTCAAAAACTATGTAATACTTTTTCATGACTTTCAAGGACATGCAAACCGTTGTAATACTCCAACCAAACTCCCTCATATATATATTTTTCTTTCTGAGGTGATTTAAATCCTCAAACATTAGAGAATTGGTGAAAAAACCTAATGGCCTATTTTCGGCATATATTTCTTTTTATTCCCTTTCAATTTTTTCGGGTTCTTTTAAACTTCATTGGAACCCGAATAATTAAGATACCTCAAGTTTGTAGGTCCATGTAAATGGTTTCTTAATCGCAAAGGAAAAATGAGTACCTTTCGTAGTCCTTCCCCCTTTTTCAAAACACACAATCTCACAAATGGTTTAAATCATGCACTACTTTTTGTTAAGTTTTATCGCATTTGGTTCATTGTATAGACAAAAATGACATGAAAACACTTAATCAACAAGTGATAGCCAAGCACAAAAGTCAAATAAATCCATGCATGTGAGCCATAAAGGATAGATAGAGTCACTCATGAAGGTAGTGACACTATATTATCTCAAAGACTCCAAACTTTGTAAAACACATAAATGACACAACATTTTGTCTCAAAACACTATCAAATAGTCACATGGATATGGAATGAATTTGTGACTTGGTCATCCTAAATGTCAATTCATATAAGGTGCAAACAAAATACAAAAATCTTTTTGGATTTTTCAAAATTTTCAAAAAAAAATAAAAAAAAATCTCTTTGTATTTTCCAAGCACTGTTCCGAAACCAGATAATATAGAAATATGAAACACAAGACTATAAATAGAAATCTCATCATGTTGTTCGAACGAGATTACTTGTCATTTGAATGACATTGGATCTCGCGAGAAGACTTCGCGCGACATGTGTTCTCGTTAGAATGAGAGAAAAAAATTCCCAGTTTATTTAGAATATCATGCAATTTCGTCTAGTGAGAAAATTTCATAAAAACAGTTCCTAGAATGCGCAAACAGATCCAAAATAGTGCTAAAACGGTACCAAAAATAAGAAAAGCAAACAAAAAGTAAACTAAGTATAAAACAAATGGTACATACTAGCAACGGGCATAATATAATATCATCCAAAACAACCTATGTTAGCAAACATGTCTAGACCTCAACCGGTAGGTATGATGGAGTTTTCCAAAGGCGGTGACATCTTTTGAAACAACTCCATCAAATCATGAGAAGTCTTGACTAAAAACTTTACTTGCTCTCCAATTTATGAAAAATCCTTATCATTTTGTGAAAGAAAAGTATCATGGGTGGGTGCATGTGTGCAAACATGTGTATGAGCAAAGTGTGACCCATAACCCAATTTAAAACAAAACTTCCTAAGGTGGCCTCTCCTTTTGCAATGAGAGAAAACATAAACCGATCAAGGTACACCTCTCTTAAAATGTCTCCTACGCGTTCTCCTAACCGGTACGGGATGCCTAGGTGGGTTTGGTCGAGATTCATGTGAATCCAAATCTAAAGTAGGAACCGACTCGAGTGCAATAAAAGAAGTAGACACACCGTCATGACTTATTCCTAAACTCTCACCACTCCCAAAAACCGGATTGCAATCCATCTTTCCCACCTTCTTAGATGAATTCTCTAAAGTGACTTTAGCCTCTAGGGCATGCTTAAGATATGTCTCTAATTGTGACATGCAGGCTAAAAGCTCACTTTTTCCCTATTCAAAGCAATCAATTGCTCACTCAAAGAAACCTTCACTTTCTCGCGTTGACTTGATTTTGCCTCAAACTCCTTCAAACTCACAATCTCACTTTCCAAATCTTTAACCTTGATACTCAACTTGTTATTCAATTTTTTTCTCTTTAAGGTCTCGAGGTACAATTCTCGAAACGCAATCTGGATCCCACTCTCATCATCACTAGCACACTCACTCTCAGACTCGCTTGAAACACTAAAAACCTCCTCGGGGGTATCACGTGCACAAGTGTCCTCATCATCGTGGGACAAAGTGGGTTTTATCTCGTGACTAGCTAAAAAGGCAATACACTTTTCTTGTGAAGACTCATCCTTAGAATCATTCACATCTTCCTCACTATCACTTAGGGTCGCTGGCATGGCCACTTTCTTCCCCTCTATCCTAAGCCTAGTGGGACACTCAAATGACTTGTTCCCTTTCCACTCACACTCAAAACATTTTAAATTTTCAAACTTTTCTTCACCCTCTTTCTCTTTCTCACCTCTTTCTTTAGCCTTGTCTTTCTTTTGTTTTTCTCCGAAAATCTTTTATTAAAAGAATTTTTATTCGAAAACTAGAGAATTTTTTTAAAATTCTTTGCAAGCAAGGCCATGTCAAACGAAGATTCTTCCTCAGACACGAACTCAAAAAAAACTCACTTTCTTTTTCTTATCTTGGGTTTTAAGCGCTATCCCTATATCCTTATCTTTGAAAGTGTCGAAAAACATGTCAATTTCGTACGTCTGGAGGTCTCCTACCAACTCTTCTAATTTCAGACAACTCAAATTTCCTAATGTATATAAAATAGTCACTTTCTAGATAAAACGTTTAGGAAGCGATCTTAAAATCTTTTTAACCATTAGTGCATTAGGTATAGGCTCACCTAGGTTAAAAATAGTGTTGACAATATCAGACAAACATGCATAAAACGTGTCAAAACACTCAGTCTCTAACATTGTGATTCTCTCAAATTAAGTGGTCAATTTTTGAAATTTAGACTATTTGACTGCATTAGTGCCCTCGTGGGTGAGTTGTAAAATATCCCATTCTTCTTTAGACGTGGTTCACGTTATAAACATCGAAACTCGCCAGGAGTGACGTGTCTAGAAATTGCACTAAGCCCACACGAATTATAAGTGCTCCACCTAAACTCATCCTCAGTCCAGTCTGAAATAAGTGTTAAATTTGTGACATTATTTGGGGTGACAGAGGGAGGAGTCCAGCCTCTTTCACAACTAACCCAAACTCTTTTATCGATTGCTTTTAAATGGGATTTAATTCGGGCTTTCCATTAAGCATAATTAGACCCGTCAAAAATTGGCAATCGACTATATAAGTTTTTGTTTGGAAACATTGCGACAAACTTTAGAAAATTATATTTTTCAAAAAAAGTCAATATCACACAATTTTTGTGAAAAATAGGAATACACAATAATTAACCTAACCTACTTTGATACCAATTTGTAAAATGCACTTTGTGTATGAGATAAAGATTTAAATAGTTATGAAAATTCCAATCCCAAACTTATTTAATTAGAGTCAATTTATTAATCAAATCAATTCATCCCATAAACTCAATCAATTACGTGCGTTCATGTGTCAAACCATTATAAGTAAAATATACAACACAAATTTCAGGAAAAATCCCCACAGGGAAAAACATTTTTATTTCTAAAACTTTGACAAGTTTACAAGACCATTGACTTACATACAACTTATCTCAAGTGTAATGCACGGTGTCTTCATCGATCCTTCAAAGCATCGATTAGAAATCAGCAATGATTCATACACAGCTATACCACAAGAACACGCAGTCCAGACACGTAGTCTTTTGCAAAGATCCACATGAAGTGAACCTCAATGACACGCAATCATAAACTTTGTAGTGACTCACTCCATAATAGCATGTAGCTCTCTATTGTAGAGATCTCCCCACGAAGAATAAACCAGTAGCAAACTATGTTTCGGGTTCCACAAAACAACTCACACAACAACAATTGCGATTGTGAATTGTTAAAAAAAAAGTTATGAACCCTCAAATGTGTTGGAGGATAAACTAAAACACTCAAAATCGTATTCTGTTTAAAACCAGTGTTTCTTCACACAAAATTCAGTAGCCTGACACCCTTATTTATATTAAAACTTAAGGCGGTGACGCGTTAGTATAAAACACATGTCGTTCGAACGACAGACGACGTCGTTCGAGCGACACTACATCTCGTTTGAACGAGATGTCACGTCGTTTGAACGACAGTCACTGATCCCCTTAAAAAGGCTTTCAATGTTTTAAATAACTTGTAATCCTCAAATATTAAAACTGTTCACGGGATCCGTAGATATTTATCCAAAACTTTTATGATAAAATATGTTTGAAAAATAAAAAGCATTTATTAAAATTCCAAAAATCATTTAAAAAAATTTCCCGACTCTTTTAATGTGAAATGCAAATGAAACTTAAAACACATTTTACAAATTTATCTTTGTTGGGCTTGAATGTTGAAGCCTTCTTGAAATTCGAATTTGCCTTTTGTAGATGTAATCTTCTCAATCCTTCGATGACGTGCATAAACATGTAGCGGTATATGACACAATAAATTGTGACGACAATTTCCTTACACCGTAAGAGGTGTTCTTGCTCCTTTCAGGCCCGTATAGTGGTTGTTTTGAGTTTTTTCACCCTTGGGGCACATTTTCAAGCTTAATTATTTCTATATGCAAATTTTAATCCTACTCTAAAATCGGGTGTCCCTTGATTACGCGGTCATTTCCTATGGGTTACGTACCATGCGATGTATTTGTGCCCATTACGAGGTCGTTCTGTGGCTATTTTTGATTTTTGTGCCCCTTGCGGGTTTATTCATTTTTTTTAGTTTTCCTCGTAAGGACATGTTTTGAAGCCTAAGTCTAATTATTTGCAAATTTTGTCCTACTCTCAAATTAGGAGTCTCGTGACTACACGGTCAATATTGAAGAGTTATGTTGGTCTAGTGAAAGGTTTCTAGGAATTTGGTAGGGCCTTTCAGGGGTTGTTTTAGGTTCCCCTTAAGGGCATGTTTTCCAGACAAAGTTCGCTTATTTTAAAATTTATGTATAAACTCAAATCGAGAGTCCCATGAGTACGTGGTCAATTCCTATGACTTACATTGCGCGAGGTGCCTGTGCTTCTTGTGGGGCCATTTGGGCTTTTTTAGGTTCCCCATAGGGACAGGTCTTCAAGCCTAAGTATGCTTATTTAAAAAAAATAGTCTTTCCATCAAACCGGGAGCCTCATTTTACGCGATCTATTCCTATGAGTTACGTTGGCCCCATGCGAGGTATTCGTAACATGTACATGACCTATTCATATGAGATACTAGTTCCATATTGTGATCATTTTCATCTCTTACTATTCCACACATAACTGAAGCGAGACATCTTTTTTATTCACAAATAAAATTTGAGTCCAATATGGAGACATGCTCCTTCTTATGAACCCATGGATAAATCACTATTTAATCTTCTTACATGATTCAAACATCTCTAATGGAGCCATCCGGTATGGTGCCCTTGCAATAAGACCGGTACCCAATGCCAAACCTATAAAAAAATTACCTCTATCACTTATGGTATCCATACTAGCTCATTATATACGCCTGTAGCCTTCGGGACAATTTCTATAGAGTCTAACAATATGGTGGCCTCCTCACACTAAGTCACATATATATAATACAAGGGTATGCTACACCTTCCTCAATCATAGATATAATTATAAAAAATATCCCCTCCTTAAAAATAGAAATCATATAAGCCTATCCACGGTAGTCGATATAAATGTAATACATATAGATACTACTAAAATCTAAATGTTATGAATCATAAGTCTACCTGTCTAATTCAACAAAATAGATAAACACCAAGCTGACCAACAAATATCATATCTCTATAATTAGTACATAAAGTATCCCCTATTCGCTAGTCTATCGAAATAAAAATAAATAAAAGTGATAACATCTATATATCTCATAATTACAGTAACCTCACTACTAATAAAAAATGAAAACTCCTCCATGTTTATATCATACCCATGCGCGAGTGTTATAAATGTAATCGTACCCAGCCTCCGATGCTATTCTCAATAACAGAGTTTGTTCTAAAGCATATAATAACTAGGTGGGTTCTTTCCACACATTTGTAACATCTTCCTCTAATATAAATAAAAAAATGATGGACATACTAGAGGCCCTGTTGACCATTCCTCTATAATCCTTATGGTTAATCTTACTTCGATTATTCTACTCATAGGCACTGACCTTAGTATTTAAAATTTCCGGGCTTTACTACCGTAACCATTCATATTTTCTAGTCTCGAATACATCTTCTAATATCCTACCCCTATGCGATTATTTTTTGGTAGTTAGGTCTTCCATAAATGGTTCAATGCTACACCATTTCTAGTATTTGGGCCTACTTTATCCTCAGTCCTCTTAATCTTAAGAACTAAATCCTTTAGATAGTTATGGTGGTTCTGCTCATGTATGAATGTAACTCCCACCATCTAAACATAAGTGGTGATTAAAGGTTTAGCCAATAAAAACTTCCAAACTTTTCACGTAAGGATTATTGTAAATTAAAACAAAATCATCTTATAATAAAGCTGATAATGCAAACATCTTTCTTCCCTAACAAACTCATCTTTCTCGATGCAAAAAGAGAGAAAGAATTTAATTTCACCTCATATTAACTACCCCAGGGTCGCACATATGAGGTCTTTAAAACATTGTGAGTAAGATAATTTCCCTTCTAACCATACCCTAATGACTTGCTAAAGGTATCCCACCCAAGCATCGATCAAAATTGACCTCATGCGTGGGATATTTCACAAAGGAAATTCGAACAGAGAGCCGTCCATATACACTTGATCGAATTCAAATCATTAGTATGTGACAATATCGTGAAACCCCCTATGTGGTCATCATGATACAGAGTATATAGACTAAATGTTAAATCTCCTAAGTAATCAAAGAATGCAATGCGAAAAAATGATGTCCGGTCTAAAGATCCCTAAGACACTAGAACATGGAATGTTCTGATATGGGAATCAAACAATACAATATCATTCTAAGCATTGAAAGGAAACAAAACTAAATGCATAAATTAAATAACTATAAATAAGTAAGAGTAAAGGTCATACTCGCTTGATATCATAACTGATAAAAATGGATGAAGATTCAACGAGGGATCGGGGTGAAAGTGACAACAACGGGCTAGATCCTAAAAAATGGTAAATCAATAACGTTTACAAAAATTCTAGATAGAAAAAAATTTAAATGAATTTGTCCACTGTATTACTACATATCTTACAGTTATATTTATGTTTATCCCAACATAAATAACCCTATATATATCATGCATTTAAACATAAGACCAGATTATTCAATTATTAAGTATTATTTGTCTCCATTGAATATAACTAATGGAAAAAAAAATACTTCTACAATCAATATCACTAGTATATAAAAATATATGTAAAGACATTATGTAAGTCTACTTCTAATATTAGTAACGTCCCAGTGATATACATCACCATACAAGGGATCCATTCCATCCTGTACATAACGAAGGCCTATGTAATGCCTTCGGGAACTCTCATGTCATACTAGGTAGATATATAGGTTTTCTTGCCCACATAACTCCAAATAGCCACCAGGGATTATAATTACACCTTAACATCAATCATATGACCCCATAACCAAGGCCATATGAAAGAGTTCTCTCATATTATCACCATGGGATAATACAAGTATATCTATTACATAGTGTCTGGGGTAAAATTATCAAGGTAAAGTTCGTCTCATAATCGAGGAACCAATCAAAGTCACATTCGCTCCATAAGGATATACCCTCTAGTACATAATACCATGAGGACTCATGACCATATATATTGCATATATATTACAAGGATAGTAAACCATATCATATAATGTTACTTAGTCTTTATTCACAATTACTTAATTTGATAGGTCTTAACTAGTTATGAATTTCACTCTAACTTAAATTTCAACCTTGATCCCTCATTGTAAAATATTAATTATAAATTCAATTAAAATACAAAACCAACACCCAAAATTTTTGACAATCATTTATCATTGATCGATTGATCTTTAGGTTCGATTGATTGGCAATACATGTACAAAAAAATCCTTCTTTCACCTACGAATTTTGACCTGAAAATATTCAATTAATGAACTTCCAAGCTCGTAAATAATCATAAAACCCAACTATATTCATATATAATTGTTCTTCATCACTGTACAAGATTTAATAGGATAAATTCCAATTTATATTAAGAACCCTAAGTTATAGATAATCCAACAAATTTGATTCAATTGTCCATTAATTCAAATTAGTAACATGGCGATTTTGAACATTAAATAGAATATAATCAATTAATAATCTTCCTAAAACAGTTGTCATTAAATATCATGTAGAAATCCTTAATAATCATCTATGTCATTAGTCTAGTTCCTAATGTTAATTAATTAAATTATAATCACTCTAATTTGATCCTCCAATTCATATTTACATGTGATTTAATTTAAATTCAAATGAATAGGAACATAATATTCAAACACAATTAAAATAAGACACTAAGTAAACTTTCTTCTATCACAAATGGTAAATATTGAAGCCTAATTTGTTTATATTCCTCATCTTCTCCTGATCTCTCTCCTCTCTGGTCCTTAGGAAGAATATCCAATTGGAAGTTTTGAAACAAGGAAATCCTAATGACCTCTCAGGACTTATAACGAAATTAGTATAAAACCCCATATGTGCCTCATCTAATTAAGTCCAAAACTTTTCAAATAAGTTTAAACCTTGTCCAATTTTTATACTCGACCAAAGGGTCTAGACCACATCTTTTTAGACTAAAACAGAGCTTATATGTCTCCCAAAACCATTCCACAATATTTCATAATATCAATTACTAATATAACTAAAAATTTAGTAACTTATAATATATGAATTCAAACGTCCACAACTTAATTAATTTATTAAATTAGTGTAATACAACATTCTAGAAAACTACTTCATAATCATTGAAACTGAATGCCAAGGGGATAATCGAAACAAGAAACCTTGACCATTACATAATCAACCATAATACACAGTCATGTCAAAATACATAGTCATGCTAAATTATGTATTTACTAATTTATCACGTATTAAAGTTGATTTCTTAAATAATTTATATAAAACCCGAGACTATTAAACACTTGTGACTTCACAATTCACGAAAAAATGGTGTCATCACAAGTCATGGATGATAAATAATATAGTATAACAATATATTTAATGCATACAAATGTGGGATATTACAATAGATTTTCAATATTTCTAAGCATCTGGTTTTTTAAGACATTCAACCTGGGGACGGAACTCAAAGTGATCAGACCACTTTGGCGGATGTGGTGGTGATCGGAGCTAAGACACCTGCTCCTCAGGGAGGGAAAATGAGCTCACCGACAATAGTTTTGATGATAGGTATTAGCATTATGGCCATTTTTTTGTGTTTTTGAAGCAAAACAATGCATACCAGGAAAGTTTGGGTCAAGACTGTGTGACACAAGTAGCTGTCCCCTCTAGAGGGGAAACAACTCCAGCAGCGATTCCGGTGGAGGTGTCTCCGCTATGAAAAGTGGTATCGGAGCATGTTTTGGAACCATCAGGTTCGCTAGCAGATAAGGGCATGAGTTTGGAGGAATCACCCTCCAAAGTTGTTACTATATAGGAGGTGAGGAAGATATTATCCTCCTCTAAAAGGGAGGGTCCTCTTCTATACGAGGAGTTGAAGGACCCCTACTCATAAGAGGTGAACGAGAAGCCATACCAGGAAGGGTATATTCCACCAAACTTTATCCAATTCAGTAGCAAATGGGAGAATCCAAGAGAGCACATGAAAAGGTTTGTTAAGTACCTGGGAGTTCATGCCAATGACAAAAATCTGAGGTTGAGGGAATTCTCCAAGACCCTCACAAAGAAGGCCTATACAAGGTACTCCCATTTGGCACCCAACATTATCTCTATATGGGAAGAGATGAACTAATAATTACTCTAAGAGGTGCTAAAGCCTGGTGAGGAGTTAATGCAGTATATTAAACGTTTTTGCAAGAGGGCACTTGATGTCCATGAGGATGTAGCAGAGGTGAGGATGTTGCAAATATGTGTCGAGGGACTCTTGGAGGAATACACGTTGCATTTAATCAATGAAACTATAGATAGAACTTTTATAGAGTTTACCAAGGATTCTAGAAATATAACTATGATAATCACGCCAAGGACCTTGAGCTGGAGGAAGCAAGTGCCACTGACTTCTGGGAGGTTTCAAGTCTTGAGGAGGCAAGCAGCCAACTATGTGGATGGAAATCCAAAGGAAAGAAGGGAGGCAGATCCAATAATAGAATCCCAGGTAACAAGAGAAAGTTTGGGGAAGATGCTCCACCACCACTACCTTGCAGCATAACGGAAGCTATGGATTGTTATTGTAACAAGGAGCAGTTTAATGTCCTATCGGATTACATTGCAGAGTGTAAAAGAACCAATCCAAGAACAAGAATTAGGATAAAATTATCTTTAAAGGAGGAGGGTAAGTGTCACGACCCCGACCCAAAATAGCAGTAAGGAACGAGTGTCTTGACATGACACTAAGGCAACAAATATTCCAATTTAATTGTTTCCTTAAATAAATGCAACGGATATATTAACACATGGTTATGAATCTTAAAATACTGAAAGTAAAGGAATTACGTCATCAGAGCTTTCTAAAGGAAAGTTCATATATATTAAAAGTAACAACGGGTTACAACTTAAGAGAAAATTTAAACCTTATTACAAGAGAGCCAGACATGCTCTAAATAAACATTTTACAAAAAGAGCTCTAAAAGCTAAATCTTCAATATAGTCCATTTTCATTCCGTCTGTGAGCCTAAACGTTTCCTGAAAAATGGTTATTTATACAACATCAGCTAAAAGCCGAATGAGGTTCAATCTACGAACATTCCAGGGTTTTCAGAAAATAGATACCTATTCAAGTCAAAAGAGAAGGAATATACATATATGGAGAGGAACTTGCAGTAAATAGATATAATTTTGAAATGAAATTATATATATCACAATTGGATAGCTCAGAATAAAACGAATGCAACAAATCAAATGTGATATCTTTTTCTTTCAATCATATCATTTTGATGGCCAAGTACACTCTAATACCGTATTCTTTTACCGTATTATACCCCGGTAGTGGAGGGTTAATCGAACTAGTTCGTCACAACGCCTTATTTAGGGCACACCAGCGATAACCCAGCTGGGAAGGTCAGTCAGTAAAGAGGTCCCTTAGGTCGAATCTTATTTTCAATAATCAATCTCATTTTTAATACTCATTTCAATCAGTATGTCTATATGGAGAGATATAAACATATCACAAATGAATCAATCATCGGTATCAGATGCATTTTGAGAATAAAAGCATTTCACAAAATACATAGTTTGCATAATATCATATAATTAAAATGCACAAGGAATGTCAGAGTACTCACCCAAAATAGAGGTCGAATTTACTGGTATCGAGTCTTCGATCACACGTTAATCTGATAAAGATTTAAGTACACGTTCTAAGGTTCAGTTTATACTATATTTTAATAACAACTTCTTCTTTTAAAGGATTTCTGAAACTCATTTTCTCAATTTTTAAAACTCATTGATCGTAATGGAAGAATTCAATTCATAGTTCTTCCTAATCAGTCGGTTCCCAGTAGAGATGGAGGGTCACAGGGGCACCACTTAAATACCATCTCATCTAGACAGAACATTTTCGGATTCATTCCCAGTAGAGATGGAGGGTCACAGGGGCACCACTTAAATACCATCTCATCTAGACAAAACTTCACTGGGCCTGACTTTGGAATTACTTAAATGGGATTCCATAATAACGAGCAATTTCTTTAAAAAGAATCATTTTTAAAAGCGTATAATTTCAAACAAGTTTATAAAATCAACTTGGATTTGTTCTAAATTTTAACTTTTGATTAGTGAATTCTTTATTGTATTTTACCAGCATAACTACTAAGTAAACCTATAAAACAATAAATTAAAACTATAAAGATGCATTATAACATTAAGATTAACTTAAGATGAATATCCCTAAGAACTTCTTCTTAAACTTTCTCACACTTTCTCTCACTATTTCTTTCTATAATTCTCAAGGAATTGGTGTGAGTTTCAAATGATCCCCAAAGGCCATATTTATGGTTTTCCAAAGATATTTAGGTGTTGACACGTGTCTGGATGATAAGGTTTCACTTTGGTGAGTCGTCGTTCACGTGTCATGCAACAGATCAGCCTTGCAGTCTTGGTTTACCAAACGACGACACGTGTTTTTCCTTTTTCTAGAGGATTTACATGAGTTTTATCCTTTCCTATAGAGGTGGCACGTGTGCAGTGGATACGTTCAAAAGAAAGCACGAGGTTGAAAGTTATTAGGGTTATAAGGGTCATTTTACACCTGAAGGGTATTTTGGTAATTTCACACCATATATTTTCAATATTTCTTTTAGGTCCCTGAAAATATTTTATTTATGAAATGGCCCCTTTTTATTTTTCATTTTGGTCCCTAAAACTTTCTTTATTAAAACTAAGTCCCTAAAGTTTAATAAAATTATATTTTCTACCCCAAAACTTACCACTTAGCTTAAGATGTGCCATAAAATCTCAATTTGACCCATTTTTATCGTTGATTCTTCAAATTTAAAAACGGGCTTTGTCATATTAAGAACTCAGAATATCATATATGTAATATTATAACATTTTCGAATAGTAAGTAAGACGCAATTGTAGCAATGATTATATATATTGGCATACAAAAATGGGTTCATTACAGTAAGTCATTTTTTAAGAGAATATATGTGTGTTGAGGTGCCCTAAAGAAGGATTTTCTTGAAAATTTTAGGCCTCTAATAGGCCTTAATGGTTGTCATTTAAATGGTCAAATTAAGGGGATTTTGTTGATAGATGTGGGGGTAGATGCAAATAACAAAATTTACCCCCTTACATATGCTATTGTAGGCATAGCTCTTGTTCTTCTCATTGATTTTCTGTTAGTGTATCGTCTTTCTTATATTTTCCTTTTTTTCCCTTTTCAGCGAAGATAAAGAACTCAGAACCTTCACTTCACAAAATTCGAGTTATTGAGCTGGTCAAAGCTTGAAGATCAGGGAATACTTAGTTGGCGGATCTGCCCCTTAGCTGCTGGTGCCCAATCGGCACCACTACCTCCAGTCCGACCCTACTGGCTGGACTCCCCTGCTCGCTTGCTTCCCTAGTGATGGAAGCGGTGATCCTGGCAATGAAATAAATCGGCGTTGAGTACATCAATGTAAGTACTCAATGACAGATTACCTACGAGATGTCGACGAATCTTCTAGGCCAATCCATCCAAGAATAGTAAGATTTTCTTCTCTCTGGTGGGTACGAGAGGGGGTAGAAGGTCCCCCCACTGGAATGGAAAAATACCAACTTCAGTCAATATATCTAACCCTAAATATTGTGAACTACACTAGCGGGTGAAACACTCCACCAAGGACTCTTTCTACTTTAGGAGGAATATTGGTGAGAAAGTGGCCAATGGTACCTTGTAGATTCCTCGTTCGGATATTAATTAAATTCACTTCCAGCAAATCACTTTGGCACTGCCAAGACGGTAGTGGCATATGATAAAGAAGCAAACCAAGAGCTAATAGAGTGAGAGAGTGGTGATCAAATATATTAAGGGTTAGAAAGGTTATAACTGAGTAACAAGTAGAGAATTGAGCTAGAAAGGAAGTAAGAGGAGTACTTCTTCACTCTGGACTAAGAAGAACATGGAAGCAAAGAAATTGAGTAGGTTAACCTCTCAGAGGGCAAAGTGGATGTCATCCTTGCTCTGAATGAAATGGGACATCCGAGGCAAAATATTTTTGAAATGCCCAGACATATGAGGTAGACCAAGATTCTTAATGTGAGGCCATAGCGAGGATAACCAAGTTCTAGTGGTTCTTCGACCAAATATGAGTGAATTATGACCCTAGAGTAGTCATCACAAGGAAAGTTTTAGAAGTTGTGAAACAATGTGGAGACCCCTCTCTGAATTAGCAGGGACCAATTGGGAGGTTAATCAAAAGATCCATTTTGAAGTGGTCTTTTCTGAGGTAGACAGTCAGGTGCCTTACTTCCACCACCGCCCACTGTATATTAAAACTATGATCAATGGAGTCTTATTCCCAATAGCATTAATGGATGGAGGAGCATCTATTAAAATTATGCCAATTAATACATTGTATGAGGCAGGGATCGATCAAGACAAGATAATGACAATACCTCTAGTGATTTAAGGATTTAATAGTGCCGGAATGAAATCCATCAAATATGTTAACGTGGGAATCAAGTTGGGAAATTTCACTTCCCACATAAAGTATGTGTCATTAATGTTAATACCAACAACTAGATACTTGTTGGGAGGTTATGCATGCATACCCATAGCATAGTACCCTCCACCTTCAACTAGTGTGAAATGGCCAATATCCAAGGAAGATAGATCATCATTAAAGTAACACATAAACCCTTTTTCATATAGGAGGCCCATATGGTGGATGCAAAATTCTACACGAAACTAGATGAGGAAAGAAAGAATTCTGCAAGAAATCTAGAAGAGAAATAAGTGGTGGATAAGGGGACCAACCAAGGAAATTTGTCCATGATTGGTTGGGGGAGGGTGATCCCACACATAGGAAAAATCAAGAGGAAGGTTGATGAGTTGGTAAAAACCCCTCGAACTTGTAAAGAAGTAGTCCTTCCCGACAGGAAAGTTATTTACCATTTATAACGGTCTGTGCGGGCATTGTTCTGGGATAAGAGCACCGACCCAACACCCTAATGTTTTGTTGTTAATGAATCCCATATCATTGATCATGTTGAGGAGCCAGAGAAATATTCAAAATGCATGAAGGATGTACCTAGGAAGCATCTAGAAGAGTTAGAGGAGATCAACCTTGGGTAAAAGGGGGTGAAGGTAGACTCATTCTCATCTCCAAGAGGATGGATCCAAAATAGAAGGAAGATCTTATTGGACTTATTAAAGAGTTCAACGACGTGTTTTTTTGGAGATATACGAAGATACTAGGAATAAATCCAGAGGTGAACTCTCACAAATTGAATTCTCTTCCCAATTATCTTCCAATTTGAAAAGCAACATGCACGTACATGGTTGACCTTGACCTGAAGATAAATGCAGAGGTAGAAAAGTTATTACAGGCAGGGTTCATCAAGCTTATTAAGAACCCTGTGTGGCTCTCCATCATAGTACTGGTGGTAAGAAATACTAGAGCTAAATCCTAATTTGTGTGGATTTTCAAGACTTGAATCGGGCATGCCCAAAGGACGAGTTTCCTCTACCCATCATAGACAACTTAGTTGACATCACCGAAGCCATGAGATAGATAGATTCATGGATGGGTATGTCGGTTACAATAAAAATAAGATGAACCCGATGGATGCAAAGAAGAATACCTTTTGCATGACATTAGGAAACTTCCACTGCACAATCATGCCATTCAGATCGGAGAATGATGAGGACACATATTATAGGACCAAAATGGCAATCTTCCATGATATGTTTCATAATATACTAGAATTTTATGTGGACGATCTAGTTGTAAAATCCAATAAAGAAAGAAAGCGGATACAGTACCTCCGGAGAGTGTTCAAGAGGTGTCACAGGTACAAGATGTAGATAAACCCCTCGAAGTGTCCCTTCGGGGTCACTACGGGAATGTTTTTAGGGTTTATTGTGAATAGGTAAGGGGTGAAAGTATATGTAGAAAATATGAAAGACATAGTGATTATTCCACCCTCAATAAGTCAAAGGCAGCCCAAGAGCATCTTAGGAAAGGTGTCCTACTTGAGAAGGTTCATACCTGCACTAGTGGAATTGACTCACCCATTTACACCCATGCTGAAGGAAAGGCCATATGGACCCGGGGGAGGAGCAAAACAAAGCATTTGAGAAGTTTAAATAAATTTTAGTCACTTCATCCATGATGATCCCACCTGAGGCTAGAGCATCGCTGCTGCTCTACCTCACCTCAGCAAAATGGTCTATAAGGGCACTTTTGGCCAAAGAAAAAGAAGGAGTAGAGAATCTAGTGTACTACTTTTTGAGATTAATCTTAGGAATAAAATTTGGATACACTGATGTGGAAAGGCACTACCTTGCTTTGTTTTTTTTGGCTCAAAAGTTGAGACACTATCTTTTAGCCTTTACAGTTTATATAGTCACTAAGTGTGGTCCTATTAAGTACCTCCTAGCGTGGACAGTACTTGTAGGACGAGATGCAAAATGGTTTTTGTTTTTGTCAGAATACAATTTAAAATGTATAGCGCATAAAGACAATAAAAGTCAAGCAATAGCAAATCTTTTGGCCCATTTTCCCAGTGGGAACTTTGAGCCCTCCAATGAAGAGTTACCGGGGGAGAATTTCCAATCATTCATGGTAGAAGAAATGGAAATGTGGGCAATTGAATTTTATGGCTCTAGTTACCAAGGCACATGAGGTGCAGGCATCATACTCTCGAACAGTAAGGAGAAGATCACGCTCTCTTTCAAGTTAGACTTTGAATGTTTAAACAATGAGGCTCGATATGAATCTCTCATTTTGGGTATGCTAGAAGAGCTCCAAAGGGGTGTTAGAGTGTTGTGTATACGGGGGGACTCGAACCCAGTGGTGCAATAGGTTAATGGGGAGTTCTCTCTCAAGCACACTAACTTGGCACCCTAAAGATGCATCATCCAAAGGTTACTAGGACGATTCCAGAAAGTAACTATTGAGATATTTGCAAGAACACTGAATAGGCATCCCGAGTCACTAGCTATAATTGCTCATAAGTTAGACATGTATGAGAGATAAAAAACGATCACAATGCGGTGGAGAAAAGTTCCCACCACAGTGAAGTCTTTGTTCCCAAACAATGAGCCGAAAGATTATAGGCATATAGTTATGAAGCAACTAGAGACAAGAGATGGAACAATGCAGTTGTTAGAGCCACCTACTTAAGGGAACACATTAATTTAAGAGCCTTGGAGGGTTCTTAGGAAGATGGTTGGAGAATAAGAAGCTAAAGAGATGTTGGCGGAGATGCATGAAAAGTATTACAGGGATACTAATATCCCAGTTTATCGCCAGTTGTAGCAGGGGATCTACTATTGGCCCACCATGAGCACAGAGGATTTTTGTTTGTAATAAGGTTGTTTAAAATGCCAAACTCATTTTGAATAGCCAGTAGAAGTCAATTTTGTGGAGCACTTTGAAGAATTGAGGCAATCGTAAATTTAGTACCTGAAAGACGGTGAGTTTCCCACGGAGAGAGGAGATGAAATTTATCTCCGAAAGTGGGTAAACCGTTTATACTTGGTGGAAGAAGAGCTATAATGAGAAGGCACTGAACTGTATAGATAAGGAAGATATAAAGCGAGTGTTGAAGGAAGATCATGAGCCTTCCCACATGGGAGGTGCCAAGCTTTATGATCAAATGATGATGATGGGGTATTATTGGCCAACCATGGAGGCTGATTCCATTGGTTATGTGAAGAAGTGTAGAGCTAACTACACAGAAAATGTCAATCTATAACACTTATGAATTAAGAAACTGGAAAAATATGGCACGATTTTTGCATATTTTGACACAGTTAATATTTAGGGGCCAGATTCTGGCAGGATTATAAACTGTGCCAAAATCGATCCAGTTTCTATTTTAAATTATGATTTAAATAAAACAAAATTAAATAAACCAAAAATCCATTCGAACCATTTCACTTCCAAGATTTGAGAAACTAAAACATCCTGAACCTCCCAAATCATCTCCCACTCCCTTCTGTCATGTGCATCTCGCTCCCCTCTATAGACCACTACCTCTGCCTCCTCTATAGCCCATGTCGTGTGCTTACCCTTCCTCAATTATCTCATCTCCACCAAAATGGTGGAGGGTAAGGCGTGGAGAATAAATCTCAAATTCATTCATTTATCCTGAATCGGTTTGTCCATATGGTGCCTCTGGATCCTCCGATTCACCTCAATACCATAATCATGGTTACCAGGCCCTTAACGGTACATATATACATATACACACATGCACACACACATATATGTGAGATCTAGTTTTGTATTTTTTATTTGGGGGTGTAGTAATTAAATGAGGAATTTGCTTCATGTTCCGTGTCCTTATATATTTGATCCGGCTGAAAAGTATTTATCGTTAAATATCCCAACGTTTAATGAAGAATATAGGCTTCGTATAATGGAGTGAGTTCAGCCACAACTAAGCTTATTATTTAATTTATGAATTTTTTTTTACATATATATATATATATATATATATATATACATATATACACACACACACACACACACACACATACAAAGCATATTTGTAGGTTTTTGATGTAGATAACGATTTTTGTTTCATTGACTGAGTCAAATCGTTAGATTTGTGGATTAAAAACATCTGAAAAGAGGGGGATCAGACCTTAGCTTCATGAAACTAGTATTTTTGGAATTTGTATAGGGATCATGTGCCTCAATTTTTGAGGAAATTGTATCATATTTTTTATTAGAGGGTTTGGTAGGTTGTTTGGACCAATATGCGTCATTAAGCTATGTCACTGGTACTTGTTTCGTTATTGTCATGTCCTTTTTCACTGTGAAACTTGTTTTGATTATATCGGATATATTCATATACATATATATGCGTTGTCTACATATACACTATACTATATATACATGTTGTTTAGATATAGACAAGTGAGATGAATTTTCTTTTGTTTTAACTTTTCTTTCTACACATTTGGTATATTGAATTTTTATGCAAACATACAGGATTTTGGAGATGAACAAAGACCGCCCTCCTGAGCATTGGGGTAATTAATTTGATTTCTTCATTTGGACGGTCGAGGTAATTAATTCAATATATATATATATATATATATATGCATGTTTGTGTATAAATCCGATATTAATTGTTTTATATAATATAACAATCAGTTCTTGCAATGTATGTTGATTGTTTTGCTCATTCCATCTCTTTTGTGATGTTAAACTAATTTACAATCCAATTTGTTATATCATTGAGCCATATCCATGAATCTAGGGTTTTTGTGTGTGTATTTTAATGTATAGATTTTTACTTTTCTAATATCTACATCAAATAGTACAAATATAGAATATGTATATCAAATATTGTGAATTATGCAGTAGCAATAACTAATATTGAATCTCATAGGTAGAAAATGCTTGGTTTTCGTACTCATTGTAGCAACTGCAAGGCTGTACAAGGGCAACTTTGTGGAGTTTTCTTATGTATGAGGTCAAATTGAGTCTATTTACTAAGTTTCGCACTACAAAACTAGTATTTTATTTTTTGACAAACTTCATCAACATTTTTCTCAAGTGGATCAATCTTTAAGTGGATATTTTATAACCCAAGTTTTGTAATTTCATATCACTTTTCTATACTCGATGTAATACATTATATGTTGTGCCATGTTGTAATACATTATATGATTTACTAAAATATCTTTTGCTTTTTTATAGGCCTCGTCCTAACTTTCACAAATGGGGCATTCATACGGAGGTCAAATTTTTAATAGAGCCCTCATCCCGTATATCATTCACTACACCAAAATCAACTAACTGTATTTTCTTATATCATTTATATTTTCTCCCTTATAGATTTAGTGGTATGTCCAAACTCCCTGCATTTTTAACATTTTGTTTTTTGTGTGTTTTCCTATCCATGTGTAATTTTCAATTCAATACATGAGAAAAGTTAGTGGAGTTGAACACTGTTAAGGTTTTATAATTGTATTGCATAGTAGTAGTTGTTTTGATAACATTTCTTGATTACTTGAAAATAATCCACCCGTGAAAATGGCTTCCGTATTTATATAATATTGATTCAAAAAGAAAATGGGAGGGATAAATGCATATAGAAAAACAAAAGATTTTTATACATTAGTATCACTCCTACGTTATCTTATGAGGTTAAGGTGTAATCACTCACTACATGTAGTCATAGCTATGAAGACGCACAACAAGTCATATGTGAGTCTAATAACCTCCCAAGAGTTTTTAATAACCTCACAAAAACTGGAATGATTACACCACATTTTTTAAAATTTTAACATTGTAGGGAGTTGATCAAGGGTTGTTTTAATAGATAAAATCAAAGGAGAGTGATCTGTGCAGTACCCGTTTAAATGATAAATTGAGGAATGGGGATATACCTATCTCCATAAAGCGTCACAAAGACCTCTATCAAGTCTTTCAAAAATGCAATCATTGCAAATTTTACTATTCCACCAAGTGTATTCAAAGCGTAAGAACCCCAAGTCTAGGAGACAATTCCTTGAAAGAATATTATTAAACTCTTCCACTAACATAATATCTAACTCATTTCCACCACATATTTCATCACCATTAAAAATAATATTAAAATCTCTTGTAATAAGTTGAGGTAGAGAATCATAGTCTTCATTAAGTTGATCAAAAGAGTCCCAATGGTCCAACCTTTCCTTTTTGGAGCATTTGGCATAAAAAATAGTGATCATAACCATTCCTTACAGCATAGGGGTAAATCATGACCTTGCTTTAGACGGTGAGTGAAATAAAGGGGTAAATCTTCATTAATAATGTCTTGCCAAAATCCCTTTTTACTTGATCCAATACAAACTTGGTGAGGAATATCTAGTATGACATCAACTTCCACACATATCCTCTAAACAATTGGGAGATTTAGGGAGACAGTGAAGTTGTCAAGTTTAAGAGGCTTCCCAACAACTTAGGTAATAGAGAATAGTAAATTTTATCTAAAAAATGAATTGGAAGATTAGGGAGAGAGATACAAACACGAGAGATAATGCTTTCTTCATCAAAATGAAATTTAGGAGTCCTTTAAAGGTTCTCATATGGAAACCTCTAATGAACCATGTGTCTGTGTCCTAGCATCAGCAATACGGGCCTAGGGTGTTCAACTGGCCACTTTCAAACACACCATGGGTTTGTGGCATCCTATATGCAGAGATTTTAGTGAGTGTATGAATGGTGTTGTTTGTCAACAACGGAAGATCCAACAGTAGTGGAATATATATTCCTAGATTCTAGTAATTATGTAGTACAACCAAGCATGTTAAAAATCCCTGTTTAACTAGTGGATGTTTGAGTCGCGATACCCTCGTGGCGGACTGTGATGATGTAATTATGTTTGTGCCTATTTTTTTCAACTACGGCTTTATCTTTATTTTAGTTTCTATTAATGACTAGTGATTTTTTTTGAAAGGATTATGGATGTTTTTTATGTTAATATGCCTTGTTGTTAATTCACTTCTTCACTAGTTATTAGTTAATGTTTCACATCTGCAATTGATTTGCAAATATCTTATGAATATCTTCACTAAGGTACTAGAGGAATTTGTTCTCCAATATCCATCTAATGGGATTCCATCGACTTTAATTGCAGGAACTAACTGCATAGTCACAGTACTCTCGTTAAATCGTAGGAACTAACCGTGTAGTCCCAGTACTCTCAATTTGAAAGTACGACAATAATTTGAAAATATCTAGATTAGGCTTAAAAACATGCCTTTAGAAAGGAAAAACCCAAACTAGCCCCAAAACGGTCTCGTAAGAGGTACTAACACCTCACATGAGACCAATGTAACACGTAAGAACTGACAGAGTAGTCACGGGACTCTCAGTTTGGGAATACAACGATAATTGGAAAATATCTAGACTTAAGCTTAAAAACATGCCATTAGAGAGTGAAAATCCAAACCAACCCCCAAACGGTCCTGTAAGAGGCACTAACACCTCGCACGGGACTAATGTAACTCGTAGGAACTGGTAGAGTAGTCACAAGACTCCTGGTTTGAGAATATGACAATAATTTGAAAATATCTAGATTATGCTTAAAATAAGCCGTTAAAGGGTGAAACCCCAAACTAGCCCCCAAAATGGCCCCGTAAGAGGCATGAACACTTCACACGAGACCAATGTAAGTTATAGGAACTGACTGTGTAGTCACGAGTCTCCCGATTTGAGAATAAGATGATAATTTAAAAAATATTTAGATTATGCTTAAAAACATGTCTATTTGGGGTGAAAACTCAAACAAGTCCTCAGACGGTCTCGTAAGAGGCACTAACAGCTCGCATGGGACTAATGTTACTCGTAGGAGTTGATCGCGTAGTCACAGGTCTCCTGATTTGAGAATATGATGATAATTTAATAATATCTAGATTATGGTTAAAAACAATCCGTTAAAGGGTGAAAACTCAAACTAGCATCTAAACGGACCAGTAAGAGGCATGACCACCTTGCATGACACCAATGTAACTTGTAGGAAATATCCTTATAGTCACGGGTCTCCCGATTTAAGAATATGATGATAATTTGAAAATGTTTAGATTATTCTTAAAAACATGCCGTTTGAGGGTGAAAACTCAAACCAGTCCTCAAATGGCCCCGTAAGAGGCAAAACACCTGACATGGGACTAATGTAACTCGTAGGAGCTGACCACGTAGTCATAAGATTTTTGAATTGAGAATATAATAATAATTGTAACTCTTATATGAAATTTTTTATCTTAAATAAGATTTTTTTTTAAAAATTACTTGGTTACTAACATCATCTTTTTTTTGTGTCATATTTTTTCCAGGATACCATTTTATCGTTAGCTTTTATCCATGTGGAATATACAAAGAAGTCATTGGTTTACAACGAGGGGATTATTTATTTAATGTTAATATTCAGTATTATAATTTTTTTGTGTTATGGTCGTGCGGGCTTTTGTAGTTTTATTGTCAACTTTTATGGTCGTTCGGGCTTTTGTAATTTTATTGTTATATTTTATGATCGTGCGAGTTTAAAATTACACAGGGTTCAAAATGTCTAGAAAATAGAGGAAACTCTGTCCAATTTTATTTAGTTTGTGAACTATTAAGACTTGTAATATTTTGAAGTTTGTATGTATACTAGTTTGTCAATAACATGCGAGATTCGCAATTTATGAATTTTCTTATTTTCAAATAGTTACTTTTTTCTTTGATCTAAAATTTGGCACAGCTGAAACCCGTGCCAAAAGTGTATCAAAATTTGGCATGGTTTTCAACTGCGTCATAAGTGTTTCAAAATGCACTCAATCTGGCACAATTATAATCCGTGCCAAAAGTGTGCCAAAAATATCAAATTTTGACACGGTTTAAAAGTGTGCCAGAAGTGTTCCTATTTGTCCAAATCAGGCACACTTTTAAATTGTGCCAGAAAAAATGTGGAGATAATGTGCCTGGGAAGAATCCTAAATTAAAGATTGTTAAGCATAAAAATACCCCTGATGAGAATGAAGTCGAGAAAGGGAAAACGTGGTCTATGAGTTCAATATTATTTTACTTCTCGTATTAGAAGGGTAACCCCATGCACCATGTATTAGATATCGTGCATGCTAAAAATGCCAAAGTGGAAGTCATTTTAAGGATGGATAAAAGGCACAGAGTGATCTTATAGTGTTCAAAATTAACAACAAATCTAAAAAATCCAAGCCTTATGCTTAAAATTAGGGTATTAGGGGGTGAAAACTTAATTTAACAACAAAACTGCTTAAAATAAGGCATGGTCACACCACACGGACTTAAAATAACTTGCAGACACAACCAGTGCAATCTTGTAAGTCACGAGGTGGGAATTTGGTAGGAAATTCAAAAATCCAAGCCTTATGCTTGAAACTAGGGCATTAGGGGGTGAAAATGTAATTTAATAACAAACCTTACTAAAAAGGAATGATCATGTCACACGACACTAAACTAACTTGTAGAAACAATCGGTGCAGTCATTTTAGTATTTTCATTTGATTTTATATCCCAATTGAGTATTTCTATCTAACTCACTAATGAAAATAAGTGGTGGAATAGTTTTCTATTATTTAAATTCTTATATCCCGATTTAGTATTTCCATTTTATTTATGTTATATATTATGCAAATAAAGCTTATTTTTTGTAGAATATGTCTTCATTAGGCCATTGGATCTCGAGAAAAAGCTAGGGGACAAGGGATCATCTCACATGAATCCCATCAAGTTCGGGAAGCATGGGAGCATAGTTGAAAACAAAATGGATTTGATGATGAGACCTTCAGAGTTAATGATGTCAATAATTGGTACCAAACATGATAATTGGAGAAACGTGCCCGATGAGATGAAGATGGCAATTTGGGGAGCCGTAGAGGTATGAAAATCTCAATATTTATATTATATATTTCACTTTCATGTTAGAATTTATAATATGTTTGTTTAATGTCAATTCACTAACTTTCTAGGATCCGGCGCTCATGTTAACTGAAGCATCCGGGTTGCTCCTCATGCCACAGTCTACTCATAAAGGATAAAGGAGCTTCTACCTCAGCATCACCGTTGGAACAGTGCGAATCTATCTTAGATAGGAGGAAATAATACTCCCCACTAAAATCAACATTATTGACTTTATGAGTTGCCTCAGAAATCTGATCCCCCTCATCAACTACCTCGGTGGACCCATAAATAAGATCCTGAAAGGAAGTGTTCATGATGAGTCAAAAGAGAAAGAAGAAAATGACAACTATACCCAGACTCTGAAAAGGGCTATAATAGAAAGCTTACCCCAAAACTCAAGAGGGTGAGTATGATGTCGCCAGTCTCAAGGGAGTCAACTGAATGGGGGATGACAGGCTAAACATAATAAATAGCAGTGAGAAATATCAACATGACTCATAAGTTAGCAATGGGCAATAGTAACTTGGGTATAACGGTTAGATACCTAATGAGTGCGCAACACAACACTCTATGTCTACTCCACGGTTTCCAAAGAAGAATAAGGTTGAAGGTGATAGAACTTTCATAGTAAAGTCAAGAATAAAAAGGAGAAACATAAGAAGAGAGAGGGTATGGAAGTATAATATCTCCCTCACAGCCATCTCTACAACATGATCCACAGTTACTGGAGCACATGCCTCGCTAGCCTAGAAATAATGAAACAAGGGTGGAGGTAAGCACACTTTCATAGTAAAAGAAAAAATAGAAAGGAGAAATAGAAAAAGAGAGAAGGTATGAAAGTATAATACCTCTCTCATAACCATGTCTCTACCGTGCTCCACAGTTACTAGAGTAGCTGCCTCGCTAGCTTGGAAACAATGAAACAAGGGTGGTGGTAAGCATACTTGCACAGTAAAAAAAGGGAATTAGAAAATAGGGAAACGCATGAAAATTTAATAGCTCTCCCATAGCTATCCGACCAATGCGTTTCGCAATCAATGGAATGATCACATCACTAACCCGAGAATAGGAAAACAAGTAGGTGTTAGCAAACATTTTCAAAATGTAAGTATACTTTTTAAAGTATAAATAAACAGATTGTTTACTTGGGTGGATTCATCTGGAGTATTAGCCGAGAGCTCCTCAGTAATGGGGGAGGAACTAGTAACAACTCCCGCATACAAGGGAACTTCGGCTATGCTGACCTGGTAACCAAATTTGAAAAAAAATGATTTTAGGATTTAAAAGAGTGGTACATAAATGACTACTCTCATACAAGATATATATGATGCCTGAGTAATTACCTCTGAAGGAGTCAAGGAGGGCACTGAGAGTGGCGCCTGAGGGTCTACCTTTATGACACTCATTGCAGTCATGACTGATAAAGAAGCCTCTACAAAACTAGCCTGCAAATAAAGAGAAAAAGGAAAGGACTAGTAAATCGATTACATCATGAAAAGAAGCATATAGAAAAGCCAAGAGATTTATAACAAAAATAGTTACCGGGAGAGGCACGGTGGCAGGACCCTCGCTGGAAGCAACAAGCAAGGGAGGCCTATGTGCAGTAGGGGCTGTTGGAGGAATAGTAGCAAGAGCCACCGATGAAGTGGTATCATGCGCCAACAGAGAAAGAAAGAATAAAAATGACTCCATAATACAAGTTAGCCGAAAGACGATGGACTGAAGGCTGATAAAATACCATGGACCCATCCAAAGATGAAGGGTGGAAGGTGACTGTTGGCAAAGTAGGGCTAGGGAAGTAACCAGTTTATTATAAAAGTGTAATAAACTTTTATCATCACAACTATAGAAAAAATCAACCAATATCTCAATAGATGAAGAAACCCGTGAAAGAGGCTCAGTAGTTGAGGCCACAATAAATATGAGCCCATGAGGGATAGATTGGACCAAAGGTCTACCACCCATAAAGATGTAGACACAGGGAATTAAAATCCTCCTTGAGGGGGACAACCTCAAAATAGTGGTATCAAGGATAAGTCTCTCCTACAGGAGAGAGGCCAAGTGATGGAGGGCCCTTGGGAATGAAAAGTGACAGAGGATATAAGCACCAAAGTTATAATAATAATAAAATAAAAAAGGGGCCAAGAGAACAAGTAGACCTCTAAAAATGAGGTAGACAGGGGCTCTGCTGCAGAAGTGCTTGCTATTGAAGTATGAGAATACGAAATAATAGGACTAGAAGGTAACACCCTCTATAATCATAAACATACAGGGAACACGAAAGAAAAGAGATAAAAAAGGGGAAGAGATAAGTAAGATTGTCCATTTAAAGGGAACAAGAGAAATATTGTAATAGAATAAGGGGTCATAGAAGAGACCTTGATGCTAGTAGGATGCACCAATAAAAGATTTAAGAAAATAAAACATGTGACATTTAGTAAAACAAGTATAAATAGAGGCTATCAAAGCATAAAAACCCTCTATGGCTGGAGGAAATAACAAACCTCTATATAAATGCCTCTCGAGGAAATAAGCATAGAATTCCTCTTTTATTGGAAAAGGATATAAGGAAGTGGAGAAGGAGAGGGGTCGCTCGTCTCAATAAAAACACACTGCAAAAGCATTGCAATAAGAGAATCAATAACAAATTAATGATGAATATAGTAGAAAATAATATGCATAAAATTCCTAAGTAAAGAAAGACTTACAATAGAAGGACGCAAAACATAACCATACGGAAGGGGCCTGGCAGTAGAGCTAGTCCCTAATGGAGAATGCAGTGTCTCATCATCACTAGAAGACTCCCTCACAGATGATAACAAATCACATCCACCACAAAAATCCAATCCATCCACATCATTTGAAGAAGAACTATGATCATTATAGGATGGTGTGCTTCCATAGTTGACTAGTTACTCTTCTAATGAGTGGGAGGGGGAAATAGTATGTGAAACTCTATAAGATCCGATTTTACTAATTAAAGAACGTTTAGGTGTAGTACCTTCCGTAATTGGAATAGACATGACTTGTGTCTCTTGAGAAGATAAGCCCAGAGCCTCATAACCTTACTCTCGAACAGTCCTGTAAGTCTCCTCTACCCTAAGATCATCGGTATAGAAGCCCAGGTCTAGTGTGAAAGGGAAAAAAACATTAACATCAATCCCCTTATTCTTTTTAGCATCTCTAACCCTCATATGAGAAGGGGTGGAGAGGAACCGATGGTAATATTAGTAATGAAGTTCGACGTATCCCCATTTAGATGCTTTCTCTTATCCACTACAGGAGCTTTTGCTTTCCCTTTACCATTGGATTGGCCTTTAGATTTGGTTGGGGAACCTTAGCTTGGTGCGACTGGGTGGACTCATCGAGGAGCGGCTTCACTAGGATGGGGGTAGTTTGCTTAAGAAGTGCCTTAGGTGTAGTGGTAAGGTTCCAAACTTCTTTTTGGGTTCATTTGATTAAGTGTTGGGCTTTGACATACTTAGTGGGAGTGGTCTCATGGGGAGTCCCAACCACACAATTTAGAATAAAGAGAAAACATCGTTGCCAAAATACGAACTAAGATGAAGTGAATGAAGGCAGGTAATCATGGGCAGGCACATACAGTCCCCAAGTGGCGTACACTATAAAAAATTACCCAAAAGGTAAAGTTTTTACACGCCTCCAAATATAACTCTGAAGAGTCATTGTCCGAAGCCTAGGAAGGGGTGTGAACACCCTGTTCATAACTGAACTGTCTTCTTACTATCTCTGAGTGATATAATTGAGCACCTTGACCTAGCTATATCAAAGAAGGGGGAATTCTCGATAATAGAATTTCCACCATGTTGATTCGTGGGCAAGAAGAATCATAATCAACATCAGAATAACAATAGAATGTGATGCCATCACCTAGTAAGTAAAGCCAGCTAAAAATTCCACCAAAGCGTTTGATATAGGGTCAAAACCAGAACTCGTCAATGTCATCAATTACAGGCCCCGGGGTCTTCTTAGGGTCCTTTCTATACCACCTTAGAAGAGGAGCAGCGCTGCCGTGGCAGGAATGTGCTTTCGGGCCAAAATAGGGAAAATGATGAAATAGAAAAGCCATCAGGAGATGAAAATTGGCAAATTTGGTGGCATCTTAGCGGCCGTAAGATCTCTCAACATCTATATAGGTGTAATCCAACCAAGAATAATGATACACTAGAGTTAAGTAAGCGAGGGGTACCGATATCCCATGCAATAGCCTCATACCTAATCTGAAAAGGAGCTCGGGAGGAGAATCTTTGGATTTACTTGGGAATAGGAACCTGCTCAGGAAATTGACCAAGAACGTAACTAGGAAAGCATCTGAGTATGAGGAGGAGTGAATCTTAGGACCACCCTAACTTATGAGGGTTCTACTATAAGTATCTCTTTCGGTGGATACTCAAAATCTCTAAACCAACACCTATTCCTTTTCATGGAAGAGTGTTCGTAAGACCAATTACATTGATGGCCGCATATTTTGAGCACTCATAAAGTGTTGTCTATAACTCTTCCACCATTTCCTGCTTAAGGGGGTCCTCATAGAAATTTATGAAAATATGCTCCCCAAAGAAAGGTTGGGCGTACATCTCACACACATCCTCTTCAGTAATAGAAAACTCATCTCAGCCAGTCGTAAAAGTGTGAGATTTCCTACTCCACCGAGACAATAAAAGGTCGAGGGTAGAGCTATGTTTTTCCATCGTACAAGATATGAAACAATCAATGATAGTAAGAAGGCCAAGTTTCTCAAGCATAACATTATAAGAAGGAACATCAAGAATATAGTCAACCCATGCAGCCCACTCCTCAGGGGCACCCCCCACAACCTTGATTTTAATGTTAGAATATGGGAAGTCACCACCATCAATTATAACTCCGAGAATGGAGTCAATATGGATAATGGGAGAATTGGTAAACACACCTAATCCCACGTCGGGCCGCTCAATAATGTTGGCTATAAACTTCTCAAATTGAGCATGAGAGGCCATGAAATTATCACTTGGCCCAAATATGGTGCACGAAAATAGGGGCAAAAATCCATTCCCCGACGAGTGTGCATTTAGTCTTCGCAAGCCTGAGAAGAAGATGAAGTGCTTGAATAACTGCCAATAGCCACTGGTTCAAGTGAGGAACCCACAGTTACAAAATTCCCAGGCGAGGAATTCCCATGGTCAGTGCCTTGCGTGAGGAAACCAGGGTTACAAAAACCTCAGCCGAGTTACCCCCAAAATTCAAAGCCTTGGATGAGGAACCCTGATTGCATTTAATTCCAAACAAGGAACCCAAGAACGAGGAACCCTTGCTAATACCATGTGGTCGCGCGGAATCCTCACTGATTTTAATTCCAAACAAGGAACCCTAGAACGAAGAACCCTCACCAACAACATGTGGTCATGAGTAACCCTCATTGCATTTAATTCCAAATAAGGATCCAAAGAATGAGGAACCTTCGCCAATACCCTAAGGTCGTGAGGAACCTCTGATGCATTCAATTCCTAATGAGGAACCCAAGAGTGAGGAACCCTTTTCAGTACCCTGTGGTCATGAGGAACCCCCAATAAGTTTAATTCTAAATGAGGGACCTCTGATCGAGGAACCCTCCTCTATTATAGGAAGTGGTGAGGGACCCATATGGGTCCTCACCCCAAAATTCAATCCTCCATAAACATACACACTAACCAAGACAGGTTCAAAAACTACCCCTTTAGAGGAGGAAACCGACGGTCGCAGCTGATGACCCATGGTGATGTTATCAATTGAAATCGAATAAGAATGGATTGGGGTGATAGAATTTCATTGGACGGTGCTTATGGTGGTGGTGATAATGGCCACCACCATATATATACAAATATATATGGGTAAAGAGCCGATTACTATAGGAATAATAGGGGTAGAGATATCGAATTACCATGGGAATAATAGTGGTATTGCTTAGGATTACAATACTCGTACTGGTTACCTACAAAAAATAAGGTAAGCCCACTTGCATAGTAAAATAAAGAAAAAAAGGAGAAACATAAAAAGAGAGAAGGTATGACAATATAATACCTGTCTGACAACCATCTCTCCGACGTGCTCCACAGTTATCTGAGTAGCTACCTCCATAGCCTAGAAACAATGAAACAAGGATGGAGGTGAGAATAGTTACATAGTAAAAAAAAAGGGAAGTGGAAAATAGGGAAAGTTATGAAAGTTTAATACCTCTCCCGCAGTTATCCCCCCAATGCATTCCGCGATCATTGGAACGATCATAACACTAACTCGCGAATAGGTAAACAAGTAGGTGTTAGCAAACATTTTCACAGTGTAAATATATTTTTTTAAAGTTTAAGCAAACCAATTATTTACTTGGTTGTCTTCAACTGGAGTGTTAGCCGATAGCCCCTCAGTAATGGGGGAGAAACTAGTAACAAGTCCAGCAAACAAAGGAACTTCAGCTATGCTGACCTAGTAACCAAATTTAAAAAAAAAAGGATTTTACCATTTAAAAGAGAGGTACATAAATGAATACTCTCATAAAAGATATATATGATGCCTCAGTAATTAACTCCAAAGCAGTCGAGCAGGGCACTACTAGTAGAGCCTTAGGGGATACCTATACGACACTCGTTTCAATCATGATAGATAAAGAAGCCTCTACAAAACTAGCCCACAAATAAAGAGAAAAAGGTAAGGAATAGTAAATTAATTACATCATGAAAAGAAGTATAAAAAGTCTAGAGATTCATAACAAAAATAGTTACCAGAAGAGGCACGATGGCAGGACGCTCGTTGGAAGAAACAAACAAGGGAGACCCATCTGCAGCAGGGGGTGCTGGAGGAATTGTATCAACAGCCACCAATGAAGTTGTAACATGTTCCATTAGATAAAGAAAGAAAAAAAAATTACACCACAATACAAGTTAGCCGAAAGACGACAGACTGAAGGGCGATAGAATACCTAATCCCCACCCAAAGATGAAGGGTGGAAGGTGACTGTTTGCACAGTAGGGATGGGGTAGTAACCTGTTTATCATAAAAGTGTTATAAGATTTTGTCATCACAACTATGGAAAAAACCCACCAATATCTTAATAAATGAAGAAACATATGAAAATAGGCTCAGCAGTTGAGGCCATGATAAATACGAGCCCATGAGGGATAGGCTTGACAAAAGATCTACCACCCATGGAAATGTAGACCCGATAAATGAAAATCCTCCATTAGGGGGACAACCTCGAAATAGTTGTCTCAAGAAAAATTAAAGTCTCCCCTATAGGAGAGAGGCCAAGAGATGCAGGGCCCTTGGGAATGAAAAGTGACAAAGGATATAAGAATGAAAGGTCTAATAATAAATTATAAAAAGGGTTAAGAGAACAAATAGACGTCTAAAAATGAGGTAGCCAGGGGCTCAGCTGCAGAAGTGCTTGATGTTGAAGTAGGAGAAGAAGAAATATTAGGACTAGAAGGCAACATCCTCTATAATCATAAATGGATAGGGAACACAAAAGAAAAGAGATAAAAAAGGGAAGAGATAAGTAAGATTGTCCATTTAAAGGGAACCAGAGAAATACCTTAACAGAATAAGGGGTCATAGAAGCGACCCTGATTTTAGTAGGATGCACGAATGAGAGCTGTAAGAAAATAAAACATGTGACATTTAGTAAGACGAGTATAAATAGAGGCTGCCGAAGCATAAAACCCCTGTATGGCTGGAGGAAATAACAAACATTTATATATAGGCCTCTGGAGGAAATAAGTATAGAATTCCTCTCTCGCTTGAAAGGTCCATGAGGAAGTGGAGGGGGAGAGGGGCCGCTCATCTCAACAAAAACACCCTACGAAAGCATTGCAATAAGATAGTCACTAACAAATCAATGATGGATATAGAAGAAAATCATATGCATAAAATTCCTAAGTAAAGAAAGACTTATAGTAGAAGGACGCATAAGCTGGCTATATGGAATGGGCCTGGAGGCAGATCTAGTCCCTAATGGATAATGTGGTGTCTTATCATCATTGGAAGAATCCCTCAAAAATGATTACAAATCACAAGTGTTG
The DNA here is from genome assembly GCA_949130495.1 of Sambucus nigra. NCBI lineage: Eukaryota > Viridiplantae > Streptophyta > Magnoliopsida > Dipsacales > Adoxaceae > Sambucus > Sambucus nigra. Next base: position 170,923,657 of record OX422219.1, read on the forward strand.
GTAGTACATTGACCACAGAAATCCAATCCATCCACATCATTCGAAGAAGCACTATGATTATTATAGTAAGGTGTGCTTCCATAGTCAACTAGTTCCTCTTCCAATGAGGGGGAAGGGGAAATAATAGGTGAAACACTATAAGATCCGATTTCACTAAGTAAAGACTGTTTAGGTGTATTACCTCCTATAATCGGAATAAACATGACTCGCGTCTCTTGAGAAGAGAAGACCAGAGCCTCATAACCTTGCTCCAGAACAGTCCTATAAGTATCCTGTACGCTAAGATCATCGATATAGAACCCCCTGGTCCAGTGAAAAAGGAGCACCAACATCAACATCAATCCCCTTCTTCTTTTGGGAAGCTCCAATCCTTATAGGAGAAAGGGTGGAGAGGAAGCGATGGTAGTAGCAGTAATGTAGTTCGACATATCCGCATCTAGATTCTTTCTCTTACCCATTGCAAGAGCTTTTCCTTTCCCTTTACCTTTAAGATTGGCCTTTCAATTTGGTAGGGGAACCTCAGCTTACTGCGAGTGGGTGGACTCATCGAGGAGCGACTTCACTAGGATAGGGGTAGTTTTCTCAAGAGGTGCCTTAGGTGTGGTGGTAAGGTGCCAAACTTATTTTTAGGTTCATTTGATTAAGAATTGGGCTTTGACGTACTTAATGGGAGTGGTCTCATGGGGAGGACCAACTACACAGTTCTGAACAAGGAGAACCTATCATTGCAAAAATACAAACCAAGAAGAAGTGAATGAATGCAGGTAATCACGGGTAGGCACATCCAGTCCCCCAAGTGGCGTACACTATGAAGAATTACCTAAAAGTAAAGTTTTTACATGCCTCGAAATATAACTCTGAAGAGTTATTACCCGAAGCATAGGAAGGGTTGTGAACACCGTGTCCATAATTGAATTAGCTTCTTACTATCTCTGAGTGATATAATACAGCACCATGACCTAGATCTGCCAATGAAGGGAGAATTCACAGTTATATCATTGTCACCATGTTGATATGTGGGAAAGTATAAACATAATCAACATCAGATCGGCAATAGAAAGTGCTGTTGTCACTTGGGAAGGAAGGCCAACTAAGGATGCCAATGGAGCCTTTTATATAAGGGCAAGAATAGAACTCGTCAATATCATCAATTAGAGGTCCCAGTGGCTTCTTTGGGTCCTTTCTATGCCACCTTAAAAGACGAGCAGCGTTGCTATGGCATGCCTGTGCTTTCGGGCCAAAATGGGGAAAAAGCTCAAATAGAAACGCCATCAAGAAAAGAAAATTGGAAAATTTGGCGCCATCGTAGTGGATGTAAGATCTCTCAACATCTATATGGGTGATATACAACCAAGAATAATGAGACACGAGAGTTAAGGAAGCGAGGGGTTCTAATATCCCCCGCATAGCATCACAGCTAATCTGAAAAGGATCTCACAAGGAGAATCTTTAGATTTACCTGTGAATAAGAAATTACATAGGCAAGTGATCAGGAATGTAACCAGGAAAGCATATGAGTGTGAGGAGGAGTGAATCTTAGGACCACCCTAACTTCTGAGGGCTCTGCTAGAAGTATCCTCTTTCGGCGGCTGCTCAAAATCTCTAAACCAGTACCTCTTCCATTTGATGAAAGATTGTTTTGAAAGACCAATTACATTGATGACCACATATTTTGAGCACTCGGTAAGTGCTGCCTGAAACTCTTCCACCATTTCCTTCTCAGGGGGGTCCTCATAGAAATTAGTGAAAATATACTCCCCAAAGAAAGGTAGGGCGTACATCTCATACACATCCATTAAAGTAATGGAAAACTCATCCCATCCAGTTATAAAAGTGTGATATTTACCACTCCACCGAGATAATAAAAGGTTAAGGGTAGAGATGTGTTTGGCTATAGTAAAAGATATCAAACTATTAATAACACTAAGAAGGCCAAGTCCCTCAAGCATAGACTTATAAGAAGGAACATAAAGAATATAGTCAACCCATGCAGCTCACTCCATAAGGGCACCCCCTGTAGCCTTGATTTTAATGTTAGAATATGGGAACTCACCACAGTCAATTCGAACTCGGAGAATGGAGTCAAGACGGATAATGGGAGAAAAGGTAGACTCACCTAACCCCACATGGGGTCGCTCAATAATGTTGGCAATAAAATTCTCCTCAAATTGAGCATGAGAGGCCATGAAATTATCACTTGGCCCAGAATATAGTGAATGACAATAGAGGGAAAAATCCATTCCCTGACGAGTGTGCATTTAGTCTTCGCAAGCCTAAGAAGAAGATGAAGTGGTTGAAAAACGGCCAATAGCCACTGGTTCAAGTGAGGAACCCACAGTTGCGAAATGCATAGGCGAGGAACTCCCATGGTCTCTGCCTTGTGCAAGGAATCCGGGGTTACAAAAACCTCAGATGAGGTAGACCCAAAATTTAACGCCTTCAGATGAGAAACCATCATTGCATTTAATTCCAAACAAGGAATCCAAGAACGAGGAACCCTTTCCCATATCATGTGGTCGCAAGTAACCCTTGCTTCTTTTAATTCCATACAAGGAACCCAAGAACAAAGAATCCTAACCAATAACTTGTGGTCGCGAGGAACTCTCACTTCATTTTATTCCAAATGAGGAACCAAAGAACGAGGAACCCTCATCAATACCCTATGGTCGCGAGGAACCTCTGATGCATTCAATTCCAAATGAGGAACCTAAGAATGAGGAACCCTTTTTAGTACCCTGTGGTCATGAGGAACCCCCAATAAGTTTAATTCCAAATGAGGATCCTATGACCGAGGAACCCTCCTCTATTACAGGAAGTGGTGAGGGACCCATATGGGTACCCGCCCAAAAAATCAATCCTCCATCAACATAGATCCTAACTAAGATAGGTTCAAAACGTACCACTTCGTAGGAGGAAACCAATAGTCGCAACTGATGACCCATGGTGACGTTATCAACTGAAATAGAATCATAATGGATTGGGGGTGATAGAATTACCTTGGCGGTGGTTATGGTGGTGGTGCCAGTGGCCACCACCGTAGATTTATAAATATTTATAGGTAAAGAGACAATTATTATTGGAATAATAGTGGTAGCGATATCGGAAGAAGCATTTGACAAGGTCGATTCCAATGGTGATGTTCTGAGAAAAATCTTGAAAGAAAAATATGGAGGTTTTTCTTCTCTCACTAGAAAAAAAAACTCTCTGTGAATGTTTTGAGAATATGGTAAAAGTGAGAGATTTTATTCAAAAAGTTAGCTTCTATATGAAAATGGGAAGACGTGTAGGAATACTAAAAGGTTACCAGATTTTTTGTTTCCCAAATGATGATATGCTAGTTCCCATGTTGACACATGGCTTCTTGAGGCCCCAAAATCTATAATGAAAGCACAGTGCATTTAATCACCCTAAGGATAATGATGAGGACCCCTATGGTCCTTCAAAAAATTGAAAATTGAAATTATGGGGTATAAAGCCTTTTGGTCTCCCAATGCAAATGATTTTGCACGAAAGGATAATGTAGAAGGGTGTTTTAAGCCTACACACTACAATTTTAGGGCGAGGTACCCTCAAGGCCCTCCCCCTCAACTTTCCTAAATTTTTTAGGGAGAGGAACCCTCAAGGGCCTCCCCCTCAACTTATAGTATTTTGGGCGAGGACCCCTAAAACTCTAGAATTTTGGGCGAGGAACCCTCAAGGGCCTCCCCCTTAACTTACAACATTTTGGTCCCTCAAATTCTAGAATTTTGGGTGAGGAATCCTCAAGGGTCGATCCCTCAACTTTCAGTATTTTGGGCGAGGGACCCTCCATGCCCTCCCCCAACTCCCATGACCTGCTAGAAATGTAACATCTAGTAAGGAAGTCCACAGTATAGGATTCCTCCAAAAAATGTTTAGGAAGTATTTGTCCTACAGCGAGAGGGTCTAAAATAGTGAGCCAAAGACTAAAACAAGTCGGAATGAGGGGCTACCTTAATCACCAATCATCATGAAAAGTCATTCTTTTAAAGAACAAAAGTACTCACACTTACTTTCTTGTACATGTGTGAGAACCCTCTTAAAATAACAACGGGTGGCCATCCCTATACTACATTAAATCAAATATCTCAGATGGCTCAGTCTCAACATCAACTGACAATACTTAATAATATAAGGCTAACTACCCGAAACTATTAAAAGCGGATGCCAAAATGTAACAAAACATGCCACGGACAACAAACCAACAATGTAGATATCTATCAAAGGTAACAACAATACAAGTACCATGATAAATGAAGTGCTAGAATAAAATCAAATGAGTATATACAAATGAATATACCCGAATAAGCTGTCGGGTCACAGACAATACAACATCCATATAATTATACACACTATCCCTCGTCCGTATGTATAAGATTTACAAACTCGGCTATAAGTATACATAATCCTCAATATAATAGTCATCATCCCAAACACATTCAATTTGCCTCGATATGTGAATACGATCCCTCACTTGAAGCATATTCACCCATTTCCCTTATGATAGAAATAATCTTCTAACATAGATATATCTCCAACATTAAGGTTATCATCCAATGTTTAGTGTAGGTAACAATCACTACACATCACATCTATATCCGAAAGTACATTAATATCCCTAGTACTAATTTGACAATTTGTATACACATAACTAATAGTCTATAAACCTCAAGCTCAATCTTAAATTCATCTCAATATTTCCATCACCTATTGGAATTCCCATTGTTGCTCCCACACAATTATATATGGGAACTATCCCGACTAGAATTTTAACACAACCTATTCTAATTGGTAGCACTATCCAATCGCTCCAGATTTCCAACTAAGGTTCAATTATCCCTATCAAAACCTTAACATTTACGATACATTCCCTAAATTCATCATTACTAAGGATATGCGACCACTCTCTCTCTCGTCGGTCCCCAATTTGTATCTTAATAGAGTCTTATCTCTATATGGATTCGACATGAATACCGACCTAGAATTTCACAACTTACCCTCGCAACTCTCTCTAAGAGCTCTTAACCTCACATCATATCTAAACTCACTTTTGATATATAATTAGGATTCCCATCCTCAATGAGGTTTCCTACTATCTCTATAAACAACTAAAATGCGTACATATAAACATATATATATTCCCCAAACTATTTCAAGAAGTCCCCATGTTCATAACGTGTGAGAAAACCCATATAAGTTTCCAAAAAATATCTCTTACATCATAAAAGAAGGTCACGTATCAATAAACCCAATAAAAAAGGGATAGAAATCATTCTAGAAAAACTCCACGAAACAACCCTGTTTTCGAATAGATTCGGCCCGGCCCGAATTGATTCGGTCTCAAGGGCGAATTGATCGCTCCAACTGCAAATCGATTCGGTCCAAAGGACTTGGGACTCTGTCTCAATCCGAATCAATTCGCCTTGGGTCCAAATTAATTCAGTCATGCAGACCTGCCATGTTTGCCTAAGCAAAATCGATTCGCTTGAGGGGCGAATCGATTTGGGTCTGCAGAACCTTAAAGGTTTCTTCTTCTTCATAAACACCCACGAATTCTAAACCCTAAAATATCACTTCTAACCCCTAAACCTTCACCACATCATGATTCTAAGCCAATAAATCAACCCAAAGTTGATCCCAACCATTTCTACACCATCAAACCCATATATAAACATCAATATCAAGATTTAATCTTCAAAATCTAGGTTTTTCTATTAATACCCAAAATCCAATTCTTTTACCCACAAATTATGAAATGAAATACACAAATGAAATATTTAGCAAGATTAAACACTTTCCTCGAAATTGTAGAGTTTGGATCATCCTCCAAATCGCATATGGGCCGAAAATATCCAAGCTTTCTTCCTCTCTCTCTTCCTTTCTTCTTCTTTCTTTCTTCCTTTCTCTTTTCTTTCTATTTCTCTCTTCTCACAAATGAGAAGGGCTGAAATCGTAAGCCCTTAAATCCCTTAAAACAATAAATCCAGTTTTAAATGTTAATACACACTTTAATGGACTCGTTTACTCCAATTCGAGCCAACTAACTTAAAAATATTTAGGAACCGAAATAAAACCCAATGATAGTCATTTTGACTATCTCGACCCATCCGGAACCAATGGTACACTCAAAATCCTCATCCGAAAAACTTTAAAACGTCCTCAATTTTTGGACTTCAATTTCCAAATTCCAAAAATCCGATTTAAATAAATTTATTTCTCTCAAAAATTTAATTTCTCAGTCCTAAAGTTATGGGTTTTTACATACTTCCCCCCTTACAAAAATTTCGTCCACGAAATTTAGGTTATGCCTAGGACTTCAAATATCATCTAGTCCTTACATCTACCCTCAAGATCACTATACCGATCCTGTCCTGTTCTCACATCGAACCACACAGACTTTTAAAATTTAAACTAGCTACCCAGGGTACCCATACACCCCGTACCCAAGCTCAACTCGTATCATAATAAACCATCTCCACTACCCTCAATTCGTAATATAGCTCTCAACAATATAATCTATAGCAACATATTAAATATATAAAATTTTGAAATTCCCAACGGATGAAATCTTCTCAATTCCTAACACTAGCTACCTTCATGCGGGGGAGGTCTCGTAAGAGAAATCCAAACAAGGAACCCTCCCAATACACGATTGTGTAGCCATGTGAGGGATTGAGATGAGTTGAACCAGTGTCAAGTTTTATAAAAGAATTTCGAGTTTTAAATATTGCCCGAAGGCCTATATAACAATACAATATAAAATAATTCCATGTATTTCGACACGCCAAATAAACATCTTATGTTTAAGACACAAGGCCTTAACAAGTACAATACTCTAACCAATACCTAGTTCTCAAAACTAGCACAACCATGAGCTAATTTCCCCGCTCAACAATGAATCTACTAAACTCTGAACCTCTCAGTTATACTAACCCCTTACATCACATCAACATCTTTCCATAAGGTAAGTTCTTCCCCCATTGGAACATCAAAATTTCATGCCCTGGCCTATTTTTAAAACAATAACCTTAACAATTGACACTCCCGAAAATCAATAGAGTAACTCTCTATTAGCTCATCGCAAGACGGTTTAACATCCCAAAAGATGTCGTACAAAGACCACACGTGCTCACTCCCTTCACTAGGGAAAATTCTACGTACACAAGGGTTATAACATCTAACCACTCATAAACCATACATGCGAAGATTCCAATACCGCACAAAGCATGAACTAAACCCAAAGAAATGTATTCTACATTACACCTCTCTCTTCCAACTGCTTCACCTAGAATCACCGCTAAAGATCTCCTCCTTAACTCCACCTTATGACACGGAAAGAAAATATCTCTAGTCAAAGCCTACCCAAAATATGTTATGGGTGTTGCATCTCTCATCTAGTAAAAGTGATGTCTGAGACGAAACCAACCGTGTCAGAACGTCATTCGAGCGAGTGCATCTCGTAGAAGAAGATAAAGGTAATGAACAAAATAATCCTGATAGTAGGTCTCTATATCAAGAATGTCAACGAAAGAACAGAGAAAACCCGCACAAATCCTAAAGACTCTAGAACCTGATGCTCTGATACCATCTGCGACAACCCGCTTAAAATAATAACGGGTGGCCAACCCTATACTACATTAAATCAAGTATCTCAGATGGCTCAGTCTCAACATCAACTGACAATACTTAATAATATAAGGCTAAATACTCGAAACTATTAAAAGCGGATGCCAAAATTTAACAAAACATACCGTGGACAACAAACCAGCAATGTAGATATCTAGCAAAGGTAACATGAATACAAGAACCCTGATAAATGAAGTACTAGTGTAGGAGGGTAGTGAGGCTGGAGTCTATGAATAACTGGAAAGGGTGAGGCGTGACCCACTCCAATGGACGCTGCCTGCAAGGTCTTCAAGCAATAATGGAACTCAAGCTTCAACTCACTCCCTGTAAGAAGATGAACTTTCACAGCAAAAAATTGTAATTTTCTCAAGAGAAACACCTAAGAATGATGACTATCAGTGGGGAGTGAAGGAACAAGGCACTCAGCACTAAGAGAATGAGCAGGGAGAGAATACTAGGTAGGTCTGGTGATATTTTAGCAGAGTAACAGAGCAATTTCCATTGTCCCCCTTTTCACCTTACCCAGAGGTCTATTTATACTAGGACATTAGGGATGAGTTGGCATTTTTGGGCGCCAAAATTGAGAGGGTTGGTGGGAAACAATGTCTAAAGTGTACCATTTATCCCTACCTGCAGGCAGCCCTGCCTGTCCCCTCCTGCAGGCGCCACCTGGCGCCGACCAAAGTCAAAAAGCACAAAATATTAGATTTGGTAGTTATCTTTTGAAATGGTAACTTGTGGTGCAATTTTGCAAATCTAGAGAGAGGAGGCCTTAAGGACCCCTTTCCTCTAAAAATGTTGTTTTTTTATTGAGAGGGACCTTGAGGACCCCCTCTTCTGGAAAAGTCATTTTCTTATAAAGAGTTTATTTCTTGTGAGTAGCCAGCTCTTTGGCTGTTCACTTCACTTGTGACCAAGTGTGAAGTGTGTGTAGTATTGAGTGACTTTTGGGTCTTCCTACTAGTATTCTCTCAATCCTATAGTGTTAAGTGGTTGAGCTTGCTCAACATACCTTGTCCCTCAGCCGCCAAGCCAAAACTCCCAGGAGGTCCCAACTAGCCTTCTTGAGCCCTGCTTGCTCAACTAGGCAACCTGTACAAGAAGTCAAAGTGTTAGTACTATTGTTCTTTTAAAGAATGACATTTCATGATGAGGAGTTGGTCGTGGTAGCTACTCCCTCATCCTGGTTGCCCTGGGTGGGTTCTTTCTCGATATGAGCTTCTGCCGGAACCCTTGCAGTGGCACTTCTCAAATAACATTTCTGTAGTGACCCTTGCAGTGGCTCTGACCCTTGTAGTGGCACTTCTCAATCTTGGACATCTGCGGTGACCCTTGCGAGGCACCTCTCGAATCTCACTGTTGCAGTGACCCTTGCAGTGGTGCTGACCCTTGCAGTGGCACTTCTCAATCTTGGATTTCTGCAGTGACCCTTGCGAGGCACCTCTCAAATGGCATTGCTGCAGTGACCTTTGCAGTGGAACTTTTCAATCTTGGACTTCTGCGGTGACCCTTGCGAGGCACCTCTCGAATGTCATTGCTGCAGTGACCCTTGCAGTGGCGCTGACCCTTGCAGTGTCACTTCTCAATCTTGGACTTCTGTGGTGACCCTTGAGCGGCACCTCTCAAATGTCATTGCTGCAGTGACCCTTGCAATGGCGCTGACCCTTGCAGTGGCACTTCTCAATCTTGGATTTCTGTGGTGACCCTTGCGAGGCACCTCTCGAATGTCATTGTTACAGTGACCCTAGTAGTGGCGCTGACCCTTGCAGTGGCACTTCTCAATCTTGGACTTCTGCGGTGACCCTTGTGAGGCACCTATCGAATCTCATTGCTACAGTGACCCTTGCAGTGGCGGTGACCGTTGCAGTGACACTTCTCAATCTTGGACTTATGCGGTGACCCTTGCGAGGCACCTCTCGAATGTCATTATTGCAGCGACCCTTGTAGTGGCGCTCACCCTTGCAGTGGCACTTCTCAATCTTGGACTTCTGCGGTGACCCTCGCGAGGCACCTCTCAAATGTCTTTACTGCAGTGACCCTTGCGGCGGCCACTCTCAATCTTGGACTTCTGCAGTGGCCTTTGCGGGGCACTTCTCAAATGTCATTTCTGTAGTGACCCTTGCAGCGGCACCTCTTGAATGTCATTTTTGCAGTGACCCTTGCATTGGTTCTTATCAATCTTGGACTTCTGCAGTGGCCCTTGTGGGGCACTTCTCAAATGTCATTTCTACAGTGACCCTAGGTGGAGTGGCCTAGGTGGGGTCCTCTCAATATGAGTTTCTATAGGGACCCTGGGTGAGGTTATTTCTCAATATGATTTTTCTATCGGGACCCTGGGGTGGTTCTTACTCAATATGAGTTTCTTCCAGGACCCTGGGATGGTTCCTTCTCAATATGAGTTTCTGCCGGGACCCTAGGTGGGTTCCTTCTCAATATGAGTTTCTATCGGGACCCCGGGTGGGTTCCTTCTCAATATGAGTTTCTGTCGGGACCCCAGGTGGGTTCCTGCTCAATATGAGTTTCTATCGGGACCCTAGGTGGGTTCCTGCTCAATAAGAGTTTCTGTCGGGACCTTATGTGGGTTCCTTCTCAATATTTCCAATAAAAAATATTTTTATTTTTTTATAGGTAGACACCCTTCTACATTAGCCCCTCGTGCAAAGACTTTTGTGTTGGGTAGACCAAAAGTCTTTGTACGCTAGTGTTTCTTCATCATTCCCCTTTGGGTCATTAAATGTTATGTCACTTCATCCCAAGTTTTATAATTGAGGCCACTTATAGTGGACATCCTTATCTGGGTATAAACATGGGCGGAGGGGTTACGCGCGATGATCCCCTCATTTTTAGCCTTCTTCTATGGCCTTTTACTTTCTTTAAGGGGGTTGCTCATGGTGAGCCCCTCGCCCTTGGCCTTTTTTCTGTGGCCTTCTATCTTGGGTAGACGAATTGCTCAACGTGAGCCCCTCGCACTTGGCCTTCTTCTGTGGCCTTCTATCTTAGGCGTGGGGTTACTCGCGGTGGGCCCCTCACTTTTGGCCTTCTTCTATGGCCTTGTATCTTAGGTGGGGGGCTACTTGCGCTGAGCCCCTTGCCCTTGGTCTTCTTCTGTGGCCTTTCATCTTGGGCGGAGGGGTTACTCGTGGTGAGCCCCTCTCCCTTGGCCTTCTTCTATGGCCTTCTATCTTGGGCAGAGAGGTTACTCGCGGTGAGCCCCTCGCCCTTGGCCTTCTTCTGTGACCTTTCATCTTGGGCGGAGGGGTTACTCGCGGTGGGCCCCTCGCCCTTGGCCTTCTTATGTGGACTTCTATCTTGGGCGGAGGGGTTACTCGCGGTGAGCCCCTTGCCTTTGGCCTTCTTCTGTGGCCTTTTATCTTTGCTGTAGGGGTTACTCACGGTGAGCCCCTCGCCCTTAGCCTTCTTTTGTGGCCTTTCATCTTGGGCGGAGGGGTTACTCGCGGTGGGCCCCTCGCCCTTGGCCTTCTTATATGGCCTTTCATATTGGGTATAGGGGTTGCTCGCGGTGAGCCCCTTTCCCTGAGTTCTTTTCACTAGCATCAAGTTTGGGAAGAGGGGTCACTCAAGGTGGATCCCCTCTCCCTAGGCTATTTTCTCTCAAACATGTAATCTTGGGAAGGTAGAGCCACTATAAGTGGATCCCCACACTCCAAGCTATTTTATTATTTGTTAACTTTCTTGAGGACTTCTCAATATTAACCCCCTCGTGCAGAAGTGTCTCGCAATGTCGAGAGACTTGTGCAAGAAACTGTCGTACCTTTTATTTATGCTTGGCACTTGCTTAATGACTATGAGTGCTCCGGCGCCCTTGGGGCCTTAGGTACTAAATTGTCATACTTGACATTATACTTGGCCCTTGCTCAAGACTATGAGCGCTCCAGCTCCCTTGGAGCCTTAGGTACTAAACTATCGTACTTGACATTATACTTGGCCTTTGCTCAAGACTATGAGCGCTCCGGTGCCCTTGGAGCCCTAGGTGCTAAATTGTCGCACTTTATACTTATACATGACACCTGCTCACTATTTTGAGCGCTCCGATGCCCTTGGAGCCTTAGGTGCTCAACTCGCACACCTTATATTTATACTTGGCACTCTCTCAATACTGTGAGCGCTCCGGTGCCCTTGGAGCCTTAGGTGTTAAACTGTCACACCTTATATTTATACTTGGCATTTGCTTAATACTATGAACGCTTCGATGCCCTTGGAGCCTTAGGTACTAAACTGTTGTACCTTTTTAAATATTTAATTTATACTTTTGCAAATACTTTTGGTGATATCACGCCTATTGCCCTATTTTTTTTGGTGGAAAAATAATAACAAGTAAAAATGCACTAGGAGGCACCGTGACCTATATAAGATAACTTCATGTTTTATAAGCATTAAACTTTGCTAATAAGGTATAGTTGATACCTCACACTTTATGCTACTAGATTTTGTCTTTCACACTATGTGAGAATGCTCATGAAGCATGCTGGAGTCAAGTATAATGCCATAAAGTTAATTTTGAGCCTTGAACCTTTTATCAAGGCTTAATACATCTTCTTGCTAGCCCCACTGCTTGAATCCAAGGGTGCGAGAGAATAAAATGTCCACTAAAGCAACTATGATCTTTTAGCTGCACAACATAACTTTTTGAAACGCATATCAACAATGGACATTTCAAACAATTAATATGACTAAAAAAATAATGCCCGTGGTAAAGTAATAAATACTTTCAAAGTCATTTATACTTTGCACAAATGGGGAAAACATGTTTGAATAACGGATTAAAGATCTTATCTTTCTTCACATAATGAATTATTCTTATTCAAACTATTTATCATTAATGAAATGTGAAATTACTCAAATGAACTATTCTGAATAAATAAATCTGAGGATTTTAGGATTATCGATCAAAACTTGAATATTCCTAAAACAAACTTTGTTAAAACACAGATATATGGGAGCTATGAGTTTGGGCAACACTATTCTTGTGCACTCAAGTGTACAAACTTGGTTTGTAAGTTCGAGCAACCCCTAGCCACATAAACGCTCGGGTCATAAATTCAAGCAACCTCTATTTTTTTTTATATGAACTTAAAAGCATAAAAATATGGATTGTAAATTCGAACAATCCTTATTTGTGATACTTTCTTATAAATGAACACTTATATTTTTCTAGAAAGTTTATACTGAGAAAATTATGAGTATATGTACTTGGGCTTCATTCCATTTTGCCCTGCATTTAAAATCAAATATTATGTGAAATTAATCACATACACTATTTCGAGAATACAACTTGAAAAATTCCAAAGTATCTTAATTATTGAATAATAATAATAATAATAATAATAATTTTATTATTATATCAATTATTTTGCTGGGCACAAGGTGCTTCATATTGTCTGGGTGTCTCGCTTGTATTTTGAGAAATGGATAAGAAACATACCAATCTAATCTTACTATCGAGGAAGGCAGGCACTTGCCAAAACACTTATCATATCATGTGTCCCTCGTTAAAATATAAAATTTATGAGACGAGGGGTCCTTAAAAAAAACTTTGGAAAACGCCTATCTTTACTCGAAACAGGAGAGGACCCATATTTCTATTTCTTTGGGACACGAAATCTTTTTTTTTTCATTAGCCGAGAACCCTCTGACTCCATTCTGTTGAGCATTTTTTTAGAGTTAAACAGGATTCAAGTCTGAGACACCAGAGAGATAGGTATACTCGTCTCCCTCTTTGGTGATAAAAATTGGCGTCACTTGGTTAATCTTTGGCTTTGGTGTATCATCAAAAGTATGATCTTCTCATCTCATCTTTAGCCAACGAGATCTATAGTCGAGAGTTGATTTAGACGGATTTAATTTCAACTTCGTGCTTGCCGACGATATGGAGATGGGAACAGAATGATCCAGCTCGCTCCACGTTATGGGAGATATCTACTGGCGCTATGGCCGTCCATTCTGGTCGCCTCAAACCAAAACCCTCCGATGCAGTTTTGAGGAGGCGCGGGTTAAAATTTTAGGTCTTGACATTTTTTCATTCACAGTGGTTGCTCAATTTATTTCAACCTTGATCTGTAAATTCATGTATCGCACCTCAGGTGGTTGACAAAAATGTCACGGGTTATAATTTGCCAACTTCTTTGATTTGAGCAAACAGATTTGGTTCGAGCAGGTTGTGAGAGACGAGACATTTTTGTTCGAGCTAGGGGCTAGACTCGCCCCCTTTTTTTTTCTTTTCTTTTCTATCAAACATAGCAATGGGAAAACACATCCCTTATATTAAGATCGACAGGGAAAATTCGAGTGGGTTCTCCCTCTTGTTTCCTCAATTTTTTTTATCTGAATGAGAGGATAACAAAAACTCCCCTGACTTATATTTGAATATCTCTGTGAAGTTATTGCAATCTACGATCAAGCAATCAACGGGTTTGTAATTTGTCGCTTTTGAGGATAATAGTTTTTTTTTTTTAGGTTTTGGGGTTCCATTCACCCGCCACCTCCATATGAATGGATTGACAGTCTGCTACGTGCAATCAGCCTTGAGATGTCGGCGAGAGTTACACCCCCCCCCCCCCCCCCTTTTTAGAGGGAAAGTAAGATCTGTGAGCAATCCATCTTTAAGAAATTAACCCCACTTTCTTTTATTATTATTATACCAATCCGACAAAGTGGTTGGTATTCAGAGTAAGACGTGTACGGTTTTGATTCATCAAGGTGAGAAACGTTTTGGGTCGAGCAGCAAGGTCTTTTATTGCTAGTTTGTTTAAGAAATTTCATTTACTTTGAATTGTTGGGTATATGTATCTGGATTTCTTCGTTTGAATTCAAACGTTTGAGACGAGTTACTAGATTTATTTGGCTGATGAACTAAAGTGGGTTTCTCAATCTTTTCTTTTTTGTTATTCTGCTCGTTCAATGTTTGATAAAATACTTAGGAGGAACTCCTAAATTTTTATTGCAAACCAACAATTGATCTGAGCAAGTCATAAGAGGTTTTGTTCGAGAAACTCGAGAGTAAGTTTTTTTTTTGAACAGTTAGCTCTGTATTTCACATTTTTGTGTGATTTATACTTCCTCTTATTTATCAAGCTTATTTTCGTAATGAGTTGGTGAGGAACAACTCTTTTGATGTTGAAAGGATATGGTGTCGAGAGGATCTAGTTAAGTTGCTGAGTACTTAATCAAGTTGTCTTTGGTTCGTGTGAGTATGTATGATTGGTGGGTCTCTTCTTTTACCTGTTGAGCAACCCAAGGTTTTGTATTTTTGGGAAATTTGATCCCAACAAGTTTTGTCGAGGAACCCAACGCAGGCTCAACTAGTTTTGTCGCTCCTTTTGTTGTCGAGCAACCCAATCTTTTGTCATAAAGTATTTGGACAGAGGGGTAGCTATAAAGCTGATGCTAACATTTATTTTTAATCAACTTGTATTTATATATATTTTTTACACTTATCTAAATAAATGGTACTATGCATGAGTATAACAGATGTGATTACACCATTGCTTTCCGTAATCAACTAATTGCTCTTTGCATTTATATTTTATATTATTTTATTTTATTCATCATACTACGAATAAAATAATAACCAACATGTTGTGGCTGTATTTTTTTTAATATTCATAATATTTAACAATAGGACACATGGCTTTGAAAGTTGTAAAATACTTCATAAATCCAAAAAATTAATTGTGGGTATTCTTTTTTTGAGTGAGCTATACCAATAAAGAGCTATTATGCATGTTCTTGCATTTTTTCATTGGGCACCTCAAAAAAATTATAGCATGGGATTTTTTTTATCAATTAAAATAGCGGGCATATATATGAAATGCTTGGTAAAATATAAATAAAGACTTGTGAAATGAACATATTCAACAAGTAATAAACCAAGGTTGTGTACTTAGCTGATCAAGATTGAGGACTTTTTGAACATGGTTCTTGGATATACTATTTTCTTTTCCTCCTCCATCCACATCCAATTATGTGAGTGGGGACTTGTCATTGATACTTTTTGGGTAGGGGCTTTCTAGCTCCTGATGAGAGGCCTCCCTCTGGGAGGAGGAGAGTAACTTCTGCACCTCCTCTATAGTAACAGCCTTGGAGGGGGATTCCTCCAAACCTACATTCTTTGCTGCTCCTGAACCCAATGGTGTCACAATTTGCTCCATCCCCACCTTTCATGGAGGAGCCATTTTCGCAGGAACCACTACTGCAGCTACTGCCCCTCCCAAGGGGGATACTATCGGTGAACTAGTCTACCCACCCTTAGGAGCAGGTAGTCTATCTTCGGTCACCACCACATCCTTCTGAGTGGCCTAGTCACTATCAGCTCCATTAGCAAATGGAATGTCTTCAAAACTAGCTGCTTAGAAATATTGAAACCTTCTTTGTCCATGGAAATGAGGATACCTCCCCAGCAGAGTTGCCAAATGTAGGAGGGTAATGAGATTGGGGTCTATGAATAACTGGAAACGGTGAGGCGTGATCCACTCCAATCGACGCTGCCTGCAAGGTCTTCAAGGTCTCCTAGTAACAATGGAACTCAAGCTTCAACTCACTCCCTGTAAGAAGATGAACTTTCACAGCAAAAAATAGTAATTTTCTCAAGAGAAACACCTGAGAATGATGAATGTCAGTGGGGAGTGAAGGAACAAGGCACTCAGCACTAAGAGATTGAGCAGGGAGAGAATACTAGGTAGGTCTGGTGATATTTTAGCAGAGTAGCAGTGCAATTTCCGTTGTCTCCCTTTTGACCTTGCCCAGAGGTCTATTTATACTAGGGCATTAGGGATGAGTTGTTATTTTTGGGCGCCAAAATTGAGAAGGTTGGTGGGGAACAATGTCTGAAGTGTACGATTTGTCCCTACCTGCAGGCAGCCCTGCCTGTCCCCTCCTGCAGGCGCCACCTGGCACTAACCAAATTCAAAAAGCACATATGTCCCCTAATGAGGACAAAATATCACATTTGGTAGTTATCTTTTGAAATGGTAACTTGTGGTGCAATTTTGCAAATCTTGAGAGAGGAGGCCTTAAAGACCCCTTTCCTCTAAAAATGTTTTTTTTTTTCTTGAGAGGGACCTTGAGGACCCCCTCTTCTGGAAAAGTCATTTTCTTATAAAGAGTTTATTTCTTATGAGTAGCCAGCTCTTTGGCTGTTCACTTCACTTGTGACCAAGTGTGAAGTGTGTATAGTCTTAAGTTACTTCCGGGTCTTCCTACTAGTATTCTCTCAATCCTATTGTGCTAAGTGGTTGAGCTTGCTCAACATACCTTGTTCCTCAGCCACCAAGACAAAACTCCCAGGAGGTCCCAACTAGCCTGCTTGAGCCCTGCTTGCTCAACTAGGAAACCTGTATAAGAATTCAAAGTGTTAGTACTGTTGTTCTTTTAAAGAATGACGTTTCATGATGAGCAGTTTCTTGTGGTTGCTATTCCCTCATCCTGGTCGCCCTGGGTGGGTTCCTTCTCAATATGAGCTTCTTTCGGAACCCTTACAGTGGCACTTCTCAATCTTGGACTTCTGCGGTGACCCTTGCGAGGCACCTCTCGAATGTCACTGCTGCAGTGACCCTTGTAGTGGCGCTGACCCTTGAAGTGGTACTTCTCAATCTTGAACTTCTGCGGTGACCCTTGTGAGGCACTTCTCGAATGTCATTGCTGCAGTGACCCTTGCAATGGCGCTGACCCTTGTAGTGGCACTTCTCAATCTTGGATTTCTGCGGTGACCCTTGCGAGGCACCTCTTGAATGTCATTACTGGAGTGACCCTTGCAGTGGCGCTGACCCTTGCAGTGGCACTTCTCAATCTTGGACTTCTACGGTGACCCTTGTGAGGAACCTCTCGAATGTCATTACTGCAGTGACCCTTGTAATGGCGCTAACCCTTGCAGTGACACTTCTCAATCTTGGACTTCTGCGGTGACCCCTGTGAGGAACCTCTCGAATGTCATTGCTCTAGTGACCCTTGCAGTGGCGCTGACCCTTGCAGTGGCACTTCTCAATCTTGGATTTCACCGGTGACCCTTGCGAGGCACCTCTCGAATGTCATTGCTGGAGTGACCCTTGCAGTGGCGCTGACCCTTGCAGTGGCACTTCTCAATCTTGGACTTCTACGGTGACCCTTGCGAGGAACCTCTCGAATGTCATTGCTTCAGTGACCCTTGTAATGGCGCTAACCCTTGCAGTGGCACTTCTCAATCTTGGACTTCTGCGGTGACCCTTGTGAGGAACCTCTCGAATGTCATTGCTCTAGTGACCCTTGCAGTGGCGCTGACCCTTCCAGTGGCACTTCTCAATCTTGGATTTCACCGGTGACCCTTGCGAGGCACCTCTCGAATGTCATTACTGCAGTGACCCTTGCAGAGGCGCTGACCCTTGCAGTGGTACTTCTCAATCTTGGACTTCTGCGGTGACCCTTGCAAAGCACCTCTCAAATGTCATTGCTGCAGTGACCCTTGCACTGGCGGTGACCCTTGCAGTGGAACTTCTCAAACTAGGACTTCTATGGTGACCCTTGCGGGGCACCTTTCGAATGTTATTACTACAGTGACCCTTGTAGTGGCGCTGACCCTTGCAGTGGCACTTCTCAATCTTGGACTTCTGCGGTGACACTCGTGGGGCACCTCTCGGATTTCTTTGCTGCTTTGACCCTTGTGGCGTTCACTCTCATTCTTGGACTTCTGCAGTGGCCTTTGCGGGGCACTTCTCAAATGTCATTTATGTAGTGACCCTTGCAGCGGAACCTCTTAAATGTCATTTCTGTAGTGACCCTTGCATCAGCCCTTGTCAATCTTGGACTTCTGCAGTGGCCCTTGCGGGGCACTTCTCAAATGTCATTTTTGCAGTGACCCTAGGTGGATTGGCCTAGGTTGGGTCCTATCAATATGAGTTTCTATAGGGATCCTTGGTGAGGTTCTTTCTCAATATGATTTTTCTGTCGGGACCCTGGGGTGGTTCTTGCTCAATATGAGTTTCTGCAGGGACCCTGGGATGGTTCCTTCTCAATATGAGTTTCTGCCGGGACCTTGGGGGTTCTTGCTCAATATGAGTTTCTGCCGGGACCCTGGGTGGGTTCCTTCTCAATATGAGTTTCTGTCGAGACCCCGGGTGGGTTCCAGCTCAATATGACTTTCTATCAGGACCCTAGGTGGGTTCCTTCTCAATATGAGTTTCTGTCGGGACCCTAGGTGGGTTCCTTCTCAATATTTCCAATAAAAAATATTTTTATTTTTTTGTAGGTAGACACCCTTCTACAGCTACAATAAAATGAAATGAGTATATACGAATGAATATACTGGAATAAGTTATCGGGTCACAGACAGTACAACATCCATATAATTATACACACTATCCCTCGTCCGTATGTATAACATTTTCAAACTCAACTATAAGTATACATAATCCTCAATATACTAGCCTTCGTCCCAAACACATTCAATTTATCTCGATATGTGAATATGATCCCTCACTTGAAGCATATTCATCTATTTCCCTTATGATATAAATAATCTTCCAACATAGATATATCTCCAACATTAAGATTATCACCCAAAGTTTAATGTAGGTAACAATCACTACACATCACATCTATATCCGAAAGTACATCAATATCCCTAGTACTAATTCAACCATTTGTGTACACATAACTAATATTCTATAAGCCTCAAGCTCAATCTTAAATTCATCTCATGATTTCCATCACCTGTTGGAATTCCCATGGTTGCTCCCACAAAATTATATGTGGGAACTATCCCGACTAGAATTTCAACACAACCTATTATAATTGGTAGTACTATCCAATTGCTCCCGATTCCGAATAAGGTTTAATTATCCCTATGAACCCTTAACATTGACGATACATTCCCTAAGTTCATCATTACTAAGGATATGTGACCACTCTCTCTCGTCGGTCCCCAATTTGTATCTTAATAGAGTCCTATCTCTATAAGGATTCGACATGAAAATCGGCCTAGAATTTCACAACAAACCCTCGCAACTCTCTCTAAGAGATCTTAACCTCACATCATATCTAAACTCACTTTTGATTTATAATTAAGATTCCCATCCCCAATGAGGTTTCCCACTATCTCTATACACAACTACAATGCGTACATATAAACATATATATTCCCCAAACTATTTCAAGATGTCCCCATGATCCTAACGTGTGAGAAACCCCTTATAAGTCACCAAAACATAACTCTTACATCATAAAAGAAGGTCCCGTATCGATAAACCCAATCAAAAAGGGGTAGAAATCATTCTAGAAAAACTCCACGAAATAACCCTATTTCCGAATCGATTCGGCGTAGCCCGAATCAATTTGGTCTGGCCCGAATCAATTCGGTCTCAAGGGAGAATCGATTCGCTCTAACTGCAATTCGATCCAAAGGACTTGGGACTCTGTCTCAAACAGAATCTATTTCCTTGTGTCCAAATCGATTTCGTTATGCAGACCTGCCACTTTTGCCTAAGCCGAATCGATTCGCTTAAGGGGCGAATCGATTCGGGTCTACAGAACCTTAAAGGTCTCTTCTTCTTCACAAAAACCCATGAATTCTAAACCCTAAAAGTTCACGTATAACCCCTAAACCTTCACCACATCATGATTCTAAGACAATAAATCAACCCAACGCTGATCCCAACTATATCTACACCATCAAACCCATATATAAACATCAATATAAAGATTTAATATTCAAAATCTAGGTTTTTCTATTAATAGCCAAAATCCAATTATTTTACACACAAATTATGAAATGAAATAGACAAATGAAATATTTAGCAAGATTAAACACTTGTCTCAAAATTGTAGAAGTTGGATCTTCCTCGAGATCGCATTTGGGCCGAAAATCTTCAAACTTTCTTCCTCTCTCTCTTCCTTTCTTCTTATTTCTTTCTTCATTTCTCTTTTCTTTCTATTTCTATCTTCTCACAAATGAGAAGGGCTGAAATCGTAAGCCCTTAAATCCCTTATAACAATAAACCCAATTTTAAATGTTAATACACACTTTAAATGGCTCGTTTACTCCAATTCCAGCCAACTAACTTAAAAATATTTCGGAACCGAAATAGAACCCAATGACAGTCATTTTGACTATCTCGACCCATCCGGAACCAATGGTACACTCAAAATCCTCATCCGACAAACTTTAAAATGTCCTCAATTTTTGGTCTTTAATTTCCAAATTCTAAAATTCTCCGATTTAAATAAATTTTATTTGGCTCAAAAATTTAATTTCTTAGTCCGAAAGTCACGGGTTGTTACAATACGTAGCCTAGTTGAGAAGAAAGGGCTAAAATAAACCAGTTGAGATCTTTTGGGAGTTTTGACTTGGCGACTGAGGAACAAGGTTTATTGAGAAAGCTCAACCACTTAGCACTGTAGGATTGTGAGATTACTAGTAGGAAGGCCATAGGGTTTTACACAATTCATACCCAGTTATGACCAAAATGAGCAACTAAGAGGTTTATCACCATAAATGAACTTTCTTTATAAAAATGATTTTTAGAGAAGGGGGTCCTCAAGATGATTCGGCATGAATATTGTATTTATTCACCCTTAAACTTATGCATTTTAGCCCCCTCGAGTACATAATTCCTAAATTTATGCTTGTTAACTAGAGAACCTCCATTTTATACGTTAACATTCTATATGAGGTATAATTGAGCTTTTGTAGGTATTTCGGTGCTTAGTGTGAAGTTTCGTCACTTTTCGGATATGTTTCGTTGAAGATTGCAGCTTTGAGGGCATTTTAGTAATTTTATAATTCGGGTTTTAATCTCGAACTCTTCATGTATGTTGAATCCCTTTGATTTCTCTTTGTGTAGCCACCGACGATGCATGAATTTAAGTTGTATCGAAGGAGTTATTGCATTTTTAGGATGGTTTTGTCTTCAAAATCACACTCAATGGAACATTCAAGGGAATTTTAGTCATTTAATCATTTGTGTTTTTGGACTAATGTCTCTTGGATGTTGTATCCCTCTGATTTATCTTTGTGTAGCCTCTGACCGTGCCTAATTTCGAGTTATAGCAAAGAAGTTATGGCATTTTTCGTAAAGTCAGACAAAATCGAATCGATTCGATTTGCCACATAAGTAACTTTTTTTGCCTCCCCCATTTTCGAATCGATTCGGTTTCTACCTAATCGATTAGGTCCCCTATTTTTAGATTTCTTATTTACAAGTTTTCCACCAAGGGTTTATGTATAAATACATTTTCTCTTCAGTTTGAAATGGGACCCATCATAAATAATTCATTTTGCTTAGGTTTTAGGGTTCTTTATTGGAACTTTGGCCTTACTGCACCATTTCCTTTGGGTATTTTACCACTTTATAAGTTAGTAATTACTGTTCCATTGTCATCTTAGTTGTATTTCATTGTTTTAACTTAATTTCATTAATGTATTTACATTTCCATTCCTAGTTAATTAGTTTATTGTTGTTATTTATTTCTTTCCTTATTTAATTAGTGTTTAACTTAGATTATTTCATGTCTAGTCCGTTGATAACTCGTTGGGGTTGCGTTTTCTCCATTAATGGGTGTTGAGCTCCAAAAGTTGGGTTTTGTGTAAAATCGCATTTAATTGAAACCTCGCATATTAAATTCGGATTTTTTGCACTTAACTTTCTTTATCATGAAACATTAGTGTTTATAGTGATAATCCAAATTTAATCCGCGTGTAATGATTTTTGGGTTAAATGTTTAATCTCGCAACTTTGGATTGGATTCCTTATTGTGTGATGTTTATGTTTAATTGAAATGCTCGGTTAAATATCTATGGAATCGAAATTCTAACTATTAGTTATTTATCCCGGGGTGGGAATACGATCCTGACTCTCGTTTTAATTAGTTGTAATTTAGGTTTCACTTCTCTTTTCCTTTTCCCATTTTAAACACAAATCACCTTTTACATTTTTATTCTTGAAATAGTAAATCCGTCACGATCTATACAAAACTCACTGTGGATTTCTAACGATACCAGACTTACATCTATACTTGTTTCGCAAGTGTAGTTGTAGTTTAGGTTTTTTGTATTGAGCCATAGAAACGAATATAACAATTAGCGTTCCTCCCCCCCTCAAGAGAAATAGTTTTAGAGCAGGTGGTCCTCGAGTCCTCCCCTCTTAAGCTTACAAAGTTTGTACCATAAGTTACCTTTTTAAAAGATATTAACCAAATCAGATATTTTTTCTCCATTAGAAGATATATTTACTTTTTGACTTTGGCTCACACCAGGTGGCACTTGTCAGAGGGGACATGAGGCTTCACACATTTAGGGACAAATGGTATAATTCAGACCTTGTCCCTCACCAACCCTTTCAATTTTGCCCCCCAAAAGTGCAAACTCAACCCTAGTGTCAAACTATAAATAGGACCCCTAGGCAAGGTCAAGTGAGAATCAATACTCAAGTCATATTGTTACTCTGTCAAAATCACACCAGAACCTCATCGTATTCTCTCTCGGATCTCTCTTTACTGCTAAGTGTCTTGTTCTTTCACTCCTCACTGATAGCCATCATTCTCAGGAGTTTCTCTTGGGAAAAGTTATTATTATTCTTGTGAAGTTCATCTTCTAGCAGGGAGTGAGTTCCTACATGAGTTCCATTTTTACCAAAAGGAGAAGGTTTTGCCAGAAGCTGCTCAAGAAGTTCTTGAGAACCTTGAAGGCATACTTCATTGAACTGGGCCATGCCTCACCCAATTTAGGATCTTACCAGACCCGAGTTACACTACTCTCTTACAATAATGACGAATGAAAATGGAGAGGAAAGAAATTTAACTCAATCTACTTTTCAATATTAAGTATGGATTGAACTTCAAAGGAGATGGATTCACTATCAATTTGTTCTTCAAAAGTTACTTGAGGTGAAATCCAAGTATCATCTACACTTCTATTATTGATAAAATAACTATTTTCTTTGCGATGTAAATATATGTTAATATCCTTTACATATTCAGTCCTTTATAAACTTGGTGAGATGAATAATGGTTTGTTCTAAAGTAGAAATATCTTCAAACTCCTTAGATTCCTCATTTAGTTCAAAAGAGTCTTCATCTTCTTAATTAGTATGAGAAAAACTATCATTGGATTTAAATAATGCATCTAAAACCTTTTCCCAGTTATAATTTTCTTCATGATAATAATTATCAAATTCTTCATTATTCATATTTGATATGCACTAAATGAATTTGGTGGTAAATAAACTTCACCAAAACCAAAATTTGGATAAGTATCATCAGAACAACTTTCAAAATTATTAGAATAAATTTTTTAAGAATTATTGTTATAATACTTCGGACAATTATTATCACAATAGTTATTGATATAACCACATATACCCTCATCCAGGCCGAGGGCATACTCCACCTGGGCGAGGCCAGGATGATCCCTCATCAGGCACCAGACGAACCTCTAAGGAGACAACCCCTCATCATGGTCCAAACGACCCTTCAAGGGGCCGACCCCTCATAAGGCCCAGACGAATCTTCAAGGGGCCAACCCCTCATCATGGTCCAAATGACCCTTTAAGGGGCCGACCCCTCATCAGGACCAGACGACCCTTCAAGGGGCCGACCCCTCATCATCTCCAGACGACCTCTGAGGGTACGATTATACGAGGCCTAAATTAGGCCAGACTCACTACTAGAAGGAACTTTGCCCTCGGCCTCATATCATAGGCCGAGGATGACATCTTTACAGTGCGTGGGTTGGGAGACACGTGGAACAGTGCGCGTGAGGCTCACATGGCACGTGGAAGACCGTTATAACAATATCACCCCCTCACGTGAGGGAATATTTCTCATCTACAGGTGTCAGCAGGGGATTGGCTAGATCATCATTCACATGCACCATGCATGCTTGGGGAGTACACTACACCCACCAAGACCTATATATACTTATCACCTACAACCCTATAGGGGGATCGATCAAAAATTGTAACCCTAGCAAAAACTCTGCTTATACACATAGTAGAGAGAGAAAGTGAGCTTATGTGCATTGTATCCAAGGCCATTAGTTCCCATACTTAGTGGATAACACACTCACAGTGGATGTAGGCCTAATTTGCTGAACCACTATACATCATTATCTTATTCCTCTTATACTCATATCCTTCTACACACTTACACTCATACATCTCGATGGCTGCCATGGTTACTACCGTTTGAGCTCATCATCACATATCTGGTGGTGCTGAATCTCAGCATCATCAGTTTGGCACCGTTTGTGGGAACTAGAAGACATCTCTTCCTTTGTAAAGCTTGACCTCACTGGGCACTCTGGTGGTGAGCCAATTGTCCCCCCGTGAGGAGATGTTTCACCATTGAAAGAGACCCATTAAGGTTCTCAAGGTCACCAGTCTTTTCTTCAGTTCATCTCTTCATAGCTCAAACACATGGCACATGAGATGCCACCACTACCACTTCCTCCACCGGATAGTGGAGTAGGACCCAGTTCCAGTCAACCACCACCTCAATCTGAGATGGCTGATGTGGCGGAAGCTTTGAAGTCTCTGGCAGCAAGACAGTGGATCATGCAAGAGCAGTTCACAACTCTAATCCAGAACATACTAAGACAACTAGGGGTCTCACCTGAGATGATTACTCTAGCAGCGGCTCCAGGGAAGCATGAGGCCAGGGGACCACCCCAAGCACCACGCAAAGACTTGCCACCACCTCAGCGGAAGAGGGATGTTGCTAACCCACGGCGTCTACGCCTGGGGAGGCAAGGAAACCCATGTCATGAGGACAGGTATGACGACCTGGAGGGAGAGGGGGCTCCCATAGAATGCTGGGATCTATATGAGGTCTCCAACAATACTGTACGACCTCTCCAGGAGAGTAGAGGGAAGTGCGGGAAGCAAGATCCTGACGATCGCCCAAGAGGCTGTTCTTTTGATCGCTTGAGCAAGGGGTCGGCCTTTGAGAGGCTGGGCCCAGTAAATGACCTGCGAGAAAAATTGTCCAGATCAAGGAGTGCTGCGAGGTCCAGAAGGGAGGTAGCAGATGGTCGACCCCACGAATATCAGGGGGAAGTAAATAGTCGACGCAGGCCTTTCGCTGCAGAACCCTTTGTCCACCTCAAAGAGGCGGCAGGGGATAACATCGTCCAAGAAGACCCTATGACGCCCTGGAATAACTCGATCCAGCGACTGAAGGATAAGATCGGTGATATTCTAAAGAGTCGGGACCCTCTTCATAGATGATGCTCCATAGGCTCACCCTTTGTGGTGAAGATAGTCAACTTCCCTACGCCATCAAAATTTATGCCACCTGTGGTCACCCCAAGGTATGACGGGAGTACCAACCCTGTCCATCATATTGAGATGTATCAATTAGAGGCAGACATATATTCTATCTCAGATGAGATGAGGTGTCGTGCCTTTTCTGGTACTCTGACTGGGGCTGCACATGTCTCTTCCAAAAAACTCCATTTAAAGCTTTAAGCAGTTGGCAAACCGATTTATCCACAACTTTTGCTTTGGGGTGAGGCCACAGAAGAAGACCGCACACCTGCTCTATGTTAAGCAGGGGAAGAATCAGAGTCTAAGAGACTACATAGCCAGATTCAACAAAGAAAAGTTAGAGGTGGAAGACTATGAGGAGAGCATAGCCATGACCTCCCTCATTGGAGGACTCCAGAAGGGAAAGCTGCTATGGAAGCTTGCTGAAGACCCTCTGAGGACGATGGCTAAATTGTTGTCGACAGCAGGAAAGGTGATGAACACCGAAGAGGCGATGGACGTAAAATACGAAGATGAAAAAGGAGGCACTAGTGGGGGTATGTACGCTAAGAAGAACAAAAAGGGGAAGAAGAGGTCTACGGACGACAAGTTCGCTGATTACACCCCTATGACGGTTAGTTGTGAACATATTCTCAATGAGATAAAGAGTGATCGGTCCCTGAATTGGCCTGAGAAGTTGCAGGCTGCCTCCCACAAGAGGAACAAAAACATGTGGTGTGAATTTCACCAAGACCATGGCCACGTGACAGATAAATTCTTCGCTCTGAAGTATGAGATTGAAAAATTGTTGAAATAAGGGAAGTTAAGGAAGTGTGTTGATAAGAGTGCCTTCAAGAGGGGCCGAGGGGAAGACCCCAGAAAGAAGAGAGGTGATGCATGCCGAGAAGATCCTCCAAAAAGAGGGGACGAACTTTCTGATGAGAGGATGACCCTGACCTCCCTCCAAGAGATAACCACGGCCCTATCAAGAGAATTAATATGATCTCTCTCAGTGTGGGGATGATCTACGAGGGACTAGCAAGAGGAGGGTCAGAGGTCGCCGAAGGCCCATGTTGCTGAAGCCAAGGCAGTGACCAAATCTGTACACTCAACCTCCCTGGAGGCAAAGTCAGAAAAGAGGAAGAAGGTCGATATTGATACTCTGATAGTAGGGTACTTTAAAGGCCTCTTAGCCCCGCATGACAACCCTCTCGTCATCATTACCAAGGTTCATGGATGCAAGGTTCCAAGGATCTTGGTAGATGGGGGTAGCTCTGAAAATGTGATGTTTTGGCCATGCTTGAAAGCCTTAGGCCTCAACCGTGCTAGACTCATCCCGTACCATCACCCATTGATTGGGTTCAATGGGGAAAAGGTTCATCCCCTTGGAGTGTATGAGGCCGATGTTAGGATGGGGGGCGAGTGGACGAGATGTCTTACCAAGAGGGTAAGCTTCTTCGTGATGGATGAACATGTCTTCTCGGCCTATAACATTATACTGGGGAGGGTAGCCCTCAAGGAGTTTGAAGTTGTGTCGTCTATGGTCCATCAGATTATTAAATTTCCAACCCCTTACGGGGTAGGGGAAGTTCAGGGAGATCAAATGACAGTACGGGAATGTTACTACAACTCCACTGAAGAAAGAGAGGCGCACAAGAAGGCAACAACCACTTACAATATTGACACCCTTAACCCCAGGGATGAGACAAAGCTGAAGAAAGGAGAGGCCGCGGAAGAGATAGAATCCATCATCCTCAATGAGGATGACCCAGAAAAAACCGTCCAAGTCAGTAAGAATCTAAAGACAAACATCAAGGAAAACCTCATCAAGCTGTTGAGGAGAAGATAGAACGTTTTTTCATGGAGTCATGCAGATATGCCGGGGATCGACCCCGAAATCATGTGCCACAAGCTCAACGTGGTAGAGGGTGCAAAGACGGTAAAGAAGAATAGGAGAATTTACTCTAGAGAAAAATATGAGGTCATAAGGGATGAGGTCAAAAAGTTAAAAGATGTTGAGTTTATCAAAGAGGTCATCTACCATGAATGGATGCCCAATGCAGTCATTGTCCCAAAAGCCAACGGGAAGTGGAGGATGTGTGTAGACTTCACAGACCTCAATAAGCATTGTCCTAAAGTCAGATTCCCTCTCCCCTGCATTAATCAGATGGTAGACGCCACCGCAGGCCATGAACTAATGAGTTTCATGGATGCCTACTAAGGCTATAACTAGATCTTTGTCAGCCCTGGAGACTCGGAGAAAACTGCTTTTATCACCGACAAAGGGACATACTGTTATAGGTTCATGCCCTTTGGACTAAAGAATGCAGGGGTAACGTATCAACGCCTTGTAAATAAAATGTTTGAAGACCAAATTGGGAAGTCAATGGAGGTCTATGTAGATGACATGCTGACCTAGAGTTTGAAGTCAGAAGATCATGTGGCCGACCTTGAGAGGACCTTTAATACGATGGACAAGTATCAGATGAAGCTCAACCCGACCAAGTGTGTCTTCGGGGTTAGAGCAGGGAAATTATTGGGGTTCATCGTGAATCAAATGGGCATTGAGGCCAATCCTGAGAAAATAAAGTCCCTCTTAGAGATGAAGCTCCCAAGACGATTAAAGACGTTCAAAGGCTCACGGGGCGAGTGGCTGCTTTGAATAGGTTCATGTCAAGAGTCACAGACAAGTGTTTACCATTCTTTAAAATACTCAGAAAGGCCTTCGAATGGAACGAAGAGTGTGATGAGGCTTTCAGGGAGTTAAAGCCATACTTAGGGTCTCCCTTGCTATTATCGCGACCAGTGTAGGGCGAACAACTACATGTGTACTTAGCCGTCTCTAAATCATCCATCAGCGCAGCCATTGTGAGAGACGAAGACGGGGTACAGAAGCCTGTGTATTTCAATAGTAAGGTACTCCAGGGGGCAGAGCAAAGATACCCAAGGATGGAGAAGTTATCCTATGCCTTGATCCATGCATTAGGAAAGATGAAGCCATACTTCCAGTTCCATACAATGGTCATCCTCACTGATTCTCCTCTTAGGTAGGTCTTACACAAGACAAAAAAATTAGGGAGGCTAATGGCCTGGGCTATAGAGTTGCGGGAGTTCGACATCGTGTACCAACCTAGGATGGCCATTAAGGGGCAAGCATTAGCAGATTTCGTGGCTGAATTTACTTGGGAAGACGATGAAGCTGAAGATAAGAGCTTTGAGAAGACAGATGCTTTACAAATCCCACTTGCTAACACACCCACAAATAAGGATGACACAAGCACCGCTAGAAGAAAGGTGGAAGAAAACGAAGAGGGAATATATCTCTTTAGACAGGGGTCCCTCATCAAGGGAAATTTCTCAGAAGAACAGACTGTGTGGAGCCTTTTCATCGATGAGTCCTCCTGTGACAGCAAAAGTGGACCGGGACTGATAGTATCAGCACCTGATGGCATAGACATTGAGTATGCCCTGAGGTTCAACTTCAAAGCCTCCAATAATGAGTCTGAATATGAGGCCTTGATAGCAGGACTCTCCTTGGCTAAGTCTCTTAGTATCGGCCAAATTATAGTCCACAGTGATTCAAGGCTAGTAGTGAATCAGATACTAGGAGCCTACGAGGCCAAGGATGAGCAGATGGCCAAGTACATTGAAAAGGTGAGGTCACTATTAAAGAGCTTCAGAGAAGTAAAACTGAAGAGGATGCCTAGGCTCGATAACGGTCAAGCTGATGAAATTGCTAGGTTGGCCTCGATAACTAGGACAAATGTCAGGAGGACAGTCCCAATGGAAATTTTGCTTCGACCAACTGTTGAAGATGATGAGGGAACACTTAGAACTTACTTAAATGTTTCTAAGGAAGCTTCATGGATGGAACCTCTAATCAGATACATTAAAGAGGGGGAGATGGCAGAAGCAAGGCAAGAAAGGAAGAAGCTGAGATACAGAGCTACGAAATTCACTGTCATTGGAGACACCTTGTACAAAAAGGGGTTCTTTATCCCTTTGCTTAGGTTTGTGAACCCATACGAAGTCCCACACATTTTGCAAGACATGCATGAGGGGTCATGTTCAAGCCACATTGGGGGCAGATCTTTAGCGAAGAGGGTGATTACCAAGGGGTACTGGTGGCCAACCTTGGGGAAAGATGCCACATCATATGTAAAAAAGTGTGACAAATGTCAAAGATTTTCCACCATCCCTCACAAACCCCATCAGCCTCTTACTTCCATTACATCCCCGTGGCCATTTGCAGTGTGGGGGATTGACCTAGTAGGACCCTTACCTAGGGCCATCAATAACTATCGGTTCCTCATCATAGCCATTGACTATTTTTAAAAATGGGTGGATGCGGAGCCGATGGTAACGATCACAGAGCAGAAGACCTTCCAGTTCATCTGGAAAAATATTATATGCAGATATGTTCTCCCCAACACCCTCATCTCAGATAACGGGACTCAATTCTAGAATGCATATCTGGAGAGGTACTTTGAAAGGGTGAGTATCAAACAATTCTTCTCTACCCTAGGCCGACCTCAAGCCAATGGGAAAATGAAAGTTACAAACAGGACGATCCTGGATGGGATCAAGAAGAGACTTTAGGAGGCAAAACGATGATGGTTTGAGGAGTTATATGTTGTACTATGGGCCTACAGGACGATAACAAAGACTTTTACTGGAGAAACCCCGTTCATGATATCTTATGGTTCAGAAACCGTCATCCCCACCAAAATTGGGTTTCCTACTCATAGGGTCCAAATGTATGAACTCAAGAAAAATATGGAAGAAAGGAGACTTGACTTAGACCTAATTGAGGAAAGGAGGGAAGACGCCGAGATAAGGAAAGCTGCCTACCAGCAGAGGACTGCAAGGTTTTACAACCGAAGGGTGAAGTAGAGGCCAATTGCAGTGGGGGACTTAGTCCTTAAAAAGAATTGGCAGAAGTCCGACAAGCTCCGCCCAAATTGGCATGGCCCATATAGGGTCATCGATGAAGTTTTCCCAGGAACCTAGAGACTAGAAAACCTAGAGGAGGAAGCCTTTTCAAACCCCTAGAATGCAGATCATTTGAAGAAATACTATCAATAATTTTTTAAAGTCCTATCGGACCACAATTGTAATGAACGTGTTGCTCTAACAGAACACTTGGAATGTTAATGAGAATGTCCCATTGGTCCCTCATTTTGTGTTCGATGAATCCTAGTGTGATTAGGGTGATACTTGTCAAAACCACCCTCGGCTATAATGAGGGTCAATGGTGGGGACAACCCCTCCTTTGCCCTAAAAAAAGATGTGGGGGGGGGGGGGGGGGGGCTTGAAAACATCGTTAAGTGGTGGAAGCCACCCTCGGCTATGATGAGGGTCAATGGTGGGGACGACCCCTCCTCTGCCCTCAAGAAAGATGATGGGGGACTTGATTGAAAAACCATTAAGTTGGTAAAAACCACCCTCGGCTATAATGAGGGTCAGTGGTGGGGATGACCCCTCATTTACCCTCAAGAAAGACGAGGGGGAACTTAATTGAAAAACCCATTAAGTTGGTAAAAACCAGCCACAACTATAATGAGGGTCAATGGTGGGGACGACCTCTCTTTTTCCCTCAAGAAAGACGAGGGGGGACTTAATTGAAAACATCATTAAGTTGGTGGAATCCACCCTCGGCTATGATGAGGGTCAATGGTGGGGAAGACCCCTCCTCTGCCCTCAAGAAAGATGAGGGGTACTTGATTGAAAAACCATTAAGTTGGTGAAAACCACCCTCGGCTATAATGAGGGTCAATGGTGGGGACGACCCCTCCTTTACCTTCAAGAAAGACGAGGGGGGAATTAATTGAAAAAAATATTAAGTTGGTAAAAAACACTCTCGACTATAATGAGGGTCAATGGTGGGGACGACCCCTCCTTTTCCCTCAAGAAAGACGAGGGGGGACTTAATTAAAAACATCATTAAGTTCGTGGAAGCCACCCTCGACTATAATGAGGGTCAATGGTGGGGACGACCCCTCCTTTTCCCTCAAGAAAGACGAGGGGGGACTTAATTAAAAACATCATTAAGTTCGTGGAAGCCACCCTCGGCTATAATGAGGGTAAATGGTGGGGACGACCCCTCCTTTGCCCTCAAGAAAGACGAGGGAGGGGTTAGTGATATTGTTAATTTAAAAACATCACAATGAAAGTCATGCAAGAGACAAGTATAGAAGACATCAAGAGGCATTATATTATAGAATGTTAATATTTGTTCAACAAAAGTAAGGTACAAAAATATTGGTTACATGAAGAGGGTATGGGCTACAGACAACCACCCTATGCAGCAACATCAGAGGGCAAGGCCTCAACATCTATGGGAGATTCTTCTATGACCAAGACAGGTCGAGCCTTAGACGTGCCTGTGCCTTCTACATGTTGAGATTACACTTGAGCTAGGGCTTCAGCAATAAGGGGATCATCTAGTTGAACTGCCTCAATAGAGGGGCGGACAGACGACACTGCATCAACGAACTTTAGGACGACCCACCGACAGGCCTTCCTAATTCCCCTCTCCAAGTATTCAAGACCGAAGCCCTGAAACTCAATTGAGAATTTATAGGCTCCACAACATCAACCTCTGCTTTCTTCACTACCTCAGATAGCTTAGTCTTGAATTGAGCCCCCAAGTTGATTAAGGCCCCATCTTTCTCTTTTATAAGCAAGTCCTTGGCCTTCAGGTCTGCATCATGCTGCTTCATCAGCTCGTCCAGGACCCTTGCATGTTCAGTCCTCGTACTCTCCAATTCCGCCCTTGCAATCTCAAGCTCTATCTGCAGGTCAGCCTCGTGCTAAATGTCCCTCTAGGCTTCATGAAAATTTTGTTGGTTTTCAGCCATCCACTTAGTGGCTGAGGTAAAATCACAGACAGACTGCACAGAAAAAGACACTTGTTAAGAGGTCAAGGAAATAGTTGGTGAAAAATTCACCAAGTGAAATGAAAACAAATACCTGAGCCAGAGTATGCAGACCATAGTCATACACCTTGGCCGGGGGCATCTTTGACAGGAAATCATAGTCAGCAGCCGAGGGGGTAGAGAACATAGAAGCTTTGGCCGCCCTTAGATTGGCTATCAGGGAAGACGGCCCAGCCTTAAAAAATGATATGTTTTGGGACCAGAAGGCCCCCATACTGGAAGAGGAACCAGTCCCCTCAGATGCCTCCACCCTTGCCCTCATCCTAGAATTCGACCGAGGGTTAGCAAGAACTTCAGGCTCTTTCCTTTTATGACTATTGGTAGTCGGCTCATCATGCGTCGGCCCCACGGCCTTGACTTCCTCGGAGCCTGCTGAGGCTCTTTACCTTTCTTCTTGTCGAGACCCGATAGCACGCATGGGGTAGTCATTTCCCAGAGATGGTCAGAAATACCTGCAGGATGACACATCAGAAAAATGTAGAGGCAAAGATGAAACACTTGGAAAAAAGTAAAGGTGGAGCAAAAAATAATAGTAACTCACATAGCTCTGTCAAGGGGCCGACCCTCAGACCAGCTTCTTTGAGGAACCGAGGGGTCATCAGATCTTCAAACTTTGCAAGTCCACCCTCTTTCCCTCATTCTCTCAGATACTCGACTATGTCCTTTTCATCCAGACTAAGTCCAGGGTCTGACCTGGCCTTCATAGAGGGGTTAAACCATCTCATTGGAACTCTTAGACCATCGTCCAAAGACTGAGCTTCGACAGAAAATTCCCATTCCCCAGATATGAAGAAAAATATCTTCTTCCAGTCGTGGTTAGAGGTTTATGCCACGTGGAGAAGTTTTTTATTAGACCTCCTCGCCCCCAGATGATAGTACCCAGGATATTTGGAGGAGGAAGTGATATTATAACAAGACAAAAATACATTTGCTAAAGGCTCTTCAGTGAAGGTATTCTTACACAAAGAGACATAACCGAGGATCGTCCTCCAGAAGTGTGGAGGAAGCTGAGAGGCGTCAACGCCAAGGGCTGACAATATATTGACTATGGAAGGGTGCATAGGGAACCTAACACCGACCTTAAACATCTGTTCATATACTGCGATCTCTCCCTCATCACCCTCAAAGACTTTTTCAGATTCAGAGGGGACCCTCATACTTATGTTGAGGGGCACACCAAATGTATGCCTCCACAGCAGGAGGTCGCGATCCCTGACGATGGAAACGTAAGCCGAGGTGTGTGAGGTGTCAACTTGGTCAGCGTCTGAGTCCTCACCATCATCCTTAGTCCCCTCTCCCTTGGCCTCATCACTTGTTATAGGTCCATGAGGAAAGGCCATCTGGAAGGCATGAGGGGATAAAGTTATCACAGGAAAAGCCTCAAAAGGGACTACTCCCTCGGCCTGTCGGCCTGGGCTAAGATCAGATGTCTCTCTCCTCCCAGAAGGCCTAGCGCCAGTTGGTGACGATTCTCTCTCATCCATCTCTACTGAATGACTCTTGGTTGGATGACCAGACGACCCATAAGACTCAGATGGTAATATTGTGGCTAATGGAATGGGGAAAATGGGTTGTGCCCAATTAGGGTCGGCCCCTCGTCTTCTCTCCTCCTCTTCCTCTACCCATTTGATCTCTACAAAGAACTTCTCTCTCAGGGATGGTAATTCCTCGGCTAAATTGTAAAGCCTCCTAAGCATTAAAAGGAAGACCCTACACTTAGAAGAATTTGGCTTAGCCAACTACAAACAATGTCACAGTTAACTAAGTTCGAATTTTGGATCAAAACCAAAGAATTAAAGGGTTTTGATCAAGAATACTCAAGAAAAGTGATGATCTCAACTCACCAAAAAAGGTACCGAAAAACACAGGGAAGCCCTAGAAACGCTACAAGGGGGCGTCAGACCCAACGCATGAAATGAAGTTGAAGATTAAAAAGGGAATCTATGACAAAGAAAAGTACTTGGAGATGAAGGCAATGGATCAATGAAGCTTGGTATAAGAGGTTGCAGAAATGGCTATGGAAGCTGTTGAGAAGCTAGAGAGAGAGAGTTCAGGCGCGAAGAAGAAGAAGGGGAAATGACTTCAAAAATTATTTAAATATCTTGCTAATTAGTGGGACCATTAACCAAGGCAGGGCACAACCCACGAGGACGATATCATTAGGGCACAAAGTCCCAAGCAAAGTGTGCAGCCATCATGACTAGGAAAATGGAACGACGGTGGATATCTTCCTAGGTGTCACATCAGCTTGACAGGTGTTATTCATCTAACTGACCATACACTCGTCTCAATGGAAAGATTATCCCTCAACCATCTCAACAACATCGATGGCTAAGGGCTGGGGTTGATTGATATACCCGTATATACCCTCGGCCAGGCCGAGGGCATACTCCACCTGGGCGAGGCCAGGATGACCCCTCATCAGGCACTAGACGACCCTCTAAGGAGTCGGACCCTCATCATGGTCTAGACAACCCTTCAAGGGGCTGACCCCTCATCAGGCCCAGACGAATCTTCAAGGGGACGACCCCTCATCATTGTCCAGACGCCCTTTCAAGGGGCTGACACCTCATCAGGCCCAGACGACCCCTCATTAGGTC
This sequence comes from Sambucus nigra, assembly GCA_949130495.1. NCBI lineage: Eukaryota > Viridiplantae > Streptophyta > Magnoliopsida > Dipsacales > Adoxaceae > Sambucus > Sambucus nigra. Next base: position 170,959,066 of record OX422219.1, read on the forward strand.
CAGACGACCCTCCGAGGGTACGACAGTACGAGGCCTAAATTAGGCCAGACTCACTACCAGAAGGAACTTTTCCCTCAGCCTCATATCATAGGCCGAGGATGACATCACCATAATGCGTGGGTTGGGAGACGCATTGAATAGTATGCGTGAGGCTCACATGGCACGTGGAAGACCGTTATAACAATACCACCCCCTCACGTGAGGGAATATTATGTCATCATTTGGCATCTATAGGTGTCAGTAGGGGATTGGCTAGATCATCATTCACATGCACCATGTATGCCTGGGGGGTACACTACACCCCCCAAGACCTATATATACTTATCACCTACAACCCTATAGGGGGATCGATCGATAATTATAACCCTAGCAAAAACTCTGCTTATACACACAGTAGAGAGAGAAAGTGAGCTTATGTGCATTGTATCCAAGGCCATTAGTGCCCATACTTAGTGGATCACACACTCACAGTGGATGTAGGCCTAATTGGCTGAACCACTATACATCATTGTCTTATTCCTCTTATTTTTGTCCCCTTCTACACATTTACACACTTACACTCATACATCTCGATGGCTGCCATGGTTACTACTGTTTGAGCTCATCATCACTTATCTAGTGGTGCTGAATCTCAACATCATCAGTTATTAATTTAAATTTAAGACAAATATTGATGAATGTTATCATAAGAAGAATTTTAGTCTATCCCCACACTATTTTCATGCTTATGCAAATACTGGTCACATGTAATTTTGTAATTTTCATTTGATTCATTCTGGTAGTATTCGCCAAAAGTCATATTTTTTTTTGGGGGGGGGGGGGGGGGGGATTTTAAAAGTATTATTATGAAAAACGGTGTGACCATAATACCATTAAAATCATCAAAAATACTAGAATAAGATAGAATTTCCGGAAGTGATTCATGGATGAAATCTCCAAAAAGTTTTATATGACCAAAAGATTAATAGTGATTAAAGCTCAATTGTGCATATCCGGTACTAAGTTAGAACAAAAGTATGAAAAAATATAAGTACAAAAGAATAAATAAGTAAAATTTTACAACAAAACAGTCCACGAAAACGATACCTTCCCTTCCCCAACAACTAAACCAACTATATATCAATTAAAGATAATGCCCCTATAAATATAAAACCATTATTTGAACCAACTTTCCATAATTACAATTTAAACCCAAAAGCAATGTACGTTTTTCACATGGCCTCGGATTTATGCACTGTTTGAATTAACGTGACCCTCAGTCCGAGGCCAATAATTTCCCAGCAACGCTTTAGTCGTAAGGTTGAACTTTGGTTTGACCCAGAGCTTTGACTTTTGACTTTCTTCCTTGTTCAACTTTTGAATGGTCATAATTTCTTCGTTTGAAGGAAGATTAACATGCCATTTAAACCCAGATGTTCCTTTCACTGAGGCTAACAAATCTATGATGCGCCTAAGTACGAATTTCGTCAGTTGAAATTACCATTTTACCTGTGCAAGTGTGTGTGTGTTTGAACGTTTCTTTCTACGATTACATCTAAAACCCTTTATAATCTTTAATAATCCTTGTACAAGTGATTAACCATTAATATGATTTTGTATGAGTATGGGAATTCAATATTGCATATAAATATGGGCAATAAAATGCAATATTTGACACTAATAAAAATTCATTGAGTGAGATGCCAAACCGATTTATTTAGCTTTCCTTAGAAGGGTGTCAATAGAAAATATCATGTTGGTTATTAACTCCCAAGGGTTCATATTGGGACATATGATTATTGGTTGCTCCATAGTTTGAAGTCTCTTGAAATCCTAAATTTCCATCTTTGTAGTATGACTTAGTTCTTCCTGCATATGGAACATGAATTCTTCATATTGGGTTGTTATAATCCATTTGTTGGTAAGTGATAAATGCTACTAAACCCTCTAAAGGGTTTTCGTATCTAAACCAATAATTTTTATGTAATTTCCCATCCTTATATTTGTTACAAAATTGGTTTAACCAGTGTTAGGCCCATAATACATACGGTGATAAGGATTGTGTTTAGTGGTAGCATACACACAAATTTATGGCATATATCCTTGAACAGTGGACACTGTAAAAGTACCACTATACAACATACTAATATTTTTCATTATCATTTTGATATGATCAAGAATCGAGTTTTAGTGGTGCATTGATTTATCTTTGGGCCTTTAAAGACACATCAACAACACGTTTTGCAATGAGATCTTTAGCCCTTAAAGCCATTGTTATATTCAACTCTTGGTTTCGCAAAATTGCTCTCAACTCATTGGAAACTTTGACCATTGTCTTCTCTGTAGTGATAATATGTTGGCAGTTTTAACTAGTTTCACCAACATTCTCAGTACCGTACTTACTCCTTATTGTTCTAGACATATTGAACAATTATATAGAACTTGTGTCCCAGTAGGCGTGACAAAAATATGCTTTTCTAGGATTGGTTACTTTGTGTATTTGGTTTTGTGAGAGAGTGTCCAACATGATTGTGGTATTGTCAATAAATTGATTATATTACCCTTGCGATATATGAGAATTTTTTTACTGTTCGATTCTTCAATTAAGAATACTTATGCTTTCTTTCAGGAAGATTATAATGTGAATACTAAATAATATCACTTAACTAGAAAATAAGATGAAGATGTTAATTGCAGAAATACAAATAAAAAGTGAGGGAGGTTGATTATATGGCTAAAACTACAAATTCGTCAAATACACTCCAAGGGCAAATGAAACACAAACACAACACAAGGCGAGAATTACTAGTATGACAGTTATAATGGATGCATTCCCAATCTCACTCTTAACTAATTAATCCTATGTGGACATGAGGAATATTTCTTAATCAAGTTCCTAGTGTGATTTAAACATCAAATTATTCAAGAGTCGAGGTTAAACCGATTTTAGTATTATTAGCCTAAGCATGCATCTAGGTGAAAAATAGAAACACAAAGCACACAACGACAACATCGCGATGTACAAGGAAATCCCACCTAGAAAAATCTCGGATGATTAGGGCTAGATAAAATCCACTACGAATATAGTTTTACAATGATGAGATAGAAGATTTATAAACATGACACTACAAGTATCATTACTGCTGTCTCAAACACCTCCATCGGTAGCATGTGTGGCTCTAACACATTTTCACAATACGTCCCATGTATCAGTATCCACTGATAGACAATACACCATCCGCAACCCATGCGGAGGTCCGTAGCACACTCGTAATGGCGAAGAATGAAGGAAGTAGAATTTTGGGTTTGTTCTTTAAAAATAATGCAAGGTGATTATATAAATATTGGAGAGTGTTTGGATAAAAAGATTTGCCTTTTTGTAAGATTTTAGAGTGGAGTCTCATTAGTTATTCCCGAGTTCCCTTTGTTTTAGAGGTTAAAGTAGTGGTATAGTGGGGATCATGGAAAAACTGCAAAAAATAACTACCATTTTCAATAACTTCTCTGGTCATTCGAACGACCTGGGGTCTCATTCGAATGACTTCCCAAAATCTTATTTGAACGGTTCATCTAATGAATTTTTAGTAGAGACCTTGAGGATGTCGAATGAGAGTAATCTCGTTAGAAAAAGATTTGAAACAAAATCTCAGTTAAGGAAAAATGGACAAATTAATACAATTTTTGATTTTGGAAAATCAATAAAAGCCTTTTAAAATTTTATAAATGTTTCTCCAAATGTTTTAAAAACAACGGGTCACATAACTTTTCGAATAGTGATCATTCAACATGACGATGGGAACTTCGTTGATGCGTTCAATTCCTGGATGTTCAGGTTCTTCAGTGTAGAAGATGATATGACACTTTCACAATATACATGTTTTATCCTAATGGAAATAGCCATTACTATAAATTGACTCAATGCGGCTATTTGCCCTTACAAATATCACCCTTTTGTTATTCCAGGACAAAACATAAAAAATAAAAAGACTTCAAATTTTTTAAGTCAGCCCCTCAAGACGATACTAATGCCCGCCCCAACACCCAAAAAAAATTGGACAAACTCGACTTTCTAATAACCTAGCTACATGAAGCTCATTGTATGATTTAGTCTTTATAAAATTTTGAATTACCTACACACCTGAAACAATAAACACATAAACACGTGTGGAGAAGATAATATAAATATCGGCTTATATTCCTTCCCTTCAATATGTTCTCACCATTTTTCCAAAAAAGAAAAAGGGTAAGAACAAAGCGTGCAAAGTTAGTGAAAAATTAATAAAGTATAACAATGAAAATAATTTAAGCATTATCATGAGTTATCATAAAAGTAGATATAGCACAATAAAAATCATCCAGAATACATCATATGTAAGAAATCACCATTAGATGAATAAAATTAAACCAATTATCCAATTGGGCCATAACATAAATCCTAAATTAGAAGCAAAAAAAGTTAAAGATATCCAAATATTCGGTACAAATGAGAGTAAATGAATATAACAATAAATGATCTCTCCCAAGTAAAAATAAAAATTAAAGTATGAAAATGGAAATCACCGAGCCGGGTCATTAGATGCATTATCAAAGGTATTATCAAAAGAAGATGTAGAAACAGAAGTACCTAGTCCACATCGCATCTTAGCATGACTAAGATCATCATAGTATTGCATAAGTTGAGAATCACGGCGGACCTGTTCTTCAGCTCTTCTTGCATGTGCCTCCTCTGCATGCTGTCTCCCTTTTGCATTGAAATGAATAATTCTTTAATCATTTCTCTAGAATAACGTCATTCTTTCACAATATGTTCAAACTATAAAGGCATCATCCTGAGTTCCTCAGACTCCTATGGAAGGTGACTACGAGAGGTAGATGTTCAAAACTGGACATGAGATGATTGGGTAGCAGACTGAGATGACTCAGAATATGATGGAGTGCGATGAGTCACAACATTAGGTAAATGACTCCTAAACCATCCAGTGGATGACGAGTCAATAGTCTAATATATAGTGCCAGGAATATCACTTGCGAGGAGAGGACAACTAGTGAGAAGACAATGCCTAGAGATTAAAACAACAAATTGTAAAGCCTGTCTAACTGGTGGAGTAGTAGAATATATAATTTATCAAAAGACACCAAAAATATGTTACGTGGTATCGATAGTATCACCAATGCTAATAGAAAACATTAGGCGCCCATCTCCAGGCCTAATTTGTGTATTGTTTGCGCGGGGAAGAAGCCATGCACAAAGAATCCAATTAAGGAGCCTAAAGTCATCTATAAGGTGCTTGTGTTACAAAATAATGGATATCGTTTCATAATTATCAAAAAGTGCTTTAAGAATATGGTTGAAATTAGATCTACGATCCTCGTGCCAAGGGTAGGAGGGATTGGCAACGTGGGTGAAATCAATGAGGCTATCTATGGATTCCACGATAATAAGGACTTACCTACCATGGACTGTAGACACAAGACCACACTCACTAACAAGCATACCAAATAAAAATTCTCGAATGAGATCAGTGTAGATGGGGTCATGAAGATAGAAAATCGGGATCCATCCCCAAGTAGCAAGACAAATGAAGACAATGGTAATGGACAAAAAGGCTAGCTATATGATCATTTCCCTAATTACTGAACAAGTAGGGAAACCTAGAATATGATGTAAGGTTTAGTTGGTGCGAATTTCCCAACGTAGTCGAAGGTTGGGAATGGGTTCTTCATTTCCGTAGGAGCATTCCTCATCGAATTGTACAATACGTCGATTACACCGATTACGAGCCGTAGGAATAAAGAAAAAAATTCTACTCCCTACCTAAAATAACCAACCAAACTGCCGACAATAGACCAAAAAAATCAGAAAACAAAATAGGCACCATTATAATATCATCAATATTAATATCACGAGCCAAAATAAAATAAAATAAAATAATGGTATTTCTTGAATTTTTTATAATAGGTTATAAAAGATAAAAATAATATGAAGACAACTCATGAAAAGTCATTTAATCGGGGAAAAAATGTTAACAAAAATGATACACACACATACACATTAAGGTATGTCCATGCCTGAAGGCACAAATATAATTTTTCACTTCATATTCATACTCGTGCTTACGACACGACACCATCACCAACTACCACAAACACCCAATTCAACAAACCACACCTAAACAAAAAAGTGAACCAATGTATAGATCTATGATTCCCGTTTACATGTATTGAGCACATGAAATTATGACTATACAAAAATCACATTGTCTGATAAATTGCTTGCTGCAAATTACATGACTATTAACTGTAGGAAGATGAATTGGGTGAAGTATGAAGGATATAGGAAGTAGAATTATGGGGTTGTTCTTCAATTATGATCCAAGGTGATCATGTAAATGTTGGAGAGCGTTTGGATAAAAATATTTGGATTTTTGGAATAGTTTGGAGGGGAGTATCATCAATTATTAAAATTTTCCATGGCATAATGGGGATCATGGGAAAAAGCTGCTAAAAATAACTGTCACTTTCAATAATTGCTTCGTTCGTCCAAATGACATGGGGTCTCATCTGAACGATTTACCAAAATCTCATTGGAAAGACTATTCTAATGAGTTTTGAGTAAAGACCTCGAGGATGTCGCTGGAAATCACGTTTGAACAAAAGTAGTCTCATTAGAATGAGATTTCAAATGAAATCTCAGTTTAGTGAAAATGGACAAGTTTAAATAAATTTTGATTTTGGAAAATCAATAAAAGCCTTATAGAAATTTATAAAGGCTTCTCCAACTATTTTAAAAACAACGGATCATATACCTTTAGGAATAGTGATCATTCGTCATGATGATGTGAATTTTGTTGATGCGTTGAATTCCCTAATGTTCAGATTCTTCAAGGTAGAGCATGATATGACACCTCTACAACTAACATGTTTTCTCCTAACGGAAATAGCCAATACTAGAAATTGACTCAATGCGGAAATTTGCTCCTCTAAAAAGAATGCTTAAACAAAGTAAAATTATAAAGTAAGATAAGGAAGTAAAAGAAATTAGTTACACTAAGAAATGTAAAGAAAGTTACACTAGGAAATGTGAAGAAAGTTTAAATGTATAGGCAAAATAAATTTCGCTAAAATATAGAGAGAATTATATAAATCTACCTTACAAAGGTCTTTGAAGAAAGAAAACTTGTTAACAAATGAAAAGAAATTAATAGGAAGTAAAAGGGAAAAATAGATAAAACGTGTAAATGTAGTTTTTGGTTGAGGGAAGACTTTTTTTTTTCTTTGTCCTTTAGCATCTTATTTATAGATCTCCTTGCCATAAACACACACACACACACACATATATATATATATATATATATATATATATAACTTCTAGGTGGTTACTCAATTCCATATCCCCGCCTAATTGCACACATGCCCCTATAACAACTATTTAAGTGTTCTCATCCAAGGGCTTGACAAGTGTCAAACACTTGTGTACCCATTTGCATTATACTAGGGTACCACATTCTCAATTGTAATTATCGAATTTACGATCCATGTGTGTATATTTACTTCTCTAAAAATATGTAGGGGAGACACTAAGAGTTAGACATGGTTAGAGAAAACATGATTAGCATTTTGTGATGGATTAGGAGAGAAAAAAATATTTTTTCACTATTTTCACCACTTTTCATCTCCAATGGTTCCCGCACAAATAACCTTTTTAGGGTGGATCATGTAATGGAAAATAAATGTTTCTTTCATTATTAACGAAAATATTTGTGATCCTATTATTTCATTTATGTAAATCACTTTCACATTTATTGGATCACCTACAAAATTTACAAATGTTTGGTGATTAAACCATATATATGGTTTCATAGATCAAGTGTATGTTTATTTTTCCTAAACATTATAAATAAAATGTCACTAGGCAAGGTATTTTTTAAATTTATTCACAAAAATGAGTATAAAAAACCATGGTAATGGATTCGTCATGATTTAGACGGTCAACGTTTTCAACCAAAAAACCCTATTTTTGCGTGTTTGTATGCATACGCATGTTCTTATATCGAATCATACTAACATGGTTATGTGTGGATTTAATGGTTATCCTTTCCATAATGGTTATATATTTACATATTTTTTCTCATTCATCCTAGAGTAGTTTATTAGTAGTTAAATGTTTATACTTATTTGTATAATTTAATTTGTATACAAACCATGTATTAGAAGGAGATTATAAGGGTATGTAGTAGTTTCCCTTTCGTTTAAATCCTATGTTTTGATGGTATCTGATCACGAGGAAAGTTCTATGTAGTTTGGTGACTTCTTATTCAATTTTGTTGGCTTCTCACCATTTTTTCAAAGTTTGTGGCTCTAAACAAAATGATGTAGTTTTATAGTTTTGCGAAACTAGATGAATCTGGCATCAAACTGGATTGATCTAGATATGTCTCTAGGCCCATTACTTTTAAGTGGATTCTTCTCAATTTTCATTCGATATGATCATGGAAGAATCATTTTGGAGATTCCAAAAGTCAAATTCGTAAACAATTCAAGTTCTTATAGAAGCCTTCTACAGGAGGGATTCTTGGACATGATTGAAAAGGTAATTAGTTTCCTAGTTGAATAATAATTTAAGATGATTTGGTCTTATTATATTTATTACATGTAAACTTATCTTGGTAATTACATTATGCTAATTAATTTTATAGTTAGATACCCATGTAATTTAAGGTGAGTTTTTATGTGACTAACCCAGATCACGTTTCATAAGAAAATTAAAAATATTTATTATTTTCTAAATTGAATTAACTAATGTAATAAATTTATAATATAAATTTACTTTGGTATCAAGTTTTTATTTTAGTTAAAAATATTTTATTTTATTGCAAAATTAGATTAGTGAGACCATGAGATTTAGTCCATACAATAAATTGGGATATGAATGTTGATTTAATTCGGGGATATTATAATTGAATAATCTAGAATAATAACCTCATGTTCAAAGTATTAAGTGGCATAGGGGTTTTCCAAATAAACCCAGATGTCTCCACCATTGTTAAAAATTGTGATGTTATTAATTCGTGTTAACTTGACTTTCCTCCCTAATAGGGGCAATTTATCACAAAATCACGAGTCTTTAAAAATATTATGTTATGGGTTTTTTATAATTAAATACTAGTATCTTTTGTCCCCCGATAGGGACGTTGAGTACGAGCACATTTAATATTAAATAATGAACCTATGGTATACAATTAAATGCAAGTAATGATATCCCCCTTAATGGAGTCGTTATCATAAAGTTAGGGACTAAAAGTTTTTGGTTATTTACTTATATTTATATATGTTTATTGGACTATTTTGAGAATGCAATTCATATATGTGTGGTTTGACTAACTTAGAGTGAATGATTTTATCTCCCGATAAGAAATTTCATTTTAGGAGGAAATTAGGATGCCCTCTAAGTCTAATTTTAATTAGCAATAGAAGGAAGATAATTTTAATTCAATGCAAAGTTTATTCCCTGCAGTTTTACTCGAATATTTTCAATTATGATTCTCATATTTCTAAGATGGATCAAATTTTGGCCCACTTGTATCAATCTTCAGAGAAAATAATTTAACTAGACTGAATATCATAAAATGAAAAAAAAGTTGGATATTATCCACCCTCTAAAGGATTAAAAGTTAGTTTTAACCGAACAATATCCTACCAAATTTTTTGAAAGTCATCCAAGTCAGATGTTCAAATTACCAGAAGATAAAGAATATTGATTAAATGGTTTCTAACTATATGTTGACTTCTATAATCAATGTATTACATCATTAAAAATGAAATATGTCAGGTTCCCCCCACTTAATTCTAAAACTCAAGGAGATGTTTAAAGTTCATAATCATTCCAGAATATTGTATGTTTTGGAAAGGTTAACAAATAAATATGATTGATAGTACTCTGGTTAATGACCATGTTCTAAAGATGATGTCCATCTTAGTGTAACTTGAATCGATGGGGAAGTACAAATCAATTTTTTTCTTTAGTCAATCCAAAATTCCTTTAAGTTGAATCATGATTATTCCTTGAAATATTTGTATTCCTCCTTGGCAAAACTGCTTAAGAAATTGTAGGTTGTGGATAATGTCATCAAGTAAAAGGGTTTTATGAAGGTTGCTAAAAAATAATCTTCATCCTCTACCCCGAATATTGTGAACAATAAGAATAAGAATAAGCAAAAGGATCAAATACAATCAATTGTTGTTAAAAGATTTTTAAACCTCGGGTTGTCGGTAAACAACTAACACAAAAGTGTTACATTTACAAGTGGCCATGGCATTTAAATAAGTAATGTTCGGTCTACTTATCAGAGTAGGGAAATATATACATGTAATCTATGCTCTATCACTACGATAAGTTTCTTGATATAATCTACCAGGATCGAGTGGAAAGATTTGGGAACCAATAATCATGTTTTTTGTTGGGTTCATGGTAATTAGTAAGATAAGTTGGGGGAAAATGTTTTCTCTTATGGGTGATCAAAGTAAGACAAAATTATTAGGAGTACGAATCTAGTTTTAGAGTTTGGTGGAGGTGAAAAGATACCCTCTATTAGTAAAAATTTAGTTTCAATTTCTAGATTAGTGATGGATGTATATTTGGTTATTTTAATAAAGAAGGAATAATTCAAATCAAAATAACTTAGAGATAAAGATACCTTTTAAGATGAGCTAAACATATATTTCTCACTTATGCTTAGGTCATGTTAATATAAAATGAATTCAAAGGCTAGTTTTAAATGGACAATTATGTTTATTGGAAATGTAGAAAGTTTTACTCTGGGAATCGTATTTAAAAGGTAAAATGATGAAGAGTCCTATATGGCTAAAGTCTATAGAGATAAACATGTGATGGAGTTATTTCATTCTGATTTGCATGGACCTCTAGCATTTCAGGAAATAAGTGGTTTTCAGTACTTCATCACTTTGTTTGACGATTACTCAAGCTATGGATAATATTACCTTCTTATCAAAAAGTATAAAGACTTTGAAAACATAAACCTTTACAAGTTTGTGATTTAAGTAGCCATGATAATCTAATCCAAACCTTAAAATATGATAATGGGGTGAGTACCTCTTGTTATAGTCTAGGAATCATTTTGAAATTGGAGATTAAACCCCTATTTTCTACACCAATCACTCCATAACAAAAGTATGTAGCGGCTCAAAGGAACATGACATTGTTACATCGAAGACGAGATATTTATATATGCCATATTTTTTTAGGGGTATCCATTAGAGATACCTACATGTTTATTAAACTTAGTTCGTTATAATATATCTCCTTAACTCCCACGAAACTCTAAACTAGGCTCAATCCTAGTCTAGAACATGTTCAAATTTGGGGTTGCTCAAAACACATGATGATGAAGAAACTTCGTATGTTGGAATTAAGGACAAAAGTATTTTTATGTATAGGTTACCCAAAGTAAGATAGGTGGCTTATTTTATTATCCTAATGACCGTACTATATTATTAGCACCAACGACTCAATTCATAGAGTATGACTATATGATAGACTAAAAACCCAAGATTAAGATTATTTTATGAGGTAAGCTTAAAAACCCATTCCCTCTACATGATTTTAAAAATCCTTGATTGTTAATCTGTTTGTAAAAAGATTCATCAGATGATCCTCTAATGCAATATTACTCCTGAAGATGTTACCTCTTTTCACGATCTCCTATATCAAGCGATACTTACACTATATGTGTTTTTCCTTCTTATGAGTGCATGCGTGTTTAGTATTTTCAAAAGCACCTTTATTGTCATAAAAGTATAATAGATGAATGCACAAATGGAAACACACCCAAGTCACTTAGGATCTTCAGAAACCAAACCACCTCCTTCATTGTAATTGGCGCTGCAACATATCCAACTTCATGGTGGAATGAGTAATACTTGATTTTTCCCTACTCATCCAACTTATTGATCCACTCTAAGGGTAAACACATATCACGAGGCTGACTTATTTTAATTCATGTCCAAATAAAAATCCGTGTTCATGTACCTAGTGAATACTAGACTAACAGTTGAGAAAACCAGAATATAATCTCTACTGTTTTGCATGTACTTGATAATTTGGTTTACCACAATCTAGTTCTTCTCATTTGGTTTAGACTAAATCTGTTGACCTTTCTAACAACATTGAAAATATACGGTTTTGTACGTAGCAAAAAATTTATGAGACTTCTCACCACCGAAGCATAAGGTATGTTCCTCATCCTATTTATCTGATCAGGTGTCTTAGGATACTAGCCCTAAGATAGAGAAACTCCATGCCTTAAAGGGATAACCCTTTCTCGAAATATTGCACACAAAAAATTGTGAGAACCTCATCGGTATAAATATCCTAGGTTAAGACCAACATCCTTTTCTATCATAAAAAAGATTTGTACCTAGGATGTGACTTATCTGTCATAAGTCCTTCATATGGACCTAAATAGATGAAGTGACTTTAAAAGTTTCTCTAGTGCGTATAAATACGGTTCAAGTGTAAATCGATCGCGTATGTAATAATCGAACAAGTTAGGTATCGAACACAGGGAATGAGATGAATAATCACGTCGACTACTAAGTAAGGTGACTAAACCTAACGATTGACCCACAAAAAGAAAAGAAAAGTTGATGGTTTTATGAGAAAGTATAATTAACTAATGTGACCTAATTAAAAAATGTGAATTAATTAAGTATGCAATGATGAAAAAAACTTTGATTTTAAACTATGCGAGAAAAGTGGGATTGGAATACACTCACTCGAACCATTAGTAATTAGTAGGTCTAAACCCGGGCGATGCACATGTGAGGCTATTGGTGGAAGAAAATCTAACGTTTAATTTTAAAAAGTGTTTAATAACAATTGACTTGAAATAGGGACGCCAATTTTTTATACATTTCATAAAAGAATGGGCTATCATAAGAAAAGATAAAACAACTTGCACCAAAAATTGGATAAAATCTCACAATTAAAACTATGTCGATAACAAATCTAACTTCCTATTAAAGATAAAACTCAAATTCATACCAATACATAATAAAAATGGTCATTCCATATTATATCAAACTACCAAAAAAAAATTGCCCACTGAGAGTTGAAGAAAAGAAAAGAAAATTCAAAAGATATTCTTATGGGAAGTAAAATTTCAAATCCTTCAATGCAGTTTCCATACTGATTTCTATCCTCTTAGAACCAAACATATAAACCGTGAAAAAATTATTCACTACTTAAATATATACATATGTGATATAGACAAAAATATATGCTTAAAACGTAAATTTCAAATTAAACATTTTTATGTTCATTGATTATTATTCTCAAATACAAGAACAGTGAAGTAAAAGATAACAATATTTCTGTTTATACCCCAATTTTTTATTAAATGTTATTCACCCCCACCATTAGTAAAATCTCTTAGTTACTATCAGAATTTTCAGAAAATAACTTGAAACAAAATATTATTTAGGCAATTCAACTACCCATGCCAACTAATAATGAAGAATTATTTTTGACTAACTTTATGCTTTTCGTATATGATGCTTTCGAGCTAATTACCAACTTAACATGATTTAAGAAAGCAACTTCAATTAAGATATCAAAATGATTTCCATGTTAAAACTGGTAATCTGTATTATTAAACATTACTCAATGCTAAATGTTTAGACCTAACAACAATTCAATACATGTGGTAAGAAATAATAGAGAAAAGTAAGTACAGAAAATAAACTTCAATTAATAGAACATGAATTTGAAATAACAGAAGATGTATGCCACAATTCAGAGCTGTTGTATTGCACAATCGATAAGAGTTTATATTCAACATTTAAAAAGTCACAATCGAGATAAGTTTTACACCAAGAAAAATCAATTGTTTCTCCGATGAATATCAGTCGTTGTTATAGCGATCAAAATTTTTGTCTTGGTGATTGGATTTGACATTCATAATCAAAAACAGTGTTGAGATATCCTGCCAAAAGAAATCAAACTTTTTTTCCATTTTAATAAAGACATTGCAATTATGCTCGTTCATGTAAAAATGACAGAAATGACTGAACGTTAGCATGTATGATCCTCTTCATAAAAGTACTTGATAAGTCCTTACCTGCAACTCCACAATAAATAAGAAGAAGAAAACTGAGCGCTACTGCATTTTTTTAATCAAAATATTGATACACAATATATAGACAAAGTTGAAAAATGAAAAGACATAGATTAGGAATCACAATATAAAATTTATATATAAACTTCTATTGTATTTAGATTCCAGAAACCATGTAAATCATATAAAAAACTAGATTCCTACATATCCAAACTCGTCCCCACTACATAAAAGCTCCAACAAAACTTGTATATAATTGCTCAGAAAAAACCCATTATATTGAAACACGAGATGACTCTAAACAATAAACATAGGTAGAAAAATTAAAATATCTATCCAATCCAACATTTCCAATCCAACATTACAATAAAATCCTAAAGCAGTCAGTAATACCAGAGGTGCCTATAGCATCTGCTCTTGTTGTTGCTTTCTAGTAATTGGCAATACCCCATACTCTGACTACATCTGTATACCCGCTGAATAATGTGCTTCCATTATCACTCCAACTCAGGCAAGTGAAATATATAACTTAGTTCTTTCCAGCATTGGTTGAGTAGTAGTGCCATCAATAGCCATCTCAGTTCCATGGAATATATACAAACTGAAAAACATAATAACAGACCTGTTGTCATACACTTTCAATTAACAAAAGTACTATCATAAAACTGCTAAAAGAATAAAGATAAATACTGTGAAGCTTTGCATATTGAACGTGCTATGATAGGCCCATATGTTACCAATCACAGGCCATGCATTGTGACTACAGGACATGTAAACACTATGATAACTTAAGAGCATGACTAAGGCTAGGTACATTAAAATAAATGGGAGATCAATTATCCAGCCCAATCATATGTTCACAAACTTGGTTTAAAATGCAACATATGAAAAAAATTCTTTCAAAATGATGGAAAATGGGCAATTCTTGGGTTTATTACTGTCAAAAGGTGAGGAATGGTGGTATAAATGAATATGAAGAAAAAAACTCGGTTCTAATTAGCTAATAAAATGTAAATTTACGTGGGTAGAACACAGTTGACAGAACATAGTTTGCAAATTGAGACAAACTACTTGGTGTATATCAATTGACTCGATTCCTTGCTAAAAGTAATTCAATATTAAAACACAAAAAAATGTTCTAATTTGAGATCATAAGTAGAGAGAGGGTACCTAAATTCGGTTCTGGTTTTGGAGATGAGTAGAGAGAAGGTAACTGAATTAGTCCATTGTACCAAAGAAGGTAGACCATCATAATTCATTAATTCTTTCAAGATGAAAGTATATATGGAAAAACAAAGCATTAAACCAAATCAAAGCCACTATAGCTTCAGTTGGGAATAAATGCTTGAATCGTAGCTACGATTAAATGCTTGAATATTTTAACACTAAACAAAACTGGTCTTTAATATGTTACCTCAATTTGAAATGAAATGGTCCAATGTCACTCTTTTATCATCTTACGTCATAGGTGAATACTTAAGTTTATTTATCAACTGAGAAAAGTACAAAAATAATTACATTAAAAATGAAATTAAGAACAAAATTAAAATATAGTGTATGAATAATTCTTGCTCGCTAATTAAATTTCGACAATTGTGGTAAAGATGCTAGTAAATCTGATATCAAGGTAAAAAAAGAAGAGGGAAATATTGAGAATCGGGTTATTCACTAACGGAAGGACTTGATGTCGAAAGGGAAACCTTTGATTTATTTTCCTATCATTCAGTGCTTTAACATGATAGAATAGATTGGGTTGATTGGCTTTTACTATAGTTTTAGTAGACATGTCTTAAAACAGAAATTTAATTCTTATGCCACATTACAAAACAAAGATCTAAAGAAAGAACGAATGGTGCGATAAGCTAAACATAAAATTAAGATATAAACCAGAACTTTAACCATCTAAAAAAAATCAGTAACTTAGCCCCCAAAACATCTACTTATGTCATCACCAAAACCCTATATATAGATACCAGATAAACAAAAGAAATAGATACATCATTTTACCAAATATTTCATGTTCTGAATAGAGAAATATAACATAAAGAATGATCAAACATAATAAAATTCACAAACAAATGAATAAGTAAACATGTTGAGCATGCTGCCTATTAGTCACTGTTTTCTTATATGGTAATACTACCTGGATTAAGGTTGAACATAACACAACAAATACACCATCTTTTGGATTGGAGTTTTTACTATACATTTCTTCTTAATCAGCTCGAGTTTATCCTTTGAACATGAACTGTGTACAACTTAAATTACTACTGTTACCTCATCTTCATTAGACATTTATGGTTGCTTTCTTGTCAAGGACTTATATTCTTCATCTCAAATACATCTTTGTCATAAAGGACAGAGAATATGATAATGCATTAAATAAAATATTAGAAAGAAATATTTCATTGTACTTAATACACTGAACAGAGCATCGGAATGGGATCAACATGTATATAACCTATAAATGAACCACCGTGTAACACCTAATAAACAATGTCGACCAAGCAACGTACCTCATTGTTATATGTGTTAGCCATTATGAAAATAGTCCATGTTTTCCTAATAAATAATGTAGACAAAGAAACAAAAGCAATGTTAGGGTAAAATCTGAATAACTCCATATCATACATCAAAAGAGTTGATAACATGACCCTCTGTAATATCTAAAAATAAATGGAAATTTATACATCTCAAGCATATGAATTTTATAATATGATTAATTGCATTTTCTCTTGAAGAACCTACTTTTGGGTGTAGTCAAGGGTACAATATGCAATACTAAGAGCAAAACAAATGAGATGATCATATCACTCGTTAAAAAACTCTTGTAGTTGAAAGCTTAGTTTAAAAGTACCAAAATACAAAGGAAATATAAATAAAACATAATTAAAATATGGTATTTTTTTATATTTTTACTCAATACAATAGTAGTATCACCATTACTTATCCTGATAAAGAAACACAATGAAATATATCGACTGAAACCTTGAATGCTATGAATTAATATAAATTTAATATGAATCATGTACTTGAGGAACTTATGTGGTGTATATGATAGCAATATGTATGTCTTGGAACATGTATTACATTTTCTTTGCAAACGCCGCACCTGGACATTTCGATATTTAAAATTAAGGAAGTATAACTTAAAATGAAGAAGAAATCAGTTTGTTCACAAAAAAATTGTACCTCCAAACTCATCTTTCGCGTTACCATATTGAGGGCATGAATGTTGCATGCATCACTTTGCACATCTAATAGTAGACGTGCCCTTTTTCGATGAGTATTGTTCACATTATTAATTATTTAATGTAAAATATATATTAAAATGTCATCAAAAGTTCCAAACTTCAATGTTGTAGCAGTTACGCAGAATATCTACATGACAATGTCAATGCTGAAGCCCTAAAGGAATGACGTAGCAGGCTTTTGGGTACTGAAAGAAAATGGCATGATGAAAAAATATAATGGGGTAAAGAACACATGCGTAACATATCATATATCACGAAAGAAGTGATTAATTATTATTATTATTATTATTATTATTATTATTATTATTATTATTATTATTATTATTATTATTATTATTATTATTATTATTATTATTATTATTATTATTATTATTATTATTTAATGGTAGATGTGGTATATGACAGAGTTGGAAAAGTGGAAAGTCCCTTATAGAACTCCCTTGTTTTTTTGGAACCTATAGTACACAATCAAATGCAAACAATTATCAAATTAGCTAAAACGACATATTACATAGCCTGCTCAATAGTAAGGAATGACATTTGTGCTGCAAATAAATCTAAAATTAAAAATATAATGAAGCTAACCCCGAAAGCCATATACGACCACTATTTTAATAGTTATTTTTACTACCATGATAAAAAGGAAGAAATAACCTACCTGGAGATTCAAACCCACCAGTGCTCCCATTTTTCACCCTTTTAATGACATTTTACTTGCTTGAGACCTAAGAAATTTCTTACATTATGTCACTAAAATTTATGTTCAAATACAGCATATAGGAAAGTAAATTAAATCAAGTAAAATTATTTGTTGATCAAGGGTAATACAATTTGATAAAAAATTCACCTGTTACCCGATAACGGCTAGGAGACGGTGAGACCGAGATAATCTGCCGTAGATCTCCCCAAAATAGTGAACGCATGAAAAATAACATTGTCACCACCATTAGTATTTGCCTCACGCATCATCTCCATTAATTCAAGGTATGTCAAGGGCTGGCCCATCTTAGCCATTTGCCCAGCAAGCTCGGTCCCCGTGATGGATCAGTTACAGTCACCGTTAAATGACTTAAAAACCTCCATAGGCTGGTAATTGTTTTATAGCCAAGTTTTTGACTTGCGATCACAAATGTAAACCAATTAAGAATAAAGACAAAATGAAAAATGATGCTCAAATTTTTTTTCTTAAACAAAGTCCCAAGAAAGTCTCATACAGTCCTCTTATGCCATGCGACAAAAAAAATGAAGAGCAAGTTGCCCTTAGCTTAGATGGACCATCCAGCGGCAAAGCGTGAAAAAATTGACACCCAAACACATTTGGAGTTGAAAACACAGGTTGCAAGGAGGAAAAAAAATTCCCTAACTTTATCAAAATCGAATACCACACACTGACCCTGGACAAAAAAAACTTCATCTTTTGTCAATAATACTAGAATATCCCATTTTGATATGTGAACCATAACTTCGTATGTCCCTTTCAAAAGAATCTCCGTAAAACCTCCTCTTCCCCCATGTTTGTCAAAATAGTCTCAACCAATTCCTCAAACTCAATGGTCCCACTTTTATTCACATCTATGATCGTAAACAAAACATGAAGTTGTTCACCTTTGGGCTTTAAACCGACTGATCTAAAAAATAGCCGTTAATTCCAACTGGGTGAGTCTTCCATCAGAATCCATTTCAAAATGGGTGAAGATTTCTTTTAGCTTCCCTCAGAATCCACAAAGGAAAATAATGATTATAACTTTTTATTTTGTTTGGTTGACAGAGAGTCACTGTGTGACACTATGAAATAGGTTTGGGGTTTTGTGTTGTTAGGGTACCGGGTAGAGAGAAAGTTCTAGAAGAGTTGGAAGTAACTTTATGCATTCTCAAATATGATATGAAATATATTAGATAGAGAGAATAGGTTAACGTAATGGCCATAGTAAAGAATTAAGATGGAAGAGGGGTGCCATGTGGACAATCGTAAAGCACAGTAGTATTAATGATTTATATAGCATTTTATAGTATATAAAATATGTCGGATATATAACTTTCAAGAATCAAATATATAATTTATAGAAGAACTTTAAATTCATCTAAGCACTATATATATGTTGACTTTACTCCGCATAACAACTAGTGAAAAATAAATCTAAAATGAATGAACTAAGTTAAAAGGATTACAATACTCAACTGACAAAGTATCAAACCTGTTATTATTTACTTAATTAAATCATGTTTTATATCTATCCATAATACCTAGGATAGGTCCATGTATCCCAACCCGCTAAAAACCTAGTCATACATGACTGTATTAACTACATAATAATTCATTAACATGCATGTAAACATAATGCAGAAACAGGCAAGAAGAATAAAAACTTAAAGAAAAACTTTCTCTTGTATTGAATTTAATAATGCAACACTTGTAAATGTTTTTACAATGTGTTCCCAATGATTCCTAGCCTTTTATGAATGAAATTCATCTTAAAAGAGTCCTAATACGAATATATATAAGTCATGGGTCGTTTAGAATAGTCCACAAAACATAAAACATTATAGGCTAAAAAATAGGACCAAACCAAAATCCCACATCTGGAAATTTGTCACAGATATAAAGCATGACTAATAGTTGTCATGGCCATGTAGCATGACTAATTCCTCACCGGTTCAGGGTTCGGTTCAATTTTTCTTGCTACCTTGGCTTGCTTCTTCTCTTTTTTTAGATTTCTTTCTGAACTTTAAATGAACATAACTTTTTCACCGTAGATCAGATTGAGGTGTTGTTTTTTCCAGTATTCTTGTGATTTCGTGCAATTTTACTTTTCAATTGGCCCCACCTCTAGAATATGGCTGGAAAATTACAAAAATTCCCTTCAACTACCTTTTTCTTGGTTTCTTTCACTGTTTTGGTTTCTCTCTCGCACTAACTTGCATGAAATGATTGTAAAACATATGAGAAATATAAAAAAATATGATATACTTGTAGACAAAAGGTTAGTACTATAATTATGAGATAAATTCAAGTTAAATACGATGCACAGGTTAATAAAAAAGATCGAACTTAAGGGATAAATGTGAAATATGTACGCTTTATCAAATCCCCCTAACTTAGAACGTTGCGCCTCTCGAGAAATGTAAAAGAATGAGAGTAAGAGTTAAGGACCCTTAAAATACTTTTTGGGGATAGAATAACTTTTTTTGTGGGCAAGCAATTTCATTTAGCGTATGCAACTAGCCATTAAACCTCTAGGTTACCCTTGTAGGACGAGTAGTGTCTTGTGAGGGTTTGCATTGAATATAACCACAAAATTCATTTTTCAAATGAGTCAAAGAAAAATCAAAATACTTAAAAATTTTACAATTTAAATTCTCCAAAAATGGTCACCGTACATTCATATTCAATAGTCTCAATTCGTAGTGTGTGTGCGAAACCAAAAATTAAACCGCTAACTTCCACTGGTTGATCATTACATTACTTTCCAAAAATTCATTTTGATTGAATTTCTCACGGATGTACTCACAAACGAATGACTCCGAATGGAACTATTTTCTCTTGGTGTGCATGATATAATGAGTAAATATAATGGACACAAGGTCACACACACAAATTAGAAAGACAAAATTTTATGGTGAAAAATATCTCATCATCGGATTACGGTCATTGGAAAATCGGAAACATCGCCTCTTATCCAAACCAATTAATCTCTCTTATTATCTTTTTGTATCTTAGCTCTCCAGATGGCAATTAACTTCGAAATTTAGACTCGATTAGGACTCTTTCAGGTTATAAGGTGTATTGGGTATAAAGATGGGAATGTCTTGGAAATTCGAAATTGAATTCTTTTTCTTACGATGTCTGTTGGTGTTTTTTCGGGCTTTTGCTTTTTTATTTTCTATTCTTTTTCTATTTTTGACATTTTCCTTCTCTTACTTTTTTTAGCATTTTTCTTTTATTTTTTTCTCACCCCCTTTGTTTTGTACTTTTTGGAAGTACTTGATGAATGTTCATTTTTTTAATTCTGGGCCAATTTCGTTTATTAGGGTTATCAAACGAGAAGGGGAAATTCTATTAGACTCAAATTAGGTTGCAAAAGGATAATTTTTTACAACATTTTATGGATAATATTTTTATGTAACAAACAAGGGCCTATTTCATTGTCTGAATTACTAATTGTTTTTCCATATGCATCTCGAGAATAATTTAGTTTAGATTTATTTTTAGCAGGCTTTTCAAGATAACGTCTCACTCGTGTCTCATAACGATCAAAACAAGGGAATTCAGATCTTCAACGACTTATTTAAACATTAAAATGAACTTTGAGTTAACCATTAACTCGAATTTATTTAGTTACTCGAAAAAAGGGAAATGCTCAAAATCTCACGGAGTTAAGTAATCTCCACACTTATTCATTAAGTCGTCAATTTTCTTTCAATTTCCATCTTTGGCCAATTTCAGCTTAGTGCCCTTGATTTTTAACAATTTGAGACTTCAAACAGAATTATGTGACATTTTCGAAGCTTTTGAATTCCAAAATTTGAAGAAAAATATTTTGGGCTTTTTCAAAAATTTTCAATTTTTTTTATATTGATGAAATTTTCTAGGGGGGGGAGGATTTTAAAATTTTGTGAAATTTTTAAAAGACGCACTTGTCACCCCCTTAAATTAGAATTTTGCATTGCCCTCAATCAACTAAAATCTAAAGAAGAAAAAGAATAAGTACGAAAATAAAATGAAAAAATATTAAAATGCAATAAGACACTATATAACTCCAATACACGACTCAAAAATATAAAAAAACACCCCATACGCATCAGGGGTGCAACGACCTCTATCTCTTCCCTAAGACTTACTCGACTCCATGAATGGGGGTCTAATACTCTCCTCATCTCCCTCTTCATCTCATCGTAAACCAATAGTCGAAACAAGTTGGGACTAGCCACATATCTAAGAGCAATACCTTGAGGCTCGCGATGACTAGGGTGAATGGGTTCTTCATGGTGCCTAATAGAATCACAACATATTTGTCCCGACTTGGGGGATGGGGGGACATCATGGTCACAATTGGAGAGACATGATAAACATAGATCTTCCTTAACTTCAGGAATGCATGGGTAGGGCTCTAAATCGGATGACACTCGAGTATTCTCCTATATCGCATCCAAGAACTAAAGTGGCATGGGTGGATGGTAACAAAGAAGGAATTCAATCCATCCAATCTTTCCATTCGCTCTCTTTTAAATTACTACATGAGTCCAATAGAGAGTGGACTTCGTGAGTTTATCTCTCATCCGCCGGCCTGAATTCTTTTTCAAAATTTTTTAGGCTCATGTCTCCTAACTCCCTTTCTCTCTCATCCTCAGAATACTCTCTCACACTCTCATACTCTCATCTAAACTCTTTATCCCGCTCACGCCTATGCGCTCTTTCGTGCTATCTGTAGCAGTCACTAACATTCCTCCCCTACCTCCCTCTTGAAGTCAATGTACGACCCACCACTCTCTCTACCCAAAATAAGGCATGCTCTTAAGGCATCCCCATCGATATTTCCCTTTATGTCCTCTTCTACTATCTCCTTGATAAGATCTACCGTGTGAAAATCGTCCTTCTCACGTACTTGCCTACAGATATTGAAAATATACGTCTTAAGGGTCATGTTCCCGAATATGAGTTGCATTTTTCCATTTCGAGTGCTGATTAATGAGTTACCATAGCTAAGAATGGGCAGCCTAGGATGACAGGAACTTAATTGCCCCGAGAGGATGGAGGGCTCCATGCCTAAAATGAAAAAAATCTACTAGGAAGTAGAATGTGTTTACTTGGACTATCAAGTCCTCAATAATCCCTCGAGGTATTTTCACTATCTGATCTACGAGTTAGAGACTGATTGATGTGGGCTTGAGGGCCCCCAAAATTAGTTGCCTATATATCTAATAAGGGAAAATGTTGACACTAACCCCTAAATTAATCAAGGTTTTTTCTATTTGGTTCTCTCTAATGTTGCACGAGATGGTAGGTGCACAAGATCATTGAACTTGGGTGGGAGGTCATTAAGTAGAACGAAGATCACATTTTGTTCTAGAAAAACGTTATTTTTCACCTTTAGCCTTCTGTTCACCGTCAATAAGTCCTTAAGGACATTTACATAGGCGGTAATTTACTTTATGGCATTGAGGAAAGGTAAATTCAGATTTACTTTCGTAAAGACATCTACCCCATCGTCGCACGTGGCCCCTTTTTGAGGTGGAACCAACCATTCAGGTAAAGGCGTAGAAGTGGGTTGTTTCACTATGAATTTGGGCCCTCTAGCGTTGTCTTCATTGTCACATTAATTTGAGGGGGCATCTTAGACCTCTTTCATGCCAGGAGAAACCTCCTTATCTTTAGATTCATCATGTGGGGGAAGTGATAAATCAACTACTCTCCCAATTCGTAAAGTGGTGACTGTTTGACATTGCTTTTGATGGTTGTTGGATGTAGATCTAACAATAGGTTGACCTTGAGGAGGTCGTTGGCCTTGGGCGGCTGAAAACATTCCCTTCTCTCGGATACTCAATTATGATTGTAAATTTTAAGTGTTCGCATTTATCTCGGCAAACATTTTGGTATTTTGAGAATTGGTTGCTTGTTGGGCTTGTATGAAATGATTTATTATATCCTCAAAATTTTTCCTCGGTAGGGTGATATACGACGCGGGGGGTGGTGCTTGCATACGTAGAGCTTGTTAAAAGTGCAGAGGTGATGGTGGAGGAGGGTAAACGTGTTAATTAGAAATCAATGTGGCATTTTGTTGCCCATAACTAAACCCAAGATGGTTCCTCCAATAAGGGTTTTAAGAATTCCCGTGAGGGGTATTAAAATATTCCTTAAATCCTCCGGCTACTTCCACTTGATCTTAGAGAATGACTTTGTAGGCGGGTATCATCGGGCATTCATTTGTTGAATGTCCTGCCTCAAAAATTGCACACTCTCCCTCTCATTACTATATTGGGTCCAGGTATCTCTCTTGCTCGTAAGTCGACCATGTCGTCCACTATTTTAGCAAGTTGGTTTATTTGAAGTTGTATCTCGCCTTATTTGTCCAAATGATAAAGTCTGAAGGCAGAAGGAATTGTGGGCGTTTATCGAGCACGGTTTTGGGAATTTGGATCGGATGTGTCCCATGCTTGGGTAGTCTCGACAACATACCTAAGGTGAGCCTCTGCATTATTCTCGTTTAACCCAAAAAATTGTCCCTCTCACATTATCTCAACGAGTTGTTTAGAAGCTATCCTTAGCCTTTGGTAGAAGAAAGATATTAAACTATACTTCTCAAAACCACGATGTGGGAAAGTGTTAACTAACTCTTGTAAATGCTCCCAACATCGATCAGATGGCTCATTTTATTGTTGTTCAAACATTTAAATTTGAGCTTTAATGGAGTTCGTTTGATATTTGGGAAGAACTCCAGAAGAAACTTAGATTGCATGTCTCTCCATGATCCAGTTGAGTTTGGTGATAAATACCATAGCCAGGTCTTAACTTTATCCTTTAAAGAGAAAGGAAAAAGTTTTAGATGAATGGCATGCCTCTTCGAACTCACGAATGTGGAGGTAAGGCTTTTTCGAATCCATGCCATGAAAGGTGGGAAGTATTAAGATCATCCCATTGCGAAAGTGAAATTGTCCCACATTTTACGGAAGTAGAATCGATCCCGGAGTGACGACTTGCTCTGGATATAAGATCTCTCTCGTGGGACAATAAGGCATCTCTCTCTTACCCATACTAAAACTAGCATTATCCGACATGGATCTCTCTCCAAATGACTCAAATTCCTCACTCGATGCCTTAGAAGTGTGATACATGATGGAGTTGGGTGGTGTAAGATGTGGAACCCAAAATTCCGGAGCGTTAGGAGTGTGTGAACTATCGGGGTCGTACACAATTATCGAATTCTTGTTAATGCGGGTAGGAGTGGCTTGGGGAGTTTGTTGCGGATTTTGTATGAAAGGACTTGAGGGATGCTACATTTTTTTTTCCTTTTACTTTTCTAAACTTTTTTGGATTTTTGAGTTTATGATTTTTTGGCTTTTTAAGAATTAGAGTCAATTTTTTGAAATAAATAGACCTAACCTAAAAGTCTACCTAGTCCCCAACAACGACGCCAAAAACTTCACGAGACTTTAAAAATGTCTCTAGTGCGTGTAAATATGGTTCAAGTTTAAACTGGTCGCATATGTAATAATTTGAGCAAGTGAGGTATCGAACACATGAACTAAAATGAAGAATCATGACGACTACTAAGTAGGGTGACTAAACCTAACGATCGACTCCCAAAATGAAAAGAAAAGAAAAGATGAAAATTTTATTACAAAATATAATTAATTAATGTGAGTTGATTAATAAACGCGAATTAACTAAGTATGCAAGGATGAAAAAAAGACATTGATTTTAAACTATGCGAGAAAAGTGGGATTGGAATATACTCACCCGAACCGTTAGTAATTATGTCGGATATAAAAATTTTAGGAATCGAATATATAATTGATAAAATACCTTTACATGCATCTAACCACTATTTATATGAGGACATTACTCCATACAGTAAATAGTCAAAAATAAATCTAAAAGGAATGAAACAATTGTCGACAGGCATATCGCACCCTTAAACACTCCGGTTACCTACGAAAAACGAAGTTCAAAGCCTTAGAATACTTGTACTGACAAAGTATCAAGCATATAATTACTTGTTTTAATTCAATCATGTTTGATATCTATCCATAAAACCTAGGTTGGGTTCATGTATCCCAATTCACTAAAAACCTAAGTGGACATGACTGTATTAACTACGTAATAATTCATTAACAAGCATGTAAACATAATGAAGCAATAATGAAAAACATAAAATAAAGGTTACCATGATTGAAGAACATCAACATGCAAGAAGAATAAAATCTTGAAGAAAAACTTGCTCTTGTATTGAATTTAATGATGCAACACATGTAAATGTTTCTCCAATGTGCTCAAAATGATTCCTATCCTTTTTGTGAATGAAATACATCTTAAAATACTCATAATATGAGTATATATAAGTTCTGGGTTGGTTAAAAGAGTCCACAAAATATAAAACTCTCTAGACTAAAAAATAGGGCCAAAATAAAATCCCGCATCTAGAAATTTGTCACAGATTTAAAACGTGACTAAAAGTTTGTCACAGCTATGTAGCGTGACTAATTCCGAACCAGTTCGGGGTTCGGTTCGATTTTTCTTACTGCGTTGGTTTGCGTCTTCTCTTTTCTTTATATTTCTTTCTCAACATAAAACAACCATAACTTCTTTACCGTAGCTCGAATTGAGGTTTCATTTTTTCTAGTATTATTGTGATTTCATTCTCTTCAACTTTTCAATAGGCCCCACCTCCGGAATAGAACTGAAAAATTATGAAATTGCCCTTAACTCCCTTTTTCTTTCTTGCTTTCATTGTTTCGAGTTCTCTCTCGCACTAACTTGCATGAAATACCTGTAAAACACATGAGAAATACACAAAACATGAAATACTCTCCAAAAGAGGTTGGTACCATAATTATGAGATAAATCCAAGTTAATTACGATGCATGGGATAATAAAAAGATCTAAATTCAGGGATAAATGTGAAATATTTACGCCTTATCAGTAGACAACCGCACTTTTATACTATATAATATAATCACACTGTTCTCTATTAGAAGAATATCATCTACATAGATTACAAGAAATATAACCATATTTCATCCATGCTTCATATACACACAAGTTTCATTCGGGAATTGTTGAAAACCATAAGATTTTATAGCCTAATCAAAACAGATCTTCCATGACCTTGACACTTGCTGAAGTCAGTAGATTTATACTTTAGGATTAAACATCTTTCTTTCCTAGCCATTTTCTATGAATCTGTCTTGTTTCATTGTATAGATGCACTCATCAAGACTACTCTTTAAGAACACACTCTTGACATCGATTTGCTAAATGTTGAGATTGAGATGGGCCACAATGGATAAACTAATTAGGATAGGCTTTAGAATGGATACTAAAATAAGAGTTTCTTCATAGTCGATCCCCTTTTTCTTTGTAAAGAAATTTATAACAAGCCTTTCCTTTAAGCTTTCCATCTTCCCATCCACTCGTCTTTTCTTCTTGTAGATCCACTTTCATCTGAGCGGTTTATTCCATCTAGAAAATCTATAAGATCCTAAACAAGATTTCAACGCATTAAATTCAACAATGTGTTCATATCCTTTAGCCAAAGTTTGAAGTCCTTATCTTGGAGTTCCTCATCATATTTCCTGATAGCCGGTCTTTATTCCTTTGGGATCTCACTCAAGTGTTCACCGAAATAGAAAAATCAATATGGTTGACACTTGTGCAACACCCCGCCAATTTTAATATGGGATGGCCAGTCCTTTATAAAGATAAAAGTGGAATATCATTTGGTTCATTCTTAGCATCACTGTTGAAATTTTTTAAATTACTAATCACCTATATTTTAAATAAATCAGTGCCAAATTTTATCTTTCATTAACCCACAACCTGCAGAAAAAAAAACAATAACCAAACTATCCGCACAATAATAATAATAATCTGAACCAATCACAAGATAAATAACTGAATGAATAAGATAGAGTAAACCATCAGTTCTTAATACTAAATCCAACTATGAGCCTATGAAATAAAACTGAATCGAATAATACATAGTCTGATACAACTGAATAAATGAAATAGCTGAAAGGGTGACATGTCCAATGAAATAACTTAAACTACATCCTACTCTGGGAATAAAGGGATTGACGCATCTAATACAAAACCTGCAAGACTCCAGAAGTGCTGATGCTACACATCCCTAGAACAGATCATCCAACTTGGCGTCCTTGTGGATGGACAACTAAAAGGTTTTGAAAATATTTTTCATACGGGTTAGAGCCCAAGAAAACCTTTTGAAAATATTTTTGCAATAATTTAAATCACAATTTAAAAGAAGTTATTGATTACACATGTTAGTCCGCATGCTCTCTCTTGAGTTCATCACCCCTCATCTAAATTGCACACATAACATCTCCAACTTATCTCACCTAGTTATGCTACAAAGCCTAACTAGACCTCATCAATAACTAGTAAACCACTAACAAGTTTAGCTCACCCATACAGTACTGTACAATATACCCTTAATTCTTATTAAGTCCTTAGTTAAGTTTCACTTTAACTCCCATGTACCGCCCATATAATACGCTATTGTAATACTAATGATTAACATTACTCGTATTTTATTACTAAACCATAATTAAAATTTCACGTATGTTATCCTTAAACAATTTCATTAAGTTGATCTACTTAAATCATCTTCGGATATACGCATTCTAACTTTACTACCATCACACAATAAGTAGATTAAGCATTATTTTAGATATACACTATGTAGTCTCCCTACTATTGCACATAAGTAAGATAAATTACCGAAACATGTATTTGATGTGTATTTATATTTTTCACTTATTTTCTATTCGAGACAAATAGGGGGAGAGATGTATGTGATGTAGGGGGAGAGTTTGTTTGATGAGAACATATTTTTTTGGATTTACAAAATGGTATCATGATTATATGTTTATACTTTATTTGTATCATGTTGTGTTGCACTTATAGCTATTGCTCACACGTTTAACAAATGATTTGGTTTACATATTGGTATATTTATATCATTTGTTCCTCCATACTTCACCAGGTATTTGTTCGTTTCATGTGTGAAGGTATTCTTCAGTGATTAGAGATTTAAAGACTACATCACATTTAGACAACTCATGCTTTGCGGACCTGCATATACTAGTGCTTGCCCTGCATATACCTAGCTTAGGCAATTATTTATTTGGGTTTTGTCCTGGAATAGTCAAAGGGGGAGATTTGTAACGATAAATTTTCCAATTGAGTCCATTTGTATGTAATTAACTTATTCCTAGAACAAAACTTGTTTGAGTCGTAGATAGATTTTTATCTTGTCACGATCTCCACATTGTGTATGACGTCTTTGTACTGAAGATGTAGCGGTAAAGCTTAGAAGATAGATCATGCCAAGTTTTATTGGTGCATGTTTCATGTCTTTATTTAGATTGCATTCCGAGATACTGTCAGGTATGAAAGAATTATGTTTATGGGACTCAAAAAATGTTTTAAGGAATAAATGCAACATCATCCATAGAGTCATATGGAATACTACTGTGAAAAATGTTTTAAGGAAGATATTTCAGTGAAAAATGTCGTTCTGACAATAGTGATTGTCTAGTTTGGGCCGTCCGAGATTTTATCCCTTAGTGGTTTCCTCGTACATCCGGTGTTATGATATTTAATTCAGTTTACTTTCTTTAATCATCTAGATGCATGTTTAGGATTAAACAAGATAAAATTGGACATAATTGAAATTGGCTCACAAACATGGTGCGTGTAAAAATTGAAAAAATGTTTTTTGAAAGAAAACTTATTTTGTCACCTTAAAGCACACTTTAAAAAAGGGCCCTATAGTATCCTAATTATCTCACCTAGTTATGATGCCTAGCCTAACTAGATCTCATAAATATCTAGCTAACCATTAATAGGTTTAGCTCACCCATACCGCCCATACAGTACGCTATAGTATACCCTGAATTATCAGTAAGTCCTTAGTTGAGTTTTTTTTAACACCCACATACCACCCATCCAGTACGTTATTTTAATACTAATAATAACATTACCTGTATGTTAATACTAAACAATAATTAACATTTCACGTAGGTTATCCCTAAACCATTTCATGAAGTTGCTATACTTAAATCATCTTTAGATATACGCATTCTGACTTCAGTACCATCACACACTAATTAAATTAAGCAATATTTTAGATATACCCTATCTAGTTTCCCTACTATTGCACATAATTAGGATGAATCACCCAAGTTTATATATATATATATATATATATATATATATATACGTCATCCCCTGGACTGTTCACCGCGATGCAAACTTGCATATTATTCTATCAAGTCCATGTACTTCTCGTACCACATTAAGGAATATCTATTCAGAATGTCTCCTTGAACCATAAATCAAACAATGGATAATATAGGTGAACATAGTTCTAGGTCTTCTGGCTACGCACACACCTAATGCACCTAAGTGACCGGCCATACGATTATACACATAAGTAGTGCTTAACCCTAAGTTCTATGTTGCTCCCCCCCCCTAAATCGGCTTATCAGAATAAGACTGCCCACGACGCAGAACCTCCCGTGATAGCAAGTAGAGTAGGTATGTGCACACACATAAGAAGGAACATATAAGGCATACACAAACCTATCCATATGTCGTATATAGGCATACACACAACCTATAAATATAATTCTATAGGTATACACACAACCTATAAATATCATTCTAATACATATACACTCCTTCTATAATATAATCCGTATATGTATCCACCCAACCTATGATACAATTCGTATAGGTATACACTCAACCTATAATTATCATTCATACGTAGTAGATATACATATCTTTTGAATACTTACCATACTTCTCAATTTACGATTTATAACTCTCCATCGTATTTCTCGAGCATTACTCTCTACCCGAAGGGCCCTAGTTACCCCTTACATTATTTCAGTAGTTAATACACTCATACTCCACTGCTCTAAGTCATAAGTCATGGCTTAACCTTCCTATAATTCAAATTCTAAATTATTTATACATTTCTCAATTGTTTTAGCATCGTTGGTTCACATATCAAGTTTACTCTCATTCAAGTTCAACCAAGCCTTGACTGTATACCTACTGACATCCTCTAAGTCATTATTTAATTAAAAAATTATCCCCCAAGTTTACCTTAATTCACTTCATGGGGAAATTACCACAAAAGGCAAAACTGTGTGAATCCGGGCATCCTAATCGATTCGCTATAAGCAAGTCTTCTTCTTCCTTACATTTTTACAATTTCTCACCATTACAACTTTCTCAATTCTACTTGAAACTTGACCAAATTTCAAACCAACATTTATAAACGTTATGTAAGTGTATAGGAACGATTTCCAATGTGATTCTAACATTAATCATCACACATTTAATCCAAGAACCAATTATCTTTAAATCCATAAAACTCTAGTTTCCCTTGTTCTTCATTCATAATCATTCTTAAACCCAAATTTCTTCCATGTTCTTTATTTAATAACTGTACTACCCCGTATTTTCGAAGACTTAAATAATTACGTGATTTATTATTATTGTGTGATTAATTAAATTAAAATGTGAGAATTAATTATTAATCCGGATTTAAATTTGAACGTTTACTAGCATGAAGAGAAGTTAGTAATTATTAATATTACTGTAATAAATAAGTAATATGGATTGACGATTTTATATAACTTGTTGTGATAGAGAAATACAACAGTTTGATATATTAAGTCGGGACGCGCGTGAGAGTCATGTCAGGATTAATTAAGTGGAATATAAAGGTAAATTATTTTTAAGTAACTCGTATGTTCATTTGAAGTGCACCATTGAGTCCGAAAGGGTCGAGGTAGTTAGAAAACTCTGCTCGGGTATTTTATTTGGACTCTGGGACATTTCTAGGCCAAGTCGGCACCTGGTAGGGGTAGTTTTGTAATTTGGATTTTTTTTGGAATTAAATGAACGAAAATTAGAGGAATATTATATCAGCTAATTGGAGATAATTAGGGTTAGGTTAAACCAAAATCAAGAGAGAGCCACAGTGGGTGAGGGATAGCAAATTCCAAAGGAGGAGAAACCGTTTTCACCACCTTGCACAACCACCACCACCATCGTGTAGATCGGAACGCGAGGAACGCATCCATACCAATAACATCAACGGATCATACCTTCGAAATCGAGGCAAGTGTTTATTGCCTGCTTTCATTAGAGATAATTATGTTCATGTCAGTCTGGGTTAATAAACCTTGTGATGAATATTAATTTCGGTGAAATTTTATAACTATATCATTAACTAGGGATGATTTCATAAGGGTTTGAATACCATATGTAGATAGCATGATGGCTACAAAATTTGGATGATTTCTATGAACTAATCTGGGTTTAATTTGAAATTATGCATATTAATTTAAGAACTAGGGTTCTTGACAATAAAATTGGGGAGTTCGAATAATATGAATGATTGGTGATGATTTAATGATTCTAGGTTCTTAGAACTCATTTACAAATGTTAGGATTCGATTTGGGAATAATTGATTGGAGTTTGGGATGATATTTTAGAGGTTTTAGGGTTGAAAATTAGTGAAAAACGAAGTTGTATAATGTTGAAGACGAAACAGTCTAGGTCGCGTGAAGTCGCACAAAGACGAAACAGCCCAGGTCGCACGAAGTCGCACGATGGGCATTGTTCGAGCGAGATTGGTATCTCGCGAGAAGTGGTTCGAGCGACGTAGGTATGTCGCGCGAAGAAGGGTTCGAGCGACATGTGTAAATCGTTCAAACGACTTGGCTTTCTGTATCGAGCAAGATTGTAATTTTTAGGGCATTTCCTATTTTGCCGCTATGTTAGTAAACGATAGATTTAAGTGAGGAAAATTAGTGTTTGATGAACCCAAAATAGTTCGGAATTATTAGGAGTTGTTTAGCTGTATTGATTCAAATATTCGTGAAGGTGAGATTACCTTGGAGATTACGAGAGAGAGATAATCGTAATTGTAAATGCGTCAAGAGTATTAAGTGAGAAATACTTATGATATTAGTTCTAATGATATGGAACTTATAAGAATAAAAAAATCAGTTGTCAATTGCAGACTGATTATGATTTTGAATTAAGGATTTTCGGGTGACATATTATCCTTATAAATATATTACGAGAGAGGGAATATAGTAATTTAAAACATGTTGATAGTATTTAGTGATAATAATACTAGGTATGGAATATGACATTTGGTTGTCTGTATACCGTTTTATTTGATGGGTTGTGTGCATACCTATATTTGATATATTATGTGTATGACATACCTACCATACATGCTATCACGGGAGGTCGGCTTTCGAATCAGAGGCATCTAATCTATGTCTTCCTATGGGGGGGGGGGGGGATTTAGATCGGTACCTTAAGAACATAGGACTGTGAATGGCTTATTTATGAGTTACTAAGTCAGTTGACCATGGGAGCGTAGGTATGTCCGTGACCCACGGGTATGTAATCTATGTTCGCCTCCAATATGTGTGATTTGTTTATATGGTTCATGGGAGATTTCCGAACCGATAGTCCTTGTTTGGGTATGAGATGTACTGGAACATGATAGCAGAGTATGCAATGCACTACAAGTATATCCTTGGGGTGATGTGTTAGTATATGTATAATAGTGGTGGATATTTATATATACTTGTGTTATACTTACAATGTGATAATTGTAGGCTTTTAAAATTGGGTTAATACATATATATAATAGTGAAAGATATATATGTATGCTTTTGGTATATCTAAAATGAGACAGTATCAAATTATTAAGATAGTGAAATCTTCAGTAACGTAAATAGTGAATACTTGACTTTAGTGTGTTAACACTTAATTAAAATGATAAATGTTGTGATTAAATACAGAATACTACTACGAGGGGTAAATTGAAGGATAAGACTTTTCCTAGATATAAGTATATCATATGGCTAGGATGGATTAGATGTACGTTAGGCATTCACACTAGTCGAGAGGTGAGAATCTCATGTGAGATTTCGAACTAACATGCATATAATACTTGCTTTAATGCAGTTTTAAATACTTGCTAAAAGAAATATTTTTACACATCGGGCTCTGACCCGTCTCTTGCATTTCTTCTCTTGTTTTCTATATATATATGTATTAGTACAGGTGCCCAGTCACAGGGACACCGGTTCTAGATACTTGGATAGTTTTCCGAGCTGCAGCTGTTGTGGAAGTTGCGGGTTATTTAAGATTAGACGCTTCTCGCATTTCATTCAGTTTCTAGTTAAGATATCTCTGTTAGGGCATGTGTCGCCCATTCTCAATAGCAGAGTTATACTCAGTTTCCTTTGTAGTTCTTCTCAGTTGGTTTGAGTATTTTTATGGTTTGGTTTGTAACTGTGAACTGGAAGGTTTTATCCAGTCTTATCTATTTAGTATTTGTTTCAGTCAGCATTGAATTCTTGTGTATGGTATAATTACATGTTCAGAATGTATTAAATTAATTGGTTTCAAGTTTAATTGGAAAATGTTTTGACACTAGCTTAATTAAATGTTAGGACATTAATTGGATTTAAGTTTTTGACAGTGATGCGAAGAATGAAACAACCGAACATTCTGTTATAAATTTTATAAAGGACTGATCACCCGATATTTAATTGGGCGGGGTGTCACAATAATTTTTTACTTTAAGATTTTAAGAACTATATGTTCATTATACCCGAAAAACTATCCCAAATCATAAGCTTTAACCATTTGAACCCTAAGAACATTAATTAATCATCACATATACAACCCTACACTACATGTGTATTGTATCCTTCTAAAAACATGAAAGATAAACACTTGCCTAGTGTTTGTAGGTCTGATTTGTGCAGAAAAGTTGAAGATTTTTCTTCCTCTTCTTCCTACCTAAACTCCGGTGGTGGTGGTGGTACAATAATGGTGTGGGGAAGCTTGGAATTCTTCACTTTCCTCCTCTAATGGCTTATCTTCATTTTTGTAACTGATAACCCTAACATCCTTAACCCACATGCTGACATAAAATTATTAAATTCGTAGGTCCCTTTACCCCAAAAAGTTAAAAGATAAAAATACCCTCTCGGGGTGTTGGTTTGGCCTAAAAATGCCCCGGGTCCCAATACAAACCCCAAAGTAAACTTTTTTTTACTATCACGACCCTTCCAAACCCACTGGCATACTCGAAATAACCATTTGGATGACCTATAAATAAGTTATATTTTATTTAATAAATTTAAGTCTCGACACGACTGACACATGTGTCTCGACTAAATTACCCTAATTGCCGTGTTACTCACTCACGACAATCATAATATATTATTACAAATTTATTACTTGCTCACTATGTAATACTCAATATAATTCATACAAATAAATAACAACCCTTATCATAGTAATCAATATTTATCTTAACCCAGATTAATTTCCCATTTTAAATTAATTACCCTCCATTAAAAATCATTAAATATTATGGGTGTTACAACCTGGATCTCCAAATATGATGTGTGGTTCACTTGATCTAATATACATGACAAGTGTATCAGGATCATCGATAATACTCACAATATTGTTATGAAGTGTATTATCGATATCATGTTGTATTTCATCTTATACGAATGGTCCAAAAGCAAGTATTTAGTCCTTCCCTCTATGCTCTCACAAGTTAATATTTCTCTTGGGTTTGTGAACCATTATTCAATCATCCCATAAATACAAATAATTTGTGATAAAAGCACTCTCTGGTCCATAGGATCATAAAATTGAGAAACCTTATTTCCTTTTAAGTACCTATAAAGATACATTCCTCTATACTTATTTCCACCATTGTTGATTCATTCATATTACACTCTGTAAAATCTAATAATAGGTTGATCAAATATAAAATAAATAATACATAAGTAGAAATAATTGAGTACCACTCTAACCAACTGTAATAAAATAATGCTTATAAAGTAAATTAGTGAATCAATAATAAGGTGGAAGCCTAATAAAGTATAATGTCGTCATTGACATACTAAAGTCTAACAGACCATAGTAAAATTATTTCAACAAAATCCCAAAATCAGATAATTTAACTACTACATAAGTCAGACTCAACATAATATAAATATAAGTAAAGAAAGTGAATAGGCATACCCGATAACTACTTCCTAAAATAGGCAAGAAAGCATGACATGCAAATCAAAATATCAGGGTGAAGGCGGGAATGACGACCTCGGTCTTGAAAAGTGAAGTAAAAAACAACTTTAACACCAAGTCAAAATGGAATAAGTTATAATTTAATATGGGCTAGTATATCACTATGCATCTTCATCTCATCCTTTAGTTATTTTGAAGTTTATCCCAACCCAAACAACCCTAGATATCTCATGCATCTAAACCCAAGCTCAAGTTATCCCATGATTAAGTACTATTCATGTCAATTGAATATAACTAATGAATCCTAAATACCTCTGCACCAAATATCTCAAGTGTATAGGTATATAAACAAAAACAATCAGACAAGCTACTTTTAATAGGAGCAGGTCCCAATCACGTAAATAATAAATGGTCTCCATTCAAGCCCACATATAATGAAGGCCTAAACTAAATCATTCGGGGATCTCTTATATTGTATTGGGCATAATTATAGGTTTTCAATTACTTATATCCCTAAATAATATGTGAAGGATAATCACTACACCTTCACACTAATAATATAGCCCCATGTCAAATCTATATAAAAGTATCCCCCGATTTTATTACCACGGGATAACACGAGTACGTCATCACGTAGTGTTGGGGTAAAATGACCAAGTGTAAATCCTTTCTCTAGCATTGGAGTACCAACGCGGTTGACATCGTATGCAGCCTATAAGGATATCCCCTCTACTATGTAATAGCATGATGACTCGATATCAAGTACGTTGCACATAAAAATACAAGAATGGTAAACATAAGCATACATAGTCTACTAAGTCTTATTTTTATGTATCTCTCATCCTAATAATCCTCATAAAGTTAGGAATCTCACTAAAAATACCAAAATACAAATCTTTAAAATGATATCGTCACCTTCCTTCCATATATATTAGTACCTACAAGCTACCCTAACCAATCCATGTTCCCTTAAATCCATACGTACTAATGATTACACGTCACTAGGAAAAACTAGATGGGTCAATTGATCGACTTTCGTCGATAGATCGATGGTTAGAGGGGTCGATCGATCGACGACCACTAATAAATCGATGGTACCATATTTCATCACCTTCCTAATACTTGAATTTGATCCCTCAAACCTCCATTATACTGTTCCAAGATCCTCAATTCCGTTCACATATAGTTGTAGTAGCATCAATTAACACCTATTAAAATCAATTTTACACACTTATATCATGATTACAAGGTTATTTACAAATCTATGTTAAGAACCCAAGTTATGTGTAATTAATCTAATTTGGTTCAATTATACATAATTTTGATAAATTATGAAGGATATTTTTACTCTTAAATAATATATATTAAATCCCTAAACATGATATAATAATTCCAATTCATATCCAAGAAGAATTACTCAAAATTCAGATTATGTAATTAACCTAGTTTCTTTATTTTTATTAAGACAACTACAATTTAAACTAATTGTACTCCAAATCATATTATAATTATCGTACATTTTTATTCTAGTGAATAGGAATGTAATACAAAAAATAGATTCAAATCCCAAATAATCTTGCCTCAATCCAAATTGTGAGTATTTTTACCCAAAAGCTTCCCAATTCCCCTGTTTCTCTCGAGGATCCTTCTCTATAACCTTAGGGATCCTCTGTAATTTTGAAATATGAATTCGAGAAATCCTAATAACTCCTTAAAACCTTGAATACACTAAAATTAGGCTAAGATCCTACAGAGTACTAATTCAAACGAGCCTAAAAACATCTCCAATAAGACTACAAAATGACACAAGTCCTATAGTAACCCAATGGGCCTAAAACCCATAATTTTATAATAAGTAGACATTATATGTGTTCTGAAACCAACTTGAAAATTGCAAATTGGGATAAAAAAAATTTAACAATTTAATCTATAGTAATCTAATGGTTCTATATTTACTTAGATTAGATCAGTGCAATATGGAATTTTAGAAAACTATTTAACGATCGCTAGAACCCAACACTGAAGGGATAATGCATATAAGGAAACCCTCAATACCAAATCCCTTGCCTTCTGTAGCCGCCCATAATACACAGCTATATTAAAATACTTATTTAATGTTTTATGATCTATTAAATCTTATTTCTTATATGACATATATAACACATATAAAAAAATAATGTAGTGACATTACATCTCACGAGAAATAAATAAGAGAAGATAATTTGGCAATTTATTTATCGAATAAAATGTGGTGTATTACCTTTTCCCCTTAAATGCAGAACTTTATCCTCGAAATTCAAAATTTACTTGACTAGAATAAATATGGATACCTTGTCCTCGTGTCATCCTATCTCTCCCATGTAGATTTTGCCTCACAATGGTGCACCCATTGGACTCTAACTAACAGAAAGACCTTAGATCACAGAGTTTACTCTCTTCGATCAAGAATATGCCACTACTTCTTCTCGTAGCTAATGTCTTGCTGTATCTCAATACCATGGAGGTTTATTTACTGATAGGCATCGTCATCCCTAAAAAACAACCTCAACTTGGACACAAAGAAGACATCGTGTACCTACCGAAGATGATCGAGTAATGCCAAATGATATTCCATCAGACCCGCCCTAACTATTATTTTCAAGGGACTAATGTATCATTGAACCAACTTCCCTTTAATTGGAATCTAGCCACACGCTTTATCGGAGAAACCGTCACTAACACCTGATCTCCCAGGTGAAACTTTATTTTATGCTTCTAGTTTTGGGTGTAACTCTTATATAGGTCATGTGATGTCGTCATATACACTCGGATGAGTGCCACCATCTCTAGAGGTGTACTAGATGATGTTCGACCCAAAAATTCCATGTACCTCTCTTTTTAACCAACTGATAGGCGAACGACACGGTCCTTTTTAGAATGCCTCGTAATGTTCCATCCTAAATCATCTGCGGGTGATTATTATTGTGTGTAAATTTTATGAGTGTCAAGTGTTGTCCCAACTTTACTCAAGATACTATATGCAATCCCTAAGAATCTCTTCAAGAATTTGGTTCAATTGCTTAGTATGAACATATCACCGAGGGTGAAATGTCGTGATCATGCTCAGTCTCATGTCCATATCATCCTAAAAACCCTTCAAAATTAGAAAATGAATGTTTTATCCCTTTCGGACAATATATCCATTAATACCCCATGAAGTGGTACTATATATGGCATAAAAATCTAGCATACTACTCCACTGTGTAATATATTTAACCTAGAAGGAAATGTTTCACCGTCATCCGTTTGTCGATAATCACCAAAATGGATTTGTGATTCTTATGTGTTCTCGATAATCCTATAATAAAATCCATGGAAATGCTTTCACATTTCCACAGATAAATCTCCAAAGGTTGGAACTCCCCGGTAGATCTTTAGTGCCAAGCTTTTACTAACTCACATGTGGTAGAACTAGAAAATATGATATATGCATATCCTGTTACATCTTATCCCTTCCTAAATGTACCTCGTATAGAGAACCGTTTGCCTTAGTTAATACTATCTTTCGCACATTTGGTTCCTCTATAACTGGTAGTCATCCTTGGGACCCTAATCCTCTATGTAATAAAATCAAAAAGAAAGAAATTTTAGCATCTATGATCCCATTCTTCTTCACCTGAAATAAAGGGTACAAC
Organism: Sambucus nigra; assembly: GCA_949130495.1. Taxonomy (NCBI): domain Eukaryota; kingdom Viridiplantae; phylum Streptophyta; class Magnoliopsida; order Dipsacales; family Adoxaceae; genus Sambucus; species Sambucus nigra. The sequence continues at coordinate 170,998,944 of OX422219.1, forward strand.
CCTTATACCTAAAGCACCTATGATATGATAGTCGGGGTAAGAGTAATAACAACTAAGAAAGAATCCACTAGATCTATATCACGTGTGGGGCTCCACAGTGTTGGATAATTATCTCATAAATTACCCTCATACTCTACCCATAATACCTCTAAAGTAACAGTCAGACTCTATCTCAGTTCATTATCCACCACATTCGCTTTCCACGGACGGTACTAAATCAAAAAGTGAGAGTCTTTCCAAAACTCGATCCACGTCCACTTTATCTTGTTCAGATCCCTAAATGTGAATAGGTATCGAAGCCTCTTGTAATAAGGAAACGAAGTGAAATTCTCGCATAATAGATAGTGTCTCTAAATATAATGGGTGAAAACTACTTTCGCCAACTCCAAGTCATGAGTCTAGTAATTGATGTCATTAGGCTTAAGCTTCGGGATGCATTAGCTATAAGCCTTTCATCCTACATCAACATGCCTCTTACACCTTGTAGTGATGCATCAGTATAAACCATCTATTCGACACCACCTTACAGTTAAGCAAGAAAATGTTTGGTGGTGAGCTTCTACTTGAGTTCCTCAAATGCTCGCTAATAATCAACAATCCATATAAAGGGATTCCCTTCTAAGTGCGGTGAGTCAGTGGCTTGGAAATCTTTTAAAAGCCTATTATAAACCTCCTGTAGTACCTTTCCAGACCCAAGGTTCTCCTAACTTACTTAGTTATCATGGTTTGTACCCACTCTAAAAAAACTTACTAGGATAAACTCAAATCCCGACCTTAAATACGACATGCCCCAAAAAATGAACCTCTCGTAGCCAAAATCCACACTTAGCATTTTTTCTCTAAGCGTAAAAAAAGCCACCTATAATTGTTATTGATGCTCATCCTTGGATTGATAATATAAAAATCTGTCATTAGTGAAGACAATGAGAAATCGATCCAAGTATGGATGAAACACATGATTCACCGGGTCTATAAAAATTGTCGACACATTGGTCACCAAAAATTGCATGACTCAAAACTCATAAGATTCATAATACGTTAGAAAACATATCTTCCTAGTGTACTCTTTTCGATTATGTAATTGGGGATACCGTGAGTGGAATTCAATATTGGAAAGAATATTGTGGCCTCAACTGGTTAAATAGGTCATAAATATGAGGGAACATATACGTGTTCCGTATCGTGACGTTCTTCAACTCCCTATGATGCAGACGTAGTCGGAGTGAACAATAATTCTTATTTACAAACAACACATTAAATTACCATGGACACGTGCTCCTCTATATTAAACGTTGACTCAACAACTATTAGATCTTTTCATGTGACTCTCGGATCTTTAATGGATCAATACATGATGGTTCTTTCGCTATGGTCCGAGTGCTGCAAAGCCAAGTCAATACATAATTGTATCTCATAATTTCAGTACCACCTCAAACACATTCATAGATTCATGAATAATCAGAACAAAATACAATGATATGATAACCTTCGAAGATAAAGTCGAATCTAATTTGCATAAGTGTGTGCTAGATCCTCCCTTGAGCCTAAGTATATTTATAAGAATCAACCTCTTCGAAAGCGAAAAAATAAAATCCTATCCCAGTAGTTAATATATGCATACTACATAGATATACAAACAATAACACTAACAATATGATGATGTCTCATCTAAGAAGTCAATAAAGGGGTTGGAAACTAAGTCGACAAATTAAATTTCCTCGTCTCCATAATAACGATGTAAAGCATCCCTCTACTAGCTGTGATATCCAAATAATAATAATGTCAGTAATGAAATCTATATATACCAACCTCATAATGAATGCACCTATAATTAATAGGCTTAAACTATTTAAGATGAAAATTAGACTCACATATGTGAGCCGTAAACAAACCCGTAACCATCCCCAAATGGTACCCTAAAATACTTGTTTTCAATATGGCATCTAATAACTAAGTTCCCTCACTCTCCACACGTATAACACCTTTCAATAAAGGAATCATAAATATATAAGCCCTACTAGAAGACTTGATGACATTTCCTTTATGGTCATTTCTACTAAAACTTGTCTCGTTGGGCTTGCTCTGATTTTACATGACTCCACTAGTTAAAATTTCCTTGTCTCTACTGGTCATGCAAAGGATATTTTCTACTCTTCGAAACATCTTGGGAACTTCCCCCATATGGTTACCTCTTCCACATGAAGTTCTCCTTACTCGGGTCAACACCACAACATCTATATTCATTTGGGTCTAGTTAGCATTAGTCTTCATAAATTCTGTAAACTCTATCCTTTATTTAATTGTGACAGTCTTGCTGATGTTGGAATGTTAGTTCCACCAGAAGAGTGAAAGTGATGAAAAATGATTACTTAATAACATCTGGAAGACCATTCATATACGATTTATGGTCACTCAAAAAGTATTCTTGTAATCTAGCTGATAACACGGATATCCATTCTTTTTTCACATCACTTTTCCCATACATAAAGAGAAAGATAACTTAAATCATACTCATACTAGCAACCATGCATTCATTTGTATGAGGTTTTTAGAAACATAATCTTAAATCCCTCATGCATAGAGAGTGGAAGTATTTCCCTCGAACCAAGCATTAAGAAAATACTAAATGTCTCATGTCCAAAGTCACAAATTCACGAACGATATCAACCTCATGAATCAAGCATCTCACAAAAAAATTCCAAACCAGGAACCATCCTAACACACTGTAGGAATTGTGATTCTGGAACGATGGCAGCCAATAGAGGTTTTCATTTTACATTTTAATTTTGTTAATGTTAATGCTCCAAATTAACCAAAGAATTCAACAAGAAAAGACGATGAATGCATTCAAGGTCCTAGGACACTGGAATCTCTAATGTTTGGATACCACAAGTGACACCTCGTAAAATCTAATAATAGGTTTATCACATCTACATTAAATAATATAGGAGTCGATACAAATTAGTAACATGCAAACAAAATTAAAATATAATGATGTTCATAAAGTAACTGATTGAATCATTAATAAAGTGGAAGGATAATAAATTCTAATACCATAGACTGTCCCAATATAATCCCAACATGATATAATAAATTATAACATAAATTCGACTCAAAAATGTAAATATTACTAATGAAATTTGATATGCATACACAACACATACATTCTTACAATAGGCGGGAAAGGATGAAATGAAAATCGAAAGATTCGAACTGAGGCAGGAATGGAAGCCTAGATCCTAATAAGTAAAATTTGATAATAACATTAAAAGCAAGTCTAAATTGAATACAATTGTAATTGAATTTTGTCTACTAAGCTACTGCGCGACATCTACATGTATTTCAATTGTTTTTATGTTTATCCCAACCAAGCAACCCTATATATCTCATGAGTCTAAACCCAAGCCCAAGTGGTCCCATGAGTAAGTATTATTCATCTTAACTGAATCTAACTAATGGATCCTGAACAAATCTACACTAAATATCAAAAGTGTTCAAGAATATGAAAGGAAAAATTTGAAATCGAGTCAATTTGGTTGCCATTGGCTTAATTCAGACAAAACGTTTTGATTCATATGCTAGAGTTATTTTTTTCCTTTAAGCATTTGACGTGTCTAGATGAAGGCGCCATGGAAAAACTTCAAAAATTTTAAAATCTTGTTGTGTTTGATTCTTCTTTACGTCTTCATGTTCCAAGGCTCTCATAGGTTTTAGTGCGTATTCATTTTGAGCCGTGGATATTTTATTTGGTATTAGATTTTTATAAAATGATTTAAAATGTTTTTGAAGATTTTTTTATGAAAAATTCATTTTTTGTTATGACTTTAAATATCGTTAGAACAAGTTTACATTGATAATTAGAATAATAATCCTTCATTTGAACTAGATATATAATGTTGCCTTTCGAGTTCGCTCTGGAATGTCATTCGAAGTTTCCTTCGAAGTCGTTTGAGCGAGAATGGGTACTTCGTTCGAATGAGAAGTAAGTTATTTGGAACAAGTACGCTTGTTTTATTAAAACATTTCTTTTCAAATACTTAATCCCTATATTTTTGCAACAACTTTCCCTGTAATATAAATGGGGTATTAGACTTCTGATAGATTCTTTTTTAGAGTTCTTTTTGTGTCTAAACTCTCCAAAAACCTTAGTTTTCACCCAATAAGTTTAGGATCTAAGATTTATATTAGATATTCTTTAAAGATCCTATTTTTAAGAAATAAATTTTATTCATTTACATCTTATGTTGAGAACATGTTTCGTGTGGTGGACTATGTACTTGATTTTCTGTGTTGCGTTAAGGAAGTTGTGGATTTTGTGTTCCAATCCGTATATGGTTGCGAAGCCTAGATCGATGGTTATCGAGGTGTGTGCAGACTCAATCATTATGTCATATTATGTGGTTCAACTCCTATATTTCACTATGGAGGAGAGGATGAATATTGAATATGTGTTAAGGCTTGTGGTGATTGAGTTGTGGCGTAAGTCATCTGTCATTTTGTGTAATTCCCCATCATAGTGAATTGCATGGCTAGGTCGTTCGAGGTTTTTCCTTTTTTTTTTTGATTTTCAAGGTATATCGGGGTGTTGCATAATTGTTTTTCTTATTCTATCTGCTAACACCTAGATGAATGTTTTAGGTTAAATAAATATGGAATGCTTTACTAAATTAGTATTTTTAAAAGATTTGATCTTTAAAATTATAAAATTGGCATCGGTCTTCAATAAAGTCACCTCGGAGCTCCGTTTGTTCCCCATCTACCTCTTTCGAGTTCGGTATCCATCCACTTTCCATGGAGAACACAAATCAAGTACTAGTTGGGCAGCCAGATCTGATGAAAGTTTTAACTCAGCTCATGTACAAGATTGACAACCTTCAGACTGAGGTTCGAGAGATGCAACAAAACTAGGTTCCTGTTCCTCAAGATCCTAAGACCCTATTTCCTCAGGCTATGGGTCCACCCGAGCCTATCTGGGTTCCTGAAGAATATCAGCAAGATCCATGTTCCCCTCCTGTTAATGGGCCACCGCCTTCCCAGCTTCCAATGCCAAACCTTACCTATCCTGGGACTAACTTACCTGTGATCATTGATCCGAAAGAGGAAGAATTGAACAAGGTCAAAGAAGATCTCAAGATGCTGACTAAGAAGTTCCACCAAGTCAGAATATCCAGAAATTATATGGACTAAATCCACATGTCTCCTTATCCTAAGACAAGGTTACCCGAGAAGTTTAAGATGCAGAATATCAAGAAATTCGGAGGAAGTGGACCATCGATTGTTCATTTTCGCAGTTATCACCGTTCCATGACTCTCCTAGGGGAATCTGAAGACGTGATGGCCCAATTATTTTAGAAAACTCCAAAGGATAGCGCTCTCTTATGGTTTTTGTCTCTCGAGGAGTCCATAGTCCATAGCTGGGAGGATGTAGCCCATGAATTCATGTCGTAGTACAAATATAACGAAGAGCTTGAGGTCACCCGCCATGATTTAGAGATGCTCAAACAGAACTCTGAGGAATCAACCAGTAACTTCATATCCCGATGGAGGGAAAAGGCAGTCACTATGAACAATTGGCCATCCGAGGAAGAACAAGTCAACATAGTGAAGAAGAAGAAGTTCTTGCCCCATGTCCGAGAAACCATGGGAGGACAATAATATCCCCACATTCGAGTCCCCAGAGACGTAGAAGTAGAAATTGAGGAAGGTCTTGCTAAAACAGATTTTGAACCAAAGAAAATGTCCGGACAGTTCACCCCTAGAGAATATGATAAACCTACCAATGCTGGAGTCTCAACCATCAACAATATCTCTCAGCTAACCAATTCGTGGGAAACAGAAAGCCGCCATGTCCCAGTCGGAAAGGAATAAACCGAGCTCCATTCTCACCTCTCAAATGTTTATCATGTCCGATTAAGACGAAACCTCATCAAACCCTTGGTTCCTCGTCCATTTCCAAATCCACTCCCAAGAAACTTCAAGGCAGATGCCCATTGCGCCTTTCACCAAACTACTAGTCATACCACCGACCAATGATTTCACCTCCGAAACGTAATCCAAGGTCTAATTAATCGGGGGACCATTTCCCCACCAATCAATCCTAAGACAAACCCTACTCACAACCCACTCCCAAATCATACCAATGCTATGTTCCTAGAAATGAACCTAGAATTTGATCCCTTAACTCAAATCACACCTATACACTCTCCCAAACCTCTCCAAACTTGCCCATATTTCCTCCTACACCCTTTTAGCCTCACTGATTAGGCATTGTCACTCCTAACCAGATCATGCATCGCTGTCCGTACCCATTCTGAAAATGGAGGTATGGAATTATCTGAAGTGTTAAACCAACTTCTAGAGTCCAGGATGAAATTCCCCTCACAGATGATCATTAATTACCAGAGGTTAATCACATTGTTGTTGGAAGCACATAATGGCCCGAGAGTCAGACAATTGGGTGGTACCAGTCGATGAAGTCAAACTAGATGATGTCGTCCAGATCATGATAGAATTATTCAGGCAAACCAATGACATTTGTAGTATGAGCGAGTTACTTGATACTCTGAAATTACAAGGGCGCCTGGTCCCTTCACCCTTACATATCCCTATAGAATGGGAAGATATATATAAAGAAGCCATTAAAGTTGTGGAATGCATTAACTTTACATGGAAAGACATAATTGTTGCCACCGAATGGGGGTGGGGGAGGGGGGAGAATTCGAAGATTCAAATAAAAAATAAGCTTTCGAGAAAACGAACCCGATATCTGACATGTGTGGGATGATATCATTTGAGGATCTCCTGAGAGAAATAAACAAAGTGGCAGAACAACCGGAGATTGACAAAGAAATAGGGTTCATGTTTTTCCCTTCTTCATTAAATCGCATGACCAGATCAGGGAGGCATTACCAGATCCCAAGCTCACTACCATCCAATGACAAAGGGAAGGGAGTTGACAACCTTTTTATGCCAGAAATGACCCTCGGGGAAAGCAAGATCCTCGATCAACAGAAGAAAACTCAACCTAACATCAGGCTATGGGGGCTTTTCATGTCTTCCCAATTGCACATAAATTATTTGATCAAGTTGCTCACTGGACCCATAGTTCCTCCTTCTACCACACCAAAAGAAGCGGTAAATTTAGTTGGATCCTTGACCTCTACCCAAATGCTATCCTTTTTCTAAGAATAAATCCCCAGAATTGGGCCAAACCACAATCATGCACTTAACATCTTCATCGAAGTTGTGGGGAAGGTCGTACCACTCTTTCTTGTTGATAATGGATTCGCCTTGAATGTTTGACCATTAAGAACCTTCAAATTCTTAGGACTGATGGAAAGTGATCTCGATCGAACCTTCACTATTGTATGTGCCTACGATAATACCCTTCGAGAGGTGATGGGATTCATAAAACTTGTAATAGGGGTTGGCCCTATAAACCCTATTGTTTAAGTCCAAGTTATTGGCATCCCAACTTGTTTCAACCTCTTACTCGGACGACCTTGGCTCCATAATATCAAGGGTGTGTCTTCCTCACTCCATCAGAAATTAAAGTTCTTCATCGACGGACGAGTCATCACCATCTTGGGCAACGATGATAATGACGAGGGTGCAAGTACCTGTAATCCAATCATTGAGATTCAATATGAGTAAAATGGTATTCTCCTATCAGGATTCCAAGTTGAACCATTTCTACTCCCGATAGGGGGTGATTTCAAAGAAAGGGTTTATCCAGAATATGACCCGCATGGCAACGTCAATGTGATTCAGATGTTCAGAAACATGCACTTCATGCCCGAGTTGGGGCTAGGGCAAAGACAATAAGGGATACTTGATCCCATTGAATTGAAGAAAGCTTTCCCCCTTACAGTTTGGGGAATCAACCATTAGAACAAGAGCTCAAAATAATCTGCCAGTATCGACCAAAGAGAAGACTAGACAGCATCCAGACCATCTCATATGACTCCTTGAATGGATGATTCATCAAAGAGGGTGAGGAATTCCCCTTTTAGGGATTTTCGGAACCCTGGTATGACCATACAGACAAAAAGATGAAACCCTAAATGGAAATTTTTTTCCCAACACCATGTATAACCGCTCATCAAAGATACCGAAGATTCTGAGCAAAGTGACTCTAAGGGATCGTTCAACTTGCAGACGCTAGGGCTGGCACTCTATATGGTTCATTCAAGCATTACATCATTTGATCCATCCCACCAGTTTAAAGCTACTGATACACCTCTCCTTAACTGGATTGCTACACCAGTTCTACCTATTGAAATCCCACATAACCTCAATGTTTATCCTATTTCTTCTTCAGTTGTCTATCCTTAATCAAATGTAATCGAGACCTCCTTTGATGAGGTTCTCAATGTTTTTTTCCTATCAATGCAATAAATAAAGATTTTGAGTATCTTGTTGCGCCTTACATTAATTGTTTAGATTATAATCAAACTTTTAATGATGATGATTTTGTAAATGAACAATTCTTAACTGGTCTAAATAAGGTTAATAATGAATAACATAACCGCGTTCAAATTAATGAAGAAGAGACTGTTATTATTAACCTCAGTTCTAGTAGCCAACTGCGCGAAATTAGGATAGGGGCTACCCTTGACGATCATGAGCGCGCACAAGTCGAAGAATTATTGAAGGAATTTGTGGATGTCTTCGCATGGTCCTATAACGATATGCCCGACATTAATCCTGAAATAGCTCAACATGAGATTCTCACTCTTCTAGATTACAAGAGGGTTAATCAAAAGCTGATAAAGCTCAACACTGAATGGTTGCTCAAAGTCAAAGAAGAGGTGGTCAAACTGTTGAACGTGGGTTTCATTCGTGTGATCAAATATCCCACATGGCTAGCAAACATAGTGCATGTGCCGAAACAAGGAGGGAAAGTTCGTATGTGTGTAGACTACCAAGACTTGAAGAAAGCCTCTCCAAAGGATGATTACCCATTACCCAATATCGACATGGTTATGGACAACACGGCCTGTCATGCTCTCAAGTCATTCATTGACGGGTTTGTCAGATTCAACAAAATCAAAATTCACCCACATCATCAAGAAAAAATTGCGTTCATCACCCCATGGGGAACCTTTTGCTACACTATTATGCATTTGGTCTCAAGAATGCTGGGGATACCTACTAGAGGGCTGCCACAACCATCCATCATGATCTAAATCACAATGAAGTCGAGGCCTGTATGGATAATATGATTATTAAATCCAAAACTAAAGAAGGTCATGTTCTCACTCTCTGAAAGTTCTTCGAACGATTGCGATGGTACCAGATGAGACTCAATCCATAGAAATGTGTCTTCGTCATTACAAAGGGAAAATTCTTGGGATTCATGGTCAGTGAAAAAGGGATAGAAGCAGATCCTGCTAAGCTAAAAGCCATACTTGAGATGCCACCTCCCCGAAAGGAGGAACAAGTTTTTGGTTTCCTTGGGAAATTACAATACATCAGTCGGTTCATCAGACATCTCAACACCATTTGTGAACCAATTTTCAAACTCCTCTAAAAGGATTCAACCAAAGTTTGGAATGAGGCCTACTAGAATCTTTTGACCGAATCAAACAATACCTGACTCAACCTCCGATACTCATGCTACCACAACCTTGTCTCCCCTTGATCCTATACCTAACCATAACCTACACTGCAGTTGGGGCTTTGATGGCCCAATACCTTGAACATTCCCATAAAGAAAGAGCCATCTATTACGCTAGTCGTAAACTAGCTGGGTACGAAGTCAACTACACTGCTTTGGAAAAAGCATGTGTCGCGCTTGTTTGGGTGACCCAAGAGTTGTGACATTACATGCTCGCCTTACCCATTAAACTTGTATCTTGAATGAACCCCATCAAGTACCTTCTTGATAAACCCACCTTATCTAGATTAATGGCTCGATAGTTGATGCTCTTAGCCGAGTTCGATATCGTGTACATCATACAGAAAGCCATGAAGGTAAGATCCATCTCTGACTACCTCGCTGACTACCCCATGGAAGAAGTTGATGACTGGATCTCGTAATTACCAGATGAAAACATATTCTACTTCGCTAAAGATGACCTTCGATGGAAAATGTTCTTTGACGGTACGAACAACAAAAAGGGATATGGCATTGGGAAACTTTTGATCACCCCAGATGACTCCCACACTCTTATCGCCATTAAATTAGATTTCCCTTTCACTAACAACATGACTGCATATGAGGCATATACGATAGGCCTCAAGAAAGGTATTCAATACCTAGATGTCTATGGGGACTCTTCCCTCATCATTGATCAAGTGCTCAGAAAATGGAAAGTCAATGACGAGAAACTCCAACCGTTCCATGCCCACTTAGAAGAACTAGCCTCCCAATTCCAAGACATCACCTTCCACTACCTACCTCGAGCAAAGAATAACCTAGTCGATTCCCTTGATACCTTGTCCTCCATGGTCGACATTCCCAAAGGAATAACAATGGCCCCCTTCCTAGTCCGAAAGAAGGACAAACTAACACACTTCTACCACATTGATCTCATCACCAAAGAAGATCCCGAGCTAGTCAGTTGATGGTATTATCATATCTAGCACCTCCTCAAGCCTAGTAAGTATCCCGAGGGTTCCAATAAGAAAAATTGGGCAACCCTCCAAAGACTGGTCGCCCAGTACATCATCTATCACAAGGCACTGTTCAAGAGAAACTTCGATGGAACCCATCTACACTTCATCGTAGGGGCTGCCATTGAAGAGGTAATACAGAGAATCCACAGCGGGGAATGTGGAACCCTCATGAATGGTCACATTCTTGACAAGAAGATCATCCAACAAGGCTATTATTGGGCCACCATGATCCAGGATTGCACCGCCTATGTGTAGAGATGCAGCAAATACCAACAGTTCTCTAACCTTCATCACCTGCCTCCGCGAGAATTATTCAACATGACTTCTCCCTGGCCATTCTCCACTTGGGGTATTGACGTCATAGGGAAGTTTACACCTAAGGAATCTAATGGGCATGAGTTCATCCTGGGTTCCATTGATTAGTTTACCAAATGTGTCGAGGCTGAGTCGTACGCAGTCCTGAATGCGAAGAAAGTGGCCCAATTATCAAGAAAAACATCATCTGCTGATATAGGGTCCTGCAAGAGCTAGTGTCAGATAACGGGTTGAATTTTGATGTAGAAGTCATCGAAGTGGCTAACTATTAGGGGATTCAGAGACACAAATCGTATCCCTACCGACCTCACACCGACGGTGAAGTCGAAGCTGCCAATAAGAACCTCAAAGCCATCATCAGTAAGATGACCAAAAGTTGTCGAGATTGGGCTGACCGAATCCCATACGCCCTCTGGGGCTACCGAACCTTAATTTGAACCTCTACTGGGACTACCCCTTACTCTCTAGTCTACAGTATGGAAGTAGTCCTACCCATGGAGCTGGAAATACCCTTGTTACGTATCCTGCTTGAAGTCAAGGTCAGTAAGGAGGACTGACATCAAAATCGTCTCGATGAGCTGTCACTCTTGGACGAAAGAAGACTGAAGGTGTTGTATCACATATAGGGGTACCATGGACGAATAGCGCGTTCATTTAATAAGAGAGTCAAGGATAGCGGTGTCCGAGAGGTGGATTTATCCCTCAAAGAAATAATAGAACTCATTTGGGACCCTAGAGGGAAAGTCAAGACCAATTGGAGTGGCCCATACATTGTCAAGAAGATCTTGTCCGGTGGTACCTCAATGCTCACCAACTTAGACGAAGAAGAGATTTATCGTCCAGTCAACCTAGACCATCTAAAGAAATTTTACCCCTAGTCCAAAATCTCGACGCGCTATGACTCTTCTCATCTCCCTTCTATTCTAAAAAAATCTCTTTATTTCCCTCTACCCAAAACTATGTGGGCCTAATCCTGTGCAAAAATCATTCTCAGAAAAATTGAAAATTTTCAAAAAACCCCAGAGGTACGTAGGCAGCTCATACACCTTACATGATCACGACCCTTTCTTTTTCAAAAAAAAACTATTCTTTTCTTATCTCCGAGAACGACAGTCCATTCTAATATATATTTGAACAAAAGGATTATGCATGCCTTAGCGATGAGTATAGATAACTCAAAATACAAAATTCATCAAAAGGCACAGCTAGATGATAAAAAACTTATTTATTTAATTAATTATAAATTACAGTGCAATTACATAAAGGAACGGATAACTCCCTGCCCCATACCTTCCTAAAAAGATAAGTAAATTCCCAAATTTATTTCCTAGTACAAAATAAACTCCTCCCAAGAACCCTACCAACAGCTACCAAAGGATCCCGCTCCATCATCGTCATGTACATCCTGGATCCCCAAGCTTCCCCTGCCTGAATGGAGTGCCACAGACACTCCAAGGACCGATAATCTCGAACCAGCCTCGAAAAAACTCCACACCTCCCTCCATGGTATCCGATAAGGTAAGCCACCTTTGTCCAGTCTCCACTTCCAACATCTTACTAACTATGCTTCAACACAACCACTTCATATAATCCCCAGTGATGTGAAAAACTCTCCCAGCAGACTGAGAGGGACGAGTCGATGGACGTCGACTCTCTCACAAAGATCCAAGCCGCATGCATAGACGCTCGGTCAAATCTTCTACCGAAAAGAAGTTTAGTGTCTGAGGTTGCACGATCTGCTCCAAGCCAAATTGGCACAAAAACTACCAAGGGGAATAAAAATAGGTATATCTGAGGCCAACTATCCAAATATATGGGTATTCTTCCAATTTCAGAATAAGCAGCAGTTGTCCCCACCAAGGTACTGACCAGTACAGATTTAGAGCCCTATGCTCCACAAACCAGTTCTTCCAGCTCTCAATATCCAGACCAACACTGATGAAACGACGTGAAAAAAAGTTGGGTACAACCGACAAAGGGTATTCAGGAGGAGTCACCAGGAAAAATATTTCAGACAACCACATGACCAACATCACAGGGCTACCCCTCAGAAAGTCACAACGACCTTCTCGCTAGGCATATGCGCCATTTAAAGTCTCTGCTAGTATCACCGCCGCAGGATTGCGATGGTAGGACATCCATGAAGTAATAGCTATAAGTTATAGGTCCATCAGTAGCTCCCCGGTCACCAGTAGTAATTTCAAAACTAAGCCTAGAACGACAGCTTCGGCATATCTACCATCACTAACGTCCTGCAAATGCACACACCGCAACCCCGTCGGAAGAGAAATCATATCTACAACCACCAGTGATCTGGACACCGAGGATGAAACATAAAGAAGCCCGACCAATAACTCCCATGCAGAACGGGAAAACTCAGGCAGATCCGCAGCAATGCCGGGATTTATCCTCAACGTGGTAGAAAATTCCTCGTAGGTCGGACAGACTTATTCCAAGCAAAAGTGGAATACATGGTCTTCAGGGTTGCAGAATTGTAACTTCGCCATCGGCATGTTCCACTCCATGGGCCGATTACGCCATAAAGAAACTCGACGCATGTTGTAGGTATCATAGTCAACATCATAGGAGCACATCACCTCCAAAGTCTCGAGGTAGTTGGAAAACTCAACACTACCAGGGAGAGCCATCTCATAGAACAAGAAAGTAGGAATATGAAGGTGTGAGGAAAACACTCCACTCTTACCCCTCTTTTATACTTGAAAACTCCCATAAAAGACATAACCTCTGCAGAAATCGAAATAAATCCTATCCCACAAGGTACCAAAGGCTGAAGAGGGTATTAATCAAAGATTTGAATTAATGGGACTGGACTGACCTGCCGATAGGTAGGACAAGGTGCTTGCCGATCGGCAACCCCATACTTTTGGAAATTTTCCTCTTTTGTCAAAATTCAGAAAACTCAAAATATATTGATATTCTCAACAGAATCTCAAAAATCCCCTTTTCATCTTTTTATAAATTCTCATTTTAAATAAATATTTCCTTCAAAATCTCAAAAATATTTATTTTTATGGTCTTAGCAGCGAAGTAAAAAGCGCATGTGCACGCATTCATTCATTCATCATTAACACAAGATAATAAAAAATACCATTGCATTGCATAGATATGTGTTTCTATATTACATTTTGTTGCAGTAAATAAAGAAAATAATAAAACAACGGGATTTATCCCGAACCCACATTCATTTTATCTCTATCACTTGCCCTTTCCCCTCTCTCCCCTAAGAGCTTCCACCCCTATGACGCGCTCTCTTTCCCCTGCGGTGAGATGACGCACCACCACTACCTGAACTAGACTCCTCCCCGGATGAGGCAGACTGGACCAAGCAAGAAGGAACAGGAACCACATCCCGAATATGGGCAGTCGCCAAAGATATCCAGTCCCTAATATTCCTTAGCCAAGTGGTGGACACCCGAACGTGCTGCAAGAAAATGCCAAATCAGTATCAAGAGAAAAGATCAAAAGAAACCAAAGTAGAAGAACATAAGAGATATACCTCAGGACGAAGAACCTCCTCTGTCAAGACCAACTCCTTTGGGTCCATCGCATGAGGACGATGCAGCATAGGCACCATCCCTCCATCCTCCCGCCGAATATCGTATGAAGGAGTATGAAACCCCACAAAGGGGACTTCTGAGGTCGCCACCGCCGCAGATGGCGAAGGACCGCCCCCGTTGTGGGAGGACCCCACTGGCTTACTTGAACCCATAGGAGGGAAGGGCAGTGTATCATATATGTTGGGTGCCATCATCCAGCTCGTCATAAAGGCCATATAATCATATGGCACATCCGTATCGGTGTACAATAGGTAGGACTCACCAATCATCACCGCGATCCTCACATCCTCTAGTAGCAGCCGCTCCCGCCTCATAGACATGAGAGGCCTCACAGGTGGCATCACCACCTCCCCCTCGGTAATCTGTTAGACCACACTCTCCCCGAGATACCAAGAGTGGACAAACTCATACGCTAGCAAACGCCACATCTGTGCATTTACTCTAGTTAACCCCATATCCTGAACGATCATCCCCCAAGGGTAAAAGTTAGCCTAAAAACTTCCTAGCAAAATATAAGGAAATATGGAATCATAGAACCCAAAGGTCTTAGACTGAAGAAGAAAAAAATCTTACCCTATCACTGGTTAGGCCATTCAAGACCTGATGCACCGCCTCTAGAGGGAGATACCTCCTCGAGTGTCGATCGGCCTTGCGCCATTGATGCAACCGACAAAAGTCCCAAACGGTCTCATCTTTAAAGTGATCAACTGGGTATTACACCCAATCACCTCATAGAACCACATTTGTCGAAGATAAGAATTCTTAATCAAAAGAGGTGCATAAGGAAAATGTGAATGCATGAAAGAAAAATGCGCAAATTAAAGAATACCTCAAGAAGATACATGACTCCAGTGAAAGACTGCCAGTAGCACCGTCTGAATGCATCCAAGGAAAAATAGAGGGTCACCAAAGTTAGGCTCCCCCAATCATATAGAAGAATGCTCGAAAACATCCTCAGATATGGTAAAAACCATAAGTGGACAACGTCGTCGCTCGACACCAACAGAATTCCCCCAACACCAGCAAAATGAATAATCGGGCCATCTGCCTCACCTACAGCCCATCCTCCACATCGATTACCCTACCTAATAAAACATCCTTCACCAGCGACAGACGGATAGAGTCCCCAGACACTATCATCCCTACGCCTCCGGCCTCACCCGTAAGGAGCGATCCATGACTATCTGCTCCCCATCGCAATCTAACCCGAGCAGTTGTTGCACATCTATAGGAGTCACCAAAATCTGTGCATAACCAAAATGAAATGTTTGGGTAGAGTCCAACCACCTCTCCCCTAGGGCACATAAGACCATCGTCGAACGAGGCGTCTCATCTAGAATAGACGCCAACCTCCCAAATCCTGCTGAGGATACCACCTAACGCACGACAGGTGGAAGATGCTCCTAGACATCCTTAAGCCCTGTCATCCTGAGGGCACGTATATTCGACAAAGAAACATCAGAGTGCCCGAAAGAGATAAAACTTATCAGAATCGAAGAAAAAAGGAAAACCATTAAAAAACAATTCCAATGGTCATTTTACTTGCATAACCGCCAGGGTTCACCACCCTCGAAGAGCGATGATGCGACGGCTTTCGCAACAAGGTCCGCTCATCCGCAACAAGTTCGAATACGTCAAAAGATTTCTCACTCCCCAAAGCAAGAGGCACCCTATCCCTCCACTCCACGTTCGCCCAGTCATCAACATCCAACCATTCCCGGTGTACTGCAATGCTCACAAAAGCATCCATTTTTTAGATTACAGAATGCTAGAATGATTTGCAGAAGAAAATTACAGAAAGAGAGAAGGCAAGAAGCTATGAAAAATGAGTGGAATTCTCCCCCTTTATATAGGATGCCAAGGGTCATGTTGATCGGCATTGACCCTTTACCTTCTCGAGGAAACGAAAAATTCCATGCCACTACTGAATGGCGCCCTCTACACCATGCCAATCGGCACCTCCCTTAAATTTTTGTACAGAACTTCCCAAAAAATACCAAAAAACCTTAAAAATCCTCAGAAAATTCTTAAAAATCCCGAAAAGGATTTAGAACATTTTCACCAAGAAAATTTCGCACTCCCTCAAGCGAAACCCCTATTTCCCCAGCAAAACTCTCAAAAGACAAGTGAATCTCTCCCCGACCTCACTTATCCAAAACTTTAGGATCATCTCCTATTCCCCAAAGGTCTCAAATTTTTCCGAGAAATACGTCCAAACCCTAGACCACCTAGTCATTTCCCCAGAAATGAGCTCCCCAGCTCAAATAAAAATCACGAGGTAATTTCCCTGATAGAGTTCTTCGAGAACATCACATCTAAAGCCCGCAGAATTGGCTTCAACCCACAGAATTGGTCATCATAACTAAAGCCCGCCGAATTGGCTTCGATCCGCAGAATTGGTCATGCCATCTAAAGCCCACATAATTGACTTCGACCTACAGAATTGGTCATCTCACCTTAAGCCCACAAATATTTCTTCGACCCGCAGAATTGGCCATCTCAACTTAAGCCCGCAGAACTGTCTTCGACCCACAAAATTGGTTATCTCACCTTAAGCCCGCATAATTGGTCATCTCACCTTAAGCCCGCATAATTGGATTCAACCCATAGAATTGGTCATCTCAACTTAAGCCCGTAGAATTGGCTTCAACCCGCAGAATTGGTCGTCTCACCTTAATCCCGCAGAATTGGCTTCGAACCGCATAATTGGTCATTATAACTAAAGATAGCAAAATTGGCTTTCACCGGTAGAATTGGTTATCTTACCTAAAGCCTGCATAATTGGCATCGACCCGCAGAATCAGTCATCTCACCTTAACCCCGTAAAATTTTCTTCGACCCGCAGAATTGGTCATCACAACCTAAGCCCTCAAAATTGACATCGACTGGTAGAATTGGTTATCCCCATCATTGTTGTAGGTCCTCGAAATCATCCTAAATCTTTGGTCATCACTTCCTTTAAGACCATCCCCAGCATGCCCCTTAAGCTTGCATAATCGACTTTGACCTACAGAATTAGTCACTCTCATCTCCAAGCCCTAAGAATTAACTTCGACTCGGAGAATCGATCAACCTCATCCTTAAGCCCTTAGAATTATCTTCGACCCACAAAATCGTTCACCCTCATCTTCAAGCCCTCATAATTGGCTTCGATATACAAAATCGTTCATCCTCATCCTTAGGTCCTCTGAATTGACCTCAACCCTCTGGTCATCCTCTTTTAAAGGCATCATGTGGTGTCTATTCGATGGCTATCGTTTGTTCCAAACTCACCCATTGACGGGATCTATAAACACCCCATTCTAATACCCCTAACCTCTCCTTAGGTCCCTATGACCCTTCTTCATCATTGTAAACCCAACTCATACCCCGAGTAGTGACCGAAAGGCAATCGGGCAGTCCCAGGCTCCATTTGACCAAAAGTCAAACTCTTTAGCTCTAACAATAATCTCGATCAAGGATGAATGAATCTTTGAAGGGAACCGAAACCCCTTTCCAACGATCTACCCTATGAAAAATTTGGACTTACGGTACGGACGAACGATCTGTTTTACTCCGAAAGGTCACTAAATGCATCTAGGCCCCAGTTAACCAAAGTCAGCTCCACAAACCAGGTCAAACTCTTTGTAATGTTTAATTACATCTTCAAACCTTTCTAAAGGTCTGGACCATGTGCAATTTTGACCTACCATGCAGACGAACAATCCGTTTGCGTTCGAAGTTTCCTCGTCCAAAGGACCGACGAGCGCTTCTGAGCCACATTTGACCCAAAGTTAACTCCCAAGCCCGAGAGAAGTCCAAAGGAATTTTAAAGGACTCTGAATTACCTTTATAATGGTTTGCCCCATGCACTATTTGGATCAATGGTTTGCGCTCTATGACTAATTTCCCGAAGGAACCTGAAAGAGACTGACAAATGGCAGGTTTTAGACCCTGCCTATCGGCAGTGTGCCTAAACATACCTGTCGATTGGCAGGATCAGGGCTATGACGATCGGCAATGCCCTGGGCCTATAAAAAGGAGGGCCTAACCTCATTCCAAAAAAAAGATCTGAGATCCATCACTCTCAACAACCTCAGAAAACCCCTCTTGAAGTCAGCGTGATTTCCACATCCAAATCCCTTTCCAACCTTCACCTTTCATCATTTGTTTCATCAAACTTGGTGAATTAAGTATCCTCCATTATCACCCAAGTGCAAGGTCTTCTCTCCAACATCCAAGATCAAGCTCAAGGTCTTCAAGAAGGTCCAACTTTCTCAACTCTCTCTTTAAATTCCCCTAAATTCGCATTAACTTGTTTTATTACTTAGCGCTTTTATTTTCTCATCACACATACCCTAATATAATTTTTATTTAGTATTATTTCACACCTCTTATTTTCATATAAATAAAACCCAAAAAAAACAAGAAAAAGTGGGTTTGCTCATAAATTCCAAACGGGAATTCTCACACTTTTCTTACACTTTTCTCACAACTAAAACACTTTTGTAAACACACACACACATAAGAGAAGTCCCCGATTGGATTTATGGGATAAAACCCACCCCTCATTTTGCATGTAAACTACGTGGAATTTGATGCCTCTATAGGCTACGTAGGCGTCTCGAGGTAAAACTCGTGACTCGAGTCCTATTCCTACTTTCCTCTCATTTTCTATTTTTACTATATTCTTTAAACTCAATTCTCTTAAATTCTATATATTTACATATGCATGTATTTGTTCTTAGTGGTGTATTATTCCATGTGTGTTATCGTTCTGTTATAATGATCAACGCGAGGATAATCGCGTAAATCCTATTTTTTAATACTATTTTTAGGAACATTCTTATGGATGACTAGCTTTATCTCTTCCATGATACAAGTTGATGATTCCTATCGGTGTTACATATACACCTGCACACATATCATGGGGAAAAAAAGGAAAATAACAATAACCCATGAGAGATCGTAAAGGAGGAATGGGTGCCTAACACCTTCCCATTTCGTAACTTAGCCTCCGAACCCTTTTCCAATAATTTTGGTTTCATATGTACCAGTATGTCTTTGGAAGCTGTCCTTCGGGATGGCTCCCTTTTCTTTTGTCTATTTTGAGTAAAATAGACTAGTGACTACATCTCTCTACATTTTTCACCTCTTCAACGACGTCAGTCGAAGCTCTCCCGAGAGGGATGCGTGAGACTAGAATATTCTCCCACCGTGAGGATCGGGGATGGCCACCTTCATGTTAGGCATTTTAGTTGTGATCATATAAAAGACCCTAGGAAGTTGAAGTCTCGTGTTCCCTTTATTCTTGAAACCTGATGCATTAGGTATGCATGTATTTGAGTTAGGAAACCCATTTTAGAGGAACTTAATGTTAAACCAATTGATTCTTGCATGTTTCCATATGACTCTTCACATGTTATATCTAATGGTTAATTGTGTTCGCATTATTATCATACTATAGTTTATGATTCATAATATATGTTTGCTAGTGGTATGACATATGTATCTTTTGTATTTTTATTTTTCATTTATTGGGTCATATAGAAAAATACAAGAAGCTTAAAATATTTTGAAAAAACCAAAAAGATTTTTGGGTTTTGTGTCTTTCAGTTTTACAAATTTTGTGTGACATATTGATGTGTTTGAATCCAATTAATTTTGTATTTTCCATATGACTATGACATTTGGTTATGATTTTCAATACTTAGACCGTTTTTCATCATTCTTGCATGAAGTTATTTTAAACATCATTTGCGTTATGGATTAATCTTTGTATATGCCGCCTCACACACATGCATGAGCTCTTTGAATATTAACTTCACGTGTATGTTTGAGCTATGTGAGATGCTCTACCATCAATCTTATTAGCTACATATTTTGTGACTAGGGGTAATTTGTCCATGTAAGAATAGTTGCCCATGAGAATGTTTGATTTTATTGAAAATATATGTGGATGCACTGGAAAGGTCTACGAAATGACCAAATATCATTTATGGGAAAGTCACCATTGGAAAAAGCCTAATGAAATGATTAAAGGCAATAATAACAAAAAAAATTGCCAAGGCCAATATGTTTAGTTTATTTGATTTTCAAAAATTGATAAATTCAAAATAATTGAGAGAAAAGAAAATATGATATATGTTTATGTTTTGAGGGTGTTATAGTTAAAGTTCAAAGGGGTTGCACAATGAATACCAATTATGCTTATTTTTTCATGACGCTATTGATTTGTAGAATCATCAATATTCTAGGCTTGTATTGTGCTTATTTGTTCGTAGAGTTCACTTCATCTTGTCACTTGAAGCTAAATCTTAGTTTGACAAAGTTTTACGGTTAATTAGAACTTTTTCATCATGTTTGATTTTTTGGGTCATAATTCCTTTCTATCTAGTTCACGCCCATGAATTTCGTTCCACATGTTTAGACACATCGATACTTTGCTAGTATAAAAAGATTATGTGTTTTGTGAAAGCTTTTTTGGCTATATATAATTGTATATATGTGCTCGTATTTTTTTTGTATATTTTGAATATAGTATATATGGTGTCGTTTTAAGTCTTTGTGTATTGCATTTAATCCATGTTTTTCATATACATTGTCTTAGGAATTTATTTTGCATGCTATATGATCATTATAGTATGTCTTATTGGGTTCATTGAAATTTCGTACTTAGAATTCGTAATTTCAAATTGATATCATACTTCATTGCTTATTCATATTTGTATATTTTTGCATCGATATTGATATGGTTTTAACATAGATTGTATTATTTGTTCTTTAGTTTCCACGTTGTGTTTTCTACACTTCACACCATTGCATGACTCTGTTCCTTCTTCCCTATGTTAAAATTGGTATATCATATTTACATATTTAGAAGTACATTTCATTTTTCATGGAGTAATAGTTTTATGCCTTCTTGCTTTGTCAATTCTAGAACAAAAAGGGGGAGAAAGGGTGTATTTTCTTTTTATGATTTGGATATCTGTATCTTACATCTATTGATATTGTTTTAGCCATTATTAGAATTTATTCTTATGTGGATTTTATACTTGTAACATTCTTTTTGAATTTGAAGGTGTGTTT
Source organism: Sambucus nigra (assembly GCA_949130495.1). Classification (NCBI taxonomy): domain Eukaryota; kingdom Viridiplantae; phylum Streptophyta; class Magnoliopsida; order Dipsacales; family Adoxaceae; genus Sambucus; species Sambucus nigra. The sequence goes on from OX422219.1 coordinate 171,020,525, forward strand.
TAGTGTTCAAGTTTCATATAACAAAGTTTTCAAGAGAAAAAAATTACTTATAATTTTTGTCTATCGAGTGTCTATACTCTTTTTTCTTTTGGGGTTCGGATTGAGTCCTTTTAGTGAACTAGACGACCCATAGGGATTTTAATTGTCTTAATTGAGGAAAAAGAATTTTGAGTCAAAGGTTAGGGTTGTTTTTTTCCTTCAATTCTTTGGCGTGTTTGCATGAAGACGTAGAGGCAAAGCTTTAGTCATTACTTCATCATATTGTGTTTCATCCCCATTTTTGTCTTCAAGTTCCAAGGATCTAACAGGTATGAATGCGTATTTAGTTTGAGCATCGGATATTTTATTGGGTGTTAAATGTTTATAAAAAATTAAAAAAATTTTTTTTTTTCAAAATTTCAGTGTTTCATTACAATGACTCGAAATGTTGTTTGAACGAGTTTACATTGGTTTTTTGAACAAGATTCCTTCATTCGAATGAGATCTAGAATGTCGCCGTTTGGGTATGCTCTAGAATGTCGTTCGAAGTTTCATTGGAATCCATTTGAACGAGATTTGGTATTTCATTCGAACGAGAAGTCACTTCGCTCGAATGAGTACGCGTGTTTTTTTTTTTAAACATATTCCAAATCATTAGTCCCAATATTTTTACAACGAGTTTCCCTATAAATAGAGATGCCGGATTAGACGTTTGAGAGAGGATTTTTAGAGTTCTTTTTGTGTTTAAAATCTCCAAAAACCACAGTTTTCACCCAATAAGTTTATGATAAAATATTCATCTTACATATGCTTCAAAGATCCTATTTTTAGGCACCAAAATTTGTTTCTCTACATCTTGTGATGGGAACATGTTTCATGCAGTAGACTGGATACTTAATTTGTTGTGTTGGGGTGAAAATATAGTGCATTCTATGTCCCAATCGATAGACAACTGTTGAGCCTGGATCAATAGATACCGAGGCGTACGTGGACTTTTGCATTATGACAACTTGCATGTGTGAACTCCTGTATTTCACTATGGAGGAGAGGTAAAGATTGAAGATGCATTAAGACCTGTGGGTATCGAGTCGTTGTGTAAGTCATCTGTCATCTCATGTTATTTTATATCATATTGAATTGCGTTGTTGGGCCATTCGAGGTTTTCCCATTTTATGTTTTCCTCGTACATAGGCGTGATGTGGGATTGATTTAATTATTTGATCTTCTAACACCTAGACCCATGTTTTAGGTTAATAGGGTAAAATTAGCTAAATTGGTTCGTTGTTATAAATCAGTTTTAATTGGTCCAAAGTTTTATTGGATTACTATGTTTAAAAGTTTTGATCATTAAAATTAAAAAATTATAAAAAAAGAATTTTTTTATTTGCAATAACAACCTTTCCTTAGCACACACCGTATAGGGGCATTTCGCTTTCTCACCATATAAATAGAGAGAAACAAAAAGTCTACTTTTAACAGGTGTATGGTCCCAGTCATGTACATAAATAATTGGGCTCCATCCAAACCACTACATAACGATGTCCTAATCTAGTGCCTTCAATGTTATTTTGCATCATATTAGGTAGAGCTATAGGTTCCCATATATATATATATATATACCTAAAACATCAATAGGATATGATCACTATACCTTCACACATATAATATATCCCTATACCCAAGCTATATTGAGAAAGAAGCAGTGGATGTATGGAATTGCTTGTATCTTATGCCAAATACAAAAATTCACTTTTTTCAAATTTTACCTTCATTTTATCCAAAGTGAAAATGTAATAAAATAATGAAGCCAAAATTCAAACTAAATAGCAAGAAGAAGAATTTAAGGAAAAATTTGTTTCAATGAAAACCTTTAATTTCAGCATTGTTTAAGAAAAGACACACACTTGATGACTTATAGACTACTTAGAGATCCATTAAGTATAACGTGAAGATGTCTTCAATTCTTCAATAAAAAATGATGTAGTCTGGCATCACCCACAATAAGCAGCTCTTACCTTGGTATCCACCGATCAGCCTAAGGAATTACAATTCCTTTCTTTTTTAACACTAGAGCCTTGACTCCATAATTTAGTAGTAGATAAAATTTCCTCAAGGTTTTTCGAACTTATAACGTGTTCTTTTTTATTTGAAAAATTGTTCTTCAAAAATACAAGGGGTTCGGATGAAAAAATTATAGATTTTAATCACCAAAAGAACTCTAAAAAGGTTTGGAGAAAAGTCGAATAACGCATCTCTATATATAGGTAAAGTTGTTGCAAAGAAATTCACGTTAGATATTTTGAAAGATATGTTTTAAAAAACAAAAACACACGTACTCGTTTGAACAAACTCCACCTCGTTCGAATGACGTCATCAATATCGAACAATTTTTGCGAAATTTTGAATGATTTTCCTGAACTGATAAATAAGGAAACATTCCAGATCCCATTAGAACGAAGGAACCTCATTCTGTAATACCCCATATTTTTATGGCTTTTAAAATTGGGGATTTATTAAATTTAATTGAGTTATTAATTTAATATTTATCCAAAAATAATTGTTTTATATATTTACTAACGTGATGTGAGTTAGTAATTATTGGATATTTATTTAATATTAGTGGATCGTTAAAGTAATAGATGAAATTTATTTTATTAAAATTGTCACGAGTGAATAAAATGGCAGTTATGGAAATCTAAGTCAGGACGTGCATGTGTCGTGTCGGGACTAAATCATTATTATTAAAAGTGAATAAATGATAACTCATCTGTATGGTTGCTTCAAGTGAGCCAATGTGTTCGGAGGGGTCGAGATAGTCAAAATAATGTGCCTGGGGGTTTAGTTTGGTTCTCGGGACGTTTTTAGGCCTATCTGGCATCCCGGGAGGGTATTTTAGACATTTTACATTTTTGGGTAATTAAACAGACGAATTTCCTAAGGATAAATCATCCTTTAGGAGTTTCCTACTAGGGTTAACAAGAACAAAAGCAAAGAACGGCCATTAGAGAAGGGGTGGAGAGCTTCCCAAGCAACTCAAGGCCAAGGACTTGACCGTTTACACCGTCACCACCGCCAAAGCGTAGATCGCGCGACAAGGAACGTAACTATACCACTTTCGTCCACAATTCAGAAACCCAAATTTCCAGGCAAGTATCTATCTAGATTTATTTTTAGTTAATTTTGTCAATTATGTTAGTCTAGGGTTGTTTAGAACTTATTTCATGAAAGAAAGTGTAGTTTGGAGACTAGAATTCATATGTCGTAGAAAATGTAATCATATTCTGGACATCTAATTTGAATGTAGAGGATATACCAAACAATTTCATGGATTTAGAAGTAGAAAATCTGGAAAAGAATTGGAAGAATTGAAATTTAAAGAAAAGATTAGGGTTCTTGAAGTCTATGTGGATTTTACCCCTTTTAAATTGTTATACTGGATGACAACTCACATATTTTACATAAAAATCATATATTTGGGTATATAGTGCTTGTACTATCATTTGTTGGGAGTTTGAGAATCATATATGGAGATTTGGTAGAGGTTGGATATGAATTCCCATAACTGGGTTAATGCAGTTTTTGCCATAACTGCTTAATTGATCGATCGACCCAAGAACATCGATCGATCGACCCCCTTCCATCGATCGATCTACCCCTTCTGGAAAACTGCACATTCCTCTTATTATGGTTTATTCTGATTAAAATACATAGTAACCCTTGAGTATTGTTATTAGAACATTTTGGGATATAACTAGGACCAATAGGGTTTTAGTAAACCCCAATAAGTGAAAATTTAATGTTAGATGAAATTAAGGGTTAACGGGGAGTGATTTACACTTATGTAATTATGTGAACGTTTAATTAAAAGATTTAGACTCATTAGGAAGTTAGACTAGATGGTGAGTGAGTGTGTGCCTACTGAAATTATTCTTAGAATACTTCGAGGGAGGAGAAGTGAGTATGACGTGAATTATAAATGAAAATAAAAATAACGAGCCCGTTATGCAAACTAATCGAGTAAAATGTGTTAATAATGGATATTTATAATTATGGGTCGTGGGCGCACCTAATTTAGAAATGTGAATACTTATATATATGACTGTTTGATTGTGCATATTATATATCTGTGTAAAAATCATACCCAGGCTTCTTGCTATAACGGGGGTTTCCGCGCCGGGACGATCTTATCTCGATTGGACCTTTATGGGGGACATTGACTCATACCCTAGAAGAGAGTATCCTCGATACAGGATATCCTAAAATGATAGTTAGATGTTCTAAGAGACGTGAGAGTATGTGCTGACCTCTTAGGACCTGGAACTATGCTTCGCCTCCATTTGTTTATGTATTGTGTTAATACAGTTCGAGAGTGATTGCAGACTAGTATTTCCCTTAGTTTGTGTGATACGGGGACTTGATAGAAGAGTATGCCAACACCATATGTTTCATATGGGGTGTCGATAGTATATATATTATATGTGTGATTAATATATATACATATATCTATATGGGAACTTCCTACTGTGCGTATAAGTAAATAAGTAATGAATAAATGCTTCAATTTTATTATAAGTATTCGGGAACATTATAAGGGAAATGAGTTGTTCTATATAACATAGAAATCATGAAGCGAATGATTTTCTAAAGTAATTATCATAACCTTGCTTTTCACCTGATAAAACCGTATGGAGAATAAGTTAGAGAAGCTTATGAGATTTATTAGTACGATAGGTGTGCACACTAGAATGAGGGGTTAGAATTCTCAAAAGAGTGTCGAATACTAACATGGTTGTTACATTAGCCGGTAAGCATTTTAAATACTTGCTAAACTAATTTTAAATTGTTTTACACTCGGGCTCTGACCCGTTTCCTATTATTTCTTCTCTCTTGTATATATATGTATATAATACAGGTGCCCAGCCACAGCGACATCATGCTTACGTTCTTTGGACCGGACATGCTGCAGCTTATGTGGGAGTTGCAGGTCATTGCTTATACGACCTCGTTGTTGATTCTACTCCTATTTTTAGTTCTTATTAGTTAGGTCATGTGTCTCCCATTTCTCTATTCTGTTTGGATTTTTAGCAGAGATTTATGTTCCTTTATATTTCCATTTGTTGGTACTCTTTGGGATTTAATTACTGTTAGGATGGTTTTATTGATAGTTTAAACCGATTTGGTTTATCTGGGTGAATCTAATTCTTGTGTGTTATTATCCATCTTTAGTATATCGGAGTTCTTAAATTGTTATTTATTATTAAGGTTTTCATATTCGGATTTAATAAAATGGAAATAAGGTTTCAAAAATTTTTTTTAGACACCTAGCTTAATTATTTAGGGTGTTTAAATAGTAAAATTTTATATTGCGACGGTGATGCTAAGAATGAACCAACCGTTCACCTTGATTTAAACTTAATAAAGGACTGATCACTCGTTATTTAATGAGGCGGGGTGCCACACATTCTAATGACATTACGCAACTCATCTGAATGACTAATCAATTTCGTTCTAATGAGTAAGCGAGCTTTTCAAAAATTCTTTTAAAAATCTTTTAAAACATTCTGAAAACTTTTAAACGAAACTCTTTTAAAAATAATCCTTGAATATTTAAAGTCTTAAACAAACCACCTCATAACTCTTCCAAATAATGTTGTGACCAAGATCTTCAATGTTTTAAATGTCACAAACTTTTTCTCTTGGAATAAGTGAAATAAGTCATGATGGTGCAGTGGGGCTAATGGGAAAATCCAAATAAAAATATAATGAGGAATTATAGAACTTGCTCTTAAAAAATCCCCCCTTTGTCAATTTTGGTACAAAACATAAACCGAAACCAAATTGACCCCTTAGACTAATACAACTAATGCCCTTCCAAATTAAGAAGAAGGAATGCCTAAACGTATAAGTCTTCAACTAAAAAGCCATTATTTTGTGTGGTCCATGAAATCATCATCAAGGAGGAATGACCCACACATATGAGACAAAAGAAATGTTGTGATGTGTACAAGTTTTAAAAAATAAACTCCCCCTAAATTCCCCCCCCCCCCCCCCCCTCCATCTTTTTTTCCATTACAGACAAAGGGTATGAAACTTATCCTGAAATGTTAAAGTCACACAAATCCAAAAGATATAACATCACAAAGATAAACAAAAAAGCACATGCGATGAAATCCCAAAGAGGGATAACCACTATTTTTGAAACTTTTCACCTTTTTAGAGTATATATATGGTGCAAGGATAACACTTCATGGAATAACAGTAAAATATCCAAATCATGAAAGCGTAATGTAATTGTGTGAACATTTAGTGAAATGAACATTGGCATATGAAACAAAGTTGCACATAGTCAATGAGATACTTCTAAATAAAGAACTTAATTCAACCTTAGGTGTAAAAACGTTGAAGAAGATGAAATTGACTAGACTTATGAAACATTCCATGAATTTAAATGCTTTTAAAGAGAGACCATTGTGAAAACCCATTTATCTTATACTTATTTGTAAGGACATTATCCATCACAATAAATTATGTCGTATATCGCTATAAGCCATCGAAGAATTGCGAAGCTAACATCTACAAATGATGGATCCGAATTTCAAGAAGACTTCAACATTGAAGCCCAATAATGAGTTTGATAAAATTATGGTTAAGTTCCATTTACATTTCATATTAAAAGTGTTGGGATATTTTTGTGAAAGTTAAAATACTTTTCTATTTCTGAAAAATGGTTTTGAAATTTTTATAAATGGTTTTTATTTTTCAAAAACATTTTCTCATAAAAGTTTTGGATAAATGTTTTCTAGTCCCATGAACAATTTAAACTTTCAAGGTTTTCAAGTAATTTTAAAGTCTAAATATTTTTTGGGGATCAGGGACTGTCATTCAAACGACAATGTTCTTAATCAAACGATAACCTATCTCGCTCAAACGACGTCCTATCTCGTTCGAACGACAGGAGTTTTGTACTGACACATCACCACCTTAAATTATATTGTATACAGGATGTCAGGCTATCGATTTTTGTGTGTAGAAAGACTAGTTTTGAATAGAATCCATTTTTTAGTGTTTGTTTTATTCTCTAACCATTTTAAAGGGCTCAAAGTTTTTTTTTTAAATTCACAAATCTCAATTACTTTTGTGTGATTTTTTTGTGGAAACCAAAACATAGTTTTCTATTGTTCATCCTTTGTGGGGATATCTCTACAACTGAGAGTTACGTGTTATTGTGGAGGGAGTCTTTGTAGAGACTGCGTGTCCTTGTGGTATAGCTGTGTGGGAACCACAACTGATTTATAGTCGTTTCTTTGAAGGTTTGACGAAGACACTATGCGTTACACTTATGGGTGATTATCAAGTTGTTTTGTAAGTCAATGGTCTTGTAAACTTGTCAAAGATCTAGAAAGGGTTTTTTCCCCTACAGTTTGTGTCTCATACTTTATTTATGATTGTTTGACTCTTGCAAGCACGTAGCGATTTGAGTTTAAGTGCTGAATTTATTTGATTCATAATTTTACACTAATTAAATAAGTTTGTGATTGGAATTTGCACAACTGTTTAAATCGGTATCGCACATAAGGTTTTACAAATTGGTATCGTAACGGTTCCACTAATTTATCGCGTATTTCTATTTTTTCGAAAAATGTGTGATATTTAGTTTTTTTAAAAAATCATATTTTTAAATTTGTCGCGATGTTTTTAAGTGAAAACTTATATAATCGGTTGCCAATTTTTGACGGGTTCAATTATGCTTATTGGAAAACCGAACTGAAATCCCATTTAAAAGAAATCGATGAAAGAGTTTGGGTTATTTGTGAAAGAGGTTGGAATCCTCCCACTGTCACTGCAAATAATGTCACTAATTTAAAACCTGTCTCAGACTGGACTGAGGAAGAGTTTAGGTGGAGCGCTTATAATTCACGTGGGCCTAGTGCAATTTTTGGACATATCACCCCTGATGAGTTCAGACGTATTATGGCATCCACCACGTCTAAATAAGTGTGGGATGTTTTTTTCCTCACCCACGAGGGCACTAACGCAGTGAAAGAGTATAAAATTCAAAATTTGACCACTCAATTTCAGACAATCACTATGTTAGAGACTGGGTGTTTTGACGAGTTTTATGCATGTTTGTCTAATATTGTCGACACTAGTTGTAACCCAGGTGAGCTTATACCTTATGCACGAGTGGTTAAAAATATTTTAAGATCGCTCCCTAAATGTTTTATTCTTAAAGTGACTATTTTGAATACCTTAGGAAATTTAAATCGTCTGAAATTAGAAGAGTTGGTAGGAGACATACAAACGTATGGAATTGACAATTTTCCTGACACTCTCAAACCTAAAGAGAGAGGGATAGCGCTTAAATACTAATCTAAGAAAATGAAATTGAGTTTTTAGAAGTCCGATTCAGAGGACGAGTCTAATTTTGACATGGCCCTTCTTTCAAAGAATTTTAAAAAGTTTCTCCGGTTTTCAAAAAAAATATTCTTCCAATAAAAAGTTTTCGAAGAAAAATAAAAAGAAAGAAAATGCCAAAGAGTGTGGTGAAAAATAGGAAGAGAGTGAGGAAGATTTAGATGAGATGATTTGTTTTGAGTGTAAAGGCAAATGACATAGAGAATTTGAGTAGCCATACATGCCATTCTTAGTGAAAGTGAGGGAGATAAGGAGGATGAGTTTGGTGTGACACCCCGCCTAATAAAATAACGAGCGATCACTCATGTACCAAATTAAAACAGGAGTCGTATATGGTTCATTTTTATCATCACCGTCGAAAACCAAATTAATTACTTATAACCTATTAGGCTGGCGTCAAAATTTTATTTAAATATTCTTTTTAAACAAACCAACTAAGTAAAACCATCGCACAACTTAAATAAATGAAACTGAAAAGAAATAAAATAACTGAACACTCGGTTGAACCACAATACAACACAATCGAATCCGCATAAAAGGCGGTAAAAGAATAAATAAATGCAATTGGGCTTTTGCTCGAGTGTTTATACAGTACCTCCTATCTAGATTACAAGGATAGAAGTGTCTATGGTGAACCTGCATGCATCCACAGCTGTTGCAGTAGACGTCTGACTCGAAGGAATCATCATCCAGGCGTCCCTGTGTCTCGACACCTATATATGTATATATAATATATAGCAAGAAAGGGAAAAATAGGAAAATGGGTCAGATCCCGAGTTGTAAAAAATATTTTGCAAGTGCATAAATGTTATTTTTATAAAAATGTGTTTTACCTCATATTTAAGTTGGTATCGCACTCCCATGGCATACCCTTTGCCTATCTTCTAATAGTGCACACCTAACGCATCCGTTTAAATCATCCAAGTCCAGCTATCCCACCTAACTAATCTTCACCTGCCTTTTAGAAACCTTGACATCCCAAGTACTAAGGGCTAAACACCTCTCCATTCTCAACACTGCACTGCGTTCGTGCGTGCGGCGTCTCGCGAAGCAAAATCCAAACAAGGAACCCCCCCCCCCCCCCGATACACTACTGCTCGGCAACATCTATCGTCGAGATCCATTAGACCCTCAGCATGTGACGTGTATATAAGACTCATATATACAAACAATAATATATATATATATATATATATATATATATATATATATATATATAATTATATACATTATGATACTTACTTTTATTTGCATATCATTACACACGTCCGGATATAATCTCTCGGAATGAGAATTAATCCTTTCACATTTTTTTTTAAATTAGAATTTTGTTAGATAAGAAGAAAAGAGCCTTCTCCAGGTGGTATATACAAGATCAAACATAAGTAACGATAAAGTCAGAAATAAAAGAAAGAAAAATTCTAGCCTTGGATCCATGATATGGCTTTACTTGAAATGCTAAGAAAATAACATCTTTGATTTTTTGGATTATCTTCGAAGAGATAATAGGAGAATCTTCGAAATGTTTTGAATTTCTTGCTTTCCAGATGTGACAACAAATGAAGGATGGGATGATTTTTCTAAGTAAGCTCTAAATTGAATTTCCTCGAGCATGTAACCACCAAAACATTAGATTTCCTTTAAAAGTCGATGCTCGAAAAGTGAGGCCCATCATAGATTGAAAGTGATTCCAAATATTTTGAGCTAAGTCGCCAACAAAGAATAAATGTTCCCGAGTTTCTTCTTGTGGAAAGATGCATCATCTACACCTAGATGGGAGACTAAAGTGTATTTTTTTGAGATACTCATATATTGGGATACCTTTTAGAAGCAACTTCCACATGAATGTTGACACTTTTGGTTGGATTCTGGAGTTCCAAATGCAAGAGAAGGATAGAGTAGGACAAGCTGAATGACGGATAATCTCCCAAACTGATTTAATGGTGAATCCGTAAGGATTAGGATTCCATGTGATAGTATTCCCAAGATTGAGATTGTTATGCATTATTCACCAAAAAATTCTCATGCGTCTCCATGTGTGGGATGGCCGAGAAGATAGTCCATGAAAGTTGAATGAGGATAACATCGCATATTTGGCACGAAGGAATTTTGCCCACAAACCATTAGATGTATAAAAAGTTCACCATAATTTACAAGCCAGTGCATCGCAGCATTCTTCAATGCGCCTGAGCTCGAGCCCACATTCTCGATGAGGAAGACAAATTTTCTCCCAACGAATCCAATGATGTCTACTAGAATTATTGTTACCGCTCCAAAAAAATGCAGAATGAAGATTCTAAGTTTGTTATCACAGTGCGTGGAGGGTGAAGAGATGCGAACAGATGAAAGGATGTAGACTGTAAACGGATTTAATAAGGGTGATACGGCCAGCAGCTCATATGAATTTTCCTTCCCAACAGTTGGTTTTATGAGCAAGTTTATCCACCAGATTATCAAAGATTCTTTTATTTTTGCGACCAATATAAAGAGGAATTCCCAGATATTTTAGAGGCATTTCTTTGCGAGAATAATCTGTTACCTCGTGAATGATGTTGCGTCTGCAAATATCAGTATGAGTAGGAACAATGAATCATCTTTTATCTTTATTTATTAAGAGTCCTGAGTTGGATTGAAATTTTTTAAAAAAATTCAGGAAATTCTTTAGAGATTTTTTATCCCCATTTGAGAAGATAAGAAAGTCATCTGCAAAAGATAGAGAAGAAACTAGAAGGCAGCCCCTGGGATGAGAAAATAACTTGATGCTATCCGATGATATAAGTTTATGAAGTCCTCTGGAAAGAACCTCAGAAGCGATGACAAATAGAACTGGATAAAGAGGGTCTCCTTGATGAACACCTTGTGATGATTTGAAGAAACCCGACGATGCACCGTTGATGCAAATAGATTACCAACAATTAGAAATGAGCCTCTAGATTATGTCAATTATAGTCTTCGCAAAGCCAAAAGCATGAAAAACCTTTGTAAGGAAGAGCCAACATATGCGATCAAAGGCTTTAGAAAAATCCATCTTGAATAAGACATTAGATCCTCTGACTTTCTTGTTAAAGTTAGCCATAAGCTCTTGCACAAGAAGAGTGTTATCAAGGATGCTCTTGCCTTTAATAAAACCTGTTTGAGACTCAAAAATAATATTAGGTAGAATATTTCCTAATCTATTCACTAAAATTTTAGAGAAAAATTTTGCAACAGAAATTACATAGACTAATAGGTCTGTAATCGCTGCAAAGTTTTGCATTTTCAATTTTAGGAATAAGAATCAGGAGAGTTGAAGTTCAATTCTGAGGAATTGTGTGACCCAGAAAAAATGACTGAATGGCAAAAATTAAGTCAGATTTGATGATATGCCAACAAACTTGAAAAAACGTTTCGTTGAATCCGTCCGGACCAGTAGCACTGAGACTATCCATAGCAAAAATGGTCTTCCTAATTTCTTCTTCCTCTGGGACTTTACCAAGATGAAATTTATATTCCTCTGATACGATTGATGGAATATCATGCAGTAAATTGTTGGAGGTAGGCAAGGCTGAGGGAGAGCAGAGAGTATCTTCAAAATATTTGAGAAAATAATCTTTAATGGCTTTTTGAATTTCCACAGAATTACCCTTTGCATCCAAAATTTTATGTATGGCAAGGATAGAATGCTTGTGGTTTAGCATGGCTTGAAAAAATTTAGAGTTACGGTCACCTTCTGATAACCATTTAATTCGAGATTTTTGTTTCCAAAATTCAGATTCTAGTTTAGAACATAAACAGTACATTTCTTTGGCTTTATGATATTTATATATTGTAGACGTTGATGGATCAACATTGTACTCATGTTTTGCTCTGGTGAGATCATCTTCTGCTTCAGTGACCTGTTGAAAAACATTTTTAAAAATAGTTTTGTTCCATACTTTGAGGTACTCCTTAAGTCTGCGCAATTTGATGGAGAACCATTGGATGGGGGAAGCCTCACAATGGATGTTCCAAGATTAAGAAATAGCATTGAGGAAATCAGGATGTTTGGTCCACATAGCTTGAAACTTGAAAGGTTTACTAAAATTGGTTAAAGGATTATCAATCTTGATAAGTAATGGACAATGATCAGATTCAGTACGGTGAAGGTGTTCCACTCGAGATGAGGGAAAAATGTTAAGCCATAAAGAATTGCACACAACTCTATCGAGACGAGCCCATATAGGAGCCAATCCTTCCCTGTTATTGCACCATGTATATATGGAGCCCTTAAATGGAATATCAATGAAGCTAGAAGCTGTTAAAGTACTGGTGAAATAAATGACAGATCCTCCGTGGATTGGAAGCCCACTAATTTTTTCAGTAGAATCACCAACTATGTTGAAGTCACCCCCTACAAGCCAAGGACCCTGAATAGTAAAAGAGAGATTAAGGACGCCCTACCATAGGGTAAATCTGTTCTCTCTTTTACATTTAGCATAAACACATGTGAAATTGATAGGAACAGATAATGAATCAATGACAACTTGAAAAGTAACACATTGGTTAGAGGAATGGAGAATGTTAACAGAACAATCATGTTGACAAAGCACCCAGATTTTGTTATTGCAATTGACAAAGCCCTTGTTGAAGTTTAATCTAACCCGGAGAGAATCCATCTTCCAGTTAACAATTTTTGGTTCAGAAATGTCTATCACACCAATTTTGTGAGTTCTAATGATTTTTTTTATCCTAGAAATAGAGGAATCATTAACAATCCCTCTAATATTCCAAATAAGGACTTTAAACATTAGAAACAGAAGAGGAGAGAAATTTTGAGGACCTTTTTACTGATCTAGACAGGATGGTGGAGGTCTTAATAATAATTTTCGGTTCCTTTTCTTGCGAGATTTTATGGATTCAGGGCCATATAAATGGTCTAAATGATCAGAGAAGGCCTGATGCCTTGTATCTGCATTAATAATACATTTTGAACCGCCTTCGTCAGAATCTGAAGCCCAAGCCTTATGCCACTCATGGCTGTTAGACTCAATGAGTCCTCCATAAGAAAGAGCCTGAGAATCTTCCATAATTTCATCATCCTCTCTCAAGGCATCAAATGGGTTAGGAGAGGAAAAAGATTTAATGGAAGAGGGTGAAGAGGTTTGAGATGCCAAAATGCAGCGTGGGAGTTGAAGAGAGGTTTTATTTATGTAGGTCAAAGCTAGAGGTTTAGGGTTTAAAATTGGCTCAGTATAAGGGATGATAGTTTGGATGGTTTGGGATTTGGTATTTGGGGTAGGTAAGTTAGAAGCGGTAAAGGGTTTTGCGGTATTGTCAAATGTGGTATTAAGAGTGGTTTCCTGGTTTTGAGGAGTAGGGTTGGAGATATTTGAAAAAGAAAGAATAGGTTGCGTGTGAGAGGTAACAACATTCCTAACATTAAGGAGAGGAGAAGATGGAGCTTAAGAAACGGAGTCAGCTGCGTTGGACGTTGATGTTGTACCAGAATTTCCCAGAATTGAGGAGCTACGAAAAATGACTATTGGCGGCTCCAAAATGGATATGTCGGTCGTCTTCTGGTGGTGTTTCTTCTCCCAAACTCTATGAATTTTTGTTTTATTACCAGTTTCTTCATGAAGAATATATTTTCCTTTATCTCCCGTGTAAGAAACAGTGTTGGGTGTAGAACTGTGAAGAACTGGGATGGCCTAGTTTAGAACACATGCGAAAATAAGAAGGGAGATTTTCATATTCAATAGGTTGCCAAAACCCTTTCCCTTCTACACCAATCCAAATTCTGGAGGGAAGGTCTTTAATTAAATCAATTTCTAGACAAACTATTGCGTGACTGGGATGAGTTAGAGAAGCAGTGGCCTCATCTAGCATTAAAGGCAAACCAATCAGTTTAACAATGGAGAATAGAGCACTTTTTTTAAAAAATGAATAGGTAAATTTGGAAGAGAAATCCAGATAAGGTGGATAGAACAATCTCTTATAGGAGAGAATTTTGGTGTCCACTTGAAGAATTTCATACGAGATTGATAAATGTACCAGTTACCTCTGAGCCAGATACGTAGAAAATCATCTTCACATTCCAGTTCAATAAGGAGTGCCTTTGGGATAGCAGACCTATTTTGAATGATTTTTTTAAAGAGAGATTATGAAACATTTTGCGAATGGAGTCCATGGAAGGCCGTGATTGTTCAAAGACACCAATGAGGGTGTATTTGAAAGTTTGAGCAAGTTCAAAAATATCATTTGCAGAAAAGAAACATCCGGGTTCACCTTGAAAGGTTGCATGTTTACCTCTGAGTGTATTACATGTAGAGGAAGTGAAGAGAATAAGCGCGAAAGATTTTTTGAGATTGATATCCGGAGGTTTGGGATTGAGGGGAGGTTGATTTAGGTTAGTCATGATAGAGAGTTCAGAACTGGGCTAGAGTATACACCAACGGAATGTAATGACCGGAATAATAATGTAATTCCTCTCATTGTTGACACATCAATCGAATGAAAAAAAATTTCTCTTTATTCTCTCTATATCTATTTAGTTTACACCATGTTATCAGTATGAGTGCTCTTTTATCTCTTTACTCTAATAGATATATATAATACCTTGTTTTCACACACAATAAATATACGATACACATAAGTATAATAACCATCCCAACGATCTATAACTCGAGGATGCGGTCTCTCAATGCTATCATCTTCCATGGGAACACTCATATACCATCCTGGGGACCACCGGTAGGAGTAAATGTCACTTACTTCTTGGTCAAAACCAAACCACAACGTATGGGAAGCGGTCATAGTTCCTCCCTGGAAATGAGAAGAAACATACCGACCACGTCTCACCCTTAATAAAAATCACACAATATAAAAATGGACGCTATGACCTAGGGAATATCCACACCTTGCTCCTCAAGCCAGGGTCTCACCCTCATCGCGCAACTTCCCATGATAGCATTAGAGGGGGTATGCTTCACACACACACACACACACACACACACACACACACACACACACACACACACACACACACACATATATATATATATATATATATATATATATATATATATATATATATATATATACCATCCACACATAGATATATATACATATCCGTGTCATATTATATATACTTAAATCACATAGTATATATATACACATTTATTACTCCTCAAATGTATATATGGCTACAATTTCCAATCTCATAACAATATTTAAGTATTCTCCTACTTAAATACTAATCTCATAAGTATTCTCTCTTTTAAGTATAACTCAAACCTTAATCACTAATTTAGGACTTGTACATAAACCCTAATGTACCAATTCGTACTAATTAGATAAGTGTACCATTGACTTATCTTAATTCTTATAAGTATTGCACCACCTATAATGACCGTCGTCAACAGACGTATCGGGCAACCGCTAAATCCTCTTTTGCCTATATCCCATTTGACTCGCCCTAAACACCCTTATATAAATAAGTAATGGATTCCATTTTCCATTAACCCAAGGTCTATATTTCACTTAAATAATAGTAATTTGAAGGCCCCCACTCGATTTTAGGAACTCGAAACCTTTATTTTCTTAATCAATTATTTTCCTCGAAAATATGATTTTTAGTGCCACACCAATTTAGTACCCTCCTAGCCCGTATAAATTCCCTCAATTGGATAAATGTATCTTCCTTAGGTAAGCATTTATTTCCTCAAATAAATAAGCTAGAATCCATCAAAATTGGAATTCATACTATAGAATTAACCTTAGGGAAAATTGCCAAAAATCATAAAGGGTCGATCGATCGACCCTTTGTCCTTGATCGCTCAATGGTCGATTGATCGATCCTTTACCCTCTATCAATCGATCGCTTCAGATAGCTTCTTCCCCGAGAAGCTGTTTCGGCCATTAAAGCTTCTCCTAAGATTTTTTCTCCTTCCCCAACATCCTCCAACCTCAATCAACGATATATACACATATAAAATGGGTTCTAAACATCGTAGAACCCAAAACCAACAAACGATTTTTAGTAAATTCCTAAGTTTCTCGAATTGGATATTATTCTGGGTTTACTCGTTTAACTTTTGAAACCCCATTTTGATTCACCAAAAACCCATCCCGAAAATCTTTATAGTTATTCGCTAACAACTACAATATGATATTTTTGCCTTAAAGAAAGAAAGCAAGTAAACACTTGCCTTGTGGATAAAATCCGACGATCCCGAGTCGAATCCCACAGAGTTTGGATGGAACCTCCCATTTCTTAATATTTTCTCTCCTTCTTCCTTCTCCTCTTTATTTTCTCTCTTTTCTTTCCTTCTATCATCCCTTATATAGGTTGAAATAAGGGTTTATCCCTTTAAACCAAAAAATGACTCGTTTACTCAATTACGAGTCCCTACTAGCCAAAAAATTCTCGGAGCCTAAACAATAGCCCTGGATACTCTATTCTGACTATCTCGTCCATTCTAAACATAATCACGCACTCAAAATATCCATCCGAGTCACTTAACTGCAATTTACTAATTAAACCCAACACCTCTCGATACGAGTTTTCCAATTAAAATATTATCCTTTGTCGCTTTACCCATTGCGACATGTAATTAAAATAATCCAACTCATTTACTAAGTCTCAAAAGTAAATGAAACACACCTCTGAAATCATCTAACCCTCATAATTTTCAAAAATTATTATTCAGTGAAACTGCTCAAATTTCCAATCTACACCCATTTATGAAATTCAATTATACCCAAAAGCACGGGGTGTTACATACTCCCCCCCCCCCCCCCCCCCTAATAACGTAATTTCATCCTTGAAATTAAGATACAACCAATACTATTAGCATTATCCTAGGATCGCTCCACATCCTAATACCTTAAGGGGAATGGTACTAACCCAATGGCTCTCAACCATACACACATTCAGCACTCACCTCTAACCAGGTTTATATGATACTATATTGCTACCATGATCATAAAGTGACTCTAACAACATCACATCGCACCCATCATTTCTAGTGCCCCATGTATATAGATGAGCCCATAGCCTCCGCTCTAACGTCGAAACACGATTCTAAACGTCCACTTGTCTACATCTGGATGTCTAATTTCCCCCCAAAAGAAATTACTCTAACGCTCGACCACTCTCGTTAGTCTTATCGCTTATCTTCGGCATGTTACTTTTTATTGCCCTATACAATTGGATTATCGCGTACCTCTTACGACGTTCCATCCAACACACTCCAAATCCATTTGTGACTTCATCACGGCATAAACTTTAACTTTATATACTACGCCCCTTCTATTTCAGGCGATATATAAAACAACCTTACCAGGGTACCCATACACGTTTTTAACACAAGCTTATTTGCACAACCATTGTAAACGTGACAAACGTAACACTCTCTCTAAATATGGGACTTATTTCCTCGATGTAATAGTCACACATGGGTTTTTCTAACCCTCGGAATTCAATTCTTCTCAAGGTTAGTCAACCAGTCTTCTCGTGTTTCACTTCTCCAAAATCTTCCTATATCGGTGCTACTAACTCTATTGAACTTACTCCCTAATAATACAATGATCTATGTGTTTCCCTACCCCAGGCAAAATGAGTATAATTTTAAGTACGTCCCTAGTTCCCAAGTCCTCTCTCAACTTCCTACCTTTACTCAGTTTCATAAGTGGGACATCTCACAAAGCGAAATCCAAACAAGGAATCCTCCGATTACAGTACTCCCTCGCGTTGTCAGTCACCGAGATATAACGGCCTAAGGCACACCAACGGGACATCCTAAATCCTACCTCCTAAACTTATTAACGTAATTATACCCTTCTATCTTGGAGAAATGGAAAATCTAACTAATTAAGGCGCCTACTCCCTTCAAACCGGTCGTGAACATTACACCCAAAACATGCTTCTTCTAAAATTTGCCTTTTCATTAAGGCCTGGCTATAATCCTCAAATCAATTTCTCTAACTCCAGCTTCACCCACCTACTTGCGGTGAGAGGACCACTTTAGTGCTTCTCCAAAGCACTTATGTTTCCATAATCATATCATCATATGACCCTCAGTCTATAGCGTTTCCTCCACACTATATGACTTATCAACGAAACTAGCATCCTCGCATCCTATATAGTCTCTCCACTCCCGACGTCATTAAGGTTCGTGCACGGAGCGTCTCATAAGCGAAATCCAAACAAGGAACCCCTCCAATACACTACTACTTAACATTGTCATTCGTGGAGGTCCGTTAACTTCAAATATGCCACTGGGATAAACCCATCCCACCACTCTACAAAATGTGGTTAGAACTCCTATTTCCTTCTAGGAGCCCCACCACCAGGCACTTGTACTAACACTAAGTCCTCATCACAAACAAGAACGAGCTTAATCTCACAGGTTAACAATAAACCCGGCACACCTTAAATCGTATCTATGAGGTCTCCACTCACTCGAATCATAATAATGAAATGTTTGCTCACCGAAGATTCCATTTACCCATAATAATAAAGGCGAACTCAACCTGTATCCAGGTGAGATATCGCAACAACCTGTTCCACCCTAGAACTATGGACACGATATTCTTGCTATCATTTCGATCAACAAAGAATATTTTATGCTCAGAATAATACCATACTCGTATTTTACACATAAAACGAGTAGTACAAACTAGATGTATACGGAAAATATCAACACCCGCTTTTATAGTGAATGAAAGAAAATAGAACTCCGCTATTGCGGAAAAATAATTAGACCTACATTATATAATATTAATACCGCCACAAAGCTCAAATTACACACATGAATCTAAGGCTAATGAAATACCGCGACTCTATCTAGTCACACAAAATATCCCTCCTTCATCTGAGGTAAAACTCATAATAATAACTTCTCCAGTCAGTCGAACCAAAACTATTTGAATCGATGCCCCACCTCGGCACCCTATTCTTGTCCTTTAATTTCTGCTAGGCAAGGACTACCCATGTGGTTCTATTCTCCACATAACGACCTTTCCCCATCTCTGGAGACACTGACCATGTTGATATTATCATTATCTCGGACTCTATATCCTCAATCATGAAAGTTTCTTACATAGTCCCTTAACTTTTTAGTAACAAGGAAACTCCATCACCGGACTCAGCAACTTTGTTTCAAAATAATTCCTCGAGTGGATGGCCACCAATGGGGTTCTATGAACACAAATTCTCCATAAGTGTTAAGAACACCTTCTAGTGAGTCAATCATTCTTTTGAAGGACTCTCTCCTCATTGTACCTACGTTACTTCGATACAAGGTTCACTTCTCCATATCACTCTTTATTCACTGTCAAACCCTGACCGATCCTCGTGTAAATAATTTAGGAACCACATTACTTTTCTCCTGATAAACCAAGGGAACTCTTGTTTAAAACCATCCATAAGATCCCTCTATAAGAAAAAATATCATAATCCCCTAAACATGGTGACTACTGTTCCCACCATTTCAATATTGCTCCTACGATTGAAAAAATTTCCTCAAATTTTCACATTTGGGCATTTCCATACCCTTCTCTAAGTCGAAGCTTCCGAGCCTCCTACTTATTCTAAGCAACGCTACACTGCCTTCGCATAAATTAACATCAAATATGGTCCTTATCAAATACCCCTTTCGAACCCTTAGCTTCACCGGGTGATTCAACTTTAGTACCACTTCCTACTACAATGGTACTTGGATACTCATGACTACTATACTCTAGTAGTCACTCCAATAATCCTTAGCAAATGCCACAAGGGGAGTGACCTCTGCTGCGGTCCTAGTCCCTGACTTAACTAGTTGTTCCAACTAAGCCCTGCCTCCTGTTGCCTTCATCACGGCCTTCCTTGGTCGCCCTTCATCGATCAATACAAGAACCTCAAACAAGCGCAAAAAATATTACGATATTCTTACATACTGGGGGTAGAACAAAATCTCACAAGAGGATTAAATAATCCTAATCCTGAGGCTCTATATCAAATTGAAGGCAATGCTGAAAGCGTAGTACGTCCACACAGACTCCTAAGGACACTAGAACCTGATGCTCTGATACCATCTATGACACCACGCCTAATAAAATAACGAGCGATCACTCCTGTACCAAATTAAATAGGAGTCGCATATGGTTCATTCTTAGCATCACTATCGAAAACCAAATTAATTACTAATAACCCATTAGGTTGGCATCAAAATTTTATCTAACTAATATTTTTATACAATCCAACTAAGTAAAACCATTACACAACTTAAATAAATGAAACTGAAAAGAAATAAAATAACCGAACACTCTGTTCAACCATAATAGAAGACAATCGAATCCGCATAAAAGTAGGTAAAAGAATAAATAAATGTAATTCGGATTTTGCCCGAGTGTTTATATAGTACCTCCTATGTAGATTACAAGGATAGAAGCGTCTATAGTGAACCTACATGCATCCACAACTGCTGCAGCAGACGTCTGGCTCGAAGGAATCATCATCCGGGGATCCATGTGTCTCGACACCTATATATGTATATATAATATATAGCAAGAAAGGGAAAAATAGGAAAACGGGTCAGAGCATGACTTGTCAAAAATATTTTGCAAGTGAAAAAAGGCTATTTTTATAAAAATGTGTTTTACCTCATATTTAAGTTGGTATCGTACTCCTATGAGATGCCCCTTACCTCTCTTCTAATAGTGCACACCTAACGCATCCGCTTAAATCATCCTAGTTAAGCTTCCCTTCCTAACTAATATAATTCACCCGCCTTCTAGAAACCTCAACATCCCGAGTACTAAGGGCTAAAATTCTCTCCATTCTCAACATTGCACTGCGTTTGTGCATGAGGCGTCGCGGGAAGCGAAATCCAAACAAGGAACCCCCCCGATACACTACTGCTCGACAGCGTCGGTCGTCGAGATCCATTAGACCCTCGGCACGTGACGTGTATATAAGACTCGTATATACAAAAAATAATACATATATATATATATAAGGAACCCCCCCCCCCCCCCCCGATACACTACTGCTCGACAGCGTCGGTCGTCGAGATCCATTAGACCCTCAGCACGTGACGTGTATATAAGACTCGTATATACAAAATATATATATATATATATATTCATATAATTATATACGTTATTATACTTACTTTTATTTTCATATCATTACACACGTCCGGATATAATCTCTCGGAATGAGAATTAATCCTCTTTCATTTTATCTCTTTTCTCTAATAGAGATATATAATACCTTGTTTTCACACACAAGTAATATACTATACACACAAGTATAATAACCATCCCAACGAGCTATAACTCGAGGATGCGATCTTTCAATGCTATCATCTTTTAGGGAAACACTCACATCCTATCCTGGGGACCACCGTTAGGACTAAATATCACCTACTTCGTGCTCAAAACCAAATCACAAAGTTTGGGAGGCGGTCATAGTTCCTCCCCGAAAATGAAACGAAACATACCCACCACGTCTCACCCCTAATAAAAATAACACAATATAAAAATGGACGCAATGACCTGGGGAATATCCACACCATGCTCCTCAAGCCAGGGGCTCACCCTCATCGCGCAACTTCCCATGAGAACATTAGAGGGGGTATGCTTCACATATATATATACCATCCACAAATAGATATATATACATATCCGTGTCATATTATATATACTTAAATCACATAGTATATATATACACATTATTTACTCCTCAAATGTATATATGGCTGCAATTGCCAATCTCATAACAATATTTAAGTATTCTCCTAGTTAAATACTAATCTCATAAGTATTCTCTCTTTTAAGTATAACTCTCACCTTAATCAGTAATTAAGGACTTGTACATAAACCCTAATGTTCCAATTCGTACTAATTAGATAAGTGTACCATTGACTTATCTTAATTCTCATAAGTATTGCACCACCTATAATGACCGTCGTCAATAGACGTATCGGGCAACCTCGAAATTCTCTTTAGCCTATATCCCAATTTCTCTCCTAAACACCCTTAAATAAATAAGTCATGGATTTCATTTTCCATGAACCCAAGGTCTATATTTCACTTAAATAATAGTAATTTGTAGGTCCCCACTCTATTTTAGGAGCCCGAAACCTTTATTTTCTTAATCAATTATTTTCCTCAAAAATATGATTTTTAGTGACACACCAATTTCGCACCCTCCTAGCCCTATAAATTCCCTCAATTGGATAAATGTATCTTCCTTAGGTAAGCATTTATTTCCTCAAATAAATAAGCTAGAATCCATCAAAATTGGAATTCAACCTATAGAATTAACCTTAGTCAAAATTGCCAAAAATCTAAAAGGGTCAATCGATCGACCCTTGGCCCTCGATCGATCGACGGTCGATCGATCGATCTTTTACCCTTGATCGATCGATCGCTTTGGACAGTTTCTTCTCCAAGAATCTGTTTCAGCCATTAAAGCTTCTCCAAAGCTTTCATCTCCTCCCCCAACGTCCTTGTAATACCCCGCATTTTTATCGATATTTATTTATGGGATTAATTGAATGAAATGTGAATTAATTGAGAATTAATATGTATAAAATATTAATGAGATGTGATTTAGTATTTGATTATAATGCGTATATATGGAAATATACGAATATTGTAACTATTGAAATTGTCGCGAGATTGAAATACGGCAATTTGGGAAATTTTGTTGAGACGCGTGCGACAGTCGCGTCAGGATTGTAATTATTTAATTAAAGAGTGAATTTTATTTATATTAACCGTATGGTCATTTTGAGTGTGCCAACGTGTTCGGAAGGGTCGAAATAGTCAGAAAACACTAGCCGGGAGTTAAGTTTGGGTCCCGGGGCATTATTGGGCCATACCGGTAACTTAAAAGGGCATTTTGGTAATTTCGGAAATTTGGGAATTAAAACCCACGAAAATTAGAAACAAAAATCTGACTTATTCTTTATCCACTAAACCCACTAACTACACTAAGGGACTTAATGGGCTACGGGAGAAGTTAAGATATAGTTCCAACTTGCCAAAAACCAACCACACCTCCATTGTCATCATCCTTAGAGAAAAACTTGTAGAGAGATAGAGAGAGAAAAGAGAATTTTGCAGAAAGAGAGAGGGAGAACAACTCAGCCTTCAACATTCAACATCAAATTCAGAGAAAGATTAAGGCAAGTGGTTTAATTCCAATTGATTTAATGCTATGCTTTTCCATGTTTAGGAAATTATCAAATTTACCTTGGAAGATTGATTAGACCCATGAATTTGAAGATGAAAAACTATGAAGTATGTTAGGGACTGCATGTAGAAACATTCTGGACGAATTATGAACTCAGAATTATGACCCTTGATGATTTAAAAACGGATTTGAGAAGAAGTTTATTAATGTTGTTGAAAGAAATAGAAAACTGGAATTCTTGATGAAGATTTGATCCGTACAAAGCCCTTGAATGATGAATTATTGGTTTTAGAACGTTAACACTATTGTAGGATGGTTGTATGATGATATTATAACGTTATCTTAGAGTTTTATGCTTGTTAATGGTGTTTTGGGTTGATTTGTAAACTGCAAAACGAAGCAGTCCGCAGCCTACCTGGTGTGATCGATCGATCAACATTCATCAGTCGATCGATCGACCACCATCGATCGATCGAAGGTCAAGGTCGATCGATCGACCTTCCCAGAAAGATTAAAATTTCCCTAGTTAAATTTTAATGATGTTAACCCTTGGAAAATATTATTGGAGACCTTATGAATATCCTTAGACTTAAGGAAGACCAGTAGGTATGGTTATAAAGTTCGGACCTTAATTAGAATTTAATTTGAGGAATTATTCTAAAAGCTATTTGAAGCTCAATAAGTGAGATAATATTAGGATTAATAGAGTAATTTTGAATAAGTTGATGAATTGAGGTTTGGGGCAGAAGTAAGGACCTTTAGAATAATGATGTAATATGTGGGAATATTAGGAAACTTAATAACCCCTTTGAGATAGGTTTTAAGTATAAGAATCTACGACGTGAGATGTGTCGATAGTCTACATTATATATTATCGGAAGACTAAAAATGTATACAATTGGAATAATGGTATAAGGATGTAGAAAATACCTTTATTAATATTGAGATATCTAAGATGTGTGCATGCTTAGTATATAATCTTATGTGTATGACATACCTACCATACTTTCTATCACGGGAGGTTTACGTTCGCTTAGGGCCTTCTAATCCTTATGTGACCGAATTTAGTTTGGTACCTAAAGGACATAGTTCAAGGGAATGACTTAATTGTGAGTTATTAAGCCAGCTGACTATGGAGCGTAGGTATGTACGTGACCATGGATATGTTGAATTATGTTCGCCTCCATTTTTGTGTCTGGTGTTTATTCTAACAACTCCTGAGAGATTCGGAATTTGTAATCCTTATGTACGTGATGTACCGGGATGGATAACAGAGTATGTGTGCACCACAACTTAGCCTCGGGGTGCTTGTATAGTATATTTATGATGTGATTAATATACGGTTCAATGAAAAGGAATTTGTTATGTTTAAATTGCGAGAATAATTTATAGTAACTACTTGTGGAATTAAAAAGGGATAACATGCCGTGAATTGTAATGCTAACAATTGAGAATCCGAGTTCAAGTAGAGCTATCTATTTAAGTCATAACTTTGGGAATTCATATTGTGAATCAAGTAGTTGGGTTAGAACTTATGATGGTTTAGTTAGATAAATAAGATATGTATGGGTACAAGAACGTTAGGAGTGCACTATTAGACGAGAGGTGAGTATATCATGTGAGAGAACGTCCTAACATGCATCTTGCATTCTTTGTTTTAATTGTTATTAAAGCACTTGATGTTTTTAAAATACTCTCCAAATTCGGGCTCTGACCCGTTTTCTTTCAGATCTATTTTTCTTGTAAAAACCATTTTTAGGTGCCCAGCCACAAGGACACCATGTATAGTATTTCCAGTCAGGTGACAAGCTGTAGCTCTTGTGGAAGTTACAGGGCCTTGCTAGTAGGCGCTTCATTTGCCGTGACTCTATATTCAGATTTCATCAGTTGTAGGGCATGTCGCCCATTTCTTTTAGAGACATTTCATTTTATATTTCAGTTATTCAGACTTTGGTTTGTAATTAATTCAGGATGCAGACTTGTTTTATTTCTTTTCATAATGGGATTGTTGTGAGGAGTATTTCCTCGAGACTCATCTTTACTTGTTGATTCATTATAGTTGGACTTTATCGTGAATGGTTGTGTTACATTTCTGTATTTCATTTATTGCATGTTAATCAGATTTAATTTAAAATTTGGCAACTCACTTTTAAATACTAGGTGGTTAGTAATCATTAAAAAAAATGTTTTCGACAATGATGCTATTAACTGGACCAACTTGGCATTTTGTATTGATTTAATAAAGGAGTAGCTACCCGGTATTTAATTAGTTGGGGTGTCACAGGTGGTATCAGAGCATCAGGTTCTAGTGTCCTTTAGGATCTGTACGGCTTATTATGTTTCCGCTGAGCTTTATTTGATGTAGGGCCCTATATTTTGTATTCTTTTGTGTATGCTTCTCTCTTCAGCTATTTTAAGTTTATAACTGCAAACTTATAAACTTATTTCTCATTTCAGATGCCTCCACGACGTGCGCAGCGAGTTCCTAGGGATGCACAGCCCGAGCCACAGCCAGCTCCAGTACAGGGCACCATGAATGCCGCCGAGGTTGCAGCCATTGTGGCCCAAGCGGTAAATGCCACCCTCGCCGTTGTATAGCAGGCACCACCCCAGGCGCCGGTAGCTGCGCCAGTTCAGGCATATGCATTCCCGTCTGCTTGGGAACGAGTTCGAGATGCTTTTCAGAAAGCACAACATCCGGAGTTCGCTGGTAGCTCCGACGTTGTGGTATCTAGTCAGTGGAAGAAGAATATTCAGAGGCACTTGAGGATGTATGAGTGCACCGATGTTCAGAGGCAGATACTAGCTACTTTCAAGCTAGTGGGAGCTGCATTGCAGTGGTGGGAGTCTATTACCACCGCAGAGGAGAGAGATACTCTCACTATACAGGAGTTCTAGGTGCGGTTTGACCGCAAATATTTTCCGTCAGCTGTTCACACGGAAATGAGGAGGAAGTTGATGAGCCTTAGACAGGAGGGTAAGACTGTGGCCGAGTATGAGGCCGAATTCACAAATTTGCTGAACATTGTACCGAATGAGATACCGACGGAAGAGAAGAAGATTCAGAAATTCATAGATGGATTGACTTGGAGGATCCGTCAGCATTTATTGGGGAACCTCTCGTTGGCCACTTATTCTGACGTGGTTAACGTTGCATTGCTCCATTTCCAGGACCACCGCTTTCACTTAACAGAGGGGAAGCGCTCAGGAGAGTCCAGCCATCAGGGCAGGACAGGGGGAAATGGTGCCAGCGGGGCACAATCCGCTCAGGGTCAGTATAGGCAGAGTGATCAGGGTTCCCAGCAGGGGGATCATAAGAGATTCCGATCAGGGGGTTTTAGGAACGGTCAGGGAGGATTCTGGAATGGCCAGTAGGGTCATAACGACCATCAGGGCCAGCAGGGTCAAAATGGTCAACAACAGCAGTTTCACTAGGGCCAGCAAGGCCAGGACAGAAATGGTAACGGCCACCAGGGCCGAGGACAGCAGGGACAGCGAGGGGGGAATATCCCGGGGAAGTGTTTCATTTGTGGTAAGATTGGCCACAAACGTCAGGATTGTCCTGATAAGGGCAGGGGCCCACAGCAGCAGCAGCAGGGTGCTCGACACGAGCCACAGAGGCCTATATTTCCCGCTGCCCTCCCAGCACCACCGCAGATGGAAGCATTACCACCCATTCCAGCGGTCCCAGTTCAGCAGGGACAGCTTCAGTATGGGAGAGTGTATCAGCTTCAGCAGGCCGCATCCCCACAGAATCCGCCAGATATTGAGGGTATGTTCTCTATTCAGGGGACTCTGGGGCGCATTTTATTTTACACGGGGGCTACGCACTGTTTTATTGCTGTGGGATTTGTACGCACCATTGGGTTGTTAGATATCGCAGAGAGCACCGCTACTTATGTAGACTCACCGTTGAGTAGGGGTTCCATGATTTCTCTTATGTGTAGAGGTATGGGTATAGAGATCGGGAAGTTTACTTTACCCGCCGATATGTTAGTGTTAGAGATGACCGAGTATGATGCCATTATTGGTATGGATTGGCTAGTAGCATACCGAGCCATAATTGACTGTTCTAGTAGGAGTATTATCTTTTCCATTCCCGGGAAGGAGATGTTTTTAGTGGCGATGGCTCATCCTGAGGGAGGATCCGCCACTCATTTGTACTACATAGAGGAGGAGACCTCTAAGGAAGTGGTGATACCACTTGATTCGATTCCGGTTGTTCGAGAGTTTGCCGATGTATTTCAGGATATTCATGGATTACCTCCGAGTAGAGAGATAGATTTCATGATTGATTTGACGCCGGGCACTCGGCCTATTGCTCGCGCACCTTACCGTATGGCTCCAGCTGAGATGAGAGAGTTACGGGATTAGATTGAGCAGTTGTTGGGTCAGGGGTTCATCCGGAGGAGTACTTCGCCGTGGGATGCCCCTGTGTTGTTCGTTAAGAAGAGGGATGGATCGTTGAGATTGTGTGTGGATTACCGGGAGTTGAATAAGGTCACGATATAGAATAAGTATCCGTTGCCCCAAATCGATGACTTATTCGACCAGTTGAGAGGAGCTTCTTTCTTCTCGAAGATTTATTTGCGATCTAGTTACCATCAGTTGCGTATCAGGGAGGAGGACGTCTCGAAGGCTTCTTTCTTAACGAGATATGGTTCCTACGAGTTTCGGGTTATGCCTTTTGGTTTGGCCAACGCTCCAGCCATGTTTATGGACTTGATGAATAGGGTGTTCAGAGAGTTCCTAGATCAGTTCGTCATTGTCTTCATTGATGATATTTTGGTTTACTCCCAGACAGAGGAGGAGCACACCGAGCATTTGAGGCAGGTTTTGCAGACGCTACGTCAGAACGAGCTATATGTAAAGTATGAGAAGTGCGGGTTTTGGCTGAAAGAGGTTCAGTTTTTGGGGCATATTATTTCCGACCGGGGGATATCTTTTGATCCGGGGAAGGTATCCACGGTAAGGGAGTGGGGACAGCCCACGACACCTACTGAAATCCATAATTTCTTGGGCTTAGCAGGATACTACAGGAGGTTTATTCGGGGTTTCTCCAAGATAGCGGGTCCCATGACACATCTGACTCGTAAAGGTGTGCCGTTCATTTGGAGTGATGCCTGTCAGTTGGCATTCGATGAGTTGAAGGACAAGTTAACCTCAACACCTGTGTTAGCATTGCCGAGACCGGGAGTTGAGTATCTTGTTTACACCGATGCATCCTTACAAGGACTTGGAGGTGTACTGCAGCAGGAGAGTCAGGCCATAGCTTATGCTTCCCGTAAGCTTATGCCTCACGAGAAGAATTACCCTACCCATGACTTGGAGTTAGCGGCAGTGTTATTTGCCCTTCGGATTTGGAGGCATTACCTTTTGGGGGAGAAGTTTCGATTGTTCACAGACCACAAGTCCCTACAGTACCTATTCACGTAGAAGGAGCTGGATATGAGGCAGCGAAGGTGGATTGAGTTTGTGAAGGACTATCAGTTTGATATCCAATATCACCCGGGGAAGGCTAATGTGGTAGCAAACGCGTTGAGACGTAGGCCAGTAGATGAGGTGGCACGGGTGTGGAAGGCAAAGTGGAAGGAGTTGGGACACCAGGATGCAGTGGCCCGATCATTCATGTCAGTGATGACTGTTACACCGCAGATTGTCACGAAGGTAGTAAAGGCACAAGCAGATGACTCGTTCTGTCAGGAACAGATAGTTCGATTATTAACAGAGGGAGCCGAGTCCTATATTGTTAGCTCAGACGGGGGATTACGCTTCAATGGGAGACTGGTAGTTATGGAAGGGGAGGAATTGGGAAACGAGTTGATGGCAGAGTCGCACGGCTCACGGTTCACGGTACATCCCAGTGGGGACAAAATGTACCAGGACATGAGACGTCAGTATTGGTGGAGCGGGATGAAGAGAGATATTGCCGTGTTTGTTTCTAAATGCGCCACTTGTCAGCTGGTAAAAGTGGACCATCAGAGACCGGCAGGACTTCTACAACCATTAGAGGTCCCGATGTGGATGTGGGAGAGCATCTCCATGGACTTTATCACGGGGTTGCCTACGTCACAGAGAGGTCACGACTCCATTTGGGTAATTGTGGAAAGGTTGACCAGAGTCGCTCATTTTCTACCCGTAAGGACAGACTACACTACGGGACAGTATGCTCAGCTCTTTATAGTAGAGATAGTGAGACTTCACGGTGTGCCCCTAAATATCGTGTCTGACCAAGACAAGATATTTGTTTCACGGTTTTGGGAAAGTTTTCAGGAGGCCATGGGCACGGAATTGCGATTGAGTACGGCTTATCATCCGCAGACCGATGTGCAAACCGAGTGTACAAATCAGATGTTGGAAGATATGTTGCGAATGTGCATCATTGACTTCGGGGGTGGATGGGAGCAGTACCTTCCACTGGTAGAGTTTGCTTATAATAACTCCTACCAGTTCACCATTGGTATGGCTCCATTTGAGGCGTTGTACGGTAGACCTTGTCGTTCCCCTGCATGTTGGTTGGAGGTGGGGGACAACAAACTACTTGGGCCGGAAGTGATTCAGGATACTTCAGCGAGGATAGCATTGATACGGAGTCGCATTCGGGTAGCTCAGGACAGGCAGAAGAGCTATGCTGATGCGAAGAGATCCTTCAGGGAATTTGAAGTGGGGGACCAGGTTTTACTCGAGTATCTCCTATGAAGGGGATTATGCGTTTTGGGAAGAAAGGGAAGTTGGCACCGAGATATGTGGGACCATTTCCTATTATTGGGCGGATTGGGCCGGTTGCGTATATACTTGGGTTACCGGAGCATTTGCATCGGATTCACGATGTGTTTCATATTTCCTCGCTAAGGAAATATCTTAGAGACGATTTGTCTCATTCTCATATTGCTTTGGAGGACATCGATCTCCATCCTGATACCTCCTACGAGGAGGGACCGATTGCTATTTTGGACCGAAGTGAGCGGAAACTGCGGTCAAAGATAGTTCCGTTAGTGTGTGTTCAGTGGCGACATCATAATGTCGAGGAGTCCATATGGGAGCGCGAGGATGAAATGCGTGAACGTTATCCAGAGTTGTTTTTACCAGGTACTTTTTAGTTCTGAATTTCGGGACGAAATTATGTTATTAGGGGGGAAGTATGTAATACCCCGCATTTTTATCGATATTTATTTATGGGATTAATTGAATAAAATGTGAATTAATTGAGAATTAATCCGGATAAAATATTAACGATATGTGAGTTAGTATTTGATTATAATGCGTATATATGGAAATATACGAATATTGTAACTATTGAAATTGTCGCGAGATTGAAATACGGCAATTTGGGAAATTTTGTTGAGACGCGTGCGACAGTCGCGTCGGGAATGTAATTATTTAATTAAAGAGTGAATTTTATTTCTATTAACCATATGGTCATTTTGAGTGCGCCAATGTGTCTGTAAGGGTCGAAATAGTCAGAAAACACTAGCCGGGGGTTATGTTTGGGTCCCGAATCATTATTGGGCCATACCAGTAACTTAAAAGGGCATTTTGGTAATTTCGGAAATTTGGGAATTAAAACCCACGAAAACTAGAAACAAAAATTTGACTTATTCTTTATCCACTAAACCCACTAACTACACTAAGGGACTTAATGGGCTACGGTAGAAGTTAAGATATAGTTCCAACTTGCGAAAAACCAACCACACCTCCATTGTCATCATCCTTAGAGAAAAACTTGTAGAGAGAGAGAGAAAAGAGATTTCTGCAGAAAGAGATGTGACACCCCGACTAATTAAATACCGGGTAGCTACTCCTTTATCAAATTAATTCAAAATGCCAAGTTGGCTCAGTTAATAGCATCACTATCGAAAACCTTTTTAAAAATTACTAACCACCTAGTATTTAAAAAGTAAGTTGCCAAATTTTAATTTAAGTCTAATTAACATGAAACAAGTGTAATGAAGAAATAAATAACACCATTCACCATACTGAAGTAAAACGAATAACCATCACAATAGAGTAAATAAATTCTGGAGGAAAAACTCCTCACTACAATCCCATAACTAAAATAAACAACCGAATACTGAAATAATACATGCTAAAGTCTGAGAACTGAAATGCAAAAGATGTCTCTAAATAGAAATGGGCAACATGCCCTACAACTGATAGATAGTGACTCTGGAATCCAAAAGATAGAAGCGTCTACATGCAAATCCATGTAGCCTCCACAAACAGCTACAGCTCGTCACCTGAATGAGTATCCTATGCTTGGTGTCCTTGTGGCTGGGCACCTAAAATGGTTTTACAAGAAAAAGATTTGAAAAGCAAACAGGTCAGAGCCCGAATGTGGAGTTATATTTTAAAAACTTGCAATTGCTTTAAAAACATTTAAAACATTAAATGCAAAGTACATGTTAGGACGTACACTCACATGATATTCTCACCTCTCGTCTAACTGTGCACTCCTAACGTAAGTACCCATCTACAACGATATAAACCACTAGCCAAGTGACATCATAACTAGCTAGACTGTAATAGTTTCAACCTTTATTAACCGGTTCTATTAACATATAATGCTCGTAATTAGATAGGAATTTAACGTAAACTCAGATGCTCAAAATGCAATATATTTCTCTATCAGCTAACTCATTTTATTTATCGAAACAATACCGTAATTATATTCACATCATTAACATGAAGGTTCTCATTAATTAAGTGTATATTATTCACATCATAAATATACAATACGAGCACCTCGAGAACTAAGCTGCGGTGCACACATACTCTGCTATCCATCCCGGTACATCACGTACATAAGGATCACATATTCCGAATCTCTCAGGAATAGTTCAGATAACACAAATCACAAATAGTGGAGGCGAACACAGTCACATCACATGGGTCACGCACATACCTACGCTCCCACGATCAGCGGACTTATTAACATCCCAATAAGTCTTTCTCTGACCTATGTTCATCGAGGTACCAGTCTATATCCCCCCCGTAGGCACACAAGGATTAGAGGGTCCTAAGCGAACGCAACCTCCCGTGATAGCAAGTATGGTAGGTATGTCATACACACAATCATATACCAATACTAAGTAAACACACGTCTTAGTAATACCGTAGTTTAATCGTAGTACATATCGCATTCTAGTACTAACTTATAATTATCACAATTCATACTATTCCGGTTTGTAATTATACGCGCCATAATTCATCCTCACGTCGTAGTAGACACTCACGTCTCAGCCCAAATGGTTCATTGAATATAACCCTCGTATATAATTTACTCCTCTCAATAACCCAAAAGTCCCAAATCTATCTTTATATCATCTTAGGAAGGTCATCTATATCCTCGAACAAGTTTACGGGACTCCAAAAGTCAAAACAGTCCAAAAAGGACCAAACTGTCAACTCGTTAGAAGTCTCGTTCGAATGAGACTGTTCGAACGAGATTCCTCTGCCAACTCGTTAGAAGTCTCGTTCGAACGAGGCTGTTCGAACGAGGTCCCAGTTCGTTCGAACAAACTGTACCTTCTAACGATATCTCGTTCGAAGGGAGATATCGAATGAAATCCATTCTCGTTAGCAGCGACTGGTCAACTCGTTAGAAGCTCGTTCGAACGAGTTCGTTCGAACGACCTGGGTAGGGGCTTCTAACGAGCTGCCAGATTCGTCCCAGATTTTCTAGGTTACGTTTCTCACCATTTTTAACACCTCAATCTTTCTCCAAAGTTTGTTCTAACAATGATTTAAGTCCTCTAATCATACTAAAACATGCTTAGGTCATAAACTAACATCTTTTAAGGCATTAATGCATCCTAAACATCATTAAATCACAAGATTGTATACTTTTCCCCAATTTTATCAAGAACATGAACCCTAGATATATATCATCATCAAATCCCAGAATTTAAATCCGTTTAATTTCTTCTAATCACAATTATTATGAGAGAAATCCTCTACCTATCATTCTACATGCAATTCTCTTCCGAATTTTCAAGTTCTAAACTCCAACTACATGGGTTTTCATTTAATCTTTCAAGAACAATCAAAATTCTTCAATTTCTAACATGGAAAAGACATTCTCTGAATTTAAATGGAATAAAGTCACTTGCCTTGGTTTGATTTCTGATTTTGGTGTAGGTTTGATGCAGTTTTCTGCAGAAATTCCTCTCTCCAAGCTCCTTCTCCAATGGTGGCTTAAGGTGGCTAGGGTTTTGATTTGGAAAACTTAGAAAACCTAAATGATAACCTACGTAGCCTTCTAGGTTAATATGGGTTGGTTATGGGCTTAGTGGGTCAAATCCACATCAGATTTGATTAACCAATTTTCGTCACTTTTAATTCCTCAAAATGTAAAATTACCAAAATACCCTTTAAGTTGCCGGTATGGCCTAAAAATATCCCGGGACCCAAACTATACCCTCGGCTAGTGTTTTCTGACTATCTCGATCCTTCCGGACGCGTTGGCGCACTCAAAATGACCATACGGATTATAGATTTTAAATTCACTTTTATTATCAAAATATTACACCGTGACGCGGTGGTCCCACGCGTCTCAACAAAATTTCTAAAATGCCGTCTATCAATCTCACGAAAATTTTTATAATACCAAGTTCATATATAATCATATATGCACATAATCAAATACCAACTCACATCTCGTAAGTATTTATAACCCGGATTAATTTCCAATTAATACGCATTTAATTAATTAATCCCAAAAATAAATATACTCAAAAGTACGGGGTATTACATACTTCCCCCCTAATAACTGAATTTCGTCCCGAAATTAGAAACTAGAAAGTACCTGCTAAAAATAGCTCTGGATAACGTTAGCGCATCTCATCCTCGCGCTCCCATGTGGACTCCTCGACATTGTGATGTCGCCACTGAACACGCACTAACGGGACTATCTTTGACCGCAGTTTCCTCTCGCTTCGGTCCAAAATAGCAATCGGCCCCTCATTGTAGGAACTATCTGGCTTGAGATCGATGTCCTCCACAGCAATGTGAGAATGGGCCAAATTATCTCTAAGGTATTTCCTCAGCGAGGAAATATGGAACACGTCGTGAATCCGATGCAAATGCTCTGGTAGTCCGAGTCTATACGCAACCGGTCCTATCCGCTCAATGATAGGAAACGGCCCCACATACCTCGGTGCCAACTTACCCTTCTTCCCGAATCTCATAATCCCCTTCATAGGAGATACCCTGAGCAAAACCTGGTCCCCCACTTGGAACTTCCTGAAAAACCTCTTCGCATCAGCATAGCTCTTCTGCCTGTCTTGAGCTACCCGAATGCGACTCCGAATCAACTCAATCCTTGTCGAAGTATCCTGAATCACTTCCGACCCAAGTATTTTGTTGTCCCCCACCTCCAACCAACATGCTGGGGAACTACAAGGCCTACCATACAATGCCTCAAACGGTGCCATGCCAATCGTGAACTGATAGGAGTTGTTGTAAGCAAACTCCACCAGTGGAAGGTACTGCTCCCATCCACTCCCGAAGTCAATAATGCACATGCGTAGCATGTCCTCCAACATCTGGTTGGTGCGCTCTGTTTTCCTATCGGTCTGCGGATGATAAGCCATACTCAACCGCAATTCCGTGCCCATTGCCTCCTGGAAACTCTCCCAAAACCTCGAAACAAATATCTTGTCTCTGTCAGACACGATATTTAGGGGCACACCGTGAAGTCTCACAATCTCGAAAATGAAGAGCTGGGCATACTGTCCCGTGGTGTAGTCAGTCCTTACGGGTAAGAACTGTGCGACCTTGGACAACCTGTCCACAATCACCCAAACGGAGTCGTGACCCCTCTGCGATGTAGGCAACCCCGTGATAAAGTCCATGGATATGCTCTCCCACATCCACACCGGGACTTCCAATGGCTGTAGCAATCCTGCCGGTCTCTGATGATCCACTTTTACAAGCTGACAAGTGGCGCATTTCGAAACAAACTCAGCGATATCTCTCTTCATACCGCTCCACCAATACTGTCGTCTCATGTCTTGGTACATTTTGTCCCCTCCGGGATGTACCGCGAACCGTGAGCCGTGCGACTCTGCCATCACATCGTGCCGTAATTCTTCCCCTTCCGGAACCACCAATCTCCCATTGAAGCGTAATCCCCTGTGTGAGCTAACGGTATAGGACTCGGCTCCCTCTGCTAGTAATCGAACTATCTGCTCCTGACAGAACGGGTCATTAGCCTGTGCCCGTACTACCTTCATGAAAATCTGCGATGTAACGGTCATCACAGACATGAAAGATCGGGCCACTACATCCTGGTGTCCCAATTCCTTCCACTTTGCCTTCCACACCTCTGCCACCTCATGTGCTGGCCTACGGCTCAACGCGTCTGCTACCACGTTAGCCTTACCCGGGTGGTACTGGATGTCGAACTGGTAGTCTTTCACAAACTCAAGCCACCTACGTTGCCGCATATTCAACTCTTTCTGCGTGAACAGGTACTGTAGGGACTTGTGGTCTGTGAACAGTTGGAACCTCTCCCCCAAAAGATAGTGCCTCCAAATCCGTAGGACAAATACCACTGCTGCCAACTCCAAATCATGCGTGGGGTAATTCTTCTCATGAGGCTTAAGCTTACGGGAAGCATAAGCTATGGCCTGTCTCTCCTGCTGCAATACACCTCCTAGTCCTTGCAAAGACGCATCGGTGTAAACCAAATACTCAACTCCCGGTCTCGGCAATGCTAACATAGGTGCTGAGGTCAATTTGTCCTTCAATTCATCGAATGCCAACTGGAAGGCATCACTCCAGATGTAGGGCACACCCTTACGAGTCAAATGTGTCAAAGGACCTGCTATCTCCGAGAAACCCCGAATAAACCTCCTGTAGTATCCTGCGAGACCCAAGAAACTACGAATCTCCGTTGGTGTCATGGGCTATCCCCACTCCCTCACCGCTGACACCTTCCCCGGATCAACAGATATTCCCCGGTCAGAAATAATGTGACCCAAGAACTGGACTTCCTTCAGCCAAAACCCGCACTTCTCATATTTTGCATACAACTCGTTCTGACGAAGTGTCTGCAAAACCTGCCTCAAATGCTCGGCGTGTTCTTCCTCTGTCTGGGAGTAAACCAGAATGTCATCAATGAAGACAATGACAAACTGATCTAGGAAATCCCTAAACACTCTGTTCATCAAGTCCATAAACACAACTGGAGCGTTGGTCAGACCAAAAGGCATAACCCGAAATTCGTAAGAACCATATCTCGATAAGAACGCAGTCTTCGAGACATCCTCCTCCCTGATACGCAACTGATGGTAACCCGATCTCAAGTCAATCTTCGAGAAGAAAGAAGCTCCTTTCAACTGGTCGAATAAGTCATCGATTCGAGGCAACGGATACTTATTCCGTATCGTGACCTTATTCAGCTCTCGGTAGTCCACACACAATCTTAGTGAACCGTCCCTCTTCTTCACAAACAGAACTGGAGCGCCCCAAGGTGAGGTACTCCTACGAATAAATCCCTGACCTAACAACTGCTCTATCTAATCCCATAACTCCCTCATCTCAGCTGGAGCCATACGGTACGGTGCGCGTGCTATAGGTCTCGTACCCGGTAGCAAATCTATGACGAAATCTATCTCTCGACTGGGTGGTAAGCCTGGTATCTCCTGAAACACATCTGAACACTCCCTGACAACCGGAATCGAATCTAAAGGAATCACAACCTCCTTAGAGGTATCTTCCTCTATGTAATACAGATGAGCGGTCGATCCTCCCTCTGGGCGAGGCATCGCCACTATAAACATCTCTTGCCCTGGAATGGCAAAAACAATGCTCCCGCTGAAGCAATCAATCATGGCCCTATATGCTACGAGCCAATCCATACCGATGATCACATCGTGAACATGCATGTCTAACACTAACATGTCTGCAGGCAATACCAAACCACCAATCTCTACCCCCACTCCCCGGCATATAAAGAAAATAAGTGACCCACTCCCTAATGGTGAGTCGACACACGTCACTGTGCTCTCTGCCGTAGCTAACAATCCTAAAGCTTTCGCGAAGTGTGTAGCTATAAAACAGTGTGTAGCACCCGTATCAAATAACACCCGACCCATAGTGCCATGGATAGGAAACGTACCCTCGATCGCGGGCGGTGCCTGTGGAACTGCAGTCTGGTGGACGTTGTAGACACGTCCATACTGTAGCTGCCCCTGCTGAGCTGGGACTGCTGGAATGGGTGGCAATGCTGCCATCTGTGGCGGTGCGGGAAGAGCGGCGGGAAACATAGGCCTCTGTGGCTCCTGGCGAGCACCCTGCTGCTGCTGCTGTGGGGCCTTGCCCCTATCAGGACAATCCTGCTTCTTATGGCCAGTCTTGCCACAAACAAAGCACTTCCCTGGGAAGTTCCCTCCCCTCTGCCCCTGCTGTCCCCGGCCCTGGTGGCCGTTACCGTTCCTCCCTTGGCCCTGCTGGCCCTGATGAAACTACTGCCCATTCTGCCCCTGCTGGCCCTGATGGCCGTTTGGACCCTGATGGCCCTGACGGAAACCTCCCTGTCCTTGCCTGTAGTTCCCTGACCGGAACCTTTTATTATCCCCTTACTGGGAGCCCTGCTCATTATGTCTCTGCCCCTGACCCGATTGTGCCCCGCTCGCACCATGTCCTCCGGTCCTGCCCTGATGGCTAGACTCTCCTGACCTTTTGCCCTCGGCCATATGAAAACGGTGGTCCTGGCAGTGTAACAATGAAGCGTTAACCACATCGGAATACGTGGCCAACGATAGGTTCCCTAGCAGATGCTGACGGATCCTCCAATTCAACCCATCGGTGAACTTCTCAATCTTCTTCTTCTCTGTTGGAATCTCGTCTGGAACAATATTCAACAGGTTAGTGAACTCGGCCTCATACTCGGCCACTGTCTTGCCTTCCTGCTTCAGACTCATCAGCTTCCTCCTCATCTCCGTATGAACAGCCGACGGAAAGTACTTGCGGTCAAACCGCGCCCAAAACTCCTGAATCGTGAGAGTATCCCTCTCCTCCGCGGTGGTAATAGACTCCCACCACTGCAGTGCAGATCCAACTAGCTTGAAAGTAGCTAGTACCTGCTTCTGAACATCAGTGCACTCATGCATCCTCAAATGTCTCTGTATATCCTTCCTCTATTGGCTCGAGACTACCACATCTGAGCTACCTGCAAACTCTGGCGGATGCGCTTTCTGAAAAGCGTCACGTACACGCTCCCAAGCAGATGGGAATGCATTAGCCTGTGCTGGCGCGGCAACCGGCGCCTGAGGTGGTGCCTGCTGAATCACGGCAATCGCGGCATTTACCGCTTGGGCTACTATAGCTGCAACCTCAGCGGTGTTCATCATGCCCTGAACTGGAGCGCGCTGGGGTTCGGGCGTTGCATCCCTGGGAACTCGTCGTGCACGTCGTGGAGGCATCTGAAATAAGAACAAAGTTTATAAGTTCACGATTATAAACTTAATATAGCTGAAGAACGAAGCATACACAAAAAGAGTACAACAGTCCTAAAATATAGGGCTCCATATCAAAGAAACTTAGAGGAAACATAATAAGCCGTCAGATCCTAAAGGACACTAGAACCTGATGCTCTGATACCAACTGTGACACCCCGACTAATTAAATACCGGGTAGCTACTCCTTTATCAAATTAATTCAAAATGCCAAGTTGGCTCAGTTAATAGCATCACTGTCGAAAACCTTTTTAAAAATTACTAACCACCTAGTATTTAAAAAGTAAGTTCCCAAATTTTAATTTAAGTATGATTAACATGCAACAAGTGTAATGAAGAAATAAATAACACCATTCACCATACTGAAGTAAAATGAATAACCATCACAATAGAGTAAATAAAGTCTGGAGGAAAAACTCCTCACTACAATCCCATAACTGAAATAAACAACCGAATACTAAAATAATACATGCTAAAGTCTGAGAACTGAAATGCAAAAGATGTCTCTAAATAGAAATGGGCAACATGCCCTACAACTGATAGATAGTGACTCTGGAATCCAAAAGATAGAAGCGTCTACATGCAAATCCCTGTAGCCTCCACAAACAGCTAAAGCTCGTCACCTGAATGAGTATCCTATGCTTGGTGTCCTTGTGGCTGGGCACCTAAAATGGTTTTACAAGAAAAAGATTTGAAAAGGAAACGGGTCTGAGCCCGAATGTGGAGTTATATTTTAAAAACTTGCAAGTGCTTTAAAAGCATTTAAAACATTAAATGCAAAGTACATGTTAGGACGTACACTCACATGATATT
The DNA here is from genome assembly GCA_949130495.1 of Sambucus nigra. Lineage (NCBI taxonomy): Eukaryota > Viridiplantae > Streptophyta > Magnoliopsida > Dipsacales > Adoxaceae > Sambucus > Sambucus nigra. Next base: position 171,060,338 of record OX422219.1, read on the forward strand.
CTCACCTCTCGTCTAACTGTGCACTCCTAACGTAAGTACCCATCTACAACGATATAAACCACTAGCTAAGTGACATCATAACTAGCTAGACTGTAATAGTTTCTACCCTTATTACCCGGTTCTATTAACAAATAACGCTCGTAATTAGATAAGGATTTAATGTAAACTCAGATGCTCAAAATGCAATATATTTCTCTATCAGCTAACTCATTTTATTTATCGAAACAATGCCGTAATTATATTCACATCATTAACATGAAGGTTCTCATTAATTAAGTGTATATTATTCACATCATAAATATACAATACGAGCACCCCGAGAACTAAGCTGCGGTGCACACATACTCTGCTATCCATCCCGGTACATCACGTACATAAGGATCACATATTCCGAATCTCTCAGGAATAGTTCAGATAACACAAATCACAAATAGTGGAGGCGAACACAGTCACATCACATGGGTCACGCACATACCTACGCTCCCACGATCAGCGGACTTATTAAAATCCCAATAAGTCTTTCTCTGACCTATGTTCATCGAGGTACCAGTCTATATCCCCCCCCCCCCCCCCCCCCGTAGGCACACAAGGATTAGAGGGTCCTAAGCGAACGCAACCTCCCGTTATAGCAAGTATGGTAGGTATGTCATACACACAATCATATACCAATACTAAGTAAACACACGTCTTAGTAATACCGTAGTTTAATCGTAGTACATATCGCATTCTAGTACTAACTTATAATTATCACAATTCATACTATTCCGGTTTGTAATTATACGCGCCATAATTCATCCTCACGTCGTAGTAGACACTCACGTCTCAGCCCAAATGGTTCATTGAATATAACCCTCGTATATAATTTACTCCTCTCAATAACCCAAAAGTCCCAAATCTATCCTTACATCATCTTAGGAAGGTCATCTATATCCTCGAACAAGTTTATGGGACTCCAAAAGTCAAAACAGTCCAAAAAGGACCAAACTGTCAACTCGTTAGAAGTCTCGTTCGAACGAGACTGTTCGAACGAGATTCCTCTGCCAACTCGTTAGAAGTCTCGTTCGAACGACGCGGTTCGAACGAGGTCCTAGTTCGTTCGAACGAACTGTACCTTCTAACGATATCTCGTTCGAATGAGATATTGAACGAAATCCATTCTCTTTAGCAGCAACTGGTCAACTCGTTAGAAGCTCGTTCTAACGAGTTCTTTCGAACGACCTGGGTAGGGGCTTCTAACGAGCTGCCAGATTCGTCACAGATTTTCTAAGTTACGTTTCTCACCATTTTTAACACCTCAATCCTTCTCCAAAGTTCGTTCTAACAATGATTTAAGTCCTCTAAGCATACTAAAACATGCTTAGGTCATAAACTAACATCTTTTAAGGCATTAATGCATCCTAAACATCATTAAATCACAAGATTGTATACTTTTCCCCAACTTTATCAAGAACATGAACCCTAGATATATATCATCATCAAATCCCAGAATTTAAATCCGTTTAATTTCTTCTAATCACAATTATTATGAGAGAAATCCTCTACCTATCATTCTACATGCAATTCTCTTTCGAATTTTCAAGTTCTAAACTCCAACTACATGGGTTTTCATTTAATCTTTCAAGAACAATCAAAATTCTTCAATTTCTAACATGGAAAAGACAATCTTTGAATTTAAATGGAATAAAGTCACTTGCCTTGGTTTGATTTCTGATTTTGGTGTAGGTTTGATGCAGTTTTCTGCAGAAATTCCTCTCTCCAATCTCCTTCTCCATTGGTGGCTTAAGGTGGGTAGGGTTTTGATTTGGAAAACTTATAAAACCTAAATGATAACCTACGTAGCCTTCTAGGTTAATATGGGTTGGTTATGGGCTTAGTGGGTCAAATCCATATCAGATTTAATTAACCAATTTTCGTCACTTTTAATTCCTCAAAATGTAAAATTACCAAAATACCCTTTAAGTTGCCGGTATGGCCTAAAAATATCCCGGGACCCAAACTATACCCTCGGCTAGTGTTTTCTGACTATCTCGACCCTTCCGGACGCGTTGGCACACTCAAAACGACCATACGGATTATAGATTTTAAATTCACTTTTATTATCAAAATATTACACCGTGACGCGGCGGTCCCACGCGTCTCAACAAAATTTCTAAAATGCCATCTATCAATCTCACGAAAAATTTTATAATACCAAGTTCATATATAATCATATATGCACATAATCAAATACCAACTCACATCTCGTAAGTATTTCTAACCCGGATTAATTTCCAATTAATACGCATTTAATTAATTAATCCCAAAAATAAATATAGTCAAAAGTACGGGGTATTACAAGAGAGAGGGAGAACAACTCAGCCTTCAAGATTCAACATCAAATTCAGAGAAATATTAAGGCAAGTGGTTTCATTCCAATTGATTTAATGCTATGCTTTTCCATGTTTAGGAAATTATCAAATTTACCTTGGAAGATTGATTAGATCCATGAATTTGAAGATGTAAAACTATGAACAATGTTAGGGAATGCATGTAGAAACATTCTGGACGAATTATGAACTCAGAATTATGACCCTTGATGATTTAAAAACGGATTTGAGAAGAAGTTTATTAATGTTCTTGAAAGAAATAGAAAACTGCAATTCTTGATGAAGATTTGATCCATACAAAGCCCTTGAATGATGAATTATTGGTTTTAGAACGTTAACACTATTGTAGGATGGTTGTATGATGATATTATAACTTTATCTTAGAGTTTCATGCTTGTTAATGGTGTTTTGGGTTGATTTGTAAACTGCAAAACGAAGTAGTCCGCAGCCTACCTGGTGCGATCGATCGATCGACATTCATCAGTCGATCGATCGACCACCATCGATCGATCGAAGGTCAAGATCGATCGATCGAACTTCCCAGAGAGATTAAAATTTCCCTAGTATTATTGGAGACCTTATGAATATCCTTAGACTTAAGGAAGACCAGTAGGTATGGTTATAAAATTCGGACCTTAATTATAATTTAATTTGAGGAATTATTCTAAAAGCTATTTGAAGCTCGATAAGTGAGATAATATTAGGATTAATAGAGTAATTTTGAATAAGTTGATGAATTGAGGTTTGGGGCAGAAGTAAGGACCTTTAGAATAATGATGTAATATATGGGAATATTAGGAAACTTAATAACCCCTTTGAGATAGGTTTTAAGTATAAGAATCTACGACGTGAGATGTGTCGACAGTCTACATTATATATTATCGGAAGACTAAAAATGTATACAATTGGAATAATGGTATAAGGATGTAGAAAATACCTTTATTAATATTGAGATATCTAAGATGTGTGCATGCTTAGTATATAATCTTATGTGTATGACATACCTACCATACTTGCTATCACGGGAGGTTTACATTCGCTTAGGGCCTTCTAATCCTTGTGTGCCCGGCTTTAGTTTGGTACCTAGAGGACATAGTTCAAGGGAATGACTTAATTGTGAGTTATTAAGCCAGCTGACTATGGAGCGTAGGTATGTACGTGACCATGGATATGTTGAATTATGTTCGCCTCCATTTTTGTGTGTGGTGTTTATTCTAACAATTCCTGAGAGATTCGGAATTTGTAATCCTTATGTAAGTGATGTACCGGGATGGATAGCAGAGTATGTGTGCACCACAGCTTATCCTCGGGGTGCTTGTATAGTATATTTATGATGTGATTAATATACGGTTCATTTAAAAGGAATTTGTTATGTTTAAATTGCGAGAATAATTTATAGTAACTACTTGTGGAATTAAAAAGGGATAACATGCCGTGAATTGTAATGCTAACAATTGAGAATCCGAGTTCAAGTAGAGCTATCTATTTAAGTCATAACTTTGGGAATTCATATTGTGAATCAAGTAGTTGGGTTAGAACTTATGATGGTTTAGTTAGATAAATAACATATGTATGGGTACAGGAACGTTAGGAGTGCACTATTAGACGAGAGGTGAGTATATCATGTGAGAGCACGTCCTAACATGTATCTTGCATTCTTTATTTTAATTGTTATTAAAGCACTTGATGTTTTTAAAATACTCTCCACATTCGGGCTCTGACCCGTTTGCTTTCAAATCTATTTTTCTTGTAAAAACCATTTTTAGGTGCCCAGCCACAAGGACACCATGCATAGTATTTCCAGTCAGGTGACGAGCTGTAGCTGTTGTGGAAGTTACAGGGACTTGCTAGTAGGCGCTTCATTTGCCTTGACTCTATATTCAGATTTCATCAATTGTAGGGCATGTCGCCCATTTCTTTTAGAGACATTTCATTTTATATTTCAGTTATTCAGACTTTGGTTTGTAATTAATTCAGGATGCAGACTTGTTTTATTTCTTTTCATAATGGGATTGTTGTGAGGAGTATTTCCTCGAGACTCATCTTTACTTGTTGATTCATTATAGTTGGACTTTATCGTGAATGGTTGTGTTACATTTCTATATTTCATTTATTGCATGTTAATCAGATTTAATTTAAAATTTGACAACTAACTTTTAAATACTAGGTGGTTAGTAATCATTAAAAAAAATGTTTTCGACAGTGATGCTATTAACTGGACCAACTTGGCATTTTGTATTGATTTAATAAAGGAGTAGCTACCCGGTATTTAATTAGTTGGGGTGTCACAGTCCTCCAACCTCAATCAACGATATATACACATATAAAAAGGGTTCTAAATATCCTAAAACCCAAAACCAACAATCGATTTTTAGTAAATTCCTAAGTTTCTCAAATTGGATATTATTCGAGGTTTACTCGTTTAACTTCTGAAAATCCATTTTGATTCACAAAAAACCCATCCCGAAAAGCTTTATAGTTATTAACTACAAACTATAATATGAGTTTTATGATTTAAAAAAAGAAAGCAAGAAAACACTTGCCTCGTGGATAAAATTCGACGATCCAGAGTCGAATCCCACGGAGTTTGGCCGAAACCTCCCTTTTCTTACTATTTTATCTCCTCCTTACCTCTCCTCTTTATTTTCTCTCTTTTCTTTCCTTCTCCCGTCCCTTATATAGGGAGAAATATGGGCTTAACCCTTTAAACCCAAAAATGACTCGTTTACTCAATTACGAGTCCCTATTACCCCAAAAATTCTCGGAGCCTAAACAATACCCCCAGATACTCTATTTTGACTATCTCGACCATTCTAAAACCAACCGCTCACTCGAAATCTCCATCGAAGTCACTTAACTGCAATTTAATAATTAAACCCAACACCTCTCGATACGAGTTTTCCAATTAAAATATTTTCCTTTGTCGCTTTACCCACTGCGACATGTAATTAAAATAATCCAACTCATTTACTAAGTCTCAAAAGTGAATGAAACACGCCTCTAAAATCCTCTAACCCTCATAATTTCCACAAATTATTATTCTGAGAAAATCCACAAATTTCCAATTTACACCCATTTATGAAATTCAATTATACCCAAATGTACGAGTGTTACATTCAATAAAGGTTTAGAACATGGGATGTGTGTAGATTTTTCAAGTCATGTGAAAACACCCACTTTGTCCCCCAATGATTGTGTAAACAAGATCGATGGTGATGAGTTGAGTGTTTCTAGTGGAGATGAGAGCGAGTTTGAGAGTGCAGATTAAAGTGAGATTCAAAAAGTCTTTAGGGATTTGTAAGATGATACCTAAAAAAGAAAGAGGTATAATAAGGATTTAGCCCATTGGGTTTTAGATTTGGAGATAGAGAAAAAAGTTTCAAGGAGGAAAAAGTGTGATTTGATCGACACGGTGTCTAGTCTGATGACACGTGTATCCCAACTCAAGAGTGATCTCGAACATTCTTGGGAGGTCAAAGTCCCTTTAGAGAATCAATCTAAGAAGGTTGAAAAGATCGTTCTCAATCCCGATTTGGGAATTGGTGACAATTTAGGAAAAGATCCTGATGGTGTATCCACTTCTATTGTTGCACCCGAGTCGGTTCCCACTTTAGTGACTCGACCCAACCAACCTAGGCGTCCCATACCTATTAGAAGAGAACGTCCTAAAGTTTTTGGGAGAGGTGTACCTAGGCTGGTTTATGTGTGCTCCCTTTGCAAAAAGACAGGACATCGTAGGGACTTTTACTATAAATTTGGTTATTTGCCACGCTTTGCTTCTTCACATGTTCGCACACATGCACCCACCCATAATTCTTTGCTTGCACATAATGATAGAGAGCTTGCACATATTCGAGAGAAAGTAAAGTTTTTTGTCAAGACTTCGCAAGATTGGATGGAGTTGTTTCACAAGATGTCACCTTCATTAGAAAACTCCACTGCGCCTACTGGATGACATCTAGACAGGTTTCCTAGCATATGATGATTTACATTATGACACTTTATCCTATTGCTAGTATGTACCATTTTTTATACTTTGTTAGCATTTTTGTTTGCTTTTTTTATTTTTAGTACTATTTTGGATCTAGTTACCCATTCCAGGAACTATTTTTATGAAATTTTTTCACTGGACAAAACTTCTTGACATTCTGAGTAATCTGGGAATTTTTTTTTCTCGTTCTAACGAGAATTCATCTCGCGTGAAGCCTTCTCACGAGATCCTCTGTCATTCAAAGGATAAGGATTCTCGTTCGAATGACCCCTGGAATTATTTTTTTGTCTGCAGTCCTCTGTTTCATCTTGTTATACTTATTTAGTACTGCTAGGTTATTTCTGAACAGTGTTAAAAAATTCAAAATAATTTTCTTTTTTGAGAAAAATTTGAAAAATACAAAAAGATTTTTGTATTTTGTGTACATCTTATTTGGATAGAAACTTAGGATGACCAAGTCACAACTTCATGCCATATCCATGTGACTATTTGATAGTGTTTTGAGACAATATGTTGTGTCATTCATGTACTTTACAAAGTTTGGAGTCATTGAGATGATAAAGTGTTGCTACCTACATGATTGACTTTTCTTGTCCTTTATTGCACATATGCATAGATTTTTTTGACTTTTTTTCTTGTCTATCACATATTGGTTAAGTGTTTCCATCTCAATTATATTTATACAACGAACCAAATGTGATAAAACTTGACAAAAAGTAGTGCATGATATAAAACCGTTTGTGAGTTTGTGTGTTTTATTTTGAAAAATGAAAAAGGGTTGCGAAAGGTCTTTCATTTTTCCTTTGTGATAAAGCCACCATTTAACAGGACCTAAAAAGTGAGGAATTGAAAATTATCCGGGGTCCAATGAGGTTTAAAAGAGCCCAAAAAAATTAAAAGGCAATAAAAAGAAATATATGCCAAAAATGGACCAATAGATTTTATTTTCATCACCTTATAAGAAAAATAAAAAGTATTATCATTTAATGAGGGAGTTTGGATGGAATTCAAAATGGTTTGCACATGAAAAAGCATTACATAAGTTTTGGACGTTATTGGTGTGGAAATAATTTATACTTTGATTTGTTGATATGATTAAGACGATGTCATCTAAATTTAACAATTTTACACCTAAGGACTATTTTGATGTTCATTCGTTAGGAGTACACTTATGCACCTTACACACATGTCATGATTCTGTCGATTTTCCTATCGAATTTGTTCAGAGATATTCATTCCATTTCAAAGATTTGGTTATCTTAGTATAAATTCATGGTGTGTGATTTTTATAACATCATCTTTGCATTTTTTTTGTATGAAAAATCTGGAAAATAAAAAATAGTTTGTTTGCCTTGGTTTACCGTGACACCCCATTTTGACTTATATTATTTATTATTTTCCTTGTCTATTTTGGACAAATAAAAGGGGGAGAATGAATTATGATTTTATTGGGGAGTTTATGTATGGGGGAGAATTGATTGTGCTTTCAAGTTTATAAGTTATATTATTTCAAACTCGATACATCACGAGGTATTTTCTTTGTCTCATATGTGTAGGTAAAATTGAAGATTTTTGGATTGCACACCATAATGAGAAAAGCTTGAACTTTTGAAGAGTTTAATGTTAAAGCCGAAGTTTGAAACGTTTGAAGACTTGACTGTTTATCTTTCCACATATGAGTTTTTGGGAGGGTAGATTTGTATAGGTCACTTGAGATTGATAATTCAGATATTTTTATTTTGTACTGGCATAGACATAGGGGCGATTTGTAAGGACATTGTCCGTTATAGTTAATTATGTCCTATACCGGTACAAGTCGTTGAAGAATTTGGAAGCTAACATCTACAAATAACGGATCCGAATTTCAAGAAGACATCAACATTCAAGGGAAATAATTAAATTGGTAAAATTATCGTTAAGTTCCATTTCCATTTTACATTAAAAGTGTTAGGATATTTTTGTGAAAGTTAAAATACTTTTCTATTTATGAAAATTAATTTTGAAATTTTTATAAAAGGTTTTTTTTTAAAAAAACATTTTCTCATAAAAGTTTTGGATAATTTTTTTTTGATCCCGTGAACAGTTTTAACTTTTAAGGTTCCCAAGTTATTTAAAAGTCTAAAGATTTTTTGGGGATCAGGAACTGTCGTTCAAATGACAATGTTCTCGTTGAAACGATAACCTATCTCGCTCGAACGATGTCGCATCTCGTTTGAACGACATAATTTTTGTACTGACACATCACCGCCTTAAATTATATTATATATAGTATGTCAGTCTATTGATTTTCGTGTGGAGAAATACTGGTTTTGAACATAATACATTTTTGAGTGTTTGTTTTATTATCCTACCATTTTAAAGGGTTCAAAGTTTTATTTTACAATTCACAAATCCCAATTATTTTGTGTGAGTTGTTTTTGGAACCCAAACCACAGTTTGCTATTATTCATCCCTTATGGGGAGATGTCTACAGTCGAGAGATGCATGCTACTATGGATGGAGTCTCTGGACTACGTGTCCTGGTGATATAGTTGCGTGTGAACCACTACTTATTTCTAGTCGTTGCTTTGAAGGTTTAACGAAGAAACCATGAATTACACTTATGGGCGATTATCAAGTTGTTTGTAAGTCAATGGTCTTGTTAACTTGTCAAAGGTTCTAGAAATAAAAGGTTTCCTAAACTTTGGGTCGCATAATTTATTTATGATGGTTTGACACTTGTACACACATAGCTATTTGATTTTAAGGGTTGAATTGATTTGATTCATAATTTGACACTTGTTAAATAAGTTTGTGATTGGAATTTGCGCAACTACTTAAATCGGTATCGCACAGAAGGTTTTACATTATAACCCTCTCAAAATATCATACATGTAAGAATTCACTCTCAAATTTTGAAGATATGATAATGGTCATATGTATCGAAGCATAATGAAATAAAATGGCTCTGGCACTACAGTTTTGTATTAACCCGAACATACAATTGGACTACGACCTCATTAGTATACTTATATTCATAAAACCCATGATTATCCACCAATAACAAATTAGAAATATCCTATACCAATACGTGATTTATTAAAAGTAATAGTTTTATTGATTACTCAACTATATACCAAGAAAATAACACAGTACCTAGAAGGCCCTTAAGTTACAATAATTTCAAAAAGTGACCCGAGAATTTTTAAAACCTGGTTCAAACTTATAAACCAATTCCAAACCCATATTTATTTACACACATAAACTACAAATATAAAAATTACTACAAGCACCTTGACATAACTTTACAAGTTTGTAAAATTTAAATTAATCCCCTAAAGCATTCAAAATTGTATAAAATGACTATATAGTTAAACCAAAACTACTTTGGGACCTAATACTTAAAAAAAACGTTTTACACAAACCCCGTTGATGATTGGAAGACACCAAGGCATCCACCTAGAACTTGGCACATGGAAATGCATATAAAATCACATGGTACCCATTATCCCATAACATAAACTCTTCCAATAACCTACTATAATCCACCTATAAGGCAACCAATCAACTCCCATATTTAACCCTATAAAAGGCCCTTATTACGACTATAAAAACGTACCTATTTACAATTTAAAAATTAAACTCAAAATTTAAAAGATTTTATATTTGAATATTTTATGTATTAAACTTAGTTTTATTGATTCCATTATGTCCCTTCACTAACCTAGGATCATTTTTAGCTTCTAAATTTTAGAATTCACGTTTTGGAACTGACATGGATTGAAAACTAGAAAACTCCATTAAAGCTTCATCTTCAATGGTGGATTATGTGTTTCCGACCTTGAACCAATTTTAAGGTGGGAAATTTCATATTTGGCTACAATAAACCTAGGTTCAATGATCAATTTGAGTATAATATAGTTTAGATAGCCAAAATCGCAAACTTTCATTTATGGATTGAAAAACTTCAGAGTCAAAATTATCTTTCTAAACTATGAATTAAAACCTCAAATTAGAAACATTATGTTCTAAAATCACCGAGAAATAACACCATATATATCACGTAGTTCGAATTTACATAGGAAACTATGAATATGAAGTCAAAATTTTGAATGTTTTACAGAAACTAGAGATGAGGCTATAGTTAACCTCAATCCATGAAAGTTATATATTTGGGTTCCTCGTGAAAAATTAGGAAGAATGGCTTTGAAATTGCTTAAAAAGGTATTATATATACTACTTAATCATAAGTCAAAGTTTAAAACCCTAAAGTCAAAATGACGAGAGGTTGAGGATGAAGTGGCCAACACACACACAAGTGAAGTGAACAAAAGCGCATTGGAAGTTTTATTTCTCGTGCGAGGGCATGTGACAAATAAAATATAAATAAATTTTTACAAAATATTTATTTTAATTTTCATGTCAAAATGGTATATAACATCACACTTTTTGCTCAACCAGAAACTATTTTTGAAGAAACTTATAAATGGAATTTAAACACCTTAAAGTTATTTTTCACATATACCCCTAAACTTTTCGTACATAAGGATTTTGACCCTAAGTTCATATACATGTTTCTAATGATATTAGGGACAAAAAAGTCTATTACACCCATTTTCAAATATGCTTAGAAACTTAACTGATTAAAAGAAATAGAAAATTACATATTAAAGACGAAGTTATATTCGTTATGCAATAAAACTTTATATTACAATAAAAAATTTATGATATAAATCCTTACTTATTTCTTTTCTAAATTTGAGGCAATCTCGGTCCTCATCCTTAACAACACAATTCGAATTAAATACCAAAGCCTCTATCCAAGTAGGTAACATCTATTTTGATATTATTTCATCCAATTACATTGATTACGCCAAGTGTTCATATCACTATGTGATAGCCCCAGATATCTTATTCTCATTTATTAATTAATATGTGTAATTCATAATACGTTAAACTTGATTCAATTTTAAAAAACCTGTGTTTATTTTGAACAAATGATTTAAATTTAATCTAATTTAATTGAACTTGTTTGTATTTAGTGTATATTATGAACCAGGAATCAACTATCGTTATACCCACAACCAAGTTATTTGGCTCGTAGGATTAAGGGTATTGATTGCCTAGTTTTGATTATCATATGCATTCCTCTCTTATAGGTTTTGCCTCAGGACTATTAATGTAATTATTTTTAATTATATCAAAATGTTTTTGATGATTTGTTATCTGTATTGCTATTAACCTTAAGCCTCTTTAACAAATAATTATGGGTTATCTTATTTTAAAAAATACCCGCATCCTTAATCGTTCTAAAAATGATATTTCTAATTGTAGTTATATCATATTACTACTTTATTTACATTATTTCATTGATATCCTAGTTACTTCAGATATCATTTTCTCTTACAATCAATTTATTTAAATGATCATGCTTATTCTCAAAATATAGTTTTTAATTTTTTTATAGAACTAGAATTATCTACTTGATTTTTTTAATTTTGTCCCCTTCCAAATGGACCCAAAACATAAGGAAGGTGAAATATCCTCGACCCCAAGAACTTTTTAGCATCTTCATGAACGTCCCTATCAGTTAGATATGTATGGAAAATTGCTAACAATGTAGACAAAACCAAAATAATAATACATTTAATCACTTACCGGTTGATGTAGTGATTATGTGTAATTTCTTTTTATACTACATTTTCCACATCAGACTTATTAATGTAATAAATAAAGTACTTAGGCACTATTTTTAAATTGAATTATATTTTGATAAATAGTTTTAGAAGTGAGTTAATATTATAATATTTATGTGGTTACAATTGGTACATATGGAAATTTTGGGATGTGATAGGTTTTTGTGTCTTGATAATATTTTAGGCTCTTTTTGCAAATGGTCACTTTTAACGAAAGATAATTTTCCTCTTTCGTATCCCCTTTCCATTGGTTAACATATAACAATTTGTTCTGAAAACGAAATTTGGGCAATAGTTCATACAAGCACAACTTATCTCTAGTTCATTGTGTTCTTTATTAAGCACGATTGAGATGAGAACATTGTATTCAATAAATGATAAGTAAGAACAATGTTCAAAAGTCCATGCACATGTGCAATAAAGGTGATAAAAATTAACATGAAGAAATTAATCATCGATGAACAATGGAATGCAACTCAGGCATTATTAAGGACACTAAGAAATGAAGCCATGTCTCAAAAAACTATGAAAAAGTCACATGAATGAATGGAATGTAAGGGTGATTTGAATATCTTAAATGCACATCCATATATGTTGAAAAATAAAAATACAAAAATCTTTTAGTCTTTTTCAAAAATATTATCAAAAATTAAATCTTTTTTGAAATTTTCGAACAATTTCTTAAAAGCCCAAGATCTTTTTTCGATATTCAAGAAATAATAAACCAAAAGCATGTATAAATATAAGAATACAATAAAGATACAATCTAGCAATGGGGATAAAAGATACGATCTTGAAAATCACCCTATACTAGGCAAAAGTTCCCAATCTCAATCATTGGTCAAGGGGGTGTTCTCAACAAGAATAGACATCCTTTGAAGTTCCTCCATCAAACATTAAGAAGCTTTGAACAAAAAGTCTACTTGCTCTCGAAAACTCTTAAAAAAATATATGGTCATTTGTAGAGCATGAGCAGGACCACATGTGTGAGTGCGTGCAGGAACATGTTTGTGAAGTCATGTGGGAACGTATCGAAGAGCATGCATATAAGGAACACTCCATAGATAAAAACAAAACTACCTAAGGTGACCCATTTCTTTGTAATGGGATCAAACATAAATTCACTTGGGTATACCTTGGTCAAAACACCTAGGATACATTCTCTTTTGTGTGTTAGGTCGAGTCCCATAATGATCCATCACATACATAAGAACCGGATCGGGTGCAGCATGTGGAGTGGTTAAACCATCATAACCTATTCAATGCCTCTCATTAAAAACTAACGTGAGATCGAGGAACATATTTTCAACATTCTTAGACGTGTCTTTTAAAGTGACCCTTTAATTCCCAAGCACATTCGAGATATTTTTTGAGTTGGGATACATGGGTTTTAAGTTTATCATGAGACTCCAATAAAGCTTAAAGATCCCACATAAGACTAGACACGATTTTTGTAAAATCGGTATTTTCCCTAACAACCAAAATCAATTTATCGCACAAAGATTCTTTTAACTTGTCGATCTGACTCACCTATCCCTTACACTCTTCAGAATGGTTTGACAATTTTTTTGAGGCTATCAGGTTTAGAAATTTAGTCATCAACATGGGATGAACTGGAAGTACTAACATAACTTTCCATGAATGCAATGCAAGCTTTATATGGTGATCCATCCCCGGACTAAACCGAGTCAACATCGTTATCACTAAGAGTGGGTTTGTTTGCAGCCTTTACTTTTCCCTATATCTTTAGCCTAGTAGGACACTCACTTGACTTGTTCCCTTTCCATTAGAATTTAAAATACCTCACTTGATGTTTCTCCAAAATATGCTTTACCTCATTTTCTTGATTGTTTTTCTCAAAACCTTTATTTTCTCTTAAAGAATTTTCTTTGTTAAATTTGAGAATTTTTTTTATTATTCTTTGCAAAAAAAGGCAAGATTATCAAGCTCAAAATCATACTCGGTGTCAAAATCAAAAACCATTTCCTTTTTGTTCATTTTTTCTTTTTAATCAACTCCTTCCTTATTCCTTTTATTCTCGTGGAACACATGAAATCAAATGTTTAAAGGTCTCCTATGACTTCTTCCAACCTAAGAGTGTCTAGGACTCCTAAAAAATTTAGGATAGTAACCTTCGCATAAAAATGGGATTGGAGCGATCTTATAATCTTTTTCACAACTCTCATCTCAGGAAATATATCACCTATGAATTCACTATATCTAATAACCCTGCATAAAATTCATAAAAAGTTTTAGACTCATTCATATGTTGGTGCCCTCATAAGCAAGATGGAGGATATTCCACTCTTCCTTAGACGTGGGGCACACCATGATGATGCGAAACATGTCAGGCGTGAAGACGTTAGAATTACCACTTAAACCATGGGAGTTAAAGTTAATCCATTTACAATCATCCCATGTCCTTGAAGTGAATACCTTAAGGCTTTTGATATTCTCATTAATGATAATGGTGGTGGTGGCCTCCCTCATTCATAAAAGAGTAAAACCCTATCGTTAACTTATTTTAAAGAAAACCTCATTTTCTCTTTCCAATAATCATATTTTGACCCGTCAAAACTATAAACCCTATTATAAAAATTATCCATATGAACCCAATTTAAAGATCACAGAGTAAATTAGTGAAACCTTCTCTGATACCAATTTGAAAATTTTGAAATTCAAAATAAATTCATACAAATTTGGATCACACGATCTTTTAGTTCAACTCACTCTACTACCAATTTGAGAAAGCAATAGGGGCTATATGGAATTGTTTATATCTTAGGCCAGACACACAAATTTATTTTTACCAAATTTTATCTTGATTTAATTTAAAGTCAACATGCAATAAAATAATGAAGCTAAAATCTGAACCAAACATTAAGAAGAAGAATTTGATGAAATATCCCTTTAGAAAAAAAACTTCAATTTCAGCACTGTTTAAGAAAAGATGGAATTGTGATGACTTATAGATTACTTAGAGATTCACTGAGAAGATTACTTAGATATCCAATAAGTATAATGGAGACATGTCTTCAATCCTTCAATAGGAAATGATGCATTCCAGCACCACCCACAACAAGGAGCTATTACCTCGGTATCCACCGATCAGCCTAAGGAATTGAAGTTCCTTTCTTTTTCAACAGTAAAGCCTCGACTCCATAATTCAGCAATAGATAAAATCTCTATAAGGTTTTTTGAACTTGTAATTTGTTCTTCTTGATTTGGAAAAGTGATGTTCAAAGATCTAAGGGGTTTGGATAAAAAACGTTATAGAGTTTGATCACCAAAAAAACTCTAAAAAGGCTTGGAGAGAAGTCTAATTCCGCATTTCTCTACATAGGGAAAGTTGTTGTAAAGAGATTAACATTAGAGATTTGGACGGATATGTTTTTAAAAAAAGAAACATATGGATACTCATTGAAATGAACTGCCACCTTGTTCGAAATGAACTACCACCTTCGTATGACATTCCTAAAGTAACCAAAAAGGTGACGTTCCAGATATTGTTTATATGAAGAAACTCGTTCTAATGACACTACACAACTCTTTCGAACAACATACCAATCTCGTTGTAATGAATTAGAGAGTTTTTGAAAAATTCTTTTAAAAATAATTTTAGAATATTTTGAAAAATATTAACTACAAACTCTTTTAATCATAACCCCTGGATAATTAAAGTCTTTCCCAAACCACCTCATACCTCTTCTGAATGACGTTGTGACCAACGATCTTCAATCTTCCAAATATCACAAACTTATTGTTTTTGAATATGTGAAAATAGTCATGAAGATTCACTAGGGTGTAATGGGATAAGTCAAATAAAAATAAAATGAGAAATTATAGAACATGGTCTTAAATATATAAATTGATCCCCCATTTTATCCCAACGGGATAACATGGGTAAGTCAGCAAGTAATATACGTGATAAAATGATCAAGTTAAAGCTTGTCTCTATCACCGAGGTACCAACATGGTCTATGTCGTATGCTCCCCAAAATGTTTCCCGTATAATACGTAATACCACTAGGACTCAATATTAGGTATGTGGAGCATGAATATACAAGAATAATAAACAAAATCATACAAAGTTTACTATTTCCTATTTCCTATTTCCTATTTTCTATCTCTTAGCGTACTAAAACTCATAAAGTTATTAATCACACTCCAATTCCGAAAAACAAAACTTCTAGACAATATTATTCATTTCCTTCCATGTATATAAGTTGCCTAGAAGCCACCCTAACATTTTCTTAAGTACCAAAATCAATCTAAAATAATAATTACCCATCAGGCCCAAACCAAAAGGGTCGGTTGATCGACTTCCATCAAAGTACTGATGGTAAGAAGGATCGATTGATCAAAAGATGGTCCCAAATTTCATTACCTTCCTAGTTACAGGATTTGAACCCATCAACCTCCATTG
Source organism: Sambucus nigra (assembly GCA_949130495.1). NCBI lineage: Eukaryota > Viridiplantae > Streptophyta > Magnoliopsida > Dipsacales > Adoxaceae > Sambucus > Sambucus nigra. The sequence goes on from OX422219.1 coordinate 171,076,796, forward strand.
AATTGTTACAAGTTCATCAAACCGGATGGAAAACTCAATTTCCATCACATATATTTGTAATAACATCAATCCAAATCCATTTAAAATAATTTTAAACACTTATATCATGATTAGAGAGTTCATTAAAAATCTAACGTAAGAACCCTATTTCTATGTAATCACTCCAAATTGATTTAATTAGTCATTGATTTAATCAATTAGCAATGGTAGTTTTATTTCTAAATAATATAGAATCAACCCTTCACCATCCTATAATAAATCCAATTTGAATTCATGAAGAATTTCTTAAATTTAAAATCTTGTAATTAACCTAATTTCTTTAACTTATTTAAACTAATTACCATTTCAATTAACTAAAGTCGAAATCATATTAAAATTATCCTCGATTTAGATTTCAATGGATAAGAATATAATAATAAAAACCCATTTTAATAAAATGCTAAATAAACTTGCCTAGATCAAAATTGTGAAGAAATTTTCTTGAAATCTGTTGAATTCCTCTTCTCCTACTGAGGCTCCTTCTCTTCAACCATAGTGTCCTCTCTAATTGTGAAATATGTGGTGGGTAAACCCTAATGACTCCTCAAAACCTTGAATAAATAAAATTAGGTTAAACCCCTATATGAGCCTCATCTAATTTATTCTAAAACATCTCGAAGAAGCTTAAAACATTACACAAGACCTATAGTAACCCAATGGGTCTAAAACCCGTGCTTTTAGACTAAAATGGGCATTATATGCTTCCTGAAACCAACCAAAAACACAAAATAACTCAGTTATTAATTGAGGTAAAAAATATTAATATTTTAATCTATAATAACCAAATGTCCAATATTTACTTATTTATTGATTTAGTCTGGCTTGACAATATAGGAAACTATTTCATGGTCAAGGGAACGTGACACCGAGGCAATGATCCAAATAAGTAAACCATCAACACTATTGTAACAACCTGTCCTATTGCAGATAATTAAATTCCATAATTGGGTATAACTTGGAAATTTGAGGAATTTCTCAAAATAGTAAATTTTGGGAATTTTTAAGGATTAGATGGTTATCTATGGGTGATGTATTTTCTTTTGGGATTAAGTAAATAAGTCGAAGTATTTTAATTATACGTCGTCGTTGAGTAAATCGACAAAAGGTAAGGTTTTAATTAGAAAACCCGTGGTGAGATGTATTGGGTTAAAATAGGGGGTTGCGGTCAAGTACCTCGGATGGAAATTTTGACTGTGTCATGAGTCTCGGAATGGTCGAGATAGTCAGAAAACAGTGTCCGATGGTCGAAACTGAGTTTCAAAACATTTTAGAGTTAAAAGGGCTCATAATTGAGTAAACGAGTCATTTTTGGGTTTTAAAGGGTATAAACCCTTTTCTCCCTATATAAGGAGGTTGAGAGGAAGAGAATAGAAATAAAAGAGAGAGAGGAAGGAAGAAAAAGAAGAGAAAAGGGAGATTTCGGTCCAAACTACGTCGGAATCGACTCGGGATCGTCGGATTTTATCGACGAGGCAAGTGTTTACTTGCTTTATTTACTTTTGAGCATAAATCTCATATCGTAGTTTGGTAATAACACACCCTAAAGATTTTGGGTTGGGTTTTTGTGGATAAAATGGATTTTCGGGAGTTAAAACGAATAAACCCTAATAATTTTCTAATTGGAGAAACTTAGGATTTATTCAAAATTAGTTGTTTATTTTGGGTTGTAGGATGTTTAGAACCCTTGTATTATGATTATTTGTTGTTAGTTGAGTTTGTAGGATGTCGGGAGACGAGAGAAAATCTTGGGAGAAGCTTTAATGGCCGAAACAGCTTCTCGGAGAAGAAGTTATCCGTCATGATCGATCGATCGAGCGTGGGGGATCGAACCATCGATCGATCGAGGGCCATGGGTTCATCGATCGAACCTTCTAGGAGTTTGACAATTTTCCCTAGGGTTAATTGGATGGGATAAATTCCAATTTTAATTGATTCTAGATTATTTAAGAAAGGAATTAAGTAATCTTTTAAGAGTAAATAGGCATCAAATGGAGGGAATCTATGGGAACCAGGTGAGTGTTCTATGTGTGTGATACTAAAACTACATTTTCGAGGAAAATATAATAATTGATAAATTAGGAGGTTGGGGTTCCTAAAATAGGGTGGGACCTCTAAAAGATTGTTTGGGCGAGATGTAGTCCATGGGTTTGTGGGAAGGAAATCCACAACGTATTTAATTTTAGGGTATTGTGGGCTTATGTTAGGGAGTAAAATATCCTAGACTAGCAAGGGGCTAATTGGGTTTTTTCTAAGGATGTTTTATAGAGTTTAAACTTCCATATGATATGGCAAGTTAACCTATAATTAATAGAAGGTAGAATGGTGATGTTTTGGATTATTGGGAGACTAGTGTGAGGACAATTACACTTCGGGTCCTAGGTCATTAATAAAATATGACTATGAGAATAAGAAATGCACATTATAAAGTTGGTACTTAATCATTGAGAATAAATGATTTTGAGAATGTAAAATATGAATGTTTTCAAATTGGAAAAAGAAATGATTTTCGTAAACACACCTCTCTAAATCCCTATAATAAGTGAAGTTGCGTGCGTGAAGTGAAGTCCCCTGGCTAATGAATGCAGGTTGAATATAGTCCTCGGCTATATGAGCGATTATTATATGTTTTTATGCGTTGGTGAGGTAATTTTGGGTGTGGTTATGACTCACCCGCAGTCATATGGCCACTTCCCGACGTCTTGCGTTGTAGGATCCAAGGTTGTCTTGGTTGATAGGCCCTGGAAGATGATACCCATTTAGGGGCACGCACAGTGGGGAAACCCGGACGGGCGGTCTTAGAAACGTTATATGATATGTAATATAACTATTCCTAATAATGTGGGACATTATTCATGTTAAAGAAATTTATGATAATGAATTGGCTTTAAATACATTTCGTGGATGGAAGAAGGGAAATGAGATAAATGAATTGGCTTTAAATACATTTCGTGGATAGAATAAAGGAAATGGAAAGTTTTGGGAAAAAAAAAGAAATGATGAATGAAAATTGAATTGGTAAACATTTTGTAAATCAATGCTTAGTCCGGGAGATAGATCCGGATGTGTATTATAAAGATGAATATACAGTAAACCTCAGTTCGAGAGATGGATCCAAATGTATATTGTAAGATGTATATTAGAGTAAGTATGTTATGTATAACATTACATAGTATGTATCTACGTTGGGTACTGAGGGTCTAATGGATCTCGACGATCGACCTTGCTGCGTAGTAGTGTATAGGGGGGGGGGGGGTTCCTTGTTTGGATTTCGCTCTGCGAGACACCCCACACACGAACATGGAATAGTGTCGAGCCAGGGGAGAAGTTTTGCCCTTAGTACTTGGAATAACTAGGATTGTTAGAAGATGGTTAATAGACTAGTTATGCGGGGTAGCTTGACTAGGGTTTTTTGTTAGGATGCGCTAGGTGTGCACTATTAGAAGAGAGGTGAGTGGGTATCTCATGGGAGTGCGGTACCAAATTTAAATATGAGATAAAACATATTTATAAAAATAAAGCATTTATGCACTTGATAAATATTTTTCACACTCGGGGTCTGGTCCGTTTATCTACTTTTCCCTCTCTTGCTATATATATATATATATATATAGGTATCCAGACATAAGGACGCCAGGATGACACTTCCTTCGAGTCAGACGTCTGCTGCAGCAGCTGTGGATTCATGCAGGTTCTCGATAGACGCTTCTATCCTTGTAATCTAGTTAGGAGGTACTGTATAAACATTCGGGTTAATAACCCAACTGCATTTATTTATTCTTTTACCGCCTTTTAGTGAGGCATTCGATATGGTTGTATTATATTTGAACTACGTGTTCGGTTATTTTATCTCATTTCAGTTTCATTCATATAAACTGTGTGGATGTTTTAATTTAGTAGATGTATAAAAAGAGTAGTAAAGTTAAATTTTGAAGCCACCCTAATAGGTTATTAGTAATTAAATTGGTTTTCGACAGTGATGCTAAGAATGATCCATATTCGACTCCTGTTTTAATTTGATATAGGAGTGATCACTGGGTATTTTATTAGGCGGGGTGTCACAACCAAGTCCTTGACCATTTTATAGTCTCCCACAATACATAGTTGCATGAAAAATGATTATTTAATGTTTTACCATGTATTAAATCTCTTTTCTTATATAATTTATAGAATACATATAAACACATAAAAAATAGTGGCTTCAGATTTCACGACAGGCAAATAAGAAAATATAATTTCATAATTTATTTAATGCCTAAAAATATGGGTTAATATAATTCCTATGCACATGTTTTGGGCAACCCTCTATTCAAAAATATCCTAGACTAGGTTCCCGCCTAGTACTTAATTGCGTGAAAGTCATTGAGACTGATTTTGATGGATTAAAATGTTGTGTGCACGTGTTTGTCTCTTATGCATAACCCCAAACAAAGTCAAGCAGATCCTAATAACTCATCATGGATTTAAGCATGCCCGAAAGAGTCTTGTTTCTTCTCTCCACTACACCATTATGAATCTAAGCATGCACAAGAGTTACTATCCTTCACGGTGAATTTATGGAGTTTGGATTACTTTATAATGTTTATGCTCCATCTCATCCTTATAAACTTAAAACTTCTCAAAGTCTTCATACTTATGATGCATAAGGTAAACATATCCCAATCTCGAGCAGTCATCAATGAAAGTGACAATGTACTCATAACCACCTCTTTCATGAATTTTCATATGGCCACACAAATAAAAATGGACAAATTCAAACACATGTTTGTCTTTATAGTCTTTGTCTATGAAGGGTTTCTTGGTCATCTTACCTTTTAAATAATATACACAGACTGGTAGTGTCCCCCACTTCTTATGAACTCAATTGTCCATTTGAAATTAGTAATTGAATTACTATTGGATTCATATAACCTAATCGAAAGAGACAAAGATACATTATTAAAACTTATAGGGTTCTTTCCTAATTTGGTAATTTCCTTTTACATTACTCATCCCAGTATTTAGCAAAAATGATGAGACGTACATTATAATATAAATGTCATTTTACAATGTAATAGAAGAGAAAATATAATTATCATATTTTATTTAAAAAACATTATGAAAATAAACTAATAAGCAATCTAAACCATGTTACAAATCGAAAGAAGCTTTCTTCTAAAACTATAAACATTAAATATTATACTAATATTGACTTATTGTCTTCATAAAAATTTAAATTTGAATTTTCTACTTTGGATATTATTTCCTTGTTGTGATCACTCATGAATTGAAAGATTTCTCCCACACTCAGCCACCTAATTTTATAGGACCCCTATACATAATTGCAAACAAGATCAGTGGCTCGCGAATTTACACACCAAGTACCAATAGATTGCACTACAAAGCATATCTCAATGACTATGGTTAAATTAAAATTTCCATTCCTCTTTCCTACAAAGATCGAGCACTACTTCTTCTAATGTATTGACTGCTTGCAGATATAATAGTTTTGCTTTGTCTTGTTATTTGCTACCTGAGGCTTAAAAATAGTTTCGATAACCACATATTGAACCTAAAACTTTCCTTTGATCTTCTTCTTACCTTTAGCCATAGGATAATTCAGTCATCTTTATGAAATATGAATAACACCATTTTCCTTGATGATATTCACCACATCATTAAGTCTGTTAAGTTATTGCATGAGTGAGTAATCAAGTTTTTTCATTGAATAGTTGCATGAAACAAATTAAGGGTCTCTAAAAGTCATTGGATCAAATAATTGATTTGGGATTTCCCATCGCTAAAATAACACAAAACATCCAATTCTCCCAAAATGAACATTATTTGAAGAGCATGGTCACATACGAGAGTATCATCTAGCATCTTTATATTTTCCATCGTAGGCATTACATCAAGCTTTGCATCACGGTTCGGATCCTCAAAGATAACCATGATGTTCAAAATCAGATCATAAGCGTTTGAAATATATTGATGATAGGGTTGCATAATATTGCTCATAGAGTCTAATATGTAGCTGCGACATCCCAAAATCCGTGCATATTATGTGATAAGAAAACTACGATGAAAACTACACAATATATAAAGTTTCTGACAGAAAATAACTTTTCAAACTTTGATGCATAAAGAATCTTATTTATTAAAAACAATGTGTATCTCATAGCACAAAATTAAAAGGAAAATTTCATAACTATATTTACATAAAACGATTAATATTAGTATATAGACTTCACATGATTTTGCCTTATTTGTTTAAAACTTCCAAAACATACATGAGATATCAGAACTTTTGGGGTAATGGAGATCAAAAGTACATGGGGTCAAGGTATATTTTTCCTTCTAGAGTATCCATATGGAATGGTAAAAAACCAACAAACTTGTCCAAGTAGATAATTATGAATTTATAGCAATTTATAATGATTTTGAGTAATTTGCTTAATCAATTGAATGTATTTCGAGATGATTGTAAGGGAATTTATATTTGAAAGAATAATAATTAAACTGAATCAGTTGTAAATAAATCAGTATCGTGATAGATCTAGATATAACAATATCAGGTCATAGAGAGTAAGGTTCGTATATTTCTAAATTAAGATAACCTACAATTAACAAGTTTATAGATCCTTAAAGTGTATATAGAAATAAAAGATAATAATATAACTAGATATAACAATATCAAGTCATGGAGAGTAAGTGTAACACCCCATATTTTGGGTCTGAGAAATTTAATTTTTGGGAGAATAAAATTTTATTTAAATTGTTGAATTTTAAAATTTGGAAATTGAAGTCCTAAAATAGAGGACGTTACAAAGTATTCCGGATGATGATTTTGACTGCATCATTGATTTCGAATGGGTCGAGATAGTAGAAATGACTGTCATTGGGTTTTATTTCGGTTTCGAAATATTTTTAAGTTAGTTTGACTCGAATTGGAGTGAACGAGTCATTTAAAGCGTGTATTAACATTTAAAACTGGGACTTATGTTTTAATGGATTCAAGGGCTTACGATTTCAGCCCTTCTCAGTTGAGAGAAGAAATAAAGAGAAAGAAAGAGAAAAGAAGAAGAAAGGAAGAGAGAGAGAAGGGAAAAACTTGGAGATTTCGGCTCAAACGCGATCCCGGGGACGATTCAACCTCTACAATTTTGAGGCAAGTGTTTAATCTTGCTAAATATTTCGTTTGTGTATTTCATTTAATAAATTTTCTATAAAAGAATTGGATTTTGGGTATTAAAATAAAAACCTAAATTTTGTTGGTTAAATCTTGAGATTGATGTTCATATATGGGTTTGTGGGTGTAGCGATGGTTAGGATTAGAGTTGGGTTGATTTATTGGCTTAGAATCATGATTTCAAGAAGGTTTAAGGGTTAGAAGTGATAATTTTAGGGTTTAAAATTTGTGGGATTTTTGAAGAAGAAGAGACCGTCAAGGTTCTGCAGACCCGAATCGATTCACCCCCTAAGCGAATCGATTCGGCTTTGGCAAAAGTGGCAGGTCTGCATGAGCGAATCGATTCGGATCCAAGGTGAATCGATTCAGCTTAAAACAGAGTCTCAGGTCCTTTGGACCGAATCGATTTGCAGTTGGAGTGAATCGATTCACCCTGGAGACCGAATCGATTCGGGCCAGGCCGAATCGATTCGAAGACATGGCATATTTGGGAAATTTTTCCTACAGTGAGTTTCTCTCCTTTTCGGTTGGGTTTCTCGATTTGGGACTTTTATATTGATGTGAGAGTTATCTTTTGGGGATTTATCGAGGGTTTCTCACATGATATGATCGTGGGAACGGATCAAAATAGTTTGGGGAATATATATATATATATATATATATGAGTCCCATTTGGAGTTTAAAAAGTGAGTTAACCTAGGACGTAGGGAAGGACCTTCAGAGAGAGTTATGAGGGCATGGCGTGTAAATTTATATGTCGACTTTTGTGTCGAATCCTTATAGTGATAGGATTCTACTTAAGATATGATTGGGGACCGACGAGAGAGAGTGGGTCGTGTATCCTTAGTAATGTTTAACTTAAGGTATAGATTGTAAACGGAACAAGATTAAGGGTTTATAAGAGAAATTTAAGAGTAGACTAATTTGATAATGATTGGGATATTCTAATGACTAAAATAAGCTTAGGTCAAATGGTAATCGGGGTAGTTACTATATAGTTATGTGTGATCAACGTTGGGCATCCCAAAAGATGATGGGATCATTAAAATGAATTTAAGTTTAAGCTTGAGACTTGTGGAATATTAGTTATATGTATACCGATAGTCGGGATTGTTATTAGAGATATTGATGTGCATTCTGATTTTGACGGGATGTATAGTGAAAATTATATGTGTTAAACTTTGGGGTGATAACCTTAATGTTGAATACATTGGAAGACTATTCATATCATAGGGGTAATGTATGAATATGCTTAAAGTGAAGGATCGTATTTATATAAGGAATTAAATTAAATACGTTTGGGATGATGGCTAGTATAAAGAGGATTATATACACGTATAGCCGAGTTTATAAATTTCATACATATGCACGAGAGATGGTATGTATATATATGTGTGTATATATATATATATATATATATATGAATATGTATATATGTATGTACTCATGGCATGAATATCTAAACTGTATGTGATGGTTTAATTATATGATGTGATCATATGGATGTATATATATTGTGTATGTGAATGATATATATACTTGTGGTGTAAAGCATACCAGGCACATGCTATCATAGGAAGTTGAACGATGAGGGTGAGCATCCTGGCTCGAGGATCAGGGTGTGGATATTCCCCAGGTCATAGTCATCCATTTTATTTATGTCTATGATTCTATATTTTGGGGGTGAGAAGTCTTGTGTATAGGTCGTTCTCACCTGCTGGTTAGGAACTATGACCACTTACCATGCGTTGTGATTTGGTTTCGACCACGAAGTGGGTGATATTTAGTCCCACCGGTGGTCCCTAGGATGGAATATGAGTGATGCCCTTGAAGATGATAACATAGTGCATTATATTGGCATTCTATAGTCGGTTATATTATGTGTGTGGCAATTGTACATTATATGTGTTATGTACACGTGGCTATGAGAATGAATGGTTGTATATCTATATATTAATAGTATATATATATATATATTTTTATATATCCTATAGGTGAAAAAGTATATGGCATCTTTATAGGGTACATCTTGGGTGATTATGGTGTACTAGATTGTTGGGGGTTGATGTATCGCACTTAAGGAAAATTTCGGTTATATCAACCCAAGAATTTAGTGGAGAATTTGAGGTTGTTCATAGATAGTAATCTAAATTATAGTATTAGTATTTGTGTGAATGACCTAATGGATCCCTACGATCAACATTATCAAGGAGTAGTGTATCGGGGGGTTCCTTGTTTGGATTTCTCTTTGCGAGACGCGCCACGCACGAAATGCAGTGCCATGTTGATAGTAGAGAGAAGTTTTGTCCTTATGAAATTGTGCATGTTATTTAGAGAATAAACTCTTAATTTGAAGCTTAATGTTAATATGTGAAGTAATAAGATGGTTAACTAATTAAGTTATAAATTGGATTAAAAAAAAAGCCTAGTATGGCATATATGTGTATATATATTTAAGTGTGATTAGAATGGGAAGGATTCTTGGGTTATGTTAGGATGGCTGGTTTTGTGGGTATAGGTTGTGCCTATGGTAAGGTAGGTTGTCCTTATAGGAGGGATAACTTAATTAAGATTCCAGGACGCGAATAGGTGCGCACTGTTAGATGAGGGGTGTGTTGGGGTTTCACGAGAGTGCGACTCAACTTTAATTATGAAATAAGTGCATTTATATTTATTATGCACGGTTTACACACTTGCTAACATTTTTACACCTTGGGCTCTGACCCGTCTATATTTCTCTTTTTCTATATATATGTATGTAAATATTACTACAGGTGTCCTACCTCATGGATACCGGATGCTTTTCTATCCAGAGTCTTGGGACCCGTAGGAGTTGCGGACTGTGGCGGGATTTAGGTTGTAGTCGCTTCCTACTTCTTTGAAAAATCTAGGTAGGATTCACGTTGTATATCAGGTTTATACCCAAGAGTCATTTGTAGTTGTTTAAACTTTTTATTTTTGTTGTTGTACTGTCTGTGACCCGACAACTTATTCGGGTATATTTCCTTGTATATATTCATTTAATTTTATCATAGCACTTAATTTATCATGGTACTTGTGTGCATTTTACCTTTGCTAGATATTTATATTGTTGGGTTGTATTTCTTGGCATGTTTTATTTAATTTTGGCATATCGCTTGTATGATTTTGGGTAGTTAGCTTATCTATTTATGTTATAGTCTGCTGATGTTGAGACTGAGCCATCTGAGATTCTTGATTTAATGTAGTATAGGGCTGGCCACCCGTTATTATTTTAAGCGGGTTGTCACATTAAGGTTCAAATATTTATAAAAAAAGACAACACACAATTATCCAGTTATAGGGGCTTAAAGTGTCTGTAGAAATAAATAAATAAATAAATAAATAAATAAATAATAATAATAATAATAATAATAATAATAATAATAATAATAATAATAATAATAATAATAATAGTAATAGTAATAGTAATAGTAATAATAATAATAACAATAATAACAACAACATTAACAACAACAACAACAACAAAAGTAATAATAATAATAATAATAATAATAATAATAATAATAATAATAATAATAATAATAATAATAATAATAATAATAATATTAATAATAATAATAATAATAATAATAATAATAATAATAATAATAATAATAATAATAATAATAATAATAATAATAATAATAATAATAATAATAATAATAATAATTAAATATGATATTTGAGATAAAGTAAGAGTAGCCATGGTAATATTTTTGAGCCTAGATTCTGAGAGGCATCCATATGGTTTGTTAAAACTAGGAACTCAATACCCTAGTTCCTACTAGCCAAATAAAACAATCACGGATAGAACGATAGTTTAGTCTCCGATTATAACGTATTTTATTTAGGGATCTAATGAAATCATACCTGAATAGAAGTGATTGGTTTAAAAACGAGATAGGATTTTTAAAATTGAATCAACTGCATAGGATTATTAACTAAACAAAAGATTTCATATATGAGAATAAGATTTCTAGGGCTATCACAAAGTGATATAAAAAAATTGATGAAATGAAGGTAACTGCATGAAATAATACCGAAAAAGAAGTTGGCTACTTTTAGATTGGGGATGGTTTAAATTGGAAACTTCTTGTGCAGGCTTTGAACATGGGTCGTCTTTAATGAGATAAAGTAAGTAAGATATCCTTTTATAAAAATGGATTATGTATGATAGTTAATTTTTTGAATAAAATAAGCTCTAAGGTTTAATTCAATAATACTTATTGGTTTAAATTAACTAAGGTTGTTGGTCTAATTGGAACTTGTTCTAAGAGACTTTTTATGTCTAATTTATGTTTAATAACTCATATGTGAAAATTAGGGTCCAAATTCATACGTTCGAAAAATACAGGGGTTTATGTGTAATGTGAAAATTCTAAGTTCAAATTCATTTTATAAGGTTTATGATATAGTGAGTTTTGGTTGCCAAAACAAGGTTTCGTAGTGTAGCATTTGGAAAAAAAAAGTACCATTTTTAACAAAAAAACACAGAACTTTTGGACTTGGGACGCGCCCTCACGCAGTGGGTCGAACTCCACACGTGCCTGTTTTTGCCCCATTACCTCACGCGGACTACTCTTAATCTATAACCTTTTGAAATCTTAACTTTATGGTTTTAAAAATTTTCCATCGATTCCAACGAGTATAGAATAACATATAATTTGATTCAAAATCCATTCTTCCTAAATTTTCATAAGGTATCAAAATATATAACTTTTATAGATTGGCGTTGACTCTAGCGTCGTATCCAGTTTATGTTAAATGGACAAAATTAGTTTGGATATTCATGAGTTTGGGGGTAAATTTGAACTACGGCTTTGTCATGGTCGTGTTCCAAGTAAAAGTAAAAGAGATTTTCTTTTGTTTCAGGTTCTAATTTACACTTTGTTAAGATAATTTCATCTCTCAAATTTTCTGGGCCGAAAACTCAAGGGGTAATTTGGGTAGAATGGGTATTTTAAAATAATTAAATTATTGCAGCTAGGTTAATATGAATCAAAGCTTGAGTTTTCACACTTTGAAACTTTTTCAAAGTCATGATTACAAAGCCACAATAAAAGCTTAAGCTTCCACAATATTTTCTAATATTCTTGTTGATTCTATGCTATATATACGTAAGGAACATCATGTAATTGATGAAAATGATCCTATGCTTGTGTAGAACCTCATCAAATAAAAACGAACAAAGTTTAATAGGTCTGATTGACGAGAGTTCATTAATTAGTTTAAAAGTGGATTTCAGTTTGGTTTGATGTTAGTTTTAGTTGCAGGTATTATGGATGCATAAGGTGTCCATGTGATTTCATGTGTTCAAGATTCTCAATAGGCTACCTTGGTGGCTCAGCATCAGTTGGGGTTCTTGTGAAATTATTAGTTTTGATTTTTATGTAATTAGGTAGTCTATTGCTTCATATATAGGGTTTTCCTTGTATTTTTGAAAGTTTTAGGTAAAAGTGTGTAGTTTTACAAACTTGTGGGGGTAGGTCTTTGTAATTATTGTAATTTCAAATGTTACAGGATTTTTTATGTAATTACGTTCTGGCGTTGGGGTTCAATTATGAGGTTTAAATGAAGTTTTCCATTTTTTAGGGAACTTCTAGAATTTTCCAAACTTAAGGGTCATTCGGTAATATTTATATTTTTCTTTGGTATTTTTTTGGCTATTTATCTAATTCTTGATTTATTTAAAGTTGCATACCGATAAAGAATTTTTATATACTTATACTTTAGTAAATGTGTTTTCTGATGCGATGTTTCTTTCAGTATAACTATAATACAGGTAGATGTAACATAACCTATATGGAAAGTACTAGTTGTTATAGTCTACCTACCTTAAAAAATTTCCTTGAATTATCTCAGGATAACGTTATTTCATTTTGTCTTTAGTTTCAGGGGTTGCTTCTTCATCTTCGTGATATCGCCAAAGAATATTCAGTAAAGGAATGATTTTATTGCGTAGAACTTTGTTTAGAGAATCCAGAATCCTAATGGGGATTTCAACAAAATATTTTATGTTTTCACTGATATTTTTTTCATATGACAAGTATATATTTTCTCACTTGTGATATGCGAAGCACATCATGTGTTTTGGATAATTCTGTATGTAGGTGTAAACGATACGCTAGTAGTCCCATGTGTTGTGTGATTTTAAAAGGTCCAATATATCATGGTAAGAGTTTCCCTTTCCTTATGAATCATATGATCCGTTCCTATGAGATATCTTTTTGAAATGCTTTCTCCCTTACCTTAAATTCCAAGGATTTTCACATATTATCTGCATAACTATTTTCTCGATTTTTAGCTTCTTGTGATCTTTCTTTACTTAGTCGTATCTTTTTTATTGTTTCTTCTATGATTTCACATCCAAAGATACGATTTTCTCCTAATTCATTACAACATAATAGGGAGTGACATGGCCTCCCATAAACTTCTTTGTGAGGGGATATTTGGATGTGGGCTTGGTAACTGTTATTATAGGAGAATTGAATTAATGCTAAGTGATCACTCTAAGGTGTGACACCCCGACTAATTAAATACCGGGTAGCTACTCCTTTATTCAAATTAATACAAATTTTCAAGTTGGTTCAGTTCGTAGCATCACTGTCGAAAACGTTTATTTAAACAATTACTACCACCTAATATTTTAAAAAGTGAGATGTCAATTTTAATTTACTTAGATTAACATGCAAACAATTAAATTATGAGCTAAAGGTATCACAATCACATCACATCACAGTCACAATAGAATAATAATGGAATAAAAATGAGTCTAGAAGAACACTCCTCTGAATAATCCAAATACTGAATAAAACCAAATACAAAGTCTGAGTAATTAATTAATTAACTCCAACACTGAAATAAACTGAGTATGATAAAACTGGCTCTAAAAGAAGTGGGGCGACATGCCCTAACAACTGAAGAAATCTGAAATGGAGTTAATGTAGAAAGTGGAGGCGTCTACTATCGAGGTCCTATAACTTCCACAGTAGCTACAGCACGTCACTAGAATGTAACTCCTAAGCTTGGTGTCCCTGTGGCTGGGCACCTAAAAGGTTTTTACAAGAAAATAGATTTGAAAGAAAACGAGTGAGAGACCGAGGTGAAAACAATTAAAAATATAGCAAGTGTTTAATAACATTAAACAGTGAATATAAAATACATGTTAGTTACGTGCACTCACATGAGTTCCTCACCTCTTAACTAATTGTTCACTCATAATGTATCAGTAAGTCATCCTAGTTATGTAACTAACTAGTAGTTTATTTCACCACCTGACTTTACGATATAATATAAGGGTCGATACCCGAAATTTAAATATAAACTGTGAGTCTTCCTATCTATTTCTCAGATTTACCTAATATAATTATTATATAAATTTCTCATTTTTAACCCTACTAAAATTGTCCCAAGTATTCACATTTACACTTTAATAAAAAGTCTATTTCAATTTCCAGTATATTAATCTCATCATAAATATACAATAAGGGCACCACTAGGCTAAGCTATGGTGCACACATAATCTGCTATCGAATCCCGGTACATCACGTACATAAGGACAACGTATTTCGAATCTCTCAAGAACCGTTTCAATAAGTAACAATCACATAGAATAGAGGCAAACATAGTTCACATACCCATGGGTCACGCACATACCTACGCTCCCATGGTCAGCTGACTTATTAACTCACAAATAAGTCATTCACAGCCCTATGTCCTTAAGGTACCAATCTAAATCCCCCTTTAGGCACACAAGGATTAGGTGGCCCAGTTCGAAAGCCGACCTCCTATGATAGCAAGTATGGTAGGTATGTTATATACATAAGTCACACCACTTAGATATCTTAAAATATTAAATAAGGTATATTCTACATTCCTATACCGTTATTCAAATTTGTACATCTTTAAGTCTCCAAATCATATATAATATAGACCGCCCACACATCTCACGTCGTAGTTTCAAGTACCTAAAGCCTAACCCACAAAGGTTACCAAGTCTCCTATTATTCCCACGTTTAAATCCACTATTCTTAACGTCCTCATTTCTTCCATTAACCTTATGTTATCCAACTATCTAGAACTTACTCATCAATTCTCAATCTCAAATAGTATCACACTCGTCGAGCCTTATTAAGTTTAATATAATTCCCAATTTGACTTCTAATTATAATTCGAGTCTCACAAATATGCCTACTTGTCTTCATTGAATCTAAGAGTATTCACAAAGTCCCCACCAATAATTCTCTAGGGTTGAAATTGTTAAAATACAACAAAGGAAAAATATAACTGATTCTGGGAAGGTCGATCGATCGACCTGTGAGTATCGATCGATCGATGGTGGTCGATCGATCGACCTGGGAGTATCGATCGATAGAATGCACCAGATAGGTTACGGCCTGCTTTGATTTTCAATCCAAAACCTGTCCCAAAACTTCATTACAGGGTATGAAAATCTAGTCTAACGTTATAGGCTCATCATACAACCAAAATACATCATTGTTAATGTTCCAAAACCTTTTAATCATCAATCATTGGCATTATATGGATCAATACATCAATAAAAACCCTAGTTTTCTATTTTCTTCAAGAACATTGATAAATCTCCTCTTTAATTCATTTTTAAATCATCAAAAGTTATATTTGGGGTACTGAATTTGTCGAGAACAGATCTACATATAATTCGTAACCAAAGTTTAGAGTTTTACATCAAATTCATTAGGTTTTTCATTAAATCTTTCAAGGCAATCATAAATTTCTACACTAAGCATGGACGAAATATTTATTGAACTAATGAAACCAAGTCACTTGCCTTAAGTTTGATGTTCTAATTCATTTCTGGTGTTCAAAGGATGGTTCTCTCTTCTTTCTGGTCACAATTCCGTCGAAAATGGTGGTGGTGGGTGGCGGTTTTGGTTTGGAACCCTTTTGGAACTTCTCTCTAACTCTCGTAGCCCACTTTCTTGTTTTTGGCTGATAATGGACTTAATGGATTTTCTAATAATTTATAAATAAACCCTAAAATTCGTGGGTCTTAATTCCTTAATTTTTAAAAATATCGAAATACCCTTCCGGGTTGACGGTTTGGCCTAGAAATGCCCCGGGACCCAAACTAAACCCTCGGCTAGTGTTTTTTGACTATCTCGACCCTTCCGGACACGTTGGCGCACTCAAAATGACCATATGGTTGATAAAAATATAATTTACTTTTTAAATCTAATTAAACTTATTTCTGACCCGACTGACACGCGCGTCCCCCAAATTATCTTATTTAACTCTTGACAATTTTAATACTTTCAATACTCATATATTACCATATATACCCAGTAATATTCAATATTATCATCATAATCATATACCAACTTGCGTCTCGCTAGTATTTAAATCCGTATTAATTTCCAATTAATTCACATTTAATTAATTAATCCCTTAAGTAAAAATCAATAAAATTACGGGGTATTACATACTTCCCCCATAATAATAGAATTTCATCCCGAAATTCAGAAATAAAGTATACCTGGAAAAAATAACTCTGGATAACGCTCACGCATCTCATCCTCGCGCTCCCATGTGGACTCCTTGGCATTATGATGCCTCCACTGAACACGTACTAATGGTACTATCTTCGACCTCAGTTTCCTCTCACTGTGGTCCAGAATAGCAATCTGCCCCTCCTCATAGGTACTATCAGGCTAAAGATCGAAGTCCTCTAAAGCAATATGGGTATGGGCCAAATCGCCCCTAAGATATTTCCTTAGCGAGGAAATATGGAACACGTCATGAATCCTATACAAGTGTTCCGGTAACCCAAGTCTATACGGTACAGGCCCAATCCGCTCGATGATAGGAAATGGGCCCACGTATTTAGGTGCCAATTTCCCTTTCTTCTCGAAATGCATAATCCCCTTCATCGGAGATACTCTGAGTAGCACCTGGTCCCCCACCTTGAACTCTCTAAAGAATCTCTTGGCATTGGCATAACTTTTATGTCGGTCTTGAGCCACACGAATACGGCTCCGTATCATCTCTATCCTCATCGAGGTATCCTGAATCACCTCCGATCCAAGAAGCTTGTTATCCCAGACCTCCAGCCAACATGCTGGGGAACGAGAAGGTCTACCATATAACGCCTCGAATGGAGCCATACCAATAGTGAATTGGTAGGAGTTATTATAAGCAAACTCCACTAGGGGAAGGTACTGCTCCCAACCATCTCCAAAGTCTAGGATGCACATACGCAACATGTTCTCCAACATCTGATTCGTCCGATCTGTTTTCCCATCTGTCCGCGGGTGATATGCCATACTCAGTCGCAACTCTGTACCCATGGCTTCCTAGAAACTCTCCCAAAATCGTGAACAAAAATCTTGTCTTTATCAGACACGATATTGAGAGGCACCCCGTGGAGTCTCACTATCTCCGCTATGAAAATGTGGGCATACTGTCCCGTAGTGTAGTCTGTCCGGGCTGGTAGAAAATGAGCAACTTTGGTCAATCTATCCACGATTATCGATATGGAGTCGTGACCCCTCTGCGAAGTAGGTAACCCTGTGATAAAGTCCATAGAAATGCTCTCCCATTTCCACCTAGGGACCTCTAACGGCTGTAGAAGTCCTGTCGGTCTCTGATGGTCCACCTTTACCAGCTAATAAGTGGCACATTTGGAAACGAACTCGGGAATATCTCTCTTCATCTCGCTCCACCAGTACTGTCGCCTCATATCCTGGTACATCTTATCCCCATCCGGATGTACCGCGAACCGCGAACCGTGCGACTCGGTCATAACCTCGTGTCGCAAGTCTTCCCCTTCAGGAACAACCAGTCTCCCATTGAAGCATAAGCCGTCATATGAACCAACAATATAGGAATCGGCTCCCTCTGCTAGTAACAGAACTATCTGCTCTTATCAAAACCAGTCATTTTCCTAGGCCTGTATCACTCTCGTAACAATCTGGGGCATAAGGGTCATTACCGACATGAATGATCAGGCCACTACATCCTTGTGTCCCAACTCTTTCCACTTTTCTCTCCACACTTCGACCATCTCACCTACTGGACTACGTCTCAACGTGTCTGCTACAACGTTAGCCTTACCTGGGTGAAATTGGATATCGAACTAATAATCCTTCATGAATTCAAGCCACCTACGTTGACGCATATTTAGTTCCTTCTGCATGAAGAGGTATTGTAGGGACTTGTGGTGTGTGAACAAATGGAATTTCTCCCCCGTGAGATAGTGTCTCCAAATCCGAAGAGCAAATACTACTGTCTCTAACTCCAAGTCGTGGGTGGGGTAATTCTTCTCGTGAGGCTTAAGCTTACGGGAAGCATAAGCTATGGCCTGACTCTCCTGTTGTAGAACACCTCTAAGTCCTTGTAAGGATGCATCGGTGTAGACTAGATACTCAACTCCTGGCCTGGGCAATGTTAACACTGGCACTGAGGTTAACTTGTCCTTCAACTCATAGAATGCCAACTGACAGGCATTGCTCCAGATGAATGGCACACCTTTGCGAGTCAGATGTGTCAAAGGACCCTCTATCTTTGAGAAACCCCGAATAATCCTCCTGTAGTATCCTGCTAGTCCTAAGAAACTACATATCTCAGTCGGTGTCGTGGGTTGTTCCCACTCCCTCACTGCTGATACCTTCCTCAGATCAACAGATATCCCCCTGTCTGAAATGATATGCCCTAAAAACTGAACCTCCTTCAGCCAAAACCCACACTTCTCATACTTTTCATATAACGCGTTCTAACGTAGCGTCTGCAAAACCTTCCTCAAGTGCTCGGTGTGTTCCTCCTCTGTATGGGAGTAAACCAGAATGTCATCAATGAATACGATGACAAACTGGTCCAGGAACTCTCTGAATACTCTATTCATCAAATCCATAAACACGGATAGGGCATTGGTTAGACCAAAAGGCATAACCCAGAACTCATAGGAATAATATCTCATCAAGAAGGCAGTCTTTAAGGCGTCCGGTTCCCTGATACGCAACTGATGGTATCCTGATCTCAAGTCAATCTTTGAGGAGAAAGAGGCTCATCTCCACTTGTTGAATAAGGCATCGATTCTTTGCAACAGATATTTACTCCGGATCGTGACTTTATTCAATTCTCAAAAATTGACACACAATCGCAAATATCTAACCCTCACAAGTAAGACATGAGCACCCTCAGCGAGATGCTCCAACAGCTGCCCAGTTTGGACTTGCATCTCCGAAGGTTCGATTGGGTTAGATTAAGTCAGCCTAATAATCGTAGCCATAATCTTCCTTGTCGCTTTGACTCACTCACGAGATAAGACATTTGATAACACTTAAGTTATCATTTCATTTCCGAATGAAAATTAGGGTACTAATCGTTGTACTAAAAGCCAAACCTTCTCATCTACCGATGTTCACTAGGTGTCATGCATGGGATGTCTCGCAAAGAAAAATCCAAACAAGGAACCCTCCCGATACACTACTAACTAGTTTTGTTGTTCAATGAGATTTGGGGCCATCAGTATTTGACTAGTACCTATTTTCCTTACTTCTTGCTAGGAAGTTAACTTACCTCCTCTCATGATAAGTGAGGCTACACTTGACACAATCCTCCTACTATATCGGCGTTAGACTCGATTGCATACTAAGGAATAGTCCCCACTCTTAGAAACATTTTAACAAATCTTGAATTTTTCTTAATAGACATCCCTACCCACCGAAATTAAATATAACCAAACGATGTCTTGACGAAGTCTTTATATGCCACCATAAGAAATATATAAATATAAATATAGCTTCGCCTCCACTCAAGTGACACTCAGTACAATTTCTAATGAACGCCATACTATAACTATAATTGTTTATTAACACTCAAACCGTTGTAGCTAATTCAAAATATAACAAGATAAGAATGAATTTTACACTCACATTTTTCAATGCATAGGAATAAACTATAACACATCTAAGTTATTCGATATTTCCCTTTTATCTTAAAGGATATAATTAATAATGAAGTATCGTACCGCCAAACGCATGTGGTAGTTGCAGTATAAATGCCACAATCGCATATCGGGCATTATAGACACATCCATACTATACTCCTTGATGTTGTTGTGGTGCCTGCGATGTTGGGGCAACTATCCAGGCTTCATTATGTTGGGCATCCTGCCCTGGAACTTTACCTAGTTGCGGGCAGTCCCTCCACTGGTGACCTTGCTGTTCACACTTATGACACTGACCCTGAAACCTTTCCCTTTTCAGGCCTTATTGTCCTTGTTGATTAGGACGAGGTTTATTACAAGCCAAATCTGGGCAGACCCGATGCGTATGGCCATTTCTCCCACATTTAAAACACCTCTTGGTGGTAGTTCTCTTCTCCTGGCTTTGTTGGATCTGGAAGGTTTGGCCATTTCCACCATTTCTATTGCCCCTCTGACGACAACCCTGAGACACTTGTTGCTGCTGAGGTGGTATTTCCCTTTTGTTGATAACCTTAGCAATAACATTTTGATCGACTTCTCTAATTCTTTTACCCCTACAAGTTGCACGCTGTTATTTTTGTACTGCAATATTGCGGTAGTCACTGCCCGTGCCACGATATTTGCTATCTGAGTGATTTCCACTCTTTCTTCGTGTACTTGGGGTACTTTTTGTTCTTGTCCAGAATTTGTTCCCTCGTCGGTTTTTTTTGTACTTTCCTCAAGAGAGACATCTGAAATTTAACAGATTTATATTAGTCCATCGACCATGCATAAAATTCTAGCAGAAGAACGCAGTCTACAAAACAAAATCAAGGAGTGAAACAATCCTAGTAATAGGGCTCTATCTCAAAGGACATTATGCGGAAACATAACAAGCCATACAGATCCTAAGGACACTAGAACTTGATGCTCTGATAACACCTATGACACCCCGACTAATTAAATACCGGGTATCTACTCCTTTATTCAAATTAATACAAAATGTCAAGTTGGTTCACTTCATAGCATCACTGTCGAAAACGTTTATTTAAACAATTACTAGCCATCTAATATTTTAAAAAGTGAGATGTCAATTTTAATTTACTTAGATTAATATGCAACCAATTAAATTATGAGCTAAAGGTAACACAATCACATAACAGTCACAATAGAATAATAATGGAATAAAAATGAGTCTGGAGGAACACTCCTCTGAATAATCCAAATACTGAATAAAACCAAATACAAAGTTTGAGTAATTAATTAAATAACTCCAACACTGAAATAAACTGAGTATGATAAAACTGTCTCTAAAATAAGTGGGGAAACATGCCCTAAATCCTAAAGAAATATGAAATGGAGGTAATATAGAAAGTGGATCCGTCTACTATTGAGGTCCTATAACTTCCACAGCAGCTACAACACATCACTGGAATGAAACTCCTACGCTTGGCGTCCCTGTGGCTGGGCACCTAAAAGGTTTTTCCAAGAAAATAGATTTGAAAGCAAACGGGTCAGAGCCCGAGGTGAAAACAGTTTAAAATATAGCAAGTGTTTAATAACATTAAATAGTGAATATAAAATATATGTTAGTTACCTGCACTCACACGAGTTCCTCACCTCTTAACTAATTGTGCACTCCTAACGTATCAGTAACCCGTCCTAGTTATGTCAGTAACTACTAGTCTATTTCACCAGCTGACTTTACGATATAATATAAGGGTCGATACCAGACATTTAAATATAAATTGTGAGTCTTCCTATTTATTTCTCAGATTTACCTAATATAATTATTATATGAATTTCTCATTTTTAACTCTACTAAAAATGTCCCAAGTACTCACATTTACACTTTCATAAAAAGTCTATTTCAATTTCCAGAATATTAATCTCATCACAAATATACAATAAGGGCACCCCTAGACTAAGCTACGGTGCACACATACTCTGCTATCGAATCCCGGTACATCACGTACATAAGGACAACGTATTCCAAATCTCTCAAGAACCATTTCAATAAACTACAATCACACATAATAGAGGCGAACAAAGTTCACATACCCATAGGTCACGCACATGCCTACGCTCCCATGGTCAGCTGACTTATTAACTCACAAATAAGTCATTCGCAGCCCTATTTCCTTAAGGTACCAATCTAAATCCCCCCGAAGGCACACAAGGATTAGATGGCCCAGTTCGAAAGCCGGCCTCCTATGATAGCAAGTATGGTAGGTATGTTATACACATAAGTCCATATACCAAGCAATCACACCACTTAGATATCTTAAAATATTAAATAAGGTATATTCGACATTCCTATGCCGTTATTCAAATTTGAACATCTTTAAGTCTCCGAATAATATATAATATAGACCACCGACACATCTCACGTCGTAGTTTCAAGTACCTAAAGCCTATCCCACAAAGGTTACCAAGTCTCCTATTATTCCCATGTTTAAATCCACTATTCTTAAGGTCCTAATTTCTTCCCTTAACCTTATGTTATCCAACTATCTAGAACTTACTCATCAATTCTCAATCTCAAATAGTATCACACTCGTCGAGCCTTATTAAGTTTAGTATAATTCCCAATTTGACTTCTAATTATAATTCGAGTCTCACAAATATGCCTACTGGTCTTCCTTGAATCTAAGAGTATTCACAATGTACCCACTAATAATTCTCTAGGGTTGATATTGTTAACATCCAACAAAGGAAAAATATAACTGATTCTCGGAGGGTGGATCTATTGACCTTGGAGTATCGATCGATCGAATGCACCAGATAGGCTACGGACTGCTTCGTTTTTCAATCCAAAACTTATCCCAAAACTTCATTACAGGGTATGAATATCTAATGTAACATTATAGGCTCATCATACAATGAAAATACGTCATTTTTAATGTTCCAAAACCTTTTAATCATCAATCATTGGCATTATATGGATCAAAACTTCAATAAAAACCCTAGTTTTCTATTTGCTTCAAGAACATTGATAAATATCCTCTTTAATTAATTTTTAAATCATAAAAAGTTATATTTGGGGTACTGATTCTGTCCAGAACAGATCCACATATAATTCCTAACCAAAGTTTAGAGTTTTACATCAAATTCATTGGGTTTTTCATCAAATCTTTCATGGCAATCATAAATTTCTACACTAAGCATGGAGGAAATATTCATTGAACTAATGAAACCAAATCACTTTCCTTAAGTTTGATGTTCTGATTCATTGCTGGTGTTCAAAGGCTGGTTCTATCTTCTTTTCTGTCACAATTCCATCCAAAATGGTGGTGGTGGGTGGCGGTTTTGGTTTGGAACCCTTTTGGAACTTCTCTCTAACTCCCGTGGCCCACTTTCTTGTTTTTAGCTGATAATGGCCTTAATGGATTTTCTAATAATATATAAATAAACCTAAAAATTCGTGGGTCTTAATTCCTTAATTTTTAAAATTACCGAAATACCCTTTTGGGTTGCCGGTTTGGCCTAAAAATACCCCGGGACACAAACTAAACCCCGGCTTGTGTTTTCTGACTATCTCGAACCTTCCTGACACTTTTGCACACTTAAAATGGCCATACGGTTGATAAAAATATAATTTACTTTTTAAATCTAATTAAACTGATTTCTGACGCGACTGACACACGCGTCTCCCAAATTGTCGTATTTAACTCTTGACAATTTTAATACTTTCAATGCTCATATATTACCATATATACCCAGTAATATTCAGTATTATCATCATAATCATATACCAACTCGCGTCTCGCTAGTATTTAAATCCGGATTAATTTACAATTAATTCTCATTTAATTAATTAATCCATTAAATAAAAATCAATAAAATTACGCGGTATTACATAAGGTACAATCTCTCAATATGTCTTCCAGTATTTAAATTGGTCGTTATGATTGTCCATTTGTTTGAGGGTGTAAAGTCGTACTTAAATGTAGGTTGGTGACCATGGTTTGATGCAATGCTTGAAAAAAAAAGTTCCATCAAATCAAGAATCGCTATATGGTACTATGTATAAAGTTACTCCATGGAGTCTAATGATCTCTCTAATGTATAGTTCACTTAATTATTAGAAAGAGTCGGTAGTTATAACTCATATATAATGTCCCAATTTGGTTAGGCGATCTACGATTACCAAAATTAAGTGATAACCCTAAGATGTTGTAGGTAAGCCACTAACAAAGTCCATCATAATATGATCCCATTTCCACTTTGGGATAAGAACTGGTTGTAATTGATGTTCAATTTTTATTTATTGGCAAGTCATGCATTTTTCTACAAACTTATTGATATCTTGTTTCATTCCATGCCACCAATTTTGTCTTTTAAGATCGTGACACATCTTGTTCCCTCAATGTATAATTTTTTTAATGATGAGATTCTTGTAACACTTATTATTTTAGAGTGGATCCGATAGTATGCATAATCGATTGTTACTATCAATCCTCTTCCTGGGATATAAGTCCAATCCTTCCTTCTTTCTCTATTTTCTATGTTTTGGTTCTAGGTTTTGAAGAAATTATTATCTCATTATTGTTTAATGATTTTCTTCTAAAGAGTTGGATATGAAATAATATTTAGAGAAAAATTGAATCTTCTTTATTCCCCTTTGTAGATTATAATTTTCCATTCTCGTCATAACTTTGTAAGAAAACATTCCTGTTAATCTTACTCTTGATTTTCGACTCAATGCATCCGTTATCACATTGGCTTTCCATGGATGATACTGTAATCGAAATTTATAGTCCTATAAAAATTCTATCCATCATCGTCGCCAAACAATTAAGTCTATCTGGGTAAATATATACTTAAGACTTTAGTCATAAGAGAATACTTGTAACTCTTCTCCGTAGAGATAACATATCCAAATTTTAATTATGAGAACTATCGCAGCAAGTTATAAATTGTGTACTAAATAGTTACATTCATTACTCTTTAATTTATGAGTTCCATATTATATTACCTTTCCTAGTTGCGTAAGTACACATCCTAATCCTTGTAAATAGGCATCGGTTTATACTTCATATCCAACCTTACTAGAAGGTATAATAATTGCAAGAGTAGTGGTCAATTTGTCCTTGAAGATTTTAAATGATTTTTTGCATTGGTCCGTCCATTCGAATCGGGCATCTTTGCGAGTTAAATTCATTAATGATAACACATTTTTTAGAATCTTTCCACAAAACATTTATAACGAATGGAAAGTCCTATGAAACTTTGAATCTCTATAATAGCAGAAGTATGTTGTCATTCTACCGACGTTAGGGTTTTTGCTGGATGAACTTGTATTCCTTCTTTAGTACTTCATGACCTGATAATTTTACTTCTCTCTTTAGGCAATCTCATTTACTTTTATATGTGTAAAGGTTGCATTGGCATAAATTTTCATGTATAATTTGTAAATATCATTCATGGTCTTCCTTAATTTTTGAATATATTCTAATATCATCGATAAATTTGATTACCAATTGGTCTAAGAAAGGGAGTAATACTCGATGCATTAAATCCATAAAAGTGCATTCATTAGTCCAAATAACATAACTAAAATGTAAGTATGCCAGTATCGAGTTCTATACACGGTTTTTTATATGTCTTCTTCTCTAAAGTGATGATATTATAATCATAAATGTATTTTTGAAAATGCCATAGATCCTCGTAATTGATCAAACTAATTACCTATGGTAGGTAACGAATATTTATTTTTAATTTTTACTGGATCCAACGTTCAGTAGTCAATACATAAACTAAATGTTCCATCTTTCTTTTTGACGAATAATGTTGGTGCTCACCAATCATCTCTACTTAAACAAATAAACCTTTTTCTGATACCTTATCCAATTGAGTTCTATATTCTCGTAATTTTAATGGTGAAAATAAGCCTCACGCCCAATGGTAAAAACATCTTTTCCAAATATCCCAAGTTAAACATCATTATCGTAATGGTGTAATTTGAACGTCATATGGCATAGTGAGTACAAAATAAGATAATTTCTAGAGAAAATGAAGAGAACTACATTAAGGAAAAATTGGAAGCTACAAACACTAGAGTTCAAATGCTAATCGAAAACATCAATTACAAATCAAGGGCATAAGAGACCACAGACGGTCATCCAAAGAAGAATAAAAAGAAAACAATAAGTCTCAATCACCAAGCCATCAGTGATTGTGTCTTATAAGACGATCATTTACTCCTTTTGAATAGTGGGGGTAGCATCTTGGTTACCATCTTTTTCTTCTTCTTCGCTTCTTCTACCATATGGCCCATTTCATTCCATATAGCCTATTCCTCGATAGCCTAAGTGTTTTCAATCTCAACTTGAACATCCTGAAGTGTAATGATACCTATAGGATCGACGAAGATGAAGGAGTTGAGAACTTCAGCTAATTCAGGAAAATTGGAGACGATGTTAGGGAACTGATTGACTAGTTGTCTATATGTTACCTTCGCCCCCATTCCAAATATGGGATGGTGTGGCTAATAAATTCTTTTGACTCCTTAAACTTGGCCAAAGATTTGAATCACCCTCTATGAGACAGTCATTCTTATAGTCTGTTTTCTTCTTCAGGTCGTCTGTTAGCTCAATATACTATGTTTTTTAGTCCTCGAACAGATCATAAATGCGCTGCTTTTGTCGATCTCGAAGCTTTTCAGTCGTTTCCTAGTGAGAAGACTTATAATAAGCTAGTTTTTTCTTCATTTTAGATAATTGAGATGTTACCTCATCAGCAAGCCTAAATTTATGTTCGGTGTCTAATGCCCATTAGTGGAGATATTGACGATAAAGTATAGACTACAAATAAAAGGTGAATAAGTCATCATGCAAAGGATAAAGGGTGACACAACACTTAACAAAAATCATAATACTATGAAATGAAGATTATACCTAGGTGGCCCTTGGGAGTACAAATCCTTAAGCACTAAAGTTTTCCCGATCCTCAAAATATTGGCTATTATAGAGGGGGTCACTGAGGTGATAACCTCCACGACCTTAGAGTGACTCAGACGAAAGGAGTGAGGGTTCAGTGCAAGTTGATCTAGATGCGCATCTATCAACACAACGTCCGATATTGGGATACTTGGAGTAGGGGTTTGCCTCGGCTGATCCTTGGATTTTTTTATTGAATTGGGGCTCTAGAGGATCCTTTCACCTTTTTCTCTTCCTAAACCCCTCAGCCATGTTGCGGGCCACTGCCATAGATTGTTGTCAAGTTTGTATCCACAGTGATGTCTTCCCTTGGAGATTGGAAAGGATATTTCCTATCATCGAGGAAGACATTTCCTAAATATGGTTGGTATGTTTGTTAGACCATCTACAAAATAATAAACCTGATTATTGACTTATGTAAAAAAATATAATGAATGAAATATGACAATAAACTTAACAAAGTGTTCATAAATGCTTACAAAGTGATTACAATAGGTTTACACCCATCCGAGTGAATTTGAAGATATCAAGGGCCATTGGATACTCAAAGATGATCAGATATTAGGAACCCCTCAATTGATCAATTTTTGTTCTCATCTCAACACTTAAGTTAGGGCATTTCTTAGCCAAGACTGTGATATGGTTCCACTGATGATGCATTATCATCTCATGGAGTTTAAGAGACTCATCATTGTCAAACTCCCAGGCATCGAAAATGAGAAAATATCGAGATTTCCAATCATGGTTGGAAGTTTGGTTTACATGAATAATAAGGGAATTGAACTTTATAAAGATCGCCATGTAACATGATCGGAAGACATTGACAGGTAAGTCATCTTCATATGCAAGTTTCTAGGGGTGGCCAACCAGAATAAGATCCTCCAAGTGTTTATGGACATTTGAGGTGGGGTAACACTAATCACAAAAAGGATAGCTCTGGTGGAAGAGTAAAAAGGAAGAAAAAATTCGATGTGAAACATCTCCACACACATAGTGATCTCGTACCTTAACATGTAATTTCATATTAATTGACGAGTTAATTCCATTCATGTGTCTACATACGATCAGATCAGTCTTTTGAATGTCACTCGAATAGGACGAGGCAACATTTATATCTAATGTGAAGTCATCCTCACCCTCAATATCCTCAATGATCGAAACCTTGCTGCGAGGGTCTCAAGTTTAAAATTATGCCTCAATTATAGTAGCCAAGGGATGAGCCATTTGAGGGAATGGAGTAACATGATCCTTATTCTCGTCTTCAGAAACATCATAAATTTAGGGTTTAGGATCCCCCAACTGATGAGAAGAGGAAGTTAAATGACCTATTTTTCCCAGTTCTACAAATTCTTCAATCTTGACCTTACAAGGACGAGCCACTGTCACCTTTATAGCATCTTGAAAGGAGTTAGGGCAAAATTTTATAGGGTAATGATGAAGACCTAAACGTTTAGAGGGAGTCTAGACCTTAGAGGAAGATGACATGGCATTAAAACTTATGGTAATAAAACTTAGTGGATAAAGTGTGGTGTCGTAGTGGAAGTAAGTTGTTAGATATAAAGAAGGATTCTCTACTAAAGTGTGTACGATTCAAAGGTTTTGTAATACCCCGTTTTTTTATGCTATATTAATTTGGGGATTAATTAAATTTAATATGAGTTAATTATTTAATAAAAATCCGAAAATTAATTATGTTATAATTATTAACATAACGAGAGTTAGTAATTATGGGAAACTTGTTGAATATTACTAATGAGCAAAGTAATATATAATATTGGTTCTATTAAATGTCACGAGTGAATAGAATGACAATTATGGAAATTTAAGTCGGGACGCACCTGTGTCGCGTCGGCAATAAATGTTGATAAATAAAAGTGAATAGTTTATAAGTTGTTCGTATGGTCGTTTTGAGTGCGCCAACGTGTCCAGAAGGGTCGAGATAGTCAGAAAAGTGTACCCGGGGGTTTAGTTTGGGTCTCGGGGCGTTTTTAGGCCTAATTAGTACCCCGAGAGGGCGTTTTGGACATTTCACATTTTTGGGTAATTAAACCCACGAAAATCAGTAATCTATATTAGCCATTTAGGTTAGTCAGATAGGGTTAAAAAGCTCAAACACAAGAACGGCCATAGGAGAGGAAGGAGAGAGCTCTCAAGGCAAATTCAAGGCCCAAAATCCATCCGGTTACACCGCCACCACCACCAACGCGTACATCGCGCAACGAGGAACGCAACCACATCGAAATCATCTGCAAACCAGAACGTCAAAAATCCCAGGCAAGTGTTTATCTTGCTTATTTCGTTGATGCATCTTTCAAATTAGTGTAGGAATGATTATGATGAGTTTTATGGAAGAAAACCTAAGATTTGAGATAGGAATCGCATATAGTTATGGTTTAAATGATAATTCTGGAAACCCTTGCCATGTAGAGGAATTTACCCACGAAATTATGATGTTTATAAGAAGAAAATTCTGGAAAAGATGGATTAGAACCATGTTAATGAAATTTTAGGGTTCTTGAAGTTTTGTATGAATTTGGGGCTTGTTAATCCATGTTTAATAGTATAAATCTACATGCTTTACGTAGGAAATGTATAATATCATGTTAGGATGTTAGTAGTACAAATTTTGAGACGTTTGGGATTGTAAAATATGGATTTGGTGTAAGTTAGAAGATGAAACCCGTAACTGTAATTCTGCAGATTTCGCAGACCTGCTTGATCTGATCGATCGATCCCTCCTGGCAGACTCATGTTTCCCCTTATTAATTAGTTGAAAGTCAATTTAATGTGAAATAATTCTTGGGCAGCCTTAATAAAATGTTTTGGGAGATATGGAGGACCAGTAGGACATATGAATAATTTTGGGATTCTTAATATGAGATGAGAATTG
The DNA here is from genome assembly GCA_949130495.1 of Sambucus nigra. Lineage (NCBI taxonomy): Eukaryota > Viridiplantae > Streptophyta > Magnoliopsida > Dipsacales > Adoxaceae > Sambucus > Sambucus nigra. The sequence continues at coordinate 171,106,795 of OX422219.1, forward strand.
TACTTGTGGGATAATTACTTAAGGGTTGATGAGTTTATGAGTTAACGGGAGAGTTGCGTAAGAGAGTTATGTTGGAACATAGACAGGACCCTTACTGAATTTTATACTTGGGAGGATAGAGTCCATGCATGTTACGTATTCAGATTAGAAAACCCTTCGAGTTAAAGTTAGAAACGAACTCTTATACATAATACTAATAATGTGAAAATTAAGGACAAATGTTGTAATTATGGGTGATGAGAGGAACCTATATTAATATGATAAAAGTGGTGCATTTATATGATTGTGTATGCATATATTATATACATGTGAAAACCATGCCCGCGCTACTTTCTATCCCTGAGGTTACCGCGCTGGGACGATCTTATCATGTGTTGCCTTATGGGGGATATTGATTCGTACCCTAGGAGATAGATATCCTTGGTATAGTCTATCGAATCGATAGTTCAGACGGTCCTACGAGACGTGAGGGTATGTACTGACCTCTTAGAGACTTGGAATCTATGCTTCGCCTCAATCTTGTTTGTGTTTATATGTTGATACAGTTTGAGAGTGATTCCGATCTTGTATTTCCCTTAGTGTGATCGATACGGGGATTGGATAGTAGAGTATGCCCGCACCATAGTTTTATTTGGGGTGCTGATATAATATATATATTATATGAGGAGTTAATATATATATATATGAAATTCTGAAATCTGGAACTGCCTACTGTGATTTGATATGTAGGGCATGGTTGATGAATCAAATTGTAAATACTTGTTTTGAGAAAGTATAATATGACACTAGAAAACTTTATTGATTAATAAAGTTAAAATGAGAACTTTGGTTACTAATTGAAATATTCTTTTCAAACAATTGAATCGTTAAATTTTGAATCTTACAAGTAATCTAATATAAGTTAAATCATTGGGAATATTAGTGCGATAAATGATAAGACAAACCATTGGGAAGGTTAGTGCGATAGGTGTGCACATTAGAAGAGAGGTGAGAATTTCTCAAGAGAGTGTCGCACTAATATGTTGTTGCATTGTCCTGTATCAATTTAAATACTTGCTAAACGTATTTTAAATCAAACACACTATTGGGCTCTGACCCGTTTCTTTTTCTCTTTCTCTCTCTTATATATATATATGTATGTATTACAGGTGCCTAGCCACAGGGGCGTCTTGCTTAGGATCCCTTGAAAGGAACGTGCTGCAGCTTAGGCGGGAGTTGCAGGCCACTTGCATAGACGACTTCGTTTATTTGATTCCACATCTATCATTCTCAGTTATTGGGCATGTGTCGCCCTTTCCACTATTTATCTGTTTTATTGGGATATTTGTATTTCAGTTATTTCTAGTATGGTTACTTTGGGATTTATTTTAGCATGAATGTTTTACTTTAGGTTTTAAATGTTGGGATTTTGAATGTTGAATGTTTCAATTAATTGGATTATGTTCCAGGATAATTGTTGTATGATTCTTACTTATTGAAAATGTGGTTCATAATTAATTAAATAAGTTTTTCTTTAAAAATAAAATTTGGTTAGAAAGGTTAAAAATGGTTTTGACACTTAGCTTAATTAATTAGGGTGCTAATTTGGAAAAGTTTATTTTTACGACAATGTTGCTAAGAATGAACCAACTGTTCACCTTGATTTTAATTTAATAAAGGAGTGATTGCCCGGTATTTAATTAGGCGGGGTGTCATAGGTGGTATCAGAGCATCAGGTTCTAGTGTCCATAGGATCTGTACAGCTTATTTCTCTTTCAGCTTAACGATTTTGCTATAGAGCCCTATTATAGGATGGTTGTATTCTTACTTTCAAGTTTACGTCTTCAGCTATTTGAGATTTGTCAATGACTCTAGGATAATAAACTTCTTCACGTTTCAGATGACTCTGAGACGTGCACCGAAGGATAGGCGTGACCAGGCCAAGCAGCCAGCAGCTCCGGCACAAGCCACTATGAATGCTAATGAAGTAGCCGCCATTGTTGATCAGGCGGTGAATGCCGCGTTAGCGGTGACTCAGCAGGCTCCACCCCAGATTCAGGCAGTGGCGCCAGTACCAGCACAGCTTCCATCTGCATGGGAGAGGGTTAGGGATGCTTTTCAGAAGGTGCATCTCCCTGAGTTCTCTGGTAGCTCAGATATCGTCACAGTCAGCCAATGGAAGAAGGACATCCAGCGGCATCTTCGTATGTATGAGTGCACCGACGTGAAAAGGCAGTTATTGGCTTCCTTTAAGCTGGTGGGGGCCACTTTGTAGTGGTGGGAGTCCACTACCACCTTGTAGGAGAGGGACACGATCCCTATTCAGTCGTTCTGGGAGTGGTTTGACCGCAAGTATTTTCCACCCGCCGTGCAGACTGAGATGAGGAGGAAATTACTGAACTTGAAGTAGGAGAATTCTACCATAGCTGAGTATGAGGAGGAGTTCACGAGACTTCTCACCATCGTGCCAGATGAGGCACCCACTGAGTGCAAGAAGATTTTGTTGTTTGTAGACGGGTTAGCTTGGAGGATCCGTCAGCACCTTATAGGGAATCTATCTCTGAGTACTTTCACTGATGTACTCAATGTTGTATTACTACATTGCCAGGATCACCACTTCCATCTGCAGGGAAGCAAGAGAGTAGTAGAGTCCAGCCAGCAGGGCAGGACCGGGGGTAGTAGTGCTAGTGGGGCACCATCTCATGGACAGACTCGTCAGCATAAGCAGAGTTCCCATCAGGGGGACCCTGCTAAGTGTTCCGTTCAGGTGATTCCAGGAAGGTATTCGGGGGTTTTAGTCAGGGCCAGCCTAATCAGCAGGGCCAGCAAGGCCAACACCGACAGCAGGGTCAGCAACAGGGTCAACAGGGCCAACAGTGTAATCACCAGGGCCAATAGGGCCAGTGGCAGGGAGGTAACGACCAGTAGGGCCGTGGTCAGCAGGGACAGAGGGGAGGTAACTTCACAGGCCGATGTTTTGGGTGTGGTAAACATGGCCATAAGCGCCAGGATTGTCCAGAGGGAGAGAGGACCCCACGGCAGCAGGGAGCCCGTAATGAGCCACAGAGACCACTTTTTCCTGCTGCCCTCCCAGCTCCAGTCCAGGTTCCAGCTCTACCAGCCGTTCCAGCAGCTCTAGTGCAGTAGGGGCAGTTACAGTACGGACGTGTCTATAACGTCCACCAGGCGGCAGCTCCACAGGCACCACCCGCAATTGAGGGTATGTTTCCTATCCATGGTACTATGGGTCGGGTTTTGTTTGATACTGGGGCGACTCATTGTTTTATAGCTACGCATTTTGCGAAGGCCTTAGGGTTGTTAGCCACAGCAGAGAGCACAGTGACGTGTGTAGACTCACCACTGGGGAGTGGGTCGCTTATCTTCTTTATATGCCGAGGAGTGGGGGTAGAGATTAGTAGTTTGGTATTACCTGTAAACATGTTAGTCTTAGATATGCATGAGCATGATGTTATTATCGGTATGGATTGGCTCGCAGCTTATAGAGCCATGATTGATTGCTTCGGTGGGAGCATTTTTTTTGCCATTCCGGGGCAAGAGATGTTTGTAGTGGCGATGCCTCGCCTAGAGGGAGGCTCGACCGCTCATTTGTATTATATAGAGGAGGATACCTCTAAGGAGGTTGTGATTCCATTAGACTCGATTCCAGTTGTTCGAGAGTATTTCGATGTGTTTCAGGAAATACCAGGCCTACCCCTCAATCGAGAGATAGACTTTGTTATAGATTTATTGCCAGATACCAGACCTATATCACGCTCCATACCGTATGGCTCCGGCGGAGATGCGAGAGTTACGAGATCAGATAGAGCATCTTTTAGGTCAGGTCTTCATTCGTAGGAGTACCTCACCTTGGGGCGCTCCGGTGCTGTTTGTGAACAAGATAGATGGTTCACTGAGGTTGTGTGTGGACTACCGGGAGTTGAACAACGTCACGATACGGAATAAGTATCCTTTGCCTCGAATCGATGATCTGTTCGACCAACTGAGGGGAGAAACTTTCTTTTCGAAGATAGATCTGAGGTCGGGGTACCATCAGCTACGTATTAGAGAGCAGGATGTTTCAAAGACTGCCTTCTTGACGAGATATGGGTCTTTCGAGTTCAGAGTAATGCCATTTGGTCTCACAAATACTCCAGCCATATTCATGGACATAATAAACCGAGTATTAAGATAATTCTTGGATCAGTTTGTCATCATCTTTATAGATGACATTTTGATATATTCACACTTCGAGGAGGAGCACGCCGAGCATTTGAGGCAGGTTCTTAAGACTCTACGAGAGCATCAGTTGTCTGCTAAATACGAGAAGTGTGGATTCTGGTTGTGAGAAGTACAGTTCCTGGGTCATGTTGTTTCTGAGCAGGGGATATCAGTTGACCCGAGTAAAGTGTCAGCGGTGAGGGAATAGGGACAGCCCATGACACCGACGGAAGTGAGTAGTTTCTTGGGGTTAGTCGGATACTACAAGAGATTCATTCGGGGATTCTCCATAATAGCGGGTCCATTGATGAATCTGACTCGCAAGGGGGTACCATATGTTTGGGATAACGCTTGTCAGTTGGCTTTCGACGAGCTGAAAGATAAGCTTACTTCAGCGCCAATCCTTGCTTTACCAAAGCGGGTTGCGGAGTACCTAGTTTACACTGATGCCTATTTACGGGGACTTGGGGGAGTACTTCAGTAGGAGGAGAAGACTATAGCTTTTGCCTCCCGGAATCTTAAGCCGCATGAGAAGAATTACCCCACCCACGACCTGGAGTTAGCAGCGGTCGTTTTTGCATTAAGGATATAGAGGCACTACTTATTGGGGGAGAAGTTCCGATTGTTCACAGACCACAAGTCACTGCAGTACCTATTCACTCAGCGAGAGCTGAATATGCGTCAGCGCAGATGGTTAGAGTTTGTGAAGGACTATCAGTTTGACATACAGTATCATCCGGGGAAGGCCAACGTAGTTGCTGATGCGTTGAGCCGTTGATCGGTAGACGAGGTAGCGGATGTCTGGAAAACAAAGTGGAAGGAGTTAGGCCACCAGGATGCAGTAGCCCGTTCCTTCATATCTGTTATGACAATCACACCCGAGATTGTTATGAGGGTAATACAGGCCCAGACCATAGACCCGCTTTTCCAGGAGCAGATTGTACGACTTTTAGCCGAGGGTGCTGAGTCCTATTATGTTAGTTCTTATGGGGGTTTGGGGTTTAATGGGAGATTGGTGGTTCTAGAAGGAGCAGAATTACGTCATGCAGTGATGACCCAGTCTCACGAGTCCCGATTTGCAGTACATCCTGGAGGAGATAAGATGTACTAGGATATAAGGAGGCAATACTGGTGGAGTGGGATGAAGAAGGACATTGTTGAGTTCGTGTCCAAGTGTTCTACCTGCCAGCTGGTGAAGGTGGACCATCAGAAATTGTCAGGATTGCTTCAGCCATTGGAAGTACCCGCGTGGAAGTGGGAGAGTATTTCCATGGATTTTATTTCAGGGTTGCCTACATCACAGCGGGGCCACGATTCTATCTGGGTGATTGTAGACCGTTTGACCAAGGTGGCTCATTTTTTGCCGGTGCAGACAGACTATACCACGGGTCAGTATGCTCAGTTGTTCATTTTGAAGGTTGTCAGATTACATGGGGTGACCCTGAATATTGTGTCGGATAGGGACAAGATTTTTGTGTCACGTTTCTAAGAAAGCTTTCAGGAGGCTATGGGTACTGAGTTGAGGTTGAGTTCAGCTTACCACCCACGGACAGATGGATAGACAGAGCGTACTAATCAGATGTTAGAGGATATGCTACGCATGTGTGTTCTTGATTTTGGAGGAGGTTGGGAGCCACATCTTCCACTGGTAGAGTTTGCTTATAATAACTCTTATCAGTTTATGATTGGTATGGCTCCATTTGAGGCTTTGAATAGCAGGCCTTATCGTTCTCCAACTTGTTGGCTCGAGGTAGGGGATAACAAGTTGCTAGGACCGGAGGTAATTCAGGAAACCTTCGCGAGGATTGATATGATCAGAAGTCGCATTCGAGTAGCCCAGGACAGGCAGAAGAGCTACGCCGATGCGAAACGGTTCTTCGGGGAGTTTAATGTGGGGGACCAAGTGTTACTGCGTGTATCTCCTATGAAAGGAGTGATGAGGTTCGGGAAGAAAGGGAAATTAGCCCCGAGGTACGTGGGACCATTTCCCATTATCGAGAGGGTTGGGCCGGTAGCATACAAATTGGGACTACCAGAGCATTTACATCACATTCACGATGTATTCCACATCTCGTCGTTGAGACGGTATCTTCGGGATGATATGGCCCATACTCACATTGCGATAGATGAGAAAGACTTACAGCCTGACATCTCTTACGAGGAGAGACCGCTGGCTATCCTAGACTATAGTGAGAGGAAATTGAGGTCAAAGATAGTTCCACTTGTACGGGTCCAGTGGGAGCACCACAATGTGGAGGAATCCACTTCGAAGCGCGAGGCCGATATGGGCGAGAGATAGCCAGATTTGTTCTTACCAGGTATGCCTTGTTTTCAGAATTTCGGGATGAAATTCCGTTATTAGGGGGGAATTATGTAATACCCCTTATTTTTATGCTATATTAATTTGGGGATTTATTAAATTTAATATGAGTTAATTATTTAATAAAAATCCGAAAATTAATTATGTTATAATTATTAACGTGACGAGAGTTAGTAATTATGGGAAACTTGTTGAATATTACTAATGAGCAAAGTAATATATAATATTGGTTCTATTAAATGTCACGAGTGAATCTAATGATAATTATGGAAATTTAAGTCGGGACGCGCCTGTGTCGCGTCGGGAATAAATGTTGATAAATAAAAGTTAATATTTTATAAGTTGTTCGTATGGTCGTTTTGAGTATGCCAACGCGTCCGGAAGGGTCGAGATAGTCAGAAAAGTGTAGCCAGGGGTATAGTTTGGGTCTCGGGGCGTTTTTAGGCCTAATTAGTACCTCGGGAGGGAGTTTTGGACATTTCACATTTTTGGGTAATTAAACCCACGAAAATTAGTAATCTATATCAGCCATTTAGGTTAGTCAGATAGGGTTAGAAAGATCAAACACAAGAACGGCCATAGGAGAGGAAGGAGAGAGCTCTCAAGGCAAATTCAAGGCCCAAAATTCATCCGGTTGCACCGCCACCACCACCAACGCGTACATCGCGCGACGAGGAACGCAACCACACCGAAATCTTCTGCAAACCAGAACGTCAACAATCCCAGGCAAGTGTTTATCTTTCTTATTTCGTTGATGCATCTTTCATATTAGTGTAGGAATGATTAGGATGAGTTTTATGGAAGAAAACCTAAGATTTGAGATAGTAATCGCATGTAGTTATGGTTTAAATGATAATTCTGGAAACCCTTGCCATGTAGAGGAATTTACCCACGAAATTATGATGTTTATAAGAAGAAAATTCTGGAAAAGATGGATTAGAACCATGTTAATGAAATTTTAGGGTTCTTGAAGTTTTGTATGAATTTGGGTCTTGTTAATCCATGTTTAATAGTAGAAATCTACATGCTTTACGTAGGAAATGTATAATAACTTGTTAGGATGTTAGTAGTACAAATTTTGAGACGTTTGGGATTGTAAATTATGGATTCAGTGTAAGTTAGAAGATGAAACCCGTAACTGCAATTCTGCAGATTTCGCAGACCTGCTTGATCGATCGATCGAGCCTAGAGCTTCGAACGATCGAAGGTTCGATCAATCGAGCCCCAGACCTCGATCGATCGACCCCTCCTGGCAGACTCATGTTTCCCCTTATTAATTAGATGAAAGTCAATTTAATGTGAAATAATTCTTGGGCATCCCTAATAAAATGTTTTGGGAGATATAGAGGACCAGTAGGACATATGAATAATTTTGGGATTCTTAATATGAGACGAGAATTGTACTTGTGGGATAATTACTTAAGGGTTGATGAATTTATGAATTAACGGGAGAGTTTCGTAAGAGAGTTACGTTGGAACCTAGAAAGGACCCTTACTGAATTTTATACTTGGGAGGATAGAGTCCATGCATGTTACGTATTCAGGTGTGAAAACCCTTCGAGTCAAAGTTAGAAACGAACTCTTATACATAATACTAATAATGTGAAAATTAAGGACAAATGTTGTAATTATGGGTGATGAGAGGAACCTATATTAATATGATAAAAGTGGTACATTTATATGATTGTGTATGCATATATTATATACACGTGAAAACCATGCCCGCGCTACTTGCTATCCCTGTGGTTACCGCGCTGGGATGATCTTATCCTGTGTTGCCTTATGGGGGATATTGATTCGTACCCTAGGATATAGATATCCTTGGTACAGGCTATCTAATCGATAGTTCAGACGATCCTAAGAGACGTGAGGGTATGTACTGACCTCTTAGAGACTTGGAATCTATGCTTCGCCTCAATCTTGTTTGTGTTTATATGTTGATACAGTTCGAGAGTGATTTCGATCTTGTATTTCCCTTAGTGTGATCGATACGGGGATTGGATAGTAGAGTATGCCCACACCATAGTTTTATTTGGGGTGCTGATATAATATATATATATTATATGAGTAGTTAATATATATATATATATATGAAATTCTGAAATCAGGAACTGCCTACTGTGATTTGATATGTAGGACATGGTTGATGACTCAAATTGTAAATACTTGTTTTGAGAAAGTATAATATGACACTGGAAAACTTTATTGATTAATAAAGTTAAAATGAGAACTTTGGTTACTAATTGAAATATTCTTTTCAAACAATTGAATCGTTAAATTTAGAATCTTACAAGTAATTTAAGATACGTTAAATCATTGGGAAGATTAGTGTGATAAGTGATAAGACAAACCGTTGGGAAGGTTAGTGCGATAGGTGTGCACATTCGAAGAGAGGTGAGAATTTCTCAAGAGAGTGTCGCACTAATATGTTGTTGCATTGGCGTGTATCAATTTAAATACTTGTTAAACGTATTTTAAATCAAACACACTATCGGGCTCTGACCCGTTTATTTTTCTCTTTCTCTCTCTTGTATATATATGTATGTATTACAGGTGCCCAGCCACAGGGGCGTCTTGCTTAGGATCCCTTGAAAGGAACGTGCTGCAGATTAGGTGGGAGTTGCAGGACACTTGCATAGACGACTTCGTTTATTTGATTCCACATCTATCATTCTCATTTATTGGGCATGTATCGTCCTTTCCACTATTTATCTGTTTTATTGGGATATTTGTATTTCAGTTATTTCTAGTACGGTTACTTTGGGATTTATTTCAGTATGAATGTTTTACTTTAGGTTTTAAATGATGGGATTTTGAATGTTGAATGTTTCAATTAATTGGATTATGTTCCAGGATAATTGTTGTATGATTCTTACTTATTGAAAATGTGGTTAATAATTAATTAAATAAGCTTTTCTTTAAAAATACAATTTGGTTAGAAAGGTTAAAAATGGTTTTGACACTTAGCTTAAATAATTAGGGTGTTAATTTGGAAAAGTTTATTTTTACGACAGTGATTTTAAGAATGAACAAACTGTTCACCTTGATTTTTATTTAATAAAGGAGTGATCGTCCGGTATTTAATTAGGCGGGGTGTGACAGGTTTTAGTGACCTTGGTCAATTAAGATGGTACTTTTCCTCTGACACTTCTCAATGGACATGATTGCGAAGATATTACAATTCTTCCCAAGTCTCATACAGACTTCGATACGTTAACAAACTACTTATTTTTGAGGTTTTATGGATGAAAGATCAAATAGGGAAAAATGGATGAATTTTTTGGAAGAACACCTAAGAAAACCCAAAAACACTAAGACTCGATTTCAGGCAGCCTACGTCGAAGATTATGTCGAAAACCCCAAAGGCACATAAACATCACCAAAAACTCAAAAGTCATACAGAGAAACCTCCAAAACACCAAAAAACCTAAAACCACCACCCAATAACAACACAATAGGAGGTAATAGGTGTAGAAAAGATCGTTGTAAAACAGAGTGATCATTGAAAAACAAAACAAAAAAAATAATGGTGGTTTAAATCTTATAAATCAATTGAGTAGTAGATTATAAGTACCTGGAGAATGAACCGAAAGAGAATGGAGAAGCAGAAGAAGAAGAAGATCAGAGAGAGTTTTTGGCAAGAGTTAGTGAGAAAATTTAGTAGGGGTTAGGCACAAGAATATTTTAGGGAAATGACAGAGAGAAGGAAATTACAGACTAAAATAAACCGCGCAAAACTCAAAAGGGTTGTGATGATTAATCATAACTCTTGAGTCATAGAATGATTCAATGACTGCACGCGTGGGCCAATCATGCTTGGTAAATTATGCCTCATCTGGCATACCTAAGTGAGTTGGTGTATATGACCGTTACATCTGACTTAACCTTTGGGTACCCTCGAACACAACTTAAGAAGTATATATCAGGATGTGACGAGATGTTGTCAGGCAACCAAAACACTTTTCTACCTTAACTCCTACTTAAATTGGAGGGAAAGGTCGAGGGTTAATTGATATACATAAGTGAAGTCTCGTCCATACGACACCCAAGAAAGTGACTGTCATAGACATCCTTCAGAATAGACAAATACTTTCAGCCATGACAACATGATCGGTATTATCCAGAAATGTCTCATCCCACGAAATACTCATCTAGATAACATCCTGGAAACCTACAAGGATCCCTAGTCTCATCTTGTAGCAGAGACCAATCTCATCTCCACCTACATCAATGTCGGCTTCAGAAGACACCAAGATGAAAAAGCAGCGACCTCGATCTGAGATAGTTGTGTCGTTCACAAATGACCACTCAATCTCGTCTTGGCTCACAATATAATGTAGTGCTTGAGTAGCCTAGTATCAACTGAGACCTCATAAACACGTTATACAAGCATGAAAAGAGAATTTTAGGTATAATACATGATACCATTGTCAAAGAAAAATAACACACATGAGGGAATACTATTCCTTATGATCTCTACTTTACACACTCATAGCTCGTACTCTCTCATTGGCCATTACCTCATCTGGCCATGGAATGCATGCATAGGGGTGATGATAAGAACCCAAAAATGTCTATTTTACACCCCGAATATGTGCATTTTAGTCGCTCAATCTCAATAAAATTGGCCTTATGTTGGTATTTATCTTTATCGTACGTCAATATGAAGTCGTGCAATCAAATCGTGATAATTCGATGTAATTGTGACAAAGTAGTAGTCAAATGTGCAATTTATGGAGCTAACTCCATATTCTCATACCTTATCTAAGCCTAACCTATCCCAAACCATCACTCGAGCCCCGTGTGTGTTTAGTTTGAGTTTTTTTTTAGATTTTCTAAATTTTTATTTTGTGTCATTTTATTTTAGATTTATTTAGAATTTTCTAGGATTTATTTTCTATTATTATATTTATTTTTAATTAGTGTATTTTATTTTAATTTTTATTAGTTTTTAACTTTTAATCTTTATTTTATCTCTATTTTTTTAGGCTTAGTTTTTAGGAGTTTATTTTTAGTTTTTAGATTTTATATTTTGTAGGACTTTAGTTTTCATTTTTATTAGATATTTAGTTTTTATTTCTTTTGTGTTATTATTTTAGTTTTTTTTAGATTAGGATTTTATTTTTAGTTGATTTTAATTTTTTTAGTTAAGTAATTTTTTTAAGTACAATCTAAACACACACACACACACGCACACATTATCCCATATGCACCATTTACACCTAAACTAAACTCCCCATACTCACCCAAATACCATACACCATCACCACACCCAATTAACCGAACTTCATCTTCAACCTTTACCCACTTTCTCTCTCCATACCTCCATAACCAAAAACCTCCCAACTACACTCATCTCTCTCTCTTAATACCCATCAACCAATTGCACCCAAAGAACCAAACCCGAAACATCACCACCACCGAAACTCGTAACCCGTCGCCTGCCTACCCCCCGACACACTTGCTTCAGCCATGGAAGCGCCCCCCCTTTCTTCCTAACCCTACATCTACCCTTATCAAACTCCACCGTAGCCACTCCAACCCGAGACTTGTCCCAACTCCACTCAATCCACCCAGAACCGTTACCATCTCAAACCGCCTCCACCCACACCCGACTGAAAACATCCACCCACCTGCCTAACCCCTTAACCCGTGACCAATTTCCGAACCAAAACTACTGTGAATCGAATCCATTCACAAATCACTCCAACCCGAACCTGTCTCGTCCATCCAAACCCATAATCCAAGCCATACCCATTTCTTCAAATGCAAAACCAAAATCGTGAACCTTTTGTCGAATTCCAAAACCCAAGAAAAATAACTAAAACCCACATGTTTTAAACCAGCCTTTAAACCCCATTTCCCATAGATACCCTCTTAACAAATCAGATTGTTACCTCACTCAACAAAAATACACATGTGTGTATTTTTTTCAAAAATAACCCTCTCACCCCTCATGCACAATAACCTTATCCAATTTTCCCCTAGATCTATGTTTTCCATGTATAAATTGAAGATTTGTTGCCATTTGAGGGGGATCTCCAAATTAGTTTTTAAGCTTTGTGTGATAAAATTCTCCGCACTCTTCTATAGAGAATATTTTGCATTTTTAGCATATATCTCAATATAGAGGTGTGTGGTGAAATTTGTCTCGAGGATGAATCCTACTCCACCCCTCTATAGTGAGTATTTGCATTTTTAGCAAATATTTTAAAATAGAGTGATGTGGTTAAATTCATCCCTCTTGGATGTAAATTCTAATCCATTCCTTTATGGTGCGTATTTGCATTTTTAGCAAATTTCTCAATATAAAGTGATGTTGTAGAATTTATATCGTTGGATGAGTTCTAATGTACAATTTTATAATGATAGGATTTGTATTTTTAGCAAATCTCTTTCATTATTTAAGTTTCTATCATGAATTCATCAATTATCCGTTATATATATTATAGTTGAGTTTTATTTATTTTTATTCTAGTTTTCATTTTTAGAATCTATAAATACATTTGGGAGTGATTGTAATTGAGATAATTTTGGTTGTAAATGAAGATTCCATTACAGTTCAAGACTTATATGAGTTTGATCTATTCCTCTTTAATTTCTCTTGATTTAATCCTCACATGCTTTAATTGTTTACTTTCACTTTTGGATGATGATTAATGAAGGCAAATCATCCCTCTCTAGGGATGAAATTTTGAAGCCCCCATGAGTCCAATTTAGTTAGTTTTCTTTTTAGCACAATTTTGTTTACCTCATTTTTTTATTAGCTTTTACATCTTAGTTATTACTTTAAAAAATACTTAGTTTGTTTTTTGACAAAATTTTGTTTACCTCATTTTTTTATTGCCTTTTACATCTTAGTTATTACTTCAAAAAAATTAGTTAGTTTGATTTTACATCTTAGCTTTTACATTTTAATTCTTTACTTTTATTTTTGGATGATTATTAATGAGGGAAAATCTCCCATTCGTGGGATGAATTTTGAAGACCTCGTGAGTCCAATTTAGTTAGTTTACTTGGTAGAACAATTTTGTTATCTCACTTTTCTTAAATTAGCTTTTACATCTTAGTTAGTACTTTATAAATTAGTATATAGTTAGTTAATTAATAATCCCTTGAAAAATCTATAAAAAGAAAAAAAGAAAAAAAAATCATAGAAAAATAATAATATGCAAATGAATTTACACATCTATTCACATATTTTGTGTTTCATCCTTAGAGTTGGATTGATACTACCTTACTTATCCTATGAATATTTTGAGTTTATTTGTAAGTTTAAGGGAATTTTGATGGAAAAGAAGTTGCCACAATGACAAATACACTTTAGAAGCAACAATGTTTTCTCTATCAAGTTACATTGTGCACCCCGTAGCCTATATAAGGCACCCTGTGTCTTTTACAAACCCCACTTTACTCTCCAGAATTGATTCTAAATAGAGAAAGACTAGGTGTGTACCTCTCATGGCCATTAATGCCTTAATATAGTGAAAATATTCTCCTACTTTTTGCACAGTGGGCATTGGCCAACAACCGAACCACTTATATCTCTGTGTTCATCTCTGTATTTTTTATTTCTTCTAGTAAACTGTTCATGGTTAACTATTTTAACATATGTGTACAAAACCTAAACTCAGGTTGAATCCATTTTATGTTCTTGGTCTCATCACAAATTCGTGGGCTTCACAAATATTGGGGAAGAGTATAGAAGGGGCAATGTATGGAACGGATGTGGGACAAAAGTTATGACATTATTTTTAATTGACAAGTTCACTCGATGAATTTTAGGACCTAAAAATAGATGATGTTTCCTTATATTAATATTATGTTGATAAATAGTGAAAAAATAACTAAATTTCCCTACAGGGGGAGTTTTCACCCTTATTAAAGGAGGAAAAAATGAAGAGGTAAATATTAATCCCTAGGTAAATTGGGGAGTGGTCAATTTTTAGTTAGGTAAACACCGCCGAATTTTCAATAGTTCTATAATACAACCTTAACTTTTTACTTGTATGTAAATTAATGCATGAGTTTCACCATTGGGAATATAATTCAAAGGTCTACATGTCATGTTATACAATTTTTTTAAATAGTTGATATTCATTGACGAATTTAGTTTAAAACTTGGGAAACAGATTAAAAGTGTAGATTTGTGGTTTTCTATTTCTTAGGTCGTGAGAGGAGGCTCTCTCTCACATTATTGATTATAAAACATAGAGGAATATAAAACGAGATCGATTTAGGGATGCATCCCAAATTCTAACTTTATTTTCATTACAAAAAGATTTGACAAAGAGAGATGGATATACATACATAGTTATTGTTGATGAATTAAGATTTATGATTCATTCAGAATGTATTGACGCATATTAGATTTTTTTGATGACCTTATTTTTTTTGGAATATATTGAATATGCATTTGTGTGTGGGAACACCTTTTGAAAAGTTAAAGAAGTCCTAAGAGACATTTCTCTCTTTCTCCTATCACACATCCCTTTCCCTTATAGATAAAATCTCTCTCTCTCCCTCTCTCTCTCTCTCTGTATATATATATATATATACACAATACTACTCTTGTGCGGACTATTTCGCATTTTAAAAGTACGGACCGAACATGTGTCACCTCGCGGTGAGCCTATAAAAGAGAGAGAGAGTGTGCCCATAATTTAGCTGATAATTTCTAGGCTCACCGTCAGGCGACACGTGTTCGGTCTTCACTTTTAAAATGCGAACTAGTCCACACAAGAGCATTATTATTGTTATTATTAATATATATATATATATATATATATATATATAAATTTTCAAAGGTCCTCAAGTTTAAGGGTAATAACCTAATTTAGATCATGTTTTAAACTTTCTCATCATTAATATATATATATATATATATTATGAAACTCCTAATAATACTTTAATAAATTTTAGTTATTCTATAAATTGCAGTTAAATGTGGTAAATATTTGCAGTTTCACTTCAATTTAATTATCTCAAGAATATTTTTTGTTAATTAACAGTCCTTGTTTTTAAATATCACTTTCAAGAGTATATGATTACATGTGTAAAGATACAAATACCATCTTAGTGAAATTTATTTAATCACAATTTCATTTTACTAAAAATTTTAGTGGTTGATTAAAACACATAAAATATCTAATACTCTACCAGATTATTAAATACTCCACATTTAAGTTTTTTGGTAGAATCAAAATATATAACTTTATAAAGTGGGTTTTATAATGCAAGATTAAAAATTCCTAAAGATGGAATCCTCTGGAAAATAACACAAAAATACCCTTGTTATTAATTATCCAGCTTACAGGGCTTGTTGATCCAATAAATTGAATCAAACCCATTGAAAAATCAAAGTAATAATTACATAAACTTTTTATTATTCAATATTCCTCAGTTTTAGGAATCTACGTTCCATCAACAACCCTATGAAACTGTGAATGTCAATAACAGTTAGTATATAAGCACAAATGTCACGTGTTGTCATGTCCCATACAATCCTGGTGTGATTGTGCAATATCGTTTGAACTATCAAGTAGGTTAATGTACCATTGAAAAAGTTCTTGTACTTAAGATCAACTACTATTATTGTACAAGAAACTACATTAATATGATGGTCAATTACTTTTTACGTTGTGAATGGTCCAATTATACTAGAACCTGAATTTTGATCTATATGTGTAAGGATAACTTTAAACACCAAATCTATACTCAGTATAATTGAATGCCCTAACAATAAATTCAAAAATAAGTATAAAACATTAACACACATATATATTCTCATGAAAATTAGCTAAAGACATGATATAACAAGATTAAATTGTACTTTAAATCACTTAATATATTGATAAAACGCTAAAAATATCCCAATTATACTTAAAGACATGTGGTCGTGAATATAACTCTTATCCCATATATGTTACTATGAAAATTCCTCTCTCATAAAATATTTGTAAAATGGTAACTATCACATCATTTCTCTACGTCGTCTCTCAATTTATGTGATACTTATGCTTAGTATTTTTATCCCTTTTGTTAGTCATAGGTTCTTTGAAATAAAAACAATTATCACAATAAGGTGTAATATATGACTACACTAATGGATCCACTTTCATATAACTAAGAAATTTCCTAAGGTATATGGGATCTTTATCTACCTCTAAAGCTGAGACATATTCAACCTCGATTAAAGAATGAGCAATGGATGATTGTGTTAAACTCCTATAACTAAAATCTCCACATCATAGATTGAAATTATATTATAGGGTAGAATTTTTAGACTTTGTATCTAATTTAAATTTTGTGTTAGTAAACTCAATGGGTGCAAGACTCTCACCTTGTAAATTAGTACATAATCACTAGAGCTTTTAAAGTACTTGAAGACTTGATTTACAAAATACCCCGACTTTTATTACGATAGTACGTGTTAATTACGTGTTTCTTGTGGATTATGCACATATATTTTATGGGAATAAATGGGGTACACATGCTTGCATGTGCCATACGAGGGATAAATATGTGAGTTAAGTGAATAAATGGTGTTTGAATTGTTTCCATGATGGTTCGATCATTTGCATGGTGTTTTCATGGTTACATGTGAATAAATTATCAATATAAATTTAAGTTATTAGGGTATTGATTGTAAAATTATGGTTCTTGTGTTATAAGGATTTAGGATTAAGTATACGAGGTGATATACCTATGGATAATAGATGATTTAAATTTAAGTGAAGTGAAGTGAAGTGATTAGCCAATGAGTTGAGAGAAAATAAGTTGAGATAATGGATTTTTTTAGAAAAAGAGATTGAATGTTTCTAATTTAATTAATATTGAGTAAATAAAATTTTTTAACCATCTTAAAAAAATTGGGTTAGAAATTAAAAGGTTAAGAATTAATTTGGGAAAAGGAGGATTACTGGGATTCCTGTGATCGTAGGCATATGTGGCGCGAATGGCGACAAGTCTCATACGCGACCGTAAATGACATGGTCACAACCTCGGGTAGGAAGGATCTCCAATGCTATCAAAATCCTATTGGAGTGGGGATTTACCATAGCCACATTATACCTATTTTAAAATAAAAATTCGACCAACCATTTTTATTATTTCTAGTCCCTCTCTTTTTTAGAACATTAAGGCTCACTCACAAAACCCACTTATAGATTTGTTGTCATAGAGATAAAAAGACACCATTTCTAAGTAAAACACGAATTTCTCTAGTTTTTAGGGACTATAAAATAACCATTTCAACAATAGTTTTCCCCATTACTATAGAAGAACAACCTCACATCCTGTAACACCCCGACCCGAATTTAAGAGTCACCGGTGTGTTAAGACAATCCAGTCCAATTGCACTAAGTGTGGAGCAGTGTGAACCAACATAGATATTATTTCTAGTCAATTTTAAATATTTTTATTTACCGAGTAAGAATGTAATTTCATTTTTTCAGGCATATAAATAAAATAATAACAAGTGTGGAACCCACTAGACAATGCCCTAGGGCTTGTATAATTAGAGATACAAATGTAAAGGCTAAGAAACACTTACCAGCAAAATTCTCTCAAAAGATGAAATATCTAGTAATTTATCATAACAAGGGGAAGGGGAGAGACAATGCATAATGGGGTTTCTAACAATAATTAAACATAAAAATGAACAATAGAAGGAACAGATGCAATATCATGCATAAACTATGTTTTTTTACCAAACATTTCTTTTAATTTTGGTTAAGAGATATTAACATTAATATTTTATGGTTTACCATTTTATTACAAAAAAATCATTTAAGCCATTAAACTACACTATTAGTATACGGGAAAATATATTCCTTTATTACTTATTTTCCATTTAACCACCCATTGAAATCATCAGTTTCTCCTTTAGATCGCCACTTATATGAAATTTTCTTTTAAAATAACATTTAAACAAATGCATTCGATGTATAAAAGGTTTATTTAAACTTATAAATCAACTCAGGTTTATAACCACTAAAGATGTTTCAAAGTCATAATCACATTCCTTTATTGTTTTATTTCTTGGTGCCTTTAACTTCACCAACACAATACATACCTTAGTTCATTATACATTGGTCTTAACAATTATCCAAATTTCAAAATCACCCGTAATTTCATTACATGATATTTAATTAGGGAATATCATGTCCGTGTACTCTTATTAACCATTTAGCTTTACTAGAATTTACAAATTCAATATCTTTCCATTCATCTGTTTTTACACTCTAGAGTTAACCGTATATTATTTATATTTATGGCATTTCACCGTCTGCCATAAATGCCACAGCCATAAATGCCACAGTGTGTAACATCCCATAATTTCGAGGAAATTGAATTTAATTATTTTTGGAATAAATATAAATATTTTAATTTGGATAAATTTAAATTTATGATTTGGAGAAAATATTTAAATTTGAGGATTTACTTAATTTGGCAAATTGAGATTTAGTTAATTCGAAGCATGTATATATTCCGTATGTGTCGCATTTTGAGGTAAAAATTGGAGAATGTTATAAAGTAATTTGGATGACAATTCTGAGTGCACGATTGATTCCGGATAGGTCAAGATAGTTGAAAGAGAGTACTCGGGGATAGTAATTGGGTCTCGGGACATTTTTAGGCATAACCGAGTTCTCTTGGGAGTGTTTGGGCCATTTTAATTTAGCCCAAAGTCTAATTTAGGGATTAGCATTAGAAAATATAGATTTAAGAGTTTGACGTGGACAGAACTCTAGAGGATAAATATATATAACCCAAATTAGAGTGGTTGAGGTAAACACAACTCAAAACGAAAACCTAGTTCTATAGAAAAGAAAAGAGGGCTAACTTTGGGAGCTTTTGGGAGAGAAATCCACCATCTTCATCAAAGGAATCAGACTCTGCAAATCATATACAGTCAAGTGGTTAAATTTCTTCAATGGAAAATTGTGATGATCAATTCATATCATATTAGGTGTGATGATATTCATTTTTGGGAGGGCTATCGTACGGGGGTTTATGAATAGGATGGTCTAGGTAAATTAGAGGTTCGAATGATGTGTATTATGATTCAAAAGTGTGGAAATGTGATTTATAATTTTAAACGAACAATATATGTTTCTTTAAATTCAAACATTTGTAATACCCCATAATTCTGCATAGTTAGGAAAATACATTTTTATTTAAATTACGTGAGTAGAGTAATTTAATGTGATAAAAACAAGTTTTAAATTAAATTACGTGAGTAGAGTAATTTAATGTGATGTAATGTTAATAAAGTAATAAGACGATTAAAAATTTACTAAATGTGACTAGTAAATTTTGAATGTTGATATGTACGGTCTAGCGATTTATATGGACGTACCCGAGTTATCTCAACTGAGTGTCGCGCGTAGACAAAAATTGAAGATGAGATGAGAAAAATATTTTAAGAGACTCAAAAGATAATTTAGAGTCCACAGATAATTCCAAAATGGTCGAATTAGTCAAAATAGTGTACCCGGGGGTACTAGTTGAGTGTCGGGTCATTTTCGGGCTAAACCGGGACCATTCGAGGGCATTTTGGTCTCTTTACATTTATGGGTAAGGAGACCTACGAATTTTGAAACCCTAAATCATATTATAAGAGTTATAAACTAGGGTTAGAAAGAAATAAAATACACCATAGCCATTAGAGAGAAGACAGAAACAAATTCCTAAGGCAAGAGAAGGAAGGAGGAAGAATTCTAAGGAGATTTCACCACCAACTTGTTGGGAAGAAAGATTGAAGGATAAAAATCATCAATCATCAACAACAATCACGAAATCAGACCCTACAAATCATAAGGCAAGTGGTTATTTTCAAAATAAATTGAGTTATAATACCCATATTTAATCTTTATGAAGAACATGGCTTTTATGATATTTTTGGGAGTAAAACACTTGATTATGATCCATGATTGGTAGGGATTTCATGTAGAACGTTTCGGGATCTCCAAATATTCTGATATCATAGAAGACTAGATGATTAAATCGAACTAAAAATCTGGAATCATGATGAAAGATGGAAAGATTGTATTTTTAGGGTTCTTGAAAAATAGGAAGATTTTTAGTTAATTTGATCAAGATTTATAATGGTTTTGTTATTTTAAATCGTCAGTAATCATCCCAGAACATGTAGGAATGATTAGAAATTGTTGGTTGCAAATATGGTGGATTATCATGGGAGATAGATAAACAAAAATGGTGAACCCCGCATGAAGAAGACGATTTGGGTATGTCACTGCTTGATCGATCGATCGACCCTTGAATGTCGATCGATCGAGTAGTCGATCGATCGACCATATCCCATCGATCGATCGACCCTGGTTGTACTTTAGAAAATTTTGTGGATAAATTTCCTTTTAATTACCGGCGCTTAATGGGAACCTTAGTGATGATATTTTACCTATGAGGAGACTTCATAAATACCAGTTGGTGTAGCATTAGATTTCTTCATAAATGATTGAGTGGGAATTTTTGGAAAAATGGACCGACGGGAAGATGATCGATTGAGCCGTATGTCGGGATTGTGAGAATTTAGTTACGAAAAGAGTGAGATTAAATTCCGAAAAAAAAACAGTAGGTTAAAGATAACTCAACTACTGAATTAAGGGAGGGGTAACTAGGACCCTTAGAGTTGCATGAATACTCGAATAAATGCAATAGTGAAATAAATTGTAAATTAATGAGTACGGTGAATATAAGTAAAATATATTACGTACGGGCATAATTTGATAGGTCGGGTGTGTACCTACTAAATTATATAAAATTTTGGCTTAAGAGAATTTTACCTAAACTAATTATCTTAGGGTTGATGAGACATTCCAAACTAACATAAATTTATTATACGTTTGGGGTCGATGTAAAATACCGAACCAAACCTTAAACTGGTGTCGCGATGAAAGAGTCCCGAACCATAATATGTGTGTGTGTGTATATATATATATATATATATATATATATATATATATATATATATATATATATATAGTTAGGGTCGATGGATTATTCCGAACCAACTCTCACTTGGGGTCGATGAATCATTCCAAACCAAGAGTCCTTTATGTGTGGTAAAAGGATATGTTAGTGATGAATGATATTCAATACATGATTGTGTGATAAAATGTATTCTATGTGCATAATCTACATACTTATAATAGTAGATAATGAAATGAATTGTAAATATCTTTGTAATAATTAAATAGCGTGATGTAATTATTACAAGAATAAGGATAACAAGCAGTATTTAAGTTATCTATGCTTATAGTACATGAAATATGGATTATTAAACTACGGTGAGCAGGTCATGAGAACATAGTGAGGGGGTACATACAGTGGGTATTCTAATCTAGTTTTCTGGGTTAGTATAACTAGGTGAACTAAGTATCCTCGTTAGACATGCACTATAGAAGAGAGGTGAGGAAGTTCAAGGGAGTGTGCGAAACCTTAAAATGTGTAATCAATAACTCAATTGTGATAACTGCTTTCAAAATATTTTCAAATGTTTTGAGTACTAACTCTTGCTATGTAAAATTTTTAAAAACCTTTTAGGTGCCCTGCCACAGGGACACCCAGCATGATTTCATTCCAGGGATTTGGGAGCTGCAGCACATGTAGATATTGGAGGGATTGTTTAGACGTTTCTGCTTTTTCAGTTCTAGTACAGGATCTCAATTTTAGTATTCTTAGTTGGGACATGTTGTCCAATCTTTACTTTTACAGTTATTATGATTCTGGATTTTGAGTTGATTTTTATTGGCCATGGTTTTTGGCAAGACTTTATCTGCATTCAGTTATTTATGCGAATTGTTTTATTATTACTGAAATGGTATCGTTTTTGTATGGGTTGTTTATTCTGCTTAAGGAAGATAAAATTTGCCACTAGCTTTATTTCACGTAGGTGGTTAGTAACTTAAAAAGTTTTCGACAGTGATGCTAAGAATGAACCATTTAAGAAATCTGTTTAAATTAAATTAAGGCCTGATCACCCAAGGTTTAATTAGGCGGGGTGTCACAGATGGTATCAGAGCATCAGGTTCTAGTGTCCATAGGATCTGTACGGCTTACTGCGTTTTATCATAACGTTTTGGTTGTATTAGAGCCCTACTATTAGGATTGTTGTTTCAATATCCGCTTTTGTGTTATCGTACATCTTCTCTTAGATTTTGTATAAACTGTGTACTTATACAATTTGATCTTATTTCATATGCCATCGAGGGGATAGCGATCGGAGAGGGCTGAAGCCAGAGATGAGGTGAGGGAGGCTCATCAGGAGCCATAGGTGACGATACCACCACCCCCCACCCGAGTAAATTTCCACTACTCAGGTTGCAGTTATAGTGGCTCAGGCAGTCGAGACAGCGATGAGGGCCATGGCAGTCCATTTTCCTCAGCCCCAAGTACCTCCTCCTGTGGCACCGGTAGTTCAGGCCCCAGCAGGACCATTTACTTGGCAGCGAGTCAGAGAGACATTTCATAAAGGGCACCCACTCGAGTTTCAGGGTAGTACCGATGTAGTGGAGGCGTGCAACTGGAAGAAAAATATCCAGCGCCACTTGCGAATGCTAGAGTGCACCGAGGTACCGAAACAAATGCTAGCCACTTTCCGTTTGTTAGGAGAGACCTTACAGTGGTGGGAGTCAGTTACCGCCACCGAGGAAAGGGACACTATGGAAATTTTTGAGTTTTGGGTGCGGTTTGACCGCAAGTGTTTCCCTCCAGCAGTAGAGTCAGAGATGAGGAAGAAATTCAACGAAGTGGTTCAGGGTGATCGCTCAGTTGCTGATTATAAGGAGGAGTTTACCCGCTTGGCTAACTTTGTGCCAAATGAGGTGAGCGGTGAGGAGAGGAAAAAGTCAAAATTTATGGATGGCTTGACCTGGAGAATCAGACAGCACTTGATCGGCAATCCGACGTTAGTGACCTATACAGATATCATCAATGCAGCTCTACTACACTGTCAGGACCACCTCTTTCATGCGAGGGGAAACAAGAGAGGTGAGCCTAGCCAACCGGGCAAAGTAAGTGGAAGTAGTGACAACAGCACACCACAGCAGCAAATAGTGGGCCAGTTAGGGCAGGATTCCCGACAGGGGAACTCTACCAAGAAGTTTAAGCACGGTAGGCATCGCTTTGACAGACAGGTCCAGCAGGGTCCCCAACAACCAGTTCCTCAGGGCCGACAGGGCCAAGGGAATTAAAATGGAGGACGGCAAGGCCAAGGTCGACAGGGCCAACGTCAAGGCCAACAGGGCCAAGGTCAGAGGCAGTTTCAGGGTCAGAGTTTCACTTATGGCCAGTAGGGTCACAAGAGTAGAAATTGTCCACATCAAGATAGGGAACAATAATCGGGTGCCTAATAGGGGCAGCAGGATCCGTTAGCCCCAGCAGCAGCACAGGCCCCATAGCCAGGACAGATGCAGTACGGACGTGTGTTCAACGTCCGTGATATTCCATTTCAGCTAGCACCTCCAGCACCGTCGGCAGTCGCGGGTCTGTTTCCTATTTATGGACTTGAGGGTAGTATTTTGTTTGACACGGGGGTGACACATTCATTTATTTACACTAGATTTGCACGGGCAGTCGGCCTATTAGCGACAGCTGACACTCATCTTATGTGCGTGGAGTCACCGATGGGGAGTGGGTCCCTTATACACTCGATTTGTAAGGGTGTGGACATTATGGTCGGGAGATTAAGTCTAGTGGCGGACCTCCTAGTGCTGGATATGGAGGGATATGATGTCATCCTAGGCATGGATTAGTTGGCGTATTATAGGGCAATGGTAGATTGTTATGAGAGGACTATTGTGTTCTCCATCCCGGGACAAGCGATGTTCCTTGTGCCAATGCCACTCCCCGAGGGAGGATCGCGAACTCATTTATATTATATTGAAGAGGAGACCTCATAGGGGGTTGCCGTTTCTCTGGACTCAATCCCAGTTGTGAGAGATTTTGAGGATGGCTTCCAGCAGATACCAGGGTTACCACCCAGCAGGGAGATAGAGTTCATTATTGACCTAGCGCCGGGGATGAGACCGATTGCCAGAGCATCGTATCGCATGGATCCTTTGGAGATGCGATACCTAAGAGAACAGATTCAGCAGCTTTTAGGATAGGGTTTCATTCGACGGAGTACATCGCCATGGGGTGCGCCAGTGTTATTTGTAAAGAAAAGGGATGGTTCACTTCGTTTGTGTGTAGATTATAGAGAGCTGAACAAAGTGGTGATACGTAATAAGTATCCGTTACCGAGGATTGATGACTTGTTTGATCAGTTGAGAGGGGCTGCATACTTCTCAAAGATCGATTTGAGGTTGGGTTACCACCAACTGTGCATTCGTGAAGAGGATGTACCTAAGACCGCTTTCCTATCACGGTATGGGTCATACAAGTTCAGAGTAATGCCGTTTGGGCTAACTAATGCACCTACAGTATTCATGGATCTCATGAATAGGGTATTCAGGCAGTTTTTGGATCAGTTTGTGATTGTATTCATAAACAACATTCTGATTTACTTTCGCACGGATGAGGAACATACTGAACATTTACGAATGGTTCTACGGACATTGCGGGACCATCAGTTGTACGCCAAATTTGAGAAATGTGGATTTTGGCTTTTGGAGGTTCAGTTCCTAGGCCACGTTGTATCAAGCAGAGGCATTGATGTTAACCCGAGTAAGGTATCGGCGGTGAGGGAGTGGGGACAACCCACGACACCGACCGAAATTCGCAGTTTCTAGGGTTGGCCGGTTATTATCGTCTCTTCATCAAGGGGTTCTCAAAAATTATTGGACCATTGATGAACTTGACTCGGAAAGGAGTCCCGTTCGTATGGAGTGACAGTTGTCAGTTAGCATTTGATGAATTAAAGGACAAGTTGACATCAGCACCCATTCTTGCCTTGCCTAGGAGCGGAGTGGAGTACCGAGTCTATACTTATTCATCCTTACAAGGGCTTGGGGGTGTGATAGCAGGAAGAGAAAGCTATAGCTTATGCATCCCAAAATCTTAAGACACATGAGAAGAATTACCCCACCCATGACCTCAAGTTGGCAGTGGTTGTTTTTGCATTGAGGATATGGAGACACTATCTTCTGGGCGAGCAGTTCACTTTATTCACCGATCATAAGTCACTTCAGTATCTTTTCACTCAGAAGGATCTGAATATGAGGTAGAGGTGGTGGCTTGAATTCGTGAAGGACTACCAGTTTGATATATATTATCATCCTGGTAAGGCTAGCGTGGTGGTAGATGCGTTAAGAAGAAGACCTACTGGGGAGTTGGTAGATATTTGGAAGGCGAAGTGGAGTGAACTTTGACACGAGAATGAGATAGCTAGAGCATGCATGGCAGTTTTATCTATCACTCCCGAGAGTGTTATCCGAGTAGTGAGGGCACAGGACGAGGACCCATTTTGTCAGGACAGAGTACGACGGCTACTGGCCGAGGGGGCAGAGTTCTACTCCATCATCTCAGAGGGAGGCCTACTGTTTAATGGCAGGCTGATAGTACCCGAAGATGATGATTTGAGGCATGCCATAATGACAGAGTCTCACGGATCAAAGTTTTCAGTACATCCAGGTGGGGAAAAATGTACCAGGATATGCAACGATTATATTGGTGGTCAGGTATGAAACGAGACATTGCGGAATTTGTCTCAAAGTGTGTTACATGTCAGCTTGTAAAAGTTGACCATCAGAGACCTTCAGGGATGCTACAACCACTGGAGATTCTCGTGTGGAAGTGGGAGAGCATCTCGATGGATTTTATTACTGGGTTACCAACATCACACAAGGGTCACGATTCCATATGGGTAATAGTGGATCGGCTGACTAAAGTAGCTCATTTCTTACCGGTTCGTACAGATTATGATACGATGCGGTATGCGTAGCTATTCATTTTAGAGATCGTTAAGCTGGACGGAGTTCCTATTAATATTGTGTCAGACCGAGATAAAATATTTGTGTCATATTTTTGGCAGAGCTTTCAGGAGGCCATGGGCACCGACTTACGGTTGAGTACGACGTATCACCCACAGACGGACGGTTAGACTTAAAGGGTAAACCAAATATTGGAGGATATGCTGAGGATGTGCATCCTAGATTTTGGGGGAGGTTGGGAGCCATACCTTCCTTTGGTGGAGTTTGCATATAATAACTCCTAACAATTCACTATCGGCATGGATCCATTCGAGGCACTTTACGGGAGGCCTTTTCGTTCGCCCACCTATTGGTTAGAGGTGGGGGATAACAGGCTATTGGGTCCAGAGATGATACAGGAGATTTCCTCCAAAATAGAGTTGATTTGAGGACGTATTCAAATAGGTCAGGATAGGCAGAAGAGTTATGCTGACGCCGGTAGGAGACACGTGGAACTAGATGTGGGCGACCAGGTATTAATTTGAGTTTCTCCTATGAAAGGGATTATGACGTTCGACAAGAAAGGAAAGTTAGCACCGAGATATGTGGGGCCATTTCCTATCATTAAGAGGGTGGGACCGGTAGCTTACAAATTGGGGCTTCCTGATCATCTTCAGCGAATACAGGATGTATTTTATGTAGCGTCGCTGAAGAAATATTAGAGGAGTGATAGAGACTTCTGGCACATTCCACTGGAGGAGATCAATTTACAGCCAGATGTCTCATATGAAGAAAGACCCGTGGGTATTCTGGATTATAGTGCGCGCAAACTACGATCCAAGGTGGTAAATTAGTGCGAGTACAGTGGGTACATCACAATATGGATGACTTTACTTGGGAACGAGAGGAGGATATGCGAGAAAAATATCCCGAATTATTCACCACAAGTATTTTCTAAATTTTGAGGACGAAATTCCTTCTGTAAGAGGGGAAGTATGTAAAACCCCGTAATTCTGCATAGTTAGGAAAATACATTTTTATTTAAATTACGTGAGTAGAGTAATTTAATGTGATGTAATGTTAATAAAGTAATATGACGATTAAAAATTTACTAAATGTGAGTAGTAAATTTTGAATGTTGATATGTACGGTCTAGCGATTTATATGGACGTACCCGAGTTATCTCAACCGAGTGTCGCGCGTAGACAAAAATTGAAGATGAGATGAGAAAAATATTTTAAGAGACTCAAAAGATAATTTAGAGTCCACAGATGATTCCAAAAGGGTCGAATTAGTCAAAATAGTGTACCCGGGGGTACTAGTTGAGTGCCGGGTCATTTTCGGGCTAAACCGGGACCATTCGAGGGTATTTTGGTCTCTTTACATTTATGGGTAAGGAGACCTACGAATTTTGAAACCCTAAATCATATTATAAGAGTTATAAACTATGGTTAGAAAGAAAGAAAATACACCATAGCCATTAGAGAGAAGAGAGAAACAAATTCCTAAGGCAAAAGATGGAAGGAGGAAGAATTATAAGGAGATTTCACCACCAACTTGTTGGGAAGAAAGATTCAAGGATAAAAATCATCAATCATCAACAACAACCACGAAATTAGACCCTACAAATCATAAGTCAAGTGGTTATTTGCAAAATAAATTGAGTTATAATACCCAAATTTAAGCTTTATGAAGAACATGGTTTTTATGATATTTTTGGGAGTAAAACACTTGATTATGATCCATGATTGGTAGGGATTTCATGTAGAACATTTTTGGATCTCCAAATATTCTGATATCATAGAAGACTAGATGATTAAATTGAACTAAAAATCTGGAATCATGATGAAAGATGGAAAGATTGTATTTTTAGCGTTCTTGAAAAATAGGAAGATTTTTAGTTAATTTGATCAAGATTTATAATGGTTTTGTTATTTTAAATCACCAGTAATCATCTCAGAACATGTAGGAATGATTAGAAATTGTTGGTTGCAAATATGGTGGATTATCATGGGACATAGATAAACAAAAATGGTGAAACCCGCATGAAGAAGACGATTTGGGTATGTCACTGCTTGATCGATCGATCGACCCTTGAATGTCAATCGATCGAGAAGTCGATCGATCGACCATATCCCATCGATTGATCGACCCTAGCTGCACTTTAGAAAATTTTCTGGATAAATATCCTTTTAATTACCGACGCTTAATGGGAACCTTAGTGAGGATATTTTACCTATGAGGAGACTTCATAAATACCAGTAGGTGTACCGTTAGATTTCTTCATAAATGATTGAGTGGGAATTTTTGGAGAAATGGACCGACGGGAAGATGATCGATTGAGCCGTATGTCGGGATTGGAGAATTTAGTTACGGAAAGAGTGAGAGTAAATTCTGGAAAAATACCAGTAGGTTAAAGATAACTCAACTACTGAATTAAGGGAGGGGTAACTAGGACCCTTAGAGTTGCATGAATACTCGAATAAATGCAATAGTGAAATAAATTGTAAATTAATCAGTACGGTGAAATAAGTAAAATATATTACGTACGGGCATGATTTGATAGGTCAGGTGTGTACCTACTAAATTATATAAAATTTTGGGTTAAGAGAATTTTACCTAAACTAATTATGTTAGGGTCGATGAGACATTACGAACTAACATAAAGTTATTATACGTTTGGGGTCGATGTAAAATGCCGAACCAAACCTTAAACTGGTGTCACGATGAAAGAGTCCCGAACCATAATATGTGTGTGTGTGTGTATATATATATATATATATATATATATATATATATATATATATATATATATATATATATATATATATATATATATATATATATATATAAATATAAATATATATATAAATAGTTAGGGTTAATGGATTATTCCGAACCAACTTTCACTTGGGGTCGATGAATCATTCCGAACCAAGAGTCCTTTATATGTGGTAAAAGGATATGTTAGTGATAAATGATATTCAATACATGGTTGTGTGATAAAATGTATTCTATGTGCATAATCTACAGACTTAGAATAGTAGATAATGAGATGAATTGTAAATAAATTTATAATAATTAAATAGCGTGATATAATTATTACAAGAATAAGGATAACAAGTAGTAAATAAGTTATCTACGCTTATAGTACATGAAATATGGATTATTAAACTACGGTGAGTAGGTCATGAGAACTTAGCGAGGGGGTACATACAGTGGGTATTCTAATCTAGTTATCTGGGGTAGTATAACTAGGTGAACTAAGTATCCTCGTTAGACATGCACTATAGAAGAGAGGTGAGGAAGTTCTAGGGAATGTACGAAACCTTAAAATGTGTAATCAATAACTCAATTGTGATAACTGCTTGCAAAATATTTTCAAATGTTTTGAGTATTAACTCTTGCTATGTAAAAATTTTAAAAACCTTTTAGGTTCCCAGCCGCAGGGACACCCGGCATGATTTCATTCCAGGGATTTGGGAGCTGCAACACATGTGGATGTTGCAGGGTTTGTTTAGACGTTTCCTCTTTTTCAGTTCTAGTGCAGGATCTCAGTTTTAGTATTCTTAGTTGGGACATGTTGTCCAATCTTTACTTTTACAGTTATTTATGGGAATTGTTTTATTATTACTGAAATTGTATCATTTTTGTATGGGTTGTTTATTCTTCTTAAGGAAGATAAATTTTAGCACTAGCTTAATTTCACGTAGGCGGTTAGTAACTTAAAAAGTTTTTAGCAGTGATGCTAAGAATGAAACATTTAAGAAACATGTTTAAATTAAATTAAGGCTTTATCACCCAAGGTTTAATTAGGTGGGGTATCACAACTTTGAAATCAAAGTTTAGGCAACGAGGGACGAGAACTGGGAAAACTCCATTTCTAATACTTGTGGCTGTCGGTAAAAATAAATGGTGGGAAACGATGTAACACTGTGATAATTGATGTTTAGACCCAAAATCCAAGAGAAATGGGAGATAACGGAATGTAATACCCCGAGATTTTTGGGACAATAATTTAATTATATTTGAGAGAAATAAATATTATTTTAATTGGAGAATTATTAAATTGGCATTTGAGGTCAAAATTTGAAGATGTTAGAAAGTATCTCGAATGACGATTCTGAGTGTGCGGTTGATTCCGCAAAGGGTCGAGATAGTCGAAATGACTGTACTTGGGTCTTATTTGGGTTTCAAAATATTTTAAGTTCGTTTGGCTCAAATGAGAGTAACCGAGTCATTTAAAGTGTGTATTATCATTTAAAGTTGTGTATTTGGGGAGATAAAGCTTAAAAGCCTACGGGAGAAAAAAAATATCATTAGAGAGAAAGAGAAAACCCTATAGAGATAGAGAGAAGAAGAAAGGAAAAAGAGAGAGAGGAGAAAAGCTTGGAAATTCCAGCCAATCCGCGGTTTTGAGGAAGATTCAACCTCTACAACTTTGAGGCAAGTGATTAAACTTTCTAAATAATTGTTGTGTATCATTTATTTCATGATTTGTGGATAAATTTATGGATTTTGGGTTAAAACTGTTAAAACCTAAACTTTGGGTTAAATTCTACATTTGATGTGTATGTAATGGACTTGAGGTTATAAATTAGTTGGGTTGAGTTATTTGATGAGTTTTGATGTTAGTCATATGTTTGGGTTGAAGAGAACTAGTGAGAAGATAATAAATAGGATTTTTGGGATTTTGGCTTTTGGCTTTTGGCTTTTGGATAAAAATTCCCATTTTCATAGCTTCTAAACAGGCCGAATCGATTCGACCCTCAACTCGAATCGATTAAGAATGTTTTTAGCTTTCAAGGTCTCAGTGACCAAATCTATTCGGACCCAAAGCATAATTAATTCAGCCTAAGATAGTTGCCTAGGTCTTTTGGACCGAATCGATTCTCATTGGAGGGTGAATCGATTTACTGGGCCGAATCGATTCAGATTGGGACCGAATCTATTCAGAAATAGGGCAATTTTGGGTGAGGTTTTTCTAGAACAGGTTTCATCCCATTTCGTTTCGGTTTATCAATTGGGAACCTCTATATAACTTATAAGAAGTATGTTTTGATGCACTTAGCGATGTTGAATTTTGAATTGAATCCGCAATGGGATAACTTTAAAGGTTCTTATGATCAATTGAACCACATTATGGATTGAGAATAACGAATGTTGATAGTTGTGCATACGGATATATAGAATATCGTCAATGTTAATTGAATTGGGAGATTATTCATACAAATAGAAGTGAGGCATGAGTAAATTTCAACTGAGGGATCGTATCGTGTATATAGGTTGGAAAGTGGGAGAGTTAGAAACAGTTTGTATATCGAGAGTTAGAAACAGTTTGTATATCGAGAGTAAAATATACTTATATAAATGAAATTATTTCATTTACACATATGAGCGTAATAAGAGGATGTATACTTATAGGGCATGATATATATACCTTGTGTGATGGTATACATTTATGTGATGTGATGGTATATATATATATATATATATATATATATATATATATATATATATATATATATATATATATATATATATATAGAGAGAGAGAGAGAGAGAGAGGCAGGCTCCTGTGCACATTAACTTTGCACACTACCTTTGCACATTAAATGAAACTACAATACACATGGTCGTTTTAACTCTGCCAGCGTGTTAAAACACATCCCAAACATTTCGAAGCCTGCCGCCGGTGATTTGCAACCCCAGCCAACTCCGGCGTTCAACTCGCTCACTCCCTCCCCCAAATCGGTATGTGTTCTGATTTTTCTTTCCGGTGTAGGTTTAAAACCTAATCGATTTAGACGAAATAATGAATTTATTTCATTTCGGGAAAAAAAAAACCTAATCGATTACAAATACCCTATTTCTACAAAACCTAATCGATTTAGGGTTATTTACCTGCTTGAAATGAAATAGATCTTGATTTCGATTTTGATTGTTTTTTATTTCCAAAATATATTTTTCATTAACATTGTTTAGGGTTTATTACCTGATTATATTCAACATTGTTTAGGGTTTTTTTTTCCCAAAAAATATTAATTCATTATTTCGTTATATTCAAGACTGTTTAATATTGATTTTGAGTTATTTAATATTTGATTTTTTTCCTCAAAAGTTCATTACCTGTAATGTTTATTCCCCTCAAATTTCAATTAAGGTTTTTTCCTCCAACTTTAAATTTTTATTTTTATTCCAATTAATTGAGGTTTTACTATTTTTATGTAGGGTTGATGGATAATGCACCTTTCGACCCAAACATAGAACAATGGGTTGGTGATAGTATGGAGCTTCAGATTCAGATTGGGGAAAATGTGAATGAAGATGGTCTGACTGAAACGAATTTGAATGAAGTTGCTAATGTTTTTCTTCCGCAAGTTTCCACCGACATAACGCCGAAAGTAGGCCAAGAATTTGAAACACTAGATGATGTGCGAAATTTTTATAATGAATATGCTAAACATTTTGGAATTAGTGTGCAGAATTCTATTGTTCAAAGGTCTCGGATATCAAATGAAATCATTAGAAAGCAATGGGTGTGTTTCAAACAGGGTAAGGGTACGGATATAATGAAAGAGGATGCGATAAGATGTCGGGGATCGGTAAGGCAGTCATGTAATGCTAAACTTGCGGTACTGAGGTCAGACAATGGAAAATTCAAGGTAAGTTTGTTCATGGAGGCTCATACCCACTCGTTGTCAACCCCGCGTAAAACTCATTTCATGAGGTCGCACCGTAGTGTGTCAAATGCTCAAAAGTGTTTAACCCATCAACTCTCCACTATTAATATTCCACAGCATCAACAATTCAATTTTCTTGGAGTCCAAGCGGGTGGCTTTGAAAACATTGGATTCACACAGAAGGATTTGTACAACCAAGAACGATGTAGACATAATGCGTTGAAGGGTCACGATGGTGATATGTTCTATGAGTTTTTGAGTTATGAACAAGCAAGGCATCCGAATTTCTATTTCCAAATTGAAAAGGACGAAGAAGAAATGATTAAACACTGTTTTTGGGCGGATGCGACTAGTAAACGTGCGTATAGTTGGTACGGTGATGTGATTGTATTTGATACGACATACAACACTAATCGGTATGGGCTGATTTTTGCGCCGATTATGGGAGTTAATAATCATGGACAAACTATCATATTTGGATGCGCTTTTTTGGGTGACGAGACCATTGATTCGTTCATTTGGCTATTCAATCGATTTTTTGAAGCCATGCCGGGAGATCCACCAAAGATGATTATCACCGATCAGGATCCGGCCATGAGTATAGCTATCGCGGAGGTTCTTCCTCCCACATATCATAGGTATTGTAGTTGGCATATTGTAATGAAATTTCCCAAAAAAATTGATGCTGTGAAGTATAGTGCATATTACAAGGAGTTCTTAAATTGCATTTGGAACTCAGAGACAAAGGAGGAATTCGACTCGAAGTGGATTGATCTTTTCGAGAGGAGCGAGTTAAAGGAAAATAAGTGGCTTACTTCGATATTCGAAATTTGCTCAAGATGGATCCCAGCATATGTGAATCATGTTTTTTCGGCAAATATGTCGAATAGTCAACGGGCCGAGAGAGCCCATTCATTCTTCAAAAAATATGTCTTGAAGAACAACTCTCTAGTTGATTTTATGATCCAGTTTGGTAGGGGGATTATGAGACAACGGCACGACGAGCTACTTGCCGATCACAAAGATTCGACGGAGAAGCCAAAGTTAAAACTTATGCACTATGTTTTGGTGCAAATGGTTGAGATTTACACCTGCGAAATGTTTTATAAATTTCAAGATGAAATGTGGGTGATGTTGAATTATAAGTTTGAAGTTGTGAATAATGATGAAATTCAAAGTGTTTACAAAATTCGAAAGACAAAAGGTGTAGGTGTAGCACAAATGGAGCGAGAAATTCTTTACAATAAGAGTTTGGACTTTGCCTCATGTACTTGCAAGATGTTTGAGAGCACCGGAATTCCATGTAGACATGTGTTGGCATATTTACAAAAGTTTCGTGATTTTGATAGCTTACCGAGTCAATACATCTTGATGCGGCGGACTAAAAGAGCTAAATCTTTAACGGTTACAGATTCGGTTGGAATAGAGATAACAGATGACACGTCGTACTTTCTTCAATGTAGTCGACTCATCCAAAGGTCATTAGATGTGGTGGATAAAGCCCTCACAAGTTCGTTAGCTACAAAAATCTATAATGATGCTTTGGATATGGCAATTGAGAAAATTAATCAACTGGAAGTAAATGTACGAGGTTCTAGTGAGGTGCGAAAATCTACTCCGACACTTGGTGAGGCAAGTGAGAGTTTTTCAATCAACATGGGTAGTAATAGCAAGCACACTTATAACGAGCCGAAACAAGTAAGGGCCAAAGGATGTGGTAAGAGACTTAAAGGAGGGAAAGAGAAAGCGATTATTACGAAGCTTAAAGAGAGGCGCTGCAATGGGTGTGGCTTGGTTGGACAATCGCATGATAAAAGGAATTGTCCTCGACTTAATTCTATGTAAGCTTTCATGTTATGTGTATTTTAATAAAAAATATTAGTGCCGCTGGCGCGGACCAACTACCATAATGAAACTTAAATATTTTAAATGTTATGTTTGTAGGTCCATGGATGCAAGTCAAGCGATGAGTGTGGAAGGATGCTCATCATTGGAGTGGTCGAAATAGAAGTACAAGATGGAGTTCGGATGGAGATTTTTCCATTTTTTCAATGTTTAAGTTTGTAATGGAGCTTTCTCCAATTTTGATGTAATGCAGGTTTATTGTTTAAGTTTGATGTAATGGGGAAAAAACAGTGTTTGTAGTTTCTATAACAATTGTTGTAGTTTGTATAACAATGATTATTAATGGAAGGTGAATGGGTCTGTTTGGTATTTGTGGTTTTATGTTTCATCATGTCAACTCCGTATAATTGAATTCTTCTAACCACTCTACAATTTGTGACCAAGTGTACAAGAATTCTGCAGTGGACTATGAATCTAGGGGATTTGCTGTGGACAAGAATTTTGCAGTGGATAAGAATTATGCAGTGACCACCCAAACACATGTAGTTGTGATGCGCTGATTTGCTGGATTGGTTGTGCCTCTAGTCCAAATTGCATTTTTAATCTCTACTGAAATGAATTGTAGAGTAAAATAGGATTTGCCCATAGGAATGATATTGAAATCACCATTACTTCTCCAAGATTCTTTGAGTTTGATTTTTAGTAACCCCAAGATTAATGGTTTCTCACCTTTGTTAACCATGTATCTTCCAATTAAGAAAAAATCACCTTCTTTAATAGATCATTGATACTCCTCTTCTGAAATTTCAACTGACATGAGGCTTCCGCATAATCGAGGTGTAGTCCAACACTTAGTCTTTGAATTTACATGTAAATCCTTCTTCAGAATGCTTGCATATGTGCATGAAGCATTACCTGATGGGTTTTGACATTCAATATCATTGTTCTTGGTTATAATGATAGGTTCCTTCTATTAATGATTATTAATAGAAGGTGAATGGGTCTATCTCATGCACCCACTGAAAAAATGACCAACACATTAACAACACCCACTGAAAAAATGGCTGCTATCTTGATTTTTGCCAAGTTTTGCACCAAACTGCAACACATTAACAATATTTTGCCAGGCAAGGCCTGCAGCAGCACCACTTGCACCAAACTTTGTAGCTATTCTGACCATAAGGTCTCTCTCTCTTTTAATTTTGTGCTCAAAGTTTGCATGTCAAAGTTTGTACTGAGCACTACAATATGTTTACACTGCAATACGTTTACACTGCAATCAAATTTGTGACTAGGCTTAGCCAAAGAAGATCATCTAATATTAGTGGACTAAACTATTAATTTCATCAAGGATCAATCAAAATATAACCGACAATTGCAAAATATAACCGACAATTGCAAACACGGAAAAACAACAATGTGGCAAAAACTACATTTTTCATTCCCAACGATAGCCAAAACGGAAATTACATCCAATGAGCGCCAAACAACAAAAGTACACTTGCCAAACAACAAAAGTACACTTTTCATTCCCAACATTATAAAAATTACGTCGAGAAATAACAAAATAAACCAACGAGTGCCAAATAAGCGAAAAAACATCCCAACTTAAAATCATCAAGCTTCTTATCCATTTTGTCGTATTTGTCATTCAATTCCGTAATCTTCAACAACAACTCGTAGTATTTATCACCAGTAGTCATATCGGCATCAACCCACTCAAAAAATCCACAAGACGCGGCTCTGTTCTTTGGACACGATAGAAATCTTCGCCCAGATTAGTACTCGTGCAGGATGTAAGCAACGCGACGGGAAGTCCACAGTAACACACAGCATGTTAGTTACATGACCCACTTGATGCCATACCTGCTAAAAAGAATAAAAAGACACAACAAAATTAGATGAAAACAATTAACTTAAGTGTAATAATTTCTGGAAAAAAGAATTAGAAAACCCAACACATAAAACGAAATAATGAATTAATATTTTTTGGGAAAAAAAAACCTAAACAATGTTGAATCTAATCAGGTAATAAACCCTAAACAATGTTAATGAAAAGTATATTTTGGAAATAAAAAACAATCAAAATCGAAATCAAGATCTATTTCATTTCAAGCAGGTAAATAACCCTAAATCGATTAGGTTTTGTAGAAACACGGTATTTGTAATCGATTAGGGTTTTTTTTCCCCAAAATGAAATAAATTCATTATTTCGTCTAAATCGATTAGGTTTTAAACCTGCACCGGAAACAAAAATCAGAACACATACCGATTTGGGGGCCGGAGTGAGCGAGTTGAACGCCGGAGTTGGCTGGGGTTGCAAATCGCCGGCGGCAGGCTTCGAATTGGGGTGTGAAAGTCGTTGTTGTCTTTGAAATGTTTGGGATGTGTTTTAACACGCTGGCAGAGTTAAAATGACCATGTGTATTGTAGTTTCATTTAATGTGCAAAGGTAGTGTGCAAAGTTAATGTGCATAGGAGCCTGTCTCTCTCTCTCTCTCTCTCTCTCTATATATATATATATATATATATATATATATGTGTGTGTGTGTGTGTGTGTGTGTGTGTGTGTGTGAAGCATACCCCCTCTATGCTATCATGGGAAGTTGCGCGGTGTGGGTGAGGCCCCTGGCTTGAGGAGTAGGGAGCATATAGTCCCCAGGTAATAGCTTCCATTATTACCGTGTGACTTTTATTAGGGGTGAGACGTGGTGGGTATGTTTCATCTCACTTTTGGGGAGGAACTATGACCGCTTCCCATACCTTGTGATTTTATTTTTACCAAGGTGGTGTAAGATTCCGACCGTTGGTACCTATGATGATAAATGAGCAATTCCCTGGTAGATGATAGCATAGAGAACCTGGGTCCTCGAATTATAGCTCTCTTGGATGGTTATTATTATACTTGTGTGAATAGTATATTTTTTGTATATGATTTTGAGCTATCATATATATGTCTCTAGTGTAAAGAGATATAAGAATAATAATTGAATCTCATTCCGGGAGATGTTATCCAGACTATATTGTGATGAATATTATAGCGAATATGAAGTGTATATATCAAAACGAGTATATATTACGTTGGGTACCGAGGGCATAATGGACCTCAATGACCAAATTGTCAAGGAGTAGTGTTTCAGGGGGGTTCCTTGTTTGGATTTCGCTTGCGAGATGTCCCACGCATGAAACACAATGCAATGCTAGAAGTGAGGATAATTTTAGTCCTTAGTACTCAGATTTATATTAGTATATCTCAACAATCGACAGTGTCAAGGAGAAGTGTATCAGGGGGTTCCTTGTTTGGATTTACTTGGTGAGACATCCCACGCACGAAACGCAGTGCATTGTTGACAATTGGGAATAGTTTAATTATGTATGTAAATTAAGTATTTGGGGGTATATGCATCATCCATTGAGGGCATAATTAATCTTGATAATCAATAGTGTCAAGGAGTAGTGTATCGAGGGGGGTTCCTTTTTTGGATTTCTCTTGCGAGACGTCCCACGCACGAAATCCGGTGCAGTATTGAGAATTAGGAGTAGTTTAGTCGTTAGCATTTAGATGCTATTAACTCATTTATGTTAATAACTAGAATATGATAAATTCTAGTAAGAGAATATGCATATGTATAATTTATATGTTAAGTAACTGATGCTCATTTAGGGATTATGGTAGAATTGAAGGTTGAAGGTTATGCTTTAGAAGGAAGTATAAATGAGTATAAATTTGGGTGTAGGTTAGATTAGATTGGAGCTAGATAGTGTTGGGACGTTATTTGAGGATTATGTGCATACGGTTAGGTCCGCGCTTTAGCTGAGAGGTGAGATGGATTTCATGGAGATTGCAACTCCATTTTAATCATGTTATAATGCATTTATAATTTTATGCATTTTAATGCACTTGCTAGAACTGTTTTCACACCTCGAGCTCTGACCTGTTTTTATATTTTTCTCTTCATATGTACATATTGTATTAGTTTAGATGTTCCTCTGCAAGAACGCCATTAATGTTATCCATCCAGTGTATTCGTGGAGCTGTGGCAGTAGCGGACTGTTGTGGGATTTTTATATAGTCGTCTCCTACATTTGTGTATCTAGATTAGGATTCAGTCTGTATATCGGGTTTACACCCAAGATTTATAGTTGTAGCACTTTTATATTTCTTTCTGAGATTATTATATTGTCTGTGACCTGAAAGCATATTTGGGTATTTCCTTTTTGTATATTTGGTTGTACTCTTGCACTCTTCTCTTTTATATAGCATGTGTGTGTTCTTTATCATGTTCAGTAGTTGTTACCTGGTTGGTTAGTTATTGGATAGTTTGTTTTTATAATGTTTTAAACTTTTTGGCACCCTCTTTTTGTAGTAATGGGTAGTCAGTTGTGTTTATTTTAGTATCTTCAGTAGATACAGAGAATGATCCACTTGAGATTCCTGATTATTTTAGTATAGGGTTGGCCACCCGTTATTATTTTAAGCGGAGTGTCACGGGTGGTATCAGAGCATTAGGTTCTAATGTCTTTAGTATCTGTGTGGGTTTTCTGCGATCTTCCATAAGCGTTCTTGATGTAGAGACCGATTATTAGGACTATTGTGATCACAAGTTTATATTTTCTTCTTTGATGAGAAAACATTTGAAGGGAGGTCTGATACAATTTTTCTTATTTCAGATGCCACCAAAGAGAGGTCGTCTAGGAAGGGCAAGCAGGGGGGCTGAGCATATGGAATCCTATATGCCTCAAGGGACTATGACCACAACCGAGGTTGCAATATTGTGGGACG
Source organism: Sambucus nigra (assembly GCA_949130495.1). Lineage (NCBI taxonomy): Eukaryota > Viridiplantae > Streptophyta > Magnoliopsida > Dipsacales > Adoxaceae > Sambucus > Sambucus nigra. The sequence continues at coordinate 171,146,500 of OX422219.1, forward strand.
AGTAATAGATGCTGCCATTTCTATGATGACACATCAACCTGAAGTTCAAGCAGCCCAAGCCCATTCAGGCTTGTCTACGTGGGAGAGATTATGGGAATATTTTAGGAAGGGGTATCCTCCAGAGTTTTCAAGGGGAGCTGATGCGATGGCTATAAATCATTGGCTGAATATTATACCGAGGCACCTTCGCATGGTTGAATGTAGCGAGGTGCACAAGAATTTCTCGCCACCTTTAAGTTAACGGGAGAAAATCTCCAATGGTTGGAGTCAATCACTACATAAGAAAAGCGAGATACATTACCCATATCAATTTTTTAGGAAATCGTTGACCAAAAGTATTTTCCTTCTGCGATCCAAAAGCAAATGAGGAGGAACTTGTTGGAAGTGTTTCAAGGTGATCGAACGGTGGCCGAGTAAGAAGAAGAATTTACTTGATTGGCAAATTTAGTGCCCGATGAGGTAAATATAGAAGAAAAGCTAATGGTGAGGTTCGTGGGAGGTTTAGATTGGTGAATATGACAACATTTGTTAGGCAACCCAGTGTTGGTGAGTTTTGCCGAGCTACTGAATGCCGCATTATTACAGTGTCGTCTTCGTCAGCAAGGGGCTAAGAACTTTAGAGACTCGGGTTCATCCAGTAGGTCTGGTGAAGAGAAATCCAGTAATTCCAGATGGTATAAGCAGGATTATGGAGGGTTGCAACAGCGTTTTGTTTCTTAGGATGAGCAGAGAGGATTTGCGGGTAGATGTTTCTTTTGTAAAGAATTAGGCCATAGGAAGAGAGATTGTCCTGAAAGAGGTAGAGGACCTCGTTTTGAGGAAGCTTTGGATGTGAAACCCATACAGCAGGTTTGAAGCCATTTTAGGCTGGGGGATTTTGAGTGGGAACCCATTGATGAAGAGATACAATCGGACTAGAGAGGTATGATGTAAATTATATTTCCCTTGTGATTAACATTATGCTTTATGAGGTTTTAGGAGTATCGTATGTAAGATTAAAATAAGTGGTTAATGCTATAACCCTAATATGTATGGAATGACCCGGAAGGGAGTATTGAGTAAGTAAGTCTCTTATATGATTATCTTTTGGGAGAATAGATCATCTTGTGTTATGCTAGTAGAGAGCTATGATTTGGTTTTGAACCTAGGAATTGTTGTAACGTGTTGAGTTGTAATGATAAAGCTATTGTTTTATGGTGGTCCTAGACTTATATATTTGTTATATTCCAGCTATGGCAGAGCCTAGTGTATGGCAATATTTTATTATGATATAAGAGATGATTGTTACTGATATGATTCAGAGTTTAGTGGATTATTGTTGAGCGAAGGATTTAGCTCATAATTATGCTAGTTTTGAGAACTATATGTTAGTAAGAGTATGATAGTTATTATAACCTTATGTCTTGGGCATAAGGTATTCAATTTGAATGTCGAATTACATCAGCTGTTTTCAAAAAAAAATTATATAGGCCTTCGGGCATTATCAAAAATGATTTACACAAATAATATTTTTAAACTCTAGTCCCGATCTAACTAACTCTCAATCCCCGACAGAGCTACGTAGTAGTGTATTGGGAGGGTTCCTTGTTTGGATTTCGCCTGCGAGTAATGCCAGATGGTATAAGTAGGATTATGGAGGGTTGCAACAGCGTTTTGTTTCTTAGGATGAGCAGAGAGGATTTGCGGGTAGATGTTTCTTTTGTAAAGAATTTGACCATAGGAAGAGAGATTGTCCTGAAAGAGGTAGAGGACCTCGTTTTGAGGAAGCTTTGGATGTGAAACCCATACAGCAGGTTTGAAGCCATTTTAGGCTGGGGGATTTTGAGTGGGATCCCATTGATGAAGAGATACAATTGGACTAGAGAGGTATGATGTAAATTATATTTCCTTTGTGATTAGCATTATGCTTTATGAGGTTTTAGGAGTATCGTATGTAAGATTAAAATAAGTGGTTAATGCTATAACCCTATTATGTATGGAATGACCCGGAAGGGAGTATTGAGTAAGTAAGGCTCTTATATGATTATCTTTTGGGAGAATAGATCATCTTGTGTTATGATAGTAGAGAGCTATGATTTGGTTTTGAACCTAGGAATTGTTGTAACGTGTTGAGTTGTAATGATAAAGCTATTGTTTTATGGTGGTCCTAGACTTATATATTTGTTATATTCCAGCTATGGTAGAGCCTAGTGTATGGCAATATTTTATTATGATATAAGAGATTATTGTTACTGATATGATTCAGATTTTAGTGGATTATTGTTGAGCGAGGGATTTAGCTCATAATTATGCTAGTTTTGAGAACTATATGTTAGTAAGAGTATGATAGTTATTATAACCTTGTGTCTTGGGCATAAGGTATTCAATTTGAATGTCGAATGACATAAGCTGTTTTAAAAAAAAAATTATATAGGCCTTCGGGTAATATCAAAAATGATTTACACATATAATATTTTTAAACTCTAGTCCCGATCTAACTAACTCTCAATCCCCGACAGAGCTACGTAGTAGTGTATTGGGAGGGTTCCTTGTTTGGATTTCGCCTGCGAGACCTCCCCCGCATGAAAGTAGCAAATGTTAGGAATTGAGAGGATTTAAATCTTTGGACATTTCAAAAAATTTCTTCTATAATTAGCATGATTTAATTTATTTCGAGTTATTGTACAATTTTGAAGGCTAAGTGATGCTGAATTATGTTTATACAAGTAGAGATCGAATGCAGGGTGTATGGGTACCCTAGTTTTTAGATATGGTTTTATAAATTAAAATGATTCTTCGTAAGAAGAGGGAGGAATAGGTATAGTGATCGTGAGGATAGATGTCATAGGATCTAGTTAAGATTTGTTGTACTAGGATTAGTTTAATTTCGAGGGCGAAATTTTTGGTATAATAATTTAATTATATTTGGGAGAAATAAATATTATTTTGATTGGAGAATTATTAAATTGTCATTTGAGGTCAAAATTTGAAGATGTTAAAAATTATCTCGAATGACGAATTTGAGTATGCGGTTGATTCCGGAAGGGTTGAGATAGTCGAAATGACTGTACATGGGTGTTATTTGAGTTTTGAAATATTTTAGTTTCGTTTGGCTCGAATTAGAGTAACCGAGTCATTTAAAGTGTGTATTATCATTTAAATTTGAGTATTTTGGGAGATCAGGTTTAAAAGCCTATGGGAGAAACAAATCTCATGAGAGAGAAAGAGATAAGATGAAAGGAAGAAGAGAACGAGGAGAAAAGCTTGGGAATTTTTGCCAATCCTCGATTTTGAGAAAGATTCAACCTCTACAACTTTGAGGCAAGTGATTAAACTTGCTAAATAATTGTTGTGTATTATTTATTTCATGATTTGTGGATAAATTTATGGATTTAAGGTTAAAATTGTTAAAACCTAGATTTTCGGTTAAATTCTACATTGGATGTGTATATAATGGATTTGAGGTTACAAATCAGTTGGGTTAAGTTATTTGATGAGTTTTGATGTTAGTCATATGTTTGGGTTGAAGAGAAATAGTGAGAAGATGATCAATTGGATTTTTGGGATTTTGGCTTTTGGAGAAAAATTGTCATTTTCGTAGCTTCTGAACAGGCCGAATCGATTCGGCCCCCAACCCGAATCGATTGGAATGTTTCAGCTTTCAAGGTCTCAGTGACCAAATCGATTCGGACCCAAAGACGAATCGATTCGTCCTAAGACAGTTGCCCAGGTCTTTTGGACCGAATCAATTAGCATTGGAGGGGGAATCAATTCGATGGGTTGAATCGATTCAGATGGGGCCCGAATCGATTTGAAAACAGGGCAGTTTCGGGTGAGGTTTTTCTAGAGTGCATTTCGTCCTGTTTAGCATCGGTTTATCGATTGGGAACCTCTATATAACTTATGAGAAGTATGCTTTGGAGACTTTTACGGAGTTTCTCTTGTGATAATTGTTGGAATCATGTTGACTTATTCCGAGAGAATATCTGTAATACCCCGTATTTTTACGACTTCTAATTTTGGGGATTTATTAAATTTAATTAGAGATATTAATTTAATATTAATCCAGAAAATCATTTAAATACTTACTAGCGTGATGAGAGTTAGTAATTATTGGAATTGTATTGCATATTAATTTATGGGTAAAGTAAGAGGTTTAATTTTATTTAGTAAAATTATCAGGAGAATCTAATTTGATAATTTTGGAAATTTATCGGGACACGCTTGTGTCGCGTCAGGATTAAATTCGAACTATTAAAAGTGAATAAATTATAAGTCACCCGTATGGTCATTTTGAGTGCGTCAGTGTGTCCGGAAGGGTCGAGATATTCAAAATAATGTACCTGGGGGTTTAGTTTGGGTCTCGGCGCGTTTCTTGGCCTAATTAACACCCCGGGAGGACGTTTTAAACATTTTACATTTTTGGGCATGAAAACCCACGAAATTTCTAAGAGTATATCAGATAATAGGAGTTGGCTTCTAGGGTTAGAACATCCAAAAACCTTAGACGGCCATTGGAAGGGAAGAGGAAAAGCTTTCCAAGGAGTTCAAGGCCAATAACTCAACCGTTTGCATCACCGTCACCGCCAAACTTTAGATCGCGCAACGAGGGTCGCAACCACACCAATCTTGTCCACTAATCTGAACCAAGATTTCCCATGAAAGTATATATCTTTCTCTAATTCAGTTAAGGCTTCAATGATGTTAGTCTAGGGTTGATTTGGACTAGTTTTCATAAAAGAAAGCATGTATGGGGACTCTAAATTGCATGTTATAGAGGTAAAGGACATATTCTGCAAATCAAATACCCATGTAGAGGTTGAACCACGAAATTGCAGTAAATTAGGAGTATGAAATCTGGGAAAAGAATGGGAAGAAACTAAACAAAGAAAAAATTAGGGTTCTTGATATTCTTATGGATTGTACCCCTTTTTAATTCGTTATACATGATGAAAATTCGCATGTCTTACATAGAATACATCTTATTTGAGGATATAACACTTGTAGTATAAATTGTTGAGAGTTTGGAAGTAAAATATATTGGTTTGGATGATTTTGGAAGAAGAAACCCGTAACTGGAAATTCTGCAGTTTCGTTATACCTGCTTGATCGATCGATCGACCCAGGATCATCGATCGATCGACGCATCGATCGATCGAGCACCTTCCATCGATTGATCGACCCCTCCTGGAAAAACTCAAATTCCCCTTTTTAAATTGGTGGTTCCAACTTAAATGAATAGAAATTCTTGGACATTATTGTTAGAATATTTTGGGAGATAAAGAAGACCAGCAGGACTTTATAAAAATGGAACCCACAATGTAAGACGAGATTAATATTTAACGGAGGTGTTTTACACTTAAGGAACAATGGGGGCGTATGTTTAAGGGGTGAGACTCGTAAGGAAGTTCCGTTGTAAAATAAATGAGTACCTACTAAAATTACACTTGGGGAGATAGGAATTCATGAGTGTTAAGTAGTAAGTTGGAATATTCCCATAAATAAGAATAAAAGAGACAAACCGTTATACGGGATAATCTAGTAATGTGAAATGAGAATAAATATCATAAGTATGGGTCGTGGGTGTACCTAAATTTGAATTGGGAATAGTAGTATATATATATATATATATATATATGACTGTGATTGTGCATATACTATATACGTGTAAAAATCATGCTCGTGCTACTTCTTATAACTGAGGTTACCGCGCTAGGACAGTCTTATCTCGTTGGGACCTTTGTGGGGGATATTGACTTTTACCCTAGAAAATAGGAATCATTGGTACAGGCTATCAAATCGATAGTCAGACAGTCCTAAGAGACTTGAGGGTATGTGCTGACCTCTTAGTGACTTGAAACTATGCTTCGCCTCAATTTGTATGTGTTTTGTGTTAATACACTTCGAGAGTGATTCCGAGCTAGTATTTCCCTTAGTACGAGTGATACGGGGACTTGATAGCAGAGTATGCATGCACCATAAATTTTATGTGTGGTGTCGATGTTATATATATATTAAATGAGTGATTAATGTATATATATATATATATATATGAACTTGAAATTTGGATACTATCTACTGTGACTAAAGGTAGGCAAGCAATGAATAATTATTTCAACTTCGATATAAGTGTTTGAAAAGTTTGAGGCAATACTGAGAAACTTTAGAATTAAATGAAGCTTATGTGAGAACTTTGCTTTTAAAAAAAATTAATTTTCTTAACACTAGAAATTGTCGGCATGAAATCTTGTGACTAACTTAAGATAAGCTAAAGTGTTGGGAGTAGTAGTGCGGTAGGTGTGCACATTAGAAGAGAGGTGACAATTTCTCAAGAGAGTGATGCACTAATATGATTGTTGCATTAGCCGGTAAGCATTTTAAAAACTTTCTAAACTAATTTAAACTGTTTTACAATCGGGCTTTGACCCGTTTCCTATTTTCTTTTCTCTCTTGTATATATATGTATATATTATAGGTGCCCAGCCACAGGGGAATCTTGCATAGGATCCTTTGGAAGGAACGTGTTGCAGCTTAGGTGGGAGTTGCAGGCCTCTTGCTTAGACGACCTCATTATTGATTCCACTTCTAGTTTTATTTTATCCAGTTGGGCATGTGTCGCCCTTTTCCATTATTCAGTTGGTTTTATCAGAGATTGTGATTATTTATTTCGAGTATTTATACTTTGGTATTGTTACTGTCAGGAAGTTTTCCTTCAAAGTTTTAAAGTTGGAATTATTTAGTTGAATGCTTATATTACTTGGATTATTTTTCCAGTCTAGTTGTTGTGGGATTTTTAAACAATGTATTATGAAAGGTTTTAAATATTGGTTTAAAATTAAATTTGGAAATTGATGTCTAAAATTTTTTTGTCACTTAGCTTAATTATTTAGGGTATTTAATTGGAGAAGTTATTTTTTGCGACAGTGATGCTAAGAATGAACCAACCGTTCACCTTGGTTATAATTTAATAAAGGACTGATCACCCGATATTTAATTAGGCGGGGTGTCACAGGTGGTATCAGAGCCTCAGGTTCTACTGTCCTTTAGGATCTGTATGGCTTATTTCGCTTTCAGCTAGTGTTTTTGCTACAGAGCCCTATTTTTAGGATTGTTGTATTCTTGCTTTTACAATTACGTCTTCAGCTATTTTAGATTTGATAATAACTATAGACTAATAAAATTTCTTGATGTTTCAGATGCGTCCAAGACGCGTACCCAAGGATAGGCGTACCCAGGCTGAGCAGCCAGCAGCTCCGGCTCAGGGAACGATGAACGCCACAGAGGTAGCGTGCTATCGTTGCTCAGGCGGTGAATGTCACGTTGGCGGTAGTACAATAGGCTCCACCCAGGTTCAGGCAGTGGGGTCAGTATCGACACAGCTTTCTTCTCCATGGGAGCGAGTTAGGGATGCCTTCCAGAAGGCGCATCCCCCAGAGTTTGCGGGTAGTTCGGATATCATTATAGCTAGCCAATGGAAGAAAGATATCCAGAGGCATCTGCGCATGTACGAGTACACGGATGTGCAAAAACAGCTGTTGGCTTCCTTCAAGCTAGTGGGAGCCGCTTTGCATTGGTGGGAATCCACCACCACCTTGGAGGAGAGGGATATTATCACTATTCAGTCAATTTGGGTGCGGTTTTACAGCAAATACTTTCCATTCTCCGTGCAGACTGAGATGAGGCAGAAGTTACTGAATTTGAAGCAGGAGAATTTGACTGTTGCTGAGTACGAAGAGGAGTTCACAAGACTTCTCACTATAGTTTTAGATGAGGCACCCACTCAGGGGAAGAAGATACTGTCATTTGTGGACGGGTTGGCTTGGAGGATTCATCAACACCTCATAGGTAATCTGTCACTAAGTACCTACACAGACGTACTCAATGCTGCTTTGTTACACTGCCAGGATGACTACTTCCATCTGCAGGGAAGCAAACGAGCAGGAGAGTCCAGCCAGCATGGCAGGACATGGGGTAATGGTACTAGTGGAGCTCTGACATCCTAAGGGGAGACTTGTCAACATGAGCAGAGTTCCAATCAGGGGGACCCCGCCAAGCGGTTCAGATGAGGTGACTGCAGGCAAGGAGTTGGGGGATATAGGCAGGGCCAGTCTAATCAGTAGGGCCAGCAAGGCCAATATCTTTAATCGCAGGGTCAGCAGCAGGGCCAAAAGCATTTTCAGCAGGGCCAGCAAGGCTAATGGCGGAGTGGTAATGGCAAGCAGGGCCGTAATCAGCAGGGACAAAAGGGGAGAAAATTTCAGGGGCCAATGCTTTGGGTGTGGTAAAAATGTCCACAGGCGCCATGATAGTCCCGAGGGAGATAGGGCCCCACAGCAGCAGGGTGCCCGTAATGAGCCACAGAGGCAACTTTTTCCAGCTGCCCTCCCAGCACCAGCTCAGGCACCAGCCCTACCAGCCATTCCAGTAGCTCCAGTGCAGCAGGGGCAGTTACAATACAGACGTGTCTATAACGTCCACCAGGAAACAACTCCACAGGCGCCATCCATGATTGAGGGTACGTTTCCTACCCATGGTACTATGGGTCGGGTTTTATTTGATACAAGAGTGACACACTATTTTATAGCTACTCATTTTGCGAAGGCCTTAGGGTTATTAGCCATCGCAGAGAGCACTGTGACATGCGTAGACTCACCACTGGGAAATGGATCATTAATTTTCTTTATATGCCGGGGTGTGGGATTAGAGATTGGTAGCTTAATCTTACCAGCGGACATGTTAGTCTTAGATATGCATGAGCAAGATGTTATCATTGGCATGGATTGGCTCACAGCGTATAACGCCATGATAGATTGTTTCGGTGGGAGTATTGTCTTTGCCATTTCGGGGCATGAGATGTTTGTAGTGGTGATGCCTCGCCTAAAGGGAGGCTCTACCACTCATTTTTATTACATAGAGGAGGATACCTCTAATGAGGTCGTGATTCCCTTAGACTCGATGCCAGTTGATCGTGAGTATTCTGATGTATTTCAGGAGATACCAGGCCTACCCCCAGTGGAGAGATAGATTTTGTCATAGATTTATTACCGAATACTTGATCGATAGCACGTGCTCCATACCGTATGGCTCCAGCGAAAATACGAGAGTTACAAGATCAAATAGAGCAGCTGTCGGGTCAAGGCTTCATTCGTAGGAGTACCCCACCGTGGGGAACTCCAGTTTTGTTTGTAAAGAAGAGAGATGGATCTTTTAGGCTATGTGTGGACTACCGGGAGCTGAAAAAGGTCACGATATGGAACAAATATCCGTTTCCTCGAATCGATGATATGTTCGACCAGCTGAGGGAGCAACTTTCTTTCTGAAGATAGATTTGAGGTCAGGATACCATCAGCTACGGATTAGGGAGAAGGATGTTTCAAAGACTGCTTTCTTGATGAGATATGGGTTATATGAGTTCAGAGTGATGCCATTTGGACTCACAAATGCTCCAGTCATGTTCATGGACTTGATGAACCGAGTGTTGAGAGAGTTCTTAGATTAGTTTGCCATCGTCTTCATAGACGACATCCTGATATATTCACATACAGAGGAAGAGCATGCTGAGCACTTGAGGTAGGTTCTTCAGACTCTATGAGAGCATCAGCTGTATGCTAAGTATCAGAAGTGCGAATTTTGGTTACGGGAAGTGCAATTCTTGGGACATGTTGTTTCTAAACTGAGGATAGCGGTTGACCCGAGTAAAGTGTTTGTAGAGAGGGAGTGGGGATAGCCCACAACACCAATGGAAGTGATAGTTTCTTGGGGTCAGTCGGGTACTACAGGAGATTCATTCGAGGGTTCTCCAAGATAGCGGGTCCATTGAAGAACCTGACTCGCAAGGGGGTACCATATATTTGGGACAATACTTGTCAATTGGCTTTCGATGAGCTGAAAGACAAGCTGACTTCGACACCAGTCCTTGCTTTACCCAAGCCGGGCGTGGAGTATTTGGTTTACACCGATGCCTCCTTACGGGGACTCGGGGGAATACTTCAGCAGAAAGAAAAGGCTATAGCTTTTGCCTCCCGCAAGCTTAAGCCGAACGAGAGGAATTACCCCACTCATAACCTAGAGTTAGCAGCGGTCATCTTTTCTTTGAGGATATGGTGACACTATTTATTGGGGGGAAAATTTCATTTGTACACAGACCACAAGTCACTGCAGTACCTGTTCACTCAGTGAGAGTTAAATATGCGTCAGCGCAGGTGGTTAGAGTTTGTGAAGGACTATCAGTTCGACATACAGTACCATACGGAGAAGGCCAATGTGGTTGCTGATGCGTTGAGCCGTGGACCGATAGATGATGTAGCAGACATCTGAAAAGTAAAGTGGAAAGAGTTGGGTCACCAGGATGCGGTATCCCGTTCCTTCATATCTGTCATGATGGTGACACCCGAGATTATTATGAGGGTAATACAGACACAGACAACAGACTCATTTTGCTAAGAGAAAATTGTACGAGCTAAGTCCTATTTAATTAGTTTCGATGGAGGTTTATGGTTTAATGGGAGATTGGTGGTCCCAGAAGGGGCAGACTTATGTCATGTAGTAATGACCCAGTGTCACGGGTCCTGATTTGCGGTGCATCCCGAGGGAGATAAGATACACCAGGATATAAGACGGCAATACTGGTGGAGTGGGATGAAGAAGGACATTGTTGAGTTCGTGTCCAAGTGTTCTACTTACCAGATGGTAAAGGTGGACCAACAGAAACCGTCGGGGTTGATTCATCCATTGGAAATACCCACATGGAAGTGGGAGAGTATTTACATGGATTTTATTGCTGGGTTGCCTACATCACAACAGGGCCACAACTCCATCTGGGTGATTGTGGATCGTTTGACCAACGTGGCTCATTTTCTGCCAATATGGACAGACTATACAACGGGATAGTACGCTCAGTTGTTCATTGCTGAGATTGCTAGACTACATGGGGTGCCCATGGATATTATGTCAGATAGAGATAAGATTTTCGTATCGCATTTCTGGGAGAGTTTCCAAGAAGCCATGGGTACATAGTTGAGGTTGAGTTAAGCTTACCACCCACAGATTGATGGACAAACCGAGCGTACCAACCAAATATTGGAAGATATGCTACATATGTGAGTCCTTGATTTTGGGGGAGGTTGGGATCCACATCTTCCACTGGTGGAATTTTCTTATAATAACTCTTATCAGTTCACGATTGGCATGGCTCCATTTGAGGAATTGTATGGCAGGACTTGTCGTTCTCTGACTTGTTGGCTAGAGGTGGGGGACAACAAGTTTCTCAGACCAGAGGTGATTTAGGAAACCTCCGCTAGGATTGAGATTATTAGGAGTCGCATTCGGGTAGCCCAGGACAAGAAGAAAAGCTACGCCGATGCAAAACGGTTCTTCCAAGAATTTAATGTGGGGGACCAAGTATTACTATGTGTATCTCCTATGAAAGGAGTGATGAGGCTTGGGAAGAAAGGTAAACTGGCCCCGAGGTATGTGGGACCATTTCCCATTATCGAGAGGATTGGGTCGGTAGCATACAGATTAGGACTGCCAGAGCATTTACACCGCATTCACGATATATTCCACATCTCGTCATTGAGATGATACCTTCGGGATGACATGGCCCACACCCACATCGCGATTGAGGAGATTGACTTACAGCTTGATAGCTCTTACGAGGAGAGGCTAGTGGCTATCCTAGACCATAGCGAAAGCATATTGAGGTCGAAAGTAGTCCCACTTGGACGGGTTCAGTGGGAGCATCATAATGTGGAGGAATCCACTTGGGAGCATGAGGCAGACATGCGTGAGACGTACCCAGAGTTATTCTTAATAGGTACACCTTATTTTTTCGAATTTCGGGACGGAATTCCGTTATTAGGGGGGAAGTATGTCATACCCCGTATTTTTATGACTTTAATTTTGGGGATTTATTAAATTTAATTCGAGATATTAATTTAATATTAATCCAAAAAATCATTTAAATACTTACTAGCGTGATGAGAGTTAGTAGTTATTGGAATTATGTTGTAAATTACTTTATGGGTAAAGTAAGAGGTGTAATTGTATTTAGTAAAACTATCACGAGAATCTAATTTGATAATTTTGGAAATTTATCGGGATGCGTTTGTGTCATGTCGGGATTAAATTCGAACTATTAAAAGTGAATAAATTATAAGTCACCCGTATGTCATTTTGAGTGCGTCAATGTGTTCAAAAGGGTCGAGATAGTCAAAATAATGTACCCGGGGGTTTAGTTTGGGTCTCGGCGCATTCCTAGGCTTAATTAACACCCCGGGAGGGTGTTTTAGACATTTTACATTTTTGGGCATGAAAACCCACGAAATTTCTAAGAGTATATCAGATAATAGGAGTTGTCTTCTAGGGTTAGAACAACCAAAAACCTAAGACGGCCATTGGAAGGGAAGAGGAGAAGCTTTCCAAGGAGTTCAAGGCCAAGAACTCCACCGTTTGCATCGCCGTCAAACTTTAGATCGCGCAACAAGGATCGCAACCACACCAATATTGTCCACTAATCTGAACCAAGAATTCCCATGCAAGTATATATCTTTCTCTAATTCAGTTAATGCTTCAATGATGTTAGTCTAGGGTTGATTAGGACTAGTTTTCATGAAAGAAAGCATTTATGGGAGACTCTAAATTGCATGTTGTAGAGGTAAAGGACATATTCTGGAACTTAAATACCCATGTAGAGGTTGAACCAAGAAATTGAAGAAAATTAAGAGTATGAAATCTGGGAAAAGAATGGGAAGACACTAAACAAAGAAAAAAGTAGGGTTCTTGATATTCTTATGGATTGTGCCCCTTTTTAATTCGTTATACATGATGAAAATTCGCATGTCTTACGTAGAATACATCTTATTTGAGGATATAACACTTGTAGTATAAATTTTTGAGAGTTTGGAAGTCAAATATATTGGCTTGGATGATTTTGGAAGAAGAAACATGTAACTGGAAATTCTGCAGTTTTGTCATACCTGCTTGATCGATCGATCGACCCAGGATCGTCGATCGATCGACGCATCGATCGATCGAGCACCTGCCATCGATCGATCGACCCCTCCTGGAAAAACTCAAATTCCCCTTTTTAAATAGGTGGTTCCAACTTAAATGAATAGAATTTCTTGGACATTATTTTTAGAATATTTTGGGAGATAAAGAAGACCAGCAGGAGTTTATAAAAATGGAACCCTCAATGTAAGACGAGATTAATATTTAACGGAGGTGTTTTACACTTAAGGAACAATGGGGGCGTATGTTTAAGGGGTGAGACTCGTAAGGAAGTTCCGTTGTAAAATAAATGAGTACCTACTGAAATTACACTTGGAGAGATAGGAATTCACGAGTGTTACGTAGTAAGTTGGAATAATCCCATAAATAAGAATAAAAGAGATAAACCGTTATACGGGATAATCTAGTAATGTGCAATGAGAATAAATATCATAAGTATGGGTCGTGGGTGTACCTAAATTTGAATTGTGAATAGTAGTATATATATATGACTGTGATTGTGCATATACTATATACGTGTAAAAATCATGCCCGTGCTACTTGCTATCACTGAGGTTATCGCGTTGGGACAGTCTTATCTCAATGGGACATTTATGGGGGATATTTACTTGTACCCTAGAACATAGTAAACCTTGGTACAGGCTATCAGATCGATAGTCAGACGGTCCTAAGAGATGTGGGGGTATGTGCTGACCTCTTAGTGACTTGGAACTATTCTTCGCTTCAAGTTGTATGTGTTTTGTGTTAATACAGTTCGAGAGTGATTCCGAGCTAGTATTTCCCTTAGTAAGAGTGATACAGGGACTTGATAGCAGAGTATGCGAGCACCATAAATTTTATGTGGGGTGCCGATGGTATATATATATTACATGAGTGATTAATGTATATATATATATGAACTTGAAATTTGAATACTGTCTACTGTGACTAAAGGTAGGCAAGCAACGAATAATTATTTCAAATTCAATATAAGTGTTTGAAAAGTGTGAAGCAATACTGAGAAACTTTATAATTAAATGAAGCTTATGTGGGAACTTTGCTTTTAAATAAAATTAATTTTCTTAACACTAGAAATTGTCGGCATGAAATCTTGTAAGTAACTTTAGATAAGCTAAAGTGTTGGGGATAGTGGTGCGGTAGGTGTGCACATTAGAAGAGAGGTGAGAATTTCTCAAGAGAGTGCCGCACTAATATGATTGTTGCATTAGTCGGTAAGAATTTTAAATACTTGCTAAACTAATTTAAACTGTTTTACAATCGGGCTCTGACCCATTTCCAATTTTCTTTTCTCTCTTGTATATATATGTGTATATTACAGGTGCCCAGCCACATGGGCGTCTTGCATAGGATCCTTTGGAAGGAACGTGCTGCAGCTTACGTGGGAGTTGCAGGCCTCTTGCTTAGACGACCTCATTATTGATTCCACTTCTAGTTTTATTTTATCCAGTTGGGAATGTGTCTCCCTTTTCCATTATTCAGTTGGTTTTATCAGAGATTGTGATTGTTTATTTCCAGTATTCATACTTTGGTATTGTTACTGTCAGGATGTTTTCCTTCGAAGTTTTAAAGTTGGAATTATTTAGTTGAATGCCTATATTACATTGATTATTTTTCCAGTCTAGTTGTTGTGGGATCTTTAAACTATGGATTATGAAAGGTTTTAAATATTGGTTTAAAATTAAATTTGGAAATTGATGTCCAAAATTATTTTGTCACTTATCTTAATTATTTAGGGTATTTAATTGGAAAAGTTATTTTTGGCGACAGTGATGCTAAGAATGAACCAACCGTTCACCTTGGTTATAATTTAATAAAGGACTGACACCAGGTATTTAATTAGGCAAAGTGTCACAATATCGATTGGAGATTATCGTACCGACTAGTGGGGAAGCCCACTATCATTGAGATTTTTTTGGAGATAATTATGGGTTTATAAGAGAGAGGTAGGATGCACTTAGCGATGTTGAATTTTGAATTGAATCCCCAATGGGATAACGTTAAAGGTTCTTATGGTCAATTGAACCATATTATGGATTGAGAATAATGAATGTTGATCGATGTGCATACAAATATATAGAATATCCTCAACGTTAATTGAATTGGGATATTATTCATACAAATAGAAGTGATGCATGAGTAAATTTCAACTCAGGGATCGTATCGTGTATGTAAGTGGGAAAGTGGAAGAGTTAGAAGTGGTTTGTATATCGAGAGTAAAATATACTTATATAAATAAAATTATTTCATTTATACATATGAGCATAATAAGAGTATGTATACTTATTTGGCGTGATATATATACCTTATGTGATGGTATACATTTATATGATGTGATGGTATATGTATATCTACTGTGTATTATATATATATATATATATATATATATATATATATATATATATATATATATATATATATATTTATGTGAAGCATACCCCCTCTATGATATCATGGTAAGTTGCGCGATGTGGGTGAGGTCTTTGGCTTGTGGAGCAGGGAGCGTATAGTACCCAGGTCATAGCTTCCATTATTATTGTGTGACTTTTATTAGGGGTGAGACGTGGTGGGTATGTTTTTTCTCACTTTCGGGGAGGAACTATGACCGCTTTCCATACGTTGTGATTTTTTTTTACCAAGGCAGCGTGAGATTCCGACCGTTGGTACCCAAGATGATACGTAAGCGATTCCCTGGTAGATGATAGCATTGAAAACCTTCATCCTCGAGTTATAGCTCACTTGGATGGTTATTATTATAGTTGTGTGACTAGTATATTATTTGTATATGATTATGAGCTATCATATATATGTCTCTAGTGTACAACGATATAAGAATAATGATTGAATCTCCTTCAGGGAGATTTTATCCGGATTATATTGTGATTAATATTAGAGTGAATATGAAGTGTATATATCAAAACGAGTATATATTACATTGGGTACCGAGGGCATAATGGCCATCAACGACCAACATTGTCAAGGAGTAGTGTATCGAGGGGGTTCTTTATTTGGATTTAGCCTGCGAGATGTCCCACGCATGAAATGCAGTGCAATGTTTGAAGTGAGGAGACATTTAGTCCTTTGTACTATGATTTATATTAGTATATCTCTACAATCGACAGTGTCAAGTAGTAGTGTTTCAGGGGGGTTCCTTGATTGAATTTCGCTTGGCGAGACGTCCCACGCACGAAACGCGGTGTTTGGAAAGAGTTGGTAATAGTTTAATTATGTATGTAAATTAAGTATTTGGGGTTATATATGATGTGCATTGAAGGCATAGTCAATACTATCAAGGATTAGTGTATCAGAGGGGTTCCTTGTTTGGATTTCACTTGCGAGACGTCCCACGCACGGAACGCAGTGCAGTATTGAGAATTGGGAGAAGTTTAGTCCTTAGAATTTACATATTATTAACTCATTTATGTCAAAAACTAGAATCTGAGAAATTCTAGTAAGAGAATATGTATATGTATAATATATATGTTAAGCAAGTGATGCTCATTTGGGGATTATGGTAGAATTGGAAGTTGAAGGTTATGCTTTAGATGGAAGTTTAAATGAGTATAAATTTGGGTGTAGGTTAGATTAGATTGCCCCTAGATAGTGTTGGACAGTTATTTGAGGATCATGTGCATACGATTAGGTGCGCGCTTTAACTAAGAGGTGAGTTGGATTTCATGGAGAGTGCGACTCCATTTTAATCATGTTATAATGCATTTATAATTTTTTTGCATTTTAATGGAATTGCTAAGAATGATCCACTTGAGATTACTGATTATTTTAGTATTGGGCTGGTAACCCATTATTATTTTAAGTTGGGTGTCATATGGAATACTTGGAAAAACCCAAATGTTAAGACTTTATTGTTGGCAATAGAAGTCGTGGTCGGTTAATTTCAGTTTGATAATGGAAGTCGTGTTTCGTTAATTTGAGTTTGAACATTTAGAAATGGATCAAAACTAGGCATTGAACATAGCCTATAGACTAATTCGCACCTGGGCCGAAACCATGGGAACTAATTTGTCCGGGTATCATAGTTGAATAACACTAATTTTATAAACGGGTTTATATATATATGCGTGGTGATTGTGTAGTATGTATGTATGTATGTATATATCTGTGTGTGTGTGTGTGTGTGTGTGTGTGTGTGTGTGTTGGCGCACACGAGCGCTCTTTGTAAATAATGGTGTGAATAATGTTTATAGGAATACATACCCCTCTAGTGCTATCACAGGAGGTTACACAATGTGGGTTAATCCACTAGTTAGTGAATGCAGGGGAAGTATAGTTCCCAGGTCATAGCCTTTCAGGATTTTATTATGTGATTTATTTTTAGGGGTGAACCGCTTTGGGTCATGATTCTGTTTCACTTTCGATGAAGGAACTATGGTCATCTCAGTTATGTTTATTTTCATTTCACTGATTCGGGGAGCTAACCGGGTAGGGGTATTTGGATGGATGAGTATACTTGGGTGATAGAATTTTAGATAACATCCAGTGAGTGTCGACTAGGGAGGATGGTTATATATACGAAATGTGTTGGAATGTTGTAATATGAGGATACATATATATGGTGTGGATTCATATATGGGTGGAATACGTGAAATGCAATTGTATTTAGTATATACGTATATAAGAAAGTAAATATTTATATACGGGAAAAATTACGTAAAGGGATTACTTATATATAACTAGTGGGATTGTTATATAGTGCATGTAAACAGCATTAATTAAGTTAACATGAGAAATAACTTATGAAGTCAAAGTATGAATTACTCGGGCTAAAGTAGAGTGTCAAGGAACTTCAGGACAAGACTTGTTAGACATAATAGTGTAACCAGGAGGATTAGGAAGAAGCGTTGGTGCTCACATTAGATGAGGGGTGAGTAGTATCTCAAGTGAGTGCGGTAGTAACTGAAATATAAAGAGCATTCATGCATTTTAATTCACTTGAAAAATATTTTAAAAGGGATTTGGGCTCTAATCCATACTTGCAAAATATTTTCAAAACCTTTTAGGTGTGTAGCCACAAGGACGCCAGACTTGATGATCTGTTCCAGGGATGCATAGTTACAGCAGGTGTGGGTGTTGCAGGATTTGAACTTAGTTGCTTCAGTCATTTCATTCCTAGAGTAGAATGTTGATCAGTATTTCATTTGGACATGTTGCCCCCAATTTTTCTTATTTTAATTAGACTTTGTACTCAGTTTATTACTTTTGTTAGGTTATTATTTTGTATTCAGTATTTTTTAGTCGATGGTTTATTCGTTCAGTCGTTTATTTATTTATTTAGTATTGATTTAGACTCAGTGATTGTGGGAATGATTTAAATTATATTTTATTGCATGTTGTTATTACTTAATAAAAAATATAAAATTTTGACATCAACTTTTTGAATACTAGGTGGTTAGTACGTTTCAAAAAGTTTTCGACAGTGATGCTAAGAATGAACCTTATGAGAAACATCTTTTAATTTAATAAAGGACTAATCACCTAGTATTTAATTAGGGAGTTTCACACTGTGATATTTGATCTAAGTCGAAGTTACATCCTAGGGATTTGGCCCTTCTTAAATTTTTTCGGCACTCCTTTGTGAGCACTATTTAACTTTCCATTACACTTATATTCATTTGGTCCACCTATTGTTTTTACCATAATGCTATACTCTCCGTGACACCCCGCTTAATTAAATATCGGGTTATTAGGAATTTATTAATTTAAACAAAATATCCAGATTGGTTTATTCTTAGCAACACTATCGAAAACTTTTTAATATTTACTAACCACGTAATATTTGAAAAGCTGATGTAAATGTTTTATATTTTAATTAACATACAAAGATTTAAAACAATTAAACATAACATTCACCATACCAAATTAATCAATACCATAATTAATGAAATACAGAATCAAATAAAATATGTCAGGAGTAAACCCCCCAGTTTGAAACTCTAATGCAATGATCCATAATCAAAAGTCGAAATTCAATAACTAAAATAAAAGAAGTACAATGTCTCTGGAGTAACTGCCAACAGTAGAGGGGCGACCTGCCCGACTGAGATAAAATAAGGACGCATCGAATCTGAAATGAATGGAGGCATCTACGAAGTAAATACTGTAATCTACCGCAACTACGACAAATGACAATAAACTCCTAAGTTGATATAAAAATGGTTTTTACAAAAAAAAAAGATTTTGGGAGAAACAAGTCAGAGCCCGAGTGAAAACATTTAAAAATCCAACTAGTATTCAAAATGCATAATTTAGTAGATATTATACGCATGTTGTGATCACGACTCTCACTTGAGGTCCTCACCCCTTAACAACTGTGCACACTTAACGTATACTCCTAACCCGTACTAGTTATGCTACCCTACCTAACTTGTTTGAATTAAGTATTTTACTTTGTTTACTAACTTTCGGGGCTCACAGGTGTTACCCATACAATAATTTATTTTCTATGTCTATTAAACATTTATAATTTCTTATATAATATTAATTTCTCACTAACTTATCTACATTTATGTATCACTATCATTCTTTTCTACTAAGAACAAAAACTAGGATTTAATCATAATTATGTATGTGTGTGTATATATATATATATATATATATATATATATATATATATATATATATATATATATGTGTGTGTGTGTGTGTGTGTGTGTGTGTGTGTGTGTGTGTGTGTCACTCTAATTATATATACTACCATAGCACCCCTAGGCTGAGGCCTGAGGTGCATGCATACTCTGCTATCATGTCCTTGTACATCACGCACTCTATAAAGGACTGTTGGTTCAGTATCTCTCTCGAACCATAAATACAAATCAAATATATTGGAGTCGAGTATAGCCCCAAGCCTATGGGATACACACATACCTACACACCCATATGACTGTCAGCTTATCGTTTTTATAGACAGGCCTTTATGAGGTTCTATATTCTGAGGCACAAGTAAAATATCTCCCCAAAGGCTCATCAGGATATGACTGTACCGACGCGGAAACCTCCCGGCGTAGGTATGTCACACACATAAGAAATTATGCAATAGGTATACACACAACCTATCTATTTTTATCATCAGTATTGGTACACACCCGACCTATACTATGTATCCCATATGTAGTATATATATATATATCTCCCGAACATGTCACGTATGATTAATTATCAATTATACTTATCATCGTATATTCCTGAGTACCTCTCACCACTCAAAGTGTGTCCATTATTATACACATAATATTAGTAGGTAACTCACTCATATCCGACTGATCTAAGTCATCATTTTTGTCAAATTCCCGTGGCTCAAATTATCCTTTAATTTAGGTCTTCCCTATCGATTAATGCCTAATTAATTTAGCCCCTAAATTTTCCTCATAGGTCCTAGCCTAACACCCTAACTAGGTCTACTAATATATCAATATAATTCCCATTACATTTAAATTTTTATTCAACAAGTGAATCCCAAACACTTCCCAAAGATTCTAAACAAAAAGGGAAAAGTGGCAAAAATCTGGGCAGCAAAATCGATTCGGCCCTGATCTGAATCAATTCGCCTTGTCGAATCGATACACCTCCAAAAGTTCATTAAAGTTTCCCAAACTCCAAACCAAAGGTATATGTCATTATATTAACATGTATCGGTTATTTCTATTATTCCAGAATCATGGAATCATAATTTAACACCAACAAATTTCAAAATCCCAAATTGATTTATTTTAAAACCTAGTTTATCACTTTTTATTCAAGAACACCATAAAACTCATATTTCTTCACCAAGATTAATTATAGATTCTTGGGTTTCATACTACATGCATGAGGGAACCTATCTTATATAAATTTAAACCTAAATTCATGGTATATCTCTTCTAAATTTCCCAAGAATATATAAATTGCATTGACAATCTAACCTATTCGAACATGAATATCACATTTGCTTATAATTTTGGAAGTTTAAACAATTTCATTTAATAGAAGGTCTGATCCATTGAAGATGATGGGTATGTCAGTGTTCATCTCCTTCTGATCTACACAACAGTGGTGTTTGTGGTGTAAGGGATGCAACTATAGTGGTTCTAGCCTTGGAACTCCTCTCCTCTTCCTCTTATGGCCTCTCTGTGACTTCTCTTTGTTTCTCGCGTTTATAAACATAAATAACTTCTCTTATAAAATATATTACACTTAGACAATTCATAGGTATTATTACTCTAATAATACAAATGACCAAAATGTCCTCTCGGGATGCCGGTCTGGTCCAAAATTGACCCGGAACCTAAATTAAATCGTTGGGTAGACTTTTCTGACTATCTCGACCCTTCCGGACACTTTTGCGCACTCAAAATGATGATTTGTATGACTTAAAAATAAATTACTTTTTATCTCATTAAATTTAGTCTCGACACGACTGACACGCATGTCCCGACTTATTGTTACTATCGTATTTTTCAATTGTAACAATTTCAATAAATTCATAAACACACATTACTTTACTCACTTAGGAATATTAAATATAAAGCACATCAATAAATAATAACCCTTGTCTATCTAGTTAATATCTAATTTAATGGAGATTAATTAGCAATTAATTTCCCATATTTAAATTTAAGTAATCCATTATTTAAAATTATTAAAATTCGGGGAATTACATACTTCCCCCCTAATAACGCAATTTTGTCATAAAATTCAAAAAATATATGCTTACCTGGTAAGAATAGCTCTTGATATTTTTCCCACATCTTATTCCCGCGCTCCCGAGCAGACTCATCGGCATTATGATGCCCCCACTGAACACGTACAACCGATACTACGTTCGACCTTAATATACTCTCACTATCGTTTATGATAGAGATTGGTCTCTCCCCATACGAAATATCAGGATGTAAGTCTATCTCTTCCAGTGCAATGTGGGTGTAGGCCAACTTATCCCATAGGTATCGCCGTAATGAGAAAATGTGGAACACGTTATGAATATGGTGCAAGCACTCTGACAACCCAAGTCTATATGCTAGTGGCCCAATCCGCTAGATAATAGGAAATGTTCTAACATACCTTAGTGTCAATTTCCCTTTTTTCCCAAGTCTCAATATTCCCTTCATAGGAGATAGACGCAATAGCACCCGATCCCCTACATCAAAATCTAGAAAGGAACATTTAGCATCGACATAACTCTTCTGTCTACCCTGAGCTATCCGTATACGACTCTAAATCATCTTTATCCCGTGTGAAGTATCCTATATCAACTCTATCCCAAGTAGATTATTGTCTCCCACTTCTAAAAAATAAGTTGGCGAACAACACAATCTACCATACAATGCCTCGAATAGTTCCATGCTAATTGTAAACTCGTAGGAGTTATTATAGGTGAACCCCACAAGTGGAAGATAATTCTCCCAATGTCCCCTAAAGTCAAGGATACATATACATAGTATATCTTCCAATATTTGATTAGTCCTCTCCATTTTCCCGTCCGTATGAGGGTGATATGATGTACTCAATCTCTAGCCTCCTGAAAACATTCCCAAAATAGAGATACAAAAATCTTATCCCAATAAAACACAATGTCTAATGGCAACCATGCGGTCTCAGTATCTCAGTAATAAAAATATTGGTGTACTATCCCGTAGTGTAATCAGTCTGGACTGGCCGAAAATGAGTTACCTTAATCAATCAGTCCACTATCACCCATATGGAATCCTGACCCCTCTATGAAGGAGGTATACCATTAATAAAGTCCATGGAAATGCTATCCCATTTCCGATAGTAATCTCCAATGGTTGTAGGACTCCTGATCGTCTTTGTTGGTCCACCTTTACTAGTTGACAAGTGGTACACCTAGAGATGAACTCAGCGATGTGTCTCTTCATCCCACTCCATCAGTACTTCCCTCTCATGTCTTGGTATATATAATCACCTCAAGGATGCATCACAAATCGGGACCAGTGTGCCTCTGCCATC
The DNA here is from genome assembly GCA_949130495.1 of Sambucus nigra. Taxonomy (NCBI): domain Eukaryota; kingdom Viridiplantae; phylum Streptophyta; class Magnoliopsida; order Dipsacales; family Adoxaceae; genus Sambucus; species Sambucus nigra. Next base: position 171,169,447 of record OX422219.1, read on the forward strand.
ATAGTGTGTCGTAAGTCCTCCCCCTCAGGTACTATCAACCTCCAGTTGAATCGTAAATCTCCCTCTGAATTGTCTCCCCCTGCTAATAGTTGCCTAATCCTCTCCTGGAAGAACAGATCCTTCGCATGTGTTTGCACCACCCTCATGATAATTTGGGAAATAACAATCATAATGTACATAAATGATGTGGCAACTGCATCTTGATGACCCAACTCTTTCCATTTTTCTTTCCACACCTCGGCCACCTCACCTACTCTACGTTAGCCTTCCCCGGGTGATACTGGATCCCAAACTGATAGTCTTTCACAAATTCAAGCCACCTACACTAACTCATATTCAAATCCCTCTGAGTGAACAAATACTGTAGTGACTTGTAATTTGTAATGTCTCTAAATCCTAAAGGAAAACACGACTGTTGCTAGCTCTAAGCCATTGGTGGGTTAATTCCTCTCGTGCAGCTTAAGCTTGTGGTAGAAAAAGGTTCCAGCCTGATCCTCCTACTGAAGTACTTCCCTAAGTCCTAGTAGTGATGCATCATGGTATACAAAGTATTCCATTCCTGGCCTAGGCAGATCGAGAACTGGGGCTAAATTCAACTTGTCTTTTAGCTCATCAAAAGCCGATTGATAAGTGTCATCCCAAACATACAACACAGCTTTGCGAGTGAAGTTAGTCAATGGACCCTCAATATTCAAAAACCCTCGAAAAAACTGCCTATAATATCCCATCAATCCCAAGAAACTGCGTACCTCTGTCGGTGTCGTGGGTTGTCCCCACTCCCTCACCGCTGACACTTTACTCAGGTCCAGTGATATACCCCTTTACCTAACAATATGCCCCAAAAATTTCACCTCACGTAACTAGAACCCATATTTTTCAAACTTCGCATACAACTGAGGCTCACGTAGTGTTTGTAGTACCCGATATAAATTCTCGGCATCCTCCTCCTCGATACTGGAATAAATCAGAATGTCATCAGTAATTATGATAACTAATTGATCTAAGAGCTCTCTGAACATCCTGTTCATTAAGTCCATAAATACAATCGCTGCATTGGTTAGCCCAAATGGCATAAATCAAAAATCATAGGACCCATATGTCGTTAGAAACCTAGTCTTAGTCACATCTTGCTCCCTGATACGCAACTGGTTATAATTGGGCAGCAGATAACTTTTTTGTATCGTGATTTTATTCAGTTCGTGGTAGTCAAGACACATTCGCAACAATCCATATCTCTTCTTTACAAATAATACATGGGCACCCCACAGAGATGCACTATGATATATGAACCCCATGTCCCAATAACTGCTCGATCTGGTCTCGTAACTGCCTCATCTTTGTCGGGACCATATGGTAAGGAACACATGCTATTGGCCCAGTGCCCACTGCTAAGTCTATTATAAATTCTATCTCCCTACTGCATGGCAATCTTGGTATCTCTTAGAACACATCAGCAAACTTTTGAACAACGCAGATCAAATCAAGTGAAATCACTACCTCCCGAGAGGTCTCCTCCTTGATATAGTATAGATGGGTCGACGATACTCCCTCGGGGTGAGGCATCATCTTCAAAAACATCTCATGACCCGGTATAGCAAACACAATACTTTTACTATAATAGTCAATCATATCCCTATAAATGACTAGCGAATCCATGCCTATAATGGCATCATACTCGGTCATGTCTAACACAAGCATGTCGACACGAAAAAGTAATCTCCCAATCTCTATACCCACACCCCGAAAGATAAAGAAAATCAACTTCCCATTACCCAAAGGAGATTCTACACAAGTAATTTTACTATCAATCGTGTCTAAGAACCCTACGGCCCATGTAAATCTAGTGTCTATGAATAAATGTGAAGCCCCGGTGATAAATAAAATGCAACCAGAATTGCTGTGGATAAGAAACATACCCTTAAAAATGGATGGAGCATGTGGTGCTGTAGCTTACTGGACGTAATACACACACCCATATTGTAGCTGCCCCTACTGAGGTGGGACTACTGGAACAGTTGGAATGGTAGTTAATGCTAGTATCTGTATTGGTGCGGGAAGGGTAGTTGGGAAGATAGGCCTCTGGGACTTCTAAATAGCACCATGTTACTGATGTGGGGCCCTGCCCCTCTCACGGAACGCCTGAAATTTGTGGCCAATCTTGACACAAGTAAAGAACTTGCCCACAAAGTTTCCTCTATGATGATTCTATTGTCCCCAGCCCTTCTGGTCGTTACCACCCCTCTATTGGCCCTGTTAGCCCTGTTGTCCTCGTTGCTGGCCTAACTGATTTTATTAACCCTAATGGCCCTACCAAAAACCTCCATGTCCTTTCCTAGAGTCGCTGAATTTGAATCTCTTAGAAGGGTCACCTTGATGGGAACTCTACTAACCCTGTCTAGGTTGACACTGAGCTGGTGGTGACCCGCTAGCACTGCCACCCCCGGTCCTACCCTGATGGCTGGACTCTCCTTCTCGCTTTCTCCCCTTGATATGTAAGCGGTGGTCTTGGCAATGTAACAATGCAACATTTAACACCTCGGTGTATGTCCCTAAGGAAATATTACCCAATAGGTGTTGTCGGATCCTCCAAGTCAAGCCATCCATAAACATATGAATCTTCTTCTCCTTAGTAGGTACCTCCCTTGGCACTAGATTTGTCAACCTCATAAAATTCCTCCTCATAGTCGGCAACTGTCTTCCCCTCCTGGGTGAGATCCAATAATTTTTTCCTCGTCTCAGTCTGGATGAATGGTGGGAAATATTTTTAATCAAACTCCACCCATAACTCCTATATCACCATGATATCTCTATCCTTTGGTGTGGAAGTGGACTCCCACCACTGCAATCCTACCCCGACTAGCTTAAAATTATCTAGGATCTACCTCTGAACATAGGTACACACATACATCCTTAGGTGCATCTCGGTGTCTTTCTTCCATTGGCTCACCACCACTACGTCTGAACCCCCTGAGAACTCTGGGGGATGTCCCTTCTATAAGGCATCCCTGACTCACTACCAAGCATAAGGGAATGAATGCATTTGAACGAGTGCCGCCACATGTTCCTATGGTGGGGCCTACTATGTAACGGTGGCCAATGCGACATTAACTGTCGGAGAGACTATGGCTGCGATTTCTGCAGCGTTTATAGAACCCTGAACTGGGGTTGGTTGAGGCTCTAGTTGTGCCTCTAGGGTGGTTCGTGTGGCACGTTGAGGAGGCATCTGAAAGGAGAAAGAATTTTCTATCAGTCCATAATACAATATGACTTAAAATAACTGAAGACGTAAATGTGCAAATAAGAATGCAATAGTCCTAAGCATAGGGATCTACATCAAGAAGGCTATAATGGAAACATAATAAGCCGTAAAGATCTTAAATACTCAAGCACGTGATACTCTGATACCGTATGTGACACCACGTTTAATTAAATACCGGGTGATCAGGCCTTTATTGAATTGAAACAGAATATCCAGATTGGTTCATTCTTAGCATCACTATCAAAAACTTTTTAATATTTACTAATCTCCTAGTATTTTAAAATTTGGTTTCAAATTTTTATCTTTTAATTAAAATGCAAAGATTTAAAACAATTAAACATCACATTCACCATACTAAATTAATCAACACCACAATTCATGAAATACGAAATCAATTAAAATATGATGGGAGTGAACACGCCATTCTGAAACTCTAATACAATAATCCATAATCATAATCTAAATCCAACAACTGAAATAAAAGAAGTACAATCTTTCTGGAGTAACTGCTAACAGAAGAGGGGCGATGTGCCCGATTGAGATAAAATAAGGATTAATCAAATCTCAAATGAATGGAGGCGTCTACCAAGTAAATACTACAATGGACCACAACAACTAAAACAATAGCAAAAGGAAATGAACTCCTAAGCTGATCCTCCTTGTTGCTGGGCACCTAAAAATGCTTTATACAAAAAATTAGATTTTGGGAGAAACGGGTCAGAGCCCAAGTAAAAACATTTAAAAATCCAGTAAGCATTTAAAATGCATAATTTAGTCAATATTATATGCATGTTGCGTTCAAGAATCTTACTTGAGGTCCTCACCCCTCAACTAGTGTGCACACCTAACGTATACTCCTAATTCGTCCTAGTTATGCTACCCTGCCTAACTCGTTCGAATTAAGTATATTATTTAGTTTTCTAACTTCTGGTGCTCATAGGTGTTACCCATACAATAATTTATTTTCTATGTCTATTAGACATTTCTAATTTCTAATATAATATTAATTTCTCGCAGACTTATCTACATTTAGGTATCACTATCATTCTTTTCTACTAAGCACAAAAAGTAGGATTTAATCATATATATATATATATATATATATATATATATATATATATATATATATATATGTGTGTGTGTGTGTGTGTGTGTGTGTGTGTGTGTGTGTGTGTGTGTGTGGGTCACTCTAATTATATATACTGCTATAGCACCCCTAGGCTGAGACTTATGGTGCATGCATACTCTGCTATCATGTCCTGGTACATCACGCACTGTATAACGGACTGTTGGTTTGGTGTCTCTCTCGAAACAAAAGTACAAATCACATATATTGGAAGAGAATATACCTCCAAGCCTATGGGTTACCCGCATACCTATGCACCTATATGACCGCCAGCTATCGTTCTTATAGATCAGCCTTTCCTAGGTTCTATATTCTGAGGCACTAGTCAAATATCTCCCCAAAGGCTCATCGGGATATGACTGTCCTGAGGTGGAAACATCTCGTGATAGGAATCATCATATGTATGTCACACGCATAAGAAATCATGTGATAGGTATACACACATCCTATAAATTTTTATCATGAGTATAGGTATACTCCCAACCTATATTATACATCCCATACGTAGTATATATCTCTCTCCCAAACATCTCACGTATTTTTTTAAATAAGGATCTATTGGGAGAAAGGTATAATAGACCTACCTTGGTGGCTTTGACAATGATGAAGGATGTCTATATGACTAGACATAGTTATGAAATTCAAGAAATAAATGAACTGACAGGACTAATTTAATGGAAATCTAACATATCCATTTTGAAACTACCTCTAACAAATCTAGTATAGACTAAGACTGATTGAAATGTTTGAAACTCCCTGAAAATCTCTCCTTGGTGAGTGTTGATACCAAAATTGGTGTGCTGATATAGACGAATAATAAGAAAACACGTGTCGATCTACGTGACACAATAGCAATGAGGAAGTCTATTTCTCCGACCAAGTCATACTCACTCCGAGCAACACCAACACTCCGAGGAACACCAACACTCCGAGGAACTCTTGAACGACGAACAACTAAGGCGGTCTGAGCTGCATCTTGGCCACAGCATTGATTGCCAGATAATCAACAGTTCAACTATTCATTGAATGCTAATCATACAGACGTATACTCTTAAAGGGCATTAATTGTTTACCCTTTCACATTTACAGCCCAAGGGCTATAAATACATTGTATCACCCTCATTCAGAGGGACCGAAATTTCTTGATAGAACTACATATCGAGAATTCCAAAACACTTGGCAATAACAGAAACAGTGGATGTAGGCCATTCTTAAAAGGTTGAACCACTTTAAAATTCTTTGTCTCATTTATATTTATCTATGATTAAATAATTAGAAGCAATCTAATTTTTTACATCAACAAATTTGCGCCGTCTGTGGGAAACGACTGTTGTTATCATTTTTCACCAAAAATCATTCATCATCAATGGAAGATAATCCGGAATCCAGCAATCGAAACACTGGAAATGCTGGAAATCCTCCAAATTCCTCTGCACCTCCAGCTCTGGCTGGGATTATGACGAATCTGGCTCAAGGACAAACCGCCATGCAAGAAATAATGCGGAAACTCATACAGACCCTTCATGGCGGTGCACCTGCACATTCAGGACAACGAAGTGGTCAGAGGCAAACCTATTTACTTTCTTCACGATCCAGGCGTACTGAGTCATATCGTAATGAGGAATGTGATGATTTCTCTTATCAACCTGGGCGAACATCGTCAATAAGGGCTACAGATACTGATCAACGTATCACTCTCTCTCCAGAGAGACCCAGTGCCTTAGAAAGACTGAGTAGGGTGTCTTCTTTTAGTCAATTAGTCCCTAGGAGGAATAGGAGTCCACCTAAGACCATGTCGAGGAGCTTTCGACAACCATCAGATCTAAGAGAAGGATCAGCACAATCACGACCAGTTGCTCGTCAAGATAGATCTCAGGAGGCCACATCAGAGCAATCAATTGCTCGAACTAACAAGCCCGAGGAAGGAAATGATGTGTGGAAGGGTTCCATTCAGCGGTTGGAGGATAGATTGGGAGAAATGGCTAAGGTGAAGAATCCCTTACAACGAACTTTTGTTCAAGGGACACCTTTTGTCCAGGCCATTGTTGGTTTTCCTACCCCATAAAAGTTTAAAGCACCTGTGGTGACCCCCAAATATGATGGAAAGACAGATCTTGTTCTTCACATAGAGCAATATCAAGCTGCCGCCGACATCTATGCTATCCCCGACGAGATGAGATGTAGAGCATTCTCAGGAACTCTTACTGGATCTGCCCAGATATGGTACAACAATTTTCCTCGGGGTAAGATTTCAACTTTCTTTCAATTGGCCGAGTTGTTCATCGGCAATTTCTATTTTGGGGCAAAGCCAGTAAAAAGAGTAGAACACTTGTTAAGTGTTAGACAAAAGTCTGGTGAGAGTACTAGAGATTACATAACTCGTTTCAATAAGGAGAAGCTAGAAGTCGTAGATTATGAAGAAAAGACAGCAATCACCTCCTTGATGAGTGGGTTATTGCCTAACAAATTGTATTACACTTTGGCCAAAGATCCACCTACAATTATGTCAGAGTTGATGGCAAAAGAAGCCAAAATCATGAATGCCGAGGAGGCTATGTCTGCGAAGAAGAATATGGATAAAGAAACCAAGGTGGAAGATGACAAATCTAAGAAGAAAGAGAATAAGGACAATGGCGGTGACAAGCATTCCAAGAATAATAAGTTGTCATGGGAAGTCCTGAAGAAATTCGATAATTATACCCCTTTGAAAATGGGTATTAATCATGTCTTAGAAGAAATCCAGAATAACGAGGAAGTAAAGTGGCCAAAGAAACTGAGGTCACACCCTGACACGAGGAATAGGGAGAAATATTACGAGTTCCATAAGGATCACGGTCATATGACCAAAAATTGCATATCTCTTCAGAACGAGATTGAAACACTCATCCGAAGAGGGAAACTAGCAAAGTATGTTGATCGGGGAAGTGAAAGAAGAAATAATGACCGAACTAGAGAAAGGTCTAGATCTCCTCGTCGAGCAGAGGAGAAAAAGAAGAGAAACCATGAAGATGATCCTAATGATGACCCCGATCTTCCCAAGAAACCAAGGCAGCCAGAGCGAGAGGTATTTTCAATACGCTTTGGGTCATTTGATTGTAATGTCATTATAGGAGGAGATGCAGGAGGAGGAGACCTTACTACAGAAAGAAAATCTTACCTCGGTGAGGCTCAGGCTTGCTCATACATTCAACGGATAAATTTGGCTGAAGAGGATCGCCCGAGGAAGGTAAACAAAGAGAACCTGGTCATCGTTTTTTCAAAAAACGACCTTGCAGGTGTTCTTTACCCTCACGACGACCCTTTGGTGATCAAAATGAGGATGAAAGAGGTAGTGATTTCAAGGGTACTGGTAGATAATGGTAGTTAGGCAGACACCATGTTCTACTCATGCTTTGACAGTTTAAATTTAAAGTTATCTCAATTGGAGCCTTATCACAGACCTCTCCTGGGTTTTGCTGGCGAGAAAGTTTTTCCACTTGGGACGATCAAGTTGGATATATTCATTGGAACTTGGCCTGCTTGTCGAACAGAAAGAATATGCTTCTTTGTGATGGATAAGAATGTGCAATCAGCTTACAACATCATCATGGGAAGAGTTGGTTTGAAGAAGTTCGGAGCAGTTCTATCTACAGTACATCAGTGTTTAAAATTCCCTATAAATTTCGGAGTAGGAGTTGTGAAAGGTGATCAAAAAGTAGCCCGGGAATGCTATTATTTGTTTGCCGAGTAAGAGGAGCTTGAAGAGTCAAGGAAAAATACTACTACCTACCAGGTGGATGAAGGTACAGAAATTGAAACACTGGATCCCAGAGATGAATCCCAACTTGTAAAAGGACAGGTGGTGGAATCTACAGAAAATATTATTTTGGACGACGAGGACCCTGAACGAATAACCCAGATAGGTTCGACGTTGGATGCTTCAATAAAACAGGAGTTGATAACTTTCTTGAGAAACGAAAAGAAAACTTTTGCATGGAGTCATGAAGACATGCCAGGAATTGATCCCAACTTCTTATGTCATGAGCTCAATGCGAATAAGGAGATCAAGCCCGTAAAGCAGAGAAGAAGAGTATTTAGTCCCTAGAAGAATCAAGCTATACAAGACGAGGTCGAGAAGCTCCAGAAAGCCCAATTCATTGAAGATGTGAAATATCGAGACTGGTTAGTAAATGTGGTGATGGTAAAGAAGAAAAACAATAAATGGAGAATGTGTGTTGATTTCACTGATCTCAACAAGGCCTGCCCAAAGGATCACTTTCCATTGCCCAGAATTGACCAACTAGTGGATGCTACCTCGGGACATGAGCTGCTCAGCTTCATGGACGCTTACTCTGGATATAACCAGATCAAAATGAACCCTGAAGACAGGGAAAGTACTTCTTTTATTACCCCTAGGGGAACTTATTGTTATAATGTTATGCCTTTTGGTTTGAAAAATGCAGGAGCGACATACCAGCGGCTGATGAACAAGGTTTTTTCCGAACAAATCAGTTTCAATATGGAAGTCTATGTCGATGATATGCTGACAAAGAGCAAGAAAGTTGCTGATCATCTAGTTGACTTAGGTCAGACCTTTGATCAACTGGATAAATACCAAATGAAGCTCAACCCGACGAAGTGCACATTTGGAGTACGAGAAGGAATGTTCATCGGGTACATTGTCAACCAGCGAGGCATTGAGGCGAATCCAGCAAAGATCAAAACTCTTTTAGGGTTGCGATCTCCAACGACGAAGAAAGAGGTGCAGAGCCTTACAGGACGAGTTACAACGCTCAACATATTTGTATCCCGAGCAACTGATAGATGCCTCCCATTCTTCAAAACGCTTCGAAAAACTTTCGAGTGGAATGATGAATGTGAGAAAGCCTTTCAAGACTTGAAGAAATATTTGGGAGCACCTCCGTTATTGTCGAGGCCAGTAATGGGAGAAAAGATGTACTTATACCTGGCAGTATCAGAGAATGCAGTCAGCTCGGCATTGATCAAAATGGAGAATGGAGTCCAGAAGCCAATTTATTACACAAGTAAGGCTTTCCGAGGTGCAGAGATCAGGTACCCAAAGCTGGAAAAATTGGCATTGGCATTAATTGAGGCAAGTAGAAGAATGAGGCCATATTTCCAGGGCCATACCATCGTCGTGTATACCGACATGCCATAAGCCAGAAAAATCAGGGAGACTGATGTATTGGGCAATAGAGCTCGGTGAATATGATATTGTGTATGAACCCATATCGTCATTAAAAGGGCAGGCTGTAGCAGATTTTATCACAGAGTTTACATATCCTGATACCCCCGAGGAACAAAAATTGCTCGCTGATCAACCTGTGGATGTTACAGGATCAACAAACACAAGCTCAGACCAACTCCGGTTGGTAAAAGGGCTTGTGGATATTGAAGGATCATCAAATTCGAGCCCAGACCAACTCCGGTTGGTAAAAGGACGAGAAGAGATGATCAACGAGGAGCGAGAAATATTAGGGGAGGATGAAAGGAAACAATAAATATTTCACCGAGGAACTTTGTCAGATAAGAAATTTGAAGACGAGTTACCTATATGGAAGATATATGTAGATGACTCATCTTGCACTACAGGATATGGCGCGGGAATAGTTCTGAGCACTCCAGACGAGGTCGACGTGGAATACGCCCTGCGATTCCAATTTAAAGCCTCCAATAATGAGGCTGAGTATGAAGCCTTGATAGCAGGTCTTAATTTAACAAAGATTATGGAAGCACTAGAGGTGATGGTATTCAGTGATTCTTAATTAATTATGAATCAGATGATGGGAACATATGCAGTTAAAGGAGAATTAATGGTCAAGTATCATGCAAAGGTGATGGAGTTATTGGCAGAATTTGATGCCATTCAGTTGATCAGAATACCAAGACTGGAGAATGCACGAGCAGAGGCGCTGGCCCGACTAGCATCAGATATTCGTACCGAGCTGCGAAGAACGATACCAATTGAAGTATTAGAAAGTCGGAGCATAGATGAAGACCTGACGATGAACATCATTACCCTTGATTTAGGACCATCTTGGATGGATCCCATCAGGGCATATATTGAGGAGGGAGGATTATCGAAAGATAAGCTCGCTGCTAAGAAATTGAAGTTTAAAGTTGCTCGGTATGTACTAACTAATGGTGTTTTGTATAGACAAGGAATTATGGCAGGTTGGCAAAGATGTGTACATCCCTCTGAGGTTAAAGAGTTGATTGAAGAGATCCATGAAGGGTCCTGTGGAGCCCATGTAGCAGGTCGAACTCTTTTGCAAAGGGTGATGATGCATGGATACTACTGGCTAACGATGAGGGCTGATTGTATAGCCTATGATAAGAGATGTGATAAATGCCAACATTTTTCCTCCATCCGAAGAACTCCACAAGAATTGTTGACACCCATAACTTCCCCTTGGCCATTTTCCATGTGGGGAATGGATTTGGTTGGACCACTACCAACGACCCGAGGAAGATTCAAGTACCTCGTCGTCGCAATGGATTATTTTACTAAGTGGGTAGAAGCTGAGCCTCTGATTGATATGACATACGAGAAGGGGTACCAATTCGTTTGGAAGAACATCATCTGCCGATATGGTCTCCCCCATGCCTTCATCACAGACCACGGGACACAATTTGATAACGAGGAGTTTGCTGCCTATTGTCATCAGTCAAACATTTTGAAGATTCATTCAGCACCAGGCCATCCTCAAAGCAATGGGCAGACTGAAGTGACAAACAGAACATTACTAAATGGTTTGAAGAAGAGTCTAAGTGAGGCTAAAGCTAACTGGATTAATGAGCTACAATCAGTATTGTGGGCTTACCGAATAACCCCCCGAGCAGCAACTGGAGAATCACCATATATGCTGGCATTTGGAAGTGAGGCCGTAATACCTGCCGAGTTGGGTCTTCCAACACACAGAGTGCTGAATTTCAATTCCCCAGTCATCGACTTGATGAGGAGATTAGATTTGGACATGCTCGAGGAAGTTAGAGAAGAGGCAGCAATTAGGAATGCCGCTTATCAACAACGAACAACCCTGTTCTACAACAAGAGGGTGAAAAAATGCGACTTAAAAGAAGGAGATTACGTGCTAAAGAAGGTCATTCAAAAGCACAATAAGTTGGAAGCAAACTGGAATGGACCTTACCGAGTTACAGAAGTTGTTCAACCAGGAACTTACCGAATAGCGACTCTAGAAGGAGAGGAATTTAAGAATGCATGTAATGCTGAACACCTACGCAAGTATTATCAGTGATGTAAAATGTAAAGAAGTTCCATCAATATGAATAAAACGATGATATTTCTCCATCTTCTCTCCTTTTATTGAAAGTTTTTCGGGGAATACTAGTGTGTGTAACACTACGCTGCTCGGCAGTAAAAACAACATGATAGTTCAAGCTCAGAGCAATTCCGATTGGTAAAAGGGCGAGAACATGATAGTTTGAACTCAGACCAACTCCGGTTGGTAAAAGAGAGAGAACAAACCATACTCCTTTGGTTAGGAGGCGTACACTAGCTCAGACCAACTCCGGTTGGTAAAAGGTCAAGTGGACATGATAGTTCTAACTCAGACCAATTCCCATTGGTAAAACGGCGAGAACGCGATAGTTCGAACTCAGACCAACTCCGGTTGGTAAAAGAGTAAGAACAAACCATACTCCTTTGGTTAGGAGGCTGACACTGGCTCAGACCAATTTTGATAAAATGGCAAGTGGACATGATAATTCGAACTCAGACCAACTCCGGTTGGTAAAAGGGCGAGAACAACATCAACATTCCTAAAAATGCCGACGTGTTTGGTTAGGAAACAAGATATGCTCTCAAATGCCAACTTATGTTGGTCGGGAGGTAAGTTTATTACATAAAAGTTCCTCGAAGAACAAAATATTCCAAACTGAATCAAGTATGGTTGGTCGGAGATAAAAATCCACCAACTGTAGTTGGTCGACGAGGAGAAAATATTTTAAACAGTACCAAGTATAGCTGGTCGGGGATAAAGACCCATTAACCATAATTGGTCGACGAGCACAATTTAACAACCTTGGTTGGTTGGAAGAAATTTTAAACATTTTTATACTGATTACTTTATTATTAAGTGATCGAGCAACATTACTAATACTTGTCATTTTTTATTACTAAGTTGGTCGATGAACCACACAATATTGTTATGCAAGCACAAATATAAAATGTTTGACAAATATAAGACAATAGCAATACAAATTTGCAAACAAAAATGGAATTCTTTCATTAAATTCAAAATGAATTACACAAATTTATTACATGGATAATTGTGTACTAATTATTACATCAGAATTTCCTATTCTACTGGTCTTTTCCCTTTTGCTTTCGATATAGGCTCCTCGCCAGCAGGAGGATCTTCCAGGCAAAGGGGAGAATTAATGAAGTTAATATCTCGAAGCATTCTGACGTTCATTACTGAAGGTGTGTCCAGTAGATGCTCGGGACGAGATACCTCGATCTGAGAATGAAGATTGTAGTCATCGAGGTATTTTGCAATTAAGCTCCGAGGAATGGCACGATCTGGGATCCATTCCATGTCCAATTTATACGGTGGCACAGGCAAGTCAAGTACCCCAGGATCATAATAGTCCCACAGGTAATGTCCATGTTCGAGCTTCAGCACGCCCAAGGCATTCAGCCAACCTTGCTTGTAGCCCTCTTTATTGGCATTCTGGATACGATCATCTAAATGGAATAGTGCTTCGTTGTATCCACCCATCCAGAACTCCCTGGGTTATTTGTGAAATTGAAAGGTCAACCTTGCAATCTTCTTGTTAAGACTCTGGATGAAAAGTTCATTAGTCTTCAATACTGATTCCTTTGAAGAGAGTTGTTGTTCCAATTCTCTAACATTCTGAGCAACTCTTCCTCGTCCACGAGAACCTCTTCCTCGTCCCCGAGTAGCAGTAGAAGGCCCATCTCTTCTCAAAGTGTCTAACTCTTCTCGCAACTTGGCATTTTCCACTTCCAAAAATGAGAATCCTTCATCGGTGATAGGTACCAAGACAGTGGAAGATGAAGAAGCAGACCTCAGTTGAGCTAGTTCTTTTTGCAGATTGTTGTTTTCCTGTTCCAATAGCTCAGCGATTTGCCTGTGCCCTTCGGCATCTGCTTTCAATTTTCTCTCTCTCACTTCATAGCCAATAAGCATCTTATTGTAGCCTGTTTCAACACTAAGTTATTTAATTTTCTTCTCATATCCTTCGTGCAAAAGAGCTGAAGATTCTTTATACTGATGCTGAAGTTCATCAAGAGTACCTTGGAAGTCTTTAATCATCTCGTAGTAAGCCACATTATTGGCCACAGCTCGATCAAGTAAGCATTTCAGGTACTGATAAGCTTCGATTGCCTGCTCTGAAGCATCCTGACCAAGGATGTTGGCAACTTATGATACACTCAGTTCTGTGTGACCAACATTATAATATTCATGACATTGCTCCATCAGCTTTGTATCATTAGCAGACAGCAGATCCATCCTGGCCAGAAACTAGCAGAGAAAGAAAAAATAATCATCAATAAGAAGAGAAAAGAGACAATCATATGGAAGAAAAGAACTCTAATTTTATTAGATCATAGTGCAGAGTTACAAAGATCTTGGTTACATTTGAAAAAGAAGAAAAATAGAAAGAGAATACCGAACAACTTCACACCTTTTCCTTGTCTCCCAAGACTTTCTCGGGAGGCTGGGATGAGGAGATCGGTTGCTCGGTGGGAACAACGAGTTGATCGGCCGGAGCTGGAACTTGTTCAAGAGGAGCAGGCAGAGATGAAAGCTCCTCGTTATCAGGTTGGGTAAGGATGAGATCACCCACTACCATTGGAGATTATTCAGAGGAAGCTTCATACTCTTCTTCATCTTCAATAGCTGGGGGAGGACCAGGGAGATGTTGTTCAAACAGTTCTGAGTCCTCATTAACCTTCAACTCTTGCAGGGCAGCAACCCAACCATCTCGGAAGTATTTCAAACTCCCATACCGCACCTGAGTCATCAGGGCTGCTACCCCCTTGTTCCACCCTTTGTCCCAACCTGTGTTGAAGGACTTCTTTATTTCCATTTTTCTTTTTATTTTCTCCGAGGAGAGCTTCTCGGATAGAAGATCCTCGGTGGCCTTCAACTTAACATCTACCTCCTCCTTCTGGCGATTTACTTCTCGCAGAATGGTTAGCTCTTCCTCAGCCATTTTCATCTTGTCTTCAAGCTCCCCAAAGCTCTTGAGCTTCTCGTCAGACTTCTCTTTCTCTCCCTCCAAATTTTTCACTTTATTTTCCAGCTGCACCTTTTCTGTCTCAACTGCAGCCAACTTCTTCTCCCATTTAGCCTTATCCTCATCATACTTTTGACGGGAATCCTTCAAAGATTTGGTTAATCTCAACAAAGCATCCTCCACTCCAGACGAGGAGCTAGAAGCCTTGATTGCTTCATCCTTCTTCACAATGGTGTTAAAATAACTCACTAGCTGAAAAACGATGATAATGATAAGTCATCACAGAGATACATGTATTAATGGAAAGAAAGAAAATTTAGAATATGAGAAACTTACTGAAGTAATGTGACGAGTAGCCAAAGATGTAAGCACATCCCTAGACATGATTTCCTCAATTCCTTGAACCTCAAGAATGGTCCAAGTCTTTATCGAGCTCATTGCAGATCTCGGGGGAATGATAGTTGGAACACCAGCTCCACTAACTTGGAGCTGGGAAATGTTTTCAGCTAAATTAACCGAGGAGGATTTCTTCAATCTCCTCGGTGGCATTTCAGCAGTTTCAACCAAAGAACTTTTGGTGGGGGAGATGGTGACCACTTCCACAGAAGCACTTTTCTTTCTCGGAGCCACTGGGGGCTTCTCGGTAGCCTTTTGAGGAGCAACAGAAGGGGCAGCATCTACTTTCTTTGTCCCCTTTGGGACATCAGTCTTATTTCTTTTCCCATCTCCAGTAGAGGTAGTCTTCTCAAAGAGAACAGGAACTCTTCTTTTGCCCATTTTCTGACTTAGAGGAATGTGAGATTCTAGAGAAGAGTCCTCAGGAATTGATGATGGTTCACTGGTGCTGACCACAGGACGAGCAGTAAAGGATGTTGTATAACTCCTATACTGCAACAAATATGAAGCAGACCTGATGTGCTCGTCTGCAACCTTTCTATGAAAATTCCACATAAGTTTCAACTGTTTGATGTTAATATCATCTTCTTTTGGAGTTTTTCTCTTACTGTCAACTGCAAACAAATACATAGTGAAATATCAGTCACGCATTTATTCAAACATAATGAAATCATAATTTCAGAAATAAAATAAGATGAAAATAACCTATCCCATTGCCATATGGAGGGCATCTGGGACCTTGATATACTTCATCTCCAGTCAAAGGGGCATGTTGCCAATTTTTGATAATTACCCCATGTTCAAAATAATCCCTATTGGCATCAGAGAGGTTGACTATTAAGGACCTATTCAAAAATCTAGTTTTTAAATAAAAAATATTATCTAGAACAGCCCATCTATAACAATACATAATCTCAGGAATTCCTATACGGGTTCCACGAGTTTGATTTAACCTATATACCCCATTAACTATCCTCCATGTGTTGGGATCTATTTTTGCAGGGACAACATCGAAATACTGACAGAACTCTAAGCATAAAGGGTTTGATGAAAAGAAAATCCACATTCAGCAATAAAAAGGCTAGGGAACCAGTGTCCCTCAGCCAAACGAAAGTAATCTAAAGGCTCAGAAAGATCTTCCAGAATTACCCAAGATGGAATGGAAAAATCAAAACGAAATTTCTCGAGAGATTCGATAACATAAACCATGGTGAATAAAAGAAATGAAGAAGAAGGAAGAAGATCTTACAGGAAAAAGGGAGATCTGTTGACAACGAACGAAGAAAAGGATGAACACACAAGAGAGAGAAAGACTGTGGAAAACTCGAAAGCAGAAATTGGAAAAGGTAGAAGACGATGGGATTGCCTATGAAGCTTAAATACTTTGCCTCGGGAAACGGAAAAAGAAATGATTACAAAATAGAAACTATTACGCTACCGGTGGCTAAAAGGACAAAAAGTGCGCGAAGATCAAAGCGCTTGTAAAAATTCAAAAAAATGGATTCTGCGAATTTGGAAGGACATTCGAATACGAAGAAAATGCTCATAAAAACCAGGAAGGTCATTTAATATTTCCATATACCGAGAAGGAATTTTCCATACTCCTCAAAGTTCGAAATATGAAACATTGGGGGCTTCTGTTGATACAAAAATTAGTGTGTTGATATAGACGAATAATAAGAAGACACGTGTTGATCTACGTGACACAATAACAACGAGGAAGTCTATTTCCCCGACCAAGTCATACTCACTTCGAGGAACATCAACACTCCGAGGAACACCAACACTCCGAGGAACTCTTGAACGACGAACAACTAAGGCGGTCCGAGCTGCATCTCGGCCACAGCATTGATTTCCAGATAATCAACAGTTCAACTATTCATTGAATGCTAATCATACAGACGTATACTCTTAAAGGGCATTAATTGTTTACCCTTTCACATGTACAGCCCAAGGGCTATAAATACATTGTATCACCCTCATTCAGAGTGACCGGAATTTCTTGATAGAACTACATATCGAGAATTCCAAAACACTTGGCAATAACAGACACAGTGGATGTAGGCCATTCTTAGAAGGCTGAACCACTTTAAAATTCTTTGTCTCATTTATATTTATCTGTGATTAAATAATTAGAAGCAATCTCATTTTTTACATCAACAGTGAGCTAAATGGATTGTAGTTGAATTTTCTTCTTTGAGACGCCATCTGAAATCTGCATTGACTTTGAGGCTGGATACTTTTATTTGATTGATGATGTTTTATAATTACCAAGGGGGTTATGGATAGAACCTTTGAGAATGTCTATGATTATATTTGAATGAGATTCTATCAAACATCTCACCTATGATTAATTCTCAATTATACTTATCGTTGTATATTCCCGAGTATCTCTCACCACTTGAAGTGTGTCCATTATTCTACACACAATATCAGTAGGTAACTCACTCATATCCTACTTATCTAAGTCGTCGTTTTTCTTGAATTCCCGCTGCTCGAATTCTCCTTTAATTTAGGCATTTCCTCTCTATTTAAGTCTAATTAATTTAGCCCTAAAACTCCTCTCATAGGGTCTAGCTTAACACCCTACCTATGCCGATTGGTAAATCAATATAATTCCCATTATATTTAAATTTTAATTCAATAAGTGAATCCAAAACATATCCCAAAAATTCTAAACAAAAAGAGAAAAGTAGCCAGAATCTAGTCAGTCGAATAGATTCGGCCCTGATCCGAATTTATTCGCATTCTCGAATCGATTCGGCCAAGAACCGAATCGATTCACATATACATGTCTCTTTTTTATGTATTCGTTTTCTATGGGTTTCCTCCATTTATACACATCCAAACCTTCATTAAATTAACCCAAAATCCCAACCAAAGGTTTATATCATTATATTAGCATGTATGGGTGATTTCTAACAATCCAGAATCCTAATATAATAATTTAACATTAATAAATTTCAAAATCCCAAATTTATATCTTTAAAAACCTAGTTTATCACTTTTTATTCAAGAACACCATAAAACTCATATTTCTTCACCAAGATTAATTATAATTTCATGGGTTTCATACCACATGATTGAGGGAGCCTATCTTATATAAATTTCAACCCAAATTAATGGTATATCTATTCCAAATTTCCTCAGAATACATAAATTGCAGGGATAATCTAACCTATTGTAAAATGAATAACACATATGCTTATAATTTTGAAAGTTTAAACACTTTCATTTAACAATAGGTTTGATCCATTAAAGATGATGGGTATGGCAGTGTTTCTCTCCTTTCGATCTACGCAACGATGTTGTTTGTTGTGTAAGGGATGCAACTATGGTGGTTCTAGCCTTGAAACTCCTCTCCTCCTCCTCCTCCTCCTCCTCCTCCTCCTCGTATGGCCTCTCTGTGACTTCTCTTTGTTTCTCACGTTTTTAACCCTAACTCACTTCTCTTATCAGATATATTACAATTAGAAAAATCGTAGGTATTATTACTCCAAAAATACAAATGACCAAAATGTCCTCCCGGGATGTCGGTTTGGTTCAAAATTAACTCAAAACCCAAATTAAACCACCGGGTAGAATTTTCTTACTATCTCGACCCTTTCGAAAACTTTGACGCACTCGAAATGATCATTTGGAGGACTTAAAAATAAATTACTCTTTATCTCATTAAATGTAGTCTTGACAGGACTGACACACGCGTCCTGACTTAATTATTGTGATGTAATACCCCGTAATTTTAATAACTTTTAAAAATAGGATAAATTAAAAGTTAATGGGGATTAATTGAAATTAATTATAAAAAAATTAATTTGGATTTAATATTACAAGAGGTTAAAGTAATATATGATTCTAAATATTACTTAGTGACGTATAAGTAATATATGAATATGATGTTACTTATATTGTCCTGAGTTACTAATACGACAATAATGGAAATTAAGTCGGGACACGGTTATGGGACGTGTCGAGTCTAATTTAAATAAATAAAAAGGAAAGATTATTTTATATTAACCTTATGGTCGTTTCGAGTGCACCGTTGCGTCCGAAAGAGTCAAAATATTCAGAAAAGTTTACTCTGGTGTTGGGTCTCGTGTCAATTAGGAGATGAAAGGACACCCCGAATGGGCGTTTTAGTCATTTTTCTTGGGAGATGAATAGTAACTTCATTTTTGTCTTTTAGCTGACCTTTAAGACTTTTTATTTAAATAAGACAAGACTCTACGTAAGATTCATTTCATCCAAAAAACAAGTGAGAAAGTTTGAGAGAAAAATAGAATACTCTTAGAGAGAAAGTGAAAAGGTAGCTTGAGGAGGGGAAGAGTTCTTGGAAAGGAGGAGTCACCTAGGGAAAATCAAAGGGACAACCACCATCTATTCACCTTGCACCACCACCATAGTCACAGGAAAAGTCTCCGAAAAAAGGGAAGGAGAAGTTCTAACATTTGTCTTCATTAATGGTTCAGACCAACTTTTAAGGCATGTGATTCTTGCTCTATTTTAGTGATTAGCATATCCATGTTAGAATAGGATTTTATTGTAGGATTCATGAACTTATGAATTTGGAATTTATAGTGATGAGTAAATTAAGAAAATGGTTAAGCAAATTCATGTAGTTAAATACATAACATGTAGGGACTATGATCATGATGAAAATTATAGGTTTTACATGTAGAGGAAATTATATGTTCTTAAGGTTATTGAAAATGATGATAGGAATTACACGTAGAGAAAATCTTACCACGTTAAAAATTAAATTTGATGATTTAGGTATGAAATAATGATTCTAAATTTTGAGTTTTCAAGTTGGATAAAAATGGAGAAATCAGATTATTGAAATCTTGAGGTTTTAATGGGTTTGATGATAATCCCTTATGAACATGTGGAATTTATGTTTTTTTGTAGAAATCACCCATGTATATGTTGAAATAATGTTAGAATAGTGATTCGGATTTCTAGATTCTGTTAGGATAGAAAACTAGTAAGGTTTGGGTGTTAAAAATTGAGGGAAAACGCAAAAAGCTGGAACTTAAGACGAAAAGGAAAAATGATGACTTCGTTCGAACGAGACCTGACTTTGTTCGAACGACAGTTAATCTCGTTCTAACGATATCCCATCTCATCCTAACGAGATTACTGACTTCAAACGAGATTTCCAAAAATCTCCAGTTTAGCCCAGAAAAGTTTGGAAAATTGTAATCTTGCCCAGAATGAGTTTTTTAATATATCTAGTACATTAATAGAGTTAGAAACTTGGGATTATGTTGGAAAATTATAATATATTAAGGATTAAAATTTGTGAGAGATATGTACAAAATTATTATACAATTTAGAGGAAAATAATCGTTATGACAAGTACGGGTTACATCGAGGACATACATACGGGTACTTGGGTTAAATAAAATATTATGGGATAAATTAATTACAGAATATATGTATGATGATAATTATGAATACAAGTACGGGTAGTATTCGAGAAATACGACGGGTACTTGGGATGTGATAAATTCCTAATATGATATAGGTAATGTAAGTACCTAATACTAAATAGGTAGATGTTAATGCTTATATGATTGATTTATGGTTTATGTGTATGACATACCTAGATTACTCCCTATCAGGGGAGGTTTGCGTGTGAGGGCAGTCATATCCAGATGAATTTATGGGATTTTCGACTTGTCGCTCGAGAACATATAACTTATGGATTGATCACAACTTTTGGGTGCGTAGGTATGTGCATAACCCAAAGTCTTAGGACTATGTTTACTTCCAATGCTTGTGTTTGATATATGTGGTTCGAGGAATCTTTACCGAACCTATAGTCCCCTATACAGTGATGAGATGTGTTAAGACATGATAGCAGAGTAAGGCATGCACCGCAGTTGTACCTCGGGGTGCTGTATAGTATATATTTAATAAGTGAATGTATATATATACTTGAAATAATATCTTCTATGTGAATAAAGTAGAAGTGAAAGGTAATGAAACCTGGAACTTATTAAGTATGATAATACTTAATTAATCTAGAAAATTAAAGGGAATTTTCGTATTGAATCTAAATGGATACACATATTATTATTATTACGTGTATTGTGAGAGAAATAGGTGAAAATAAAATTGGGCTATGGATGGTGGATACATTGGGTTGAACTAGTTAGTGTAGGAACTGTAACTAGTATGACTTAGAGGTACGTTTGGTGTGCACTCTAGATGAGAGGTGAGAATCTCAGGAGAGAGTCCGATAATCTAACATGTATATAATAATTGCTAAATATAGCATTTATTCACTTGCTGTTTTATAAACTATTTTTACATCGGGCTGTGACTCGTTTCCTTGCACATTATTTTCTCTCTCTTGTATCTCCTATATCAGGTGTCTAGCCACAGGGATGCCAACCATAGAGGATTATGACATGCAATGAGCTATGGATGTTATGGAGGTTTGAGCATTATTTAAATTCCTTCACATTCATTGATTCATACTCTGTAGTTGATTTCATTTAGGGCATATTGCCCGAAGGATTCTAGTTTTTCCTTCTCAGTCAGTTTATTTAATTGTATCGGAGTTGATTACATTTGGTTTACTTTGGATTATTGTATGAGATTTTAATTGGAGAGTTTAATCCAGTTGCATTTAATTCAGTTGTAATATTTACTCAGTTGTTATTCAATGTGTGAATGGATTATGTTAAGTGGTTTATGTTTTAAACAGAAAAATTTATTAAATTAAAATTTCAAAGTTTTTAACACATATTTAATTAAGTATTAGGTGATTATAAAATGTTTTCGATAGTGATGCTAAGAATGATTCAACTGTATATTCTGATTTAATTTGGTGTGGGACTGGTATCCCAGTATTTAATTGAGCGGGATGTTACATATGACTGTCGTGTTTTTCACTTGCGACAATGCTAATAAATTCATAATCACATATTACTTTACTCAATAAGTAATATTCAATAGAAATCACATTAATAAATATTAATCCTTGTCTCGCTAGTTAATATTTATTTTAATCCAAATTAATTAGCAATTAATATCCCAAATTTAAATTTATTTAATCCATTATTTAAAATTATAAAAACTCGGGGTGTTACAATTTCCTTTATCCTTTTGATTGGAAAATTATATATCTTAGTTCATTTATAACGTTACAATTTATATTCGGTCCAAAATCCATCGATCACAAGGTAATTAATACCTTCTTATTTTCATTCATCATAATATTACGTATTTTATTCACATCATTCATTATGTCCTATCATTCACCAAAGTTACACACTTTTTTTTACTCTTTATTAAAGTATTACAAACTCAATACTATTCTATCTTTCAAGACATTCTCATAAACATTTTATGAAAAATACAGTAATATTTGAGGACCTTTATTAAATTTTCACTAACTTTAGATGGTCTATGCAAAAAGTGTGACATCAGGTACCAATTTGTAAACTTTAAAATTTCTGGGGAAAATGTAATTCAACATTTATATGGGCTATTTGTGAACAAATAATCTTAGGGGTTGTTGTATTTATGCATATTCATTGGGTCTAAACCCACATCCATTTGTGTGTGTCACATTTACACATGCCATTTTGGGTATCAACATAAACCTCCATTGAAAATATTAAAATCACATATTTAATATCAGAAATTGCGGGTAAAGGGAGTACGCAAAGGATGGTCTAAACAAAAGACAATTTTTATTTTTTTCAAATTAAATTAAAACTAGAATCAATTTAACCCAATGTAAAACTTAGGACCAATTTTAAAGAGTAAATGATATACAAAAATTTTATCTTGTCCTAAAACATGTATCTAGGTGTGAAAAGGAATAAAATAAATCAAAAAATCACAACATGTCAATGTAAGAGGAAAACCCACAATGGAAAAACCTCAAATGACCCATCCACACATATTTCACTATGTACACAATTACAAAGGACACGGAAAATTACTTACACAATCGAGTTGAGGCCTTCTTAAGCCTTAAGTTAAACACAGAATATCATGTCCTTATATTTTTAGTAATCATTTTTCTTTCATAGAATTTACTGATTCCACATCATTCAACTTATTCCTTTTGACCTTATAGTTAACCGTTTCTCATTTATGTTTATGAGCATTCATTCCCCGTCATGAATGTTGTAGCCTTTCCTTCCTTGACCAAAGATTTTAGGTTTAAACTGAAGCCGTACCACAGGGGTCCGAGCCCTTATTAAAAAAATTCGCTACTCCTTTTTAAAAACTCTTCCATTTTCTATTAGATTCATTTCCTTGAAGTCCGACCAATGATTTGACCAAAATACCCCACATACAATCATCCTTTTCATGATTGAATATTTTTGTTCGTTTATGACATTATGAATTATACCCGACCTAAAAGCCATCTATCCCAAGGTAATTAACACCTTATTTTTTTCATTCATCACAATATTATATACTTTAAACCCATCCATTCTTTAAGTCATTTGATTTATGAAAGTTAAACACTTTGTTTACCCTTTTTGAACTTCTAGGTGCTTATCTTTCAAGTATTACAAACTCAATATTATTCTCTCTTTCATTAATTTCTCTATATTATTTATGAAAATACACTAATATTTAAGGACCTTAATTAAATTTATATTAAGTTAGGGTAGGTTATGCAAATAGTTTGTAAACATAAAATTTACTGGCGCAAAACATAATTTTTAAAATTTTAGGGACTATTTTAAGAATAAATAACCTTAGGGTTTGTTTTATAATTATTCAAACATTTCTAAAAATTTCAAGTTTAATACTTTAAACAGATTTTTATATGTATTTATGCATATTCATGGTGTCGCAAAAATTGTTCTTGATTTGCTAAATTAATTAGTTATGTGAAATAATAATTTCTTATCACATAAATTACGTGTACGTAAAAACATATAAACTTAAGTAAGTATCATGTCAAACATCAATAAATATACATTTTCTAAACTTACCATGCATAACATTCATATAAAAATGACTTGTATTTAATCCTTCACGCAATTTGAAGAAATCCTCCAAACTAGTTGTATAGAAAATATGCTCCCGCACTTCAAGAAAATACTCCCAAGAAAAACTCAAGAAAACACCCATGAGTGCTCTAAAAATATTCCCTCATAATACCTGCAAAATCCCCTCAAAACAACTCCAAAACAACATGAATGTTCCACAAAAAAAAATTCAGTAAAAGTTATAGTGTTTAGATCCGAGAAACAATGAAAAGATAGGGTAAAAATTGTTTTTTTATTTGGACAGAAATGGAGTTTTTACTGGTTGTTTGGGTTTTGAAAAAATGAACGGAGTGGAGAGAAAGTTAGGTTTTTTTTTGTCGCACTTACTAACATGTTATGCTTGTTTTATATAATATTTTACGAGATAATGTCATGGATACTTGTCTAAATATAAAGGGTTCTAAAATGCCAAGTTTCAAATTTTTACGGCACTCATGAGATTTTCAATTAATTTTTATCCCTTGTATTACAGGACCCATAATTTCGTCATTTCCTCACATGATAAATCACCCAACTATGTGATCCCTCTAACTCTTAAGTTTTCAATTCCTACACTTTATCATACATATATATATATATATATATATATATATATATATATATATATATATATATATATATATATATATGTTACATTTATATTATAAGAAAATAAATCAATAGTTATGCCTATTTGATTGAAGTTACAGGCTTCACCCTATATAGAACATAAGAAAATAAATCAAATGAAGCTTTTTGTGAAAATAAAATACTATATATTACACATGGGACCTTGCCTTCTAACTGCTCGCATGGATGTAACACCTCGTAGTGTTGGGCTGATTATTTAAATAGTCGTAACAAAAAGTTGGAAAAATATTTTTATTTTAATTTGAATTATTTTTTGCATCTAAAATGTTGGTTTTATTTTTTGGAAAAATGAGATTCTAAACGGAATTGAAGTTGGGGAAAATTCGATTTTTTATAAAGTTATAATTATTTTTGGGCGACCCGGGAACCTGTTCTGTTCCGAATCGATTCGGCCCTAGGTGCAAAACTATTCTCACCGGACAAAGGTTGCGGGTTGGGGTAATTTTTAGAGTTTGTGTTTAATTAAACTCTCGAAACTTCAATTATATATTAAACCCGGGGGTTGACTTTTTCAAACACTTTAATATTACCCCTAAAGGTAGTAGCCTCCCATATTTCCATCTCCTCTCACCTACAAAACCTAACCCCACTGAAAAACAGTATTTAACCAGGGTTTTGAAGAGCCAAATCGGGTTTTCTCAAGATCAACCAATAACGTGTTTTTGTTGTTTTCTTGAGAGGAATACAACCATCCAATTGTTTATAGTTTCGGCTATGAAATATGTAGTTGTATTATTTCATTTGAGTTTTTAATAATTTGTAGTTTGATTTATTTTGGAGATCGCATGGTGATGGATTTTTATTGGTTGAATAAATATGAATATTATCCTGTGAAATTTTTTTAATGTATCATAATTTTGTCACATGCTGAGAATGATCACTGATTTAGTGACGCCTGGCGTAGTTTGGCGGCAGTGGCTGGCCACCTCGCTCGTTGGAATGCGCGGGGTGTTACAATGGATTTTTTTTATCATTGATCAAACTATTACTTATTAGGCCACGTCATTGCTTGAAAGCATTTTATTCACATCACTACTGAATAAAGTAAAAATATATTGTAGATCAATCCTATTAGTTAACCTAATATAACATCTTCTTTTTTCCAGACCAAAGTTTCCCAAAAACATCGCTAGACGATTTCCCCCAAAAACGTGTAAAACACGAAAGTTTTTCGGAATTATATTTTACCTCTCGTTGTATTATTCTTTTGAATTTTCTTGGAATTTTTACTCTTTGACAAAAAATACCATTTTCTTACAAAAGGACACAGCTTCATCAAAATATGGTCTCTTATGATATCGTACCTTCCTTTTTTTTCAATACCAAACTTTACATATTTTTATATTTTTGAACTCCTAAGATAGTGATTCTCATATAGTCACTTTTATAATAGTAGTAACAATGTACTCCAATATTGTGTTTAAAACTATGAAATATTACTTAACACGTAATTGACCCTTTAAAATACAATATAATTTTTTTGAAAGGTACATTTTATTAAAAAAAATTTGTACCCATTAATATAAAAATAACACTTTCCTTGAAAATATTCTTTTCCACGAACGCACCATATTTTAAATTTTGAAAATATAATTTTGCCAAAACTAGGTTTTGTAACCCATGATAAAAAATAAACATAAAAATATGTCTGTGCCACTTATTATATGTTATCATTAAAAAACGAGTGGTTCGCATAATTTATTTTGTCAGTTAAGGTCAATTACAAATTTTGAACATTTATTATCGAATTTGTGCATGTGTGGTATCCATGCACCAAGCCATGCCCGAACACGACATGAAAATTTGTATTCATTATATTCAACCTCGATATAATAAATATAAATTTTTGCATTCAAAATTTTACATGAGAGGTTGGATTAAAACATAAATTATACTTTTTAACACTTATGTGACTCATACAGTGCAATGCACGCAACTGTTTTACATATAACTTTAATGTGACCCAAATATTTACCAATTACTTTATTTATTAAAATCAGGGGTTACATTCTTCCCTCCTTGGGAGATTTAGTCCTCGAAATTTCTTCCTTCATCCATAACCATGAATTCATATTTTTATCACTATCACATCATTATTTTTCTCCAATGTCACACACAAGCATCAATTCTCTTAGTGCCTATGCAAGCTCTTCGAGCCTCAATGTTTCCTATTACTTGGGTAACAATCTTAATAATCAACATCATCATCGCGTGCCCCAACATGAACCCCTAATCGCACCTTTGTTGGATATCCCACTTAAGACACACATATTCTTTGAGACTTTCCCATTTAGAGAAATCAAACTTCATAGTATAAAACCCTCAGGCTCACCCACTTAACCAAAGTCCAAAATCAACATACACATTATCATCTAATTTATCTCTAGGGTGTCACCTATGTATTGTACCAACATACAATTAATTTCCAACCTCATACCAAGTCTATGCCTAATTGTTGTACAATACTTATGAATCCTTGAACTTAATATTTCCATTCAACTCAATGTCACAATCCCCCAAAACTTCATGGGCCCAATACAAGAATGCATCTCCCAAAACCCGACGCATTAAATGACCTTTAAAATTTATATCCATATCCAACCATTTTCCTTTGCATGAAAATTTATTGTATTCTTACCCTTGCCTTAGGTTTTGCAATACATATATCATGTATTCGAGCGCTACGCCAAACCCGCAACGTATGATAGCACACAAGGTTAATGTTCTCAATAAAGATGATTCTCTAATTAGACGACTCTCCTTCAACCCCTTAGAGCCAAACCTTTTTATGTCATTGAATCACCCTTGGGTCATGAAATCTCATACCCATGATTTTAGTTGGTCATATGTCCTATCGAAATAATCAGCCATTAGGCCCAAACAACCAAACAATTGCATGAAATTAATATCAATTACTCGTCCAACCATGTGCACACATATTAGGATGCTCATGCAACCCAAAATATATGATTGTATGGAACGCTCCCTCAGTTACTACGATGCGTCAGTCATTCCGGTTGTAACTCCCACCAACACAGAGTCAAACTACCCAATACTCAAACATCCACTTCGTAAAAATGTTTTAACTAGTGGAACTAAATGAAATGCAATCAGTATACGATGAACAGTTTGAACATACCTTATAGAAATACAAGGATTTCCACATACCTATGATGAACCTCGTCCTACTCACTATGGACTCAATAATACACATTTAGATCAGTATTTTCCTTAAGATACGGGCGACCAGTGCTCAATAATGTTGGTTGTAAAATCCTACTCGTGTGTTCCAATCCTATTATGACTGTTGTGCCACAATTACTACTATCTTATGTAACACCCCGTCTAATTAAATACTGGGTAGCTACTCCTTTGTCAAATTAATACAGAATATCCAGTTGGTTCAGTCTTAGCATCACTATCGAAAAACTTTTAATTAATTACAAGCCACCTAATAATTAAAAAGAGAGAGATGTCAAATTTTATTAATTAAGACAACACTTAAACAAGAATTTATTTAATAAACCATCAATCGCATAACCAATCTCATATAAATGCTCAACGAGAAGAAATCAAATAAGTCTAGAGTAAACACTCCAATAATAAAGATGCCAGAGTAAATAATGTCCCAATACAAGAGTCTAAAAGAATAATAAACCAAAAACTAAAATACTGAAAGTCTGCAACTACAACCTCTAAATAAGAATGGCGACATGCCCTAACTGATACAAATGACTCTGAAGGAATCATGGATAAAATGAGATCGTCTACTACCAGGATCCTGTAAATTCCACAATAGCTACAGCACGTCGCCTGAATGGAACTCCTATTCTTGGCGTCCCTATGGCTGGGCACCTAAAAGGTTTTTACAAAACAAAAATAGATTTGGAGGAAAACGGGTTAGAGCCCGATGTGAAAGCAGTTTAAAAGTTTAGCAAGTGTTTAAATTACAATTAAACATCACAAATTATAAAAACGTTAGTTGAGTACTTTCACATGAGTTTCTTACCTCTCAACTACTGTGCACGCCTAACGTATGCCTTTAACCCATCCTAGTTATGCCACTATCTAACTAGTTTGTACCACTCCTTCCTTCGCATTCTAACATAGAGTAATTACACGTAACCCCCAAATAAGCCATATTTATAACCGAGGTTCACATTCATTAAATTACTTATCTCAAGATTTAATTAAATTCTCATTCTTAACCCATTCAAAATATCTTAGTTATTCACATCTACTAAGAAACACAACTGAACAATCTCAAGGACATGAATACACATCCGTAATAATATCTCATACAAAATTAAGGCACCCCACAAGGATTGAACCTACGATGACCTCATACTCTGCTATCGAATCCCGGTACATCACGTACGTGAGGATCACAAGTTCCGAATCACTCAAGAATCGTCTAAATACAAATCACACATATTGGAGGCGAACATATTTCACATACCCATGGGTCACGCACATACCTACGCTCCCATGGTCTGCTGACTTATCAACTCACAAATAAGTCATTCACATCCCTATGTCCTTAAGGTACTAGTCTAAATCCCCCCGAAGGCACACAAGGATAAGAGGGTCCTTTTATAAAATAAAACTAACCTCCCGTGATAGAAAGTATGATAGGTATGTCATACACATAAGAAATCCATACACTAGGCATTCACACAACCTAAGTAATCATATATCAATATATATGTTCACACATTTCATCTAGTTAATCTCATACGTATCAAGTTTACCCCTAACATTACACATAATATATTTTCCGCTTGATAACTCTCTCGGCGTATCAATTTGAGTACTTAATCCTATCTCAAAAGGTTACCAGGTCTCTTATTGGTTTCTAATGTCATCTCACTACTTGAAACCCCTCCCTTGCTGCCCGTAATCTTATATCATCATTAATTCTCATTATAGTTTCAATTCGAACGCTTTCTAATCATACCTCACTCGATAGACCCTCGTAACCAATAGCAATCAATTCCATAAGTTATAACATTCTTCGATAATAACTAAGACCCTACTGACTTTATCTAAGTCCCAAAATATAATATTAATCACCCTAATAACCAACATCGTCTTTGGAATAATCATTAAACCTTAAAGAAAAACAATTGTCAAAAATCAGAAGGGGTCGATCGATCGAAGAAAAGGGATCGATCGATCGATGGTTTGATCGATCGACATTCTTGAGTCGATCGATCGATCAAGCAGGTATCAGCTCAGAAATTCTTAACAGTTATGGGTTCTCCACTTTTTACACCTCAAACTCTTCATTCTAATGTACAAAACTCACAACTAAATATACTAATCAACCTACTAACATGTTTACATCATTCCCTACGTTTTAGATTCATCAAATCAACATATAACATCAATTACTTGAATTAAAATACTCAATTTACATATAAAAACCTAGTTTTCCTATTTCTTCAAGAAAATCACATAATTTAATCAAATTTCATAATTCTCTACCCATAAATCATAAATTCGTGGTTGTTATCATCTCCAACATTTACTACATGCAAGTCCTATCCAGATTATGATTTTAAACCTTTCAAATCCATTTAATTTTCATTTTTCCTGATAAATCTTCAAATCTATAAAAACATGTAAACTATATGCTTTGAATCTTTGCAAGATAAATAACTTTCCTCTAATATGTTGCTTTATATTCGTTGATGATGTTAAGGGCCGATTCTCCTCCTTTCTTTGACCATAATTCCGTCGAAAATGGTGGTGGTTTTGGTTTGGAGACCTTTTGCAACTTCCCCTTTAACTCACATAGCCCACTCTTTGGTTTTTGGCTGATAATGGCCCTAATGGCCTTACCAATAATAAATAAATAAACACTAAAATTCATGGGTCTTAATTCCTTAATTTTTAAAATGACTAAAATACCCTTTCGGGTTGCCGGTTTGGCCTAAAAGTGCCACGGGACCCAAACTAAACCCCCGGCTAGTGTTTTCTGACTATATTGAACCTTCAGGACATGTTGGCACACTAAAAAAGATCATATAAATGACATAAGAATAAAATACTTTTAATTCATTAAATTGGGTCCTGACACGACTGACACACACGTCCTAACTAAATGACCGAAACTGCCCTATTTTCAACTCACGACAATTTTAATAAATTCAATGATCACATATTACCGTAATCACTCATTAATATTCAACAACATAATAATAACCAAATTCTAACTCTCGTCTTGCTAGCATTTAAATCTGAGTTAATTTTCAATTAATTATCCCAAATTATTTTTTAATAAATCCCATAATTAAAAGAAATTCCAGTTAATTAACCTCATAATTAAAATCCATAAAAATATGGGGTATTACATACTTCCCCCCTAAATAACGTAATTTCATCCCGAAATTTGGAAAAGTAAGGCATACTTGGAAAAATTTAGGTATCCTGTAATACTCAAAATAAAATATATTGAAAGGCCCAATCACTAAAGCACTGGCTTCGCAACAAGCTTGTTTAACAGTCTTGATACTTTAACAGTTATAGGGTTACACTTCAATAAATGCACTTCACGTTGTGCTCTTACTAAACAACATTCAATAAAAATAGCCTATACACCATTGGCCGCATTATCTCAATATTATTGTGAGTCAAAAATAGCCTATACACCATTGGCCGCATTATCTCAATATTATTGTGAGTCCGCACCTCACTACGCATTAACTCCCGCGTTTACCAAAACACCAAACTCCCATCCTGGAAGAAATCAATAACACATCTGACTACTCTTGCCCATTCTTTGAATCTCTGTTCCGGGCATTGTGACTTTTACACAAGGGAAAACCATTTCAACCTATTGGTGTTACACAAAACATTTGTAAACACCTTGTCCACTATAAATAGCTACGGGTGCTTTCCCCCAACTCTACCAATAGGTAAAATCTTCTCCCCATTACTACAATATACCTCATTAGTTATACCCGATTTGGAAGTGAAAAGCTCGCAATGAATCCAAAATTTCTTTCATACAATCCACCAGTCGTCAATCACCTTGCGCCTACACCTCCGGCTATAGGTGATACAACCCTCATAACGAAGCATTATTTCCATTAATTTTTGCTACCCCACATTGAAGGTGGATTTCTGGGATCTCCTATTTGTTCTGAATAATACTGCGTAGAACCATGTACCGGCCTGTTCACTATCTACTAGTGTAAATCACCCAAGTATATGATCATTTCTCTCCTTCTGGAGAACTTATCCCACATATTCGAAGGATTTTGTTATTTATCTGTAAGTCGGCAACCCCTCAAGGAAATTTACCAACTTGACTCTTCCATCCCTGGAATCGTCGGCTTAATACAAAATTAACCGGTTGATCATCTAACCCCAACCGTTCTACTACTTACTACACCCCTTTCAATGCCGACTTTCACGTATAATTCTCCTCGTTAAGTGATACTTAATGATTTTCTTCTTCTCTCGGCGTATACCAAAAGTTTTGACCCTTGCACTTATCACCACTATGTGCATATCTGGACTCTTTATACCTTAATGGCATCCTCTTTCTATTTACTCTTGAATCACCCTCAACATTCGATTGGTCGAATCTGTACTCCAAATTGTCCATAATAATTAAATATTTGCCTTCTCAAGAGATATCCCCTTATTAAATGGCTTTCCACTGCCTTTTCACCAAATTCGGATGTGCTACACTGCTCACACAGGAGTATACTCATTAACACCTTCTCTTACGACGCTTAATCCCATAAGTAATAATTTCACCCATCTATATCCCTTCTTCCGGCTTTAAACATCGTATACGCTTATACCCCATGCATACGTCTTTAAACATCATATATGATTCATACGTATTCCAAACTCTTTGTTCCCCCTGCATTTGCAACGTGGCTATACCACTTGGGCATTCTCAATCACCCCGGACTTGAAATCCTACATCCTCCTTAACCTCAATGGATTCTTCAACCCGCCGTAACAAAACCAATATTATCAGTACTTACCTCGTAATTCACTAACGACTGGATCTACTGGCCTTACATCGTAAATTTACCCCTTGTTACTTCCAGTTATAACTACTTACTTTCATAACGATCGAGGTATCCAATTAATCTACGAATGGTAAAAAAATCTCCCTACTACCAACCTTACGCTAAGTTTCATGCATGGGATGTCTCGCAAAGCAAAATCCAAACAAGGAACCCCCCCGATACACTACTACCTAACATTGTCGGTCATCGGGATCTGTTAAGCCCTCAGTCGATAACATGTACCCCTAAATTACCCTCTCTTAACAACAAAGTTACATCTCCTTTCGTAATGACACTCAAACAAGGAACTCCTTACGAAAAACACTTTCTCTTGACATTGATGGTAATCACAATTCATATACACCATGCAGATATAATCGGGGCTCTCAAAATTCCATCCCCAGACACACAAATATGAGTATAAACTCTCAAATCTCTAAAGGTTGATAAAACAATGCACTCTTCTTATTACGACATCCTGAGCGTTAATTATAATAACCAGCTAAACCTTTTCGCTGACTAGTAAACCAATTACATACGAATTATATCAATTAAATCCCTACGCATACTGGGGTTAAATATCCGAGACCATTATACCTTTTTGAAATCACAACAATATATAAATAATTTTATATATATACAAAAGTACAATTGCGAGCCCGACCCTCTCACAGATGGGGCCTCGCCATAATGAAACTTTTTACCCCAAGGTAGTTACCCCAATAAACTTGAAATACAAGCACACTATCGGTATAATCATATTTAAAACCATAATTAGGATAATATCATACTCATATAACACATCACTAAAATGAGTCAATGCAATAAAGTATATACCGCTATCAATATACCCATTCATCCTCCGCGGATGATAATAAAGGTAACCCCACACTATCAGGGAAAATATTCACATAAATACTAATAAAATTGTCGATACTCACTAAACTGTAACAACCCTCGCTTTTAGAAGGTTAATTTTATATTAATTTCACCGCATAAGGTAATTATATAAAATGTTGGAAATGGAGTAAATATTAATTGAATGAGATAGAAGTTAATATTTACTGGAATGTTGCATATTTACCGTATGTGTAGGTAAATATCCTCATGTTGTATGTTTTATAGTGTCATGTATTTTAAATGACATTATGGTTTAATTGAAATTGGAACTTGAAATAAATTATAAAATTGTCGGATGCCATTTTAGAGGGCGCAGTTAGTCTCGGAGTGTGCGAGATAGTCAAAATAAGTGCCATGTTGTATTTTTGGGTGTCGGGAATTTTTACCTGGTTTTAACTTATATGCGTATTTAGGAGTCATTTTAATGTAGTATTAACCACTTAAGTTGGGAGACTTGTGTTAAGCCCCGATTTTAGTCTTCTAAATCCCCTAATTTCCCTATTTTATGTCTTGAACATAGAGAGAAAAGGAGAGAGAAAGAAGAGAGAAAATGAGGATTGAAGATGGATTGTTGCTACTACGTAAAGAAACTTGAGATTTCAACTTTAAGGAAAGTTTTCTACTTGTTAATATGTGATTTAAGATGGATAATTTGTGTGATAGTTGTGTATTTGCATTTATGGATCAAAAATGGAATTTATGGGAATTAAACCCTAATCTTAGTTTTAATGATGAAATTGTGGGCTATAGTGGTTATAAATCATATAGGATGATTTTTGGGTAGATAAATGTGGTTGTATGTGTTTGAAATTGAAGAGATATGAGGTTTGGGGAATTTAGGGTTCATAACCCTTAAACCCATACTTGGCAAAATTCGCAGGGGCGAATCGATTCGGCCTGGCCGAATCGATTCGCTAGAGGAACAGTGTCTAGGTCTGAGTGGACCGAATCGATTCGAGCTGTCCAAATCGATTCGGCAATTATGCAGAAGTCAAGTTTTCCTGACTAAATCGATTCAGATGGTCCGAATCGTTTCGCTTTTCTGACCGAATTGATTCGTCCAGGCCGAATCGATTCGGAAACCCTACACTTTTGAGTGATTTTTCTTAGTTTATTTTCAACCCTTTCTTTAGGCTTAGGACCTAGGAACCTTCTTATATGAAGTAAAATTAGTGTCCTAGAGTTCTAGATGAGTTGGGGAACTACCCTAGATTAGTAATGGTTTATATGGGGGTTTTCAGGGTTATGCCTATTGATGATATGGCATTCTTTTCTTCTAGTTGACTACTATAAAACTAAGAGTTATAGTATTATGTTTGGGAGACTTTAGAAGCTCAATTGAGCTATGTTAATCTTAATGGTTTATAATAACACCACAAAGGTTTGTTGGGAAAATAAATTGGATGTTTATACATTTATTTGAAGGACGATAGTCTTGGGGTTTTAAAATAACACCCTATAACGTTTGGAGATAATTAAGAGTTTATTTACTCCTTTGAGGCTGTAGTAACGATATAATTTATCGTATTGGCTCTGGATGATAAGGTGAATTATTTATAAAAATGTAAATGACTATGGTTTCGAATAAAAAGAAACATACAACGTAAATTGGAGTTAAAAATGAAATGGAAACGGTAATAATTATGGTAAATGATAATTTACATAATTATGAATTTGGTAAATGATAATTTGGTTAAACACAACCTCCCTAAATGCTATCATAAGGGAAGTTCGCGCGTGAGGTGAAGCCCCCTGGCTAATGAATGCAGGGTGGATATAGTCCTAGGCCATGTGAGCGTTTGTTGTTGTATATTTTTTTATGATGGGTAGGTAATTCCGGTTGTGGTTATAACTACCCCGCAGGCACATAGCTGCTTCCCGACGTCCTGCGTTATAGGTGCCCAGGTTGTCTTAATGATAGGCCCTGGAAGATGATGGTCATTTAGGGGGGCGTACAGTGGGGAAACCCGGACGAGCGGTCTTACAATCGTTATATGTATATAATTATAACAATTCTTAATCAAGTGGGACTTGATGGATTATATGTTCCATAAAGATCATAATGAAGTGCCACAAAGAGCACAATGAAATGCCACAAAGAGCATTAGATAATGATTATTTTCCTGATAAGGAATGGAATGCCAGGAAGGGCACGTAATCGAAATAAAAGCCACAAAGAGCTTATAATTATCTTTACGTTTTCCTGATAAGAAATAGAAATGCAAAATGAAACGGCATGTAAGATGGAAGCTTTTAATTTAATGTTAATTATTCTTATTCTCTTGCATAATTAAATTATATTCATGATTAATTAAATTGTCTTAGCTTATGCATATTGTG
The DNA here is from genome assembly GCA_949130495.1 of Sambucus nigra. Lineage (NCBI taxonomy): Eukaryota > Viridiplantae > Streptophyta > Magnoliopsida > Dipsacales > Adoxaceae > Sambucus > Sambucus nigra. Next base: position 171,205,390 of record OX422219.1, read on the forward strand.
TAGGTAGATTCTTATCTCTGTTTATCAGGATTCATCATTCATAATTGTCATACATTTTATTCATCTGTTAATCATATAGAACCGGGCCCTGACCCGCTCATATTTCTTGTTGTGCAAGCATCTTATATCCACTCAGGTACTCCGCCTCAAGGATGCCTGATCTGACTTCCTATCCCGGTGTCTTTGGCGAACCGTGATGCTTTGCGGGTATTACGGGACATATTGCTATAGACGCCGTCATCCTTGTCCTCTAGTCAAGATCTGATCATTACTCAGGCGCGTGGTCCAAACGGTTGTATATTCTTAATGTAATGTAATATGTATTTACATAAATATATTGTATCGTATTGTATGAGACTGTTGACCGACAGCATATTCGGTCCCTTATTGTATATTTGGGAGTGTATGTAATATTATATATTCTTGGGTTTCCACTTTCTTTGTTAATTGGGTTGTTTAAATTCTTTCTTTAACTTTAAAAAAAAAATTTGGCAACCCGTTTTCTGAAATATTGGGTGGTTATTCTGGATACTCTATATTTTATTGTGATGCTGAGAATGATTCCATCTATGATTCCTGTTATATTGGAGTATTGGGATGGACACCCCCTATTCCGGATGGCGGGTTATCAGAGATGGTATCAGAGCATCATGTTCTAGAGTCCTTAGGAATCTGTGTGAACGCTTTACGCTTTCAGCGTTGCTTTTGATTTGACATAGAGCTTTAGGATTAAGATCGTTGATTTTTCTTGTGAGATGTCGTTCTTATGCCACGAGGTAGAACCTATAGAATCCTTTGTTCATTCGTGTGAGGTTATTAGGTAGAATGAAAAAGGGTGCTAGGGAAGGTCGTTGTGAAGGAGTCATGAGAAGGATTTCTAAGAACTGTAATTTATGGTCGGGGATGAGGACCGCTTTGGAGGCGCTCCCTTTTTTGTAGCACTTTCTTGTCTTGCTACTCCGACTACTAATTACAGTAGACATAGTTTTCCATGTACCATTAGAAGTAGAGGGTGCTACTAAGCTTGAGATTTCTAGCGATGTTAAGTTGAAGCGAAAAAGAACCCATGATAAGGGCCATCCGTTGAAGTAGGATGGTGGAAAATATTTCACCCATAGGAGTAGTGTCGATATGGCGGGAATGTAGTCAGAATAAATGTGGGTACAGGAAGTTTTGCCCATGGAGAAGCCCGATGGACACTTGCAACAGCGAGTTTCTCTGGGATAACTGGACTGATGAGAAGGGGGATTCTCAAATGTTCACACGAGGTTCGGTCAGAGGCCGACAAGTGAATAAAGAGTTATACGGTTAGGGAGGCCGTGCGCCAAAGTACGATAGGTATAATGGCGGAAGAGCCCTTCAGTGGATCGATAGGCTCCAAAATAAGTGTCATTAACACTTCTGAAGGAATTGTGTTAATGAAACCCCATTAGTGGATATCCTCCCGGGAAGGATTCATTGAACTAAAGAAGGGGAAGCCGGTAGCATGCTCTCTTTTATCGAAGAAGATAAGGGGACTGCGTGGGAAATTGTTTGATCGCCAGGGTCGGAACAATGGCTATGACATGGAATGTAGAACCACTCATTTAAAAATTTGTTGATCGGGGTTCAAGGGAAAAGATAAAGTTCCTAGTTGGGGAGCTGATGGAAGTAATATGGGTTCGAATAAGACTCGAGTACGGTGTCGGAGAACCTTTGGTATTTAACTCGGGGTGTTTAGCAAGAATGTTGGTGGGAATTTCACCTTAGTAGTGGGTGGTGCATCCCCCCATGGTAAGATAGAGTAGTATCGTGTTTACTCTAGATTCGGGTGTGTATCGATCTTGTAATAGTATCGACACTGTTATAGAATTACATGACCTCCGTGGTAGGGAAGTTTTATGTTTTTTTCACTCGTTATGAGGCGAGTGATAATATTTTAAATGTATATGTGTAATATGTGTTACTTACATTATGTGTTACCTTGTTGGAGTGTTTGGTTGTTTGGTTGCATTTTATGTGGTTGTTATGCCTTATCTCCATGACCAACAAGGTTAAGTAGTAATGCATTGGAGGGGTTCCTTGTTTGGATTCCACTTTTGCGGGACGCTCCACGCGTGAACCTTAACGACGTTGGGAGTGGAGAGATGCTACTTTTCCTTTCTTTTAGTTTATTTTATTTTGTTTATTAGAAGTTGAGTTGAAAGGGCTATCCTAGAATCACGTAGTTGAGTGATTAAGGGCTACTAAAGTGCGAGATAGAAGCACTATATATAGTTCTCTCCTATGATCGATGCGAGGGAGACTGAGATATGAAGTCAAATTTAGACTTCTGGTTATGCCTTAATGAGAAGTCCAATTAAAAAGTTATGTATATATTGGGATAAATATTGGTAAGACTTTACAGAAAGTAAATGTCTGATTGATTGAAATCTTTGATTATTTGAAAGGTACAACATAGAAGTAAAATCTTATTAGTAGGGTTGTAAATTAGAACTTTACCGGTCCCGATCATGTGTCTTAGACCGTCATATCTTGATGACCGATGATGCGAGGTAGTAGTGTAACGGGAGGGTTCCTTGTTTGGATTTTACTTCGGCGAGACGTCCCACGCATGAAACCGAGCGAATATTGGGAATTGAGATAGGTCTGGGGCACTAGGGATATACTTAGTATTATACGCATACGGCTGAGATAGGATACATATAGATCGACCTTAGGTTTATTAGGATGTAATTTTTTTTAGGGTATGTGACGTTTATGTAGGCAGGCTGTAGGAGGTTGACCCCGAATAGGTTGTGGGTTAACTTTCAGAGGGATTAGGTCCCTAGAAACTAGAGGTATGGAAATTCAAGTGATTTGGAAGGGTAGGCCAAAGGAGATGAGGCCTCTCCGAGATAGAGAATTATGTTGGTAACTTAATTTACGGGGAGTTAAAAGGAGGAGTTAATTTTTTACTCCTGAGCTCATGTTGTTAAAATCGATAGTGAATTTAACGGTCAAGTCTCTGCCAGGAATGGGGAGTAATGATACTGAAGCGTGAACCCATTGTCTATGCGTCTCACAAGCTTAAAACTTTATGGGAAGTATTATTCCACGCTTGATTTAGAATTCATTGTTGTAATAATCGCCTTAAAGTGATGGAGGAACTACTTCCTGGGGCAGGAAAGTTGGTATTTCTTGCGAACAACAAGTTGTTGCAATATGTTGTGGGAGAAATCGAGTCGGTGTACGAAGTTCATAACGGATTATTGATTGGATTTTCTCATTCGCTAAGGGAATGTGATTGGGGTAGTAGATGCGTCGAGTAAGAATCTCGTCGGAGATATTTGTGATGGCATAGGAAGCCAAATGAAATGAGCATGACTAGGAAGACTTTATAGCAATAGCATTCCGGTCTATGATTGACCATTTCACCTACTCGTGTGAAGAAGAGTAACGGTGGAACAAAGAAGGGTATATTCATAAACATCTTTATTGAATTACCGGCACCAAACTGGTCATGAGCCTATCTGAGAAAATTATTGATCATTTAACCAAATCGTTGCTTTTCCAGACATTGCGGGCGGACGATACGTAGAGGAGTACGCCCCGATTTTTATGGAGGAGTGGTAAAACCATGTGAAGTGCCTATCACTGGTGGTGGACCGAGACTAGATATTCGTGTCAAAGGTTTGGTAAAGTTTCCAGGAAGTAATGGGAACCGTATGAAAATGGCATATATCTTACCACCCTAAAGTGGATGGATGAATGGAGGAGGTTAACGTAAGGCCGAAAGGCTTACCTTAAAGGTGATCCTTAGGCTAAATAGACGGACAGGGGAAGTAGCTTGTATGGATGGAAATTTATGTATAATAACTCAGATCATTCTCTACGGTGTAGTATCGTGAGTGGCCTTTTGTAGCCGGGTGAGTAATTCACATACACGTTGGATGAGGCCAGGGAACAATATGTTCCTTGGACTTAGAATGGTTCCGGGACATTTCTTTAAGGATTGGGATTTTGAGCCATATGCCTTAAAGGGCCACGTCTATGCGAGGAGAAGTTGAGTAGTGTTGGGGTTAAGCCATTTAGCATTGGTGGATGCATCCCCGAGTAGGGATGTAACGCGATTCAGGATGTAAGACTATTTATGCCAAGTCATGTGGGTATCGTATTCCGCCGTAGGAAGGTGTAATTGTTAGTTGTGAGGAGCACTTTGTACGATGCCAGAGCACAAAGATTTTAGACTGAGATCGATAGTGACGACCTTAGTCCAAGTCCATTTTGGGACGCCGTAATAACGAGGGTTTGTTAAGGAGGATAGAATGATAGTTGAGGATAGTATACACATTATGAGATAGGGTATGCCCGAATTTTGAGGGCAAAATTCCCTCATAGGGGGGGGAGTATGTAACAACCCTCACTTTTAGGAGGTTAATTATGTATTAATTTCACCGCATAAGGTAATTATATAAAATGTTGGAACTGGAGTAAATATTAATTGAATGAGATAGAAGTTAATATTTACTGGAATGTTGCATATTTATCGTATGTGTAGGTAAATATCCTCATGTTGTATGTTTTATAGTGTCATGTATTTTAAATGATATTATGGTTTAATTGAAATTGGAACTTGAAATAAATTATAAAATTGTCGGATGCCATTTTAGTGGACGTAGTTAGTCCCGGAGTGTGCGAGACAGTCAAAATAAGTGTCATATTGTATTTTTGGGTTTCGGGCACTTTTACCTGGTTTTAACTTATATGTGTATTTGGGATTAATTTTAATGTAGTATTAACCACTTAAGCTGGGAGACTTGTGTTAAGCCCTGATTTTAGTCTTCTAAATCCCCTAATTTCCCTATTTTATGTCTTGAACATAGAGAGAAAAGAAGAGAGAGAGAAGAAGAGAAAAGTGGAGAAAGAAGAGAGAAAATGAAGATTGAAGATGGATTGTTGCTACTACACAAAGAAACTTGATATTTCAACTTCAAGGAAAGTTTCTACTTGCTAATATGTGATTTAAGATGGATAATTTGTGTGATAGTTGTTTATTTGTATTTATGGATCAAAAATGGAATTTGTGGGAATTAAACCCTAATCTTAGTTTTAATGATGAAATTGTGGGCTATAGTGGTTATAAATCATATAGGATGATTTTTGGGTAGATAATTGTGGTTGGATGTGTTTGAAATGGAATAGATATGAGGTTTGGGGAATTTAGGGTTCATAACCCTTAAACCCATACTTGGCAAAATTCGCAGGGGTGAATCGATTCGGCCTGTCCAAATCGATTCGCTAGAGGGGCAGTGTCCAGGTCTGAGTGGATCGAATCGATTCGGGATGTCCGAATCGATTCGGAAATTATACAGAAGTCAGGTTTTCCTGATCGAATCGATTCGGATGGTCCAAATCGATTCTCTTTTCTGACCGAATCGATTTGGCCAGGCCGAATCAATTTGGAAACCCTGCACTTTTGAGTGATTTTTCTTAGTTTATTTTCAACCCTTTCTTTAGGCTTAGGACCTAGTAACGTTCTTATATGAAGTAAACTTAGTGTCCTAGAGTTCTAGATGAGTTGGGGAACTACCCTAGATTAGAAATGGTTTATATGGGGTTTTTTGGGGTTATGCCTATTGACGATAGGGCATTCTTTTCTTCTAGTTTATTATTATAAAACTAAGAGTTATAGTATTATGTTTGGGAGACTTTAGAAGCTCAATGGATCTATGTTAATCTTGATGGTTTATAATAACACCATAAAGGTGTGTTGGGAGAATAAATGGGAAGTTTATTCATTTATTTGAAGGACGATAGTCTTGGGGTTTTAAAATAACACCCTATAATGTTTGGAGATAATAAAGATTTTATTTACTACTTTGAGGCTGTAGTAACGGTATAATTCATCGTATTGGCTCCGGATGATAGGGTGAATTATCTACAAAAATGTAAATGACTATGGTTTCGAATAAAAAGAAACATACAACCTAAATTGGAGTTAAAAATGAAATGGAAATGGTAATAATTATGGTAAATGATAATTTACATAATTATGAATTTGGTAAATGATAATTTGGTTAAACACACCCTCCCTAAATGCCATCATAAGGGAAGTTCTCACGTGAGGTCAAGCCCCCTGTCTAATGAATGCAGCGTGGATATAGTCATAGGCCATGTGAGCATTTGTTATTGTATATTTTTCTGCGATGGGTAGGTAATTCCGGGTGTGGTTACGACTACCCCGCAGGCACATGGCCGCTTCATGACGTCTTGCGTTATAGGTGCCCAGGTTGTCTTGATGATAGGCCCTACAAGATGATGGTCATTTAGGGGCACGCACAGTGGGGAAACCCGGACGGGTGGTCTTAGAATCGTTATATGTATATAATTATAACAATTCTTAATCAAGTGGGACTTGATGGATTATATGTGCCATAAAGAGCATAATGAAGTTCCACAAAGAGCACAATGAAATGCCACAAAGAGCATTTGATAATGATTGTTTTCCTGATAAGGAATGGAATGCCAGAAAAGGCATGTAATCGAAATAAAAGCCATAAAGAGCTTATAATTATCTTTATGTTTTCCTGATAAGGAATAGAAATTCGAAATGAAATGGTATGTAAGATGGAATCTTTTAATTTAATGTTAATTATTCTTATTCTCTTGCATAATTAAATTAGATTCATGGTTAATTAAATTGTCTTAGCTTATGCATATTGTGTAGGTAGATTCTTATTTCTGTTTATCAGGATTCATCATTCATAATTGTCATACATTTTATTCATCTGGTAATCATATAGAACCGGGCCTTGACCCGTTCATATTTCTTGTTGCGCATGCATCTTATATCCGCTCAGGTACTCCGCCGCAAGGATGCCTGAACTGACTTCCTATCCCAGTGTCTTTTGCGAGCCGTGATGCTTTGCGGGTATTATGGGACATATTACAATAGACGACGCCATCCTTGTCCTCTAGTCAAGATCGGATCATTTACTCGGGCGCGTGGTCCAAACGGTTGTATTTGCTTAATGTAATGTAAAATGTATTTACATAAATATGTTGTATCATATTCTATGATACTGTTGACCGACAGCATATTCGGTCCCTTATTGTATAATTGGGAGTGTATGTAATATTATATATTCTTGGGTTTCAATTTTCTTTGTAAATTGGGTTGTTTAAATTCTTTCTTTAACTTTAAAACAAAATTTTTGACAACCTGTTTTCTGAATTAGTGGGTGGTTATCCTGGATACTCTAAATTTTATTCTGATTCTGAGAATCATTCCATCTATGATTCCTGTTATATTTGAGTATTGGGCTGGCCACCCCCTATTTCGGATGGCAAGTTGTCACATAAACTCGACTCTCAAGAAAAAATAACAATAATAACAATTGTAGCAACTCCTTCATGCCACAAACAATATGCAACATCATCTGAGGATATAACTCATACTTCTATCCTGACAATCGTCCTGGATGCTCAAATGGTACCTGGACTCAACACGTCTGTCCGTACCAACCGAATATTTCAATAATTATTGCCCTTGCCACGCAGAATACCTTTATCCCTGCACTTTCTTCGGGAAACATTTAAAATGCACGGGTTTCTCTCCCCACAAAATACCTCTACACATACTTGACTTATCTTCGGTCACACTGACCGTGTTAAGGTGGTCCTTCTCTTAGACGTTGGTAGTCTCGAATCTAATGACTACCTCCATTATTACTTTAGCTTGATGGACCTAAGGAACACGCTACTAGTTTCCACATCTCTTACTGAAATCACCGTCGCTTTGTAAAAATTCATCTATCCGAATCATTTTAACGGGTTCTCCGTTGGGTCTTCCCCTTATGGTGCTTCTCTAATACCATTTTCCTAGTCTTACTCCATAGAAATTCCTCGATTCTTGCATCTTCCCATCCAGGGAAACGTTTACCTCTAAATTAACATTACGCAACATTATTACCATGTGCATTGACCGTCCAAGATCAATTCCCTAGAAGAACTAACAATTCTTCTTGTATGTAAATTCTCCCTTAAATGTCATCTTCTCCACTTCACCTACTTCACCCGGTGTAAGGGTCGCTACATAATTAAATTTCTCCTCACAAAGTGACCTCTGTCCATCCCTCTTGCGTGAGTTCAGAAAAACATTTTCCTTTCACCCTGAACATCTGCTGAAGTAACTTATTGTCAAACAATACAGGTACGCCTTCTCTCGATGTCACATTCCACTTCTAAGTGTGGTGATTGTCTCTCACTATTGAAACTACGCTCTTACGAGCCAAGAAAAATTTACCTCAAATTTTCACTCCCAATGGGTCATACCCCGATGTATGTCCAAGCCTTTGGATATATTACGTTCGTTTGGCTAGCACACGCCATCTCCGTATTTCGAGTATTTCCACTACTGGTTCTTTTCGATGCTTCACCTAACTCTTTCTCTCCCATTCCAACCTTGTTGGGTGAGTCTCATTTGACCCCACTTTCTACTTTAGTTGTCCATGGAAGTCACAAGTCGCGCCTTGGCCGTCTGTACCATCCTGGACTTCCGTGCCATAATATGGGTGACTTCGACTACGGTCATCCTTCTTTAATGAATTAAATAACCTCAACTGATCTTTTCCTCCTACTGTCCGCCCAACTGTCTTCGCCTGACATATTGCATTGTTTGAAACACGAATACACCCGAATGTAAATAAGATTCACTATCATATACATCACAGCAGGAGAACGAGATCTTACTAAAGAAATCAATAATCCTAAACATAGGGCTCTATATCAAAAAAAGCTACGCTAGAAGCATAACAAGCTGCACAGATCCTAAAGGACACTAGAACCTGATGCTCTAATACCACCTGTAACACCCCGTCTAATTAAATACCGGGTAGCTACTCCTTTATCAAATTAATACAGAATATCTAGTTGGTTCAGTCTTAGCATAACTGTCAAAAAACTTTTAATTAATTACTAGCCACCTAATATTTAAAAAGAGAGATGTTAAATTTTATTAACTAAGCCAACACTTAAACAAGAATTTATTTAATAAACTATCAATCGCATAACCAATTCATATAAATGCTCAACGAGAAGAAATCAAATAAGTCTAGAGTAAACACTCCAATAATAAAGATGCCAGAGTAAAAAATGTCCCAATACAAGAGTCTAAAAGAATAATAAACCAAAAACTGAAATACTGAAAGTCTGCAACTACAACCTCTAAAGTATTTAATTCATGTATTCCACTCTTTGATTTTTGGTTGATAATGGCCTTAATGGCTTTACCAATAATAAATAAATAAACACTAAAATTCGTGGGTCTTAATTCCTTCATTTTTAAAATGACTAAAATACCCTTTCGGGTTGCCGGTTTGGCCTAAAAATGCCCCGGGACCAAAACAAAACCCACGGTTAGTGTTTTCTGACTATATCGAACGTTTCGAACATGTTGGCTCTCTCAAAAAGCTCATACGTATGACATAAGAATAAAATACTTTTAAATCCATTAAATTGGGTCCTGACACGACTAACAAGCGCGTCCCAACTAAATTACCGAAACAACCGTATTTTCAACTCACGACAATTTTAATAAATTCAATGATCACATATTACCATAATCACTCAGTAATATTCAACAATAATAATAACCAAATACTAACTCTCATCTCGCTAGCATTTAAATCCGAGTTAATTTTCCAATTAATTATCCCAAATTAATTTTTAATAAATCCCATAATTAAAAGCAATTCCATTTAATTAACCTCATAATTAAAAGCCATAAAAATATGGGGTATTTCATATTACACTTTGCAATATTTAGAGATAATGCCTTCACTTATGTTAGATGCTATTTATGTCGGCTGTCACCAACACATTTAAAAGGATCACAATGTTTGGTCGTATCTACCCTCTTTTACAACATATTTCTTATTTTCCACTTCCTTCTTGTGACATGTGGAGGGACAACTTATTATTATCACCAAAATTTTATAAAAGTGTGCCAATATTACACGTAATAAGATCAAACTTGTCTTGCCTACTATCCGTTCTTGGATACCGCTCCTAAAATGCAAAGGAAAGATCACCATCATTTTTGGCTACCAACTATTTAAGAAATTCAAACGTTTTCCTGTGACTTCGCCTTGGAAAAATAATTATGTTACTCATTATTATATGCTTAACTATATATCCAATGCCCAACACAATTTTAAGATCTTAATAACCAAACACTAATGCACCTGACAATGTTACCAAAATAATACAAATTTTGCCATTAACATAAGCCCGTGACAAACATCTCCAAAAATGGATAAACAAGAATTCCATAATCCTTTCATGAGTTATGAACAATTAAGTATTTTTAATTTTAATGATGTTTCCTACAATATTGTTGTCCAAAATACTAACGCACTTTATATCATTTACCTACAATGATAATATTTTTCTAATTATTACAATTGCAGCTATGTGAGGCATCTCCATAAACAACTTGAACTTATCTTACTATACTTATCCTTTCAACAACAATGTAATCACCAATGAGATATTAGGCAACTGATAAGACGCTACTAAAATTTCTCGTTTGAGATGCAACCTTACCTCATGGATATGTTACATGAAATAAACCATTTTAGGTTTACCTCATCTATATCTCCTTGACCTCTTAAACACTATATATATTTTACACAGGTAGACTCAATTCTTTCTATTAGTTAACAGTATGAAATAATTTTACATTACGGTTCAACATCTCCTTTGGGCAACTAGTACCTTACACACTATGTACTAAACACCTTTGGAACATGTAAAAGGGGGGTAAGAATGCTCTGACACTACTTGTAAGAATGTAAGGCACTGATACCACTATGATAATACGGAAACAAATGTGCTCGACATGGATGGTGACAAACAAAAAATTCCAAATTTTATCATAATCAATTTTATCTTTTTATGCTAAACATACATCTATGTGATAAAACAGATAAATCAAACTAAGAATTCAATAAAGGTGAAGTTTCAAGAAAAATCCACTTTTGGGTAAAATCTCTTATTCATTTTATAATATTCATAAATTGTATCTTACAAATTTTATAAATGAATCTGCTATAGTCCTCTCAAAAACCACAAAGTTGCAGCCTTCATTCAGCAATGATCACTGCAAGAATCACAAGAATCGCAGTCCTCTTTCATCCTCAGCCTTTGTCTTTAGTAGTGTTCTCCTTAAGTTTTAAAAGTCACCCATGGAGATTTTCTCTCCGCAAAGGTTTATATAAGGATACAAAACTTTCTATGGTTTAAACGAATTCACAAAAACAATTTTTAGGATGTATGTTGTGAATTAAAAAGTATTTTGAACACTAAACAAAGAATAATTTTTGCAAAAGACATTCGAAAATGGATCTGGCAAAGGTAATAAAAAATCTGAACACAAAATAGGTATTTACAGGGCATTCACAACTTTTTAGGCGGTGGACTCGTTTGAACGAAATTCAAGGATCATTCGAATGACAAAGGCAACTCGTTTGAATGAAATAAAATCTCATTGGAACGAAGAAGCCATCTAGTTTGAATAGGCTTCAAATGACCTTTTAACGAGTCAAATAAGTACGCCCTCAATCTATGCTCGTTAAATAAAAACTTCAAATGGGCATTCCAACAAAAACCCAATCTCGCTTGAACGGCGTTTACAATAAAACATTTTAATTTTTTCAAAAATAAAAAGATCTTTTCATTTTTTATAAAAATAAACATCCTAGAAATAAAGTCCGTGAGTAAATTTAAATTCTAAATTTCTGTATACCTTTATGGGATGTCAGGAAGTCTTCAAACTTGCAGATGCTGGAGTTTAGTTCGTCCTGATGGTGCGTGACGATTTGCAACTGGATATGCCAAACTAGCCTAAACTATAAAAAGGCCTATGCTGAACATTTATACAACGATACTTAAAATCCATCGACATTAACCCTTAATGTGAACCATCGTCCTATTACTGACATTTGTCCTTATCCCGAGCCACGATGTGATGATGCTTATGACGAGACCTAATTTCAGTGTCAAGACTCTTTAAATCACTATGGTTACTTTTATCCATGCTTTCATTAAGCTACTCTCACTGCATCGTATATTAAACGTGGTCACAGACCTAGACCGTGACTAGGGCCATAGGTCACGCACCTAGGATGTGACCATTTTCACATGATCGAAAACTATGGTCATGAACTTCTTCTGTAACCCTAAACGATGGTAACGATCTCTCTCAATCGAAAATATTATATCCATGATCACAAACCATGGTCGTGATCACCTAGTCACGAACCACGCTCATATGTACGACTACGTTAAAAAAAAGTCACGGGTTGGTAACGACCCATGGTCGTGACTCCTATAGTCATGGTATATGACCATGACCACATCCATTAGATGTCACCCTTTGTCTTGTCCATGTCATTCTCACATCCCTTTTTTCTTTGGTCATATTCTTGGGTTGTGATCACCTGGTCACAGTCATGGGGCGTGGCTTACATTCTATGATCATTATCAATTCTTGGTGTAGTGTCTGATAACCCAATCCCATGAATTATCACAATTCTCATATGGTTGTCTTACCGTAAAACACCACAAGACGTTGTTCGGTCCTTAATAAGGGTTAAACATTCGATATAACATAGTGTGGGATATCACCCAATTTATGAAATTGTCAAAGTTGCCACAAGTTTCTGAGGTGGACACTCACCAAGACATTCGACACTCTATGAGAGGACAATAGTGAGAGAGTGCGATAATGAGCTCAAACCATTGTCATTAATAAATAAAATTCCAACAATATCATAGTGTTTAACTACAACTTAGCAATCGCATGCCCACACAACAAAGACTTCCCTCTCAAGTTACAAGGTCGGGCACAAAGCTAAACTTTCGATGTTTAAAGATAATTTCCTATTCTAATGACCAAATGCCATTCCCATAAGGAATTTAAGCATAAAGTTAATACCAAGTTTTTATGCCCCGTCCGAGATTTATGGGTGTCAACCCATTCTCCTTCGACTGAGCTAAGTGTGGAGTCATGTGAAATAACCAAAATAATATTTATAGTAAATTTTAATTAATTATATTTATCGAGTAAGCATGGAATCTTATTTTTTTTCCAAGCATATAAACAAGTAATAACAAGTGCATAACCCATTAGGAGATTTCCCAGGGTTCGTGTATTAAGAGATACTAGCATAAATAGTAAGAAACACTTACCTAAAAAATTCTCTCAAAATATAGAATATCGACTAACCTATTATAACCAAAGGAATAGGGTGACCCATTGCCTATTAGGATTACCAACAATAATGAAATATAGAAACGAACAACGAAAGGAACGGATGAAATATCATACATTAACTCAAATGTTCATGCAATAATTCCGTAGTGTATGCATTAACCATGTCTTGTACAAAAACATTTACATTAATTTGGGTTAAAAGCTATTAACCTGGACATTCTGTGATTTACCATTTTATTACATAATTTTTTTTTCATTAATCCATTAGTTCGCACGATTAATAGGTTGGAAAAATAATTAATTTGTCACTCCATTTCCATTTATCGTGTTTCTATCGAAGTCATCTATTTCACCTTTATATCACCACTTACATGGAATTTTCTATACAAAAAAATAACTTTTCAACTCATGCATCTGATATTTAAAACATTCATTTAATCTTATATATCAATCGGGGGTTGTAACCTCGATAGATTACTCAAAGCTTTAATTACAATCATTTATGGCATTATTTCTTATTTCTTTTAACTTTACCAACACATTACCGTGTCAGCTCATTACATTCTTTTGTTTGTTATACCCCGAGTTTACTAATTATCTAAATTGCACACATATAAATCGATTACATACCATTTAAACTCGGAATATCATGTATGTATTTTATTATTAACCCTTTATCTTTTCCATAATTTACCAATTATATATCTTTCCATTTATTGATCTTTACATCCTGGCGTTAACTGTATCCCATTTATATTTATGGGATTTCATTGTCTGCGATAAATGTTGTAGTCATTTTTTCCCTGTTAAGTGATTTTCGATCTAAGGCAAAGCCACACCTTAAGATTTTGATCCCTCCTAATATTTTCTCAACATTCCTTTGTGAAAACTCTTTCACATATCATTGCATTTATTTTCTTGTGGTCCAACGGTTGTTTTTGCCATGATACTCATCTTACCAATGTCCTTTTACTTACACAATTGAATAAATTAGTTTGTTTATCATAGTTCAACCCAAAATTCATATTCATTAAGTCCTTTCATTCACTGAATTTACACATTTTTTTTTACTCTTTTCAACTTTTAGCTCCTCATTTTTAGAGTATTACAAACTCAATACTATTCTATATTTCAAGAGTTTATCATTATTATTTTACGCAAGATACACTAAGATTCGAGGAATTGAAATAAATTCACAGTACGTTTGGGTAGTTTATGCAAAAAGTGATACAAGGTACCAATTTCTAAACATTACAATTTTTACAATAAAGATGTAATTTCTACATTTTCATGGGCTACTTTGAGAAAAAATAACCTTAGGGGTTATTTTGTAATTATTTCAACATTTTCTCAACATGTCAAGTTTAACACTTTAAACTATATTTTCATATGTATTTATGCATATTCTTGGTGTCAAAACCTACATCCATTTATATGTATCACATTAACACAAATACGCCATTTTTTGTCTCAACCTAAACTTCCTTTGAATATATTGAAATCACATATTTAATATCTAAAGTTGTGGATAATGGGGAGTATAGGAAGGGTGTTCTAAACAAAATATAGTTTTTATTATTTTCAATTAAATAGAAACGTTAAACGATTTAACCCAAAGTAAAAGTTAGCACCAATTTTAAACAAAAGTTGTGATAATCGATTTACCAAATTTTAACTTGTCCTAAAATGTTCATCTAGGTGTGAAATAAAAAAAAAACAACAAACCAAAATACGCTGATATACGAGAAAAACTCACAATGAACAAATCTCGAACGGTCAACCCAAGAAAATTTCACAATGTAAGGAATTATAAAGGACATAATAGATGAGTTACAAAACTGACTCGACGCCCTCGTAAGTCTTGACTCTTTTTAGTCCTCAACCTTCATAACAGTGACACACATGAGTTCGCCCGCAAAGCTACCGCAGTGTGTGAGTCCACACACGCATAAGTATACGAGCGATCAGGCTCAATAACCATCTAAGGATTAAAACAAGGTGTCCATTGCATCCTTACTACACGACACAGAAACCACCATGTGTAAAAAGCAAACAAAGTACGAGATCTAACGCACAAAACTTTTCTCTATCAAAATGATGAAAGAAATAAATTAGGGTGCCGACCAACACGATCTCAAAGAATATATTTATTGAAACATAAATGTTAAACGTTTTGGGTGAAACTAGGGTCAAAAGATTAGGACAGAACGTACATATTGACTCACTTGGAAATTTATCGTTATAATATCATAAATATTTTATCCCATAAATCATTGTTAATTAGCAAAATCAATTATGGACATGAAATAAAAATTTCTTTCACATAAATAACATTTATATAAAAACATATACACATTAGTAAGTAGCATATCAAATAATATAAAATATATATTATCTACTCTAAATATGCATTATTTTTATATAAAAATTACTTCTATATAAGCTGCCACCTCATGCGAAGAAATTCACCAAAATAGTTCTATAAAAAAAATTTACTCCAACTCTCCAAGAAAATACTCCTAGGAAAGGCTATTGAAAATACCAATGAGTTCTCCAAAAAATACAACCTCACAACACCATCAAATTACCCCAATATAAGTCCAAAATAATTTGAATGTTCCACCAAAAATATTCATTAAACATTATAGTGTTTAAGGCTCAGAAACTATTAAAAGTTAGGCTCGAATGGTGTCTTATATTTTTTTACGAAAATGGAGTTTTTATTGATTGTTTGGGGTTTGTAAATTTGAAGAGAGCAGAGAGAGCGTTTGTTTTTTTTTGCGTCCCATTTTATAACATGTTGTGTATTTTATAACATGTTGTGTATATATTATATAATATTTTTAAGAGATAAGGTCATGCTTTTCGAAATCAAAAGGGGTCTAAAATTCTACATTTGAAATCTTCAAGACCCTCGTGAGATTTTTAATTTTTGTATCCCTTGTCTTACATGACCCATAATTTTGTCATCTCCTCACATGAAAAAGCACATGACTATGTAATCCCTCTTGTTATTATACTTTCAATTTCGAATCATTATCATGAATGAAAATATATATCTCCCCCCCCCCCCCCCCCCCACAACACACACACACACATAGATATATGTATAACTTTTACATTGTAAGAATTTAAAACAATAGTGTTTCCCTATTTGACTGAAATTACAAGTTCACCCCATATGGGACAGAAGCATATGAAGAAAATGAAACTTTTTATTAAATTACATGACAAGATATTACACTTGGGCCCTTGACTTCTAACTTGAAAATAAAAAATAAGGTTGTGATCGGTGTTTCTTCACCCTCACCTTTGCCAAATTATCCAACAAGACTGACGCTGAAGTCTTG
The DNA here is from genome assembly GCA_949130495.1 of Sambucus nigra. NCBI lineage: Eukaryota > Viridiplantae > Streptophyta > Magnoliopsida > Dipsacales > Adoxaceae > Sambucus > Sambucus nigra. The sequence goes on from OX422219.1 coordinate 171,221,977, forward strand.
TTTGGGGTGATTCCCATCACCCCAATTTTTCTGCCACCCCGCGCCATCATACTTCTTATCTTTAGGGTGAGAATGGTTCGGTCTGGCTGAAGACATTAAGCTTAGCGCTACCGGAAGGCAGCCCGCGTTTCTTGTACTAGTCTCATCCTATTTGGGGGTGGTGTTTCACATCACCCAATGCTTTCTCATGCCTATGGACTTGTACACCTTTCAATTTTTCTCTTATCATTTACTCAGGTTTATTCTTGGCTTCATCTGTCCACTTCATTAGCGGTTCATTCTGGTAATCGTTTTCCTACCTTATGCTCTCAATTTTAAAAATCATTTTACTTAACATTGAGGGCGATGTTCCTTTTTATTTGGGGTTGGGGAAATTTATCAAAATCGTACCTCTTTTGAAAAATTTTGATTTTTGAACCTGATTTTTAAAATTTCGTGCAGTTTCTTTAATCTCAATCATTGATGTGAATTTTCAATTATCCATCTTTCTAAGTCTAGGAATCAAGCTAGAGAATATTTTTTCTAAATGGCTTATGTAATACATAACATGGCATTTTGCACCATGAATTTCTAGACTCAACAAAATCGGCGCACTTATCACGTCATTACATTTAGAGTTGAGGAGTACTATAATTCTAAATAGAACCTTAAGAATCTCTTGTAAAGACTTTAGCTTGTGAGATTTGTGCCTTTCACCCTTTTAGAGTGTTTTACGCAATCTCCGAGTCACAAGTTCATTCAACTTCGTTTGGGTCCGCACTTTAATTGTTGTATGATCTCATTATTCTTCATTTTTGGCTTGATCAGTGAGAATGACATCACTTTCGAGTTGTAAGAAACACGTGCCTTGAAATTTGTCTCGAATACTAGTTTTTCACCCATACACTTCACCCATTACATTTCCATGTTTTTCCATATTCCCCACATCCATATACATTCCCCACTCCATTCATATATCATCCATCTTCATTTTGGAGAAAAAGAGTGTGATTCCAAATGTAAATGTCTTCATTCTTAGTTTGAAAAGTGAGAGAAAAACAAAAAAAGAAAAGAAAAAAAAATAGAAAAATAGCAAACTATAGAAAAAAAAAGAAGAAAAGAGAGAAAAGAAAAGACAAAGAGAGTTTGTAGTTAGAAATAAAAACATTTTGTTCTTCAAGTTTAGAACACTCTTCTATCACATTCATCATCATTTATCATTTATATCACCATTATATCCTACATACCACATCCATACATCATCCCACCCATCCCACCTATCATATCCTTCTCATCCCATTTCATTTCCCCTCACACATAATCATCCATATATTCCCCCTAGGTGTTCGGGCAAATGAAAGTCGACGTGGTGAATAACTCGACGTTGTCACTATAGTGATTAGCATTTCTTTCATGAGATCAATTTTCTTTCTTATTGTTCGCGCTTTCTTATATGTGTGCGAGACGTTTGAACTTGATTACATTTACTCACCTCCTCACGCACAAGAGCGATACACTTACCCTAATCTCGAGAGTTCGTTTCAGAGAGTTATATCAGTGAGATTTTGAAGTTGAACCGTTGATTCCGATGAGGCAATCTAGGAATTACTCTTGTGATACTCGACCCGTTTTGACTGATTCACACTACACACGTTGAGTTCTAGAAAGGATGTGCCTTGAGTATTTACTTAGCTTAATCTTTTTACACATTCTAGCTTGTATTTCTGAAAATATTTTCTTCTGATGGATTGTGCGATTATTCTATGTCTAATAAGAGATTGACTGCTTTTCAATAATTTTTTGCAAATAAGAATTTTGTGGGTATATTCCCTGCAAACCCTCACGAGACATAACTCGTCCTGTAGGGCAACCTATAGGTTTAAAGTCTTGTTGCACATGCTAAGTGCAAATGCAAGTGCCCGTGAAAGTGGTACACTTTTGGTTACTTATCTTTCTCTTTCTCTCTATCTTATTGCTCGAGGACTAGCAACACTCTGTTTGGGGGTGGTGTGATAAGCACCCAAAACTGTACAATTTATACGCCAAATAGATGTACTTTAGTTGTTAATTCTCGGCAATACGGGTCTTATTGCTTAAATGTTTATTTTGTAGGCCGGATGCATGTTGCGGTGTTCAAACGCGTATTTTAAGGCAATTGTGCATTTTATGGAGCTAAATACCAACCCCGTAACAAAACCCGAGCCAAAGCCTTGCCTAAACCTACCCCGAACCCTGTGTGTGTCTAATTTGCCCCTTTTATCAATTTTTAGATTTTTAGTTTGTGTCATTTTAATTTTAGGTTTATTTTAGAATTTTTAGATTTTATTTTCTACTTTTCTATTTTATTTTTATTGGTATAATTTTATTTTATTTTGATTTTATTAAGTTTTTAGTTTTAGTTTAAGTTTTAGTTTTCATTTTATTTTATTAGGATTAGATTTTTTTAGGGATTTCTTATATTGGTTTTATATTGATTTTACATTTAATTAGAATTTTTGTTTTAGTTTTATTAGATTTTATTTTTATTTTTATTTTCATTTTCATTTCTTTTTAGTTTCAATTTTATTTGAGTCTTTATTTTATTTTATAATTAGATTTTATAAGACTTTTATTTTATTTTATTAATTTAATTTTAGTTGTGTTATTTTTAAGAATTCAAATTAAATACACACACGTACCTTACATACCTACACACACCTACACCCAAAACAACCCCACATCCTCACCATACTTCCCTACACCTTACCACACCAAATTACCCTCACCCTCATCTTCTAAACACCCACTTCCACTCTCTCTCCTAATCCACTGTTATCATCCAATCTCTAAAACTAAAACACCATAACCCATACACCCTCACACACCTAAACCCTCCCATTTCATCTTCAACCTTCATCACCCATCTCCTCACTCATACCACCATACCTTCATAACCAAAACACCAAACACCTTCTTCTCCCTCATACCCTCATACACACCCCACAACCACGACCAAAACAAACCCACTGTCGGCGACCCCCTGTACCAACCCGCCGGCACTCCCGCTCCCCCGTCGTCGGACCTCAGACCTGCCTGAAACCCAGCCCTCGTCTTACCCCAGCAACGCAGCCTCCCCCTCCGGTGACGCATCACCTTACCAACTCAGCCCCCTCCGGTGACGCCTCACCTCCGTCGGCGACGAATCCGGCCGACCAACAGACCTCACCTCCGCCGGCGACGAATCTGGCCAGCCCCCTGCCTCCATTCCCGACCACCGCTACCGGAGGCGCTCTAACTCCAGCCAGCGTCATCCTTTAAATCGCCGGCGGCAGCCCCTTCCATGCCAACCTCCATTAAAAAATCCGAAGACCCATTTCACCCATTCTCCAAACAAAAAAAACGTGACCTGCCAAGTGCCCAACAAACAAACCAAAGCCAAAATTAAACCAAATAAACTAAAAGCCAATCCCACATGTGCCAAAATAAAACCCATTTAAACCCTTTTGCTCCAAATGCCCCCCAACAAACCTTTTACCCATTTTTCAAAGTTACGCCGATTAATAATATCAGATTTTATTCCCTCACCTCAATACCCACATGACTTCATCATAACCACATGCTCTTTTCTAATTCCTAAAATACCCTCACCTTTATTCCAAAACATCTCTCCATTTTACCCTACACCATGAACCTTTCAAAAATGTCCTTTAACTCCATGTGTGCCATGCCTACTATATATTGAAGAGGAAGACCTCATTTGCAAAGGATCTCAAAATTAGTTTTAAGATTGGTGTGATAAAATTCTTCCCACCCCTCTATGTTGAGTATTTGCATTTTTAGCAAATACCTCAATATAGAGGTGTGTGTTGAAAATTATCTCTAGGATAAATTTCACCCCACCCATCTATAATGAATATTGACATTTTTAGCCATTAATTAATTATAGATTGATGTAGCTGAATTTATCCCTTATGGGAGGTAAATTCTAACCCATTCCTTTATGTTGAGATTTTGCATTTTTTAGCAATTATCTCAATATAAATTAATGATCTAGAATTTAATTTTGTGGGTGAGTTCTAATGTACAATTTTATAATTTTAGGATTTGCATTTCTAGCAAATCTATTTTATTATTTAATTATCCATTATGAATTCATCTACTATCCTTTTTATTTTTATTTTGTAATTTTTAGTTTAGATTCAATAAATACATGAGTGATGGATTATGATTGAGTGATTTTTGATGTATAATTGAGAGATTGTTGATGAAAATGAAGATTCCATTCCAATTCAAGGCTCAATTTGGTTTGATTTATTCCTCTCTTTTACTTTTATTCTAATCCTCACATGCTTTCAATTGTGTATCTCATATTTTTGGATGATGATTATTGAGGGCTAATCTCCTTTTTATGGGATGAAATTTTGAAGCCCTCATGAATCCAATTTAGTTAGTTTACTTTTTAACACAATTTTATTTACCTCATTTTTTTATTAGCTTTTACATCTTAGTAGTACTTTAAAAATTTGTATATAGTTAGTTAATTAATATTCCCTTGAAAAATCCATAAAAAATAGAAAAAGTAGAAATAGAAAAATAATAATAAAATACAAATGAATCTATATATGTCCTCTCCAATTTTGTGTTTCACCCTTAGATGTGGATTGACATCCTTACTTACCCTCTACACTAGTTTTGTTATAATTTTGTAGGTTCAAGGGAATTTTTTATGGATAGAGAAGTTGCACAACGACAAAATCTACATTAGAGGCAATTTTTCGTTTTATCACTTCTCACATGATTTTTTTTTTCATTGACCAAATTCAAACTATTAGGGTCCGTTTCACAACCCAATTCCAAGCCAAGGAAATGGAATTTGAAGCTCAATTTTAATTTCACAGAATTGAAATTGGCCTTCCAATTCCATTTTCCTGACTTGAAATTGGATTGCCAAATGAATCCTTAATGTTTTTTTAAATTCATTAACAAGTGAAACAAATTTGGATATTCTTACTAGCTAAAGCACAATTATGAAGTCCTTGATATATTCGAAGTGTATAGGGTTGAGGTGGAGTGTATACGTGGTAATTTTATGAAAACCCTTTTATTCGATTTAGGTGGTGAAAACCTCTTTAGGAATGTCTAGAATTCATTTATTAGAGATGGGGATGAGATCCTTTTTGTCTTCATTAGGTATGCCTTATTAGAATCGCGAATTAACGAGAATGAATATGACTTTTTTGGATACAGTAGGTCAATGATGAGTTACTTAGGGATGCGTGATTCTTTTTTATGTTTTTCATTAGAGACAACAATGTATATTACGAATTTAGTCACATCTAAATTAGTTTCTTTACGTGCAAAATAACTATCGAAATGGGTGTATTAAAAGTGTAGGGCATGTTAAAATATGAGGGTTCCCAACATATGTGTTACAGAAAGAGTGAGGGAAGATGTAGTCGATGATAATTGTATATCTCATTGCAGGTTACTCAAAGGCACTAATGTGCTTTTTTTTTTAATCTTAGGGTTTATATGGTCATTCCTAGAAAAATTGCCAAGTTCTTATAAGAGAATTATGTGTCGAACAACAAGCCGATGAATTAGCTAGTCTGATAAGAGTTAAAGGGGAACATTATATTATTAATGCGGGTAGACAAATAGCACACGACGAAATAGTTGCTCATTTTGATAACTCACCATCTTATTATTGTGTGATAAGAGTTAAAGGGGAACATTATATTATTAATGCGGGTAGACAAATAGCACATGACGAAATAGTTGCTCATTTTGATAACTCACCATCTTATTATTGTGGGGAATTATAGATAATGATGAATAGAGTGTCATTAATTCACTAACTCGGGTAGGGCCACGTTGTAGTGAGAGGTTTAAGCTGTTGGAAATTAATATTGTAGTCCGAAATTAATTATTTAATTTCAAATATATTAAAATCTAAAATTACTAATTTTTCATTTATGTAGTGTTGATAAATATCAGATAATTAATTAAGCACGTGATAAATACAAATAATAAAGGATTGGGTCAATCTTATCCGTTAGTCACATAGTGGTTAGTGGCCTTAGTGAGAGACATGAAAAAAGTCTCATCTTGACTATGATTTCGGACCTCTTCTCCTTATAAATAGATAACCCCGACACTATTTAGGGATATCTCATAGCACACTATTTCTGAGGTAGGAGAGAATTTGAAATTCTCTTTGTTCGTATTTTCTCATAAAATTCTGGGAACACAAGAAGATAATTTTTGGGCGATTATTCAAGGGATTCAAAGGAGCTTTTAATAGGAGAATTCAAGTCACTTGATTCCAATCAACTGCAATGGACAAAGGTTTGCTCTTCAATCATAGTTATATTGAACAATTAATCTTGTGAAAATATGAAGATCCAAGATCCTTTTATTGAAAGCAATTGTATGCTAAAGTTTAATCATATAAATGTATTCGTGATTAATATTAGGGTGTTCTTAAGAATGATTTTATATGTGGTATCAGAGTTAAAGTTTAAGATCTCATGATTTTTTTTATTGATACTTGTCTATAATGAAATCAACATTAAATTCATTTTCTGTGCCTCAGACTTTCTACGACATTTTTATTTCTATCATTAAACCTGCTTATGCTTGAGACTTGCTGCGACATTTTAATTTATGTCATTTAATTTGCTCTTAAAGTATGTCTGAGGCTCTCTGTGACGTTTTTCTTTTGTCGCCAATACTCACTGGTTCGAATGAAAGGTCAAAACTTATTCGGAATTTTACGAAACAGACATGGTCGACTGGAAATGTTGAAATAAACAAAACTCATTGTTTACAATGGCCACCATATTACTTTTGCATTTTGACATCTTTAAGTGCCTTAAAATTGCATTTTTGTCGTTTTTGGTAATAATGTTGACGTCAATATCTCGCTCCAGAAAATTCTTTTTTTAATTTCGTAAATTGTTTTCATATCCTGGAGTAATTATCTACATCCCTGTGGTGCTAACTCAAAATTTCTATTTTTGGCAAAAATTACGATTTTTCCAAATATTATGTATTTTTTCACCACGGGGGCTTTTTTTATGTTCATGGTTGTTCTAATATTCATGTTATTTATTATTTGGTATTGATGAAAAGGTTCAATATAAAATTTGAATATTTGATGTATGATTATGTGTTTGACAATAAGATTTCGATAAATTAGGTTACTGTGCATAACCTATATTTGGTAACCCAAAGATTCTAATGTAATTATGAATTGATGTTTCATAAAAAATACTTATATAATGTTGGATGGGGAAGGAATCGAAGTGTCTTAATAAATAATTGTAAACATTAGATTATTGTGTATGCATCTATATTTGGACCATTAATTATACATTAAGTTTTGAGTATAATATTTTTTTGGGCATTGATTTTACATAAATAATGTTTATGACTTCTAAGAAAATTATTTTTGAATTCCGTCGAATGTTTTGAGATTCGGAGTAATTTTCTACAATTCCATGATGCTAACTCATTTTTTTTGGAAAAATTTAAGTTTCCCTATATTTCATGTATGGTTGATCATCTACAACTCTGATAAAACCTTGTTCTAAAGATCCTATTCTAGTTGAATATTCATGCCAAATACGAGCCAACATATTTCTTATGGTAGGATATTAGAATTGCGTTATTATTAATATTCATACTTTGATGACTCTCGTGTGAAAATTATGATATTCGTGTTTTAATGCGTCACGTGCAAAACACAAGCTAACGATTTATGTGGTTGAAAATCAGAATTATTGTTTATTCTAATACTAGTATTCCCATTAAGTTGAATTAAATGTCAAACAGAGGCTACAATTCATATGTGTGGATATTAGATTTATGATTTCGTTGCACGCATGCATATTTGAATGCATGACTTGCAAATTTTGAGACTCATAAGTAGGTATTCATTCAATTTAATCAAATGCTAAATACAGACCAAGATTACATCTGAAAATATTATGCTTGTAGTCATTTCTGATTATCCTAATGTTTGTTATAAGGTTAAATTGAAGCGCAACATATGCTGAAATTTGAATCAAATAAACATTGGAATTTTCGTAAATATTAGATAATTGACATCAATGTTATATAGTCATATTTACATATGCCACTACTATGATAATTGTGATTATAACCATATTTTCCATTAATATTACCATGAATTATTTGGGTCGATATTTCTGATTTGTTACTCATACATAAGCGAAGAAGCAAAAGTAAATTATTCATGTTTTCCATTTACTATTATTTGTATAGTATCTCATGCAAACTCTTTGTCTACTTGATTTTTACATTATGTCGAGTTTTTCATGAATTTCAAATTAAGGAATAGACAATAACATAATTTATTCATAGATTACAGGTATTTTAAATATGTATGCATATTTCTAATATTTATATAATATAAGGTTTGGTATTCATTAAAATGCTCCATTCCAGAAGATATACATATTTTACTAATGCGTTAATATCACGCATAGTTTGGTTGCCTATGGGTCCATATATGATATTGAATGCTAGGATTATGATACTTTATGACGTTGCATATATATTATTGTTTATTCAATCAATGTGATTCGAAAGCCTACAGGTCCAATTACAATAATTGAACAAAATGTAAGTGGTGATATATATATTTTGCGAGGGTAATAATGATCGTTAAACGCAGATGCCAAGGTTTCTTTCATCATGATATCACAAATTAAGTTTATGAAAAACATAAACATGAATAATTTAGTTTATTGCTCCGATATTTAATATACATAAGTGATTGTGTACGTAAGTCTTTTCTTAAAATAATATTCATATTATGAAATGTTTGGTAGTCACCATAGTGACTCGACTAGAATGGCAATGAATAATAAATGTAAAGATGATAGTAGTAGTAACTCATGATGCTTATAAATATATTAATGGGGTATATTGAGTTTATTTCTTCAAGCAAGTTTATTCCTTACAAGGAGTAGATTTTGAGTGATTGAATAAACATAATAGATCACATACATCATTATAGTATGTGGAGATAAATTGTCCACAAATATTGTGTACATCTAATGAAATAACATTATACCCAAAAAAGTAATCTAGAAGCATCATATAATCGATATTTCACAGTTACTACTGAAGAAAAATCACGGTTATGCACTCAATTTAGTATTATGTTATCGATGGGTGTGTTGTTAAATCAAATCATTGATAAACGTGTGTGAGTGGCCCGATATGTGTGTTTTCAACAAAACTAATTTTTCTTCGAATAAGATCCAACTTTTAATTATGCACCAAACCAAGTTGTGATATCCCAATTCTCACTTTAAACCAATTTTATCTTGATTAATCCTAAACATGCATCTAGTGATTAAAGCAAGAAAAGTAAAGTAAAGAATACAAACAACGCCGGATGTACGAGGAAAAAACCCAAAATGGGAAAACAACCTCGGACAGTCCAAGCCAAACAATCACTATGAATAATGGTTTTACAAAGATAGATTAGCCTTACACTAAGACTCGATCCCCACGGGTCTTGACGCTCCTTCTGATCTTCAACCGTTCTTCAATAGTGCTCACGCTGAAATTTCATCTTCCACGATCTCTGTCCACAACACACGCGTCCACGTATGTCTTGGTGTCCACCGATATGGCTTTGATACATCTACGATGTCGAACACGATGTTCGTCTCTTCTTCACCGCAAAAACCTTTGTGTTCAATGTGTAGAACAAACAACTTTGGTGCAGCAAGATCACGTAAACATATAAGAATGATAACTCGGATCTTTGCAAACTCTAAGGATGTGTTTATGCTTTGTAAACCTTAGAAAACATGTGCAAACAAGGTTCTGGTTCGTAAAACTTTTTTCCAGAAAGCACACTTTCGAAATTATGATGCAAACACTGTTTAAATAGGATTTAAATGCTGCCTCAAAAAACGTGTCATTCTAACGACTTAAGCATGTCGTTCGCGCGACATTGTATCTCGTTCGAACGAGATCCAATGTCGCTCGAGCGACCTTGTGAAAGTTTGACTTTCTTTGACTTTTAGATAAAAATGTCTCTTAACAAAGAGATTCAAATTAGTCAAACTCTATTCCGCGCTTATCATCATAAAATGAAGTTTAAACCATTAAAACACTTTTAAAACATTTAAAATCATTTTTCTATATAAAAATTACATCCTTATCTTTTATAAAATAATTTCGAGCACCATTAATTATACGCATTCATACCTGAGTGATCTCGGAATGAAGTTAACTTTTGAAGACGAGTAAACTTGCACCAAATAAACATCGGCATGATTATTTCTTTGAAGCTTTGCTGCAACGTCTTCAATTTCTTCAATACATGATAAACCAAGTGGGATCGTGACAAAATAAAATTCTCCCTATGACATATTACAAACACAGTTTTGTTCACGGAATTAATTCAAAACAATACAGGGACTCAATTGGAAATTTATGTCCTTACAAATATCCTCCTTTGACTAATCCGGGACAAAACTAAAACTAGTGAAACGCCTAACCGGGCCGTCAAGCCGTATGACGCCTAAAACCCATCCCATAAACCTAAAATCAAAAAATACAGGACACAGACTAATATATGTTGCACCGGCAAGCATGAACTGTCTGAATGTGATGTAGACTTGAAATCTCAAATCACTGAAGCATACCTACACAAAAAAACAGACAAACAAATACCAAGTGAAGTATGGAGGAACAAATGAAACCAATTTATATATTCAATACGAACATATCATTTGAAACATGTGAGCAATTATTTGATACCAATTTGTTGCCAATTTGAAACAAATATAAGCGCTCAACAAATCTCCCCCTACATCACATACCAAATCTCTCCCCCTTTTTGTCTCGAATAGACAATCCGATGAAAAGATAAATCAATATGAAATATCTAGCATGAGAACATGATACCCAAATGAATCAAGTTGATACCAATTTTTAAAAAATGAAAACCGCTAGATAAACATGAGACAACCAGCTAAATAAGATCATGTAATGACAAATTAGTAGCTAGTAAACCAAGGAATCACACAAAGATTATACCAATCAAATCAAGTGTGATAAACGGACATATATGCAAAATACCAATTTGGAACATAAAAGAACCTGCATATAAACCAATTAATCCAAAAAATGCTTCCTGCAGTACCAAAAATATATCAAATTAAGCCAGAGGACTGCAAACCAATCAGAAGCCATTTTTCACCCTGCGTTCGAATGAGCCAGGGACTTCGCTTAAACGAGATGAGGAAGTCGCTCGAATGAAGTACAGATGTCGTTCGCGCGAGATGAGATGTCGTTTGAATGACTTCGCGCGACCTGCCAAAATTTCCCAGTTTCCCAGAAATATTATAAAGTATTGCCTAGTGAAAAAATTTCAACAAAAAAATTCCAGGAAGGGACTGACAGAAGAAAAATAGTGCTAAAACAGTAGGCTTTTAACACAAAACGCAAAAACTCATAAAAACTTAAAATGCGAGTTACATGTAAACATAGTACCAATGTGCTCAAACATGGACATGGAATGAATCGGCGTGAAACTACAACAAATGAGTCATAATTCCAACACATCGAAACGATCAAGAAGCTCTAATTGATAGATATAAATCATCAAACTTTATCATAGCCATATGACAATAAAAGTGTGAGCTTAATGAACTAAACATACTTCATGCACACAAATCTAGGATTTTGACGATTCTACAAACAATAGCGTAAAATTGCAATGTTTCAACATTAGGATTAGTTGTGCAAACCCATTTAAATTTTCTCCAACCAAACACCCTCATATTAACATACTTTTTCAAGTTCTTTTGAAGTTTCTAGCATTCTCAACTTAGAGAAAATCTTATTGGCCCTTTTCTTAGCATATTGCATTTTCTTTTTGGGCTCTTTTAAACGGTGGCTTTCATGATGAGTTAATTTTGAACTCTCGCAGCCCTTTCCCGTGAATCACTCATCATTTTTTTAATCAATTTTAAATCCTCACGATAAACGGTTATTACATGCACACTTCTCCTTAAGTCTACTTACACATAGATGACAAGATTGAGATAAGAACGCCTCACCAAATTCAAATATGCAAGAGAAGTCAAACATCCATATAAACTCGTGCATGTGTACGATGTTGGCATATATACAAAGTCGAATCAAGATGCATATCAAATTCGAAACAACCCCATATAAACAATGGTTAAGATCATTCTAAGCATCGATAATAATGACCAAATGTCCTAGCCACATGGATAATGAAACGATGGGGGGGGGGGGGGTCCAAGCACACCAATATGCCACATCAAACATGTAAACTCAAAAACAAAAAACAAAAATCTTTTTGGCTTTTCAAACATATTTTGACTCAAAGAAAAGAAAAATCTTTTTTTATTTTCAAAAGTTTTCTCTAAAACAAAATCTTTTTGTATTTTTCAAACAAAACTCAAACAAATGAAAATTATAATACAAAATGATACATATGTCATAATACTAGCAACGAATATATCATGAAGCAAACTAGCATATGACAAACATGGCAACACTATCATCCTTTAGATTTAGCATGGTAAGAATCAAGTGCACCCAAACGAGAATCATGAAGTTTAATTCCTAAAGCCACTAAATTCGATTTCCTAACCCAAGTAGGTGTAAAACGATGCATGTGGGTGTGGGGAACCAGAGCAAATTTATTCCTAAACCTCCTATGAGCTTGTCTAAGGTCGTAACAATAACGCCTAAGGTGACCTTTCCTACCACAAAATGTGCAAGTGTAGCGGTGATGGGAATGATTACCTTTATGTGAACCTTTTCTAATCATGCTAGTGTTTCTCACACGTGCGGGGGGAATGGGACCAACTCCCTCACCAAAACCTATACCTCCCCTATCTCCCTTAATTTGGACGGTGCCTAGGATCTTATCTATCTTATCCAACCTAGCCTCCAAATCAAACTTGACTCTAGACGAGTCTTTCTGTAATGACCCCACTTTTATGTGCTCATATGTATATAGTTTGTTTTTACACTCATGTGTTACTTACTATCTTATAAATGGTGTATTATTAGATATGTGATGTTATTGGCTATCAATATAGCAAACTCCATTTTTAAATATGAAGAATCAATCGTAAATAGGATGAAATCGAAGTCTTATGACATATCTTAAGGTATATAATAAGTTTTGTGGTAGAAAATATAATTTTATGAAACTTTAGGGACTAAATAAAAATACAAAAAGGGCCATTTTGTAAATAAAATATTTTCAAGGACCACTAAGAAATATTGAAAATATATAGTGTGAAATTACCAAAATGCCCTTCATGTGTGAAATTACCCTTATCACCTTTCCACCACGTGCTGGTCACCTCCACCTTACACATGTCATCTTCAGAGAGAAAGCTAAAACACTTGTCATCATTTGGTGATGTTAGCCTGCAAGACCACCCCGGAATACGACACCCGAACGATGACTTTCCACCGTAATGCTTGATCACCTAGACACATGTCAACACCGTAAGACTTTTGGAAACCTATAAATAGGGCCTTAGGGTTCATTTGAAACTCACACCAATTCCTTGAGAATCATAGTAAGAAAGAGTGATAGAAAGCTTGGGAAATATATTAAGAAGGAGTTCTATAATTTCGAAGAAAGAATTCATTTCGTAGGTATGATTTTATTTAAATGTTATAATTCATTTTTGTAGTTTTAATGCCGTATTTTATAGCTTTACTTAGTAGTTATGCTGGTAAAATACACTAAAGACTTTACTAATCAAAACTTAAAATTTGGAAACAATCTAAATTGATTTTATTTTCAAAATATGTCAACTTGTTTGAAAAATATATATATACTCTTTTTAAAATGATTTTTGTAAGCAATTGCTCGTATTATGGAATCCCATTTAAGTAATTCCAAAATCAGTCCCGGTGAAATTCTGTCTAGTTGAGATGGTATTTAAGTGGTGCCCCTGTGACCCTCCATCTCTACTGGGAACCGACTGATTATGAAGAACTATGAATTAAAATTCTTTAAATGCGATGAATGAATATTAAAAATTGAGAAAATGGTTTTAGTAACCTTTTTCAGCAAGATATTTTAGGATTAAAACACAATATTTAGAATTGGGCTTTATTTAGAATACATAATTAAACCTTTATTGTATTTATTAGATTAACTTGTGATCCAAGACTAAATATCTATATTTTCGAGCCTCTATTTTAGGTGAGTACTCTATGTCATTTCTTGCACATTTAAATTATATGATATTATGCAAACTATGTATTTTGTGAAATGCTTTTATTCTCAAAATGCATCTGACACCGATGATAGATTCATTTGTGATATGTTTATATCTCTATTTATAGACATACTGATTGAAATGAGTATTGAAAATGAGATTGAATGTTGAAAATAAGATTCGGCCTAAGGGACCTCTTTACTGACTGACCTTCCCAGCTGGGTTATCGCTGGTGTGCCCTAAATAAGGCGTTGTGACGAACTAGTTCGATTGACCCTTAACTACCGGGGTATAATACGGTATAAGAATACCGTATTAGAGTGTACTTGGCCATTAAAATGATATTATTGAAAGAAAAAGATATCACATTTGAATTATTGCATTCTTCTTATTGTGAGCTATCCAATTGTGATATATATACTATCATTTCAAAATATATATCTATATACTGCAAGTTCCTATCCATATATGTATATGCCTTCTCTTTTGACTTGAATAGGTATCTATATTCTGAAAACCTTGGAATGTCGGGAGATTAAATCTTATTAAGCTTTTAGCTGACGTTGTATAAATAACAATTTTTCAGGAAATAATTAGACAGGAGGATGGAGTGTAGAAGGACTATGTTGAAGATCTAGCTCGAGGAGCTCTTTTGTTATAATTTTAAATATAACGTTTGTTTTTAGGAGATAGAGCATTTTTGGTTCTTTATTAATAAGTTTTTAATTTTGGCATAAGTTGTAATCCGTTCATACTTTAATATATACGAAGTTCCCTTTTAGAAAGCTCTGATGACGTAATTCCATTTTTTTAATAGTTTACGATTCATGACCATGTGAATGTATTTCCGTTGCATTTATTTTAAGAAATATTTTAAGTCCATAACATTGAATGCCTTGGTGGCATACCAAGACACTCATTCCCTACTACTATAGGTTTCGAACGTTATAGATTTCATGTTTCAATCCTTAGGAGATAGTATTAAATATTTGATTTATGTGATAGCCTTCCCTATGTGTTATATTATTTATAACTGGTATTTTAGTTTTCAATCTTGATATAGTATAGTAGATCTTACGTTTTGCCATGACTGTAGAAAATGACCAAGAGAAGATCATCTATGGGAACTAGTGATTCGAGTATTAAAGGACTGGAAGGTGCATACAAGGCGATCGAAAGTCTAGCAAAGATTGTGGAGCATCAAGTAAATAATGGAGTACCAAGGAATCATGAACTAAGTAAATGTACTATTGAACAGTTCAAGAAGTTGATTCCTCCATCTTTTAAAGGTACTCCTAACCCCACTAAAGCAGAAAGTTGGGTGATGCAAATAGAAAAGATACTCGATGTTCTTAAGTGTACTGATGAACAAAGAGTATCATTTGGAACGTTTATGTTAGAAGGTGAAGCCGAACATTGGTGGAGAATGACTAAGAGAATATACGACGAAAGGAATAATCCCATAGGTTGGAATGATTTCCTAGTGATATTCTACGAGAAATACTTTCCTGAAACGGTACAAGACTAAAAAGCAGCCGACTTCATGAGTTTAGTTCAAGGAAATATGACGGTTAGTCAATACGAGGCGAAGTTTACCGAGTTATCCCGTTTTGCACCTCATGTTGTGATAACCGATACTTTAAAGGCCAAGAAGTTTGAACGTGGGTTAAGGTTGGACATTCGTAGTCGAATTTCCATCCTGAAGTTGACATCATATACTGACGTGGTGACTAGAGCAACGATATCTGAGAAGGACAGTGAAGAATATAATCAGATTAGAGAAAGGAAGAGGAAGTTTGGGGAACAAATAGGAAGGAACCCCAATAATAAACCCTTTAGGACTATACCCAATACAGGGCGACCTTTTGTTAATAAACCCTTTAATGTTGATAGATGCCAACGATGTGGTAATATTCATAGAGGGCAACCATGTTACCTGGAAACAGGAAATTGCTTTGGGTGTGGCCAAAAGGGACATAAAATGAGATATTGCCCTAACAAAGGGAAGGCACCAACGAAGACTTTTAATGACAATAAAGATCATGGCAGACAAGGTAGAATTTCTAATCTTTCTGATGCAAGGGCTTCTAATGCAGTAGTGTCAAGTATACTTTCTATATGTGCACAGCCTTTTCAAGTTTTAATAGATCCTGGTTCTACCCATTCATTTGTGTCTTTACGTTTCGTTAATCGCTTTCCTAATATTCCTGAACCCTTGAATCATAACATACACGTTTCTACTCCTTCTGGTGATTTATTAATGGGTACATTAGTATATAAATCTTTCCCTATAGATGTTAGTAGTCATAAACTATATGTCGATTTGATAGTTTTAGACATAAGAGATTTTGAAGTCATTTTGGGGATGGATTGGTTAGCATCATATCATGCTAATGTAGATTGTTTTGAGAAGAGAGTTACTTTCCAAATTCCTAACCAACCAAAATTCAGTTTTGAAGGAACTGGCGTCTTATCTCCCATGTGTATTGTCTCTGCAATGCAAGCCTATAGTTTTCTTAAGAAAGGATGTCAAGGATTTCTTGCAACTGTTATTGATTTGAAATTAAAGGATCCTAGTTTAGAATAGATCCCTATAGCAAAACAATTTCCAGATGTTTTTCCGGATGATTTACCCAGTCTACCTCCTAGTAGAGAAATAAAGTTTGCGATTGACCTTCTTCCTGGAGCCATACCAATCTCAAAATCGCCTTATCGCATGGCACCTTTAGAATTAAGGGAATTAAAAGTTCAATTACAAGATCTATTAGATAAGGGTTTTATTAGACCAAGTATATCCCCTTGGGGTGCTCCGGTGTTATTTGTTAAAAAGAAAGATGGGACGATGAGGTTATGTATAGATTATCGTGAACTGAACAAGGTAACCATTAAGAATAAATACCCCTTACCTAGTATAGATGATTTGTTTGACCAACTACAAGATGCGCAAGTATTTTCTAAGATTGATCTTAGGTCAGGATATCACCAATTGAAGATTAAGGAAGATGATATTTCGAAATCAGCTTTTCGTACTAGATATGGTCACTATGAATTTCTTGTGATGCCATTTGGACTTACTAATGCACCAGCCATTTTTATGGATATGATGAATAGAGTGTTTAGGAAATATTTTGATCAATGTGTGGTTGTTTTCATTGATGACATCTTTATTTATTCCAAGAGTATTGAAGAACACGAGAAGCATTTAGAGATAGTATTACAAATCCTTAGGAAGGAGAAATTATATGCAAAATTAAAGAAGTGTGAGTTTTGGTTGCCTAGCGTTTCTTTTCTAGGACATGTCATTTCCAAAGAGGGACTGTCGGTTGACCCTCAAAAGATCGAGGCTATACTAGATTGGCCTAGACCAACTAATGTAACACAGATTCGTAGTTTCCTTGGATTAGCAGGTTATTATCGAAGATTTATTGAAGGATTTTCTAGCATTGCCAAACCTCTATCCAGGTTAACACAAAAGAAGGTAAAATATGAATGGTCTGAGGAAGTTGAGAATAGTTTCCAAGAACTTAAGAATCGATTAGTAACTGCCCCAATTTTGACTATTCCTTCAGGGACAGGAGGATTGGTGATTTAAAATGATGCTTCAAAAAATGGTTTGGGATGTGTGCTAATGCAAAATGTGAAAGTAGTAGCTTATGCCTCGTGATAATTAAAACCACATGAACAGAATTATCCAACCCATGACTTAGAATTAGCTGCTATAATTTTTGCTCTTAAGATTTGGAGACACTATTTATATGGTGAGACTTGTGATATTTATACCGATCATAAGAGTTTGAAATATATATTTACTCAGAAAGAATTGAACATGAGACAAAGGAGGTGGTTAGAATTGATGAAGGATTATGATTTAAATATTCATTATCACCCAGGGAAAGCAAATGTAGTAGCTGATGCTTTAAGTAGGAAGTTTATAACAAATTTAGCATGTCTCATTACAAATCAGGAACCTTTGTTAGCGGATTTGAGAAGTATGGAAATAGATGTACGTATTTATAGCAAAGGAGGAATAATCGCAACCTTAAAAGTACAACCCACGTTGATGGAAAGGATCAAAATTGCACAAGTAAATGACCCACAACTGAAGAAGATCAGAGAAGAGGTTATTGAAGGGAAAAGATTTGAATTTGCGAGACGGGATGATATATTGAGGTTTGGAAATAGAGTGTGTGTTCCACGTGATGCCCAACTAAAGAGACAAATTTTGGAGGAAACTCATTGCTCGAGATTTACATTTCATCCTAGAAATACCAAGATGTATAGAGATCTTTGAGAAGTGTTTTGGTGGAATAATATGAAAAGGGAGAGAGCAGAATTTGTATCTCACTGTTTGGTTTGTCAACAAGTAAAAGCTGAACATCAGAAACCATCAGGATTATTACAACCTCTACCTATCCCTGAATGGAAATGGGAACATATTACCATGGATTTTATGAAAGGTTTACCAAGGAGTTCAAATGGTAATGATTCTATTTGGGTAATTATTGATAGGTTAACTAAATTTGCTCATTTTCTTGCCATTAAAATTACCCATTCATTAGAAAAGTTAGCCAAGTTATATGTGCGGGAAATTATTAGGCTTCATGGAACCCCAATTTCAATTATTTATGATCGTGATCCTAGATTCGTTTCTCGATTTTGGAAAAGCCTACAAGCAGCCATGGGAATAAAATTGAATTTCAGCACCGCTTTTCATCCTCAAACAGATGGACAATCTGAGAGAACCATTCAAACCTTAGAGGATATGCTTAGGGCCTGTGTACTTGATTTGAAGGGGAATTGGGATGATCATTTACCATTAGTGGCGTTTGCCTATAATAATAGTCATCAAGAAACTATTCAAATGGATCCATATGAAGCACTATACGGTAGAAGGTGTCATTCTCCTATATGTTGGGTAGAAGTTGGAGAAAGAAAACTGTTGGGACCAGAATTGATTCAGATCACAACAGAGAAAGTGAAATTAATACAAGACCGACTTCGAATTGCTCAAAGCCGTCAAAAGAGTTATTTTGACAATCGACACCGACAATTAGAATTTCAAAAAGGAAATTATGTGTTCTTACGAGTATCGCCTTCAAAGGGAGTAATACGATTTGGGAAGAAAGAGAAGTTGAGCCCAAGATACATAGGACCTTTCGAAATCCTTAAAAAGATAGGAGCTGTTGCGTATAGAATAGCCTTACCACCTGAACTCTCTAAAGTACATAATGTGTTTCACGTATCAATGGTAAAGAAATATGTCCCAGATCCAACACATATCTTAAGTCACAAACCTCTTCAAGTTAGAGAGGACTTGTCATACATTGAGCATCCGGTAGAAATTTTGGACCATAAAGATCAAATATTACGGACCAAGATAATTCCATTGGTCAAAGTATTATGGAGAAATCATTCAGTTGAAGAGGAAACGTGGGAGCGGGAAGATGAAATAAAGGAGAGATATCCATACTTGTTTGTAAATTAATATGAGTCAAGTTTGGGGACCAAACTTTTCATAAGGAGGGTAGGATGTAATGACCCCACTTTTATGTGCTCATATGTATATAGTTTGTTTTTACACTCATGTGTTACTTACTATCTTATAAATGTTGTATTATTAGATATGTGATGTTATTGGCTATCAATATAATAAACTCCATTTTTAAATATGAAGAATCAATCGTAAATAGGATGAAATCGAAGTCTTATGACATATCTTAAGGTATATAATAAGTTTTGTGGTAGAAAATATAATTTTATGAAACTTGAGGGACTAAAATAAAAATACAAAAAGGGCCATTTTGTAAATAAAATATTTTCAAGGACCTCTAAGAAATATTGAAAATATATAGTGTGAAATTACCAAAATACCCTTCATGTGTGAAATGACCCTTATACCCTTATCACCATTCCACCACGTGCTAGTCACCTCCACCTTACACATGTCATCTCCAGAGAGAAAGCTAAAACACTTGTCATCATTTGGTGATGTTAGACTGCAAGACCACCCCGGAATGCGACACCCAAACGATGACTTGCCACCGTAATGATTGATCACTTAGACACATGTCAACACCGTAAGACTTTTGGAAACCTATAAATAGGGCCTTAGGGTTCATTTGAAATTCACACCAATTCCTTGAGAATTATAGGAAGGAAGAGAGATAGAAAGCTTGAGAAATATCTTAAGAAGAAGTTCTATAATTTCGAAGAAAGAATTCATTTCGTAGGTATGATTTTATTTAAATGTTATAATTCATTTTTGTAGTTTTAATTTCGTATTTTATAGCTTTACTTAGTAGTTATGCTGGTAAAATACACTAAAGACTTTACTAATCAAAACTTAAAATTTGGAAACAATCTAAATTTATTTTATTTTCAAAATATGTCAACTTGTTTGAAAAATATATATATACTCTTTTTAAAATGATTTTTGTAAGCAATTGCTCGTATTATGGAATCTCATTTAAGTAATTCCAAAGTCAGTCCCGGTGAAATTCTGTCTAGTTGAGATGGTATTTAAGTGGTGACCCTGTGACCCTCCATCTCTACCGACTGATTAGGAAGAACTATGAATTGAAATTCTTTAAATGCGATGAATGAATATTAAAAATTGAGAAAATGGTTTTAGTAACCTTTTTCAGCAAGATATTTTAGGATTAAAACACAATATTTATAATGGGGCTTTATTTAGAATACATAATTAAACCTTTATTGTATTTATTAGATTAGCGTGTTATCCAAGACTTAATATCTATATTTTCGAGCCTCTATTTTAGGTGAGTACTCTATGTCATTTCTTGCACATTTAAATTATATGATATTATGCAAACTATGTATTTTGTGAAATGCTTGTATTCTCAAAATGCATCTGATACCGATGATAGATTCATTTGTGCTATGTTTATATCTCTATATATAGACATACTGATTGAAATGAGTATTAAAAATGAGATTGAATATTGAAAATAGGATTCGGCCTAATGGACCTCTTTACTGACTGACCTTCCCAGCTGGGTTATCGCTGGTGTGCCCTAAATAAGGCGTTGTGATGAACTAGTTCGATTGACCCTCAACTACCGGGTTATAATACGGTAGAAGAATACGGTATTAGAGTGTACTTGGCCATTAAAATGTTATTATTGAAAGAAAAAGATATCACATTTGAATTATTGCATTCTTCTTCTTCTGAGCTATCCAATTGTGATATATATACTATCATTTCAAAATATATATCTATATACTGCAAGTTCCTATCCATATATGTATATGCCTTCTCTTTTGACTTGAATAGGTATCTATATTCTGAAAACCTTGGAATGTCGGGAGATTAAATCTTATTAAGCTTTTAGCTGACGTTGTATAAATAACGATTTTTCAGGAAATAATTAGATGGGAGGATGGAGTGTAGAAGGACTATGTTGAAGATCTAGCTTGAGGAGATCTTTTGTTATAATTTTAAATATAACGTTTGTTTTTAGGAGATAGATCATGTTTGGCTCTTTAGTAATAAGTTTTTAATTTTGGCATACGTTGTAATTCGTTCATACTTTAATATATACGAAGTTCCCTTTTAGAAAGCTCTGATGACGTAATTCCATTTTTTCAATAGTTTACGATTCATGACCATGTGAATGTATTTCCGTTGCATTTATTTTAAGAAATATTTTAAGTCCATAGCATTGAATGCCTTGGTGGAATGTCAAGACACTCATTCCCTACTACTATTGGGTTGGGGTCGTGACACTTTCAACCTTTCCTCCAACTCAATAATCCTAGACTCGAGTAAACGCCTAGTCTCCTCAAACTCTAAAATCTCCTTTTTCATGGACTCCATCAGACCACAGAGATTATCTCTCTCTTTCTCCACAAACTCTAGTTTATCCCTAAACTTCTTCTCTCGTGCCCTAAGATCCTCAATCAAACTATCATTATTTTCTATGGCATGCTCATTCAACTTAGATTGCAATTTTGAGTTAGCCTTTTTTACCTTCACCGTTTCGACATACAACTCATTAAACGCATTTTGCAATTCTTTCACATCAATCTCCTCCTAGTCACTCTCTTCACCCTCACTATCATGGGATTCACTCAAAACCTCCTCGGAAGTGTCATTCACATGAGTTGTATCGTCGTCGCTCACATGACATTCCATAAACGCAACAAAGTTACGCTCAATGGTAGAAATCTCCCCCTCTTCCGGTTCACTATCAGTTAAGGTGGCATTATAGACAACGGGTTGCTTGCCCTCTTTCTTGAGTCTAGTGGGACACTCCTTAACTTTGTGACCGTACCCTTCACACCCAAAACACTTATCCGACTCATCTCTCTTAGGCTTTTCAAACTTATCCTTAGAGGTGGGATCTACTTTGTTGTTCTTTAATTTTTCAAATTTCTTGGCATCTTTCGATTGCTTTTGAAACTTAATAAATTTTTTAAATTTCTTTGCCAACAAACCAACATCCTCTAAATCAGAATCGAAATCGGAATCCGAAACTTTAATTTCCTCCTTCTGGGTTTTAAAAGAAATACCATTTTCTTTCTTAGGCACTTGCTTGGATGTAATCATGTTGATTTCATAGATTTGTAAGTCACCTACAATCTCTTCTAGTTTCGTTGACTCTAACCTACCCAAGGAGTTTAAAATGGTCACTTTTGCATCAAACCTACTAGGCAATGACCTAAGAATTTTCTTAATGACACGGTTGTCAGGAATTTTTTCACCTAGGTTAAACGACGAGTTGACAATATTGGATAACCTAGCATAAAACTCATCAAAAGTCTCATTTTCTAACATTCTAATGGTCTCAAGCTGTGTAGTGAGATTTTGAAGTTTTGACGCCCTAACCGTGCTAGTGCTCTCATGAGTGAGTGCCAAAATATCCCAAGCCTCTTTTGATGTTTCACAAGTCATAATTTTGTTATATTCTTCACGTGTGACATGTGAAGCAATAACGTGCAGACCCTAAGACTTATATAATGCAAGTCGTTGTTAAGTTTCGGTTTAAGACTCAACAGGCTTTAAAATAGTGAGCTTACCTACAATAGTGACTGGGGGTGTCCAACCTTTTTCAACTGCAAGACAAACTCACTCATCAATAGATTTTAAAGAACATCTCATTCTCATCTTCCAATAAGTGTAATTAGTGCCATAAAAAATAGGAGTTCGAGAAAATTCATTATATCCAGAATTCATCTTTGAAAACACACGGGATCGCAGAACAAATAAAAATGTTTTCTAGCTCTGATACAAATTTGAGAAACGTGTGTGAGTGGCCCAATATGTGTGTTTTCAACAAAACCATTTTTTCTTCGAAAAAGATCCAACTTTTAATTATGCACCAAACCAAGTTATGAAATCCCAATTTTCACTTTAAACCAATTTTATCTTGATTAATCCTAAACATGCATCTAGTGATTAAAGGAAGTAAAGTAAAGTAAAGAATACTCACAATGCCGAATGTATGAGGAAAAAACCCGAAACGGGAAAACAACCTCGGACAGCCCAAGCCAGACAATCACTATGAATAATGGTTTTACAAAGACAGATTAGCCTTACACTAAGACTCGATCCCCACGGGTCTTGATGCTTCTTCTGATCTTCAACCGTTCTTCAATAGTGCCCATGCAGAAATTCTTTCTTCCACGATCTTTGTCCATAACACACACGTCTACGTATGTCTCGGTGTCCACCGATATGGCTTTGATACGTCTACGATGTCGAACACGATGTCCGTCGCTTCTTCACCGCAAAACCCTTTGTGTTCAATGTGTAGAACAAACAACTTTGGTGCAGCAAGATCACGTAAACATATAAGAATGATAACTCGGATCTTTGCAAACTCTAAGGATGTGTTTATTCTTTGTAAACCTTAGAAAACATGTGCAAACAAGGTTCTGGTTCGTAAAACTTTTTTCCAGAAAGCACACTTCTGAAATTATGATGCAAACATTGTTTAAATAGGATTTCAATGCTGCCTCAAAAAATGTGTCATTCGAACGACTTAAGCATGTCGTTCACGCGACATTGTATCTCGTTCGAACGAGATCCAATGTCGCTCGAGCGACCTTGCGAAAGTTTGACTTTCTTTGACTTTCAGATAAAAATGTCTCTTAACAAAGAGATTCAAATTAGTCAAACTCTATTTCACGCTTATCATCATAAAATGAAGTTTAAACCATTAAAACACTTTTAAAACATTTAAAATCATTTTTCTATATAAAAATTACATCCTTATCTTTTATAAAATAATTCCGAGCACCATTAATTATATGCATTCATACCTGAGTGATCGCGGAATGAAATTAACTTTTGAAGATGCGTAAACTTGCACCAAATAAACATCGACATGATTATTTCTTTGTAGCTTTGCCGCAATGTCTTCAATTTCTTCAATACGTGATAGACCAAGTGGAATCTTGACAAATAAAATTCTCTCTATGACATATTACAAACACAGTTTTGTTCACGGAATTAAGTCAAAACAATACTGGGACTCAATTTGAAATTTATGTCCTTACAATCATTAATGAGGTGAGAAATTTATCTAATTATCTTATCATATTATTGTTTCCCATTTTGTTTCTCTAAAAATTCCATATTTTATTTGGTTTAACAAATTAAGTTGTTTACATGTTGCATACTCGAACTAATAATGATAGAGATAATATGTATCTTTTCGTATTTGAAACGAGTTTTTAATCTTAGTAGAGATTGCAAGTTATACTTACTTTGCTATAGAAGTATTTAATTTTGATGCAAGGATTTCTTAAAGAATAAACTATAAGTAATAATAAGATTATTTTCTTTTGTTCTTGGGAAATCAAATCGCCATTAGTTTTTTTTTATAAATCCTCAAATTTTAATTTTCTTATAAAATGTTTGTCTACACTTGAACGTGAAGGATATGTTCTAAAGAATCTTTTGATGTATATTTTGTCAAAGTTTATGGTATTACTTTTGATGTTTTTTTATAAAATACAATTTAGACAGATTTCTTATAAAGATTCTTTTGATCCTGCATCATAATCGTAACCATATTGATTAAACTCATTAATATTGTACAAAATTAAATCTGGACTCCCTTTAATATTTTCGTGGATAATATTTTTGTAATATCTCTTATAAATCATGATAGTCGAGTTGTGATCTTAAGGTATTATGATGTCTGATATAAGGATGACCTATGTAAGTGGGAAATTATGAGAAACTTTCCTTAGAGTTGACCTACATAGATCATATAATTGTCATTGACAAGTATTTATTGCTTTAAAGAAAATTAAAATGTCAAATTCATTATGAATGGTGAAATTAGTGGTAGTAGAAAGTCATGAAATATGGTTCTAAAGGAAGGTATGGTACTTATCCCATTACCGATAACTTTCTTGAATACTTGTTCTTTTAGTTGTTAGATTATCTAAACAATAAAGAACAAATAAATGATCAACCACTAAATGATAGAGTTGTCACCGTGAGAGAAATGTGGATAAAATCATAAGGAATAGTATTAAGAGGATCCTAAAAGGTCTACTATCCTGAATAATTATGTGGTGTATTTGCATGAACATGAATTTGACGTAGGGATAAATAATGACCTGGTTTCATTTTTCACAATTCATAAGAAGTGAAACTAATGGACTACAACTAAGTTTAGAATCTCGTTGAATTACATATTTGATGAACTAAATTCTAGTACGAGGGGGTCATCAAGACCAAACGTGACACTAACAGTAATTAAAAGAGATACAACTGAATTGTGGTAAAATATTTCACTATTAACGAAAAAAAGGTTATAAAATAAACCTTCTCAATTATATCTAAGGACATGGAATTCTTATGACATTAGTAGCTCATTATTATTGAGGGTTACGTTAAGTAGATGTGAAAATTACTCTGGAGTTTAATAAACCATGTTTCTATGTTTAAGAGATCATTTCATAAACATAAGTTTCCCACATGACGTATTTTAAGAAATAATATCATACTTTTAATCATTGTGTATTTGTATACACCTTAAGATAAGTGGGAGTAAGTTTATATATTTCTCTATATACAAGCACGGACATAGAAAGTAGAGAATCAAAATAATTTTTTATGGGTTTAAGAGTTGCGTATTAAGTAATGAGATACTTAAAAGACTATATGCTCACATTTATGATGTATGTGTTCATTTAAATATGAACAATTATTGTGACTCATATTTACTAGTTGTACGGATGGTATGAAGTTTAATCTTGCTTAAGTATATTTTTTTGGTTTATCAACCAATATAATGAAGGAGTGCAACCCAATCCATCCATTAACTATTTTGAAAGATAAGTTTGTAGCATGCTTGATGCTACAACTTATGTATTTTATAAGCGTGACTTCATTTCGGTACTTGGAGTTGTCAACACTATTATCAAGCCGTGAAATAGTATAATAATGTCGTTGTAATCTTATTTATGAATTTTTTTTAAGTATTCCTAAAGTAACTAAGCACATTGAATGAAATACCTATCAGTGAAAGAAGAAATTCAAAAACAAAAGAGTGTCAATTGATCACATTAGTACGAGTGATAACATAGCAGATCCTCTTACGAAAGGACTATATCCAAAGACCTTATGGAACGTGTCATTGATATGGGTCTTGATTAGTAAGATTATGATTGCTATTTGGTTTAGTTGTTTGAGACTGTACTTGAATTCAATAAAAGTGCTTCTGATATCAATTATTTCTATCTTTTGTGATTGCATGCATATGATTATGAATTATTATTGACAGAAATAATCCTTATTTAAAATGACATTATGAGGCCATTATGAAACCCAATATTAATGGATTAGTTAAATGAAAAATTGGTGTTATGGTACTTGGAAGGAACCATACTCTTGAATCACATGAAACCGCCATGACTCGCATCCGTGAATTTTTTTATTTAAGCAAACTATATTTATCAGTTATTTTTCACCTTATGGTACCTAATTTAATTATGAGGATTATTAAGACCAAGTGGGAGACTGTTGGAAATTAATAATGTAGTCCGAAATTAATTATTTAATTTCAATATATTAAAATCCGAAATTATGAATTTCCCATTTATGTGGTCTTGATAAATATCAAATAATTAATTAGGCACGTGATAAATACAAATAATAAAGGATTGGGTTAATCTTATCTGTTAGTCACATGATGGTTAGTGGTATTAGTGGGAGACTTGAAAAGACTCTCATCTTGACTAGGATTTTGGCCCCATTCCCCCTTAAAATAGAGAACCCCTACACCATCTAGGGAGAGAAAATTCTATTTGTTCATACTTTGTCATAAAATTCGTGGAACATAAGAAGACAATTTATGGGTTGTTATTCAAGGGATTCAAAGGAGATTTTAATAGGAGCATTCAAGTCACTTTATTCCAATCAACTGCGATGGACAAAGGTTTGTTATTTAATTATAGTTATATAAAATAATTAATCTTTTGAAAACATGAAGATCCGAGATCTTTTTATTAAGAACAATTGTATGCTATTAAGTGTTGGTGATTAATATTAGGGTGTTCTTAAGAATGATTTCATATAAGCGATATCTTTAGAGGCTTATGTACTTGGGAGAAATTTTGATAGAATATGAAGAATATTCGGTGCCTGTGATGAAGCGATATAAGTGAAAGATTTAATTATTAGTCTAAAGGATATGAATATTGAGAAGGAATCTATGTATTTCAACCAATTTTTGGAAGTTTTTTTTATTAAGAAGATTTTATGAAATCAATTGTATGTAAGAGGGTATCCAAAAGAATGATAGGAGTAGACATGAAGGTGTACTTAGAAAGAACAGATCCACTATACAGAGAAACTTTTATGGTATCCATGATGAAATATTTATGGATTCAGTTATTCACTACCAATCATTATAATCACATTAGGTTTGAAAAATAGATGTAAAGAATGCATTCTGGAATGAAAGTTTTGATGTGGAAATTCACATGATGTAATAAGACAAGTTCATAATTGTATTCTAAGAGAGAAAGGTTTGAAATCTCAACAAGTCACCTCCATAAGCATTCGAGACTTAAAAACATCCATTTAGACTAGGCAATTAAATAGTTTTATTTCGATGAATTATTAGATAATTCATTTGGATAATAAAATTGACAAAAATGAGGGAGCATTTTTGATAATTTACGTTTATGATATACTCCTCTTCAGGAGATATGTGGTTGCATTATTGGGAATAAGATTGTCTATTTCCATCTAATTTTATATAAAAGACTTGGGACAAATTAGTCTCATCCTTCGGATATATCAAATGCATGATCTCAAGAATAGGATGTTGGTCTTGTAATAAGATACTTACATCAATAATGTTCTCAACGAATTTGGATTGCATGATTACAAAAAGGATGAATTACTACCAGAAATGGAATCAATCCATTTAGAGATCATAGTCTTAATCCACCTGATTAAGTAGCGATGATGAAAGACATCCTTATGTTTTGAAAATCTAATCCTTATGTATTACATATTATATAATATATTCTAATTTCTAGATGGACTGGTCAACATAACATATTTTAGTATAATCCAAGAAAATAACACTAGAAAATGGTAAATTATAACACCACGACCCAAATTTATGGGTCCCCTATGGGTCAAACCGATCTGGCCCATTGCGTTT
Source organism: Sambucus nigra (assembly GCA_949130495.1). Lineage (NCBI taxonomy): Eukaryota > Viridiplantae > Streptophyta > Magnoliopsida > Dipsacales > Adoxaceae > Sambucus > Sambucus nigra. The sequence goes on from OX422219.1 coordinate 171,250,865, forward strand.
AAGTGTGAAGTGATGTGAGATATGCTAGATAATGATTTTAGTCCATTTAAATTGATTATATCTATTAAAAAAGCATGCAATCTTTATCCCCTTTATTTTATAGCTTTTTTACCAAAACATTTCTTCATTCATTGACCGACTATTTAATTTTGGAAAAAATCACATTCCTTTATTACACTTTTTGTGTCCATCCTCTTTTTCCATTGAAAATAACCTTTTACACTTTAAGACTTCCATGAATCTAGCATTTTGTATAAAAATATCATTTTAACACACACACATAGGGTATGAAAATAATTATTCAGGCTTACATGCTAACCTCATCTTGTAACCACAATAAATAATTCCGATGCCCAGTTATAAATTTTTAGCTCTTTATTACCTATTAACACATGTCTTTGTCACCATGTTACCATGATAAACATGTTTTATATCTTCTATGTATGATTAGCCACCCATAACTTATCATTTACTCCCTTAAGCATTCGTTTACAAGATTATTTAATTAATTATGGGCCATGGGTTTGAAAATTTCCTTTGTTACATAATTACCCATATATTTCAATTTATACGTTTTTAAACCCGTAATATCACACACACACACACACACACACACACACACACACACACATATATATATATATATATATATATATATATATATATATATATATATATATATATATACAATTTTTAAACATTTATATTTCTCTGGAATTTCTAAATTCCATGACCTTCCAATTAAACTTTTTATATCCTAGAGTTAATCGTATCCCATTTATGTTTACGAGCTTTCACCATCTTCCATAAATGCCACAAACATTTCTTCCATGGCTAGTGTTTTTTGGGTCAAAACATAAGTCTCAGCCCGGAGATCGTATCGTTCTTATGTTTTCCCGGTACTCCTTTGCCAAAACTCTTTCACGATTCATTAAGTTCATCTCCTTGCGTTCCAACCACAGTTTATATGAAATTACTCATCTTACCACCATTCTTATTACTGGCTGAAATATGTCATTCAGTTTCTTTTTCAAAAAAAGATTTATATTCACCCCTTAGGCCATTTAACCCAACATAATTACCACCTTATTACTTACATTATCATATTTTTCACACATTTTGACTACCTTTGTTCATTTAGTCCTTAAGGTTTACTTATTTCTAAATTTTAACCCACTTTGTAGATTTTACCAAGATGAGGTAACTCTTGCATTGCCAGGTTTGGGGACCATTTATCATTTTTAGTTCTATTTTTTATACATGCAACCAAAAATTTCCTCATAAAAACACCGCATCTTTGGTGTAAAGGCCTTAATTTTCCCAACCTTTAGGATTCGTCACCCAACATAGGTTAAATCATGCATTACTTTATAATGTTACCAAATTTAGGTCAAGTTATCATGATTTATCATTTGAACCCATACTATTTTCATTTTCAATGTTTACTAGGTTTATCCTAACACTTTAAGTGTTATGAAACATTTATATCAATTTGTTACATATTAAGGTTTATTATCAAATTGAACTTTTAACATTTCCATACACAACAAAAGTTTTACATACTCAATTTTAATCCAACAAGTTATGAAATAACATTTTTCACATTAAATGATAACTCTCTTAGTACATTAATTCATCACATGAAATAAAACTTTTCTACATAAAATAATAAACGTTTTACATGCGTCTTTCACAAAAATACCATTTTTTATATTCTGAAATTCGTAATGATTTAAATAATATAATTTTATTCTACATTTTCTCATTATCTTCATGAACTATCAATACTAATACGATAAGTATCATGTTTGAATAGTATATTTTTTATACCATATTTGTAAGCATCTCATGACCCGAAGAGAACTGAATGAAAGCACTCCATATCAAGTAAAAGATTTCAACCCCAGCTAAACAGACACCAATCATGGAAGTAATAAGACAATGTATTCTAAAGAGATGAACCATGTCATTGTTGGTGTAAATAATTTTATCATCACCTTTATTTTTACTTCTTTGCATTTACTTCTTATTTATCATTTATTGTCTTCAACTGGATCTCATTAGCTTAGATGAAATCTTGAAACCAATTTTAGACGATAACAAAATGGCCCCATCTATGTAAAAGACTAAAGTCAAGTTGTTTCTTCCTAATTTCTAATTGAGGAACTTTAGGAATTTCTATAAAACTCCCCCAAATTTCTCCATCAATCATCTCTCTAATGAAATTGGCCGATTCTCTTGATTTTATTTTAAATACCAAGTTTACTTTTTGATTGTCTAATTTTGTGTAATCTAAACCTGTATACATCGATTTCCAGTCTAAAACATTTTATCCATTTATAATCTTGTAAGTATCCATTCATACAATGTTTTTTAGGGAATTTTGTTAAAAATGCTTGCACCTAGAAACTAGTTGGGAGAAAGACCATGAACTACCCTCCACCCATACTGAAATAGGGGATCTAGCAAGATTTTTGCACAAATTCATCAAGATCCAAAAAGCTATGCAAGGAAACATGAGGAAATTCACCCAAGATGTACCACCCTCACAGAGCCGACCAGTTCATCCATAAGTAGCTCTAATAACACCAGTTGTGGAAAATATCATTTATAAATGTAGGGAATCACCTCATCCTAGTCCATACAATGATATGAGGTAAGAGAACAAACGTAAAGCAGTGGAAAACCCAAGGAGACTTAAGCTGGATTCAGATACATTGAGATATTCTCAAATAAGCGGATCAAAATGTGAAGCATCCCCTCTATCAACTGGGTAGAACCTCGACCATGAGTTCAACTAGGGATGATAATGAATAAACATAATCAAATGAACACACAAGTGCTTTTGAAGTGGAGTTTTAGTATTTGATATATTTAAAAGAATAGGGACGGGATCACATCCTCACCATGAAGAAAGTGCAGGACGAAAAGATTATAGAAGATAAGGGGATGAGGAAGCAAGATATAATTCTGGAGAGTCATTCTAGTTTGAATTAGGTGTCCAAAGAAGTTAGAGCTTGACTGAAAGTCAGGGACGAGATGTTAAAATTATACAGATGGTTAAAGCCCAACCATGAAGGGTATCAATAAAATGAATATAGGATTTTCTGGGTTCGCATCAAGATAAAAAAATCCACTCCAAAGGGGATTTGTATAGGGATCTCCATTTACAATGTCCATGATAAGATATCCCACCCTAGAAAAATTTAATCAACCTGTGATCGCCCCCGTTATTTTAGCACCCCGCATTTTTTTAACATTTTAAGTTACACATGTGCATGAAATTTTAATTTAATCGAAAAATCAATTGGCATCGATAAATATTAATTAGTAAAGGATTTATATTTATATATTTTTTTATTTACTTGTGTGATAAGTAAATGACATTATTTAATTTGGTTACGTCATAAGTGAGTTAAAGTGACTAGTTTATTGGCATTTTATTCGAGAAACACATGTAGATTCGTGTCAAACATGAGAATTTTTTTTATGTTAGATGAATCGGATGGTAGTTTTGACTGCACCGATGTTCTGGAATGGGTCGAAATAGTCCATAATATGTACTCGGGGATTATAATTGGGTTTTATGGGATTTTTAGACTAAATAGGTCTCGTACAAGGGCATACAAGATATTTTACCCTAGGGGCTGACCCTAATTCAAAATTAAAGAGTTTAAGATTAATATTGAATCAAGGATTATAGATTGGGGTAGCTATCATCCATCAAAAATGGCTAGGGTTTATGAATATGTGATAAAAGAGAAGAGAAAGTGAGAAAAAAATAAGGAAGAAAGGATTTGGGGAGGAAAGCTGTCATCTTCGAGTTGAAGATCGTTACCAGAAGACGAGTTTGAAAAAGGGAAAACTCAGAATCCATCACCTTTAAGGAAATTTTTTCCATTCTTTGATAATCATGTGTAGTTTCATTTATTCATGCAACTTTAGTGTTGAATAACATGATTTTCAGGTTTGGAAACTAAGATAAAATTCGGGTTTTAAATTATAGGAATGATGGGAGATGAATATAATGATGATTCTATGATGAATCTAATTTAATATGTAAAGAAATATAAGTTCTTGGATGAATTAAGAATAATAAATCAATTCTTGAAACTAAGGTTTAGTATGGCATGAATTCTTGATTTAATTCGTTATTCGATGAATCAGATGTTTTTCAGGATGTTTTTTACATAGAAAACTGTTGGATTATGTTTTGGGACGTATCGGGGTTCATGAATGGGGGTTGGTAAAGGTTAGGACCACTATGGATGAATAATAGAGGTGAAATCCAGTCATGTGTTCATGTCGGCAGCCCAACAGAAGCAAACTTGTTTGCTAGGAGGAGCAAATCGATTTGCCAACCGAATCGGTTCGATCTTTTCAGTAATCGAGTTCAGTTATGTTGGCCTGATACCTTTGCTTTATGTTGGATTTTTGGACCATTTGAGGATTGGTCATTGAATCTTAGGTCCAGGGATGAGTTTACGTTTCTGGGAATTTAGTGTGAGGTTTAGGAAGTGTCATAGCGTAATCGAGGATGGATTCCTTGCAAGTAAAATACGTGAATATGTCAGTGAATGTTCATGGGTTGGAATTGGGAAATCGAGTTGGGATTTTAGGATGGCTAGGCTAGTGCTTGGTTAGGATATATGTTAGACATACGTATATAATCAGAGAGTTAAACTATAAGTAAGGTTATACTTAAATAAGATCGGGAAGTCAGGTTAGAATTTGGGATTCAGTGGGCTAGCACTACAAGGGATGTTGTGTACGTTAGCCGAATTTTTTTATATAAATATATACGTGTCAAGTGTGATAAGTATTTATATGTTTATGTGTGATTTATTTATGTTGACATACCTACTCTAATATGCTATCGCGGGAGATTGCACATAATGGGAGGTCCACCCTATTGTTGATAAACACCTGTTTGATTGTTCCTCAAGTCATAGTACTGTCGCATGACCACTATCCACATGTGAGTATAGGTTTTGGTTTTAAGTCCATCTTGGGGTAATCTTGTATGGTTATGACCCATAGATGTATGTTTATGACTGCCTCTGTTATGTCTTTTCCATTTGGGACCGGTGGTTCGATTCTAACCCAATGATCCAGGATTGGTACGTGACATACTTGGTGCCTGATAGGATACTAGGGTTGCATCCAAGAGATCTATCTCGGGGATGCTATGTATATACATATAAAAAATGATATATGTATATGTGTTTAAATGATTCTATGAATATCAAGGTATAACTAGTGTATTGTTACATTGCCCATGTTGTGTGACAAATATCATTGAGAAGCCATAGGTAAAGTTTATGTTTTAGCCACCTGGTACATAGTTTGAGGTATCGCATGGGCAACATGGATGGGCTAGATGTTTAGAAGATCAAAGTAGTTTAAGGATGGTTAGACTCGTTAGGCTAGGTAGCATAACTGGGTGGTTAAAATATAAGCATTAGTTTCTCACTGTAGATGAGGGGTGAGGGTAATCTCATGTGAGTGAGACACTAACTGAACATGGATATTTCTTACTGTTTTATTATTATTTCATTTAAGCACTTGCATTTGTTTTTCGATTGTTTTGGGCGCTGACCATTGTCAAAAATATTTTTAAAAGTGCACAACCATAGGTTCACTAGGGATAGCCTTTTTGTAAGGACCTAAAACATGATTAGGAAGTTTAGTTACATGATTAAGTATAACTTATGATTTATAAGTTTGGTTATGAGTGTTAAGCATGTTAATTATCATGTTTAGGGGATACATACTCATGTGATATACATATGTTGTTTATATTTGATGATAATTGAGCTTATGATCGGGGATAACATGTTTATAAAATATGATTACTTATGTGGTTAAATGCATCATTGTGTTTATAGGAGTAAACTAGGGTGTTGGTGCGAAATTGGCAATGCTTGGACACCAAATGTGAAAGTTTTGAGATTTTTGGTAAATTTCTACTTTCCTGTTCGAGCTTAAATTAGGCATATTAATTTTATGATTTGGGAAAATACAAAATACAAAATATGTATATATATGAGTTATCTACGCATAAACTAAATTAGGGAGTAAATTGGGGCCCGTAATAGGGAGTTATGGTTATTTTACAAAGCCAGGAGAAATCTGACAGTAGTGGAATTATTTGATTGGACCTTTCGTCGAAACAATCATGTGTTGCCATAATACTTATGGCTATTCGACCCCTTATAATGTGTGGTATGAATAAAAATTAGATGTATATCTTCTTCCTCATAATAAAGGATAAGGTTTGAGAGATTTTTTCCTAAGGACAGAGAAAAGGGGAAGTTAAGGAGAAAATTTTTTTGGAAAATTTCAATAAATCGAGCAGTTTTCGTAAGGTAATTTACCTCTTTCTTAAAGTTGGTCACATGAACGAGTTTTACACTTTGTATATTTTTGTTTCTGACTTTGATAAAAATTTGAATGATACCCAAATTATTTAATTGTATTAATACATGGATGTCTTTAGAACATATTAATGAATGCGTGCTAGGATAGTAAATGTTTACTTTCAAGTACTAGATTTGCATCATATTCTTGTAAATCTTTTTTATTTTAGAAATTCATGTATATGATGTGTGTATATACTAAAAAAAAGCTTAGTATGTGTTTCCGTTATTGATACTCGAGGTAACAGTTGTGTATGCTTAAAAAGGTTAGGTTATGCTTTAATGTTCTATTTCGACCTAGTTGTGCTAAATATGATATAAATCATGGAATACTTATTTAAATAGAGTGATTCCAGTTAAAGAGGTTAGATTACATATATATTAGTATAAAATAATCGAAGATGAGAGTAAAATACCTATTGGTTGGGCCTGGGGGTTGCTTTGAAGTTGGAGTTTTGTTGTCATTTTTTGGTGAAACAATTTGGAAAATGTTGTAACAAAATGTCCATAACATTGTCTAGGGAATTCGTAATTTAATTTCATAAATTGCACTAGAACCCTAATGAATAGGGTGTTATACAAATTTTAAGTATCATATTTAATTCCTTTTTAGTTATTTTAGATTGACCAACTGATGTGATGTGTTATAGAGTTTAATGTTATTTGGGGTATTCAAATACTAAAGATGTTGAATTGATAGGTACGGAAGCAACTAATACTACCATACCAAGGAAATAGATTCGGAATTAATCTTAGTACCTACTTAAGGAGAGTGACACGCCTTATGAAATATAAATGCTTACATTTTCATATGTAAATGTGTAGTTAAATACATCTATTGGAATGCTTATGGAGTGATGTGGTATGTATGAATACATGTGTTGGAATGCTTATGGAGTGATGTGGTATTTATGAAACATATGCACATGATTAAAAATGTTAAGGGAAGTTATCTACTGTTATGGACTGTGACGGGTCCTTTATCTAATGTTAGGGACTGTGGTGGGTCCTACGGGATGTGGCAGTCCCGTTAATTCAACTTAAAAGTTTGTGTACTCGGGCCTAATAAAGGGATGTGGTGGTCCCCATTAATCGGGTTTTGGTTTATTAAATTGTGGAAGGTTTAGGATGGGGAGAGTTTCACAATTCCTATTGGGTTATAACATTAGAAAAATTATTATTCAAATTGTTTATATTTGTAAAATGCGTGTATATGGTCATTAACTAAGCCTTTATAACTTACACTCCTATAATGTTTTGTTTCAGGCGTGCCTATCATTGGAGTTCACGACCAAGTTAGAACCTAAAATGGGGGAGTGACGGATATCTAATATGGGTTGAATATTAATAAGGTTTTTGTGTTAATGTTAAACAAATGAACTTGTATATGTAAAGTTGTTTAGTACTTGTAAGTTATATCTAAATATAGTTATGTTTTCATCTAAGCATGAATTTGAAAAGAAAAAAAATCTTGTGCCATTTATCGAGAGATTGAAAGTAAGGTATTGTTTAAAAAAAAACTATGTCTAAAAAAAGATTATTTTAACTTAATTAAGGGAGGGCGTGATTATTAGGTTCTGGAGAGGGTGTGAGGGTCTAGATTGGTAGCGGACAATAGAAAGTGAGTTGCTATGTGTCGGGATTTTCACTAACAATGTTAATGTTAAACTGTTGCTATAGTATTTTTTTTGAGTTAATTATATTGAAGTGAGTGATGGATCCACATGAGACGCATGATATAGCAGAGGGTGAGGTGTCCTATGTACCTAATAGTCAGCAAGGACAGATTAATATTTAAGTGGATGAACTAAAGCTACAACAACAACCTATTGTTGACATGTGAATAATATTACGTGTTCTGGCACAACTAGTGGAACAAGCGAGAGGTGGAGAACATGGTGGAGATAGGGATAAATTGAATAAGAGGATCATGAAATTAAATTTTCTGTCATTTACAGGGACTACTGATCCGTTAGTGGCAGACAGGTGGATTAGAAAGATGGAAACGATATTCAAGGTGATTGGAGTGCAAGATGAACAAAAGGTTTTGGTAGTAACCTTTAGATTAGAGGATTATGCAAAGTTATGGTGGTATGCTACAAAGAGGTTACTTACTTCAATTAGGGGAGTGTTGCTAACAAATCCTCCACAAATTACATGGGAAATTTTTTTGAATGTGTTCTTTGAAAAATATTTCCCAAGGCTTTATAGGAACGAGAAAGAGGAAGAATTTATCATGCTAAAACAGGGGAACCGAATAGTGGAAGAGTATGAAACTTTGTTAATATCCTTATCTCGATTTTCACCTATTTTAATGAGGATAAAAGAAAGTAAATGTGATCGGTTTTGACTAGTTTTAATGTAGATATAAAAACCATGGTTGCTAATATGAAGCTCACAGATTCTGTGGACTTAGTGGATAGATATATGGTGTCCGAAAAGTTAATGAAAGAAATGCAAGCTGAAAATTCGAAGAAGGCTAGACAATATAGTACAAAATCATATGGATGGGAGCCGGTAACCTCAACTCAGAGTGAAGCATTAGGAGTACCTAAGAGTCAAGGATTTAAAAATAGTATAAATTCACCTGGAAGATTTTAACCTCAAGATGGAAGGACTTGAATGAGTCGGTCAGAAAATGAATTTGTGTTGGGGCCAAGGACTATGTTATATTATAGGTGTTGTGGTAAATGTCATATGTCTCGAGAGTGTACAATAGTTGAGACGACAACTTTATGTTTCCATTGTCATTAAATAGGGAAATTATGGAAGAATTTTCCAGTGATGGGAGCTACAACATCAGTTGGGAGTGTGGCAGTATGATGTAGGAGTTCTACAAAAAATGTACCCAGGGGAGGTAGAGGAGATATATTGAAAAGTCAAGGTCAAGGGAGAGTGTTTGCACTGATGCAATAATATGCACAAGCTATGCCTAACGTAGTGATAATTACACTTGCTATTGGTGATAACGATGATTATGTGTTGATAGATCTTGGTTTTTCACATTCTTTTGTGTCTTTTTTTGTCTGTTGCATATTAATAAACCATTATCATCATTAGATTCTGTTTTAGCAATTATTACTCCAGTGGGGGATTGGTTTTTATTGATAGGGTGTGTAGGGAGTGTGTGGTGCGAGTAGGTGAAAAAAGTTATTGGTTGACTTATCACCTCTCGATATATGTGACTTTGATGTAATATTGGGTATGGATTGGTTAGACTCATATCATGTATGTTTAGACTTCCTTAAAAAGGAGGTAGTGTTTCGATTACCATGCGAACCTGAATTTAAATTTATTGGGGAAGGAGATGTCACTCTAACGTCTTTGATTTCTGCTATAAAATGTTATGAACTACTAAGGAAAGGATGTGAGGGTTATCTTACTCATGTGGTGGACACATGACAAGAGGGTAGAAAACTATCATATATACCAGTACTTAACGAATTTACAAATGAATTCCCAGAATAACTCCCAGGGTTGCCACTAGACCGCGAGGTAGAATTTATGATTGAGTTGGTTTAAGGAACCACATCAATATCTATTGCATCATATCGTATGGAACTGCAGAAATAAAGGAACTAAAGATACAACTGCAACATTTGTTAGATACTGGTTTTATAAGGCCTAATGTATCAGCATGGGGAGCCCCTATATTGTTTATGAAGAAGAAAGATGGAACCATGAGACTGTGCATCGATTATCTTTAATTGAACAAGGTGACTATTCATAACAAATACCCACTACCCCACATTTATGACTTGTTTGATCAGTTGCAAGGAGCCAAAGTATTTTCCAAAATTGATCTCAGATCCGGATATCATCAGTTGAAAGGGAGAGATTGTGACATTTCAAAACTTGCTTTTCATTTCAAGTATGGATATTATGAATTTATTGTCATGCCGTTTCGGTTAATAATTGCACCGACCGTATTCATGGACTTGATGAATCACATTTTTCACCCATACGTGGATTCTTTTGTTATTGTCTTCATTGCTGATTTATTAATATATTCTCATAGCAGGGAGGATCATGAGCACCATCACATATTATTTTACAAACCTTACGAGAGAAGCAATTATATGCTAAATTTTATAAATTTAAATTTTAGCTAGATAAAGTAGTATTTTTGGGGCATGTTATTTTTGCTGATGGCATTTTTGTTGATCCTAAGAAGGTGGAAACAATAATGAATTGGGAAAGAACAACTAGTGTGATAGAGGTAAGTAGTTTTCTGGAATTGGCTAGATATTATAGGATATTTATGCCGAGGTTTTCTTCTATTACATTGCCATTGACTAAGATTACTAGAAAGTAGAACATGTTTGTGTTGAGCGATGATTGTGGAAAAACCTTTGAAAATTTAAAGGGTAAGTTGACATCAACTCTAGTATCGACGATTCCAATGGTTATAGAAGGTTTAATCACTTATAGTGATGCCTCATATTAAGGACTGGTTTGTGTATTAATTCATCATGGAAAGATAATTGCTTTTTATTCTTGACAATTAAAGATACATGAATGTAACTACCCTACACATGATCTTGAGTTGGCTGCCGTAATTTTTGCACTAAATATCTGGAGACATTACTTATATGGTGTTAGTTGTGAAATTTTTACTGACCATCGAATTTTAAAATATTAGTTTACTAAAAAATATCTGAACTTGAGACAAAAAAGGTGGATTGAAGCCATAAAGGATTATGACTGCACAATACATCATCATTTGGGTAAGGCTAATGTTGTTGCTGATGCTTTGAGTAGAAAATGTCTAAGTTATAGTATCTTGTATGTATTGTATTCGAGTTGACCTGCTAAGAGATCTAGCTTTAATGGGGGTGGAATTAAATTTAAATGAGTCTTGTGGAATAGTGGCACATTTAAATGTTAGACCAACATTGATAGATAGTTATAAGTAGGAGATACAAAATTGGAAAACATTAGAGACAATATGAAAAAGGGAAAAGAAAATGAATTTTCTACTTGTGATGATGACATTTTTTATGTATGATAATCGTTTGAGCGTACCTAATGTGCATGATTTAAGGAAAAAAAATTCTAGAATAATCCCATTGTTCGTTATATGCTATGCATCAAGGGAGCACAAAACTGTATACATATTTGAAACAATGTTAATTGTGACCGAGAATGAAACATGACATTCCAAATTTTGTTCTACATGTCTAATTTTCCCACAAGAGAAGGTGGAGAATCAGAAGCCTAGTGGCTTATTACATTCCTTACCTATTCCTGAGTGCAAATGGGAGCATTTCACTACAGATTTTGTCACGGGTTTACAAAAATCATCACAGGGGTTTGATTCCATTTGGGTTATCATTGATAGATAGACTAAGTCCTCACATTTTCTTCCTGTTAAAACTACTTACTCCATGGATAGATATGACAATATATATATGGATGTGATAATTATATTGCACGCTGCACCTGTTTCTATTATCTCTGACCAAGATCCTAAGTTTAATTCTCACTTTTGGCATAGTTTACAATAAGATTTAGGGACTTAATTAAAATTTTGTACAACTTTTAATCCTCGGACTGATGGGCAGTCAAAAACAACAATCTATACACTCGAAGGCATGATACGAATTTGTGTATTGGAGTTTAAGGGAAGTTGGAATGAAAACTTGCCACTAATAAAGTTTTCTGATAATAATAATTATCATTCGACTATTGAGATGGATCCTTATGAAGCTTTGTATAGGAGAAAGTGCAGAACTCCAGTGTGTTGGACAGAAGTAGGAGAACGAAAACTACTTGGCCCAGATTTTGTATAGCAAACTAATGAGAAGATAAATATTATCCATAATCACTTAAAGGTTGCACAAAGTAGACAGAAAAATTATGTGAACAACCGAAGGAAATAATTTAAATTTAAGGAAGGTGATGGAGTATTCCTACGTGTTTCTCCTTGGATAGGGGTTATTAGATTTGGGAAGAAGGGAAAATTAAGTCCTAGGTAAATTGGCCCTTATGAGAAAGTGAAACTAGCTGGTGACGTGGCTTACAAGTTCGCATTACCACCAAAAGTATCTCGGATACACGATGTTTTTCATATATCGATGTTATGTAAGTATGTACCTAATCCTTCACATGTGTTTACTTAACAACCGATAGAACTTCAAGATGACTTGGTTTACGTGGAGAAAAAAATTGATATTATAGATAAAAAGGAGAAAGTGTTACGTAGTAAAACCATACCACTAGTTAAAATAATGTGGAGAAGTCTTAATGTGGAGTATGCCATATGGGAAGGAGAGGATAACATGAAGAATGGATATCCTCATCTATTTGGTAAGTTTCTTATGTCTTAAATTTCGAGGATGAAATATTTTTAAGAGGGGTATAAATTTATGGCCCTAAAACATTATTAGGAAGTTTAGTTACATGATTAAATCTAAGTTATGATTTATAAGCTTGGTGATAGGTGTTATTATGTTAATTATCATGTTTAGGGGATGCATACTAATGTGATATATATGTTACTTATATTAGATGCTAATAGTGGTTATGATCGGGGACAACATGTTTAGAAAATATGATTAGTTATGTGGTTAAATGAATCGTTAGGTTTATAAAAGTAAACTAGGGTGTTGGTGTGAAATTGGCAATGTTTAGTCGCCAAATGTGAAAGTTTTCAAATTTTTGGTATATTGCTACTTTCCCATTCGAGCTCAAATTAGGCTTACTAGATTTATGATTTGGGGAAAACAAAAAATATGAAAGTTGTAGATATAAAAGTTATCTATGGGTAGATGCAAAGATGGAATAAATCGGTTCCCGTAATAGGGAGTTATTGTGATTTTACAAAGGCAGGAGAAATCTATTATTAGTGGAATTGTTTGATTAAACCTTTCATCCAACTAATCATGCGTTACCACAGGACTAATGGCTATTGAACCCCTTATAACATGTGGTCTGATTAAAAATCAGATATATATCTTCTTCCACATCATAAAGGATAAGGTTTTAGAGATTTTGCCTAAGGAGAGAGAAAATGGGATGTTAAGGAGAAAAATTCTTCAAAAAATTTCAATAAATCGAGGAGTTCTCGTAAGGAAATTATCTCTTTGTTAAAGTTGTTCACAAGAGTGAGTTTTACACTTTGTGTATTTTTATTCCTAACTTTGTTAAATATTTGAATGAAACCTATAATTCCCAATTCTATTAAAACAAGGATGGCTTAAGAACATATTTAAGAACGCATGCTAGGATAGTACATGTTTACTTTCAAGTCCTAGATTTGCATCACCTTCTCGTGAAGCTTTTTTATCTAAGAAATTAATGTATGTGATGTGTGTATATAAAAAAATATTTTTAGTATGTGTTTCCCTGATTGATACCCGAGGTAAAGGATGTGTATGCTTAAAAAGGTTAAGTGATGCTTTAATGATTTTTTCGACGTAGTTGTGCTAAAAATTACATAAATCATGGAATAATTTTTCAAATTGAGTGATTCTAGTTGGAGAGGTTAGATAACATATATTATTATAACATGCTCGAATATGAGAATAAAATACCTTCTTGTTGGGCCTGGAGGTTGTTTTGAAGTTGAAGTTTCGTTGTTATTATGGAGAAACAATTTTGAAAAGCTTGTAATAAAATGGGCATAAGTTTGTCTGGAGAATTTGTAATTTAATTCTGTAAAATGTTCTAGAACCGTAATGAATAGGGTGTTATAGAAATGTGAAGTATCATATTTAATTTGTTTTGAGTTATGTCAGATTGACCAACTAATGTGGTGTGGTACTGAGTTTAATGTTATTTGGTGTATTCAAATACTATTGATGTTTAATTAATACGTACATAAGCGGCTAATAGTACCATACCAAGGAAATAGATTTCGTATTAATCTTAGTACCTACTTTAAGGTGAGTTCCCTATTAAATATAAATTCTTACATTTTCATACGTAAATGTGTAGTTAAATACACGTGTTGGAATGCTTATGGAGTGATGTGATATTTATCAATACATGTGTTGGAATGCTTATGGAGTGATGTGGTATTTATGAAACATATGCATATGATTAAAAATGTTAAGAAAAGTTATCTAATGTTATGGATTGTGGCGAGTCCTTTATCTAATGTTAAGGGATGCAGTGGGTCCTAGGGGATGTGGAGGTCCCATTAATGAGACTTAAATCTTTGTGTACTCGGGCCTAATAAAGGGATGCGGTGGTCGCCATTAACTGCGGCGGGTTAATTGGACAATGGCGGGTCCAGGCTTATGAGAGTTTCACAGTTCCTGTTGGGTTATAACATTAGAGAACTAATTATTCGAATTGGTTATATGTGCGGAATGTGTGTATATGGTCATGCACTCAACTTTTATAGCTTACACTTCTATAATGTTTTGTTTCAGGTATGTCTATCATTGGAGTTCACTGCCAAGTTAGGACCTTAAAATGGGGTAGTGACTGATATTTAATATGGGTCGAATATTAACAAGGTTTTTGAGTTAATGTTAAACATATGAACTTGTATATGTAAATTTGTATAGTACTTCTAAGTTATATATACAGTTAGTTATGTTTTAATCTAAACATGCCTTTGAAAAGGAAAAAGAAATCGTGTGCCATTTTTCAGGAGATTTAAAGTAAGGTATTGTTTAAGAGAATTTATCTCTACAAAATATTATTTTAACTTAATTAAGGAGGGGAGTGACATTTTCATTCTAGTCAGATGATACTGTAGAAGCTATGGATGCTTGCATGACTTGATTTGATGCTTCACTATATTATATCTAGTTAACATGTCATTTCAGTATTTTTTTAAGCATTTTTCCCACAACTGGATGGTTTTATTTTCAGACATTATTGACACTCTTCAGCTTAGAATTTGGATTATTGTATTCTCGATACCGAGTATTTATTCAGTTTATTTATTTATAGTACCAATACTCTCTACGTTCCTTAATTGTGGATATTTATGTTATATTGGTGAATGGTTTGATTTGCACATGTTAAAAGATTAAAAAATTGACACCGTTCTTATTAGGTTATTAGTTTAATTAATTGGTTTTCGACCATGATGCTAATAATGAAATCAAATATGATTCCTATTTAATTTAATAAAGTCCTGACCAAATGGTATTAGACTAGGTGGGGTGTCACAGATGGTATCAAGGCATCAGGTTCTAGTGTCCTTAGCATATGTGTGACTTCATTACAATTCTAGCGCATCGTTCTTATGTATCGAGCCCTATGACTAGGATTGTTGCATTCCAATTTGCGCATTTGCATTCTTTTGCTATCTTGTTATATTTTTTAGTGAATCTTTAATTCAATTTGGTTTCAGATGCCAAATAACAAAGGATGACCAACTTGGTCCTATGAGGGACGAAGGAGGGGAGGCTTAGCCATAGCCACGATCAACTCTAGGGTCGGTGATAGCTACAGAGGTTGCCACCATTATTGCACAAGCGGTTAGCACCACAATGATTGTCATTGCGCAATAGTTTCCCCAAGTATAGCCACAATAGCTAATGACACCAGTCATCCAGAACCACCTAGTGCCATCTGTGTGGGAGAGAGATAGAGAGGCCTTTCAAAAGTTCCATCCACCCAAATTTCAGGGGAGTGGGGATGTGGTTGTCACTAGCTAATGGAAGAAAGACACCTAGAGGAATCTACGCATGGTTGAATGCAACAACACTCAAAAGAAGATATTGTCTACCTTTAAGTTACTGGGAGTAGCATTGCACTGGTGGGTTTCAGTCACCACATTTGAGGAGACAGACATCATGTTCATTCAGGAGTTTTTGGAATAATTTTATCAAAAGTTCTTGCCATCATCCAACCCGACTAAGATAAGGTGGACGTTTTTGGATATTTCACATGAGGGATGGAGAGTGTCTGAATACGAGGAGGAATTCACCCTCCTGGAAAACATTGTTCCAGATTAGGTGGATGCTGGTAAGAAAAATGTGCTGAGGTTTATAGATTGACTTATCTAGAGGATCCGGCATCGTATGATGGGTAATCCCGCATCGATGTCTTATGATGATATTGCAAATGCCTCACTTTTATATTATTAGGATCACTGCTTCTATCAGAAGGGAGAGAAGATAATTGAGGAATCTAGCCAATAGGGCAAGAGCAAAGGTAGCAGTGTTAGTGGGGCATCACAGTATCAGCAGGGTAGGCATCACAATCATAATTCCCAGTAGGGGGTTCTGAAAAAGGGTTCAAAACCAGAGACAGTTGGTTTAGGTAGGACCATTAGGGCTAGAATTGTGTTCCTCATGGACAACATGGCTAGGGTAATAATAGGGGTGGCCATTAGGGGTGAGGCCTATAGGTCCAGAGACTAAGGTATACTACACAGAGCCAACAGGGCTAAAGGCACAGAGACTTTATCGGTAGGTTCTTCATATGTGGGGAGCAGGGCCACATGTGGCAAGCTTGCCCCAATCGGACAAGAGTAGTGTAGTTTCTAGTTGTCCCACTACAGCAAGGGTAGTTATAGTATGGACATGTGTATAATATCCACAATTCTATAGTTCCTCAGGTGTCACTAGTCATAGAGGGCATGTTTCCTATCCATGAGCGTATGGGTTCGGTTTTGTTTGACATGGGGGGGGGGGGGTCACAATCATTTATTTACACTAGATTTACACGAGAAGAAGGTTGATTAGAAACACCTGATAGTATTATTATGTGCATTGACACACTATCGGGTAGAGGCTCCCTCATCCATTCTATTTGCATGGGAGTTGGTATAGATATGGGGATACTATGTTTAGTTGTCGATTTACTTATGCTAGATATGATAGGTATGATGTCATTCTCAGTATGGACTAGTTGGCAGGACCACTTGTGGAATGTTTTAGTGGGAGTATCATGTTGCCCGTACAAGGGTTGGAGACATTTTTAGTGGCAATGCCTCATCCCGAGAGAGGTTCGAGCACACATCTCTATTGTATTGAGGAGGAGACCTCAATTGGATTTGTTATCTTGTTAGATTCGATACCCATAGTGAGGTAATTTTATAATGTTTTTTAGGAAATGCCAGGTGTACCGCCTAGCCAAAAGATTGAGTTCATTATTCCCTTAGCGTTGGGGACTAAAACAATAGCACGCGCACTATATCATATAGCTCTAATGGAGACGCAAGAGTTTAGGGATCAAATTTAACATCTCTTGGGGTAGGGCTTTATTTGCTAGAGTACATCACTACGGGGTTCTCCCGTGTTATTTCTAAGAAGAAGGATGAGTCACTTGGACTGTGTATTAACAGTAAGGAGGTGAACAAGGTCACGATTCAGAACAAATACCCATTTCCACGTATCAATGACCTTTTTGACTAACTAAGAGGAGTAACCTACTTCTTACAGACTGATTTGAGGTTCGGTTATCATCAGCTATGTATTAGAGAGCGTGATATTCTTTAATAACAATCTTGACAAGATATGGGTCGTACGAGTTCAAATTGATGTCGTTTGGGGTAACCAACTCGCCAATAGTATTTATGGATCTTATAAATTAGGTGTATAGATATTTCTTGGACCAGTTTGTCATTGTCTCCATAGATGACATTTTGGTCTATTATCGGATAGAGGGCCAGAATGAAGAGAACTTACGTATGGTTCTTCAGACTTTGGAGACCATCGATTGTACACCAAGTTTGAAAAATACGGATTCTAGTTGCGAGAGGTATAGTTATTGGTCTACATTATATCAAACATATGTAATTTGGTGGATCAGAGTAAAGAGGCAGCAGTAAGATAATGGGGTTCACCCAGGACATCGATAAAGGTTTGTAGCTTTTTGGGTTACTATCGTTGTTTCATAAATGGGTTATCAAATATTATGGGTACTTTAATGATTCGAACTCACAAGGTAGTGTCATTTGTTTGGGATGATCAGTGCCAATTAACTTAACTTTAGATAAAAGGAAAATTTACTTCAGCACCAGTGATCGCACTTCTTGGGGGAGGAGTGAAGTAATTTGTTTTTACAAATGCACCCTTACAAGGGCTTAGGGAATTGTTACTACAGTAGGATTGTGCTATATGCTTCTCACAATCTTAATCCCTACGAGAGGAACTACCCCACACATGATTTAGATTTTATAGTAGTAATTTTTTCCTTGAAGATATAGAGGCATTATTTATTGGGGGACAATTTTGAGTCTATTCACGGACCACAAGTCACTACAGTATCAGTTCACGCAGAAGGATCTTAACATGATATAGTGTAGGTGGGTCAAATTTATGAAAGACTACAGTTCCACATCTAGGATCACCGAAGGAAGGCTAATGTTGTGGTAGACGCATTGAGTGGAAGGCCTACTGAGGAGTTTGAGGAGGTTTGGAAGGAAAAGTGGGGTGAGATTTAGTAGGAGGATGAAGTGTCTAGAGCTTGTATAGAAGGTTTAACTATCACACCTGAGATCATCGTAAGGGTTGTGAAGGCACAAGCATGGGATCCATTTTTATCAAGATAAGGTGCGCTAGTTGTAAGTTAAAGGAGAAGAGTCACAATCGGTCAGTTCAGAGGGAGGATTATTATTTAACAGCAGACTTATAGTCCTAGAGGATGGGGACCTACGACTTGAAGTGATGACGGAGTCTCAAGGATCATAGTTTTTGATACATCCCAAAGGGGATACTATGTACGAGGACATGGGGAAGAAGTAATGGTGGGCTTAAATGAAGTGGGGGCATTGTTGAGTTTGTCTCCAGGTGCACCACTTATCAGTTGATGAAGGTAAACCATTAGAGACCAGCGGGGATTTTTCAACCATTAGAGTTTCTATTATGGAAATTGGAGTGAATTTTGATGGACTTCATCATTGGCTACCGATTTCATAGAGGGATCACGATTTCATTTGGGATATTTTGGATTATCTCACTAAGGTTGTTCATTTATTTCCAGTCCAGATAGATTATATGACAGTGAAGTATGCCAAGCTCTTCATAGAGGAAATAATGAGATTACATAGGATGCCGATTAACATTGTGTTCGATGGGGATAAGATCTGTGTGTCACATTTTTAGCAAAGTTTCTAGGAGGCTATGGGGATTGAGTTGCAATTAAGTATGTCTTATCAGTCGCATATAGATGGGAAAACTGAGTGAGTGAATTAGATCATGGATTATTGGTTGGGGATGTTCATAGTAGATTTTAGTGTAGGTTAGGAGAAGTATCTTCCACAAGTAGAGTTCGGCTATAATAACTCATACATGTTCATGATAGGCATGACACCTTTTGAGGAATTGTATAGCAGACCTTGTCATTTTCCCACTTGTTGGTTAGAAATGGGGGACACCAACCTTCTTAGAACGGAGATGATTTAGGACACTTGTTCAATGATTGATTATTAAAGGTTGTATACGAATAGCTTATGACATGAATAGGAGTTATACAGACATAGATTGGTGACCCTTGAAGTTTGAGGTGGGTGATTACGTGTTGTTACAAGTATCTCCCATGAAGGGAGTTATGAGGTTCGAAAAAAAGGAAAGTTAGCACCAAGGTCTATGGGAACTTTCCCGATCATTGAGAGGATTGGTCCTGTTGCATATAAGCTCACCCTACTAGAGAATTTGCAGAGGATTCATGACATGTTCCATGTGTCTTTGTTGAAGAAGTATTGAAGGAGTGACGTGTCTTACTGGAATAAGCTGTTAGAGGAGATTGAAGGTGATACCGTTAGTTTGTGTTTAGTGGGGGCATCATAATGATGATGAGTCAAATTGGGAGCATAAAGAAGACATGCAAGGAAAGTATTCAGAGCTTTTTGTGCTAGGTATGTCCAAAATTCATGGATGAAATTTCGTAGTTAGGGGGGAAGTATATAACACCCTACATTTTTAAGTAATTTTAAATTACACGTGTGCATGTAATTTTAATTTAATCAAAAAATAAATGGGCTGAGATAAACATTCATTAACTAATAAAGAGAAATAATATTTTTACATATTTATATTTACTTGTGTGATAAGTAAATGATAACATTATTAATTTTTTTATGTTGTAAGTGAGTTACAGTGATGGGGCTATCGATATTTCATTCAGAATGTGTGGGTAGAGTCCTGTCGAGCATGAGGTGAAATTTTATTTTAGGTTACTCGAATGGTAGTTTTGAGTGCACTGATGGTCCGAAATGGGTCGAAATAGTCAAGAATAGGTACCTGAGGTGTTATAATTGGTTGTGAGGGCTTTTTTTTATCTAAGTGGGAACCATAGGAGGGCATACGAATCATTTTACCCGAGGGGGATGAACCTAATTCTGGATTAGATATACTCCTCCTCCTCCTCCTCCTCCTCCTCCTTTGTCTTAATCCCAACATATGGGTTCAGCCACACGGATTCTCTTTTTCATTCTAATCTATTATATGCAATATTACAAGTCAAGTTTAATTTCTTAAGGTCTCTCATAACAATTTCATCCCACGATAGCTTAGGGCGACCTCTTTCTCTTTTACCCTTTATTTCCAACAATTTTCCTCTTATTATATGTGTATCTATTGGTCTATGCAAATATGTATGTACCATCGAAGTATACTTTCTCATAATTTATCGCTAATGGAAGTTACTCCTAACTTTTCTCTCACGTATTGATTTTCAATTTTGTACTTTATAGTAATTACTATTATCCACCGAAGAATCCTTATCTCACTAACATCGAGACTTTGTTCATGTGATATAGGATGGCTTTATATATCCACCTATAATGTCTTGGTTTTCTGAGAGAGTGTGAAAAGGAAAGAAAAAGTGAGAAAAGGGGTGGAATAAAGGATTCAAGCAGGAAAGCTCTCGTCTTTAGGTTGAAGATCGTAACCAAAAGAGGAATTTTAGAAAGGAAAAAAAATCATAAACAATCATCTCTTAAGAAAGTATTTACTTGCTTTGATAATCTTGTGTACTTTCATTTATTCATGCAACTTTTGTGTAGAATAATATGATTTTTGGTTTCGAAAACTAAGATAAAATACAGATTTTAAAATATAGGAATGATGGGAGATGAATCTAATTATGAATCTAAGTTGATTCTTATATAAATATATAAATAAAGATAAGTTCTTGTATAAATTAATAATAATAAACAAAATTTTGAAATTGAGGTTTAGTATGGCATGAAATCTTGATTTAATTCATTATTCGGTGAATTAGATGTTGTTTCAGGATGGTTTTACGTAAAAATTTGTTGGATTATGTTTGAGGATGCATTAATGTTCATGAATGGGGGTTTGGTGAAGGTTAGGACCACCATTGATTAAGGTTAGAGGTGAAATCCCATAACGAGTTCATCTTGGCAACTGAGCAGAGCTGAACCGATTTGTTGGAAGGAGGGATCGGTTCACCTACTAAATAAGTTGGGCCCTACCAGTGAACATGTTCAATTATTTTTTTCCACCTTTTCTTTGTGTTGGTACTTTGTACAGTTTGAGGATTGGTTATTGAATCTTGGGTTCGTGGATGAGTTTAGGTTTCTGTGAATTCAGTGAGGTTTATGAAGTGTCTTAGGCTAACTGATGATGAATTCCATGTATGGAAAATACGTGAATAAGTGAGTGAATGATCACGGGTGGGAATTCAAAAATCGAGTTAGTGATGGATAGGGTAGTGCTTGGTTAGAACAACATGTTGGCCAAAGTATATAATTAGAGAGTTCAACTTGTAAGATGGTAGTTTAGATTAGATGGAGGCATAACCCCTTTTGAGTACAGTAATGACAAGTTAAACAACAACACTATTGATTGACCACTAGACATGCAAACACAACTTAGTGAAGATAAACTTGGTTAAAACCCACAAATTCCTCATGTATAACTCAATAAGATAATAAAGAACTCAGAAGTAACTCATTTAGAGGGAGAGAGAAGTAAGAACCCTAGATACACATTGGCAGACAACTAAACACATCAACAACCCTCAGATTCTTGTTGAGTATTAAAAGCTTCGTAATAAATGGCAATGGTGGTTGAGTAAACTCTCTGGTTTGCAATAAGTCTCTCTCTCTAGTAATAACTTCTGAACTCTCAAAAAAGAACATCCTCTCCTCAGAGGTGGTTGGGATCCTTAAAATATCATCCCACACCACCCCCGACGCAACTCAGTCATTAATGCCTATGAAATACATCCCTCCTACTTTATGTCACAAACATTAAATACATGATGCACTAGTTATCTCCACGTCATAAACATTAAATGCCAAAACATGCCTTTTTCCTAACCACTGTGTGTTAGGTGGCTCTCATCACAGAGGTGGCTCACCAACTGTCTGACAGCCCCAAATACCATGGTGGTTTACTCAAGTACAGATTGGACATTGTTTAGTTGTCTAGTGACATGACCTACATTATATGTGACAATAAGTACAGGGTTGTTTGGTTCACAACTCAATGCCCAATGGAACTCCAAGATGCTTCGCCCGAGGTTCCATGGTAAGGGTCCTTCGGTGTTTTACCAGGTGTATTTAAGATGGTTAGGACAAGCCCCAATGGTTCCTCACTTCTCAATCCTCCAAACCAAGTCCCTCCGAAGTTCCCACGATGAGGTCATTCGGTAGAGCATGAAAGCTCTCCCAAGCCCTACCAAGACTTGTCTCTCACGAGTATCGTTCGACCTCACACAGTTTCATTATTGTCATTACATCATTACAATCGTTATAGCTCATAGTTAATATAATCAAAAGATACAATAAGACTAAATTAATCAACAAGACAAAAGGACGATCTCTCTCGATTAGCTTCTTCGTTGGAAGGTCCCTCTGGGCTGCCACACTGAGTTACCTCGCTGAGCTGCCTTAATCCCAAATACTGTAGTAAATGGGGGAATTATCTTCAAGCCCCCTCTACATTTTTCCCATCATGTGGAGATTTGTTGTGGGAATGAGAAATGTCTGCACGAAAGCTTCTCAATCCGATAAACCTTCTCTGCATTAACAAATTCTCGCATCTTTTCTTTCGTTACAACCACTGCGGTTTCTATCTTTAGAAAAAGTAAAATTACCCCCGATGTATCTCAGTCAAATCGATGTGGATTATTGGCGCTTTGGCAAAGGGACATCTTCATTTTTGTCTGTTCATTGAGCTTCAACCATTCTGCCTGACTATTTAAAATTCTCTCGATACACCTGTTGACTTTCTCAGATACCCATTTTGACTCTTGGTAAGTGAAATTATCCTGTTTGTGCCGGTATGGATTATAGTTGTAGGCGGTGAGTTTGTCGTTAGGACTTCCCCTACCATTGTGACTTGTGAAATTCTCCCTTGTAATGTTTCACCATGTTTAAAAAATTAGAAATTCTCCCCAGTGTAGCTGAGTCACAATTAGACAACGTTTGAACTTGTGGTGAGGGGACATCATAGCTTTTTTGAACCATTGTGGCAGTGTCTTCGTTGGAAGTTAGTGGATATGTCTGACAAACATTATGGCGCCAAAACACAAACTTTCTTAAGAAGGAAACCCTTCATGTGGCGTTGTCTTTTCAACTGTCAAGACACTTCCCGAGGTGCCACGTGTCCATTTAAAATGATTATATGCAGCCTTGCACGTGTGGTGGGGGGAAACTCAACAGGCGAGTTCTTTAAAAGTGAGTTTACTGTGTCTAAAAATAATGTGGCCCTTCCTGTTCTAGTGTCTCGCTGGAATGTTACAACTCATACATTCATTGCTGTGTAGGGCGAGTTTACAATAATGTTGGAAGACGTGTGTGAGTTCCTAGGCCTTGAGGCAACAAGCCATGAGCCATATTCTGATGAGGCCCTAGATGCCCAAAAAGCTGCTGATCAATTGAATTTGGACCATATATGCCGAAGGTTCATCGTCTCTTCAAATAAAGCCATTTTCACTCCTTTTATCAACTATTTCTTCAAGGATCCTTCTGAAGGTAGTTCCTCTGAGGCTGCCCCTGGTCTAGGTACATCGCTGGAACTTTCTACCTATATCCTTGTCATTATTTCTCATTTTCTTTTCACGGGGAAACCCAACGATTAACCTTGAAGAGAGCCTATCAATATATCCCTTCATTTGTCCTGAGGTATTAAGCTTCCTCTAGATACAATCACTCTGGGATCCCTCTACACGTGGCTTGATAGAACCCTTTTTGACATAGAGCAATCTCTTAGTCATTATAACCTGGCCAATTTTACCAACTACGTCCTTCTGACATGCTATCTTTATGTTCGTTTCCCCGCCGTAGCAGCCAAAACCAACCGCCCTCCTTCGGGTCAAATAATTATGCCCCCACGCTCATTTGTTTATCACAAGAGATGAAGTAGAAAGGAGTTGGCCTCTATTATTGATCAGTCTAGAAATTTTGTGATAAGGACTTACGAAGAGGATATATTCCTCCATACTTGGTGTTTTTTCAGACATGAGGCAAGGGTGGTCCAGGCAACTACCTTAGACCTCATTGTTGAAGACTCCTCGCTAGCTGTGGTCCTTCTATTTTCACCGCGGTACCTACCTTCCTACACCGAGTGGGGATACACCAGCGAGTACTACAACCCCAATCGATTCAGTCGTCAATTTAGTTTCAATTAGGGGGCTCCTCGCCCAGTTTTCCAGTTATCTCATCCCAAAGTCTCTTTTAGAGAGGCATGATCCCTATTCTCATCAACTGCTGCATGGGGTGTAAGTTATACCATAGCTGTGCGAGTCACTATTCCAAGCATCACCAGGCAAGGGGATGTGACCCCTCTGTTTGTAATGAAGTACTGGCCGAGGCATCTGGCCCAAATTTCTGAGTTCATCAAGGGGGATCTCGTGTATCCACTGGTTCTTTCATTTTCTACCTTAGAGTTGGGGCTGAAAGGTAATTCTATTCTTGGGATTGAGTTACCTGTAAGAAAACCCCCCAAGGTACCTCCCACTGAGCTTCCTACACATTTCCCCATGATCCCTACTATCACGCCCAAGCCCAAGATCGTTATAATCCCCAAACATCCTTCCCCTTCGACCGAAGGAGCCACTAGAGAAGGGCCTTCCCACTCACCAGCCAAAAGGACCAGGAAGTCCAATAGTGGGACTTATTCAAAATCTAAGTCCTCAAAATCAACCATAAAAACCATTAGAGGCATTCCCTATCGCGTACGTTCCTCCTCCCATGTCTGCATAGGTAACTGAAAAGCTGAGAAGGCAGGTTCAGGCTGATGTGCAACTGATAAATGCCGAGATTCAACGATGCACTCCTGTCATTCCCCCCTCTAATGCCTTTCCTACTATCCTGGTTGATCCAACCGAATCGGGGGCAAAGAGGAAGAAGAGTTAAATGGCTCCTCAGGGCACTGGTGTTGTCGGCGTGAGGAAGAATACTCTGGGTACCAAGTCCCAGATTAAATGAACCCCCAATGTACATCTCTCCCCATCTCCCTCTATTGTTACCTCCTCTCCTCCTTCACTAGTGGTTTTATCCTCCCACTCTACCTCTGAATAAGGTACGTATGCGTGTTTTTGTTATTACTCATATATTTGTTCTAAGGCAAGTTGCATCTATTTAACTATTAACAACTTTGGTACAGGGAGTTACAGAAGAAAGACCCAACCCTCCCATGAGCCCTTTCGTGGGGGGACGTTTTGACTCTTCTCAGAACGATGTAACTCCTCCCCATTCACCCATGATCGGGCTTACCTACTCTCATCGTTCATCCTCTCATCATGCGAAGGATGCTACCGTGGGGGGGGGGGGTGTCTGTTGAGTCTGTGGGCATCTCTTCCCAACCACAGGTAACTCCCCTAGTTGCTTCTGAATTATCATTTCTGATTGAGGCTGCTCTGCCCCTTGTTCTAGTTGCGGGAGGTGATCCCGAGGTAACATATAATCTATTACTTGTCAAGTCTCACATCTTTTTTCTTTTCCCATCCCTTTGCTTATCATGCTATATTTTAATATGTTGGGATGGCGTAGGTTGAAATGGCATATTTGTTAGCTGACATTCTGCTTCCCACCGTGCTGACAAGACCCATAACTGCGACTCCCCTGTTTGGTTCCATAACGGAGGTAAGTAATGCCTAGATGCATTTTTCCCTTTTTGGTGTGCTTGCTCCCCGTGTCTAACACTCAACTTCATGTTTGTAGCTTTCGCCAAGTCTTAGCCCACCCTTTTCTCTTAGTGGTCTTCCTCTTTCCAAGGCCAAGGTTGATGCTTCTGCCCAGCGTGGTGGTTCTTTGGTGCCTACCCATATTGGGGCATTGGTTGGAGGTCAATCATCTTCTTTCAGCGAAATTCCTACGTTGGCCTTGGTACCTTTTGTTGGCGAGGGAGCTTTGCCGACCGTTGAGGATTCTTCAGTTAAAGGCATCGTTGAGGCCTCCGAGGAAATAAGCATGCCCCTAACGGTTCCTACTATTATGGCTTCCACAGTGACTCTGATTCTCGCTCCCGCTATTGTTGAGGTACTTCACTCATTTCTATGCATTTATCAACCTTTCAAACTTCACCTATGATGGTGGCTTAATACTGAAAACACTTGTTGAGATTTTTCCTGAACTCCACCTATATTGGTGACTTAACAACGAAAGCGCTTGTTAATATTTTTTCCATAAACTCCACCTATATCGGTGATTTGACAACGAAAACACTTGTTAAGATTTTTTCATAAACTCCACCTATATCGGTGACTTAACAATGAAAACACTTGTTAAGATTTTTTCATAAACTCCACCTATATCGGTGACTTAACAACAAAAACAATTATTAAGATTTTTTCATAAACTCCACCTATATCGGAAACTTAGCAACGGAAACACTTGTTAAGATTTTTTCATAAACTCCACCTATATCGGCAACTTAGCAACGGAAACACTTGTTAAGATTTTTTCATAAACTCCACCTATATCGGTGACTTAACAACGAAAACACTTGTTAAGATTTTTTCATAAACGCTTCCTATATCGGCGACTTAACAATAAAAACACTTGTTAAGATTTTTTCATAAACTCATTATTTCTTCTACCTGTTCTCAGGTTGCTCATGAGGATTCTTCACTAGTTCTTTCGCCTATTGCATCACCCCATCGGGAACCCGTTATCTCAGAAGATTCTAGTCAAAACGATCAAGGTTCCATGACTGGTGCAGCTGCTAAGAGCAAATCTGGTTGTGAGCTCCCTTTGCTCGACTTATCTCCTCATGCCTTTTGCCTCATAGTCCTTCAGCATTCTCCTCATATGACTGCCAGCCATCGCTTGGTAGTTGAGTAGCTTGCAATCCACCATCCTAAGACTTTTACTCTGTATTGCCTGCGTTCCAACATCCCCGTGATGAGCTATAGACTTCAGGGCATGGCTACCATTATTTCTGAAATCTCCACCACTCCCACCTCAAACGTTACTAGAGCCCTCCTCAACCAATTCTTGGGTTACCTGAGGGATTTGGGTCATGATGGATGTCATTTTGACTGGCTTATTGCACACATAAAAACTTTGAAGATTCAGTGACTGGATAGCCAGAGGGAGCTGCTACAGAAACATTAGGAGGATCAACGGGTTGAGGAGGGTAAGCTAGCTGAGCTAGCACTTCTTCTTGAAGCTGTTAATAAGGAGGTAGAAGATGTCGAAGAAGACCTGCGGCTAGTGAAGCTGAATCGAGAGAAACTCCTTATCTAACATATATAAGTGCAAACGAGATTGGTGGTTTCTATAAATTCCCAATAGTCTTGCCTAGCAGCTTCTTTGGGCCTTCCTAGAGATTTTTTCTCTGATCCAGATCTGTGGTTCCTCTTAGGCCAGTAAACTTTTATATACATTTTCTTTTTCTTCTTCTTGTGTAATTCTTGGACAGTTGCTCCAAATTTTGTAAGTCCCCCAAAGTTTATGAATGAATGAAAAAGATGTATGTTTTTTCATGTCCTTTCCTTGTGCTATAACTATTTGCATATATTATGAAGTTCTACAATTCTATTATCTTAGTTCGAGTTATAAAAAAAACTTGTATATTCATCATAACAAAGCTAGATACAACAATGGTCTAAACTTAATTGCTTACACAAGATAGACTTTTAACTATTTATTATTAATCTTGAGTGGCTTGTCTTCTTCCATCCTAGAAATTAAGCAATAACCTGAATCATGAGCTTCTTTTACAATGAAAGTTCCTTCTCAATTTGATGAAAACTTAGGTAGGGGAAGCCCCCTGATGTGCTTCACTACAGCTTTCAAAATGATGTCTCCCTCCAAGAACTTCCTTGGTCTAACTAAGTTATCATATGCCCTGTAGAGCTATTTTGTATACATTTGAAAGTGTTGCATCGCATTATCTCTGTGTTCATTCAACACTTCCAACTGTACATGCCTATTATGAGGGAGCATGCTACTTCACAAGGCATATCGAGCAGAGGGAACTTCTAACTCTACTGGAAGGATTGCCTCAACCCCGTAAATAAGGGATTATACCCTATGGGCTTCCTCTTAGTTGTTTGATAGGCCCAAAATACAACTGGTATCTTATCATCCCACGATCCTAGGAAGTCCTCCACTGTTTTAGCCAAGATATTAACCAAAGTTTTTTTAGTTGCTTCGGCTTGACCGTTTACCTTTGGGTATGACACCATTGAAGTATGATGAACAATAGAGTACTTATGTGGGATCATCGTTACATCTGAATTGATGAAAAGGATTTTGTTATCTAAGAGAATAACCTTTGGAATCCCAAAATGGCATATGATGTATTCTCTAATGAAGTTTCTCACTACCCCTGTTGTTTCCCTTCTTAGTGGTATCGCTTCAGCCCACTTTATAAAGCACTCCATTGCTACTAGTATCCATATCTTCACCCTCAAAGAAGGATGTATTATCCCTACCAGGTCGAACACCCAAGTCTGAAAAGGATAAGTTGTTGCCAGGGAGTGTAGATCCACCGACGGGGCATGGATCATATTTCCATGAAGTTGACAAGATTTGCATTTTCGGACGAAATTAACAGAGTCTTTCTCTATTATTGGCCAATAATAACCCAATGTCATTAATTTGTCAAACAACTTGGCCCCTCCTATGTGAGCTGGATTATGCATCTGTTTGAGGACATCGGCTCCTTCTTCCTTTGTGATGCAACGTAATGTCCTGTTAAAGTAGCCCCTTCGATAAAGCTGCCCCTCCTGAACGTAGAACCTCGTGGCCCTTCACTTAAGTCCCATCGCATCAATCTTTTCTATTAGGAAAACTCCATCTTTAATGAAGTAAATATAGGGGCTACCTCTAGTTAGGTTGAGCTTCCATAAAATGACATTCAATTGCTTAGAAGAATAACGGGCATTTGTTTTACTTTCGTTGTAGCTCTATCGCGTCCTGTTTAATTTTAAGCCAAAAATATCCCTCTCTTTGAATTCTTCGGTAGAGAGGTATCTCAATTATCTCACAGTTCTCTTCATGTGTTCTCTTCAATCTCCGCCCTTCTTCTTTTGGGGTGATGCACCTTGACAACCATCCTCTAGCATTCCTAAAGTAAAGGTTTCTCTAGTTTGTGAAGTATTGGGATAATTCCCTCAGCTCCATCGCTCTTTCCCCAGATTCCAATTGCCTTATAATCTCTCCCCTCTAGTCAGCGTCCTCCTCTATTGGTAGAATTGACTATACTATCGAAGGGTCTATTTGCCATTGGATCACAATTATGGTTGTATCATCTCTCATGACCATTTTCTGGGCAATGGTGGCATAAGCGTCTGGATGGAGATTCATCATTCGGGGATGTCTCTTGATCTTGGTTCGATGGAACTGACTAAGAAGCCTCTGAATGATCATTATGTATGGTGCCAAGCTTAGGTGTTTCAATGCGTATTCTCCATTCACTTGTTGAATCACCAAGTTCGAATCACCCTTGATGTAAAGTGAATGAATTACCCTTCAAAGAGCCTCCAACAATCCCATTACCAATGCTTCATATTCTTCTTCGTTGTTAGATCAAGGGAAATCTAATTTGTAGGAAAGACAAATCTCCTCTGTTCCTTCCAAAATAATAACCCCTACTCCTCCTTTCTTTTTCGTCGAGGATCCATCAAACTGCATTGTCCACTCTTCATCACTTGCATCTAAGTAATTGGCCTATAAGTTGTCTCCTGAAATATTTTCTTTAGGTGGCTCAAACGTTCCAGAGGGGAGATTGCCAATAGGTCAGCGTACGCTTGGCTCTTGATTGCACGAGGTACCATGCAGTACAAGTCATATTCTGAGAGGATGAGGAACCACCTAGCTCTCCTACCAATCAATATGGTTCTTGCTAGCAAATACATAATAGGATAACATCTGGTTACAATATGGATTACAAAAGATAACATATAATGTCTAAGTTTCTGTCCTATAAAGGCTAAGGCTAAACAATGCCTTTCCAAGATACTATACCTGACCTCTAGCCCATGTATGATTCTACTGAGGTAATAGACCGGTCATTCTTCCTTGTCAATCTCTTGTGCCAATAAATCTACCAAGGACCT
Organism: Sambucus nigra; assembly: GCA_949130495.1. Classification (NCBI taxonomy): domain Eukaryota; kingdom Viridiplantae; phylum Streptophyta; class Magnoliopsida; order Dipsacales; family Adoxaceae; genus Sambucus; species Sambucus nigra. Next base: position 171,281,677 of record OX422219.1, read on the forward strand.
CATGGTGGATGTGAGGTACAACTACAATGGTATTCCTGCCTATGGGGGAACCATGATCTGTGATGAAACGAGAAGCTTCTTCAGCCGAGCGAGAAACTCCTGGTGAAACTCCTCCCACTTGAATTTTGTATTCTTTCACAATAGCTGCATCAACGGGTGTGTCATTTTGGACATTCTAGACACAATTCTCTTAAGATAGTAAACTTTACTAAGGAAACTCTTCAGCTCCTTCACCGTTCTTAGACTTGGCATCCGAAAGATAGCTCGCTATTTGTCCTGGTCCATCTGCACCCCTCGCCGATCAACCACGAAGCCTAGAAATTTTTCACTTGTTACTCCGAAGACTCACTTTAGTGGGTTCATCTTTAATTTATACTTCATGCATCGGGAAAATACCTTCCTCAAATCGCTCAGATGGGACTCCTCCCTCCTCGATTTGATGACTAAATCGTCCACATAAAATTCCACAAATTTGTGAAAGAAGGCATGGAAAATGTCCATCATTGTTCTCTTGTAAGTAGCCCCTGCGTTCTTGAGTTCAAACATCATTACTCTATCCATGAAATTGCCTAACGGGGTTCTAAATGTCATTTTTTCTGCATTCATGGGGTCCATCTTGATCTAGTTGTACCCTGCATACCCATCCATGAAGCTAAACATCTCATGACCAGTCGTTGCATCTATCAAGCCGTCGATGGAGGGTAGGGGGAACACATCCTTGGGGCAAGCCCTATTTAAATCTCTGAAGTCCACATAGATCCTTATTTGGTTTTTGTCTTTCTTTCCCATCGGGACAATGCTATACAGCTAAAGCGGGTACTGTATTGGTTTGATGAACCCTACTTCTAATAAGCATTGGAACTTTTCCTTGATCTTTAAGTCTAGCTCAAGCTTATACGTTATTATTTCTTATTTCATCAGAATGGCTGAAGGCATTACATTCAACTTGTGGTAGCTGACTCCCTCATCCATCCCTTTCATCTCTGTGTACTTCCATATAAAAATGTTTATGAACTCCCCAATCAGCTCCACTAAGGCCTCCTGTTTCTCCTTACTGAGATCTTTTGAGATGAAAATAGGCCTTAGATCCTCCTCTTCTTTTGCCAGGTTCAACTGCTCCAACTCTTATACCTGAGGCTTCGATTGATCTGATATGTAATCTGGTTCTTCGGCAACATCTTCCATGAACTCTTGTATGTTAGAGTTGTCTATCACCATATATTGCCCCCATTGATCCACTAAAAATGCCTCACATATCGGGTCAGCCTCATTATCAGCTTCTTTGGCTGCCCGTTCACACCATTTTAATCGATATGCCACTTTTCCCTCTTCAGTAACGACCTTCTTGCACTCTCTACTGGTAGCTGTAACTTCCTTCTTCTTTTTCTCTCTAGAAGCCTCAACCACTCTTTTTTCAGAAAATTGGCTCAACACGCTTTGTCTTTGGACCTCATGTTCCATCGGATCCACTATAGGCCCCATCTTATCTTTCAGCTGCTTCGAGATGTTTTGGGGTCGATGGAACACCTGGTGAGCCTCTTTTGCCACCACTCCCTTACTGCTTGCAACCTCTTTGTTCTTCTCATTCAAAGGCCCCATCCTTTCTCTGATCGAGGGAACCCATGCCCCCTTCATTTATCTCGTTAGGACCCTAACGTCCTCCTCTAATTCTGTCTAAAAGGCTGCATCTACCAGGTGAGCTTCTTCGATAGCGAAAGGACTTTTCGTAGCTCTAATGGTCACCTTCGATCCCTTGATTTTTTCCTTGGTGCATTGGTGATATGTCAAAGGAACTAGGCCTTGGTTGTGCATCCACACCCTTCCTATCAACAGATGGTAGGAAGTTTCACTCTCCATTACGTGGAATTTTATGTGGGAACTCAGATTTCCCATCACAATCCCAACGTTTACGTAGCCAATGGACTTGGAAGATTGGTTATTATAATACGAAATCACTAAAGGCATGGGGACCAACCTTTCTTTTGGAATATTGGTTGCATGGAAAGAGTTAATTGGCATAATATTGATGGAAGCTCCCCCATCCATAAGATACCTTATGAAGCTAACCCCGTTAATGCTGGTGGTCACATACAATGGACTATTGTGAGGGAACCTTATAGCCCTATCTGCGTCACTGAATGTTATCTCTGTCAGAAACCTCCTTACCAACCTGGCCATGGGTCCCTTCCATTTTAGCGAAGGAACTGCGTTCTTTCTTATAATGTCGAGGATCACCTAGGTTATCTCCAATCTACTCTCCTTTGGTATACCTAATTGGTCGAAGAACCAGGCAAACTTTGTGGATCTTGAGATTGCATAGTATTCTATAGCTTGGTCCACTTCATCACCTTCAATGCTATATACATTCTCCACATCTTTAGCACTTGCTTCATCATAATCCAACACTACGTTAGCCATTCCCCTAGTGCAATCTTCCAAAGATTCTTGAAACTCTTCCTGATTCGTCATTAGCTCCCCTCCTTATCTCTTTTCTTCCTCGTCGTAGGCCACTACCAGATTGGCCCCATGCGTTGGGAGTGGTTTATTGTTAACGTTCTATGGAGGGATTTGCAGCGTTCCTGCCTTCACATACTTATCGATGATTCTCCTTAACGTGAAACAACCCTCCGTTGGATGTTGGATCTTTCGATGAATCTGGCAGTATTTGAGATCCTCCCTAGTTGTAGCGTTGAGTTCCCCAACAGAGTTTCTAAATGTAATAGGGTAGTTTAGATTAGATGGAGGCATAACCCCTTTTGAGTACAGTAATGACAAGTTAAATAGGAACACTATTGATTGACCACCATACACGCAAACACAACTTAGTGAAGATAAACTTGGTTAAACCTCACAAATTTCTCATGTATAACTCAACAAGATAATAACGAACTCAGAAGTAAAACATCTAGAGGGAGAGATAAGTAAGCACCTTAGATACACCTTGGCAGAAATCTAAAAACATTAACAACCCTCAAATATTCCTTTCGAGTATTAAAATCTTTGTAATAAATGACAATGGTTGTTGAGTAAACTCTCTGGCTTACAATAAGTCTCTCTCTCTCTAGTAATAACTTTTGAACTCTCAGAAAAGAACATGCTCTCCTCAGAGGGGGTTGGTGTCCTTAAATCACCTCCCAAACCACCCCCGAGGCAACTCAGTCATTAATGCCTATGAACGACATCCCTCCTTCTTTATGTCACAAACATTAAATACCTAATGCGTTAGTTATCTCCACGTCATAAACATTAAATTCCAAGACATGCATTTTACCTAACCACTATGTGTCAGGTGGCTGTCATCACAGAGGTGGATCACCAACTGTCTGACTGCCCCAAATACCACGGTGGTTTACTCAAGTGCAGATTTGACATTGTTTAGTTGGCTAGTGACATCACCTACAGTAGATGTGACATTAAGTTGCGGGTTGTTTGGTTCACAACTCAACGCCCGATGGAACTCCAAGCTTCTCCGCCTGATGCTCCACGATAAGTGTCCTTTGGTGTTTTACCAGGCCTATTTAAGATAGTTAGGACAATCCCCAACGGTTCCTCACTTCTCAATCCTCCAAACCAAGTCCCTATGATGTTCCCATGTCGAGGTCATTCGATAGAGAATGAAAGCTCTCCCAGGCCTTGCCAAGCCAGGTCTCTCGCGAGTATCGTTCGACCTCACACAATTTCATTATTCTTATTGCATCATTACAATCATTATAGCTCATAGTAAATATAATCGAAAGATACAACAAAGACTAAATTAATCAACAGGACTAAAGGACGAGCTCTCTCGATCAGCTTCTTAATTTGAATGTCCCTCTAGGTTGCCACGTTGAGTTACCACACTAAGTTTCCTTAATCCCAAACACTGTTGAAAATGGGTGGGATTATTTCTAATCTCAGGATTATCTTCAAGGCCCCTCTACACAACTATAAGCAAGGGGATATGATTAGGCATAAATTCAACACATTTATCCACTTAATTTGGGTATTTTTATAATCCCGTGCATTGTAAATTGCTTGGATTTGTCTTATATTTATGCTACTAACCCTTTTTGGCAGCAATTTCATATTTTGTGTATCTCTTATGTATTTTACAGATGTTTCACGCAAATTAGTGCAAAAGAGAACACAAAACAGTGAAAGAAAGAAAGAAATGGGGAGTTCAAGGGCATTTTTGTAATTTTATAGCCATATTCCGAATGTGGGGAGACCTAGAAAGTTGAAGAGCTCTAAATTACAAGAACATTGGAAAAAACGGCACCCGAATTCGAGCTACGGTGAAGAAGTTATGCCCATTTAAAGTTGAAGACATAAAGTCAAAGTTGAAATTAATTCTGGAAGTTGAAGAGTTTCAACTCTTGAAATTTCTTGTATAATTCCTTTTAATTAGTTGTAAAATGTGGAAAGTCATGGGAAGAGTCATTTTTGAGATATATAAAAGGGAAAACCCTAGTAGGAAGAAAAAAGGTTTGTTACTTCACGTTGTAGGAGGCTAGTAGTTAGTTTTTAAAGGATTCCTGTATCCAAGAACTAGTTTTTAAGTTTGGCAACTATTCAAGATTCAAAGATCTATTCAAGATTCATCATTCATCCATTTCAAGTAATTTTAATTTATTTTTTTACTACTTTCATAGTTAGTTTAATTAATTGTTCCTCTCTAGTTTTCCAACCCCAATTCAAGTCATGTTCTCAATTTTCTAGATTTAATTATGAATTTCTGCACTTTCAGTTTTAAGTTTTATTTTTTATTTTAATCATGTTAAGCTAAGTTTTTTATGGTTGGGATGCATGAACACAACCCGATGTGGTATGCATAGATATACAAATTTTCGTCTAAATTAAATAAGTGATTAGATTGTGTTGTATAGTTTCACAACCATTGTAGACCTTTTGACCTCGTTTTCCCTAGGTAACCAGGGTGCTTAAGGATGCAACGCGCATGAACTATTGCAACACTTATTTACTCATTCTTTGATTATGTATAATGCGGGATTGAGCCTCATATATGTAATTATTTAGAGTACTAAAGCCTGGGTCTGATCAATTACTAATTTATGACTAATTTTGAAGTGGCATACACACTAGGGTTTGGGGGAGTGTATTCTTAACCCATTTATTCATTCATATTAATTCCTTCTTAGTTACTTAATTTTGCATGCATAGGTTAATTTAATTGAATTTAGTTAATTCATAGATAAAATCCAAAAATCATTCATCCTTTTCTTTTCTTTTCTTTTAACATCAACTTTAGGATTAAACTACCTTACCTGTGTCCTCACGTTCACACGTCCTAACTCCATGTGGATTTGAGACTCACCACTATACTACTTAAGAGTGTAGTTACAAGTTTAGGTTTCTGTATTGCGATTGGAAGCCGATAACAACGACTAGCATATTTACACGGACGCTCAGTTTCCACCTCGATCAAAATGGTCTCGTGCTGAGTTATACAACAAGACTAAATTAATCAACATGACTAAAGGATGAGCTCTCTCGATCATCTTCTTCGTTGGAATGTCCCTCTGGGTTGCCACGCTGAGTTACCATGCTAAGTTGCCTTAATCCCAAACACTATTGTAAATGGGGGGATTATCTCTAATCTCAACATTATCTTCAAGGCCCCTCTACACAACTATAAGTAAGGGGATATGATTAGGCATAAATTCTTCCTATTTATCCCCTTAATTTCTGTATTTTTATAATCCCCTTAATTTCTTCACATTTATCCCCTTAATTTCGATACAACAAGACTAAATTAATCAACAAGATTAAAGGACGAGCTCTCTCGATCAGCTTCTTCGTTGGAATGTCCCTCTTGGTTGCCATGCGAAGTTACCATGCTAAGTTTCCTTAATCCCAAACACTGTTGTAAATTGGGGGATTATCTTTAATCTCAGGATTATCTTCAAGACCCCTCTACACAACTATAAGTAAGGGGATATGATTAGGCATAAATTCTTCACATTTATCCCCTTAATTTCGGTATTTTTATAATCCCAGTTAATTTCTTCACATTTATCCACTTAATTTTGATACAACAAGACTAAATTAATCAACAGGACTAAAGGACGAGCTCTCTCGATCAGCTTCTTCGTTGGAATGTTCCTCTGGGTTGCATCGCTGAGTTACCATGCTAAGTTGCCTTAATCCCAAACACTGTTGTAAATGGGGGGATTATCTCTAATCTCAGGACTATCTTCAAGGCCCCTCTACACAACTATAAGTAGGGGATACTTAACTAAGATCAGAAAGTCGAGTTCGACTTTGGTATTTGATGTGCTAGCATTATGAGTGTAATACCCATGCCCAATATTTTATTATTTTTCCCGTGTAAATTATCCTCAAATGAAATCCTTGGAAATTAGATCATTAATATATGATCTTTTACCTTGATGGTAGTTATTGAAAGTTTGTGGGAAAATTAGAGATTTTAGGAATTTGGCAAGATCGAACGAGATTGAGAACTCGTTTGAATGATATCCTTATTTTATTTGAATGAGAAATGGGTGGTTTATACGAGATGCCTAGCTCACTTGAAGTAGACATCATATGACGATCTAATGACCCTCATCTGCATAACACTCCAAACTCGTTCGAAGGTCATTCAATGAGGAGATCAAATGAGATTAAGATCTCGTTGAAATGGGGTTCAATTCTCATTCGAATGACCTCTTAAGAATTTTTTATATCAAGATGCTCTTGTGCACTATCAAATTATGTACCCTTGGATTGATGAGGTGTCAAGTTATGGTGCACCTAGATAGTCAAAATTGGAATTTGGAGGTTTGGGGTTATTTTTAAAAGGGTTTTGTGGGGTTATGTGTGGGTAAGAAGAAGAGAGAAAGGGGATTGGGTCTCCACCACAATTATCATCATATTTCCCCTCTCTCTATCTATATTTGAAAACTTACCTTCTACCCCCACCCTTACTCTCACATTGTTACTCCATATCCCCACCTTGTGAAACCATAGTATATTTCACCACAAACAAGCTTTTTACACCCATATCGTCCATTGTTGACTAGAGCAATGATTTTTGGAAGTGTTGTTAGGGGTTCTTGAAGATGAAGATGGAATATTAATGGAGTTTGAAGGAGGTTTTTCTTTGAGCTTCTATGGAGGCAAGATTTGTGGAGCAAGGTAAACTCTTTGAGGCCAACTTAAGAGGTTGGGGTTTCCATCACGTTCTTCTTCCAACCCTTTTTGGAGCTCCAATTGAGGTGGGAAAAACTCCACTCTTAAGTTTAAGACTTAATGTTATTAATATTTGATCTTTCATAAAATGTTTAAGAGTAAGATGCATATATGGTTCAAGAATGATATTTCTTAGGATTTGTGATTGTGGGTTTGCATTTGGATTTTAATGAATTTGAGTAAAAGGATGTATTTAAAAAAACTTGGTATTTAACATTTTTATGAAATAAGAAGGTTAAAATAATATTACTTTGTTAGGAGTAATTTATGAAATAATGTTTTAAAGTTTTCTTGAGAAAAATTGGATTTTTGTTATAAATTGACATTTTATTCAAGTTTTTTGAGGAAACAAAGAATCTTTTTTTCCTCGAAAAGTATGTTGTTCAAACATTATGAAATTTCTAGAGTACATCACATGTTAGACCCATTGATAGTATTTTTGGACTTCAAATCCATCTTCTCATGTATTAAACTTCTAGTATTTTGAGGTTGAGCATATAAACAAGTTTAATGAGGGTTTTATTGGGTTTAAACTTGAAATGGAGAAAATAGACATTTCAGCCATTAAAGTTTGTGAAAAAGGTGTTGAAATGTGATAAGTGTAAGGATTAAAGGCTATATATATATTAATAAAAAAGATGCTATTTTTCTTATAAAGTAGTCTTAGATGTTCAATGATTTCATGGTAAGGAAAGTGATGAAATAAAGATGTTTTCTAGCTTGAGAAGAATACTACTCCAAAATTTTCACAAGGTGTTAATGTGTTAAAAATACTTGAGAAATTAGTGTGGGTAACTTAATTGTGTTTTGGTAAATAACACTTGTGAAAATGGAGAAAAAGACAAGTTTGGAAATAAATGGGTAAAATGGTAATTTTTTATAAAGTGGAACATTTAGTATGGAATAAAAATGTTGGAAAGGATGTTACACAAAATAGTCCTAAATGATAGAATCAATGTTAGAGTAAAAAGGACAAGACATGATAATTTTAAAGTGTAACACAAGTTGGGGTGGAACCTTGTGTTTTGGCTTCGGTCGGGAAAAAGAAAAGAGTGGAATAATGTTGGCATTTGAAAAATGTTAAAACACAATAATATGGACTCGAATTACACCGGAATAATTAAGGAGGGCCTGGATCCCTAAGTTGAAAAACCCAGAATCACTTACCAGAGCATATGGTAGCATAGTTGACGGTGTGAAGCCCATTAAAGTATGCGGTTATTGTGAGATTTTGAGAAAAAGATAATGGAAATGGAACATATCAAGAAATGGGTTGCATGGTAAATATGTGAAAAGACAACCTAACTTGTATGGATTAATAAATTTTCTGGTAAAAGATAAAGTTGACAAGTAATGTGAAAATTAATTAATGTCCATAAAGTAAAGGAATGGTAAAGTGAAGGGATTAAATGGGTAATGAAGCAACCTAAAGAGGTTTAACCCATAATTGGTACATGATTGCATTTACGAAAGGTTTTCAAGGAAAAAAAAAAGTATTTTCTAACATGGTGTTCGCGTGTGTTGAAAGGTTATTTTAAATGAAAATACTAAGATAGTTTTTCCATAAGTAATAAGGAAATTTTTGTAAAAAAAAAATTCATTAGACAAGGGGTATTGCTTAAAGTATTTAGCCGATATGGGATGAAGCTCAAATAAGGTTATGTGGTCATCATGACCCGAGGATTTGAGAAAATGTAGAATGTGTAGTCCATATATTAGAGATGAATCTTGGTGATGAATTGGACTGGGTGTTAGTCATACGCCATTTTTCTCTTGGGTGAGAATCAATCACTAGACTGGGTTGCCCAGTAGGGATATCAGTATGCTTTGGGAATTTGCAAAGGTAGTCTTGGAAGTTTATTGAGCATGATCGTCAAGTGAGTGGGGATTCGGGGACGGTTGTATTACAATGATGGTTAGCGTGATGGTGAGTGTTAAAGCATCTCGCGTGTTGAAATTTTGGTGACTACACCAGTGTAAGAGCGTGTGATGCTATTTTGGCAATTAAGGACTTTGATGATTTTGTCTTAGAGGATTTGGCGGATCGATAATTTTGGGGATGAACTTTCCTAAGGAGGGAAGAATGTAATACCCATGCCCAATATTTATTATTTTTCTCACGTAAATTATTATCATATGAAATTCATGGAAATTGGATCATTAATTGGCCTTAATGGTAATTTTTGGAAGTTAATGGGAAAAATTAGAATTTTAGGAATCTGGAAAGATTGAAAGAGATTAAGATCTCATTTGAACGATAACCTTGTTATGTACTAACGAGAATTAGGTGGTTAAAAAGATAAGCCCAGTTCGTTAGAAGTGGACATCTAATGACGATCCAACGACCCTCATCTATATAAGACTCCAACCTCGTTACAAGGTCATTAGATGGGGAGATCGAATGAGATTTAGATCTCGTTCGAACGAGGACCCATTCTCATTCGAATGACCTATTCAGAAAAATTTTAGATCGAGAAGCCCTGGTGCCCTATCACATTTTGTCATATTGGATTGATGAGGTGTCGAGTTCTGGTGCACCCACATGGCTAAAAATCAGGAATTGGAGGTTTGGGGTTGAATTTATAAAGGTTTTGTGGGGTTATTTTTGTGTTTGAAGAATAGAGAAAGGGGAGTGGTTTTCCCACACAATTCTCATCTTATTTCCTCTCTCTCTCTCTCTCTCTCTCTAAATGTGAGTACTCACCTTCTTTCCCAACCCTTCCTCCCACATTCCTACACCATATCCACACGTTCCGCCATCATATATTACTAGTATTTCACCATAATCAAGATTTCACACCCATATCCTCTATTGTTTAGTATAATTACAAATTTTGGAGGAGTTGTTTAAGGTTCTTGAAGATGAAGATGTAAAATTAATGGAGTTCGAAGGTGTTTTGTTTGGAGCTTTTATTTTAGAAAGCTATGTGGAGCTAGGAAACCTCCTTGAGGACACCTTAGGAAGTAGTGGGTTTCCATCACCTTCTTATTCATCCAACCATTTTAGGAGCTCCGTTTGAGGTGGAAAAAACTCTACTTTTATGTTTAAGAGTCTATGTTATTAGTATCTGATCTCCCATTAAGCGTTTAAGAGTAGGATGCATATATGGTTCAAGAATGATATTTTTTTATGTTTGTGAAAATGGGTTTGCAAAAGAGTTTCAATGATTCGGAGTAAAATGATATATTTCAAGAAAACTTGGTATTTAATTTTTTTATGAAATAAATTTTTGAAAGAATGTTACTTTGTTGGGAGTAATTAATGAAATAATATTTCAAATTTTTCTTGACATAAAATGGATTTTGGGAATAAATGAACATTATCTTCAAGTTTTGAAGAAACAAAAAATGTCTTTTGCCCTGAAAAGTATGTTGTCAAAATATTATGAAATTTCTAGAGTAAATCACGTCTTAGACCCATTGACAGTATTTTGGACTTCAAATCTATCTTCTAATGCATTTAAACTTGTAGTATTTTGATGTTGAGCATATAAACAATTTTAATGAGGGTTTAATTGGGTTTAAACATTTAATTGAGAAAATAGAAATTTCATCCTTTGAAGTGTGTGAAAAAGGTGTTAAAATTTGATAAGTGCAGGGATTCAAGAATACTTGTGTTAATAAAGAAAATGTTTTTTTTATAAAGTAGTCTTAGATGTTCAATAATTTCTTGTAAAAGAAAGTGTTGAAATAAATATGTTTCCACCTTGAGAACTGTTACTCCTAATTCCTAAAGAGGTATTAATGTGTTAAAAATACTTAAGAGGTTAGTGTCGATAACTTAATTGTCTTTTGGTAACTAACACATGTGAAAATGGAGAAAAATTCATGTTTGGAAACAAATTGGTAAAATGGAACATTTTTATGAAATAAAAATGTTGGAAAATGTGTTACACAAAATTGTCCTAAATTAACATTATTTTGGGATAAAATCAACGTGAGAGTAAACAGGATAAGACATGAAATTTTTTAAGTGTAACACAAGTTGGGGTGGAACCTCGAGTTTTGGCTTTGGTGGGGAAAAAGGAAAAAGTGGAATAATGTAGACATTTGTAAAATGTTAAATGACATTAATATGGAGTCGGATGACACCGGGATAATTAATGAAGTCCCAAAGCCCTAGGGTTAAAGACCAAAAATCACGGACCAGAGCATTTGGTAGCGTAGACGACGTGTGGAGCCCATTAAAGTATGCGGTTAGTGGAAAATTTCGAGAAAACGTTAATGGAAATGGAACATATCAAAAAATGGTTTCGTGGTGAATATATGGAAAAGACAACCTAACTTCAATGAATTAATAAATGCTCTGGTAAAGGATAAAGTGGACAAGTAATGTGAAAATTGTTTAATGTCCATAAAGTAAAGAAATGGTAAAATAAAAGGATTATATGGGTAGTTAAGTAACCTAAAGAGGTTTAACCCAGATTTGGCACATGAGTGCGTTTATAAAAGATTTTCCAGGAAAAATAAGTATTTACTAACATTGTATTATCGTGTGTTGAAAGGTGATTTTCAATTTAAATACTAAGATAAGTTTGGCATGAGTAATAAGGAAATTTTGATAAAGAAATTGTTTTTCCTTGAACAAGGGTTATTATTTAAATTATTTAATGAGGTGTGTTAAATAAATATATAAATGTCAGGAAATGTAAAAGTAAAAGGGAAATACTTTTACCAGATTAGGGTGAATTAATCGGGACAAATAACGTTTTTGTAATAAAAACGATTACATGCATGTAAATATATATATAATAATGATAATAATAATAATAATAATAATAATAATAATAATAATAATAATAATAATAATAATAATAATAATAATAATAATAATAATAATAATAATAATAATAATAATAATAATAATAATAATAATAATAAAAAAAAGTTAGCTTGGTTTTTGAAAATGAGTACATTTTTAACGGTGCAGATCAATGCCACCTCCTTACATATTTTTACACATTTTAATGGTTTAGATCACATTCATTTCCTTTTTACAAATCTACCCCTTAACTATTTGGTTTCCCCCTCTTTTTCTACCTCGTAAATTTAGCCTTTAATTAAAAAATGGGGGCATTTTGGTAAAGAACCCAAACTTACACTCTCTTTCATTCCTTATACTCTCTTTCTTCGCTCCCGACCCTCACAAACCCTCTTCACCTCCTCTAAGAACCCGGTCACTTGCTCACCTCTCAGTCACTCACCTCTCACTTGTTAATGTTCGATTTAGGGTTTCTTAGCTTTGGATTTCGTGAGTTTTTGATTTCGTCGGTTTTGGATTTCTTTGCTCATGTATACATTATTAGGTTGTATTTGTATTTTGAATTTGCTAAGAATCCTATGTATACATTCATTATAAACCCTTCATTACATTCTAATACCAGATTGTACATTTTGGAGGTTGGCTCAGATTGTACATTTTGGGGTTTCTTAGCTCAAATCGTACATTTTGGAGGTTGTTCTTGGAAAACTTAGGTATCCTTTTATTTTTTACATTTGTGAGCTTATATTTTTTACAAATTCAGTTTTTTATTTTTCATTTTATGTTTTTATACTTATTTCATTGCAAACTCAGGTGTTAGGTTTCGTGGGTTCGGACATTTCATCGGTTTTCCTCTTTAATTGCAAACTCAGGTATTCTATGATTTTATGCCCACATTGTAATGTTTGGCTCAGAATCTTTAGGAATAAAGTTTTGACCTTAATTTGGTTTTTTTGCAGTTAGGAGTTTTCTTAACATTCTCTCCCTTTTAGTTGCTTAATATACTGAAAATGTAGTGGTATACAATACAAAGGTAGTTTCTTATTAGTTTGGCAATAACCTAATAGTGAACGAGATGTTTGGTTTTAGAAATTTTCTTATATATTATTGAATTCGAAGCTTATGTTCCGTGGGTTAGATTTTCATAAATTAAACTTCATTATAATTACAAGGTTTCAAAGCCCAATTTTCAAGCTCTCTTACAGTTTCTGTTGATATTTTTTCAATTAATCTTCATTTGTCATATTATAGTGATGAGTTACAACATGATTGTGGATTATTTATTGGATGACTTCAATTATATGTCCTTAAGCCAGGTTGTGTGTATAATTTTAGTAAGTTCCATGACGTTATTTGGTGACACACAGTAAAAGTATCATGACTATTAGCATAAATGCATTGTTATTATATGTTTTGTGATTTTTGTGTGTGATTTGATTGTGATTTTGGAGGCCAAATCTTAATCAAATTTGATTTTAGAGGCCGACTCTCGGTCAAATCAGGTACTCTCTCTCTCTCTCTCTCTCTCTCTCTCTCTGTTAATTTTGAGGTGTGATCTTCTTCTCTTACTTTTGATTTATACATGTATGTTCTTAGTTCTTCTCTTACTTTCGAGGTATGCCATACCTCTTAATTTTTGTTCCCTTTTCTTCCCTTAAACTGAATTTTTTAGAGGCAGGGCATTCAATTTTTTTAGAGATCTAGCAACTGTTAAGGTTTTTTATGTTGTTTTTATTTTTAGATTGGGATTTCAAAAGATCTTAATTGTTTATGTCATTAACCGAACCTATCACATCATTATCCCTCTAGTTTACGTGTTCAATATAAGTGTGTGAATAGGATCTAGATATCTCATAAATCAATAGCCATTTTATTTTAATCCTTTAGCTAACTACATGTTTGACAAAATGTCCACTTGAATTTCTAGATTTCTTTTTCTATGTCCTATATGTGATTTCTTATATATCTATTCTTTGTAAATGAAACACATGGTTACTTTGGCAACAACCTAAGAGTCGCATCTTTTTGAAACTCAAAAAAATCGAATAATATGTCCCTTCCACAAGACCCTCACTTTTTTGTACTTACAAATTATGATATCATTGATGATAGATGGGTTAAGACCAACTGTCCTGATGTACCAAATTGGATGGTCAACCACATGCCCATGATCTTCATCAAGAAACTCATCACGGGTCTCTAATAGTTATACCTGTATATTTGGTTCAATTTGTTCATATTGGTTCGATTTGTTCATATATAAATATACTAGGGGGTACTCGTGCCGATGGCACGGCGATAAATTTGTTATGTGATATATTGTACCCGTGATGATAGCACGGCGATAAAAAAATTTCAGTAATATTTTTGTACCCGTGCCGATAGCATGACAATAATTTTTTTCACATGATACCGTGTCAATGGCACGGTGAAATAAAAAATCCAATTAAAAATAATTTAACTCTATTGCATTCTACCCCACCTCGTTTCATCCTGCCCATGGATCATCATAATTGTTTTACTTACTTCACACTTCTTATAGTTTTAAGATTAATTTTTCACGCCTCCACATATTATTTCGTAATTTTAAGTAGGTATTGCAAGATAAGACATGACACGATAAGACTGTTTTGTGTGCAAAGTTAGAAAGGAGACGATAAATTTATTCTCGTGATATTTTGTACCCGTGCACTGGTGACACAACGATAAATTGGTTCTCGTCATAAATTTGTTCACGTGTCGCCAATAGTGCAAATATAAATAATGTTTATCATCCCACGGTACATTTACACGCCACGGCTAGATGACATCATTTAGACTAATGGCTTTTAACATGACAAATTATCAACCAATGTCTATTTTTCTTTTTTAATTTTAAATTGTATTTCTCTTTTCACATTTGTTTAATTTTCTTATATATCTATTTTTCAAAGGGTAACTTAATGTGCACTCGTGTCGATGACATGGTGAGATAACAATCTCGGTAAAATTCATTGAAATATATGTGACTTCAAATATATGTGGAAAATGGTGATAAATAAAAAAAATCCCCACCAAGGGTATGTTTGAAAGTTATTAAGAGTTTGTTTTTTTATTTCTCAAGAAACTTTTATTTTTGTTAAAATTGTTTTCTTTTAATATACTGTACTGGTTTGTAATAAACTTTTTCCTTTGTTAAAGCCATGCTTTTATTTTAGAAACAGTTTTCGTTTTTAGAACTACTTTCTTTTAAAAAAAAACTATATTTTTTCGTTCTAAAAAACATATATATTTTTAAACTGGTTGAGAACTAAAAATGCAACAGGGCTAAGAAAGCAAACATAGAGAGTTTATGTAAAAATCTTTAGGTAGAGTAGGTATGATACAATTCCATATGTGCAAATGACCCTGTATCTTGCTTCCTTAAACCCATCTATATAATAACAAACATGGATGAATAATATTACAAAAAAATTCACATCACCAATACAGGGAAATAAAAAGTGATTATCGCTCCTTCTCTCTAGTACAGAAAAATTGAACTATGTAAGATAGCTAACACCATTATCACGGAGAGAGAATCTAAACCTACACATTACACATTTTACTAGCTTGAAAGAAAATATAATATGCAATTGCTTAAACTAAAATAAACCTTTATACATAAAAAAATTTAGATATTTTGGCTAAAGTATTATTTCTATTAGATTATTTGCATGCGATCCCATCATTTTTTCTTATTGTTTGCAATCCCATTTGTCCAGTTAATTGGTTTGTAACTGCTTCTTTCAAAGTGGTTCTCACATTTTTGGAGTGTCATTTAGATACAAATGACACTCCCCTCTTCCCCCACGATCTTATTAACATGGGACTAACAACAAAAGTGAAAACACTTGGGATCGGCCACTAAAAAAAAATGACATTTTAGGACTAAACCCCTGAGTTCCCTAAAAAAGTGTACCCAGACCAGCACCATTATTTTTTCGTTAAACAACAAAAGTTCGAACAAAATAAATCAAAGAAAAACAAATAGACCGTACAGGTGAATGCAATAGGTCTACTTCTCGTGTAGAGAGTGAAAAATTAATACAAACCCAGTTTTTTTTCTTTGATTCTTCTATCAATACAACACTGTTAATACAAACCCACGTGAATGTCTAATTTGTTCCCACCGAATTCGTGTGGAAAAATACGGTTGGGAATGTCTAATTTGTTCGTGTTTATACAATATGAGTTGGGAATGTCTAATTTTGTATAAACACGAACTCGTTGTGAACAACACGGTTTCTCTCCCTACAAACATGAACTCATACATACAAACCCAGGTGAATCTCTGCTTTTATTATTCAATACAACAAATATGAAAAACCTTTTCATTTGGACTGTTAAATTAGAACTCATTGTTTATATAAAGCTCTTTTTGTTCCCTTTAAAGAAAAAAACTATCACAGAGTCATATATTAAAGCAAACACCATGAAACTCAAAATCATTTCAAATCCTAAAATCGAGGATAGAGTACCAGTGTTACAATAAAGTTGTTTACCTGACATAATGGATTGGCCACAAAAAAAACACATTATTTCCAATCAATGGTAACAATAAGACTTCAACTTCGAACAATGGTAATAGTAAGACCACAATTTCAAACAATGATAAGAAACGTTGCCAAATAAACTCATAGGAGCTTGTATCCAGACCCGATAAATATGCATTGCCGCCAGCGACATCCTAGCGTTATAGCGGAAATAGACAGCCATTATAAATAAAACAAAATATTAGCTCCAACTCATGAATACACGGAGAGAGAGCGCTTGTATTCGGACCCGACAACTCATGAAACGTCCTTACCTCTCTCATCATACCCAAACCCAGTTACACATCTCCCTTCTTATACCATACCCATTTTAGCTCCAGTTCATGAATACACTTCAGATCTGAAACGTTAATACAAAATACATTTCAGTTTTGAAACCAAAATCAAAATACACACCACTAAGCACATGGATACACTGAGAGAGAGGTTTACCAGAAAAAGAAAAAAGCTTTGCAGTTGAGATTGTAGTTCTCACATAAGAAACCCATATATCAAAATTGATAAAAAGTGGGACTTTTATTTGAATGATTTCTCACATATGGATTGTCTATGTCTTTGTTAGATTAGAAAACGTGACCGTGTTAGATGTCTTGTCCATAACTTTTTCAGAGGGACAAGGTTTGTGTCTCAAGGAAGAATAGATATGTTTTGACTGTAAAAGATCTTACAGATTTTTTATCTTGCGTATGGGTATGATGGTTTGAGAGGCTCGAGATAGTACTTTAGGTGGGTTTGAAATACTGGGTGTAAACTTGACACGTGGGTTTGTAGTTTAGAATCAGTTAGCTTATACGAACATCTCCGAAATTAAATCTCAACAATGAGTTAGTGCGGACAAAAAGGAGAGATATAGATACAAAAACATGTTTATATTGGTTTTGTATACAAAATTGTATGATGCGGCAAACACCTTTATTATATGACATGGCAAAAGTTATATGATGTGGAATGAACAGGAAAAAAACCCTCCTCCTTTATTATATAGATATGTAGAGCAAAGATTTAATTCATATATTTATTCTCTTATAATAAAGTGGTCTCGAGCTATGTTTTGAGCGGTCTAAGATCCTGTCATGCACGAGATGGACAAAATCGTTGTGGCTTTAATTTGGTATATATTGTGTTATACCTATATATTTTGTTCACTTTGTTCATATTGGTTCGGTTTGTTCATATATAATTATATATGTAGAGTAGAGCTTTAATTTGGTTCGTATTATAGAGCTGAGATTTCGGTTTGTTCATGAAATTTAGTTCATATATTTATTCTCTTATAATATGGTGGTCTCGAGCAATGTTTTGAGTGATCTAGGAGCCTTTAATTAAGTTCTTATCTGGTTCGTTTTGTTCTTAAGCATAGCTTTATTTTGGTTTAATAGTTATACTTTTATAATTGGTTCATTTTGTCCATTTGGCCCATTCCTATCTTTCGATGCCATCGAAATAATACATGTTCAGTATACTACAGCTATGATGGCATTGAGCATATTGCATACCCTAATAACTATATGCTCAAATGCACTTAGCGAATTGAGTTTAATTAGGTACCTTAAGGTATGCTCAAGTGCATTTGTTGAATCTGCTAAGTGATTTTGACCATTTGAGAGATTTAACATTTCAACTTGTTGCAATAGTCCCCTCGCCTTAAAGCTGATGTGATTCAATAGTTGAGGTATTTAATACACGTTTTCCGCCTCTTAACTAGCTATCATCTTCTATAGGTATTACTTTGGGCATTGAATTTATTTTATCATGAAGTTTTTATATTAAATAAATAATTGGCCAACATATGTTTCATGTTTGTAGTTTGTTCATCACACCTTTCAAATTTGTCTGATCATCAAGATATTCAAATGTGCATACAAAGACTACCATCACATCTCCCTATGCTCTGATTTTTACGAACCACACTCACCAAAAATTGCTACTGACTGGTAACGTAGGAGGTGAGAGTGGGATGATGATGTGTCAAATAAACCTTCAAAAAGAAGGGGCATGAGATCCACTAAGTATTAATTCAGGATGTGGCAGCTATGCTGCCTAGATCACTTATGAATAGAAAATTAGTAGAAAATCACTTATGCATATTCCTTTCTAATTGTATTTTTTTGTTAGTTTGTCATTGTTGAAGGTTTGTACGTTGTTGCTTCTTTTACAGCCCATGCTTCAAGAGCAAGGAAAGAAAATCAACATGAATTTTACACCTTTTTGAGCAGATCTGCAGTTGAGCGAACGAGCATCTTTAATTCATTCTTGAAATTTGGAATCTGTTCTAAACACTGAAATCGAATAGATCCACAGTTGAATGTAGTCGACTGTAATAGATCTGCAATGGGTTGTAACAAATGCGCAACATGAATTTGACGCCTTTCATGAATTTGTAATTTCTAATTCACCCTTTTAAGAACGAATAGATCTACAGTTGCATCAAAATTTGTATACTCTTTGAAATTTACTGACCACGTCATTTACATGACAATTTGTAGTCTCTTTGAAATTTACTGATCACTTTCATGCATAATGATTCAATTCTTGAATCACTTCTTGGAATAATAATGACATTACTGACATTACTTACCCTAAGCATCATACAACTTTTGAATCATACTTTTGGAAATTTCTATACCCTTCAATTTCTTTACTTGATTTCTATTTTATAGAGCGTGTGCCTGTCGCATTAGGTCCATTTGAGTTCTGCCTAAATCAACTCTGATTGCCTTTGGGGATTCGGACACATTTGATGAGATTAGTAAGTGTTCAGTTGCTTCTTTTAATATTTTTGCAGAGTGTGTCGCATTAGTAAGTTTTCAGTTGATTCTCGAATGGTTTCGATTTGCTTCTTTCAATTTTTCCAATTTCCCTAGAACACATTGATATATCACATTTGCCCAATTTGAAAACCGAACACCCCAAAACACTTACACTTTTGGGTTTATTTGGGGTTCTTTTTGTTTTTTGGATGTATTATTTCTGTTCTAATTCTATGGATTAGGTATCTCGAGAAAAGTGTGTGATTTATCTAATTTTGGGTTTGTTTTGTTTATGAAATAAAAAAAACTTTGTTTAAATAATTTTACTAATTGAGGGTATCATAGGTTAGTAGTTCCCTCATTCGCTAAATTCCATCCCTTTGAATATGGGATCTCTAAACAAGGGTTGTATATCGTTTTATGTTTAGGGTGTCATAGGTTAGTAGTTCACTCATAGGTATGCATATGTCGTGTACAAACTCATACACCCATCGTGTGCCAATTTCAAACCCATCGTTCATCTACTAATTAATATATAGGTTATGTCCCCATAATTTGCATAACACATGTTTGATAACAAATGCAGGTTCTTATAAACACAGTGGCAGTGCCACCTATGGGAAGGCTGTGACCCTACTAATCTGCATAACACAGTGGCAGTTCCACCTATTCTGTAAGTGAGGGAAAAACTTTAAAGATGCCGACGAGATCGGTGCCGGAGCCAAGCTCCTATAAATGTCATTTTCTTGGCACACATTCATGTATGAGAATTTTTTATAAGTTTATACATATAATACCATCAACATTAACATGATATATACCATGTCTTCGTGCACCAAATGTCTGCCCGCTTACCCTATATTACTGAATTGTTGCCCGCACCTGCACCCTCATTTGTACCCAACCACACATGTACGCCATAATAGAAAACTAAAAATTCTATTAACACATGATATATACCATGTCATTTGTAATTTTTACTGGAGTTTAGTGAACATGTCATATTATAGTGAACATACTAGTAAGCTATATAGTTGCTATGTAGTGAACATATTATAGTGAACATATTAGTAAGATATATAGCTACTATAGCTGCTATATAGCTGCTATAACATCTATATACCAGCTATAGGATGCCTAGGATGGACTTTTATAGCTGCTATACCGTCTTGATTGGAGATTGGACTTTTAACATGCATAGGATGCCCGAATAAGTTTGCATGCTACTAAGCATTATAATTTCCAACATTATAAATTGTAGATAAGGTGTTTTTCAGTTTGTCAAATTTGGGGAAATTCATATGAGATAATTGTGAATCTTAGTGTCTTAATTTTTCAAGATATTTCATAGAAGACATTGTTGCCTACATAGATAAATTTTCATGCCAGATGTTTGACAAATGGTCAAGTTATTGTTTAAAGTTGAATGGCCAAGTGAAATTAATTTATGCTACGTCTGTGTTTTGTGTTTTAGTTGTTCTTACTGATAGTGAACACGTGATATTAAACTAAACATGTGATATTTTAATTGTTCTTACTAATTAGGTCTTTGTGGCTTCTAGATTGAACGTTCCAGGATCATGGAAAATGCCTCAGGGGGAATTGAAGATGGTGAAGAGCCAAAATCTGCATCAATAATGGAATTGCAAGAGGAAGCTGGAATATTATCTGCTGAAATAATAGTCGAGGTTCCGAGGTGGCTGACTTACGACTTCCCACCTGCTGTGAAAGCCAAACTGAATTGCCTGTGGGGTTGTGAATGGCATGGACATGCACAGAAGTGGTTCCTCATGAGACTTATGAAATATGAAAGCGAGATCAACTTAGTAGGTTGCAAAGTAGACCCATAGATCTCTTAGTGGAAATGGGCAAACTCTGAAGAAGTTATTGAGTAGGCTGTGGACTACAAGAGGATAACATATGAGGAAGCGATGTTTAATTGTTGTTGAAAAACAATAAGGGTAAGACAAGAAATTAAATTACATCAATTTAATTGTGTTGAAAAATGTCTATTAATAATTAGGGTATAATGCAAAATTACCCTTGAAATTCCATATCCATAGTTTTATGATGTTTAAAATCAAGTTCAATTAGGTTACATAGTACGCGATTATTTGGTTAAAAGTTTTATTCCTTTCTCGGGGTACTACTATATTCGTAAAGCATGTGTAGTATAACATTGATTTGGTCCACTCAAGTTTTTGATCGACTTTTTTTCCCGAATAAATTATTGAATCTATCATCAATCTTCTTATGTTCAAATAAATTATTGAATCTATCATCAATTTAATGACAGTTGGAAGCACCGTCGTAGCAACAGTAGTGGGAACGAAGCAACAACAACAGTAACAAAGTAACAATAACAAGGCAACGAAGCAGCAGCAGTGAACAACGAAGCACCAGGTAATTTAGAATATCATGGTGGAGATGTTATGATCCCCGACTTTCAATTTTTCATTTTTATTTCTTTACACACACACCCCTCACTTCCCTCACCATTGCTCAATATATCTCAACATTGAGAATTTTTTTTTGTTCTCTTTCAGGTCGAATCTGTACTGAGAATCTGAAACATCCAAACCAGCGGCAACCATTGTAAGTCGACAATCTTACTTCCAAATCCTTAATCTATTCTACAACAATTTGTGTTTTTGTTATTAAAATGGCAAAAATATTCTTATTTATCATCTTACACTCATCACGTACATACCAACAAATACAAATACACAGTGCTCTCTTTTAATTAATATTGGTCGAATATTTAGTTTTGTGAAACTCGATGAATGATTTCATCCATTTTTCTTAAATGCTAATTATTTCCCTAGATAAATTTGTTAATAATCATTACAACTAAGCTTAAGATGAAAAAAATATTACTATAAGTCTTCTCTTCCTTGGATGAAAGTAAGATTAGGATGAAAAAAAGATCATGTATGTTACTGATTGTATATTTACTTATGTGATTGTATCTTTGTTTGAGAAACTGATTAATTACGTTTATTGTTTGTCAAATCGTATAGAAAATCTAGAGGGAGAGAGTGATAATGGCGAGAGGTGGGAAGAAGGATGGGAAGATAGTAGTAGTAGGACCTAATCTAGAAGGAGATGAGTGAAAAAGACTTAAAAGAATTGCAATTTCCAAAAACATGCTCTCCGATGCTCCGCAAAGGCCTGCTCAGACATTTTGAGGAAGTACCACAGAAAGAATAAATTCATATTCTCCTTTCCCGACCTTCTAGCTCCCATCTCAGAATTTGAGATTTTTTTTATATTATTGGATTTGTTGTTACCCCTTAAATAGGGTGGATAGTTCAATAAACAAAGGAGACTGTCCAATTTTTTAAAAAAATTGACACTTTGTTTTTTTGAGATACAGTGAATTTGATTGATGAATATTGTATATTTTATTTTATATGTGAATTTGTTTGATGAATTTAGACAATTTGAATGTTATTGGATTATTTGTTGTTTGTTACGCATGGTGAATAGTCCTATATATAAAGGGTATTATGGCCAATTGTTTTAAAATGACACTTTGAAATTTTTACGTTTCACTATTACGTACCTTGAAAAATTGTCGTCGTGCCTTCAGGCACGGGCATACGCTAGTGTATATATATATATATATATATATATATATATATATATATATATATATATATATATATATATATATATATATATATATATATATATATATATATATATATATAATAAATTACAATGGCATTTTCACTATTCATAAGATGGGGAGACACTTCACGGTTCAGATCGAAGCCAACAAGGCACGAAATGAAGGGTTAAAATCATTTTGATGAATTTTCCTCTTTTTCCCTTTTATTTTTGGTTTCCCCCTCTTTTTTAACACTTGATTTCCTTTCCCCCTCTTACTCAAAATTCAAAAACATGGGTAAAATAGGAACTTACACCTTTGGTCCCCACACAATAAAGAAACACACAAACACTACACCCCGTTCTCCTCTCTCGATCGTTTCTCAACTCTCTCTCCCCTCTCTCTCTCTTTCTCAAATCAACAGGTAACTCTCTTTTCCCTCCATCGATCTCTCGAAATCGATCGATCATATGGATTTTAGACTCCTCCTACATGTAATATCCCTCACACATGCATATAGACACACACACACACACTCATTTAATTTCTTCATCTCCTACAATACATACGCACATACACAGGATTTAGGGCTTTGAAAATAGATTTCAGAACATGGGGATTACGATTTGATTTTGGTTTATTTTAGGGCTTTATTCATTTTTATTTTGGTTAAGATCTATTTCTATTTCATCCATTTTGTTTTATACCTATTCACATGTATGCTTATGTGTTGGGATCTAATATTTTTTTGGTGTTTTGTTATTATTTTTTATTTTACAGGTTACTGATTATACATGGAACAACCTAAACAGTTATACTCATTTTCTCCTCTTTATTATGTGCCTATTTATAGATTTTATGTTTTTTCCTTGTAGTGATGGGATGTTTTAGTGCTAAAATGCATGTTTTAGGCTTTTACAGTTCAAAAATTAGGGGGAAAGTTTATTTGACAAGGGTTCACTTAAATGCAGTGGTGGGTTAGGTTTCAATATAGAGAGATTAGGTTTAAGTAGGGTTTTCGTTGTATGAAAAATTTGAAGTTATTATTTTTCTTCTTTGTCGTCATCCTCATTTGATTTCGGTTCTCACGTGACATCTTTTGGTGTTCTCAATTAATTCTATAAATAATATAAGGAAGTTGTTCTGTACTAGAAGACATAGAAGGTTATTATACTTTTGCAAAGTTTTTCTTTTATTTTTTGTGTGGTCTTTATATTTGTCAGTAATGATATTCCTTTGTCTAGATATGGTCCCAAAGTCCAGATATGGTCCTAATTTCCACTAACCCGACTATACTCTATTTACTTACTGAATATTATTTTTTATTTGATTGCATATCCTATGTTTTTATTTATTTTTAGCTAAAGAGAACCATGTAAACATTCGTAGGTGTTCAACACTTTAATGGGTTCTTTTAGTTAACTTGAATCGTTGGTTTCGATTTGATTTGATTTTTAGATATGACAATTAGACTCAGTGGTTTAAAAAATATGGGATTTCCATTGTTTACGGTTTAAAATTAGGGCTTTTAGTAACTTTTGTAAAGTTTAGTATTTAATTTTGGTTTTGTAATTTTAATCAGGTATACTCTCTTTGTCTCTCTAAAATAGATGTTTTCACTTTAGGATGTTTGGTTTCAGATTTTTAGATGTATATTTTTGTTAATTTTGATTTTATATGTACCATTTGGGTTGTAAATATGGTAGTTTTTCGATTTAGGTTGTTATGACTTGATTATCTAGATTCTATTTTCACTTCACTTGGGTTATTCATCCATATATAGGTTTTTGCTTCAAATGCATATCCAGATATGGGAACAAGTCGACGTTGGTTCCAAAACCATTATACATTTTGTATAGGGAAGCTATGTAAGTATTTACTTTTACCAAATTTCAAAGGGTCATTTTTTTAATCTAGTTCTAATTCCTTGATTACCTCCTCTTATTAATCATGGGTATTATATGTGGAACCTAAAATGATTTTTTCATAAAGAAATGTATTTGAGGATCATTTGAGTCCTTTTGTGTTCCACAATTGTTCATCTACTTAATTTACATCAGTTTATAAGTTATTTGTCTTCATGATACGTGTTACTTTCTGCATGTGAGTATTTTTATTATCAAAGTCCACCTTGCACAAATGATGCCTCATAAGAAGGTATGTAAATGTATGCACAAACTGAACTTGCAGCGCTTAGTTTTATCTTTCCATAAACTTTTGGTGTATTCAAAACCATAGGGTTACCATTGTTGTGCATGTAGTCAGGACAAACTTGAGATACTGCTTGGTTTTATTTTTCTCATCCCAAGTTCTTGAGTAGTTGATGTGTTTGAAGAAATGCCCCTATGAGTTTTTTTCATTATTTGATGAAATGTGTTTTAAGGTTTTTTTTCACTAAATGTCTATTAATAATTTCTTTTAAAGGTTCGGTTGGGCACCTAATTATATATATGCAAGTAAGGAAATGTTATTATTAGTGATTCTGTTTATGTTTGGTCAAAATAAATGCTTTAGTTTATTTATAATTGTTTTTTGAATTGTGACCATTTTCCCGACAGTTACAACCCATTAAAACCACTCAGAATGATTTCTTATTGTATTTGTGGGAACCTTGGTTATCTATGTGATCTACTATTGTTAGAATTAGGATCTAATACAAGTGGTATTTCATTGAGTCATTAAACTTTGTAGGATCTACTTTTGTCAATCACCAACTTGATAAACTTGCTATTGAATTGACAACCTTAAAGAGTTTACATACCTAATTTGTTTTAACCTCCTTTCAATTGGAGGTTTGTATGTTAGTTCAACTGATTTTAGTTTTTAAATGGTGTTTATGAGTTACCCTTAATTCTAAACAGCTGAGTTTATGGTGCATAATAATAGCCCTGTTTCTAAACACCTGAGCTACCCTGATAGATCTCTTCAAACTGTTGCATAATCTCAAGTTTGTCTTGAAGAACTTGGGATGAGAGACGTAAAGTTTTAAAAAACTTGAGAGATTGTGCAGTAGAACACTAATGCAGCGTTGTCTTCAGGTGTTCTGTGAAACTCCAAAAGAGACCAGTGTTCTAATGCAGCAAAACACTAATCAGCGTCGAACCCCAAGTTTTAAACACCCGAAGTCGTAAATTATTAGTCCCGCCCATGATAAACACTTGATGTATCTTAGACTTTTATTTGAAATGTTGGATTCTTTGTTCATAGTGGATACGTTTCACGTTGCAAATGAAGGCATGTCAATGTGAATTGACCAACACTTTTCTCAATCCAGTTGTATATTTGAGAAATCAAGGCATGTTTATTTGTTCTAAGAAACTATCTTGACTGTTGCTCACAAATATGCCACCAACTTAGAATTCTAATCTACATGTATGTCAGTTTGACATTAAATTATTATGGTGAAATAGAATAATTGATAGTTTTTTTGGGTTTAGTTAGGGGTAATAGAAGAATCATAGTATATCGAGTTTGTGAAATATGAGAAATTTCAACTCAAAATACTTATTAAGTTGAGCTTAAATTATTCGTAGTTAACTTTAAGCTCCATTAGGCACAAATGATGACTTGGGGGTCATTTAAGCTTATTCCAACATACTGTTATTATTTGACGTGGTATTTCTTTATTTGTAGAAATTTCATTTTATAACATTGTCTTTGGTACAATTTAAGTAGCAGTGCATTTGTTTTTCTCCGTTGACTTGGCCTAATTCTCTAAATAACTTGGACTTTTTCTCAAATTTAGTTGCACTTATATATTATGGTTCTTCTCTTGTTTCTCGATATGCATATGACTTTTAAGAGATAATGTTAAAATCATGTAGGAAAACATAGGATGCCGTTTTCGATTGTTTTAGTTGACATACAATGCTTTTTTAGGTAGTTGGGAAGTTTATCAAGTTTTAAATTCATATAATATTTTTTCTTTAACCTGTAATCTTTCTCTAGAATTTTCTTTCAATAGGTATTTATACTCCAACTAGATGAATATGCATGCATCCAATTTGTGTCGATTCTCACACACCGCCACTTTCGTTTTAAATGAGGATCTGAGGATCCACATTATTTATGATAAATAAGCATATAGTATTACTCGTGGCTTAGCTAAAGTTGGGCCCAAGTTCGTATTGATATTCATTAAATTCACTCACGGTTTCTAACAATGTGCACTGTTTTAATAAGTTCATATTTATTATTTTATTATTTATATAGTCTTAAGATTGATAGTATTATTATATTCATACCCATGTGACATTATATGCATTGTTAGGCTTTGATTGTATGTATTACGTGGGATAGTTGTGATGAATTTGTGATCAAATGACTTATTTTATATTATGGTTTTTGGTTTTTGGTTTTTGTTTTAGTAATTTCTTTGTTTATATCTTCTTAATCATTATTTTCGTTTCCAGTTAATTCAATTATTGACTCTGTTTTTTTCCAGCTACTTATGAGTTTCCTAGATGACGAGTCTTAGAATTGAGAATGTTGTAATAATATGAAGAATGATAAGGGGATGGTTCCGTACCTATTTTTTCGTAGGGTATTTTAAGTCTTTGTAGTTTTTGCAATTATTAGTTCCTTCTATTACATACTAGATTGTAACAGTGTTACTATTTGCCAATAAGTTAGTTATTATATTTTGTTTTTGTTTCTTTTATATGGTATGTTTCATTTTTCTTTCAAGTTGATAGATTTATGGACTATGTACATTATTGTTTACTTTTTTCTTAACAGGTGAAATGAGGTTCTCACTGTTTTAAGAAGATATATGCTCATGTGTTTCTAAAGTTGGCTAGTCGAGGGAGAGCTGCTCACCATTTCTAAACAGGTGAAATGAGCTTCTCATTGTAATGGTGTTATGCTCCTGCTCCTGTGTTTCTAAAGTTTCAAATTCGTAGTATCTTTACTTGATCCAATATTTTTGTGCCGCATCCGAATTAGAATAGGTTCAATTAAATTATGTTTTGTTTATAATAATTATCCTATTATTTAATTCAAGTATAAGGCATGTGCTTATGTGTTTTTTATATATTGAACAATAACTAACTTCAGATTTTGTATTCTAAATAGCTGACTTTTAAATATTAGTTCCCAATGTCTTTATTTTTCATACCCCTGCTAGTCATAGATACCCAAATCCATCTTATAGTTTTGGTTAAATTTGTGAACCGAGAAACTTATTAAAGAATTCTTTAATTTTTTCAAGTTGTAATCGCGAAGCGCTTTATTTCACCAATAAGTACGTTAATTTAGTTCTGGGATATTTTTTTGCATTTCATCAAGTTTGTTTTCATTTATACTGTCTAAGGTTTTGGAATTTCAGCATTTTTTTGTTGCGTACATTTGGTTTGAAAATATATTTCTAAAAATATAATAAGGTAATAGTATAAATTTAAGGAGTGGATACTTCGTTTGTCCTATTATAATAATTTTGCACATGAAATTTGTACATTAAATAACAGTGGTGGTAATGAATTTTGGAAAGCAGTTCAGAATGCAATACAAGAAATTTCATGCTTCGATGTTAGAGTTCTTGCTTTCAATTCCATGTTCGATGCATTTGGATTTCATTTTAACATTTATGTAGAAAACAAAAAAATTGATTTTATTATTTTGGATTTGGAAATTAAATTTATATTTGATGTCTCTCTGTCACTATGTTAGTTTCTCATTTTTCTATTGTTAGCATTAATCTATAGAGATGTCACGTTATAGTTTGTACTATTTTATTTTGGTGTTTCCACATGCACTGATTTGAGGTAAATTGATGTAGTTTTGTATACATCTTGGGTTACCACTGATATAGCCACAATTTACCCATGCCTAGCATGTATTTGAGAAAAGGACCAACTATTTCCATTTGCTTTCAATTTAGTTGGAGGAGGCTTCATGTGTCTATCATGTGACCTAAAAGAGCCTCCTAGGTCGTATGTCATTCTAAAATATGACTAGATCACGCTTTGAGTCGAGGTGTAAAGTCTTCATCTATGATTGATTTTGCACTGGATAGACATAAAGCCTGCATCTATGATTAAGCTTTCAAGTGTTGTAATGAGGCCAAGGTCCCCAAGCCAAGGTCCTTCTTTGGAAGACTTTCAAAGAGGATAAGAAAATGTGTCATCCATGTTTGTCTAATGTTTAAGGCTTTCCAAAATATGAGTATATCAACTACGACCCCAACCAAAATTCACATCAGCTATATGTTTACCGACACTATCCAACACTACCTGCCTAGACTATCACTAAAAAGAATTCTACACTATCCAACATCATCTGAACTTCAATGTAGGTAGTTTATTCTACCATCATGTTTTCATACACATTTCTTTTCTTTGTTTCAACGTGCTTATGTTTTCTGTTTTCGTACATACAGTATTTCATACACATTTTATGTTTTTTATTTTCTGTTCCAATATTTATGTTTTTGGTTTTGTTAAATGAATTTGGTTTTTGAGGAGCATACTTTTTGACGTTAATCTGGGTTGTTTGGGTCTGATCCCTCCACTCCATGCATACATTTTCTTCAACATATTTTTATTTGTAGAATGTGGTTTTGAATGCCTAAGTTTTTGTAGGATATTTCTTTCCTCAAGATAATCCAACACTTTAATTAGGATAGGGAGAAGAGCTGATTGAGAAAAAATACATATGTAAAACCGTCCAAGTAGCATGAAATTGGTTTATATTATAGTAAAAATAATGGAAATAAGCATACGTATGTGTGTGTGTACATGTGTTCATGCATTATGTGTGTATTCTGGATATATTTGAAACTTTTGGTGTTTCTAATTATTATGGAGATTTGAATCCCCTGTTTTGGTGACTTCATATTGTAGAGTTTTGTTAGTTTGTGGGATATGATTTGTAGGTACTAATTTCGTCTTATTTTCTAGGTAGTAATTTCATGATCCAGTACTAATTTGATTTGCATGTAATAACTCAGGCTTATTTTTTTTTAAATTTCTATTAATGACTCTGAAAGTAATATATTTGTATGTAATAATGTGGGATTGTTTTTGCAGATAACAATAAGCTTTTCCTGAAACGTTGAAGCTCAACCTCTTTACGACGAGGGATGTTCAGGCCCAATTTTAAAAGATCGTTGTAATGGCTACAAGAAATCTAATCCTGAATCGGACTCTTCTGAGTGACAAATGGTAGGAAGTGTCGAGGATGTAATGGGCAAAAGGATGTAATGTAAGCAGTCCCGAGAAAATGGTAGTCAGTACCGAGATTATGCTGAGGAAAACTCTTCGAAGAAATAGTCAAAACTCTCAGCAAAATTGTGAAAGACTGCAATAAATGTATTGATAATGCGAAATTTTAGTAAAAAATGATGTAATGTCTAGAATGCTAACCAAAATCTTGCAAGATGGTGATGCAGTGTTTGTTCGTGTATAGCGTGTGGTATATTACGCTAAGAGGAGTTGTTCTCGAATGTAGCGGAACTCACGGAAGTGAAATGACATAAATGGACGTTCGGCATGTGGAGCAGTTTCTTTGACCGATAGGGTGGTGGAATCTCGACAGTATTGATGGTGGCAACCACTGTGTCTGGTGGTGATTAGTGGCTATGGTATGAAAATTTGATGGTGATGAGTGACTCTTTCAAGTATCATTACTTTCATTTCTATGTTTAGAAAGTAAGATTTCAAGTATTTGTTTACTTTTTCATGAGGCTTTCTGTTATTTACAAGTCATTATGTTACTTACACAATTGACTATTGGTTTGTTTTGAGACGCAACCTCTCTTTCTCACGCGTGCGCACGGACACAAAAAACACACGCGTGCGTGGATAAAAAAAACACATGCGCATCCGCACACCAATACTTACAGACACCACATCAAGTATCTTTAGAATATGAGAAGTAACTATACAAAGTGAAAGTCTTATCCCATAATTTAAATGGTCTATTTTAGTGTTCAAACTCCCAAAGAGTTAGGTTCTTTTCTCTTTTACATAGATCTGAATGAACCTAATATATGTTTTGCATATTTGGAGATTATTTGTTTGATAAATTTGTTATGTTGTCCTTCAACTGTTAATTTGATAAAGTTGTAATGCATCAATTGTAAAATTTCAGGTGCTGTAACATCTTCACTACGAGCGAAACTTCTAGGAGTCATAGATGCACTAAGGGGTTTCATACTCCAGCTAAATCCAAGCCAAGTAACCAGAACCTATCAAAGGGGATGGAGTAGGTGCAAGAAGGAGGAAAGTCGGGTGAGTATCACTCAGCGGGCTATGAAGGGCCCCACTGCAGGAGCCATCAAAGACATTTCAGTTTACCTTTTTAGGTGATCTTCATTATCCATTTCACTCGGTGGCTATGTTGTGTGTTTTAAATGAGCGGGTGCGAATTAATTTTTTCTATTGATTTATATTAATGCATCTATTTCAAGTTGCTTATCATCTTATTTGTTTTATTTTAGGGGTGTCATGGCAATCCGTGGGTTGTTTTTCAAGTGTTCGACAATGTTTTTATATCCTCCATATTTTCCCGTTACAATATGAAGCATGTCTTTGTTTTTGCATACGAAATACAAGTCTTTGCTAAAAACATTAGTAGCAGGTCTTTGTTGGCATAAAAAAAAGTTAGAACAAGCAAGTACAAAATGGTGTATGCTCAAAAACATTCAGTCCAAAATAGTAGTCGTTAACATAGTCTTCGCAAGCTAAGAAAATGAAAATAAAATAAAATAAACAAATAGTAGTTGGTCTTAGCTAAGCAAAATAGAGGTGGGCTAAAAAAATAACGAGGAGGTCTTAAAACAAAAAAGGGAAACAGGGAAAAACAAAATAGAAGCCGGTCTAAATCAAGGCTTTCAAGGTCCTAAAACTAGCAGGTGTATGCTTGACAGAAAAAAAGTTTAGACAAGCATATTTTTGCCACAATAAAAAAAAGGACAACATGTCTTGGTGTAAGGAAAAATAAAAGCATGTATGTGCTTGCAAAAATAAGAAGCATGTCCTATGGTATTACAAAAATAGGCAACCAAGCATTCTAATTTCTTCAATGACATTGATTTCTCTTACCCTTACCCCTTTACTTTGTATTGTATATTTTAGTTTTGGTACGTTTCAAGAAATATAACATTATCCTATGGTATCTCTTAAAGTATATCAAGTCCTGCTCATATAATTAATTCATGGGAATTAAGGATTTTGATACTCTGTTTAGACATCTCACTTTTTCTATAATGACCATATTAGTAGTATTTTTTTATTTACTCGACATAGTAGTAGTTTTTTTTATTTAAATGGTCATGTTATGTTATTTTATAGTCTCTGTTCTAGGTTGTATTAAACTTGCAATTTGGGTGATTACACCATAATAATCAACGTTGCAAATATGTTCTTCCATATTCTACTTAATTGAATTTTTTATATATTTTTTAAGGCTCATGAATTTGTTCATCAGATGTATCGCACATCACCTAGGCCATTTACTGTCTACATCAAATACAAATGTCTATGACAGTGTCGATCGATCGAAGTCGAAAGGACCATCATTTTTTATCAGATAATTCAAACCATAGGCCATGGTAATAAGTTATTAATTGTGAAATTTCACGCTATGGTGTTCTAATCATACAGGACACTTTTATAGTTCAGTCAATTACAAGAATTAGAGGCATTTGTTAGTTTAAACTATGTATATGTTTGTTTAAACTCATATGTGTATATTGAAGACATTTGTTTGATATTTAACTATAATTGTTTTCTAACTATAAATTTTTTCCTTTGACATTTAGGTGCGCACTTCAACAATAGAGGACCATCGATCATGTACACGTTAAAGTATTGAGCCATTAAAATAGAATAGAAAGAACTTGATAGTTTTTTGCACAATAACTATCCGTAGGAATTGTTAATTAATTTATTTCACTATTATGTGATGTTTATAAGAGTCTATATCTTTATTGATATTTTGGTGTTCTTTCACTATTTGGCGAGTTAAATTGATTATGTTGTTCATACTAAGTCCAAGATGCACTATTAATGTTGTTGGAATGTTTTCTTTATTTGTTAAACATAGCGGATTTTGTCCAAATTTCCTATTTTATGGGACTCTATTTGTATTATATATAAAACTTTATGACTTAAATTATATATGACTTAATACTTTAGAAATGACTTAAATTATAAATGTCTTAATTTTTTTTTCTTAAATAAGTTGGTAGTTTTATATTAACGAAGGAAACTCTCCAAAAAATTTAAATTGTGTAACACTATGTATTATATATATAAAAAAATAACTTAAACTATTTACGTCTTAACACTTTGTTTTGTTGGGGGAGCGAAAATGTTTCTATTTCACAATTACGTATTTTGGAAATTTTAGCCTTTTTACGATTATGTATCTTTTAAAAAATTTCATCGTGCCTTCAGGCACGGGCATAACCTAGTATATATATATATATATATATAATCATGCAGGTGGGGTTGTTTGGTCTTCCCTAACTAACGGTTGAGATTAAATCTGATAGAATTGGTCTTTATTAACTAGAGGCTATGATTAAATGGGAAGGGTTTGATTCGAATGGCTAAGAATCAATCAAGGAATGATCCATGCAACCGTAAACTACTTTGGGACTCACAATCTAGAGTGGCTAGAGTACAACATATATATGTACTTTATCTACTGTACACAATCTACTACACACAATCTCTGCATAGAATCTTATCATGCACATAGAATAAGTGGTTCGAGGAAAATCTTACACATCACACAAGAGAGATGTGAGAGAGAGCTGAAGAGTTACGATTTTTGGAGAGGACAATCTTAATCTGCACACACTCTCAATCTTACTAGGAGTTACCTTTCACCTCTTTAACTGTATGGAACATTGTATACAACTGTATGGATTTATAGTGTATATAACTGTATAGATTTATAACTGTATAGATTTATAGTGTATATAACTTTATAGAACATTGTACACAATGCTTTGTTTGTATGGAGCAATTTTTGTTTTTTGTAATACCCAGAGATTTTTGGGACAATGATTTATTTATTTTGGGAGAAATAAATATTATTTTAATTGGAGATTAATTAAATTGACCTTTGAGGTCAAAATTTGAAGATGTTAGAAAGTGATTCAGATGACAATTCTGAGGGTGCGGTTGTTTCCGGAAGGGTCGAGATTGTCAAAATGACTGTACTCGGGGCTTATTTGCGTTTCAAAATATTTTAAGTTCGTTTGGCTCGAATTAAAGTTACCGAGTCATTTAAAGTGTGTATTATCATTTAGAGTTGTGTATTTTGGGAATTAAGGCTTAAAAGCCTGTGGGAGATAGATTTCTCATTAGAGAGAAAGAGAAAGCCCTAGATAGAAAGAGAGAAAGAAGAAAGAAGAAGAAAGGAAGAAGAGAAAGAGAGGGAAAAGCTTGGGAATTCCGACAAATACACGATTTCGAGGGAGAATCACGCTCTAAAATTTCGAGGCTAGTGATTAAACTTGCTAAATAATTCTTGTGCATCTTTTATTTCATGATTTGTGGATAAATTTATGATTTTTGCGTTAAGTATGTTAAAACCTAGATTTTTGGGATAAATATTACATTTGATGGGCTTAAGATGAATTTGAGGTTGTAAATTAGTTGGGTTGAGTTATTTGTTGTGTATTAATGTTATGAATGTGGTTGGGTTGAAGATTTGTGGTTGAACGTAACTATTTTGGGGTTTTTGAGAAGTTAGAGTTCCTCAAAAATTGAGTTTGGCCGAGGTACCTGGTAGGGCCGGTCGACCGCGTCCAGGGGACCGGTCGAACGTGCCTTCAAAATGAGGTACACTATCTTCGTTTATAGGCATAATTGAAAAGTACGATCGACCGCGGTTGGGGTACCGGTCGACCGGGCCTCGATTTTTGGCTCAAGTTTGGGAATTTAAGTTTATCCCCTTTCCTTTGGGTTTATATTTATAGGACTTCCAAATTATGATATTATACAGGGTTAAGTGATTATTTAAGGTGATTAAGGATCTTAGAAAATGAGAAAATGTTTGGGGATTATATCATAATGAAATTGAGTGCATATTTCCTCTCTCATGAAGCACATGAGGGAAGAATTTATAGATGATTGGATGTAAATGCTAGGGTTTTAATGATTGATTTAGAGAGAGTGCGAATTTAAGTTATCGTATTGATTTAGTGGAAAATCCTCTTAGTGTCAAGGTTAATAATTGGAGAGTAATAAATGTTGATTGATGTGCATACGGATATAGAGAATTTCCTCAACGTAAATTGGATTAAGAGTTAATCAAAATAGATGTGATGGGATGACCTTCAAGTAAGAAATCGTATAGTGTATACAAAGTGGGGAAGTTATGTGAGCTGTTGACGAATAGCATATCGAGAGTAAAATATACTAATAAATGGTATTATTTCATTTACACCTAAGAGTGTAATAAGAGTATCTAAATAGTGTGATGTATATATATATATATATATATATATATATATATATATATATATATATATATATATATATATATATATATATATATATATATATATATATATATATATGTGTGTGTGTGTGTGTGTGTGTATATATATATATATATGTAAGTGAAGCATACCCCCTCTTTGCTATCATGGGAAGTTGCGCGATGTGGGTGAGGCCCCTGGCTTGAGAAGCAGGGCGCGTATAGTCCCCAGGTCATAACGTCCATTATTATGGTGTGATTGTTTTTATTAGGGGTGAGACGTGGTGTGTATGTTTCGTGTCATTTTCGAGTAGGAAATATGACCACTTCTCGTACGTTGTGATATTGTTTTTACCAAGGCGTTGTGAGATTCCGACCGTTGGTACCCGGGATGATTTGTGAGTGATTCCATGGTAGATAATAGCATTGAGAACCTGCATCCTCTAGTTATAGCTTGGTGGGATGGTTATTATTATACTTATGTTAATAGTATATTAATTATATGTGATTATGTGATATCATATTTGTCTCTAGAGTAAAGAGACATAAGAAGATTGCTTGAATCTCATTCCGGGATATTTTATTCGGACAAATTGTGATGAATATATATTAAAGTGGAATTGTAAAGTAGATAATTATTATGAGAACATATTGTATGTTGGGTATTGAGGGCATAACGAACCTCAACGACCGACAGTGCCAAGGAGTAGTGTATCAAGGGGTTCCTTGTTTGGATCTTTCTTGCAAGACATCCCACGCACGAAATGCAGTGCAATGTTAGGAGTGAGGAGAAGTTTATCCTTAGTGCTCATGTTTATATTAGTATATATCTGGATGATCGACAGTGCCAAGAAGTAGTGTATCGGGCGGGTTTCTTATTTGGATTTCGCTTGCGAGACGTCCCGCACACGACACGCCATGCACTGTTGAGAATTGAGAATAATTAATTAATCATTTATAGAATAAGATAATTTGGGTTATACGCGTCATGCATTGATGGCATAATGAATCTTGATAATCAATACTGCCAAGGAGTAGTGTATCGGGGGTTATCCTTGTTTGGATTTCGCTTACGAGACCTCCCACGCACAAAACGCAGTGCAGTATTGAAAATTGGGAGAAGTTTAGTCCTTAGCACCTAGATGCTAATAACTCATATATATATATATATATATATATATATATATATATATATATATATATATATATATATATATATATATATATATATATTTATTTATTTATTTATTTATGTCATAACTAGAACATGAGAAATTCTAGTAAAAGTGAATGTTTATGTATATTTTATATGTTTAGAAAGTGGGCGAAAATTTGTGATTTGTAATAATAGAAGTTGAGAGTTATGATTTAGATGGATTTTAAACGAGTATAAATTGGGAGTAAGTTAGATTACTTTTCCCCTAGATAGATTAGGGAAATTAATTGAGGATCATATGAATACGTTTAGTTGCGCTCTTTAGTTGAGAGGTGAGTTGAATTTTATGGAGAGTGCGACTCTACCTTAAACATGTTATAATGCATTTATAATTATTTTGCATTTTAATGCTCTTGCTATAAAAATGTTTTCACACCTTGGGCTCTGACCCATTTATACTTTCTCTTTCCCTGTATATATATATATATATTGTATTATTTTAGGTGTTCCTCTGCAAGGA
Organism: Sambucus nigra; assembly: GCA_949130495.1. Lineage (NCBI taxonomy): Eukaryota > Viridiplantae > Streptophyta > Magnoliopsida > Dipsacales > Adoxaceae > Sambucus > Sambucus nigra. The sequence continues at coordinate 171,318,678 of OX422219.1, forward strand.
CGCCTTTGATGATATCCATCAAGTGTATTCGTGGAGTTGCAGCAGTTGCAGGTTGTTGAAGAATTTTGTTATAGACGATTGCTATCCTTTCTATATCTAGATTAGTATTCAGTTTGTATATCGTGTTTATACCCAAGTGTTGTAGATGTAGCACTTTTATTTCCTCATTCATAGTTTATTGTATTGTCTGTAACCCAACAGCATATTCGGGTATTTTACTTTGTACATTATAGTGTACTCTTGTATTAGTCTCTTTTATATTATCATGTGTGTGTTCTTTACCATATTTAGTAGTTGTTATGTTGTTGGTTACTTGCTACACAGTTTGTTTTATTAATGTTTTAAATTTTTGGCACCCTCTTTTTGCAGTAATGGGTAGTTAGCCGTGTTTATTTTAGTATCCTCTGTTGATGCAGAAAATGATCCACTTGAGATTCCTGATTATTTTAGTATAGGACTGGCCACCCGTTATTATTTTAAGCGGGGTGTCACACGTGGTATTAGAGCATCAGGTTCTAGTGTATTTAGGATCTGTGTGGGATTACTACGATCTTTCGTAAATGTTCTTGATGTAGAGCCCTATTATTAGGACTTTTGTGTTCATATGTCCATATTTTCTTCTGTGATGAGAAAACATTTGAAAGGCGTTCTGATACACTTGTTCTTATTTCAGATGCCACCGAAGAGAGGCTGTCCACGTAGTCCGAATAACGGGGCGCAGAGTGTGGAACCCCAATTTTCTGAAAGGACTATGACTACAGATGAAGTTGTTAGTATTATGGCACAAGAGTAACTGCTGCCATTTCTGCGATGGCGCAGCAACCTGTAGTTCAAGCGTCCCAAACCCATTCAGGACCATCTTTCTGGGAAAGAGTACGGGAAGATTTTAGTAAGGGGCATCCTCCAGAGTTTTCAGGGGGAATTGATGTGGTGGCTGCAAGTCGATGGAAGAACAATATGCAAAGGAACCTTCGTATGGTTGAGTGTAGTGAGGTGCAAAAGAAATTTCTAGCCAGCTTTAAGTTAACGGGAGAAGCTCTTCAATGGTGCGAGTCTGTCACCACATCTGAACAGAGAGATACATTGACTATAAAATTTTTTTGGAAACTCTTTGATCGAAGGTATTTTCCTTCCCCGATTCAGAAGGAAATGAGGAGGAAACTGATGGATGTGTTTCAAGGTAATAGAGTAGTGGTCGAGTATGAAGTGGAATTTTATCGAATGGCGAATTTAGTACCTGATGAGGTAAATATGGAAGACAAACGAATATCGAAGTTCATGCGAGGTTTAAATTGGCAATTTCGGTAGCATTTGTTAGGGAACCCAGCGTCAATGACTTTCGCTGAGGTAGTGAATGCGACACTATTGTAGGGTCATGAATATCGTCTACCTTCGCTAGGGGGTAAGAACTTTAGAGATTCGGGTTCATCAAGTAGGTATGGTGAAGAGAATACCAGTAATGTCAGAGGGTACGAACATGATTTTTGAGGGTCGCAATAGTGTTATGTTCCTTAAGGTGGGTAGAGAGGATTTTCGGGTAGATGTTTCTTTTGTAAAGAAATAGGTCATAGAGAGAGATATTGTCTTAAAAGAGGTAAAGGACCACATTTTGAGGAAATTTTGGATGTGCATCCCCTACAGCAGATTTGAGGTCATTTTAAGCCAGGGGACTTTGTGTGGGAATGTAAGTTATTTTCCCGTGTGAATATGATTATGCTATATGAACCTTTGGGAATATCGTATATAAGATAGTTATGTCAAGGTAGTGCTATAGCCCTATTATGTATGGAATTACCCGAAAGAGAATTTTGAGCAAGTGAGGCTCTTATATTATTATCTTTGGAGAGAATACATTATTTTGTAATGTGCTCATAGAGAGCTATAACTTTGTTATGAATGTAAGAATTGTTAAAATGTGTTGAGTAGTAATGATAAAGCTACTTCTTTTTATAGTCATGTTAGAATTATATAATTATTGTATTCTGTGGCACCCTGCCTAATTAATCCCGGGTGATCATTCCTAAATCAAGTTAGAGAAGGTTTCCCAGTTGGTCCATTCTTAGCATCACTGTTGTCTTTTTAATTACTAACCACCAAAGTGTGAAAAGTAGGGTGGTGCCAATTTTTATCTTTCTATTAATTAAATAGAACTCACGCGGAACATAAAATAATACACAATCACAGTTAACTAAAATAACCATCCACAAATAAAATACATAACCGAATAAACCATCGGTCCAAATATCCAATACGAGTAAAGATAAGAAGAAAATCTCAACAAGTCTAATACTGATAAATGAATTGTGAGCGACAAGATCAGATAACTGCTAGAGAGTCTCTACACGAATGAAAGAAGGAGGCGTCTATCAAAACCCCACAACATCCACATGTGCTACAGCAAAGGATACGTGGAATAGAGTCAAGACTGGCGTCCCTGTGGTTGGTCACCTAAAAGGTTTTTAAAATCTTTTATAGCAAGGGTTAGTACCCAAAAATTTTGAAAACATTTAACAAATGATTAACTTGTAGTAATAAATAAATATGCATGCTCTTCATATTTTAGTTAGTCCCGCACTCTCTGGAGGACTTCCTCACCCCTCCTCCAATGTGCATTATTAACGCTTCCATTTAATTTACTAGGTCCTACGCTCCTGACCCAATACTTATGTTAACCCTTGAAATTTACCTACTCTAACCGAGTATGCCTTAATTCATGATTTTTAAGTTATTATAAACGTCAAACTTAATTAAATCATTACCCTTTTTAATTTCATATAAAATTCCCACCTGTTATGGACATAATACATTTACACTATGTATTAATTATCCCATATATAATTATTTAACTAATTATATATTTAATCATATTAAAGTATTCACAACATACTGAAATAACATTTAATACTAACATTCGACCGAGTAAAAATACTCACAAAATATAGATTTTCTCAAGTGTTATCCCACTAGGTGTATTCACATAACCTAGTTACCCAAGTCAGATTCGCTCACTAACTTAGTTTAACATACCAATTTGGAGGCGGTCATATTCCTTCCCTGAAAGTGAGATGCCCCTCACCCATATAACGGACGCTATGACCTGGGATTATACTCTCCCTACTCCTCAAGCTAGGGGATTCATCCACTACGCGCAACCTCCCCCTATAGCACTAGAGTATATACTAATAATATTCAATCACTGATATTAATGCACACACACACACACTATATATATATATATATACTATCACACTCTGTATATATATATATAAATATAAAATGTCCCGGCTACACCATGTACAAAATCCGTAACACTAGCCTATTTAAATTTATTAAGAGTTTATGGTCCAACTCTAATCATTAATTAATTCGCACATTAATTAATTAAGTCACCTTTGGTGTCGCCCCCACCATAAAATTGGACTTACTCTCGTAGTCCGAATTAACCTGACCCGAGTCTAAATTTTCGACTCCCGACTTATTTAGCCTTTACCTAAATAAGATTTATCTCTCGGTATTCCTCAACCGTTATCCTCGGACTTGTTCACTACATCTATATTTAATCCTTTCAAACACCTTCCCAAAAATTCAACCTTAGTGTGTCACACCTAATTTCTCCAAAACTCAACAAATTTAAATTATGATGTCACACCAAGTCATCTCCAAATTCTAATTAACTTTATTCACTATTAATTAGATTTAAAACCCATGTATAAATTTCTCACCAAGTTAAGTCCTGGAAAAACATTAAATTAAATTTTCTTCATATAAAAGAAAACTGGGAGAACTGTCAAAATCTGCCGACCATCGATCGATCGACCCCAGACCTTCGATCGATCGATCGAGCAGGTCTTAGTCTTCTTCGCGAAGACAGATTTTTCCATGGACGAGTTTCATAAAACCCTAACTCCTTCTACCAGCAATCTCAAACCTTAGTAACAACAATACAAGCTAGGAACCTTATTAGGGACCTCCAGAATGTCCACCAACGTTATTAATTCGTCCATTAACTACAATTTCTGAATCTGGGGAAATATACATCTTTAATTCCTTACCCATTTACACCCCAAATCCCTTCACCAAATTCGTTTCTAATTATCCAGATATCATCCTACCAGATATGTAACAATTTATAATATCAGATTTCTATAAGAATCCTCATTCAAATTCGTAAATCAGATTATTATTTTCAGAACCTCATGTTTATGCGATGAACACCCAAAACGAATTTTTAATCAAACACATCACATGAATATGAATTGAAAAACAGATTCAATACTATTGCAAGTTATCCACTTGCCTTAGGTTTCGTAGTGTCTGATTCGGAGATGAATTCCAAGGTTGAAGATGATCCTTGTTCTCTAGTGATCCCCAAACTGCCTTTAACTACTATTAGGGTTCCTTAATACACTTAGCCTTTTTCTAATACTCAATCAGCCGTTTCCTTACTTATCCTAGCTTAACAATTAACCTAAATCCTGTTTTTTGCCTAATGTGCCAAGCCCAAATGACCCAATTGCCCCCGTGTGGGACCGACTATGTCTAAAAATGCCCCGTGACCCGTTTACTACCCCCGGGTATACTTTTCCAACTATCTCGGCCCATCCGGACTCAACCGTCCACTCAGAATTGGCATCCGAATTAATTTATAAAAATACTTATCCCCCCACCCCCTTTAGTCTATACCGACTCCTGGTTGAGATAAGTGCATACCCTATCATTAATACTCGAAATGACTTGAATAAATAATTACTATTCACTTAGTAAATAAATTCTCGTAAATATTAACCTTTTACTCCCCGATTAGTATTTAAATAAAATTTCCCTAATTAATTCAATTAAAATTATTTCTCACAAGTAATTTTCAATTCCAATTAATTCAATTAAAATTACGACTCACAAGTAATTTTCAATTCCCGAATTAATTGAGTATTTAATGCATGAAAAATGCGGGGTGTTACATACTCCCCCCCTTACAAAGGAGTTTCGTCCCCGAAATTAGGTCATACCTGAGATGAAAAGCTCTGGATATTGCTCCCGCATATCCTCCTCCTGCTCCCAGGTAGACTCGTCAATGTTGTGATGACCCCACTGTACTCTAACTAGTAAAATAACCTTGGATCGTAATTTCCGCTCGCTACGGTTTATAATAGCTACCGGCCTTTCTTCATAGGAGATGTCTGGCTGTAAATCAATTTCTTCGAGTGGAATGTGCCAGAAGGCCTTCTCGCTCCTGCGATATTTCTTCAGCGATGCCACATGGAACACGTCGTGTATCCGCTGAAGGTGCTCCGGCAATCCCAGCCTGTAGGCTACAGGCCCCACCCTCTCGATAATAGGGAAAGGCCCCACATACCTCGGTTCTAGCTTACCCTTCTTACCGAACCTCATCACCCCTTTCATAGGGGACCACCGGACCAATACCTGATCCCCAACCTCTAACTCCACATATCTTCGTGAAGCGTCAGCGTAAATTTTCTGCCTATCCTGAGCTATCCGAATCCTCCCTCGGATCAGCTCTATCTTGGCAGATGTCTCCTGCATAATTTTCGGCCCCAATATTTTGTTGTCTCCCACCTCTAACCAACAAGCGAGTGAATGACAAGGTCTCCCGTATAGTGCTTCAAATGGTGCCATGACGATCGTGAATTGGTAAGAGTTGTTATAGGCAAACTCTACCAGAGGAAGATATTTCTCCCAACCTCCCCCAAAGTCTAATATGCACATTCTGAGCATATCTTCCAACATCTGGTTGACTCTCTCAGTCTGTCCATCAGTCTATGGGTGATAGGTTTTACTCAAACGTAACTCCGTGCCATGGCCTCCTGAAAACTCTGCCAAAAATGGGCCACAAAGATCTTGTCCCTATCAGACAGAATATTTATCGGTACCCCGTGCAGCTTAACAATCTCTGCTATGAATAGCTGTGCATAACGCATCGTCTCAAACTCTGTGCGAACCGGTAGGAAGTAGGCCACTTTAGTCAACCGATCCACAATGACCCATATGGAATCGTGACCCTTCTGCGATGGAGGTAACCCTGTAATGAAGTCGATAGAGATTCTCTCCCACTTCCACACAGGAATTTCAAGTGGTTGTAGCATCCCTGATGGTCTCTTATGGTCGACTTTCACCAGCTGACACGTGGCACATTTTGAAACAAACTCTGTTATGTCCCGTTTCATCCCTGACCACCAATATTGCCTCCTCATATCCTGATACATCTTATCCCCACCGGGATGTACCGCGAATCTCGACCCATGAGACTCTGTCATAACAGCGTGCCTCAACTCTGCATCCTCTGGGACAATCAATCTCCCATTATGGCGTAAGCCTCCCTCCAAGCTGATTGAGTAACCCTCTGCTCCCTCAGCTAGCAACTGGATCACCCTATCCCGACAGGTCTGATCCTCTGCCTGAGCCATCATAACCCACATAATGATCTCAAGTGTGATGGATAATGCTGACATACAAGCCCTGGCTACATCATCCTCGTATCGAAGTTCTCTCCACTTCGATTTCCAGACTTCGGATATTTCCCCAGTCGGTCTCCGACTCAGTGCATCTTCTACCACATTAGCCTTACCAGGATGATACTGAATATCAAACTGATAGTCTTTCACGAATTCTAGCCATTGCCTCTGTCTCATATTCAGATCCTTCTGAGTGAAGAGATACTGAAGTGATTTGTGATCTGTGAATAGCGTGAACTGTACCCCCAGGAGATAATGTCTCCATATCCTCAAGCAAAAATGACTGCTGCTAACTCCAGGTCGTGAGTGGGGTAATTCCTCTCGTGGGGCTTTAGCTTCCTGGACGCATAAGCTATAGCCCTTTCCTCCTGCTAAAGCACACCCCCAAGTCCCTCCCTGTAAGGATGCGCCAGTGTAAACCCGATACTCTAATCCTCCTTTCGGCAATGCAAGCACGAGTGCAGATGTCAACTTGTCCTTTAACTCATCGAAAGCTAATTGATAATGATCATTCCAAGTGAAAGGTACCCCTTTTCGGGTCAAATTCGTCAAAGGGCCCACAATCTTTAAGAATCCTTTGATAAACCGCCTGTAATAACCGACCAATCCCAGAAAACTGCGTACTTCAGTCGGTGTCGTGGGCTGTCCCCACTCCCTCACCGCCAATACTTTACTTAGATCCACCGAGATACCCCAGTCTGACACCACATGGCCAAGAAACTGAACCTCCCGTAGCCAAAATCCACACTTACCGAATTTGGCATAGAACTGGTGATCCCGCAATGTCTGTAACATTATACGCAGGTGCTCTGCGTGCTCCTCCTTGGTACGCGAGTAGATCAGGATGTCATCAATGAACACGATAACAAACTGATCGAGAAACTCCCTAAAGACTCTGTTCATGATGTCCATGAACACTGCTAGTGCATTAGTGAGCCCGAATGACATCACCCTGAACTCGTAAGATCCATACCGCGATAGGAAAGCGATATTCAGAACATCCTCCTCTCGGATACGTAGCTGATGATACCCTGACCTCAAGTCGACCTTAGAGAAATAAGATGCCCCTCTCAACTGGTCAAATAGGTCGTCAATCCTAGGCAACGGATACTTATTCCGTATCGTGGCCTTATTCAGCTCTCTATAGTCCACGCATATCTGTAGTGAGCCATCTCTCTTTTTCACAAACAACCCCGGTGCACCCCACGACGATGTACTTAGTTGAATGAAACCCTGCCCCAGAAGCTGCTGAATTTGCTCCCTCAACTCACGCATCTCTGAAGGGGCCATACGGTATGGGGCCCAAGCAATCGGCCTCGTCCCCGGTGCTAAATCAATCACAAATTTGATTTTCCTGCTAGGTGGCAACCCTGGTATCTCCTGAAACACATCCTCAAAGTCTCTCACCACTGGGATTGATTCTAATGGAATAGTCACCTCCTGTGAGGTTTCTTCCTCAATGTAATACAAGTGTGTGCGTGACCCTCCCTCAGGTAGCGGCATTGCTATCAAAAACATTTCTTGCCCTGGAATGGAGAACACGATGGTCCTCTCGTAGCAATCCACCATCGCCCGATAACCTGCCAACTAATTCATACCTAAGATGACATCGTACCCCTCCATATCTAACACTAAGAGGTCCGCTGTTAAACTAAGTCTCCCAATAAAAATGTCTACACCTCGAAAAATTGATTGAATCGTAGCCCCGCTGCCTACTGGCGACTCTACACACATTCGAAGACTACTCGCGGTCTCTAGTAGTCCGGCCCGTTTAGCAAAATTTAATTTAATGAATGAATGTGATGCTCCCTTATCAAAAAGAATACTACCCTCATAACCATGAATGAGAAACATACCCTCAACTACTGGCGGTGCTTGATGTGCCGGGGGATTGGGAACATCGGACGTTATACACATGTCCGTAGTGCATCTGCCCCTGCTGAGGTGGGGTGGGTGGGGATGGTGCTGCTGGCGGTAATTGCACCCGTTGCCCCTACTGGGTCTCCTGCTGTTGACCTCTGCCCCTCTGTGGGCACTCCCTCTTGAAATGTCCTGGCTGGCCACAGACAAAACAACGTCTCTGACCATCCCCCTGTCGTTGGCCCTGACGCGACTGGCCCTGGCCCTACTGGCCTCCCCCATTGTTCCCTTGGCCCTGACGGCCCTGAGGAACCTGCTGCTGCTGATTCGGGACAGGCTGCCCCTGCCTGAACCCCTGTCCCCCCGATCGGAACCCACCAGGAATAAACTTCTTATCCTGATTCCCTTGCTGACTGCCCGCATGCTGCTGAGCACCACTTGTGTCACTATTTGTAACGACCTTACCCTGTTGACTCGGCTCCCCTGTTCTCTTGCTCCCCTTCGCATGGAAGCGATGATCCTGGCAGTGTACAAGTGCGGCATTAACGACGTCTGTATATGTCACTAACGCCGGATTCCCAATCAAGTGTTGCCTGATCCGCCAGGCTAAACCGTCCATAAACCTCGATTTCTTCCGCTCCTCGTCACTCACCTCAGTTGGCACAAAGTTTTCCAAACGGGTGAACTCTTCCTCATAGTCTGTCACTGATTGGTCACCCTGTACTAAATCACTGAATTTCTTTCTCATCTTAGTCTCTACTGCTAGTGGAAAGTATTTGTGGTCGAACCGCACCCAGAACTCTGCTATCGGCATCAAGTCTCGCTCCTCGACGGTGGTAACTGACTCCCACCACAGTAAGGTTACCCCTGACAGACGAAAGGTAGCAAGCATCTATTTCTGTACTTCGGTACACTCCAGCATGTGCAGATGGCGCTGAATGTTCTTCTTCCAGTCACAAGCCTCTACTACATCTGTGCTACCCCGAAACTCAGGAGGGTGAACTTTCTGGAAAGTCTCCCTAACTCTCTGCCACGATGGTGGCCCCACTGGAGCCTGAACTGCTGGTTCCACTGGAAGCGGTGCCTGGGGCTGTGGAAAGTGAGCTGCCATAGCTCGCAATGCTGTCTCGACCGCCTGTGCCACTATCACTACCACCTGAGTAGTGGAACTCAACTCGGGTTGGGGTGGTGGTGGTGGTACCTGTGGCTCCTGGTGATCCTCCCTGACATCATCCCTATCCTCAGCCCTCTCCGCTCTCAATCTCCTCGGTGGCATCTAAAATAGGTTGAATCGTATAAGTACACAATTTACACAAAAAATATACACAGCAGAAATACGATAACTCATAAGCGGAAAAATGAATCAACAGTCCTAATAATAGGGCTCTATAACAACCGAGTGCCACGCTGAAACGTAGAAAGCTGCACAGATCCTAAGGACACTAGAACCTGATGCTCTGATACCATCTGTGACACCCCGCCTAATTAATCCCGGGTGATCAGTCCTAAATCAAGTTAGAAAAGGTTTCCCAGTTGGTCCATTCTTAGCATCACTGTCGTCTTTTTAATTACTAACCACCTAAGTGAGAAAAGTAGGCTGCTGTCAATTTTTATCTTTCTATTAATTAAATAGAACTCATGTGGAACTTAAAATAATACACAATCACAGTTAACTAAAATAACCATCCACAAATAAAATACCTAACCAAATAAACCATCGGTCCAAATATCCAATACGAGTAAAGATAAGAAGAAAATCTCAACAAGTCTATTACTGATAAATGAACTGTGAGCGACAAGCTCAGATAACTGCTAGAGAGTCTCTACACGAATGAAAGAAGGAGGCGTCTATCAAAACCTCGCAACATCCACATGTGCTACAGCAAAGGATACGTGGAATAGAGTCAAGCCTGGCGTCCCTGTGGTTGGACACCTAAAAGGTTTTTAAAAATTTTTATAGCAAGGGTCAGTACCCAAAAATTTTGAAAACATTTAACAAGTGATTAACTTGCAGTAATAAATAAATATGAATGCTCTTCATATTTTAGTTAGTCATGCACTCTCTTGAGGACTCCCTCACCCCTCCTCCAATGTGCACTATTAACGCTTCCATTTAATTTACTAGGTCCTACGCTCCTGACCCAATACTTATGTTAACCCTTGAAATTTACCTACTCTAACCGAGTATGCCTTAATTCATGATTTTTAAGTTATTATAAACGTCAAACTTAATTAAATAATTACCCTTTTTAATTTCGTATAATATTCCCACCTATTATGCACATAATACATTTACACTATGTATTAATTATCCCATATATAATTATTTACCTAATTATATATTTAATCATATTACAGTATTCACAACATACTGAAATAACATTTAATACTAACATTCGACCGAGTAAAAATACTCACAAAATATAGAGTTTCTCAAGTGCTATCCCACTAGGTGTATTCACATAACCTAGTTACCTAAGTCCGATTCGCTCACTAACTTAGTTTAACATACCAATTTGGATGCGGTCATATTCCTTCCCTGAAAGTGAGATGCCCCTCACCCATATAACGGACGCTATGACCTGGGATTCTACTCGCCCTACTCCTCGAGCTAGGAGATTCATCCACTACGAGCAACCTCCCCCTATAGCACTAGAGTATATACTAATAATATCCAATCACTAATATTAATGCACACACACACACACACACACACACACACACACACACACACTATATATATATATATATATATATATATATAAAATGTCCCGGCTACACCATGTACAAAATCCGTAACACTAGCCTATTTAAATTTATTAAGAGTTTATGGTCCAACTCTAATCATTAATTAATTCGCACATTAATTAATTAAGTCACCTTTGGTGTCGCCCCCACCGTAAAATTGGACTTACTCTCGTAGTCCGAATTAACCTCACCCGAGTCTAAATTTCCGACTCCCGACATAGTTAGCCTTTACCTAAATAAGATTTATCTCTCGGTATTCCTCAACCGTTATCCCCGGACTTGTTCACTACATCTATATTTAATCCTTTCGAACACCTTCCCAAAAATTCAACCTTAGTGTATCACACCTAATTTCTCCAAAACCTAACAAATTTAAATTATGATGTCACACCAAGTCATCTCGAAATTCTAATTAACTTTATTCACTATTAATTAGATTTAAAACCCATGTATAAATTTCTCACCAAGTTAAGTCCTGCAAAAACATTAAATTAAATTTTCTTCATATAAAAGAAAACTGGACGAACTGTCAAAATCTGCCGGCCATCGATCGATCGACCCCAGACCTTCGATCGATCGATCGAGCAGGTCTTCGTCTTCTTCGCGAAGACAGATTTTGCCATGGATGAGTTTCATAAAACCCTAACTCCTTATACCAGCAATCTCAAGCCTTATTAACAACAATACATGCTAGGAACCTTATTAGGGACCTCCAGAATGTCCACCAACATTATTAATTAGTCCACTAACTACAATTTCTGAATGTCGGGAAATATTCATCTTTAATTCCTTAGCCATTTACACCCCAAATCCCTTCACCAAATTCGTTTCTAATTATCCAGATATCATCCTACCAGATATGTAACAATTTATAATATCAGATTTCTACAAGAATCCTCATTCAAATTCGTAAATCAGATTTTTATTTGCAGAACCTCATGTTTATGCCATGAACACCCAAAACTAATTTTTAATCAAACACATTACATGAATATGAATTGAAAAACAGATTCAATACTATTACAAGTTATCCACTTTCCTTAGGCTTCGTAGTGTCTGATTCGGAGATGAATTGCAAATTTGAAGATGATCGTTGTTCTCTAGTGATTCCAAAACTGCCTTTAACTGCTATTAGGGTTCCTTAATACACTTAGCATTTTTCTAAAACTCTATCGGTCGTTTCCTTACTTATCCTAACTTAACAATTAACCTAAATCATGTTTTTTGCCTAATGGGCCAAGCCCAAATGACCCAATTGCCCCCGTGTGGGACCGACTATGTCTAAAAATGCCCCGTGACCCGTTTACTACCCCCAGGTATACTTTTCCGACTATCTCGGCCCATCCGGACTCAACCGTCCACTCAGAATTGGCATCCGAACTAATTTATAAAAATACTTATCCCCCCACCCCCTTTAGTCTATACCGACTCCTGGTTGAGATAAGTGCATACCCTATCATTAATACTCGAAATGGCTTGAATAAATAATTACTATTCACTTAGTAAATAAATTCCCATAAATATTAACCATTTACTCCCCGATTAATATTTAAATAAAATTTCCCTAATTAATTCAATTAAAATTACGTCTCACAAGTAATTTTCAATTTCAATTAATTCAATTAAAATTACGACTCACAAGTAATTTTCAATTCCCGAATTAATTGAGTATTTAATGCATGAAAAATGAGGGGTGTTACATATTCCAGTTATGGAAGAGCCTAGTGAATGGTAATATATTAATAGGATGTAAGAGATTATAACGGAAATGATTCGAACTTTAGTAGATTATTAATGAGTGAGAGATTTAGCTCACAGTTATGTTAATTTTGAGAACTATATATTATTATGAGTATGATAATTATTAAAACCTTGTTCCTTGAGCATAGGGTATTTTAATTAAATGTTGAAAGACATAAACTATATTTTTTTAAATAAATTGTTTTCAAAATGAAACTTTTTATAGGCCTTTGGGAAATACCAAAAATCATTTACACAAAATATTTTTAAACTCTAGTCCCGAGCTAACAAACCCTTAACCCCCGACATCGATACATAGTAGTGTATTGGGAGGGTTCCTTGTTTGGATTTGGCTTGCGAGACCTCCCCCGCATGAAAGTAGCGAATGTCAGGAATTGAGAGGAGTTAAATTTTTGGACCTCTTAAAATTATTATATTATTAGTATGTTAGTATAATTTATATAAAATTAGAGTCATGGTACTATTTGAGGCAAGAGAAGCCTAATTTTTTTATACGAGTAGAGCTCGAATTAAGGGTGTATGGGCGCCCTAGTTGTTATAATTGGTTTTATAAAATTAAAATAATTCGTCGTGGGAGATGGGAGGATTGGGTATATTGTTAGCGAGGTTAAGTGTAGTAGAGACTAGTTGAGCTTTGGAGTCTTAGGCTTAGCGTAATTTCGAGGACGAAATTATTGTAAGTGGGGAAGTCTGTAATACCCCGAGATTTTTGGTACAATGATTTGTTTATTTTGGGAGAAATAAATATTATTTTAATTGGAGATTAATAAAATTCGCATTTGAGGTCAAAATTTGAAGATGTTAGAAAGTGATTCGGATGACAATTCTGAGGGTGCGGTTGTTTCCGGAAGGGTCGAGATAGTTGAAATGACTGTACTTGGGGCTTATTTGAGTTCCGAAATATTTTAAGTTCATTTGGCTCGAATTAAAGTTATAGAGTCATTTAAAGTGTGTATTACCATTTAAAGTTGTGTATTTTAAGAAATAAGGCTTAAAAGTCTAAGGGAGATAGAATTCTCATTAGAGAGAAAGAGAACGCCCTGGAAAGAAAGAGAGAAAGAATAAAGAAGAAGAAAGGAAGAAGAGAAAGAGAGGGAAAAGCTTGGGAATTTCGGCAAACACACAATTTTGAGGGAGAATCAGACTCTAAAACTTTGAGGCAAGTGATTAAACTTTCAAAATAATTCTTGTGCATTTTTTATTTCATGATTTGTGGATAAATTTATGGATTTTGCGTTAAATATGTTAAAACCTAGATTTTTCGGATAAATCTTACATTTGATGGGCTTAGGGTGAATTTGAGGTTGTAAATTAGTTGGGTTGAGTTATTTTATGTGTATTAATGTTATGAATGTGGTTGGGTTGAAGATTTGTGGTTGGAAGTAATTATTTTGGGGTTTTTGTGAAGTTAGAGCTCCTTAAAAATGGAGTTTGCCCGAGGTACCTAGTAGGGCCGGTCGACTGCGTCCAGGAGACCAGTCGACCGCGCCTCCAAAATGAGGCAGACTATCTTTGTTTATAGGCATAATTGAAAATTGCGATCGACCGCGATTGGGGTAGCAATCGACCGGGCCTTTGTTTTTGGCTCAAGTTTGGGAATTTAATTTTATCCCATTTCCTTTGCATTTATATTTATGGGCCTTCCAAATTATGATATTATTGAGGATTAAGTGATTATTTAACGGTATTAAGGATCTTAGAAAGTGAGAAAATGTTTGGTATTTATATCATAATGAGATTGAGTGCATATTTCCTCTCTCATCCAGCACATGAGGGAAAAATTTATAGATAATTGGATGTAAATGCTGGGGTTTTAGTGATTGATTTAGAGAGAGTGCGAATTTAAGTTATCTATTGATTTAGTGGAAAATCCTCTTAGTGTCTAGGTTAATAATTGAAGAGTAATAAATATTGATTGATGTGCATATGGATATAGAGAATATCCTCAACGTAAATTCAATTGAGAGATTAATCAAAATAGATGTGATGGGGTGACCTTCAAGTGAGAAATCATATAGTGTATACAAAGTGGGGAAGTTATGTGAGCTATTGACGAATAGTATATTGAGAGTAAAATACACTAAAAATGGTATTATTTCATTTACGCCTAAGAGCGTAATAACAGTATGTAAATAGTGTGATATATATACCTTTTGCGATGGTATACATTTATATGATGTGATGATGTATATATATCTTGTGTGTATGATATATATATATATATATATATATATATATATAAGTGAAGCATACCCCCTCTTTGCTATCACGGGAAGTTGCGCGATGTGGGTGAGGCCCTTGGCTTGAGGAGCAGGGAGCGTATAGTCCCCAGGTCATAGCGTCCATTATTATTGTGTGATTGTTTTTATTAGGGGTGAGACTTGGTGGGTATGTTTTGTCTCATTTATGGGAAGGAACTATGACTACTTCCTGTACGTTGTGATATGATTTTTACCAAGGCGGTGTGATATTCCGACCGTTAGTTCCCAGTATGATATGTGAGTGATTCCCTGGTAGATGATAGCATTAAGAACCTTCATCCTCGAGTTATAGCTCGCTGGGATGGTTATTATTATACTTGTGTGAGTAGTATATTAATTTTATATGATTATGTGATATCTTATTTGTCTCTAGAGTAAAGAGACATAAGAAGATTGCTTGAATCTCATTCCGGGTGATTTTATCCGGACATATTGCGATGAATATATATTAAAGTGGAATTGCAGAGTAGATAATTATTATGAGTATATATAGTACTTTGGGTATCGAGGGCATAATGGACCTCAACGACCGACAGTCCCAAGGAGTAGTCTATCGGGGGATTCCTTATTTGGATTTCGCTTGTGAGATGTCCCATGCACGAAATGCTGTGCAATGTTGTGAGTGAGGAGAGGTTAGTCCTTCGTTCTCATATTTATATTAGTATATATCTTGACAATCGACAGTGCCAAGGAGTAGTGTATCAGGGGGGTTCGTTGTTTGGATTTCGCTTGCGAGACGTCCTACGCGCGAAACTCCATGCACTGTTTAGAATTGAGAATAATTAATCATTTATAGAATAAGAGAATTTGGGTTAAACTCATCATTCATTGAGGGCATAATGAATCTTGAAAATCAATACTGCCAACGAGTAGTGTATCGTGGGGCTTCCTTGTTTGGATTTCGCTTGCGAGATGTCCCACGCACAAAACGCAGTGCAATATTGATAATTGGGAGAAGTTTAGTCCTTAGCACCTAGATGCTAATAACTCATATATATATATATATATATATATATATATATATATATATATATATATATATATATATATTTATTTATATATATATTTATGTCATAACTAGACCATGAGAAACTCTAGTAAAAGAGAATGTTTATGTATATTTTATATGTTTAGAAAGTGGGTGAATATTTGGCATTTGTAATAACAGATGTTGAGAGTTATGATTTAGATGGATTTTAAATGAGTATAAATTGGGTTTAAGTTAGATTACTTCTCCCCTAGACAGATTAGGGAAATTTATTGAGGGTCATATGAATACGTTTAGTTACGCGCTTTAGTTGAGAGTTGAGTTGAATTTTATGGAGAGTGCGACTCCACATTAATCATGTTATAATGCATTTATACTTATTATGCATTTTAATGCACTTTCTATACAAATGTTTTCACACCTCGGGCTCTAACCCGTTTATACTTTCTCTTTCCATGTATATATATTGTATTATTTTAGGTGTTCCTCCACAAGGACGCCTTTGATGATATCCATCCAGTGTATTCGTGGAGCTGCAGCAGTTGCGGGTTGTTGCAGAATTTTGTTACATCCGATTCCTATCTCTTATATATCTAGATTAGGATTTAGTTTGTCTATCAGGTTTATACCCAAGTGTTGTAGATGTAGCACTTTTATTTCCTCGTTCACAGTTTATTGTATTGTTTGTAACCCGACAGCATATTCGGGTATTTTAGTTCGTACATTATAGTGTACTCTTATATTAGCCTCTTTTATATTATCATGTGTGTGGTCTTTATCATATTTAGTAGTTGTTATGTTATTGGTTAGTTGTTACATAGTTTGTATTATTAATGTTTTAAATTTTTGGCACTCTCTTTTTATAGTAATGGGTAGTTAGTCGTGTTTATTTTAGTATCGCCTGTTCATGCTGAGAATGATCCACTTGAGATTCCTGATTAATTTAGTATAGGGCTAGCCACCCATTATTATTTTAAGTGGGGTGTCACATTTTTGGGTCTTTAAACATGATTGGTAACTGTTTTTTGTCTCAAATATGGGTCTTTGATATATGGGTCTTTAATACTAGCTGAACCAAACTCAAATATGCAGTTTGTATGGAACGGTTTGTGTGGAACATGTTTTTTGTATGAAACCAAACTCAAGATTGTATATACGTGTATAGAATTAACTATGTAGGTTTATACGTGGGAGTGTATATGTGATACAACTATTTATTTACATGTATATCAGATCTAACTATAGAATTAATTGTGTAGGGTTATACATTTATATCTTACATGTGTATAGATTTATATATTTATATTTGTATATAAATGTAAATGAACTAAACTCGAATATGCAGTTTGAATGTAACGGTTTGTGTGGAAAATGTTTTTTGTATGAAGCCAAACTCAAATATTCAGTTTGTATGGAACGGTTTGAGTGGAACATATTTTTTATATGAAACGTGTTTGTATGGTACATGTTTTCTGTCTCAAGTATGGGAATGGTTTGGAGAGAGGCCATGGTCCACACAGAAAGGTTAATTAAGATTCCGATTGGGTGTTAGGTGCAGTGAAATCAAAGGACTCATGAGAAACTTGGTTTTCTCCCTCATCTCTCACATCTCATTACATTATTCCAGTATAAAATGGTATATGCACTGTTATAAAATGGTATAAAATGCATGGTGAACTGTACTCCAAAAAAATGGTATAAAATGGTATACGTACTATTATAAAATGGTATAAAACCAAACACTAAACTATGACATAATTTTGGAAGTTTTTATTCCAGTTATTACTTTGACACATTTACTACTGCCACGTTAAATGTTAATAGCTCTATTTAGTTAGATACAAACCCATCACACCCATTTTTATTCATGTATTATGTAGTAAACACCTGGGTTCATTTTTCTACCTTAAAAGATACGGTTATAGAGGTTAACACCTTAACGAATGGGTAGAAGGTATATTATCACTATATCGTTAACACCTGAGTTCATGCTATATTATCGGTGTCCTCACTAAACTACAATAATTTATTATTGAAGTAGAGGACATGTTTGCTATATTATCGGTAGCAGGTATATTATTGCTATATTATCGATAGAAGGTATCTTGTCGGTGTAGCAGGTATGTAGATCTTACACCCTACATACCTACATGTATATAGAGGTAACAAAACCTACAGGTATGTAGAGGACATATTTTATGAAGAATGAATGGTAGCAGGTATATAGAGGTAGCAGGTATATAGAAATAAATTAGTGACATATTGAAAAATTATGATCATGCTATATTATCGGTGGCTCATATTAGACCAATTTTTAGTAAGGCTGTGATAATTGAAGTTTTTTAGTGTTCGTAAACATGCCCCGACATATGATTTTTGAAACTATTATAAAACATATGATTTTCCTTCAAATTTTGTTGGGATCTTTTAATTTGAGTCATTTTGCACAACTTACGAACGTGTT
Source organism: Sambucus nigra (assembly GCA_949130495.1). Classification (NCBI taxonomy): domain Eukaryota; kingdom Viridiplantae; phylum Streptophyta; class Magnoliopsida; order Dipsacales; family Adoxaceae; genus Sambucus; species Sambucus nigra. The sequence continues at coordinate 171,337,230 of OX422219.1, forward strand.
GTGTCTGTATTGGTTTATTTTTGGGCTCCATTGAGTAGGACCCCAATAATGAGTCAATTCGGACATGACAGTCAATGAGTCGCACAAAATTAGTCAAATTCGCGAGTCGACCTAAAATTACTAGCTTTTTAATACTTTGCTTACGTGCGCACATTCACTCATATTTAGACTTTTCATGTTGATGTTACTCTTTATTTCAAATTTTAATCAACATTGATCATTTTGTTTTAAACATTAAATATTTGAAAGAAAATGATCAATCTCAATTAAAATTTTCACATGAGTTCATGTATACACCTAGGCGGTGTTTGCATTATTTTGCAAAATCATTACTGTCATTCTCTTTTTTTTGGGTTATATATAGTTGCTTTTTTTATTTATTTTACATATATTCCCTTTTTTGTTAATTTATTTGTAGAAACATTTTATCTTGCGATATGAAAAACACACCAACTCCCCCGACCTCTAACATGACAATCTATGAACAAGTATGTATTTTCTTACTTCCAAAAATTCTAAGGGATTGTTAAGATTTTTCTAATATATTATACCTATGAAAATGAAGGTGTGAATGGGATTAAGATCTATAAAATATATTCACAACTACATATTTAAATGTAATGATCGCACAACAATGGTGATGGAAAACGTGGATGGTATTCAACAATATCTTGACACAAGATATATTGGACCATCATAAGGTGCTTGGAGGTTATTTGGTCATCTTTTACATGAAAAAACCCATTTGTTGTATGATTGGCTCTTCATTTACCTGGGATGCATCACGTTATTTTTTATCCAACGGAACCCATGAGTAGAATCATTAACGTGGTTTTGGGTGAAAGAGTATGCAATAAGGTAACATCTTATCTTTATAATTTAAAATGCATGGTCTATATTTAGAATCGGATACCAATTCATATTTTTAAAATTTAGATTGCGACGGTTGTTCATCCTCACTCGATGCGCATACACATTGTCATCGACTTTTAGAGAGATTATGTTGAACAAGTATGGACATCATTTACGAAGATTCTCATCAAATATGTTATGCTTCATCTATTTTGTAATTCCATATTAAACACGTTGGTTTGTATTTTGAATTATGTCCTATTTTTTGGGGGACGGGAAATGGACTTAAATTGGAGATGTTGTTTTAACATTTAATTCATTATTTTTGGAGATGATGTTTTAATATTTACTATGCTTGAAAAAAAGATTTATATTACATTTTGACATTTCAATTCACATACGTTTGAATGAATTTTAAAGATATTATTACTTTCAATGTGCTATCATCATGAGAAAGTGTGCATTTTAAAAATGCAGTGTTATAAAAGGTGAGTGTAACATAGTTATTTAATAAGATGGAATTTAAATTGTAATTTTAAGTCATTGTTAAAGTGTAAAATATCATGCATAAGAGTGTGAGTGTTCTATGACCACAAATACTCGGGAACAAATTTATAACCATGCCAACGACATGGTTATAAATGTGATATAATGACAAATAATCGGGAGTACAATTATCACCGTTCCATCGGCACAGGTACACCCTAGTGTGTGTGTGTGTGTGTGTGTGTGTGTGTGTATATATATATATATATATATATATATGTTAGATGCATGCGCATGTAGATATAACATGTTAGAGTCTTCTTTTTTTCGTTCAATTCTATATTGTATTGTTGTAATTTCCCATTGGGCATTTGGCTCATTCCCTTGTCTTTGTTACGAAAATTTGGGTACGGTTCCGTATTTTGAGGGCATTGTGCAGCTAAATGTTCTCTTTTATTTTTACGTTAGTAACTCTATATGTTATAATTTCGTGGACGCTTCCCACAGGTTCTTCACTTAGTTGATTTAAAAATGGAATTACATGCTAAACAAGGTAAATGTTAATTAAATAAAAATGTATTAACAATATTATGTAGGTTGTTTCATTGCACTTCACACCTAACGCTCGGGTCGGACAGGATTGGCTACGGATAACCCGTAAATCAGGGTTTGTGTGTGTGTGTGTGTGTATATATATATATATATATATATATATACGTATCAAGTGTGACCAGTATATACAAGTTAATATGTGATTGATATATGTGAACATACCTACTTTAATATGCTATCGCGGGAGGTTGTACATAATGGTGGTCCACCCTAGCATTGACCAGTAGGTGTTGGATTGTTCCCAAGGTTATACTATTGTTGCATGGCCACTGTCCGGAGGTGAGTATAGGTGTTGGTTTTGAGTCCAACTATGGGTAATGTGGTATGGTTATGACCCATGAATGTATGTTTATGATGGCCTCCATTATTTGTTTGTTATTTGGTATCGGGATGAGATTTCGACCCGGTGGCCCTTGAGTGGTACGTAACATACCTAGTGCCTGATAGCATACTAAGGATGCATTCAAGACATCTAACTTGGGGATACTATGTATATACGTATAAAGAGTGATATATGTATATGTGTTTAAATGATTGTGTGAGTATCAAGTTATAACTAGTGTATGGTTACGTTGCCTATGTAGTGAAACAAATATAATTGAGAACCCCTAGGGTATAGCTTATGGTTTAGAAGCGTAGCACGTAGTATGAGGTATTGTATGGGAAGAACCTGTGGGATAAATATTTAGGGGATCAAAGTAGGTTAAGGATTGTTAGACTAGTTAGGAGGTCTAGGATAGCCAGGTGGTTAAAATATACGCATTAGGTGCGCACTATAGATGAAGGGTGAGGATAATCTCATGTGAGTGCGACACTGAGGGAACATGAAAATTTCTTACTTCTTTATTATTATTGCATTTAAAAACTTGCAACTATTTTTCAAATGTTTTGGGTGCCAACCCATATAAAAAATATTTTCAAAACCTTTTAGGTGCTCAGCCACAAGTTCACTACGAATAGACTTTTTATTCCAGTCAGATGATGTTGTAGAAGCTGTGGATTCATGCAAAACTTAATTAGATGCTTCACTTTATTCTAGTTAGTTAGCATGTCATTTCATCATTTCTATTGGGCATGTTGCCCACAGTTGGATTGGTTTATTTCCAAACATTATTTACATTATTCAGTTAAGCATTTGGATTATTGTATTCTCGATACCGAGGATTTATTGGATTTATTATTTATGTTATCAATACTCTCTACATTCAGTCACTATGGATGTTTATACTATCTTTATGAGTGGTTTCATTTATGCATATTAAAAGATTTAAAAATTAGCAATGGTCTTAATATGTTATTAGTTTAATTTATTGGTTTTTGACAGTGATGTTGAAATTGAAATCAAATACGATTCTCGTTTAAGTTAATATAACCTGATCAATCAGTATTAGACTAGGCGGGAGTGTCAAGGGTACGAGGGAAGTCATATCTAATTTTGCATGTAAGGAAATACCCATAAGCATACGAAATATTCTCAGTAGCTGATAACTTACATTAGAGAGATTTTTCAATACTCGTATAATACATGCTTAAATTTGGTATAATGGCTTACCAAGAGGGAATATCTCTGATTTTGAAAAAATATTCGATATATTTGTTAATAATTTGTGTTTCATAGAAAACTGGTAAGAGGGTAACTAACTTGTTAACCATCCATCGATGCAAGGACCAAACGACAAGGAAGTACATTACCAGATTTAATACCTAAAATTTTGAGGTGGTTGACTATAATGAGAAATTTTCCACTAAATAAATTATGAGTGCAATATTGCCTGGAATATTATATTTGACATTGACCAAATAACCTCCAAACCATATGTCCAATATCTTGGAAAAAGCAAGAAAGATCATGAACATAGAAGAAGTAATGGTTGCATAGATGTTTAGCCATAAAAACATGAAGAATGTAACAACTCAAGAAGAAGAGAAAAGCCCAATGAGGTCCCCAAGCAAGAATGACAAAAAAACATATCAAAAGTTTGATAAGTGTAATTATTTAGTAATGGTAGTACACTACATCCTTGATGAGATGCGAGGAAATGGTACATTCAAGCGATTGGAGAAGTTAAAAACTCCCACTAGAAGAAGGGATAAGAACAAATTTTGCAAGTTCCACAAAGACCATGGTCATGAGACCAATGATTGCCTAGATTTGAAGGATGAAATTGAATCCCTCATCAAAATATTAAAGCTAAATAAATAGATGGAAAAAATTACAGATCAACCATCTCGTGATGATTAGAAACCAAGGATAAGATCAAGATCACCTCGCGCTGGAAATAAGGATCAGAAAAAAGCTTGGGAGAACAATGATGAGGAAGATCTAGACCTCCCTTCAAGGCCCAATAAGCCAGTAGAAGAACTAAGTATGATTTCTCTAATGTGAATTTCCATAGTAGAAAAGGATGTTGGTGGAGGTGATGAACCAACTAAAAGAAACATATACCTCAATGAAGTTGTAACACCTTTATATTTCAACCGAGATAAATGATTACTGACATTTCCCTTTGTATCCATTATAAATTACTCAAATCCAAAAACATCCTATTAAAGTTGAAACTTAATCCTTAATCCTTTAACTTTTCTTAATTATCCAGGTACCCCCTGACGATTTAAATTGATAAAAATACCCCTTGAACTTTTGAAAAAATCATAACTTAATCTATACTTAACCCCTAAACCCAAACATTATATCAAATTAAACCTCTAGACCTCAACAAATTAGAATTTATAATCCCAACCCTTAAAATCTCATGAATTTACAAAAAAGATCCTAAAACTTGAAAAACTCAAATATTTAATAATAAATAAATATAAAACTTTCCAACTAAGGACTAAACTTCAAAATTTAATATTTACACTTCCCCCTTGATACATCAGGCTCCACCTAAGCAGAGCAAGACAAAATCACATGGTTACACAATGTAACCATGTCTAGTTCTCAAAAACTTATCTTATTAAATCCAAGGAGAAACTAATTCCCTTTTGCACCAACTAATGCTCCCTAACTCCTACTGTTAAACCTCTACGATTACTAGAAACAACACTCACCCCTTGAGCATGTCTAATGTTTGGAATTTTCCTGCCAAACTGGTACACTGTTATTTTATGTATTAAACTTTGTTATTTTAATTCCATTTATTTTGTTGCATTATTATTATGATCATACCAATCCAAAAAATCAAGTTCTTACGTATGAAACAACCCCTATTCAAAAAAGGCTTCAACACTCCATTAAAGCCCGAGCTTTAACGGTGAAACTCGATTCTTTGACTTTGAACTAGTTTCAAAGTGAGGAATAGGTTTCTTTTGATCCCAGAAGCTCAAATGTAATGGTCATTTTCAGAAACTTATATGCGTTGAACCTCAATTTCCCAAAAGTATTTTCTATTTCAAAAAAATGAAATTTCCAAATTCTCCCTAACCAAAACACCTCAATACTTGAAACCAAAAACCCAACCAAAACATTCCTTAAGATAGTATAAACCAAACCACGTGCATAGAAACCATTGCAATATTTTGTAGAGCTTCGAATTTTTTGTCAAATTTTCTAAAAAAAACAAAGTAGTTGTAATTCAATTAATTTCGAACCTTAATCCATGAAACTTATATATTTGGATTTCTTGTGAAAAATTAGGTTGAATTGGTTCAGAAATCATCTCAAATGGTTGAGAAAATCGAAATTTATTCAAGGGCAAAGTTTTTCCAAAACCTAAGTCAACTATAAAGAGGTTGAAGATGAACTTGTTAACCAAAAACCGTGACCTGAGTGCATGAGGGCGCATGGCCAATCAAAATTTCCTAATTCTTTTCTAATATTTTTATTAAATTTTTCTGGTCAAAATAGTATAAGGTAAGGCAATGTTTGGTTAATCCTAGCTTAAATTATAGAAAATAAGGGTTTTAGAATATAAATATTCTCTTATATTTACAATTTAACTCCTCCTGACTTTTTCAAGTTATGAATTTTAACCCCAAATTTTGCCTACAGCTACTTTGATAAATTTTGAATCAAAAGTCTTATGCACTATGTTTCACTAAGACCTATATTTTAAAGCCCTTAAAATAATTACAAATTAACCACTAAACATAATAAACATGGTTGTTGATACCAAAATTAATATGCTGATATGGACGAATAATATGAAGACACGTGTCAATCTACTTGGCACAATAGTAACGAGGAAGTTCATTTCCCCGACCAACTCATGTTCTCTCCGAGCAACGAGGATACACCGAGGAACTTCAGCATTCCGAGGTACTCTAACGCTCCGAGGAACTCCTGAGCAATGAGCAACTAAGGTGGTCCGAGCTGCATCTCGGCCGTAGCATTAATTGCCAGATAATCAACAGTTCAATTATTCATTGAATGTTTATCATCTTGACGCACACGCTACATTAAATGTATTACCATTTTATATGTATATCATTTAATGTATCAACCCTTTCATGTACAGCCTAAGGGATATAAATACCTTGTATCACACTCATTCAAAGGGACCGGAATTTCTTTAGAGAATTTGTACTCGAGAATTCCCAAACATTCAGCAATAACATAACAGTGGATGTAGGCCATTCATATAAGGCTGAACCACTTTAAAATCTTTGTCTTATTTTATTTATCTGTGATTGAATAATTAGAGCTATACATCAACAGATTGGCGCCGTTTGTGGGAACGATAGTTACTATCGTTTTTCACCAAAAATCGTCCATCATCAATGGCGAATAATCCAGAATCTAGCAATCGAAACGCTGGAAATACTGGAAATCCTCATAATCCCTCTGCACCTCCAGATCTAGCCGGGATTATGACGAATCTGGCTCAAGGACAAACCACCATGCAAGAAACAATGACGCAACTCATACAAACCCTTCATGGTGGTGCACCTGCACGTTCAGGATAGCAAAGTGGTCATAGGAAAACTTATTTACTTTCTTCACGATCCAGGCGTACTGAGTCACTTCATAATGAGGAGTCTGATGATTTCTCTAATCAACCTGGGTGAACTTCGTCAATAAGGGCTACAGATACTGATCAACATATCACCCTCTCTCCAGAAAGACCCAGTGCTTTAGAAAGACTGAGTAGGGTGTCTCCTTTCAGTCGATTAGGCCCTAGGAGGAATAGGAATCCACCTAAGACCATGTAGAGGAGTTTTCGACAACCATCAGATCTAAGAGAAGGATTAGCACAGTCACGACCGGCTGCTCGTCAAGATAGATCTCAAGAAGCTACCTCAGAACGATCAATTGCTCGAACCAATAGGCCCGAGGAAGGAAATGAAGCGTGGAAAGGATCTCTCCAACGGTTGGAGGATAAATTGGGAGAAATGGCCAAAGCAAAGAACCCCCTACAACGAACTTTTGTTCGAGGAACACCTTTTGTATAGGCCATTGTGAATTTTCCTACACCGTCAAAGTTCAAAGCACCTGTAGTGACCCCCAAATATAATGGAAAGACAGATCCTGTTTTTCACATAGAGCAATATCAAGCTGCTGTCGACATCTATGTCGTCCCCGACGAGATGAGATGCAGAGCGTTCTCAGGAACTCTTACTGGATCTGCCCAGATATGGTACAATAATCTTCCTAGGGGTAAGATTTCAACTTTCTTTCAGTTGGCCGAGTTGTTTATTGGCAATTTCTATTTTGGAGCAAAGCCAGTAAAACGAGTAGCACACTTGTTAAGTGTTAGACAAAAATCTGGTGAGAGTACTACAGATTACATAACTCGTTTCAATAACGAGAAGCTGGAAGTCATAGATTACGAAGAAAAGACAGCAATCACCGCCTTGATGAGTGGGTTATTGCCTAATAAATTGTATTATACCTTGGCGAAAGATCCACCTAAAACTATGTCAGAGTCGATGGCAAAAGCAGTCAAAATCATGAATGCCGAGGAAGCTATGGTTGTAAAGAAGAATATGGATAAAGACACCAAGGTGGACGTCGACAAGTCTAAAAATAAAGAGCATAAGTGCAATGGAGGTGATAAACGTTCCAGAAATAATAAATCATCATGGGAAGTCCTGAAGAAATAGGACAATTATACTCCTTTGAAACTGGGTATTCATCATGTCTTGGAAGAAATCAAGAACAACGAGGAGGCAAAATGGCAAAAGAAACTGAGGTCAGATCCTGATTCGAGGAGTAAGGAAAAATATTGCAAGTTTCATAAAGATCATGGTCACATGACCAAAAATTGCATAGCTCTTATGAACGAGATTGAAACACTCATCCGAAGAGGAAAGCTAGCAAAATATGTTGATTGGGGATGTGAAAGAAAAAATAACGACCGAACTAGAGAGAGGTCTAGATCTCCTCGTCGAGCAGAAGAGAAAAAGAAGATAAATCATGAAGATGATCCATATGATGACCCCGACCTTCCCAAGAAACCAAGACAGCCAGAACGGGAGGTATTTTCTATACGTTTTGGGTCATTTGATTGTAATGTCATTACAGGAGGAGATGCAGGAGGAGGAGACCTTACTACAGAAAGAAAGGCTTACCTTGGAGAGGCTCAAGCTTGTTCATATATTCAGCGAATAAATCTGGCTAAGGACGATCGTCTGAGGAAGGTAAATAAAGAGAAGCTGGTCATCGGATTTTCAAAAAACGACCTAGCAGGTGTTCTTTATCCTCACGACGATCCTCTGGTGATTAAAATGAGGATGAAGGAAGTAGTGATTTCAAGGGTGTTGGTAGATAATGGAAGTTCGGCAGACATCATGTACTATTCATGCTTTGATAGTTTGAATCTGAAATTATCTCAATTGGAACCGTATCATAGACCCCTCCTAGGTTTTGCTGGCGAGAAAGTTTTTCCACTTGGGACGATCAAGTTGGACATATTCATTGGAACTTGGCCTGTTTGTCGAACAGAGAGAATACGCATCTTTGTGATGGATAAGAATGTGCAGTCAGCCTACAACATCATCATGGGAAGAGTTGGTTTGAAGAAGTTCGAAGCAGTTCCATCTACAGTGCATCAGCGCTTAAAATTCCCAACAAATTTTGGAGTAGGAGTTGTGAAAGGTGATCAGAAAGTAGCTCGGGAATGCTATTATTCATCTGCCGAGCAAGAGGAACTTGAAGGTTCAAGAAAAAAGACTACTACCTACCAGGTGGATGAAGGTATAGAAATTGAAACACTGGGTCCTCGAGATGAATCCCAACTTGTAAAAGGACAGGTGGTGGAATCTACAGAAAATATTATTCTGGACGACGATCACCCTGAACGGGTAACCCAGATAGGTTCTACGTTGGATGCTTCAATAAAACAGGAGTTGATAACTTTCTTGAGAAATAGGAAGAAAACTTTTGCGTGGAGTCATGAAGACATGCCAAGAATAGATCCAAACTTCTTATGTCATGAGCTCAATGTGAATAAGGAGATCAAGCCTATAAAGAAGAGAAGAAGGGTATTTAGCCCCGAGAAGAATCAGGCTATACAAGAGGAGGTCGAGAAGCTCCAGAAAGCCCAATTCATTGAAGACGTAAAGTATCCAGACTGGTTGGCAAACGTGGTGATGGTAAAAAAGAAAAACAATAAATGGAGAATGTGTGTTGATTTCACCGATCTTAACAAGGCATGCCCAAAGGATCATTTTCCATTGCCCAGAATTGATCAACTAGTGGATGCTACCTCGGGACATGAGATGCTCAGCTTCATGGATGCTTACTCTGGCTACAACCAGATCAAAATGAAACCTGAAGACAGGGAAAGTACTTCTTTTATTACCCCTAGGGGAAATTATTGCTATAATGTTATGCCTTTTGGTTTGAAAAATGCAGGAGCGACATACCAGCGGCTGATGAACAAGGTTTTCACCGAACAAATCACTTGCAACATGGAAGTCTATGTCGATGATATGTTGACAAAAAGTAAGAAAGCTGCAGATCATCTAGTTGACTTAGCTCAGACATTTGATCAACTGGATAAATACCAGATGATGCTCAACCCGACGAAGTGCACATTTGGAGTATGAGAAGGAATGTTTCTTGGGTACATTGTCAACCAGCGAGGCATTGAAGCAAATCCAGATAAAATCAAAGCTCTTTTAGGGTTGCGATCTCCAACAACAAAGAAAGAAGTGCAGAGTCTTACAGGACGAGTTGCAGCGCTCAACACATTTGTGTCCCGAGCAACTGATAAATGCCTCCCATTCTTCAAAACACTTCAAAAAACTTTTGAGTGGACTGATGAATGTGAGAAGGCCTTTCAAGACTTGAAAAGTATTTGGGAGCACCTCCATTGTTGTCTAGGCCAATAACAGGAGAGAAGTTGTACTTGTATCTGGCAGTATCAGAGAATGCAGTCAGTTCAGCATTGATCATATTGGAGAATGGAGTCCAGAAACCAATCTATTACACAAGTAAGGCTTTCCGAGGTGCGGAAATCAGGTACCCAAAGCTAGAGAAATTGGCATTGGCATTAATTGAAGCAAGTAGAATAATGAGGCCATATTTCCAGGCCCATACCATCGTCGTTTATACCGACATGCCACTGAGGCAAGCCCTTCATAAGCCAGAAAAGTCAGGGAAATTGATGAACTGGGCAATAGAGCTCGGTGAATATGATATTGTGTATGAGCCCAGATCATCACTGAAAGGGCAAGCTGTAGCAGATTTTATAGCAGAGTTTACATATCCTGACACCCCCGAGGAACAAAAATTACTCGCTGACCAACCTGTGGATGTTACAGGATCAACAGACATAAATCCAGACCAACTCCGGTTGGTAAAAGGTCTTATGGATGAAGAAAGATCATCAACTTCGAGCTCAGACCAGCTCCGTTTGGTAAAAGAGCGAGAAGAGATGGTCGACGAGGAGTAAAAAGTGTCAGGGGAGGATGAAAAGAAGCAAGAAATATTTCACCGAGGAACTCTGTCAGATAAGAAATTTGAAGACGGGTTGCCCATATGGAGATTATATGTAGATGGCTCATCTTGCACAACAGGTTGCGGGGCAGGAATTGTTTTGAACACCCCAGACGAGATTGACATGGAATATGCTTTGCGATTCCAATTCAAAGCCTCCAATAATGAGGCTGAGTATGAGGCCATGATAGCAGGTCTTAATTTATCAAAGATTATGGAAGCGCAACAAGTGATGGTATTCAGTGATTCTCAATTGATTGTGAATCAGATGATGGGAACATATGCGGTTAAAGGAGAACTAATGGTCAAGTATCATGAAAAGGTGATGGAATTGTTAGCAGAATTTGATGCCATTTAGTTTATCAGAATACCCAGAATAGAAAATGCACAAGCAGACGCACTGGCCCGACTAGCATCAGCTACTCGTACCAAGCTGCGAAGAATGATACCAATTGAAGTACTGGAAAGTCGGAGCATAGATGAAAACCTGCCGATGAATGTTATTACCCTTGATTTAGGACCATCTTGGATGGATCCCATCAGGGTATATATTGAAGAGGGAGAATTGCCAGAGGATAAGCACGCTGCCAAGAAATTGAAGTATAAAGCTGCTCGGTATGTATTAACTAATGGTATTTTATATAGACGAGGAATTACGGCAGGTTTGCAGAGATGTGTACATCCCTCCGAGGTGAAAGAATTGATTGAAGAAATCCATGAAGGGTCTTGTGGATCTCATGTAGCAGGTCGAACACTTTTACACAGGGTAATGACTTAAGGATACTACTGGCCGACGATGAGGACTGATTGTATAGCCTATGCTAAGAAATGTGACAAGTGCCAACGTTTTTCCTCCATCCGAAGAACTCCATAAGCATTGTTGACACCAATAACTTCCCCTTGGCCATTTTCCATATGGGGAATTGATTTGGTTGGACCACTGCCGATCACCCGAGGAAGATTCAAGTACCTCGTCGTTGCAGTGGACTATTTTACTAAGTGGGTAGAAGCTGAGCCGCTTATTGATATGACATACGAGAAGGTATACCAGTTCGTTTGGAAGAACATCATCTGTCGATATGGTCTCCCTCATGCCTTCATCACAAACCATGGAACCCAATTTGATAACGAGGAATTTGCTGCCTATTGTCATCAGTCGAACATTTTGAAGGTTCATTCGGCACCAGGCCATCCTCAAAGCAATGGACAGACTGAAGTGATGAACAGAACACTGCTGAATGGTTTGAAGAAAAGGCTGAGTGAAGCTAAAGCTAACTGGATTAATGTGCTACAATCAGTATTGTGGGCTTACCGAACAACTCCCCGAGCAACGACTGGAGAATCACCATATATGCTGGCATTTGGAAGTGAGGCTGTAATACCTGCCGAGTTGGGTCTTCCAACACATAGAGTACTGAATTTCAATTCTCCTGTCAGTGACTTGATGAGAAGACTAGATTTGGATATGCTCGAGGAGGTCAGAGAAGAGGCAGCCATTAGGAATGCTCCTTATCAACAACGGATAGCTCTATTCTACAACAAAAGGGTGAGGAAATGCGATTTAAAAGAAGGAGATTATGTGCTAAAGAAGGTCATTCAGAAGAACAATAAATTGGAGACAAACTGGCATGGACCTTACCGAGTTACAGAAGTTATTCGACCAGGAACTTACCGAATAGAAACTCTAGAAGGAGAGGAATTCAAGAATGCTTGGAATGCTGAACACCTTCGCAAGTATTATCAATGATGTAAAATGTACAACGGTTCAATCAATATGAATAAAACGATGATGTTTTCACCATTTTTCTCTCCTTTGTTCGAAAGTTTTTCAGGGAATACTAGTGTTGTACACTAGGCTTCTCGACAGCAAAAAGAAGACGATAGTTCAAACCCACGACCAACTCCGGTTGGTTAAAGGGTGAGAATAAATTATATACTCCAAAAAGAAGACGATAGTTCAGACCCACAACCAACTCCGATTGGTAAAAGGGCAAGAACAAATTATATACTCCTTTGGTTAGGAGGAGTACACTTGCGTGATCAACTTCGGTTGGTAAAAGAGCTTGTGGACAAGATAGTTCGAAAGAACCTGATAGTTCGAGCGTGATCAACTTCGATTGGTAAAATAACGAGAATAAATTATACTTCTTTGGTTAGGAGGCGTACACTTGCGTGATCAACTTCGGTTGGTAAAAGAGCTTGTAGTTCGAAAGAACCTGATAGTTCGAGCGTGATCAACTTCGGTTGGTAAAATAGCGAGAATAAATTATACTCCTTTGGTTAGGAGGCGTACACTTGTGTGATCAACTTCGGTTGGTAAAAGAGCTTGTGGACAAGATAGTTCGAAAGAACCTGATAGTTCGAGCGTGATCAACTTCGGTTGGTAAAATAGCGAGAACAAATTATACTCCTTTGGTTAGGAGGCGTACACTTGCGTGATCAACTTCGGTTGGTAAAAGAGCTTTTGGACAAGATAGTTCGAAAGAACCCGATAGTTCAAACTCATGACCTACTCCGATTGGTAAGAGGGTAAGAACAACATTCTTAAAAAAGCCAATTTTGGCTGGTTAAGAAACAAAATATGTCAATTTATGTTGGTCGGAAGGTAAAATCATTCCAGAAAATACAAGAATTCCAAACTGAACCAAGTATAGTTGGTCGGTGATCAAAACTGTAATTGGTCGACGAGGATAAATTATCAACTTTGGTTGGTCGGACACATTTTATGAAAAAAATTTACCAAGTATGGCTGATTGGAGATAAAAACCTATCAACTGTAATTGGTCGACAAACACAATTTAACAACCTTGGTTGGTTGGAAACATTTTAAACATTTTATACTCATTACTTTATTATTAAGTGATTGAGAAACATTAATACTTGTAACTGTTTATTACTAAGTTGGTTGATGAACAGCACAAAATTGTTGTCTTTTTAACTGATACATATGTACAAATGTAAAAATGTTTGATAAACACAAAACAATAGAAATACAGATTTGCAAACAGAAAATGAAAGTCTTTCATTAAAATCAAAATAAATTACAAGCTACATATATGTGCTAACTGTTACATTGAAAAACCTATTCTATTGGTTTCTTTCCTTTAGCTTTTGAAACAGGCTCCTCGCCAGTAGGAGGATCCTCTAGTCAAAGAGGAGAATTAATGAAATTAACATCTCTGAGCATTCTGACCTTCATCACAGAAGGTGTATCCAAGAGATGCTCGGGACGAGATAATTCAATCTGAGAATGAAGACTATAGTCACCAAGGTATTTTGAAATTAAGCTACGAGGAATGGCACGAGTTGGGATCCATTCCATGTCTAGTTTATAAGGCGGTACAGGCAAATCTAGTAGCCCAGGATCATGATAATCCCATAAAAAATGGCCCTGCTCTAGCTTTAACACACCTAGGGCGTTCAACCATCCTTGTTTATAACCTTCGTTATGGACATTTTCAAGACGAGCATCCAAGTGACAAAGGGCTTCATTATATCCTGCCATCCAAAACTCCCGAGGTTGTTTGTGGAATTGGAAAGTTATTCTCTCTAGTTGCTCGTGAAGGCTCCTGGCAAAAACATCTTTATCATTCAAAGCAGACTTCATCGCAGTAAGTTGATCTTCCAAAGATAGGTTTTTCTTGGACATTTCAGACAAAGCCCGATCTTTCGCGTTCAGTTGGTACACTTGGGTTTCCAATGTTGACAGAGTACGAGATTCTTCAACATTACAACTGAGAACTCTTGATCGACTCCGAGCAGGTGGAGAATTTTGCTCCTCGACAACATTTTGAACAGCTCTTCCTCGCCCACGAGACCCTCTTCCTAGTCCCCGAGCATTAGTAGAGATACCAGACCTTCTCAGAGTATCCAATTCTTGCCTTAATTTGGCATTTTCAACCTCTAAGAATGAGAATCCTTCATCAGTGACCAGTACCAAGGCAGTAGAGGATGAAGCTGCAGACTCATATTGGGCCAACTTCTTCTGCAAATTATTGTTCTCATGTTCCAGCATCTCGGTGATCTGTCTGCAGGCCTAAACTTCACCTTTTAGGGTTCCCTCCCTAACATCGTACCCAGCGATGATCTTTTTTGTGACCTGTCTCAGAGGAAAGCTGTTGATACCTATTCTCATATTCCTTGTGCAACAAGGCAGTTGATTCATTGTGCTGATCCTGAAGATCTTCTAAGGTATAATGAAGCTCATCGATCAATTCATAGTAGGCCACATTATTGTCCACAGCTCGGTCGAGTAAAGCTTTCAAGTACCGATAAGCCTCAATTGCCTGTTCTGAAGCATCATGGCCAAGGATGTCAGCAATTTCTGATACACTTAGCTCTGTGTGACCAGCCTTATAGTATTCGTGACATTGCTGCATCAGTTTTGTATCATTGGCAAATAGCAATTCCATCCTGGCTATAAACTAATGAAGAGGAGACAACAGTCAACAAAAATAAATCATCAACAACAGATAAGAACAAAGATGTATTTTATTAGATCATAAAAAGATTACATTATTTGATTACAAATGATAATGAAAGATAGAAATGATACCGAACAACTTCACACCTTTTCCTTGTCTCCTAAGACTTTCTCGGGAGGCTGGGATGAGGAGCTTGGTTGCTCGGTGGTAACAGCAGCTTGATCAGCATGAGTTGCAATTTTCTCAGGAGGAGGTAGCATG
This sequence comes from Sambucus nigra, assembly GCA_949130495.1. Classification (NCBI taxonomy): domain Eukaryota; kingdom Viridiplantae; phylum Streptophyta; class Magnoliopsida; order Dipsacales; family Adoxaceae; genus Sambucus; species Sambucus nigra. The sequence continues at coordinate 171,352,746 of OX422219.1, forward strand.
GAAGAAATGTCCTCGTTGGTAGAAGGTAGAGAGGCAGGGACTTGATCACCCATGGCCATGGAAGATTCATCAGAGATGGCCTCATCCTCTTCTTATTCTACAATTGGTGGGGGAGGACCAGGGAGGTGTAGCTGAAATAGCTCAGAGTCATCTTTGATCTTTAATTCCTGCAGGGCAGCTACCCAGCCATCTCGGAAGTGTTTCAACTTCCCGTATTGTACTTGGGATGTCATCGCAGCAATCCCTTTGTCCCATCCTTTATCCCAGCCAGCGCTGAAGGATTTTTTAACTGCGAGCTTTCTTTTCAGTTTCTCCGAGGAGAGCTTCTCCGATAAAAGATCCTCGGTAGTCATTAACTTCGCATCCAATTCTTCTTTTTGGCGCTTGACATCTCGCAGGACGGACAACTCTTCCTCTGCCTTTTTCATCTTATCTTCAAGCTCTCCAAAGTTCTTGAGCTTGTTGTCATATTTTTGATGTTCAACCTCTAAACTTTTCACCTTATTCTCCAAACTCTTGGAGATCTCAGCCAATTTCACCTTCTCAGCTTTAACTATAGACAACTTTTTCTCCCAAACAGCTTTTTCCTCACTATACTGCTGATGAGAATCCTTCAAGGATTGGTTCAAACCCAGCAGAGCATCCTCTACCCCCGACGAGGAGCTGGAAGCTTTAATTGCTTCATCTTTCTTCACGGTGTTGGTAAAACAATTCACCAGCTAAACAAAGGAAAAAGTGACAGGTCAGTACAAAAATACAAGTATTCAAAGAAAGAAAGGAAATTCAGAGTGTGAGAAATTTACTGAAACAAGGTGACGGGTAGCTAGGGATGTCAGCATATCCCTAGAAATCTTTTCATCAATTCCTTGGACCTCGGGTATGATCCAAGTTTTTACCGAGCTCATGGAAGAGCTCGGAGGAATGATTGTTGGAACACCAACACCACCAGCTGGTAGAGAAGAGATGGTTTCAGTCAGATTGGCAGTTTCAGCCAAATTGACTGAGGACGATTTCCTCAATCTCCTCAAAGGAACTTCAGCAATTTCAACCAAGGAAGAGCTCTTGGTCGGAGAGATAGAAGTCATCTCCACAGGAGCAACCTTCTTGCTCAGAGCCACTGGGGGCTTCTCAGTAGCTTTGGAAGGCGCAACATCCACCTTCTTAGTCCCCTCTGGGACATCAATTTTTCTTTTCTTGGCTTCAGCAGCAGAAGTAGTGTCATCAAATAGAGCAGGGGGAGCTCTTTTCCTGCCCATTCTTTGACTTAAAGGGATGTGAGAATCTGAAGAAGAATCCTCTGGAGTTGAGGCTGACTCAACAGATCTAATCACAGGACGAGCAGTATAAGAAGTCGTATAACTCCTATACTGCAGCAAATATGATGCAGACCTGATGTGCTCGTCTGCAACGTTCTTATGCAAACCTCAGATAAGTTTCAGATGCTTAATATTAACCTCTGATTCTTTTGGAGTTTTTATTTTACTATCAACTGCAAATAAATACATAATGAAATATCAGTCATACATTTTGTCAAATATGATAAAATAATAATTTCATAAGTAAAGGAAAATGAGAATAAACCTATCCCATTGCCATATGGGGGACATTTAGGACCCTGGTATACTCCATCTCCAACCAAGGGGGAATATTGCCAATTTTTAATAACCACCCCATGTTCAAAATAATCTCTATTTGCATCAGGGAGGTTAACTACAAGAGCCCTATTTAAAAACCTAGTTTTTAAGTAATAAACATTATCTAAAATAGCCAATCTATAGAAATACATAATCTCAGGAATCCCTATACGAGTTCCATGAGTTAGATTTAATTTATACACCCCATTAATTATTCTCCATGAATTGGGGGCTATTTTTGCAGGAACAACGTCAAAGTACTGACAGAACTCTAAGCATAAGGGGTTTGGCGGAAAAGAAAATCCACATTCAGCAATGAATAGACTGGGGAACCAATGTCCCTCAGCCAATCAAAAATAATCTAAAGGCTCAGAAAGAACCTCCAGAGTTACCCAGGAAGGAATGGAAAAATCGGAACGAAATTTCTCAACAGACTCCACAATATAAACCATAGTGAATAAAAGAAATACAAAAGAAAAGAAGAGAATCTTACAGGAAAAAGGAAGAGCTGACAACTAGTGAAGGAAAAGATGAACGCCCAAGGGAGAGAGAGAACAGAAAGCTTGAATGAAGAAAATTGGAAAAGGTAGAAGACGGTATGGTTACCTAAGAAGTTTAAATACTTTACCTTGGGAAGCTGCGAAGGAAATGATTACACAAAAGAAACTAATACGCCATCGGCGGCTAAAAGGACAAAAATGCACGAAGATCGAAGCACTCATAAAAATTCGAAAAAGGCGGATTCTGTGAATTTGATAGAAATTCAAATATGAAGAAAAGGATCCTAAAACCCAGGAAAGTCATTTAATATCGCCATATACCGAGAAATAATGTTCCATACTCCTCAAAGTTTGAAATATGAAACATTGGGGGCTTCTGTTGATACCAAAATTAATATGCTGATATGGACGAATAATATGAAGACACGTGTCAATCTACTTGGCACAATAGTAACGAGGAAGTTCATTTCCCCGACCAACTCATGTTCTCTTCGAGCAACGAGGATACACCGAGGAACTTCAGCATTCCGAGGTACTCTAACGCTCCGAGGAACTCCTGAGCAAGGAGCAACTAAGGCGGTCCGAGCTGCATCTCGGCCGTAGCATTAATTGCCAGATAATCAACAGTTCAATTATTCATTGAATGTTTATCATCTTGACGCACACGCTACATTAAATGTATTACCATTTTATATGTATATCATTTAATGTATCAACCCTTTCATGTACAGCCTAAGGGCTATAAATACCTTGTATCACCCTCATTCAAAGGGACCGGAATTTCTTGAGAGAATTTGTACTCGAGAATTCCCAAACATTCAGCAATAACATAACAGTGGATGTAGGACATTCATATAAGGCTGAACCACTTTAAAATCTTTGTCTCATTTTATTTATCTGTGATTGAATAATTAGAGCTATCTAATTTTTTACATCAACAATGGTTTTGCTAGTTATTTTCCCAAACCAACATTATTATCATCTACACTTACTTCCAAAGGTGTTTGTGTATAGATAATCAAGTACCAGTCCCTTCTCATCTCCTCTTCAATCCTAATTAAGCCCGTTCGACACAATGTACATGTAGGTTTTACCATTTGACTAGTAAATTTTAGTGTACTTGTTTTACTGCTATTGATATCATTATGTGATAGCCTTATATAATTCTTAGTATGTGTATAATATTACCATACTATTATGTTGTTATACCTCTGTTACATTTAATTATGATTAATTGGATCAATTTTAACTCTTCTCATGTAATGACTAATATCATGAAAACCATTGTAATGATTGAACCAATTCGCCCTACACCCCTGTGAAAATTATTCTTATATAAGCATCAGTATTAACTAGTAAGTAGATTGTCGTGTTATACCATGAATTTTTTTTACATGGCCTAAGGTTTCATATGTTTGAGAGCTTGTATTTTAGCTACATACGTATGGTTGTCACTTTAATAGTGTGCCTAGATGGTTACTTTTACCCAAACATTTTGGGTTGATATCAAAATTTGGTTATAATGATCACACTTCACTAGTTCTATACCCATTTGTAAGATGGTAAGTATGGGATTATCACTTTTAATTACTTGACTTTCTTATTATAAAATTTATACCATGTTATTGTAACAAATAGTCAACTCTATACACACGCCAAGATTTTATCTACATATAATTTGTTATAAAATTGATATGATCCACATAGCATATTTATGTTAATTCCTTTCTCTTCTAGATGTTCCAAGATAAAAAGGATAAATCCCCCTCCCTTTTCATGATACGCACGGACCACATGTTTTCTTTTATAACTATATGGAGGGAGATTATTGAATATGGGAGCAAGGAGTGGCGGTTTTTGATGACAAACTTTATTTTCTAGTTTGAGACTAAAATGTAGTATTAGACATTCCCCCTGTGGTGGTAGTACAATAAATTTGCGACTTTTCGTAATGGATAAAGTTATGTTTTCCACCTTAACTTTAATTCATTGCTTTGTTATTCTCTTGTACATTTATACCAAAAAGTGCGCGTGATAAAAGCAAGAGCTTGTGCCAATAATTGAGACATCAACATGTGAAAAATTACAAATGACTAACCCCATAATTTCACCAAGGATTGATTGATAATAGGCTTCTCTAGAAACGACCTCTTAGGGTTATTATATCCTCAAGACGACCCATTCGTAAAAACTATAATGGTCTATAATAGGAATGTGAAGAGAAGTCTTGTGGATACTAGAATATTAGAGGATGTGCTTTTATTTCAATGTTTCCAAAGGCTGAAGTTATTCGAAATAAAATTGTTAGCCTATCATCATCCGTTGATCGAATTTTTAGGAAAAAATGTATACCCACCAGGCACAATAGAGCTACTTGTTTTTATTGGAATGTGGCCGACCTGCAGAACTCAAGTGATGATATTCTTTGTCCTTAATAAGAATATCTTATTGGCCTATCATATTATCTTTGAAAGAGTGGTCTAAAGAAATTTAAGGTTTTAGCCTCAACTATTCATTAATTCTTATTTTGCACCACTAATTTTGGTATGGGAGTGGTAAAGGGAAACTAGGTGTAATCATGGAAATCATAGTACACTTCAATCGATGAGAAAGAAATGAATAAATTATCTCAAACTTATGATATTCAAACATTAATATCTTAGACATAAATATATGTTGATAACTGGAGAAACAATTGAGCAAAAAGAACGAGTAATCCTCGATGATGAAAATCCTGAAAGGACATCCCAGATATTCTCATCTCTGGATCCCGTCCTCAAAAATCATCTGGTTCCATGTATGCCAGTTTGGAATTGATCCAACCATTATTTGTCATGAGCTCAACATAATCATGGTAGCAAAACTAGTAAATAAAATGCATTAGGCATTAACTAAGGAGAAGAACATGGAAATTTAAAAGAAGTGGCCAAGCTGATGAAAGATGACTTTATTGAAGATGTGATGAATCCCGATTAGCTAGAAAACATTGTAATGGTATCCAATAAAAATGATAGATTGCATATGTTTATGGAATGCACAAACTTGAATAAGGCATTTCCCAAAGATTATTATCCTATGAATCAAATTGATAAACTGGTGGATGTAATGACTAGGTACGAACTACTAAGGTTCATGGATGCTTATTCTGGTTATAATCATATTAAGATGAAGGTAGAAGATGAAGAGAAAATATCCTTCATCACTAACTGAGGATCTTTTTCTTATAATGTTATGCCCTTCGGGCAGGTGCCACATATAAAAGGATGGTGAATAAGGTGTTAGATAAGCAAATATGGAAGAAAATGGAAGTTTTAAAGGATGACATGGTTACCCAAAGTCTTAAGGGAGACAACCATATCAAATACCACAAATAGACCTTTGAGGAATAAATAAAATATCAAATGAAACTAATACCAGCGAAGTGTGTGTTCTTAGTCAATGCTGGAATTTTTTTGTGTTTTATTATTAACCAAAAGGGCATAAACGCCAACTCTGACAATATCCAGGCATTTATTAATGCGCAATCTCCCAAGAGAAAGAAGGAAATCCAAAGACTAATTGGATGGGTGACAGGTTTAAACATACACGTGTCCAAAACTAGACGTTAGTTCCTCCTATTCTTCAAGGTGACTAAAATCTCTTTTGAATGGATGGAGTAATGTCAAGATACTTTTTTGGAGATAAAAAGATACCTAAGAACAACCCCGTTGATGTTAAAACCAATCCTATAGGAAAATTGTACTTATATTTGGCAGTGTTAGACTTAGCAGTTAACTCGGCTCTGATCACAATGATCAAAGAATTCAAAAACTAATATACCATACAAGAAAGATTTTTTCTGGATCATAGGTGAAATATTCAAGAATGGAGAAATTTTCTTTATCTCTGATAGTGACATCAAGGAAGATGGATCAGGATTTCCAAGCACACTCTAAAATGGTCTACACGAATCTCGCACTTTGGCAGACCATCCACAAACTTGAAAAGTTTTATAGATAAATGGAATGGGCGATAGATCTAGGTGAATAAACTATCACATAAGATCTAAGGACTGTAATAAAAGGCCAATTAGTAGTGAAGTATATTTCACAATTCACCTATAAGGAGAATATACTAGCCGAGCAGATCCAATGACCACCCAAAAAACCTATTGTAGTTCATGCCGAGTAGATCCAATGATCACTTGAGTCCTCCTTCGAACAAAATAATATTGGCTACATGAAATAATTTCCAACAAAAATGTTTAAAGACGGTTCTTTAGTATGAGAAGACTTCGAATATGGGACTCATGTATGGAAGATATATGTGGATGAATCATCATGTGCAAGTGGTAACAAAGCTAGAATGATAGTCAACATTCGTGATGCAGCTGACATATAATATGCTATCTCTTGCAAATTAGAATCATCCAACATTGAAAAAGAATACGAGACTTTAATTGTTGGAGTGGAGTCAACTGTATCACTTGGAGCCAAGAAAATAATTCTCATAGTGACTAACAATTAATGGTAGACCATGTATTATGAGTGTGCGAAGAAAGAGAGATAAATATGTTATAATATCTTGTAAGGGTGAAATTACAGCTTCCAAAGCTAAAGGCATTCGAAATTATCAGAATCCCAAAAATTGGAAATACCATAGTAGATGTATTAGCTCATCTTGCTTCAACTACCAGGGTCAAACGTAGGTGAACTGTGCCTATAGAGATATTATGGCAAATACTATTAACATAGAATAAGTCCATTTTTTAGAGTTCACTAGGAGCCCATCATGGATGGACCCAATCAGAAGGTACTTCGAAAAAGTATTATGTCAGTCGATTAGAAAGAAAGAAGAAGAATTTGTTACAAAGTGACCAAGTTTGTTACGAAAAAGGAAGTTTTATAGAAAAGAGTTTTTATTTGTCCCAATGATCTCATCCCATAAAAATGCCAAAAATGGTCAAGGAAATACACTAAAGATCATGTTGTACCCGTGCAATAAGTTAAATAGTGGTAAAATATCAATCCAAGGATATTATTGGCCATCAATGAGGAAAGACCGTGAAGAATACACGTAAAAGTTAGACAAGTGACAAATAATAAGAGACCAAGAGACGGGCTTGTGTCGATCACATGTCATTGGCCTTTTTCCATTTGGGGTATTGATTTGGTCAAACCCTTACTGAACATCAAAGGAAGGTTCATGTATCTAGTGGTAGCGTAGAATTACTGGACCAAATGGGTGGAAGTTGAAGCACTCATAGAGATGACATGTACAAAGGTTTTTTTATTTTATATTGAAAACATGATATGCAACTATAGGATCCCCCAAACCTTCATTACTGAAAATGATGAATTTCAAAACTGTTTTGATAAGGCCAAACTTAGAAAATTCACTCAACACAAGCTCATATATAATGAAATGGGCAGACATGGCTCACGAACCGAATGTTGATGGAAGCAATGAAGAAAATATTTGATTTATCCAAAGGGAATTTGATAAATGAACTGTAAAGTGTGCTATGGGCGTATAGGACAACATCGTGAACAGTAGTATGAGAAAAACTCTATGTATTAGCCTATACATTGGAAGCAATGGTTACAATTAAGGTTATTCTCCCAAGATACAAGGTCCTAATCTTTAATTCCCTAAAAAGTAATTTTTGAGAAGTTTGAATCTAGACCTGGAAGAATAAGTTAGAGAGGCAGCAGCGCTGGAGATACTACTCTATCAACAATGTACAATGACATTTTATAATAAGAGACTCAAGAAAATTAAAATCAAGGAAGTTGATTATGTTTTGAATAAGGTCAACTAGAAATCCGAAAAATTAAAAGCTACTTGGTATGGTTGACTTAGTAGTTATCATATTGAAACCTTAGAAGGAGAGTTGTTTAAGAACCCTTGAAACTCCGAGCACTTGGAGAGTTAGTGTAATTAATGAAATATTTTTGTTAATAGCAAAAATGAATGTAATACGCTAAGTCAAAGTATCTTTTACAAATATAGGTGGGTAGTAATAATGTCTATTACCACAAAATTAGTTTCATGATTATAAAAATCCCTTTGACTTAAAGACGTGGGAAAGAAGATATGGATGGTGACATCTTGAGTTCAGAACAAGGTTAGGTCGACTAAGGACAACCTAATTAAACAAAGAATGACTCCTTAAAATTCTTTTATCGTCAGGTTGGCTAAAGTCAAAGCAACTAACTAATGAACATCATTGACTCCTAAAAAATATTAGGTCATGTCGATTAATCCAACCCAATTGGAAAAAAACACATCCTTGACTTCTCAAAAAGTATTAGGTCAGGTCGGATCAAGACAACCCAATTGACCAATGCACATCATTGACAACACAAATCCTTTGGAATAGAGTGTGATGACAAGATCTGACCATATACAATTCCTAAGTGGACAACATAAACAATTCATCCCTAGGGAACTAGTAACCCCTAGCTATAATGACAAGATCCGAAAACATAGTAAAAATGGGAAGAAATACTGGTAAGACCCCAATAAAACTTGGATTAAATTATAAAATTGACTATATCCAATCACAAAAAGAAATGAAAAAATACTTGGAAAATAAAATATAGAAAGAACTTGATAAACGAGATAAAGTGCTTTCATTAATACTAAATAATTATTTTTCCTAAGTTGTTTCCATTCATAAATAAGTTCAAACATGAGTAATTTTTACAAAATGACTACAAAAACGAAAAAAAAGCAAGTTAAGCAGCTGCATCTTTAGGAGCCAACTCTGAGTTCCCAGTGGAATGGATCTTGTCCTCGATGACTTGTTCATATTTAATGACTTGGAGATCATATTAAAATGATGGCCCTACTTCATCAACTTTGGCAGCCTCATCTTCTTCATCCAAGTCTTTAGCTTAATTATCATCCCTTTCCCAAGACATGATGACCTCAATAATATCATGATAGTGTTTATCTACCCTCTTTTTCAGTTCATCATATCCCTTGAGGAAGGCCATGGTAGTATTAATGATGACTCCTCATAGGTCTTAAAGGCCTTAACATCCTCTTTTCCATCATTGGAAGTAGTAACCATGGCTTCTACAAGTTAAAATTGTAAAGCATCAAGTTGGTCTTCGATAGTCTTGAGATCTTATTGTAGTTATCTAATAACTTCTTCATCTTTGCTATGATCTTAAAATTTATTCACCATCCAGTCATCGGACTTTTGAATCTTTGTATGAGCCTTATAAAGGACAGACTCAAGAACTTTGATTTTCTCTTCATGTCCCTCTTTTTCTTTCCTCGATTCATCACCAGAATTCATAGGAGATTGAGGCTTCTTCTTCAAAATTGTTATGTCCAAGTTACCCTACATAAGAAGATATGGAACAAATTAGATAAAGGAAATAGATCAACCTAAGAAATAATAGTGGAAGATAATTTAAGAACACTCACCGAAAATGCTTTATGAGAATAAAAATTCCAAACGGTATTTATACCCGAATTATGCATGACCTAAAAGTTAGTGGTATAGCTCACATAGTCAAGACTAGAGAAGTATTAACAGAATTAATAAGAGTAAGTAGGTCATCCTTGGTCATTAGAGGGTCAAGCTCATAAGTCTCAACATTTACCATTAGGAGATATAGAGTCCCCACATTTGTATAACGTCTGACCTAGTCAGGCATAAATGATATTTTTTTTCTTTTGGATTAAAGTTGTGTAATTGGGGATCCTTTACATAAAGATCATCCAAAGGCCTATGCTTGTCACTTTTCCATTCCTAAGATAATTTGTTTTTTCCTTCGTCAACGAGTTTCTTCCTCTTGGCCTCTTTAGTGGCCAATTTATCTTCTTTATCATTTGTAAGTCAATTTCTATCATCATTTCTCTTCCAAGTATGATCTTCCTCGTTGTACGTTTTATCCTCTACTCGCTGGGCAAGATCTTCGAGCTATTTATCTTATATTTCCTTCACTTTATCCCACCCCCCCAAAAAAAAAAAAAATATGGATGGATCCATGACAAAGAAGATGGAATTTGAAGTTGAAATTGCCCAAAACAATTGATAACCAGTTAATAATCGATTTGATATAAAGTACATAAGAACAATTAAAAGATGGATAATCTAAGATTTATAAACATATTTGCCTTTCTTCGACCTCCAAATAAGCCTCTTCTTAATTCTCTTTAACTCTACTGACCTCCACATCATTTTATCCTCCTCCTATGAACTCTCCAATCATTATCGGCTAAACTTAGTGGACTATAAGTGTCAAGATCAATGGTATTGATGATCAAATAGTTCTTTAGCCCCAAACCTCTTGGTGGAATATACTTCCTAAAAATACTTAGGGTCCTAAGTCAAAACTCACCTAATTAGCTTCACTGTCCTCTTAACTAATGATGGGGCTTTTTTGGAAATGAAATATGATGGTAACCAGTCCATGGGAAAGATGATCCCCCTTCTGGGTCATTGGGAATGAACTCCCATACACCAAAGATGTAGAAAAACATAATTTTTCCTCCTTTGCACGACTTGGAATATTTTGGATTTGGATTTCCGAGGAGAAAAATAGTATTACCCTTGCATTCTGTGGTTATCCTTTATAACATACACAAATATGTTACAATTAATATCAAAACCCTTATAGTTTTCTAGTAAATTATGGATCCTACTATAGACCTATAGTCATTTAGAGGAATCTCTATAAAGTCCACCCCGACCCCTTTAAGATGGATCTTATTGAGGGATGGAAGGGAACAAGAACTACACTCATAATGCTAAAAAAGGAAAGTAACCCTCATTGGCGTCTATCTTGTCATAGTACCTCTTTTTTGTGTTAGGTTTTCTGATAATCACATTATCTGGTATGGAATACGGAATCCTAAGGGCAGTTTGGTCATTAGCTCGAATATCACTTTTGTACCATCTAGCATCAATGGTAGAAGGATCGTAACAGCTCGTACGAAGCTCTCCTAGTTCCATAACCTCAACAGTTAGAGGAACCAGAATAGGATAGGTGGAAGTTGAACAATTAGCCATCAAAGCTTTCTTTTCAGAGTTAAGATGAACATATGGAGTTTTACTACTGGTTTCAATGTAATGTCTCCCCCAACCCCATTGTTTACGCTGTTAAAGCTCTTCGAAGTATGGAATTTTGCCCTGCTATACTGAACACTTAGGGGATGACACCGTAGAAGAAGTAATTTTTGTGATAAATTTAGGATTATCTCTATAGTACTCATGTTTAAGGACTTTAATTAGGTTGGTAAACCTCTCAAGAAAGGCACCGGGGAAATTTTTGTTCAAATCAGTAATGTACTTTCAAATTCTCAAAGTTTAACTGATGCACGACACACTAACACCCAAAAAACACTCACTAAGCCCTATAAATGGAAAACCATGCGCATAAATGCCTAAATTAAAAACAAACCCAAAAGGAAAGAATAGTAAGCGAAGAGATAATGAAAGTGCAAAGTATACCTAATGAAAAATATGAATTCAAAGAAACTTGGTAGCAGAAGGCTATTGATCATTTCTCGATCTATAAAGTTAGGATGCGAACAAGTTGAATGTGTTTAAAATATTTTTCCGCACTTTTATTAGGGACAAAAAAAGCGAGTATCAAGCATGCCTATTAAAGATGCATCTAATTTCCAACACGTGGTAAACTTAAGTCAACTGGAAATTTCATCAAAAAACCCAAAAAGTCATTCTACTTGGTTGGCCAAGAAAAATAACTATCCATTTCTGAACCAAGAGATGCCAACCTAGGGCCATTTGTAAAAACCTCACACACTTCTTTGTAGTCATGAGCAATGTCTTTGAGGTTTTGTTATACCATAGTTGTAAAAACTTCACATACTTTATTCGAATTCAATATATCATAAACACCATAATGTTATAATCAATATCTAAATAAGTTAAGTTTATAATGATAATTTATTAACGTGAAACCCATGCAACACTATGGAAACCTTTCAAATGACATGAATTTACCTAGATCCCATATTTATCCCTAATATATCCCATGCAGGTCTATATACCGATTTTATTCCTATAAAATATTTGTATATGGTCCACGTGCAACACGTTATTATCACATAATGACCTAATAAGGCATCATTGTATTACACTTTTCCCTCCTTACGATATTTCATACTAGAATTTTTTTCCTTCATCCATAACCATTGATGTCTCCACTTCATCACTACTTCACTATTATTTTCTCCTTTAGACCACATGTAATCATCAATCAACACGGTTTTCTCATAAACACTACTAACCTTAATTCTTCCCTCTAATAGGGTATCACCCATAGGATTCATTATCGCTTTTCACCTAAATATGAATGCCCACTGGTTCTCTTACTTGAATTCTCAAAGAGGGATGCACAAATTCCTAAAGGCTTCCGCATTTAGCGAGGGAAATTACTACTAAAAACCCTATCGACCACCGCTAGTCCAAGACTCAAATCATGAATAGGCACAGATATCGACTCCTTATTCATCTCTGTTTGGTCATTCAAGTCACTTCAAAAAAATATGATCTAAATCTAATCTTTTATTCTATTCATATGTCCACATTTAATAAAATTTATAAAATTATTATACCTGAGGTGCCCACCCAACTCGATGCCACAATTTCCTTAAGTCTTAAAAACTTCCTCTTTAGTCATATATATACTTATTAATTCCCACTAGTACTCCAATACGTTTTACAAGCATCTCAAAATTGTATCACTTACAAAACTATTTTATTTCACATATGAATAACTCATCTTGCCTTAATCTTAACTATCTATAAACCATGCACCCAGGCATATACCAATCCAAGAAATACAAGATAGATCATAATTAAATTATATGTGGTGGTTCATAAAAATAGATAGTCAAACAAAACTGAACATAAATCTGATCACCACACTTCCATCCACTTAGGTTAAACCCCTTCAATGTCTTTGATCCGGCCTTCGAGTTGTGAAACCGTGAATCAACAAACTTATTCAGACACTAAACCCTACTGGTTCACACAAAATGGACCATCAGACCTAAATAAATTAAATGAATACATGCTAAAAAATTACTTACTCGTGTAATCATGCACACACATGAATTCTTATGTGACCATGAACAAACGATCATTTATAAAACAACCTCAATATCTGTTATGCATCAGCCATACCAAGACTAACTCGCACCCTTGTTGATCCTGAATTGTTTCATAGCCACAAAAACCTTGAATAATAATTCTAAACCACATGAAATAAGTCAACGAAAACTAGAATGTAACGAATAATATAAACATCATGGCCTAAATCTCGAGGAATTGTTGTATGTAGGGAACGATCCTTACCTTACTCACTGTTGACCCACAAGTTACACGTAATAGAAGATACCATTAAGCTTGATTATTATTATTTGATGGAGTTATTACAGGTCCACGAAGCCTGGCCTAGGGTGTGAACCCATAAAGAAACTAACCATTAACCTTACATAATGAGAGATTTTTACTACCACCTGGGATATCATAATTCTAGAATACCCTCCTTAGAGGTAATTCACGCCCATTAGTTTATTGTGGTGAACACAATGTTGCACAAAAAACCATTGAGACATGAACAACTTTCCTTAGATGTAACATTCATAACTCTTCGCTAACCATTGTAATAATAAGTATCCCGAGCTAATCCTTATGTAAAAAAACATAACTAATTAAATTAAAATCACCATTTATCTCATCACACTACCAATCGGTGTCCAATTATTTTTTGTTGACACGTCTGCCTCATGGCTTGCTCACCCTACTATGGGTGTCGTTGACACTATGTCAACTTTTATATTCTTACCAACCTCTAATACAACATTCCTTATGTGGGTCATTTGCCATTTTCACCAACTAGTGTTGACACACTTGGAAAGCTATGATGTTTGATCCACATTTATATTTAACATAATGTTTATAAATTATCATGTCATAAGTGATACGTGTAAAGAACCTACTCATTCCTGACTTCAAAACTGGATAAAAGTGTGCCAACTTGAACATGGTGAGATGCCACCATGTGTGCATATATCTCGTGCCTTGATACCATTCTTGATGACAACTTTGATGCTAATACCATTGCCATTCATTAATTTTCCAAAATATCCAATATACCTACATAAAAACGTTAATTTGTTGACTATATATCTATGAAAAAATGTCTAGGTAGTCCCATGTAGTTGAATGATACAGAAGCTAATGCATCTATAAATTCCACTAATGTTATACGCTTTTTCCTATACCGTAAGATCTTACTCTTGTTTCACTGATTGAGACAACGAAGCCATATAACCTCAAGGTATTCTAATGGATTATGGATGAAATGATGATTTATCCTAACAAGGATTCTTATAACCCCTTTCCTAAAACACCAATATCATTGTCGTATATGGAAATATTCTCATTTTGAATGTTACACCTCCTTCCTTGCAAGACATTGTAATGCTTTCTTAAGGTTTGAGTTTGTTTGAGTTTATGGACATATTCTTATCCCCTAAAAGTGGTGTCAATACACTTCCACTATGATACTTTACATTTTTTTATGGATACATGTCATAAACCTTCTATGATAACCCTTGTACCAAACATATGAGGTTTGTTGAGACCCAAGAAAGACCAAACACCCCTCAATACGAATTTTATGATGCCAATTGAGTCCCAGGAATTTCCAATGTTGCCTCTCGCTCCTTATATGAACACTCCCTAACCTACTAATTAATGTACATCAGGATGCTGATGAGATAATAAAACTATTAAAACACCACATACTAATTAATGTACTCCAAGGACGTAGTCGCATGTGCCCATAAACTTGAGTTCTCGCTCGCCTTACAAGGTTGAGCCTCAAACCAAACTTTAACAATTGAAAGATTAGCACCCGACCTATCTCCTAAATGTCACTCTAGTAAAGAATTTGAATCTAGATTTATAATACCAATCCCAACCTATATTTTTGAGTAATCTATGGGTCAACTTGTTTGGGTCCGATTACATTAACTGTGGAGTGAAGTGATGCAAAAAAAAAAAACCACTTCATTTTAATTGATTAGGTTTACCCAATAAGCATGCAATTCAATTTTCATGACATATAAGCATGTGATAACGAGTTTAAATCGTGACAACCCATAAAATTAAATACTAGATTGATCAGGTTGAATTTAAAGTCATGGGAATCAAACAATTGAATATCATTCCAAGCATAATTGTAATGAAAATTAAATGCATTAATTAAATAAATAACTCAAATATACTATAGGTGAACCAAATAACTCTGATACCAAAACAACCAATAGTATTAATGGCATAGAGTAACTACAATGACATCAATGTAATAAAACTAATTAAATGATTTCAGGGGGGAGGCATAACAACTTTCTATGTCTTGAAAAATGTTAATGGGAGATGTTAACAAGAAACCTAAGTAGCATACTTATGAAATTGATCTTGGGTTACAACATAAGTACACACCTTCTTCCAGTCTTTTAGTTGTTTTTAAATTAACCCAAAGAAAAAAAAATATCACAAGCGTCTATAACGAATACCATATGTTCCCCATGGTTACGTCTTAATCATTGCAATAGAATTTTATGTACAAATTCCATGTTTATTCATTTATACATTACAATTGCGTAATATCACAGGGGAAAGTCACCTCTACATATACATCCTCATAATACAAATATGGTTATCCGTTACTTAATCCTCTTATACGTATCTATTGTATAATATCTATGTAAAACTACTGACTACATCTAAATCAACACAACACAGACACGGTCCAACAATAATACCTAATACAAGGGCCCTTCTGAAGCCCTCACATAACGAAGGCCTATCCAGATACCTTTGAGGATCACTCATGCGTACTCGACATATTTATAGGGTGTCCCATACCTATAACCACATAAGAATATACTAGGTACAATCATTATGCCTTCACACAAGTCAGATATCCCCATGCCCAAAGCTATATAAAACATTTAGACCACGAAACTTACACATATATAATGGGAATTTGATCACATAATGTCCAGGGTAAATATAACCAAGTAAAATTCTTCTCCATCACGTTAGGGACTAGTCTCCATCGATCGTGTCCCCATAAGGATATCCCCTCTAGTATATATCCAACAAATACATGTGACAGCTCGCCTCATAAAATATCGGGCGATCACTCCTATATCAAATTAAAACAGGAGTCTCATATGGATCATTCTTAGCATCATTGTTGAAAACCAATTTAATTACTAATAACCTATTAGGTTGGCATCAAAATTTTACTTAACTACTCTTTTTAAACTGGTTAGAGCCCGATACACTACTACGTGGCAAGGTCAATCGTCGGGACCCATTAGACCCTCAGTACACGAAAGATATATATATATATATATATATATATATATATATATATATATATATATAAGAAATCCTAATATTAGATCACTAAGGGTTAAACTTCTCCCAGTCTCAACATTATGCCATGTTCGTGCGTGGGGTGTCTCGCAGAGCGAAATCAAAACAAGGGACCACCCCGATACACTAATACATGGTCAAGCTCAACCGTCGGGATCCATTAAACCCTTAGTACTCAATTATATACATACTCATATTTTATATACTGATCATGTTACACGTCCGGATATATCTCCCGGAATGAGAATTCATTTACAACATGTTTACCAATTCACTTTCATTTTCTTTTTATCTAAAAACATTCCATTTCCTTCCTTGTATCCAGGAAATGTATTTAAAAGCCAATTTTATTATCACAAAAATGCTTTTTTCATATCATATATTCCCATTTACCTTCTTCCATCCAGGAAATGTTTATAAAAAAAATTCATTTATCCCATTTCCCTTTTTCCATCCAGGAAAAGCATTTAAAGTCAATTTATTATCATAAATTACTTTAACACCAATAATGTCCCACATTATTGAAAATAGTTATATTTCTTATCATATAACGCGTTCTAAGACCGCCCGTCCGGTTTTTCCCACTGTGTGCGCCCCTAAATGGCTATCATCTTCCAGGGCCTATCACCAAGACAACCAGGGATCCTACAACGCAAGACATCGGGAAGCAGCCATATGCCTGCGGGAGAGTCATAACCACAGCCAGAATTACCTCACCATTGCAGAAAAACATACAATAAGCGCTCATATGGCTTATGACTATATCCACCCTGCATTCATTAGCTAGGGGGCTTCACCCCACGCACGAACTTCCCTTATGATAGCATTTAGAGAGGTGTGTACACATAAATTATCATTTATGAAAATCATTTCTTTTTCATTTTGAAAACTTCATTTTTACATTAATAAATCCATTTATTCTCAATGATTAAGTACCCACTTTATAAGGTACATTTCTTATTCACATAGTCACATTTTATATATACTTTAATCACATAGTATACATAATATATATTCCTCCTCGAATATATATAAATGGCCATAATTGCCAATCACATCTAATGATGACCAATAATCCCAAAGATTCTCTCAAAGAATCATAATCATGCATTCATATACGCATGATACTAAACCCAAAGTATTCCTCATTTTTATAGATAATAATTACCTTAATCCCATCTAAGGATTTATTGGATATCTCCAATTATACCACTTCTCACTTAAGTGAATACATATATCTATATTCCCAATTTATCCTAATTATCTCATTGGAGATGCCCAACCGTAATCAACATAAATATGTTATCCCGCATGTATAATCATATAGGCCAAAACGGCCACTGAAACTATCCCAACTGATATTCGTCCCCGAATACCCTAAATTTAAATAGGTTGTGGATTTCCTTCCCACAAACCAAAGGACTACATCTCCTCCACTTAATCATTTAGAGGTCCCCAACCTATTTTAGGAACTCCAACATTCTAAATCCTTAGCTTATCTATTTTTCCTCGAAAATACAATTTAAGGGTTACACATTAAAACCCTCTCCTTGCCCTCCTAAATTCCCTTGGTTAGAGGGCCATATAGTCTTAAAATGTCCCTTAAGCTATCCCATACTTAACCTCAAATCATTTGAATTGGAATTTATCCCATCCAATTAACCCTAAGAAAAATGCCTAACTTTCAGAAGGGTCGATCAATCGACCCCTGGTCATCGATCGACTGAGGCTTCGATCGATCGACCTCTTCCAATCGATCGATCGATCATGCCGGACAACTTCTTCTCCGAGAAGCTGTTTTCGGCCATTAAAGCTTCCCCCAAGATTTTATCGCCTCTCCCGACATCCTACAACCTCAATCAATAAAATCTACACATATAATAAGGGTTCTAAACGTCCTAGAACCCGAAATTACCAATTAATTTCAATTAATTTTTTAGTTTCTCCAATTAGAAAATTAATGGGGTCTATTCGTTTTAACTCCTAAAAACCCATTTTATCCACGAAAACTCAACCCAAAATCTTTAGGGCTTATTTTTACCAAATTACTATATGAGATTTATGCTCAAAAGTAAATAAAGCAAGTAAACACTTGCCTCGTGGATATAATCCGACGATTCCGAGTCGAGTCCGGGGGAGTTTGGCCCGAGATCTCCATTTTCTCTCCTCTTTCTTCCTTCCTCTCTCTCCTCTCTCTTTTCTTTCTTTTCTTTCTCTTTTCTCCCTCTCTCTCTCTTTATATAAGGAGAAAAGGGTTTATACCCCTAAAACCCCCAAAACGACTCATTTACTCAATTACGAACCCGTTTAACTCTAAAATTCCCCGAAACTCAATTTCGATAATCGGACACTCTTTTTAGACTATCTCGGCCATTCTGAGACTCACGGCACAGTCAAAATTTCCATCCGAGGTACTTGACTGCAAATCACTATTTCAACCCAACACTAATAAATGCGCCATTCCCATTAAAATATCATCTTTTGTCGCTTTACTCAACGACGACATATTATTAAAATACTCCGATTCATTTACTTAATCCCAAAAGTAAATACAACACCCATCGACAATCATCCAATCCTTGAAAATCCCAAAAATCCTATTCCGAGAAATTCCTTCAAATTACAATTTATACCCAATTATGGAATTTAATTATCTCCAAAAAGGACGGGTTGTTACATACTTCCTCCCTTACAACAGAATTTCATCCTCGAAATTCGGATACAACCTACACCACCAATCCTGGAATTGCTCCAAATCCTAATACCTCAAGGGGAATGATACTAACCCAATGGTTACCAACCATACACAATACGGCTACCATGGTCGAAAAGTGACTCAATAGCGTCACATTGCACACATCATTTCTAGTGCGTCACAGCATAATCTTCAACTTTATATACTACGCTACTTCTATTTCAGGCAGTATATAAAACCAACTCACTAAGGTGACCATACACCTTTCTAACTCGTGCACATCTGCTCAACCATTGTGAACGTTCAACATGTAACACTCTCTCTATATAAGGGTCTCCTTTCCTCGGTGTAATACTCACACATGGGTCCTCCCAACCCGCGAAATTCAATTCTCCTTACATTGGCGCCATTAACTCTATTGAACTTAAATCCTAAAAATGCCACGGTCTATGCGTTATCCTACCTATGCGAAACAAGTATAATCCTAAGTATACCCCTAGTGCCCAAGGCCTCTCTCAACTTTCGACATTTGCTTGGTTTCATGCGTGGGACATCTCGCAAAGCGAAATCCAGACAAGGAACCCTCCCGTTACACTACTCCCTCGTTTTGTCGATCGTCGAGATATAGCGACCTAAGGCGCACCAGCGGGACGTCCTAAATCCTACCTCGCTAACCTACGAATTCATTTCTACTATTATATCCTCCCACCTGAGCGAAAAGGAAAATCTAACTAATCGAAGTGTCAATTCTCTGTAAAAGCATTACGAACATCATACCCAAAACATACTTCCTCAAAATTTGACTTTTCATTAAGGAATGGCTATAATCCTCAAATCAATTCTCTAAGTCCTACCTAACCAATCCACTTATGGTGAGAGGACCACTTTAGTGCTTTTCCATAGCACAACATTTCCATAAACATACCATCATCAGACGGCTCAGAGTCCATAGTGTTTCATCCACACTATATGACTTATCAACAAAACCAACATCCTCGTATCCTATAACATCTCTCCACTCCTGACGTCGTTAAGGTTCATGCGCGGAGCGTCTCGCAATGCAAAATCCAAACAAGGAACCCCTCCAATTACACTACTACTTAACTTTGTCAGTCGTGGAGGTCCGTTAACTTCAAATACGCAATCGGGATAACCCCATCCCCTCTTTTAACCCAATGTGGTATGAACTCCCGTCTCTATCTAGGAGCCATACCACCAAGCGCTCATACTAACTCTAACCCCTTACGCAAACAGTAATGAGCTTAAACCCACAGCTCAATAATAAATCCTGTGGGCCTTAAATCATATCTATAAGGTCACCAAGCACTCACATTATGATAATGAAACATCTACTCATCAAAGTTCCATTGACCCATAACAATAAAGGCGAACTCAACCTGTATCCAGTGAGATATCGCAACAACCACCCATTCCACCCTGGAACTGCGGACATGATAGTCTTGCCATCATTAGCCTGCTATTGCTCCGATAATACCATAATGTATTATACTCACCATATTACCATACTCGTATAAACATATAGGACGAGTATCATAAGCCAGATATATATTTAAAATATCAACACCCGCCTTTATGGCGAATGAAGGAAATAAAACTCCTCTACCGTAGAAAACACACAAACATACATTATATAATGTTATCGATATCGCCACAAAACTCAAATTACACACACAAGTCTAGGGCTAATGAACACCGCAACTTATCTAGCCATGCCACTTATACCTCTCCCTTCTGAGGTGAAACTCCTAGTTCGCTATCGGTCTCTGGCCGATCCTTATGTGAATAATTCAGAAACTCCATTCTTCTCATTCCTGTTGAATCATGGGGACTCACGGTTAAAAATTTCTGTAAGATCCCTTTCGAACCCTTATCCTCACTGGGAGATTCAACTTGAGTACCACTTTCTACTACGACGGTACTGCGGTACTCATAACTACTATACTTTAGTAGTCATTGCACCAATCCTTAACAATCGCTATAAGGGGAGTGACCTCTACGGCGGTCCACTACACCAAATCTGCCCATTTGTCAAGGTCATTCACCTTAAAAATTCACCTTGTCAAGGTCAATGACCGTGACATTTCGAGGCGAGACAACGTTTTTTGTCACGGTCGTGTCACGGTCATTGACCTTGACAAAAAACTCGCGTTTTATGTCACGGTCATGTCAAGGTCAATGACCGTGACACGTTTGTCACGGTTTAGAACCGTGACAAAGCCGTGACCCTTTTTAAAAAAATTGTCACGGTCATTGACCGTGATAATTCTGGGCAGAATTAAAAAAAACTATTGGGCAGTATAGCCACTGCCACTACCCAGCAGTATATTTCTACCTGTTATAGCAACGTTGTACCTGTTCCAAACATCATATATCCGAACAAACTAAAGATAATGCAAATATATATTCAAATAAGAAACTATTTAAAAAGAAACAACATCACCATCATTTTATCTCAAATCTACAAACTATTTGCATGGAAAAGAGATTTTGTACCGCGACGCTCGGGAACACCTCCTTATCCTTCCCTTCTCGTCCGAATAGCCATATAAGTATAGAGCATATGTGGCCTACCCTTAGGGCCACTCCCTGTCCCCTGAAATGAAACAAAGTAAAATTAGTATCCGCCCCTCAAATATAGATAAATATAAATCGTAATTGAAATCTAAATCGAAATTGACATATAAATATAAATACATTACCTGTAGTGTCACTCAAACAGCTAACTTGAGCTCATATGGCACCTCCTTCCAAATAATGTACCCAGGGCAATCGTGTCAATTATAATTCTCTTCATATCTAAACACTAAGAAATACCATAATCCTATGGAGGTATGCGTTGCAAATTCCTTCCAACC
Source organism: Sambucus nigra (assembly GCA_949130495.1). Lineage (NCBI taxonomy): Eukaryota > Viridiplantae > Streptophyta > Magnoliopsida > Dipsacales > Adoxaceae > Sambucus > Sambucus nigra. The sequence continues at coordinate 171,374,876 of OX422219.1, forward strand.
GTTGTGTAGCCAAAAATCAGCAGTTGAAGTTGTCAACTCCACCTTTGAATGGGGTATGGAAAGTGGTGGGGGTATGGAAAGTGGAATTGACAACTTCAACCGGTGATGTTTGGCTACATAACGGTTGGGAGGAATTCGCAGAGCATCGCTCCATAGGATTATGGCATTTCTTAGTGTTCGGATAGACGAAGAGATTCAGTCTCCTCTCCACAAATCGGACACCCCAGATAACTATGTACTAATCACCTATTAAAGGTAAGAAGCGTATATTCATGGATTAGTATAAACAAAACTTAGATGTAGTTGGAATATTTATGTATTAATCTCCTCTCCACACACGCACACTACACAAGAGTGAAAATGATAAAGTGCAGATCAAGTAAAAGCATTAAAAATGGATGTTTCGGTACAAATTGAAATATTTATTACAAATTGAAAAATTGTTTCAAATTCGGGCTATCATCAAAAATGGATTGATATTCGGTAGGAGCAGCCAAGTCATCCACACTACTATTTAGATGCCTTGGCGCGTGTTGGACAATTGACCACGGCTCGTTGTTGATATACTCCGAGTAAAACACTTGCTTAACCTTTGGAAATGCACAAACAAACGGTTCATCGCTCACGTGTTCGTTGCTCTTCAACTTGGACAAGTCAACCATGATCAAATTGGTGACAGGATCAACTTTAGAAGCATTTTTATCCTCAACTCTTACCCATTCACAGTAAAATACAACCTCTTTGAAGCTTATATAATCCAATTCAAATATATTTTGGATTACACCATAGTAAGTCATTTCAGCTTCAACGAGGTTTTTATCTTTTGCGCTCGCTCGAAAGAAAGTAAGAGCCTTGTATGAAATTCCCGAGTTCTGTACATTTGTACTTTCCTCGTACACTTTAGCGCCGAAAATGTAACCGTTCAATCGATATTTTTTGTACTCTTGTGCCACGAACAAGGGTCCAGTGGCTAGACGAGCAAGCCTTGATGTCGCATCACCCATCTTTAGGAGCTGAGAATATAGATAAATTAATTATATTAGTGGTAAAATTTGAGTGTAATGTAACGTTATATAACGACTGTTTTCATTGTAATTACCTTGTGTGTCAACCATAGCCTAAATTCGCTGTCTGATTGTACCACTGTTTTTCGTCTTTTATTGTTCTCACAGGCTTCATATTTACTGCATATTACAAAATTAATCATGTATAAAATAATCTAAAATAATGTTAAACATTATAATATTCGAAACTTACTTTTTCCATTCTTCGACATCTTCATGTGTGTCAAATAGATAACGAGCTACTTATTTATGTTGCAAACTCGTTAGTTTCACTCGTTTTCCCATCACATTACAACCATCATCGAGGAATTCATCAGTGTTTCAATACTTTTTGAGGCACTTTTGAGCTTGTGCCTTCCTTACTAGTAGATTGGACATATCTAGGTTCATCGCATACCGGACAACGATCGAGATTTTCATACTCCTTTCGGTATAGTATGCAGTCATACACACAAGCATGAATCGATTTATACTTCATTCCCAAACCTTTCAAACTGTTCTTCATAACAAGATAGCTATTTGGAAGTGTATTCACCTTGGGTAATAAGCCCTTCACCCATTTCAGAATTCCCGTCATGCTATTGCCAAATAAACTGTACTGTGTCTTCAAACTGTGCAAACCAACCATGGCATGTAAAGTTGTTTGATCTTTCACACAGCCAGAGTATAACGGTTGGGTCGCCTTAAATTTTAAACATTGGTAGTCATCGTCAAGTTTTATCGTGTTATCTTCACGAGCACTTGAATCTTCTACATCATCAGTAACCTCATTCTCCTCAGCTTCATAAACTCCGTACGCATCATCAACTAAATCCTCTAACATATTATGATCTACGTCGTCCCCTTCTTCATCTATTCTACTTGTTGACCGTGACAAGCCCGTGACAAATTTAATTGTCACAGCCTTGTCATGGTCAATGACCGTGACAATTAGTTGTCACGGTCGTGTCAAGGTCAATGACCGTGACATAAAACGCGTGTTTTTTTATCACGGTCAATGACCTTGACAAGGCTGGCCGGCTGAAAGGTGACAATTTGCCCATTTTGGTGTAGTGGTCCTAGTCCCCCAACTTCTACCAGTCGCCCCAGCTAAGCCCTGCCTCCTGCTGTCCTCATCACGACCCTCCTTGGTCGCCCTTCCTCGATCGCCACACAAACCTAGAACGAGCGGGAAAAAGATTGACATAATCTCATACTATAGCAAGAGAACGAAATCTCACAAGAGAAATCAACAATACTAATCTTGAGGCTCTGTATCAAATCGATAGTAACGCTGAAAGCATAGTACGTCCGCACAGATTCCTAAGGACACTAGAACCTGATGCTTTGATACCATCTGTGACACCCCGCCTAAAAAAATACCGAGAGATCACTCCTATATCAAATTAAAACAGGAGACTCATATGGATCATTCTTAGCATCACTATTGAAAACCAATTTAGTTACTAATAACCTATTAGGCTGGCGTCAAAATTTTACTTAACTACTCATTTTAAAAAACTAAAATTAAAACATCCACACAGTTTATGTAAATGAAACTGAAATAAAATAGAATAACCGAACACTCGATCAAAAATATACAATCATATCGAATGTCGCACTAAAAGGCGGGAAAAGAATAAATAAATGTTGTTGGGTTATTAACCCGAATGTGTACACAATACCTTCTTTCTAGATTACAAGAATGGAAGCGTCTAACGAGAACCTGCACGCATCCACAGCTGCTGCAGCTGGCGTCTGACTCGAAGGAAGTGTCATCCAGGCGTCCTTCTGTCTGGACACCTATATATATATATATAGCAAGAGAGGGAAAAGTAGATAAACGGGTTAGAGCCCGAGTTTTGAAAATCTTTAGCAAGTGCATAAATGCCTTATTTTTAGAAAAAGGTTTTATCTCATATTTAAATTTTGTATTTCACTCCCATGAGATGCCCCTCACCTCTCTCCTAATAGTTCACACCTATCACATCCTAACAGAATAGCCTAGTCAAGCTACCCTGCCTAACAAGCATGTCACCCATCTTCTAATAACCCTAGGTATTACAAGTATGAAGGGCTAAACATCTCCCTAGTCTCAACACTATGCCATGTTCATGCGTGGGGTGTCTCGCAGAGCAAAATCCAAACAAGGAACCCCCCCCCCCCCCCCCGATACACTACTATGTGGCAAGGTCAATCGTCGGGATCCATTAGACCCTCAGTACACGAAAGATATATATATATATATATATATATATATATATATATATATATATATATATATATATATATATATATATAATACACATATAAGAAATCCTAATATTATAGCACTAAGGGTTAAACTTCTCCCCAGTCTCAACACTATGCCATGTTCGTGCGTGGGGTGTCTCGCAGAGAGAAATCCAAACAAGGAACCCCCTGATACACTACTACGCGACAAGGTCAATCGTCGGTATCCATTAGACCCTCAGTACTAAATTATATACATACTCATATTTTATATACAGATCATTTTGCACGTCCGGATATATCTCCCGGAATGAGAATTCATTTACAACATGTTTACCAATTCACTTTCATTTTCTTTTTATCTCAAAACTTTCCATTTCCTTTCTTCTATCCAGGAAATGTATTTAAAAGCCAATTTTATTATCATAAAAATGCTTTTTTCATATCATATATTCCAATTTTCCTTCTTCCATCTAGGAAGTGTTTATAAAACCAATTCATTTATCCCATTTCCCTTCTTCCATCCAGGAAATGTATTTAAAGCCAATTTATTATCATAAATTGCTTTAACACAAATAATGTCTCACATTATTGAAAATAGTTATATTTCATATCACATAATGCGTTCTAAGACCGCCCGTCCGGGTTTTCCCACTGTGCGCACCCCTAAATGCCTATCATCTTCTAGGGCCAATCACCAAGACAAACTGGGATCCTACAACGCAAGATGTTGGGAAGCGGCCATATGCCCGCGGGAGATTCATAACCACACCCAGAATTACCTCCCCATCGCAGAAAAACATACAGTAAGCGCTCATATGGCCTAGGACTATATTCACCCTGCATTCATTAGCAAGTGGGATTCACCTCACCCGCAAACTTCCCTTATGATAGCATTTAGAGAGGTGTGTATACATAAATTATCATTTATAAAAATCATTTCTTTTTCATTTTGAAAACATTCTTTTTTACCTTCATAAAAACATTTATTCTCAATGATTAAGTACCCACTTTATAAGGTACATTTCTTATTCACATAGTCACATTTTATATATACTTTAATCACATAGTATACATAATATATATTCCTCCTCGAATATATATAAATGGCCATAATTGCCAATCACATCTAACGATGACCAATAATCCCAAAGATTCTCTCAAAGAATCATAATCATGCATTCATATACGCATGATACTAAACCCAAAGTATTCCTCATTTTTATAGATAATAATTACCTTAATCCCATCTAAGGATTTATTGGATATCTCCAATTATACCACTTCTCACTTAAGTGAATACATATATCTATATTCCCAATTTATCCTAATTATCTCATAGGAGATGCCCAACCGTAATCAACATAAATATGTTATCCCGCATGTATAATCATATAGGCCAAAATGGACACTGAAACTATCCCAACTGATATTCGTCCCCGAATACCCTAAATTTAAATAGGTTGTGGATTTCCTTCCCACAAACTAAAGGACTACATCTCCTGCACTTAATTATTTAGAGGTCCCCAACCTATTTTAGGAACCCCAACATTCTAAATCCTTAATTTATCTATTTTTCCTCGAAAATACAATTTAAGGGTTACACATTAAAACCCTCTCCTTGCCCTCATAAATTCCCTTGGTTAGAGGGCCATATAGTCTTAAAATGTCCCTTAGGTTATCCCATACTTAACCTCAAATCATTTGAATTGGAATTTATCCCATCCAATTAACCCTAAGAAAATTGCCTAACTTTCAGAAGGGTCGATTGATCGACCCCTGGTCATCGATCGATCGAGGCTTCGATCGATCCACCTTTGCCAGTCGATCGATCGATCATGACAGACAGCTTCTTCTCCGAGAAGCTATTTTCGACCATTAAAGCTTCCCCTAAGCTTTTGTCGCCTCTCCCGACATCCTACAACCTCAATCAACAACATCTACACATATAATAAGGGTTCGTAGAACCCGAAATCACCAATTAATTTCAATTAATTTTTAAGTTTCTCCAATTAGAAAATTATTGGGGTTTATTCGTTTTAGCTCCCGAAAACCCGTTTTATCCACGAAAATCCAACCCAAAATCTTTAGGTTTTGTTTTTACCAAACTACGATATGATATTTGTGCTCAAAAGTAAATAAAGCAAGTAAACACTTGCCTCGTGGATATAATCCGACGATCCCGAGTCGAGTCCGGCAGAGTTTGGCCCAAGATCTCCCTTTTCTCTCCTCTTTCTTCCTTCCTCTCTCTCTTCTCTCTCTTTTCTTTATTTTCTTTCTCTTTATCCCTCTCTCCCTCTTTATATAAGGAGAAAAGGGTTTATACCCCTAAAAACCCAAAAATGACTCGTTTACTCAATTACGATCCCGTTTAACTCTAAAATTCTCCGAAACTCAATTTCGACAATCGGATACTCTTTTCCGACTATCTCGGCCATTTCGAGACTCACGGCACAGTCAAAATTTCCATCTGAGGTAATTGATCGCAAATCACTATTTCAACCCAACACAAATAAATGTTGTATTCCCATTAAAATATCATCGTCTGTCGCTTTACTCAACGACGATATATTATTAAAATACTCGAATTCATTTAATTAATCCCAAAAGTAAATACAACACCCATCGACAATCATCCAATCCTTGAAAATCCCAAAAATGACTATTCCGAGAAATTCCTCCAAATTCCAATTTATACCCAATTATGGAATTTAACTATCTCCAAAAAGGATGGGTTGTTACAATACACACACTCGGTATGTTGCACATAATACACCAATCAAGTAATATTACATAGTTAAGGGTTATGACACTTATCTCAATCTTATTACTTAATTAACCTCTATTAATTACTACCATCATCCAAATCAAAATGTCCAATATTCCAATTTAATTTACTGCAAGTAAAACTCATCGCAATAATAGGATCATGAAAAAACCAATCAAACCCCAAACCAAACTTGGGCAAAACAGAAGCAATCGATCGATTAATCATAGTTAATCAATCGATGCATCGATCGATCTTAGTTAATTGATTGTCGCTCCCAGATTCATCATCTTCTCCATTACAGACTTTGTGTCTCTAAACCTCCAATATATAATATCCAATCTCCCCAATCATCAATACAGATTACTATAATCTTATCTACTTAACCCAATATCATTCCTAATATATAACAATTATTTTCTCAACTAGTAAATATGAAATTCAATGGTTATTTCAAGATTCATTCAAGAAACATATATTCATAATTTTACCCTATTCAGTTCGCATGTGTATCAATTCTCTCCACAATTAATGTTATTTTAACAAAAATCAAGCACGAAAGAAAATTTTAATCATTCTAATTCTAAGTAAAATTTCAAGAAGAATTTGTAATAATTTATGAACAATTTCATTAGAGAAATAATAACCCAATTAATCGATTAAGTTTACTACAATTTTAGATCAATTTATTCATATTAAGAATCAAATAAGTAGTCATAGTATAACACAACTTCAATTATAAAATTATACTAAACAAATATGCTTCTAAATCAAGTGGGTTGAATTAATAATCCATAAGCCGTAATTCTTCTTCTCCTTCCCCTATCCTCTTCACCTTGGCTCTAAGGATTCCTCCAAAGTGTAAAAAGTAATTTAGCCCAAGATTAATCTTCACTTTATAATGATAGACACGAAATTATTCTCATATTTCATATGGACCATGACCCAATAAGATCAAAACTAATTCCTAGCAGTTTAAAGACTAGCGTAAGTCATACACTAACCTATGGGTCTGAAACCCAAACTTTTAAGGTGTAATCGACCATTCTACATAACACTAAAGTCACTCGAAATAGTCCATCACTATAATTATTTTTCTTTGTTAAATGATTATTATTTCATTGTCATATTTTGAATTCAATTAAATTTCAAATAAAATATGATTTAAAGTGACGTCACTAGTCTGAAGAGAAATACACACAAATGTTCACATATATAATGTATTTAGTTTACTATAATTTATGGGTTATTACACTCTTTCACCCTGAAAGAAGGAAGTTAATCCTCAAAATTAAAATACATTATACCTATACTCGAAATTCTAGGAATATCTGGCATGTAGCGTCCTCATAATCTTTACCTAGAATTTACTTGTTCATAGACCTAATATACACTAAAGCCTCTTGTCGTAAATTGCGTTTGGTCACTACACCAAAAACAGCATTTTGGCACACCCTGATATTAAAAATCTGGCACGGTTTAAAACTGTGCCAGATTTTAGCACGGTTTAATAGAAATTTGGCACACTTTAAAACAGTGCCAAAATTTGGCACTGTTTTAAAGTGTGCCAAAATTGAGTACACTTTACTAGGATATAAAATACCTCAAAATTTTGGCCCTTTTAGTTTCCCTCTTCTCTCTCCTTCTTCGTCTTCTCCCCCGCTCTCCCCTCTCCCTCCACCAAAAACCCAAGCCCTACCATCCGCTCTCCCCCGCTCTCCCCCTCTCTCCCCTGCTGCGTCGCCTCCCCCTCTCTCCCCTGCTGCGTCGCCTCTGCGTCGCCTCCCCCTCTCTCCCCTGCTGCGTCGCCTCCCCCTCTCTCCCCTGCTGCGTCGCCTCTGCGTCGCCTCCCCCTCTCCCCTGCTGCGCCGCCTCCCCCCTTGGGGTTATCCCTGCCGTCGCCCCTATTTTCCAGGTTTATCCTCCTCGGGTCACCTCCCCCGCTCCCCTGGTTCCGAGTTTTTGATATTCCGGTGTCGTGGTGTCCCTTCCGGCGACCTCGTGTTTTCTCGGTTTGAGGTATTTTATCTGGTGTCGTAATTTCTTTCCTTTATAAGTATTATATATATATATATATATATATATACTGATTTATATTATATATATACTGATTTATATACTGATTTATATCATATATACTGATATATAAATATAAAATCATATATACTAACTGATATATAAATATAAAATCATATATACTGATTTTTATATATATATATATTCGATTAAACTCTAGAATTAGATTTAATCTAGAATTATTTAGAATTAAATCTAATATATAGTGATTTAATAAAATAGATTTAATTCTAGATAATTCTAGATTAAATCTAATTCTAGAGTTTAATCTAATATATATATATATATACTGAGGTGGAATTAAATCTAATATATACTGATTTTTGGAATGTGGAGATAACTTTTCAATAGTCCAGTTTAGGAAAGAGAAAGCCATGTGCAGCTAACATTTTCAGTCTTGAGGTGGGTGATATAGGAGGTGATTGTGTTTTCTTGGAAAGATCTGATGGGGGTGATGGGATTTCCAAGCACTTGAGGTGATTGTGTTCTCAAAGGCCCAGTCAGGGCACACTCCCTCCAAGGCTGTTGTCGCCCCTCTAAGGTATTTCTCATATTAATTTTTTGAATGGGTTTTTTGTTTTGCAACAAAATGCATTTTTTTTGGCACAAAAATGGTTCAATGTGCACAAAATGCATTTTAGGGCATAATAATCTCATATTAATATTTAAGTGTTTAAATGCTAATTGTGCCCGTTCATGTTTGTGACAATGTTAATGTGCACATAGAGGGGTAAAGCTTGGATAGTCCAATTGTTAGCTGTGGCCTGTTTCTCGCTAGCAACAAAAATGGAGGAGATTGAAGTACCTCCCATTGTTGATTTACAGGTGAGAGAAAAATTAATGTGAATATTTATTTATTTCATTATATATTGATCCATTTTCCTTTCTGATATGTTCTTATATGTAATGGACATATGGATTTTTGTGAGTAGGTAGGAGATCCCAAATTTTTATTTGAAGGCAAAACCATACAAAGAATGGCGCTTCTTGTTTTGAGAACCTTGAATGGAGATCCCAAGTTCTTTCATAGACTACTTTCTTTTAAAAGATTAACCATGATCATCTTCCATCACAATCTTTGATCTCTAGATCAATTCAATACATCTTAAGCACAATCAAAGGTAGATTATTCACTATATATATAATAAAGCACAATATAACGCGTGTCCTAATGGCACATAATGATACCTAATTATACTCATAAAAGGGACATGTTATCAATTTCACACACGTGTGTGTATAATCATATATGGGTACTGTAATATTAAAGAGTTTGATCCAGTGCTCGGTGGGAATTGAATGCAGGTATTGGGGAGGTTTGGAGATCAAAAGGCCAGCATAGGCTGCCAGTGATTTGTTTGGTTTTGTTTTACAAATGTTCAACTCAGGCCAGTTCCATCCAATCTTAATCAAGTTACTACAGGTAACTATTATTTAGTACCCATTCATTAACCTTTTAAAATGCAATAAATTATTTCTACTCAATATTTATAGTTTATCTTTTTCATTCTATATCTGATCATTCCTTTTAAAGTTTGAAAATCACTTCATGGCTTACTTTATGAGCTTATTTAGTTAAATTGGTGGAAGGGACTTGCTGGTGGTTTGGTTTTGGAATTTGCTGTTGCTGTTGAGTTTATATTAAATGTTAAAACATGTTGGATTTAACGAATAAACAAATGAAACTATGTCAAAATTTTCTAAAATCCATAAACGTTCAAAATTGATTAAAAACATACCGTTAGAGAATATGACGATATAGGAGGCACGAACACCTCGCACGGGACCAATGTAACTTGTAGGAACTGACCGCGTAGCCCCGGGTCTCCCGGTTTGAGAGTATGACGATAATCTGGAAAAATCACACTTAGAGTTAAAAACATGCCATTAAAGGGTGAAAACCCAAACCAGCCCCCAAACGGCCCCGTAGGAGGCACGAACACCTCGCACGGGACCAATGTAACTTGTAGGAACTGACCGCGTAGTCCCGAGTCTCCCGGTTTGAGAGGATGACGATAATTTGCAAAAATCACACTTAGAGTTAAAAACATGCCGTTAAAGGGTGAAAACCCAAACCAGGCCCCCAACGACCTCGTAGGAGGCATGAACACCTCGCACGGGACCGATGTAACTTGTAGGAACTGACCCCGTAGTCTCGGGTCTCCCGGTTTGAGAGTATGATGATAATTTCCAAAAATCACACTTAGACTTAAAAACATGCTGTTAAAGAGTGAAAACCCTAACCGGCCCCCAAACGACCCCGTAGGAGGCACGAACACCTCGCACGGGACCAATGTAACTTGTAGGAACTGACCGCGTAGTCCCGGGTCGCTCGGTTTGAGAGTATGACCATAATCTGCAAAAATCACACTGTAAGTTAAAAACATGCCGTTAAAGGGTGAAAACCCAAACCAGCCCCCAAACGACCCCGTAGGAGGCACGAACACCTTGCACGGGACCAATGTAACTTGTAGGAACTGACCGCGTAGTCCCGGGTCGCTCGGTTTGAGAGTATGACGATAATCTACAAAAATCACACTTAGAGTTAAAAACATGCCGTTAAAGGGTGAAAACCCAAACTAGCCCCCCAACGACCCCGTAGGAGGCACGAACACCTCGTACCGGACCAATGCAACTTGTAGGAACTGACCGCGTAGTCCCGGGTCTCCTGGTTTGATAGTATGACGATAATTTGCAAAAATCACACTTAGACTTAAAAACAAGCCGTTAAAGGGTGAAAACCCAAACCAACCCCCCATCGATCCCGTAGGAGGCACGAACACCTCGCACGGGACCAATGTAACTTGTAGAAACAAGGCGCGTAGTCCCAGGTCTCTCGGTTTAAGAGAATGATGATAATTTGTAAAAATCACACTTAGACTTAAAAACAAGCCGTTAAAGTGTGAAAACCCAAACCAGCCCCCCATCGACCCCGTAGGAGGCACGAACACCTCGCACGGGACCAATGTAACTTGTAGGAACTGACCGCGTAGTCCCGAGTCTCCCGGTTTGAGAGGATGACGATAATTTGCAAAAATCACACTTAGAGTTAAAAACATGCCGTTAAAGGGTGAAAACCCAAACCAGGCCCCCAACGACCTCGTAGGAGGCATGAACACCTCGCACGCGACCGATGTAACTTGTAGGAACTGACCCCGTAGTCTCGGGTCTCCCGGTTTGAGAGTATGATGATAATTTCCAAAAATCACACTTAGACTTAAAAACATGCTGTTAAAGAGTGAAAACCCTAACCGGCCCCCAAACGACCCCGTAGGAGGCACGAACACCTCGCACGGGACCAATGTTACTTGTAGAAACAAGGCGCGTAGTCCCAGGTCTCTCGGTTTAAGAGAATGATGATAATTTGTAAAAATCACACTTAGACTTAAAAACAAGCCGTTAAAGTGTGAAAACCCAAACCAGCCCCCCATCGACCCCGTAGGAGGCACGAACACCTCGCACGGGACCAATGTAACTTGTAGGAACTGACCGCGTAGTCCCGAGTCTCCCGGTTTGAGAGGATGACGATAATTTGCAAAAATCACACTTAGAGTTAAAAACATGCCGTTAAAGGGTGAAAACCCAAACCAGGCCCCCAACGACCTCGTAGGAGGCATGAACACCTCGCACGGGACCGATGTAACTTGTAGGAACTGACCCCGTAGTCTCGGGTCTCCCGGTTTGAGAGTATGATGATAATTTCCAAAAATCACACTTAGACTTAAAAACATGCTGTTAAAGAGTGAAAACCCTAACCGGCCCCCAAACGACCCCGTAGGAGGCACGAACACCTCGCACGGGACCAATGTAACTTGTAGGAACTGACCGCTTAGTCCCGGGTCGCTCGGTTTGAGAGTATGACGATAATCTGCAAAAATCACACTGTAAGTTAAAAACATGCCGTTAAAGGGTGAAAACCCAAACCAGCCCCCAAACGACCCCGTAGGAGGCACGAACACCTTGCACGGGACCAATGTAACTTGTAGGAACTGACCGCGTAGTCCCGGGTCGCTCGGTTTGAGAGTATGACGATAATCTGCAAAAATCACACTTAGAGTTAAAAACATGCCGTTAAAGGGTGGAAACCCAAACTAGCCCCCCAACGACCCCGTAGGAGGCACGAACACCTCGTACCGGACCAATGCAACTTGTAGGAACTGACCGCGTAGTCCCGGGTCTCCTGGTTTGATAGTATGACGATAATTTGCAAAAATCACACTTAGACTTAAAAACAAGCCGTTAAAGGGTGAAAACCCAAACCAACCCCCCATCGATCCCGTAGGAGGCACGAACACCTCGCACGGGACCAATGTAACTTGTAGAAACTGGGCGCGTAGTCCCGGGTCTCTCGATTTAAGAGAATGATGATAATTTGTAAAAATCACACTTAGACTTAAAAACAAGCCGTTAAAGTGTGAAAACCCAAACCAGCCCCCCATCGACCCCGTAGGAGGCACGAACACCTCGTACGGGACCAATGTAACTTGTAGGAACTGACCGCGTAGTCCCGAGTCTCCCGGTTTGAGAGGATGACGATAATTTGCAAAAATCACACTTAGAGTTAAAAACATGCCGTTAAAGGGTGAAAACCCAAACCAGGCCCCCAACGACCTCGTAGGAGGCATGAACACCTCGCACGGGACCGATGTAACTTGTAGGAACTGACCCCGTAGTCTCGGGTCTCCCGGTTTGAGAGTATGATGATAATTTCCACTCATATATGTAATTTTATAGTTTAAGTAAAAAAAAAATTTTGCAAATTATTGGGTTACTAATATCGTATCTTTTTTGTATCCTATTTTTTTTGCAGGATAACAGTTTATCGTTGGCCTTTATTCACGTGGAACACACAGAGAACTCAATGGTTTACAACAAGGGATTTATTCATGATTCCATTTTTTTGTGTCATGGCCGTGTGGTCTTTTGTTGTTTTATTGTTGAGTTTTATGGCCGTGCAGGCTTTTGTAAGTTAATTGTTATATTTTGTGGCCGTGCGGGCTTTATATTAGGCAGGTTTTGTATTAACAGGTTTTGGAATGTCCAAAAAATAGAGGAAACTTTGCCCAATTTTTTTTGGGCATGTGAACTATAAAGACTTGTAATATTTTGAAGTTTGTATGTACATTTATTTATTAACAACGTGCAATATTATTAATTTGTGAATTTTGTGCTTTCAAATAATTTTTTTTTTTAATAAAAAATTTGGCACAGTTCAAAATCGTGGCAAAAGTGTATCATATTTTGGCACGATTTTGAACTGTGCCAAAAAAATTTAAATTGTTCTGAATCTGGCACAGTTAAAAACTGTGCCAAAAGTGTGCCAGAAATATCAAATTCAGGCACGGTTTAAAAGTGTGCCAGAAGTGTTCCTATTTGCCCAAATCTGGCACAGTTAAAAACTGTGCCAAAAGTGTGCCAGAAATATCAAATTCTGGCACGGTTTAAAAGTGTGCCAGAAGTGTTCCTGTTTGACCAAATCTGGCACACTTTTGAACCGTGCCAGAAAAAAATTGCCATTTTGGAACACCTGATTCTGGCACAATTCAAAATCGTGCCAGATTTGATCTGGCACAGTTTTAAACCGTGCCAGATTCCTGTTTTTGGTGTAGTGGGTTAACACTGAACTAACTAGTATGTAAAAGGATCCATACCTCAAAATGTCGACTTCTCTTTGGAATCTGACTTTCCAATATCTTTCCTTGAGGAGGTCTTCAAAATTAATAGACGCTCTTAGGACCCCAAACCATGTTCTAATTCATCACAAAAGATCTTTTGCCTACTCTGAGAATCTTTATACACCCTTTTATGAAAGCCACTTCCTTTGAGGTGTCCTGAATGCATTCCCATACAACAGTTTGTTAACTCTTGGTTCTTTATCCACTTGGTCAATCTAACACAAATGATCTCAATTTCTTACTTGTCCTCATTCAAACTATTTCACTCTAATGAAACTCAATGGTTGCACTTCCCACTTATATACTGATATATTGAACACCATAAACCTTTGAATGATCTGTTTCCCTACCTTTTTTTATTGGCATGTTCCCCTTCTGGACATAAACTATACTAATATCTACTTCATCACATTAACCTTACAAATACCTCAAATTATTATACACCCCATTGTTTATAGAATGTAATGTAACCCAATTAACAGTTGACTTGTCAAAAACTACCTTCCGCATCTTGGGACCTTTTGGAATGAACAATTTATCTTTGAAATGTAACCTTTTAAAATCGTTAATGTAGAAATAGACTCTTCCCAGTAACAACCATAATTACTTCCCTCGGTAAAGTTCCCCACATGATCCCTGACCTACCTTAACCCCAATTTCGTATGTAGCAATCAACATTACTCTATATTTTTCTACTTCCTTAAAAGGTCATCGTTAAAATCAACAAAAAACTTGTCATAACATGACACTTATCTTTAAATGATCTAACAGGTCATTGATTCGTGGAAATAAACACTTATTCTATGTCACGACCTTGTCACCTCCTTTTAAAATTAAAGGCACATGATTGAAGCATATCTTCTAAAAGGACAAAGATGACTGCTTCGAACTCTAGATAATGAGTGGAATAATAGTCCTAATAAAGATTGAGATTTTAAAGAGTATAACCTATAGGTTTCTCCTCCTACATCAACACGCCTCATATTCCTTATAGATACGCATCTATGTATACCAAGTAGTCCATGTTGCCTCATTGTAATGTAAGGATGAGCAGATGAGCACATGGTAAGCTTGTCCTTGAGGTCTTCAAATGTTTTCTAATAATGTGCACTCCAAATAATGGTGCCTCCTTTCATTTGAGGTGAGTCAATATCTCCACCATCTTTGAGAACCCTAAATGAACCTCCTGTAGTACCCCGTCACACCCAATTAACTTTTAACTTCTATAGGTGCCATGGGATGTCCCCACTCTGCAATTGCAAAAACATGGCAAGGATCTAATAAAATCCTAGTTACTGATATAACATGGTCCAAAGACTTTTACTTGTCTAAACAAAAACTCACACTTAGAGAAATTAGCGCACATCTAACATTCACTAGGGGTGGCCATAGGCCCGAGGCCCGCCAAGCCCGCCCAACCCGCCCAATAAAAAAATAGGTCTTGGGTAAGGTGAATAGGCCCGCAAAGCGGGCTTGGCAAAATTTTATAGGCCCGATTTTTTTTCGGGCGGGCTTGGGCATGAGTTCTTAAGCCCGATGAGGCCCGGCCCGGTCCGAGGGTCGAAATATATATATATATATATATATATATAATATATATATATAATATTAATATATATATATGTGGGGGGGGGGGGGGGGGAACTTCTATAAATATAAAAACGTATACCAAGTCTTTTCATGTAAAGTGAGAAACTTTATATATGGACTTTGTAATATATGGAGTTTAGAACAGATTTTTAATTAAAAAAATTGGTCTTTAAATAAAAAAATAGGTATTTTAATTTTAAAAAAAAAATCTTTTAATTAACATAATAGGGCCCGATCGGGCGGGCCTGGGTAAAGAGCTTTCAAATCTGGGCGGGCTTGGGATTACATAATAAGGCCCGATCTAGGCCCGAGCGGGCTTGGGATAACACTTAATTTTTCAAGCCCGGCCCGAGCCCTACCGGGCCTGCCCAGGCCCGGCCCACGGCCACCCCTAACATTCACGTAACTAATAAAAAATGTTCCATATGTTCCTAACATTCACGTAACTAATAAAAAATGTTCCATATGTTCCTCCTTCGATTGGGAATACACTAAGAATGTTATCGATAATATGACAAAATAAAATATGAAAGGTCAAAGCCCCCAATTCTTTATGCCCTCGAACACTGCCAGCATATTGGACATCCTAAATGGAATAACCGAAAACTCATACGATCCATATCTCATCAAAAATTCATCTTGGAAATATCCTCATCCTAAATATGTAACTTGTGACACCCTGAGTGAAAGTCAGCCTTGGAAAGGAATTACGTGTGACACCCCGACTAATTAAATACCGGGTAGCTACTCCTTTATTCAAATTAATTCAAAATGTCAAGTTGGTTCAGTTCGTAGCATCACTATCGAAAACATTTTAACAATTACTAGTCACCTTATATTTAAAAAGTGAGTTGTCAATTTTAATTAAATCCGATTATCATGCAATATGTAGATTATGAAATTCTTATATAACCACCACAACAAAATCACTATAGAATAACTATAAAATAATAATGAATCTGGAGGAATACTCCTCACAACAATCCGAATACTGAAATAAACAAATACCAAGTCTGCATCACTAAATTAATTACAACCCAAAATCTGAAATAACCGAATAGATAAAATGTCTCTAAAAGAAATGGGGAGACATGCCCAACAAATGCGAAAATCTGATAATATAGAGTCAAGAATGGAAGTGGAGGCGTCTACTGTCAAAGTCCTGTAACTTCCACCAGCTACAGTACGTCACCGGAATAGAACTCCTATGCATGGTGTCCTTGTGGCTGGGCACCTAAAAGTTTTTACAAAAAAATAAATTTGGAAGCAAACGGATCAGAGCCCGATTGTGAAAACATTTAAAAAAAATAGCAAGTGTTTTAATGACATTAAATAATGAATGCAAAATACATGTTAGGGCATGCTCTCACATGAAATACTCACCTCTCGACTATCTGTGCACTCCTAACGTATCCGTACCCATTTTAGTTATACCCATATCTAACTAGTCCAATAAAAAAATCTAACATTACTATACGATTCACGATTTAATTTCGGCACCTTCATTTAAACCGAGAGCTTTACATTTATTCTCGGTTTCCCATTTTAGTAATACTACTTACTAGAGACCTTCCATCTTATCTTTATATAACGTTGTTATTATTTATACTCACATATATACATGACAATTCTTTTCAATTAACAGTATATTATTCTCATCATAAATATACGATACTAGCACCTCGAGACTAAGCTGCGGTGCACACATACTCTGTTATCCAATACCGGTACATCGCGTACATAAGGACCACGCATTCCGAATCTCTCAGGAATCGTTTCAATAAACAACAATCACAAACAATGGAGGCGAACATAGTTCACATCACATGGGTCACGCACATACCTACGCTCCCATGATCAACAGACTTATTAACTTTTCGATAAGTCCTTATTTGACCTATGTCCTCGAGGTACCAATCTAAATCCCCCCGTAGGCACACAAAGATTACATGGCCCTGATCGAACGCCGACCTCCCATTATAGCAAGTACGGTAGGTATGTTGTACACAAATAACTACATATACTAAGCATTAGCACATCTTAGATATGTCAACATATTAATAGAGGTATATTTCTCGTTCTTATACCATCATATAGTGTTACGCATTTACAAGTCCTCGATTTACGTACATTAAAGTATTAAACTCTTCTCACCTTGTAAGTAGGTACTCATTTCCTAATCCATAAATGTTATCTGGTTTACTCCAAAATTCTATGTTTTACTCCTCAACGTACTCCAATCTCTCCATTATACTCACTGGTCAATAAAGGAAGGTTATTACTCCATTAAATAAGTCTACGGAACATTTGAAATAAAATCAGGTCTTTTGTCAACTCGTTAGAAGTCTCATTCGAACGAGTGTTGTTCGAACGAATGGCTTCGAACGAACTACCAACTCCTTAGAAGGGATACTGTCATCTCGTTAGAAGCTCGTTCTAACGAGGTCGTTCGAACGACCTGGGCAGGTCTTCTAACGAGATGGCAGACAGCGCCCAGAATTTCCAAATTGCTTTTTTTTCTTCATTCTCCTCTTCTCTAAATCCATCCTATGATCATCCAAACTAAGTTTTAATGTGCTTAAACTACACTAAGTCCTCTTAGGTCACTTCTTAGCATATATATGGGGACAATACCTCCTAAATCAACATGTAATCATCATAATTCCCAAATCTTGTCCCAAACCCTATAAACATGAATACAAAATTTAGTGTCTTCAACTACTTCTTATAAATCCGTTTTTAAAATGATCAAAAGATATATTTTGGATATGAAATTCGTCCATAACTATTCTACATGCGATTCTCATATAAGATTACAATTTCTATCTCCAATTTCATGGGTTTTCATCAAACTTTTAATACAAGATATATATTCAATTCTAAGCATGGAGGAAACATTCACTTGAATTCATGTAATTAAACCATTTGCCTTAGATGTTCTGATTTGATGTTGAAGGATGAAGGTTGATTCGCCTCTTTCTCTCTACAGATTTCTCCCGAAGATGGTGATGGTGGCTAGGGGTTTCTTTTGGAACCTCTTAGGACACTCCCTTTAACTCCCGTAGCCCACTACTTGATAAATGTTGATAATGGACTTAATGGGTTCATTAACCTCTAAAATTCGTGGTATTAACTCCCTTATTTTTAAAATTACCAAACTACCCTTTTGGGTTGCCGGATTAAAAATTACCAAGCCTTTCCATTCAGATCCCACAAGTCTAACGTAGTCATCAAGTATGGTTCCCTCACAATGGACCTAGTACCCTGCACCAAATCTATATAAGAGTATATCTCTCTAACTAGTGATAATCATGTCACTTCATCACATACATCCATAACCTTATGGAAAATATATATCAAGTCTAAGGATACGGTGACATCCTCAGACGAAGTGGCATCAATATAATTTAAGTATGTGATAAACCCTACCCTGGACCATACATAACTATAAGAAATAGTCCTTCCCCAAAATGGAAATTGTAAAAACCTACCCTTGGTATTCTATGAAATCATAATGCATATAGTTACTACTTAAATTTAAATAATATGACTCATAAGATCACTTGTCTATCTTAACAAAGCGGCTGAACACTAAAGACGACTAACAAGCTGTCACGTCTTTATAATCATGAAGTAAAGAAGATCCAACACGTTGGGTTATACAAATAAAGCAAGGTGATATTACTGATATATATATGTCATAATCGTATTAAAAATGCTACTAGCAAAGAATGACAACTCCTTGATGTCTAAGTCTGACTCATGCGCGTGAGCCATAAATATAATGTAAGAGGAAGCTTTATAATTGCCCAATTTTGTTTTTATTTGTCTTATCCCATTACACTGCACCACACTTTCATGAATACTTCCATGTATTCGAGACAAGAAGTTTAAGACGTTTAGAAGATTGAAGATTGTTCGTCCCAACAACATTCAGAAGAGTTATGAGGAGCTTTGGTCAAGTCGTTATTTATCAAAGGGATTTTTTTAAAGAAGAGTTTGCATTGAAAGCTTTGAAAATGTTTAAACTTTTTTTTAATGTTTTTTTGAAAACTCACCAACTTGTTAATATGAGTTTGATAGGCTGTTCGAACAAGTTACACAATGTCGTTAAAACGAGGTTTTTTTGTTCAAATGAAATCTAGAACAACGCTATTTGGTCAATTCAGGAATATCGTTCGAATTTTCAATTGATATCATTTAAACGAGATTGGTTTTGTCATTAGAACGAGTTTCCCACATTCGAACGAAATCTTAAGTGACACCTTTTGGAAGCTCTAGAATGTTGTTTAAAACACATTCAAACTAAAAGGGCACGTCATTCGAACGAGGTACCGAGTCATTAGAACAATCACATGACTTTTGTTTTTTCAAGAAAATTCTGATTCAAATCTCTAATGACTATCTCTTTGCAACAAGTTTCCCTATAAATAGAGATTTGGGATTAAACTTTTCCCCAAGCCTTTTTAGAGTTCTTTTGTTGATCAAACTCTACTGTTTTCATCCAAAACCCTTTGATCTTTAAGGATCACATTTTCAAATCAAGAAGAACATATTCCAAGTTAAAGAACCCTAGTAGAGTTCATATATGCTATTGATTTGTGGAGCCAAGGCGCTTGTACTAAATAAGAATTTGGTCGGTGGATACCAAGGGAAGACCAATTCAAGTGGATGGTGCTGGACTGTGTCATATTTTGTTAAGGATTTAAAGAACAGTACTTTATACATAGTGGAGCTAAGTAGTCTACAAGTCGTCAAGTGTATGTCAAATACAATGTTGAAATTAAAGGTTTTGCCAAAAATATATTTTTTCTTAATTCTTTGCATGTTTGGTTTGTTTATGTGGTTTATTTAATTTGGACTACCTCATTGCATGCACAAAAAATTAAATCAAGGAAAAATTTGGGCAACATTGAATTTCTGTGTGATTGGCATAAGATATGAACATTCCATACGGATCCTCTTTCTCAAGTTGGTTTCAGAGCCGATTACACTATGTTTTTGTGTAATACTTTAAAATTGTAGGTTTTAAATAATTGGTATATTAGGCTACCGATTTTCAATGGGTCGATTAATTCATACTTGAAAAATAGGATAAGTTTTGATTTAAAATCTACTCATGAAAGAGTCCGTCTTGTTTATTAAAGAGGGTGGACACTAGCCACAGTGACCATTAGAGATGGTGTAGGTCCAAAACCTATCACTACATGGATATAAGAAGAATTTAAATGGAGTAACTTTAACTCACATGGTTTATGTGCCATTTTTGGAGCCGTTACCCGTGACAAGTTTTGCCTCATCATGACGTGCACCACATATAAGGAACCCTAGGATATCCTCCAATTCACTCACAAGGGTACCAACATTGTGAAAGATTCTAAGCTTTAAAATATCACCACACAGTTTGAGACCATTACCATGCTAGAACTTGAGTCTTTCGATGAATTTTATGCACGATTTTTTAATATCATTATCTTTAGCTTTCATTTAGGTGACATATTCCTGATAAGCATGTAGTTATAAACATTTTAAGATCCCATTAGTACCAATTTGTTCCTAATGTTAATGTTCTTAAATTTTTGGTAATTTTAGATATGCTTAAGTTAGTAGAAGTCATAGGAGACCTTCAACTTATGAGATAGACATGTTTCCCCAAACTGTTAAAATTAAGGAAAATGGAATTTCTTTAAAAGTTCATTCAAAAAAGAAAAAGGAGGTTGCTTCGGACTCCGATTATGATTTTCATCTTAATGATCTGGGAAAATTCAAGATTATAAAAGAAAATACTTCCAATGAAAATAAAAGATTTGAGAAAGACAAAAAATACAAACCGGGGAAGAAATTTTTTTAAAAAGAAAGAATATATTACCCTAATAAACATGAATAAAGATGTTATGAGTGAAAGGCTAACGGTCACAAAGCTCATGAGTGTGAAACTATATTAAAAAGATAAGGCAAAGGAAAACCTTCCTTATATGCCACACTTAGTGATAGAGATGTTGAGATCGTAGATTCCAGGGATAAATCACCGCATGGGAGTAACTTCACCGCTTTCATGGCCAGACATGCTAGTATATCTAGTACGCCTCATGCCGATGAGGAAGTTTCTAAACATCATGCCCTCGATAACGAGTCTAGTCATTCATGAGAGAGTTAGGGAGATGATTCTTTGATTGATGGAGAAAGTGACCATCATTGTGCTTATGTCGAACTTCACGTCTAACATGCCGTAATTTTGAGGACACCGAATTTAATTATTTTGAGAGAAATAGATTTTTTTTTAATTTGGAGAAATTTAAATTTATGATTTGGAGAATTTATTTAAATTGGAGGATTTATTTAATTTGGTGAATTACGATTTAATTAATTCTGATCATTTTTAGACTTTACGTGTGTCGCATTTTGAGATCAAAATTGGAGAATGTGATAAAGTAATTCGGCTGAAAATTCTGAGTGGATGGCTAATTTCGTATAGCTCGAGAGAGTCGAAAAAGAGTACCAAAGGGTAGTAATTGGGTCTCGAGGCATTTTTAGGCATAATCGTGCTCACACGAGGGTGTTTGGACCATTTTAACTTAGCCCACAAGTCTAATTTCGGGATTAACACATTAAAAGATAAATTTAAGATTTTGAGACGAACACAACTCTAAAGGAGAATATTATAAAACCCAAATTTTAGAAATTATGACAGACACAACTCATAGAGAAAACAAAGTTTTGCAAAGAAGAAAAGAGGGCTAAATTTGGGAGCTTTTAGGAGACAAATCAATCATCTTCTTCAAAGGAATTAGACTCTTCAAATTATATACAAGAAAGTGATTAACGTGTTTCAATATAAAATTGTGATAATCAATTCATATCATAGTGGGTGTAAATCTAAATCACTTTTGGGTGGGTTATCGCGTCAAAAATGGGTGTTTATTAATTTGGGGTGTTTATGCATTGGTCAGTCCATCCATATTAAAAGGGTGAAATTAATATTGTGTAGGATACAAAGGGTTGATATCTAAGTTGTATGGTGTAGTCATAAATTATGTTGTTTAATTGGGAAGTTTGGAAAATAAATTGTAGGAAGGAATTGTGAATTTTTTAACTGTGAGTGTTACAAATTGAGGTGATTAAGGGCTAATCCATGTGGTTGAATTAGTTTATGAGAGAAAGTTTATTGGGACTGCTATACAAAATCTGAGTGAAAACTATAAAGTTTGAAGAATGTTGGTAATGGTGGTAATCATAGCAGTAAGACACAAGGCCAAAATTCGGATAGGTCGTTCGAACGACGTCACCAGTCGTTCAAACGATAGTGGAAGTCGTTCAAATGAGATTTGTATCTCATTTGAATGAGGTTGATATCTTGTTAAAATGACCTTAGATTTTGGGCATGGAGATATATCTTTTCACTACGAACGCGTCAAATTTCGTATTTTTTTAGTTTTTTAATTAGATATGATTTTAATACGGAAGGTTGTCTGAAATCGGAATTTTTGGGAGAAATCAAATCTGGATTATTTAGGGATGTGCATAGATGAGTGTAGGACTCTGGAAAATAGTAAGTAAAATTATTTTTACCTTGGAATTGGATGGGAATGAATTCGGGGTATGGATTTAGGAGTGTGTAGGATAAACAACGCTCGAAAATATATGAACGGACTCAAATGGAAATTTCGGATGAAATAAGAATGAAAATATATGAATAGACTCAAATTGAAACATATAAACATATATATATATATATATATATATATATATATATATATATATATATATATATATATATATATATATATATATATGAATGTAATTTAATATTTATTGGAGTTTAGAGTCCGGTAATTGACTCGAGTGGTTTTGGGTTAGTGCTGTGGGAATTAGGCATGGATTAGCTGGGTTTAAATTATATATATATATATATATATATATATATATATATATATATATATATATTTGTGTACTTTATAAATATTGGTGTATATAATATTTATAGGTATACGTACCCCTCTAGTGCTATAACAGGAGGTTGTGTAATGCAGGTGAATCCCCTGGCTAGTGAATGTAGGATGAGTATAATCCCCTAGTCATAGGCGTCCAGTATTTATATGTTGTGATTCTTTCAGAGAGGGGGAATTTTGGGTATGATTCGGTCTCACTCTCGGTTGAAACTATGGCCGCCTCTGCTTCGTTATGTTTCTCTGGAGCTAACCGAGTCGGGGTGTCCGGGGGGATGAGTATACTTGGGGTGATAGCGATGTAAAGAACAACCGGTGAGTGTCTAATTGGGTGTATGGATTTATTTTTACGGCATGTGTGTGGATGTTGTAATATTATGATACGCATATAGCGGCGTAGATATTTAGATGCTGGTGGAATATATGACATGCAATTGTATTGAGTATATACGTATATAAGAGAGTAGATATTTATATACGGGCTAATTACATAAACTAAAAAAGGATTAAATTGTATATAACTAGTGAGACTGTTATATAGTGTAGGTCAAGATGATTAATTATGTTAATTTGATAAATAACTTAAGAAGTAAAGGTACAAATTACTCAGGCTTGAGTAGAGTGTCAAGGAGTTTCTGGACAAGGCTAGTTAGATGGGGTAGTGTAACTAGGAGGGTTAGTAAGAAGCATTAGTTGTGCACTTTAGATAAGGGGTAAGTAGTATCTCAAGTGAGTGTGACACTAACTTAAATATGAAGAGCATTGATGCATTTTAATTGTTTCATTTTAATTCACTTGAAAATTATTTTCAAAAGGATTTGGGCCCTGACCCGTACATGCAATATATTTTCAAAACCTTTTAGGTGTCCAACCACAGGGATGCCAAACTTGATGATCTGTTCTAGAGATGCGTAGCTGCACCAGATGTGGATGACTGTAGGGTCTGGACTTAGTCGCTCAGTTACTTCATTCTAGAGTAGGATGCAATTCAGTATTTCATTTGGGCATGTTGCCCCATCTATTTTATTTCAGTCAAACTTTGTACTCGGTTTATTATAATTTTGTTGGATTATTTCATATTGGGGATTTTTTTAGTTCATGATTTATTCGGCGTGTCTTTTAATTATTTATTCAGTATTGATTTAGACTATGTGCTTGTGTGAATGGTTTAAATTATGTTTCAGCATGTTGTTATTGTTTAATAAAAAGATAAAATTTGGCGCCGAATTTTTGAATACCAGGTGGTTAGTAAGTTTTAAAAACTTTTTGACAGTAATGCTAAGAATGAACCAAATGAGAAACCTCTGTTAATTTAATAAAGGACTAATCACCCGGTATTTAATTGGGCGGGGTGCCACATCACGTTGAGTCCTTTAAAATGAAAAACAAAACAAATTTTTAACGCATAGATTATTCTCCTTAGAGGAGTCTAGAGAGGTGAGAGAGAGCGAGACCTCATTAAGATTTTATTTGGGAGAGAGGGTCATATTAGTATAGAGGGATAATAGTGACTTGAATAACAAAGTGTCTAGTGGATCCTCATGAGAAACTTAAATCCATTATATCCTAACTCGAGAAAGTTCTTAAATATGCTAGGAAGGTTAAGGTTATTATAGGGGGTAAATAGAAAAGGGTTAGGAAGATGATCCTCGGTCCCGCTTTAGGTTTTTGAGAGAGGCGAGGATTAGGTTATGGAGATGCATCCACTTCCCACACCGCATTGAAACCCATTCCAAAATTTGTGGTAGATGCTTATGGGCTTCGACCTAAAACACAAAATAGAGTTCATCCAAAGAAAGAGATAAAGGTAGACCCAAATAATTCTATGTTTGCACCTATTGCAAAAGGGGGGTCACTTTAGAGAGTTATACAACAAGATAGGAAGAAATCAATGTATACAAACTCCCGCGCACTTATATAACAACTCTTCTAGTCTTAGATAGAAAGTTGAGTTCCTAGTCTCTACTTAGCAAAGCTTAATGGAATAATTTCAACGGATATCTATGCCGGTTAAGAACTCTTATAATTCTACGACTAGAGACGACAATAATAAGGGGAAAAAAGGTTAACTCCACTTGGGTACCTAAGAAAGATGACAAATACCTTATTGTTCACATTTCTCGTAAGGTTAAGAATACTTCTCAATGGTATTTGGATTGTAGGTAATCTAGGAACTTGACCGGTGACATATCACTTTTTACAAACCTTAAGGATCCCAAGGAAGGCAAAGGCACCATTGAAAATGGGAGTAGGTCTAGTATTTTAGGACATGGATGTATTGATATATCCATATTTCCTAAAATAGACAATGTATTATACATAAAAGGGTTAAAAGAAAACTTAATTAGCAAAAGCCAATTGTGTGATGAAAACTGGGCAGTAAACTTTGACCGGTCCAAATGTCACGTATATGATCAATCGGGCGAACTTTAATTACAAGGAGTGGGGATCGAAGATAATTGTTATGGGATCGTACCCAAGTCCTCCTTTGTATTCAATAGTTCCACGGTCTCCTCAATGTACCTTTGGCAAGAATGACTAGGTCATGTGAACTATAGATATCTTGAGAGATTAATGAAAAAGGACTTAGTTCATGGATTATCGTCTCTTGGGAAATCAACTTTGTTAGTTTATGGACCTTGCCAACAAGGAAAACAAATATGAATTGAGATAATCTATTGTGGGATTTCTTATGAAAAATCTGATGTGATTGAGCTCCTAATAACTAAGTACCGTGTCCTAAAAAACCAATATGGTGTAACTATTATTCGGGCGCATAGTGACAATGACACTGAATTTAAAGAAGCCGGAGTGGATAGCTATTATGCTAGAGTGGGCCTCAAACATGAATTTTCGACCATTCATACTCATCAATAAATGGGATAATTGATAAAAAGAAATGGATGATACAAGAGGTGGAAAGATCCATACTTCTTGGGAGAAAAGTTCCTAGATGCTTTTGGGTAGAGGAAGTGAGTATCGCATGCCATACAGCGAATAGGGTATATCTTCATCCACACACACTACACACTACACCCACCATATGATTTATGGATACCAAATAAGCCCAAACTATCGTATTTTAGTG
The DNA here is from genome assembly GCA_949130495.1 of Sambucus nigra. Taxonomy (NCBI): domain Eukaryota; kingdom Viridiplantae; phylum Streptophyta; class Magnoliopsida; order Dipsacales; family Adoxaceae; genus Sambucus; species Sambucus nigra. The sequence goes on from OX422219.1 coordinate 171,401,293, forward strand.
TCTTTAAGAGTACAAGCTATATCTTAAAAGATAGAGATCGCTTAGGAAAGTTTGACTCCTGGAGCATTAAGGTGATATTTTTAGGGAATTCATCATCGAGTAGCGCTTATAGGGTGTTTAATCTTGTAAGCTTTAAGGTTACGGAGTAAATAAATGTCAATATTTAATATGATGACCCGTCGATTTCTATTGACCCTAACCCTAAGTGTGAGGATGATGAACCACCTGTTGACAATCCTAGCATTCCTCATACTACCTCGGTGGACCCAACTCTTAATTTAGAGGATCTACCCTCTTGGATTCGAAAGAGTCATTACCCTGCTACTATACTTGATGATCCCACAATAGGTGTCAAGACTCACGCTCAACATGAGAATGTGGTTAGCTACCTTTTCTGCACCTCCTTAGTCGTGCATATGAATGTGAAAAAATCACTTAAGGATGAGCACTGGATATCAAATAAGCAATATGAGTTGCTTTAGTTTTGTAAGAATGATGCCTAGGAGTTAGTATCCCGATCTATCAAGACTAATTTGATCAGTTCCAAGTTGATTTACAAGAATAAGATGGATAAGAATAGTACCATAGTTCGCAATAAAGATAATTTGGTCGCTCAAGGCTACACGCAGATTGAAGGTGTATACGTTGACGAGACATTCGCTCGTATTGCTATAATTGAGTCCGTATTCTTACTAATTTCCATAGCATGTCATCTACTCTTCAAGTTATATCAAATGGATGTCAAGAGTTCTTTCCTAAATGACATTATACCGGAAAGAAGTGCAAGTGGAACAACCAAAGGGGTTTGAAGACCCAAAGCACCCAAGGCACATTCTTTATCTTAAGAAGTACCTCTATGGTTTGAATCAAGCACCTTGTTCTTGGTACAAGAGGCTCATTTCCTATCAATTATATCATGGATTCAAGATATGCGAGTAGATAAGACATTGTTTACGAGGAGAGAGAGTGGTTCTATATTTATTTTCGAAGTCTACATGGATGACATAGTATTTAGATTCACATGCTCCTGAAATGCTCACACTTTTGAGGAGGAGATAAAAAGATAGTTGAGATTATCATGGCTGGTGAGCTTACATTCTTCTTAGGTCTGCAGGTGCATCAGCTTGAGGATAGAATAATCTTATCTCAATATAAATATGTTAGGGACATAGTTAGGAAGTTTGGTTTAGACTCCGCTAAGAACTAATTCACCCCTATGATTACATCGATCAAGCTTATCAAAGACACTTTAAGAAATGATATCGATCAAATCCTTTATAGGAGCATGATGGGTAGTCTTCTCTAATTAATGACTAGTTATCATGACATTGCCTTTAGCATTGGAGTTAGTACATGATATCAAGCATCTACAAAAGAGTCTCACTTGCTCGCACTTAAGTGTAACATCAAATACGTGATTGTCACTCTTTCCTAAGGTATTTGGTATTCCTTTGATAGCGATAACCATTTTTCTGCCTGTTGGAATGCTGACTGGGCTGGGGATGTAGATGGTTATAGGTGGACCTCGACTGGGTGTTTTTACTTTTGGAGTGATATTATCTCTTAATGGAGCAAGAAGCAAAACTCCATACCTTTGTCCACGACGGAGGATGAGTATATATCCCCTAGGAGTTATTGCATCCAATTTTTATGGATGAAGCAAATGCTGGAAGATTTGGGATATCACAAGGCACAATGACTATATCTTGAGATAATATGAGTACGATTCATATATCTAGTAATCCAGTCCAATATTATCTCGAAAAGCACACTGGGATACGTGGGTATTTTACTCGTGATCTCATTGGGAAGAAGGCCGTGTCCTTGAACTTTCTGAGCACCGAATGTCAATTAGCTGATATTTTCACGAAACCATTAGATCCATTTATGTTCTAGGATCTTAGTAAGTCTTTGGATTTTTTCTCCATTGACTGAGTTCGGGTATTTTATCTAGTGTAGGATATTTATCATGTTCATATCTTATATCCCTATTACTAGATTGTATTATCATTGTATTCACATGATTTTCTTTTTGATATATTTTTAAAAGGACAGATTTTGTATTCTAATTTTTCACTATATATATATGAACATTTAAGATATTTGGATCACCACTACATTCCATCCATTCATGTGACTTTTTTAAAGTTCTTTGAGATATGGATTTGTTTCATTATTGTGATTAATAATGTGTAAATAACATTTCTTTGATCACTGATGAATACTTTCTAAATGTTAGTCTCTTTATAACCTTTATTGCACATGTGCACGAACTTTTTGAACATCGTAGTTTCTTATCATGTGTCGAATACGATGTTCTCATCTTAATCTTGCTGAATAATGAACCAAATGTAGAAATATATATGTTGTTCTTGTAAGAATCATTTCTCGAATTTCGTTTACCAGAAAATATTGATATATGTTAAGCAAAGGAAGGGTCTACGAATGAGCAAGATTCTCTTTGCATTGAAAATTGTATTAAAAAGATTAACGACGCACAAAAACCGAAGTGGCAAGGCCATTTATTTTATTTCATTGATGCTTAGCCACATATGAGCATTATGATATCTTCAAAATATTTGAGAGTAAACTCTTATATATGTGAGATTTTGAGGGTGTTATCAAGTAGAAGATCAATAGGTTTGCACAACAAAATCTCTTAAAATGCATTAAAAAGTTTCACGTTATTGATTTGAGAATCATTCAAAGCCATGACATATTGCATAAGTCAAGTCAATTTGATTTGACTTCAACATTTTACACCTAAGGTAGAAATTGATTTTTTTTAGAAGTATCTCATGACTTTGTGCAACTATGTTATCAATGCTTATGTTGATTTGCCTATGAAAAATGTTCTCACAATTTTATTCAATTTTCACTATTTGGATATTTGACTGTTATTCCATGGTGACTATATGTTTTCGTACGTATATGTATTTTTTATACGTATACTTGTTATGCTTGAAAAATTGCAAAACTCAAAAAATAGTTGTTTGATAGGGGGATAACACAATATGCCTTTTTGATTATCATTACATGTTCTTTGTTGAATATCTTTTGTGATGATATATTTACTTCTTCATCTGAAGCTTATTATTCATGTTAAGATTATACTCCTTTGTTTGTTACGGACAAAAAGGGGGAGAAAAAATTGAGGGGGAGCTTTATTTAATTTTTAAACTTGTACGCGTCACAGTATTTCTTTTGTCTCATGTGTGTAGGTCTCTTTCGCCGTGATGATGATTCTTAGACCGCACAGGAGGAAGACTTTTCTACTAAAGACTTATGCATTTATGTATTTCTATTTCTTGATTTGGGAGGGAATTAGTTGTATTAGTCTTAAGGGACAATTTCGCTTTGATTTGTGTTTTGTACCAAAATAGCAAATGGGGAATATTTGTAAGAGCAAGTTTTATAATTTCTCAATTTTATTTTTATTTGGCTTATCTCCTTACACCCCCGCTGCACCTTCATGACTACTTCCATGTATTCCAATATAAGAAGTTGATGATATTTGGTAGATTAAAGATCGTTCATCACACCAACATTTATAAGAGTTGTGAGGAGTTTTGGAAAAAGTCTTTATTTATCAAAGGTATTTTTTTAAAGAACGTGTTTTTATTAAAGTTTTCAAAATGTTAAAATCATTTTTAAAGTTTTTTTTTTAAAACTCGCTAACTCATTAAGACTTGTTTGATATGTCGTTCGAACGAGTACACAGTGTCTTTAGAACGAGGTTCCTTTGTTCGAATAAAATCTGGAATGACGTCTTTTTGTCATTTCTGGAATGTCGCTCGAAGTTTCGTTGGATATCATTCGAATGAGATTGGGTATGTCGTTGGAACGAGTTTCCCACGTTCGAACGAAATTTGAAGCGACTCCTTTTGTATCTCTAAAATTTCATTCGAAGGTTCATTGGAAACATGTTCGAATGAAAATTTTTATTCCATTCGAACGAGGTACTAGGTCTATCGAAAGAGCGTGTGAATTTTTATTTTTTCAAAAAAATTGATCCAAATCTGTATTGCCTATCTCTTTGAAACAACTTTCCCTATAAATAGGGATACATGATTACACTTTTCTCCAAGCCTTTTTAGAGTTTTTTGGTGATCAAACTCTACTATTTTTTTCATCCAAACCCCTTGGATCTTTAAGGATCACTTTTCCAAATCAATAAGAACATATTCTAATTTTAAGAACCCTAGTAAAGTTGATCTCTACTGCTGATTTGTAGAGTTGAGGCTCTACTGCTAAAGAAGAAGGTTGATCGGTGGATACCGATGGGAAACCGCTTCCTATGGATGGTGGTGGAGTATGTTGTATTCTATAGAAGATTTAAATATTTTTTCGTTATAATTAGTGGAGCTAAGTAGTCGGTAAGTCATCAAGTGTCTGTTAATTTTAGTAAAATGTTGAAATTAAAGATTTTGCCCGAAAGGGATTTTTTCCTACATTTTTGAATGCTTGGTTTGTTTATGTGGTTTGTTTTATTTAATTTGGACATCATCATTGCATGTATATTAAGTTAAATCAAGATAATATTTGGGCAAAATTGAATTTGTGTGTGATTGGCCTATGATATGAATATTCCATATGAATCCGCTTTCTCATATAATGGTAGTCATCCCGGTTGTATTCTTAATAACACGTATCATTTAACGAACTTTACTAACTAAGTTCCTTCGCTCTCCATAAGTGTAACAACTTCCTTTAAAGGAACTATCAAAATTGTGACTCTACAAGAGGCCCTGTTGACCCTTCCTCCGTAATCATTATTAACACCTGCTTTGTTGGGTGTTCTCTCATTTCTCGTGATAGCACTGGTCATATTTTCCTTAGCTCTACTATCCATAATAGACCATATTTTTTACTCTTGGGATCTTATCCCCTTATGTGATTCCTTTTATTGGTTTTGTCTTCCCTACCTGGGGTCAACGTTACATTATCTCTAGTCATTGGGCCCAATTTGGTCTCGATCTTCAAAATCTTAGCAACTCTATCTTTTAAATAGTAGTGGAGGCCTTAATGATTTAGGAAGGAAAATACCATCATCTAAACTTAAGTCATGATTAACGATTTACCCAATAAAACTTGTTAAACCCAACTCATAAGGTATTGGTAAATTCAAAACAAATTATGCTTGCCCTGAAGTGAATAACGTGAATATCCTTCATATCCTCTGTATCAATATCTCTCGATGGAGAAAGAGAGATACAGTTGAATTCGTTCTCATACCGGCTAACACATGATCATACGGATGAATTATTCAAAACCATACTTCTAATGTCATTATGAACGGTGATCCAAAAACATTTCTCCTCGAATCATACGTTTAGCATCTCTAACATTATAATGACCAAAAGTCCCCAACTCTCGACAAAAGTCAACCTCATGCATGGGACATTTCATAAAGAAAATCCAAACAAGAAACCCTCCTAATAGACTCAGTCTTGGTTGAATTGTTTTTTCTGGAATAATGGAGTGAACCCCCCAAAAGTTCATTGTTATACATAGTAAAATTCCAAAACGGTAAAGTTATAAAGTAATCAAATAACAAAATGCGGAAAAGTGACAGATACACTCAAGATACCTATGACACTAGAACCTGAAATACTTTGATACCATTTATGACACCCCACAAACATTAATACTAGATCGATCATATCTAATACAAACTTAAGGGAATTAAACAATTGAATATCCTTCTAAGAAAATATTTAATTAAATCTAAATGCATTAAATAAAATAAATAACTGAAACATACCATAGACGAACCACGTAACTATGAAACTGAAATAATGAACAGTAATAGTATCATCTCGTAATTAAAATTGTATTAACATAAATCTAATTACTGGAATAATTTTAAGGCGGAGGCATCACAACTGTATATGTCCTAAAAAAATTAATGGGAGACGTTAACTGGAGGACTAAGTAGCATAATAATGTAATTGATTTGGGGTATAACATAAGTACATATTTTCTTCGAGTCTTATAGGTTTTTTAAGTTAACCCAAACAAAAACAACCCTAAATATCACAAGTGTCTTCACCCATGACCATATGTTCCACATAATTAAGTCTAAATCATCGATATAGACTTTTATGTAAAAATTTCATGTTTATTCATTTATATGTTACAAATGTATACTGTCATTGGGGAAAAGTAGTCTTTACATCTACGTCCTCATAATACCAGTATACGTATTTGCTATTTAATAATATTATACAAATAAATTATAAAATATATTAATATAAGTACTCTATACATCTATATCCACATAATACAAGCACATTCCAGCACTTGTACCTCATATAAAGGCCCTTCTAAAGCTTGCACACCTATCCTACCACCTTCGGGGATCGCTCGTGCGCCCTAGGCACAGTTATAAGTTTTCTCATACCTATGACCACTCAATCGTCTACTAGGGATAATCATTAAACATTCACACTAGTCATATAGCCACCTACCCAAAGGTATATAAAAGGACTAGCCCGTAAACCTTACACAAATACAACAGGAATTTCATCAGGTAATGTTCGGGGTAGATATAGCAAAATCAAATCCGTCATCATCACATAAGGTTACCGTAATCCATCGATAACATCTCGATAAGGATATCCCATCTAGTATTTATCCCACGAGTACACACGCTCGGTATATTGCACATAATAAACCAATCGAGTAACTACATAGTTTAAGATTACGAGACTTATCTCAATATGATATTAAGACCATTATACAAATAATAATTCTCATTATTCCAAGTTAATTTATTACAAGTAATACTGTGATACCCTAAAAATTCATAAATATATTGATCAGGTCTACCATAAATCATGGGAATTAAAACCTTTTCTAACATTCTTAGCATAATAAATAAACAAGAAACAAGAGAATAAAGGCAACATAATGAAATAATGAATCCACATAAAACCAACTCTGATACCAATGAACAACCAAATAACATAATTCGTCTCTAAATGTAAATATACAACCAAGCATAAAATAACAGAGTATAATAAAGGATAAGCTAGAATTTCTCGACTCCTACAATCCTGGGAGTAAGGAATGGAATGTCACTAAAGACAATCCTCTAACGATCCAGCATTTATAAGAACCACTGAAATAAGGACTTGTAAATATTGTTTTTAAAAGAAAACGTAAACAACTAGCCAATCTAGAATATGATTATAATTGAATTTGGGACACATCATAACTACACATCTGCCTATCGGGTTTTAACATATTTGAAGTTATTAATTACGCAACCCAACAATCTAAAATATCATGAAATTCTAAACCCCAAACTTATATGTAGCTCACGTGATTGAAGTTTTACATCTTCATTTTTTAATATTTAGTTTTTCACCTCTAGATTTATCCCTTTCATTTTAAAACATAAGTTGTGTGATAATATCTAACCCTTAGTATGTCTCACTAATTAACCAATATACCAATAAAAGGCTTATATCTCAAGTCTATACACATTGGACTATCTTATGCAAATAATTCAATATACACATTAATAGTACATGTAACACATAAATCAAAAACATAACCACGTAGGTGGGAAACTTACTATAAGTCATAAACATCTTTCGTATACACATAAACCGGTACAACTATCTCTGGTACTTCCACACAATAATCACATATTCTAAGAGAAAGACTTTACTCATGTCTAATATCAATACAAAGGTATAGAAATCGGCACGTAAAAATAAATGAGAATATCTTGTGCCCACATATAAGGAAGGCCTACTCTTATTGCCTTCGGGGATCTCTCACTCGTACTAGGTATAGTCTTTGGTCGTCCCAAAACTAAGGCTTTAGCACCTCAAGGGATAAAACACCATATATACCCATAAGTCATAAAGCCTACCATACCGAAGACTTCTGAAATAAATATCCCTAAAAACCCTCTCGATCGCGGGTATCCAGACGAGTGACCCTGGGGTAAAAATATGAATAAGGAAGAGCTCTTCTACTCATCGGGGTACCAGCGCGGTCTGTGTCGCACGTGCTCCATCATGGAATCCCTCCTAGTACGATAAGCCACTAGCACTCACACATGGTATGCATTTCACATAAAATAGACAAGTAATTTTCACCCTCATTATCGGGCTAAATCATACACCTACATATCCCTCACAAACGGGTTAAAATATATCACACAGATACTGACCCTACGCTATTGGGTCATACTATCCTCTCTATAATAGAAAGGTATAATACATCTATAACCTTACATTTCTCCAATAATATCATTAAAAGGTATATTGCATTAACAATCTTATATTCATCCCATAATATATTGTCCATAACCTCTCAGGTTCCCAATTCTAGGTGTTATCTCGCCCTATCATACATAAGAAAAATGATACATTAACTATTTTCAATATTGATTAGCCCAAGTATTTTTTCCCAAGGCATCATGTATAGGTATAATTGCACATCTAACATAAATGAAACCATGGTACATAATAACTATCTCACTTGGTGGAAGTTATACCCCAAACCAACTCTCACCCCCATGATATTCACTCTAATTGTATATCTTGACGATTCAAATACCCCATTCAAGAATTCAAATCCTATAACTTATCAATTACCAATCAACAAACCAATTCTACACTGGGTCTACAATCGAATGACAAATCTTCCATTTAATCCCTTTAAATAATCGATTGTCCTAATTACTTAAATTCTCTAAAAATTAATTCACAACAATTCAAAACATAATCTAACCTTAGGCCTAAAACACAAGACTTCTAACTAATATCATAATTTCCTACCTATGTCATACCTATTACCATCGATTGACCGGAGTCATGGGGTTGGTTGACCGAACAAAACAAATCCACCCAAATTTCCCCTATTATGGATTTCTTCATCTTCAACCCCAATTTTCCTCTCTCCAAACTCCATTAATGAATACAAAATCTTCCTATAAGAACCCAGTTCGCATCCAAATTATAAAAACATATCAAAACAATAATTGGAACCTAATTGAATCTTCAAATCCTAAATATACATAAAGACTCCAATGAAAACTCAGTTCATAATCTATGAACCTAGTTTTATCCAATTCTTCAAATTTCCATGGATTAATTCAAATAATCAAAGGGGTTAGACTAATTTATAATATAAAATATATTCACATCATTTTTTAACTATTTGAATTCATATACATGAGGAAGTCAATTGAAATAAAAGGGGATTCAACCTAATTACTAACATGATTAGGTTGATTATGGAATTAATCAATTAAGTATTACAGGTCAGATTTAAAACATGTTTAGGTTCTAGAAACCACTGAAATATATAATCAAACACATATTCAATCAATTTAATTTTAACTCCAGCTTTACTTAGAATTTTAATTTTTACTTTCATACTACAAAAATTTATAATATTTATGATTTCGGAATACCTGGTTTACACCCGTAAGAACGAAGATCGGTTACAATCAACTAGCAATTGAATAGTAGGAGATTTTATCTTGATATTATATTCAATCTTACAAACTCTTTTATGTAGTTCACAAAATACTATGAATATTTATTCAATCCTGATTCGAATAAACCATAACCCGATAATTTCATGCAACCTACGATTTCATTTAAACCTAGTTGTATACATTATAATTGAGGAAATAGACTTTCGTTATACCCACAGAAGCGTTATTTGGCCTATAGGACCCATGAATTGAGTGCTTAGTTTTTTCTTACCATATGGATGCCGCTCTTAGGGTTTTGGATTGATTTTATTCAAAGGTTTTGGATATTATTATAAGATTTTTGCTATGCAGTTGAATCCTCTATAATTGATAATTATGGGTTATCTTATTATAGTCTAAACTAATACTTATGACTCGATGAATGCTTATACAGTTATAATAATCACACTATTCTTACAAATATCTGTTACCCCCATGTGCCTCTTTTCATTATTGTTAATATCACATTTTGTTCAAATTACTATAAAATGTGATATATTACTTGTACTTCATTAATAGTTATGTCATCTAACAAAATCACATATATACACGTGTTTTAGAAATAAAATAATATACTTGGTAAAGTTTTGCTTATCTATTTCCCTTGCAGATGGAAAATGAACTTGATGAAGGAGAAATACCCCCGCCCTAAAGGATTTTTATTCTAGCTAATTAAGGAAATGTTTTCAGTAACATATGTGTGGGCAATAAATAATAGATATGATAGAACCAACTAGGACACTTTCACCACAATCTATCAGCTTATGTGACCTTATTAGTCCCCCTTTTGTTTCTATTTTATGAAGACTTCGAGATACCTTTTAATTCTGATTTATAAAGACTCTGAGTGATGCTTTAAAATGTTATGCATCCACCTAAATAAAGTTCTATTTTATTTTCACTTGAAATTTTATTATTATTTTATATGCATTACCAAATAATGAACATCAGGTGTAACATAGACGAATGAGAAGAGATAAGGATAGCCAGATCGCTTGGCCAAGAGATTCCTAGTAAGAATTTGGTCAACTTGAAAAAGAGGACTAAGAACACAAAACGAATAAATTTGAGTATGTTAGTGAATAATCCAATTCCTCGGGTCGAGCTAATGGAGGAGTCTATATGGGTGTCTAACCATACCGATGGCTCAATGTTGAAGCCCGTAAAAACAATACCCTTGCAACAAGAAGACTCAAAATTAGGTGGGACATCAGCAGAAACCTAGTGCGATCCTTATATCCCAAGGCAATTTATGCCTTCGTCTCACAAAAAGAAGATTTTAAGAAGATGTTGCCCCCTCGTGTATAGGGGCATTTCAGAGGGCGACTGAGGTGCCTAATATGTAAAACAACATGATATGTCATGAATATTGTGTATTTGTGCCCTTTATCTTTATGTATTCTGGAACTTTTTTGTTCCTTATGCCTATATTTATTCTTGTTAACCATGCAATCTCTATTTTTTATGTTTATATGATTTGAGAGATATAATTGATCTTTTATAGGTATTGGAATGCTTAAGGCATGTATTGGTTGCTTTTTGAGGATGTTCCGTCGTCTTCTCAACTTCAATAGAATTTTAGTCATTTTATACTTTATCTCCGGCTCAGTGGAATTCCATGGAATCGTAATTTATTTATTTAGCTTCGTGTGGCCGTGAACAACATGTCATTTCGATTCTAGACGAAGAAGTTATAGCCTATTTCATATGCAACCTTTTTTCCCTTGTGATGACCAAAGGCCCAAAGAAAATAGAGTACCGGGCAACCGGACCTAAGCCCCTGATCGACCAGTCAATCCAAAATTTCCCACAAAACAAAGTAGGGGATCTCAAACCAAGACCTCGATCGATCGGTCCCTTGGCCATGGTCGACTCGTCCGTAAAGATTTTGGGCTGTTTTCTCTTTTTATTATCTTTTTCCTTTATTTATTTTCCCACTTAGTATATAAGTTGGACGACGTAATTAAAGCATGAAATAAAACTAATTAACCAAAATAAACAATAAAAAAACGAAAAACAACTAACTACAAAGAAAGTAAAATAACATTAAAGAAAGACATGAAGAAAATAAAACTATATTGATGGTAGGGATGATGAATACTGCAACTTACAACATACAAATAGGAAACACCTAAAGAGAGAGATGAAAGATGATCTCTCCACCAACGAAACCCAAAAACTAACCTAAATGTATTATATTTTACAAAATAAACAAAACCCAACTTATATACCTAGTGGGAAAAAATGAAAAATACAATAAAAATAAAAAAAATGCCCAAAATTTATAGGGACCGATCGACCGCGGCCTTGGTTTGAGACCCATTACTTTGTTTTGTGGGCAATATTGGATTGGTTTGGGACTCAGGGACGGTTGACCGGTACTCTGTTTTCTTTGGGCCTTTGGTCATCATAAGGGATAAAAGTTTGCATATAAAATCGGTTATAACGTACTCATCTAGAATCAAAATGACATGTTGTTTACAGCCACGTGAAGCTAACTCAAAGAACTACCCTTGCATGGAATTCCTTTGATCCGAAAATGAAGGGTGAAATGACTAAAATTACCTTGAAGTTGACTGAGATGACAAAATTTTCTCGAAAAGCAACCAATCCATGCCCTAAGCATTCTAATACCTACAAAATCTCAATTATGCCTCGCAAAGCATATAAACATACAAAATAGATGTTGCATGATTAACGACCATAATTAGAGGCATAAGGAACACAAAATTTATATAATGCATAAAGATAAAGGGCACAAATATGCAATATTCGTGACATATAACACCCCCTAACTTAAACATTGTTAGTCCCTAGTAATGAAACAAATGAAAACCTGAAAACGTAATTTCCTTTTTATGTGTTAAAACAAACACGATGCGGAAGCGTTGAATGATGGTTCACAAATAAACAAAGCCAAATTTTAATTTCTTCAAAACAAATTAAAATAAGTTAATCCAAGTCCTAGAATTTGCCTAAGTCATATTTATCAATATTAGAAAGTTAGGTGAAACCAAATTTTAGCAAATGACTTGAATTAAACCACATTACTCAATATTTAATTTAAGTCCCAAATTAAATGAGTGTGATGATTTAAACCGAATTTTATCTTGAAATTATCCTAAGCATGCGTTCTAAATTATTTATGCAAGATAAAATAAACCAATCACACTACACCGTGATGTACGAGGAAAAACCCAAGACGGGAAACAACGTCGGACGGCCCTAGCCACAAATTCACTAGATACGGAATTACAATTACAAGACAGATAGACTTACAACAACTGACTCGATCCCTCTCAAGCCTCGACGCTTCTTCTCGTAGACACCTCTTCCTAGCGGATAACCTCGGAACACCACCGCGATCTCGGAATCCACCGATGGGGCTTTCTATGGTCACCGTCACCCGTATAAGGAGCCTTTCTCCAAGTGGGTAGAGTCTCAACAAAAATGTCTTCTTCTTTGATGGATGTAGAAGCAAACCAAAACTTCTCTTCTTGAATTCGGTAGAGATAAACCGGTGCCAAAACTCCACGCAATTGATATGTAAATAAGAACTTGGACTAAACACAATTGGGTGTAAACTAGAGTGTGAAGGATTTTCTCTTTGAATATTAACACTCAAAACATGAACATTTTCCTAAACCATTTTTGCTCTCAAAACACTCTCTAAGAGATGGAAATATTTTGGAAAAGATATGGAAATGTTAGTTTAGAAAATGTCATTCCCACACCTATTAAATTCTGTAAAAGGTGGTTAAAAACCAAGTGGGGAAGTGGGTGCAAAACTACCAAAAACTGCCTAAAAATTGTTCCCGCCTGACAGCTCGTTCGAACGACATTTCGTTAGAACGAACTGTCATTCAAACGAGATTTCTAACGACACACCAGTATGGACTTTGGTAGAATCTCGTTAGAACGAACAAGTTCGTTCGAATGACATTTCGAACGACAGACCAGTTTAGACTCGTTGGCAAACTCGTTCGAATGAAACCTGGTTCGAACGAAAAACTCGTTCGAACGACTTCCAGAATTTTTTACAAAATTTGATTTTTGGCCCAGAAACTTTATATACTTTATATTTAAAGTTCTAATTAAATTTTTCTGAAAGTAAAACATAGTTTTAATGAAACCTAACACCCAATAAACTTTGTTCCAAGCTCCTATATAAACAAAATTGCATTCATACCTTGGGAGCATGGAACCATAGTTGATGACGTAGAAACGAGGCACGCAAACCGGCATTTTGATGAAGCTTTATATTCTTTGCCTCTACGTCTTCAACAAACACTTCATAGGCTTGAGAGTATTACAATTACATACTTTCCTATGAATAAATGTTTTTGTCCGGAATTGAGCCAAAACTACATATGGACTCAATTGGAAATTTGTGTCCTTACAAAACCACTTCAACAGAAGGTGGTGAAAACTTATATAAGCATAAACATATAAATGCCACTTCTGTAAGGAACGCGATTGCAATTAGCATATGCAATGAGACATTAAACCCCTAGGTTACCCTAGTGGACGAGTGTTGTCTTGTGAGGATTCTCAGGGATAAAAATATCAAAGTGTCCTCAAAATGTATGTCCAACCAACATGCAACAAGCCCAACAATGAAGAAAAAGATTTCAAACACGTTATTAGCAAGGTGGATGAATTCACTCAAAATTCCGTATTATTAACATTATAAAATGAACTTTAAATAATTTAAACCTTAAAAGTGGGAGGAAACGTGAACACGTGCAAAGTATGATTTGGCAAAAACTTTTATAAACTCAGTAAAAAACATTAAAGCATGCATATATGTCAATCCTCATTGGACATTACACTCAATAAATGAAATCACTATAAATGGGACGTAATACATGGGAAATGCATGCAGAAAGAATAAATGGAAATGGAAACTAGGTTGCACAAATGTCACTAAAAAGAATGCTATATATAAAATGAAAAACATGTAATGTCAATGAAATATATTGTCATTAAAGGTGGCAAAATGTATTTTCACAAATTATCGCAACTATTTAAACTTTGAATTGAATTTACCCTAGGACCACATAAGACTTTATAAGGTTGTAATGTAGGTTTGTGGTTAAGGGTAGGAAATGAAGGGATTATTTACGAAATTACAGGTGTTCGGGATGAAAAATTTGGGATAATGGAAAATTGAGGCAATTTCAAAATTAGAAAATGATTTCCATAACTAGCATTAGATATGAAGTTAAATAGCGATAAGGATTATAGAACACCATATACATCTTATACAAACTTGTCTTTCTTCTCTTTTCTTTTCTTTTCTTTTCTTATTTTTCTTTTTCACTTTTTCTTTTCTTTTTTTTTGCTTTTTTCACTCTCACGTGCTTAATTGCAATCACATAATAATAACATCATTGAATCCTAAGTAGCATTCCAAATAAAGTCATGGAAGTTAATATGTATGGTTTATAACTCCAATACGGAGTTGGTTATGGAATTTTGGGTTTTAAAACGAAAGGCTATATTAAGGCTCAAAGGGGTTGACGAGGGGGAACATATAAGGTGAGGTCAGGGTTAATATGGGTGATATAAAAAATATGGCCTATGATAATTTTCTATGGTTCACTGAATTCTCGAGTCAAAATAACTTTGAAAATAATTCTCAAGTAATACATTTATAAATATGAACTCAATTGATGAACAATAAAATGAAAAACTAGTGATATTACCAATGAAATTAACGTATTCAAAGAGGAAAGAGTAGTGTATAGCACTCACAAATGAATAAAAGCTCAAAGCTCACTAGGTATAAGTATATACAATGCATCAAAGATTACCGAGTTATAAACTCCTTAAACCAAATCATTAAAATAAGGAAAGCGCATGTGCTCATGGGATCAAAGTTTAATTCACAAAGTTATCCATAATATCAATTATTGAGGACTAAAGTGTAATAACTTCTGAAATCAAGAACATGCATCATTGATTTGTCTATTGGATCGGGCATTTGTTGAAATTTATCATCGAAAACAAAGGTCAAACACCCAATAAAAGAGAAAAAGAAAGAAAATATTTTTGAAAATTTGCGATTTAAAAAAAAAAAAGCATGCTTAGTGAATAACATGTGATCAAATCAATGAAACTACCAAATAATGTATAGAATATCCCACACCCCCTAACTTAAATGTTGCATTGTCCTTAATGCAAATTACAAACACAGCTAAAGAGAGGAAAAGAAAGTTATTACCCAAAATGGTGTGATCCCCATTAAGTATGAGTCAATTGAATGTATAAAACATGCTAGAATCAAGAATAACAAAAAGAATAACAAAAACTTTAACTAATTACACTAGAAAAAAATTAAAAAGAGAAAAAAAGAACAAAAGAAAAACTAAATATTAACAACCTACTATTTTAACTTCTAACTAACTATACACTAGAAGTTGAAATTTTTGAGAGTCCAGTCAGAATGTTGTTAGGGTATTGGTTTATATTTAGTTGAGTAATGTAATTTTTTTTCTAGGATATGGGGAAGATAGAATGTTGTATAGTAATAGGATTTTCTTATATTTTGTATCACTACGAGTCCTTTATACCTCAAAGGAGATTTTGTCTCATATTTCCTAAGGGGGAGATTGAAGCACCCTATATCTTTGACTCACTTGAGTCTATATTATATAGTCTCTTGTCTAGTTTGGAAATAGTGACAAAATTTGAGTCATATCCCAGTCTACCAAAAAGCCTCAGACTCTTCATATCAATTACTCCAATAGTCTCAAAGGCCGAATACCAACACTGCACATAGGATTACATTTATATGTTGCATTCATATCAATTTAGGGGTGTGTGTTAATTCCCATAAGAATAATTTTTTGATAATTTTTGGGGTATGTTAAATAAATTTTTGTAATTTATAAACATTTAAAAGTTGATTTTAAAAATGTTGTGAGTTGATTTATAATTTCCTATTCTTCCTAAAACCTTGCTTGGGTAGGATTCGAAAGCGGTAGAGACGTCTGTGGTGGAAAATAAAAAAATTTAAATCTTATAAACACACATTTGAGGTCCGATCTCTGCCTTACACATGTTAGTTAGTGAGCGATTGGTTTTGTGTTTTTTACCTCTCATAACCTTAAGACTTTATCCTGTCCCTTGGATCATTAGTTATAGATGGTTTTCATATATTCATAACAATCATTGTGTTAGTTCAGAGAACCAATCAGAGCTTGATTAACAATGATTCATCCTCATACGATTTACTTTGTGTTTCAATTAAAGCAATCTCAACCACAGACTTTCGTTCAACCCTTCCAGATCCTTTTGTGAGTAGTATAAATAGAGACGTTTTGAAACTTTGGCTTATTTGAGAATCGAGATCAAAGAGAGAGAGAGAGAGAGAGAGAGAGAGAGAGAAAGAAAACCCTAAATCAAATTCGAACCACTTTTCTTCAGAAATCCTTTGTGAGTTTGAATAAGTTCATATTTGTGAAGATCCATCATCTCTAGTCTTTAATCTGTTGTCCAACCAAGTCACAAAATTTGGATTTCATTTTTCTTTTCATAGAAAGTTGAGATTTGAAACTGTGTGATGCATATCACATAAAACTTGCTTAGTTTGATTTCTTTTTTCAAGAAATCTTCATTTGTTGGTTGTTTTTACACTTATATGTTGTTTTTAAAACCAGAACCAATAAATCCATTTATGTTTACACTTTATGAGAAAAACCAAACTTAGATCTAGTTAAGATCTTGATTGGGGATTTACACTTTCGTGAATATTTCACAATTTGTGAAATAACTGTGTATATCAAGTTAAAAGTAAGTGTTTAGGATCTTGTCTCTTTTTAATAGAAAGATTCCCTCTTGATCTGCGGATAAAAATAAAGATCAGTAATCTGAGATATTCAACCAAATTGTGATTCAAAAATCCTTAATGCATATTAGAACGGTATCTGTAATTTTATAAGGCATATTGTTTGTATAAGTGGGTGTGGATTGCATGCATGTGATTATTCACTTTACCACTTACACTTGTCACACTACAACACTAAAGAAGTGTTGGTGTAAAGATTTTTTACTTTAGAGTCGACCTAAAGCTAAAAGGAGAAGCGGTTAAAAATATGGGAGAAAGACCTCAACATTAGAACCTTTAGAGGAGTCAAAATAATCCAAAGGAGTTAGTGAAAATTCTAGACTTAGTTTAGGTTTTGTGTGTTTGGCTTTTATATAGCTTGTAATCTTTTAACTCTATTTTAGTGAATTTTTCTTTGAGGTGTAGAGACCTCCGTGGATGTTTCTCAAATTGGGTGGGGTTTTACCATGTTAAAATTTTGTGTTATTGCATGTTAACTCTTCCTCTCATCACCTTCTTGAGGTTGTGCTTATTTAGAACCTATATAAGTTTTTTTTTTTCAAAACTGGTATCTATATACCTTAAATAACTCGTTCATATAATCTTTTATACACATCTTGTGTTAGTTGTTTGTTTTAATTAAAGTGTTTCTTCAAAAAACTATTCAGAGTCATTTAAACTGTTTAATCTTGAATTAAATGACTTAAGTGGTACGTTTTTCAGTCATTTATTTTCAATAATTTGTAGGAATTATCGCATAGTCTTGGGAGTGTAACTTAGAAAACTATTTGCATATTCACGCTTTAATGTTTATTATCCCTTTTATAAAAGTATTTCCAAATCATACTTTGGATGTGCTTACTTTTCCTCCCACTTTTAAAGTTTCAATTCTATGAACTTCATTCTATAATTTTAATAATAGATATTTTTGAACGAATTCATTCACCTTGATAATAACGTGTTTGAAATCTTTTTCGTTATTATTGGGCTTGTCTTATGTTTGTTTGGCATAAATTTTGAGGGAAACCTCGATGTTTGAGGCTTTCATCCCTGAGAAACATTACGAGACAACACTTGTCCACTAGGATAACCTTGGGGTTTAACAGGTAATTGCATATGCTAAATTCTATCATTTTCCCTACGAAAGTGGTAATTATATTTTTATGCTCATATACATTTTGCACCGGCTTCTGTTTGACTAGTTTTGCATTGTTTCATTACTAGGGACTAGCAATGTTTAAGTTATGGGTGTGATATTTCATGAATATTGTGTATTTTTCCATTTATCTTTATGCATTCTAGCACTTTTGTGTTCCTTTTTTCTATATATATTCTCATTAACTAGAAAACCTCTATTTTGTATTTTTATATGCTTTGCAAGGTATAATTGAGATTTTGTAGCTATTGGAATGCTTAATGCGTGAATTGTTTGCTTTTCAAGGAAGTTTTGTCATCTGACTCAACTTAAAAGTCATTTTAGTCATTTTATACTTCATCTTTCGCTTAGTTTGAGTTATTTTATCCGTGCACGACATGTTGTTTCGAGTCTGAATGAAGAAGTTATAGTCGATTCTGTATACATCCTTTTTTACCTTGTGATGACCAAAGGCCTAAAGATAATAAAGTACCGATAGACCATCCCTGAGAACCTAGTCAACCGGAAAATCCTATATTGGCCATTAAACAAAGTAGAGTGTCTCAAATAGACGGTCGACCGGTCGCTTGGCCACGAACGATCGGTCCCTAAAGATTTTGTGTGGTTTTCTATTTTTATTTTCTTTCTCCTTGATTTCTTTTCCCACTTAGTATATAAGTTGGGTTTTGTTTATTTCGTAAAATATAATTCATTTTAGGCTAGTTTTAGGGTTTGGTTGGTGGATATCTCATCTCTTATCTCTCTCTTTGGGTGTTACCCATTTGGGGGTTGTAAGTTTCATTATTCATCATCCTTACCATTAATATAGTTTTATTTTCATCATTTCTTGCTTTAATGTTCATTTACTTGCTTTTTAGTTATTTGTTGTTAGTTTATGTATTGTTTATGTTGGTTGCTTAGTTTTATTTCTTACTTTAATTATGTCTTGTAGCTAGTTTAAGGGTTAGGGTCATATTTTCGCCAAATTACATAACTCAACTAACAAAAACAGTCTTAACGAAGAATATAAGAGTACGTAACTCAACTAACAACATGAAATCCAAAAAGAAATAGAAGTTTACAAAATCAACTAACCACAATGATTCCTAAAAACAAAAGAGTACATAACTCAACTAACAATAAGAAATCCTAAAAGACTAAAAAAATTGTAAAATACAATACAACAAAGAGTCTCAAAGACCCATGCCTGCATCTTTTTCCACACTCTTTGAGATAGCCCCTCTTTGTCACCCCCTTAATGGCTTCTTAAAGTTTGAATCAATCACTCGTGATGTGGTCATGATCTATCTGGAACCGATAATACTTTGATGTTTGTCTTTTGTTCTCTACAATCCTAATGGGTTTTGGCTGAAGTGAGGTATCCCTAGCTTGCACGAATTAAAATACATCCTTTGTGTAAGGACAAATTTCCGATCGAATTAATTTGTTTGTAATTGGCGTAATTCTGGATAAATCATATGACTAATATGTTAGGCTTTGTATTCTCGATCTGGTAAGCCATTAACATATTTCATGAAGGCATAAGAGTCAAACTTAAATGTTAGATACACATCGTGTTGTGTTTCATGACAAGTTTTCTTTATGTTAATTTGGGATCTTGTAAGGTATGGACGCATTTTGAATATGGTTCTTAGATTATTTTAAGGGTGCTTTTTTTAAGCAAAATTATTTAGAGCTCTAACAAACCCATAAAACCCCATATGTTTTAATATAAATTATACCTACAAACAACCCTAAATAATAAGGTAATTACCTCAGTAACCCATAAATTTCTAAAAATTATCAAAATGCCCCTAGAAACTTAAAAACTTCTTATTTAATCCACTACAATAATCTTATAACCCAACCATAAAAACAAAACTTAATCATATTACCTATATTTTGCAAAAAAAAAAAACATACATAAGCCGCTTTAACAAGTTTAACATTTTCATATTTACTACCTAAACTTTCAAAAAAAGTATAAAAATATCCTTAAGTTCACCTTGTAAACTATCCAAGGACAAAATTAAAGATCAAATATACTTTACACTTCACCCCTTAACTATTTGGCAAGCTGGTATCCATGTAGGCATTTGTACCATAGGAAACACATGGTACCTATATCACCCCACATGGTACCTAGTTAAAACTCAACCTAACCATGGTAAATTTCCACATCCATCATCACCGATCCCCTCCCTTTAACCATAAATATAAAATCCTTATTTCAATACCGTAAAAACACATTTCACCACAGTGAAAAACACAAAGCAAATGTGAACTTATTTGGTATCTCTATGATTTTGTGTTGCATTTCTACTTTTCCCAGTTGATTAACTTTTTGGGCATTCATAGGTCTCAAATATGGTTTTACATGGAATTTCTAACATAGAAAAGGCACTAAAAAGGCTTGAATTATAGAAACCACGATTAAAGCTTGGCCATTGATGGTCAAATTTGTAATCCTAACTTTGAACCAGTTTCAAAGTAGGATAACTCAAGCTCTAGTTCTAAGGAACATATATGCATATGTTACTTCAACTCAAAATGACTTTCGATAGCTTAAATCAAAGTTTTTAATTTATGGAACATAAAATTTTAAAAATAAAATTCAGGAGCTAGGGTAAACCAAAATCCATGAAACCAGCGTCAAACTTTTGAGATTTTTTAGGAAATCAATAGCGCTAACCAGTAAACCTCAATGCTTAAAACCAATAGGGTTTGATTCCTCTAAAAATGTTAGTCAATTTTTATTAAGTAATTAATTTTAAATGGTATTCTATAACTGCTCGAATTTGAGGGCAAAGTTTAAAAAGCCTGAAGTCAACAAATCGAATGTTGAAGATGAAGTGAGTTACCTGCGCGAGAGTGGGGTTAAAACTAGGAACACATGGGCTTTGACTAGGCGCATGAGGGGACATCCCCAATAAAAAAATTGAAATTTGTTTTGATTTTTTTTGTCAAATTGATATATCACATCACTATGTTTGATTACCTGAAATGTATTTTCTCGAGAAATTGTTTTAAGAATTTAAAAAAATAGACTTTCAAATTACACGTAAACTCCCGTATTTTTCAACTTTTCAATATCAATCACAATATTTAAATACAAGTCCTTCATAAATATACCATAAATATCTCTTGTCACCAATCCCCAAGGATGAATAAAACATAGGAAATTAATAAAAATCTTAACTATTAGTAATTATATGTTTAACCCTATTATAAAGTCTAAATTTCAAATAAATTAAACATAGAGCCCGACTTTGCTTAGGATTTTTCATACCCTAAATGTTTACTAATATATGATTTCAGAATTCTCGATTTAGCCCTGTGAACAAGAATATCAATTGCAATAAGCCCAAAATTGAAAAAGTAAGTAATTTTATTTTAATATTATTTTGGAGTTTACAACTTGAATTACTGCAATTGTTTATATCACTATGTGATAATCCATGAAGTCACGTTCTAATTTATGAACTCTTTTGTGTGGTTCACAAATACCGTGAATATTGATTCTATCCTTTTCCAAATAAATTCAAACCTTGTAATTTTATGCAATCGATGATTTCATTTAACCCAGTAGCATACATTATAATTCTGGGAATAGACTTTCGGTATACCCATGGAAGCACTATTTGTCTTATAGGACTCAAGGTTTGAGTTCCTAGTTTTCTTACCCTATGTATGCAACTCTTCAGATATGGGATCAATAGTTTTACTTTATCTTCAAAGGTTTTCGATTTATTTTATCCAAACGTTTTGGTTGTTATTATAAGAGTGTTGCTACGCATTTGAAGCCTCTATAACCGATAATTATGGGTTATCTTGTTATAAAGAAAAATCTGAAACCTTATCTTTATGTCTCGATAAACAATTATCTGGATATAATCACCATACTATTCTTACAAATATCAGCAATATCTAGTATCCCACTTTTTCATTACCGTTGATAACTCCTTATGTTGTTAACTACGATAAACTATGATATATTATATGTACCTCATTCCAGTTATGCTATCCACAACTCTGAAATATAAATATAATTATCCATTTGGCAAGGTTTTTCTTATTCATCCCTTCTACGTGGAAAATGAACCAAAAAGGGAGAAATACCCCCCACTCCAATGGTTTCTAATCCTGTATTACCAAGGAAATCCTTTTCAATTGCGTATGTATAGGAGGTAACTAGCAAAGATGGTAGCACCAAATGGAATGATTTCACCACCACTTACCAACTTATGTAACCTATTTAGTCCCCCATTTGTTTTTTTTTTATATGAAAACTTCAAGAAATGTAATAAGATTCAATGCATCTAGTTAAATGAAGTTATATTTTCCTTTTCTATTGAAACTTTATTTTTATTATATTAGTACCACCATATACAAAACACTGGATGTGATAGGAACTGCTTTTATAATCATTTTTGAAGAAAATAATTTTTTTGTGTTTTCATTATAGCGAATTTTGACTTCACTTGAACGAGGTGGAGTTTTCTCTCGAATGACTTTCAATGCTCATTAGAAGGAACTGGGTTTTTTGTTGGAACAACATCTAATGATACCTATTTATTTAATAGATCTATTCTCGTTAGAAGCTCGATGAAAGCTCATTAAAAATATGAAAGTTTGTTCATTCGAATGGACTTAAATTTCGTTGGAATAAAAAGAGCTTCTCATTCAAACGATCTATGTAATTTTGTTTGAATGAGTTTTCACCTAAAAATTTATGTTTTCAATATTTAAGGCGTGTTGAACTCAGATTTATCAAGAAGTTTTAGAAAAAATCAATTCCTTACTTGTTTACCAAAGTTTCAAAACCTTTATTTTACCCTTTTATGTTAAAAGATCCAAGTTTGTATATTCATATTCTTTGAGATATTCATGTTGGGAACCAAAGTTTGTTGTTCTTCATCTTGATAGATGTTGTTTTCTTATGATGGACTCTGTATGTGCTATTTATAATGTTACATTGAAGAAGTGGTGAATTATGTGTTTTGGTCCCATAAACGATTGATGAGCCTCATCAATGGATACCGAGATGTGCATGGACTCGTGCATTATGGAACCTTACATGGGTGAACTCCTATGTTTTATTGTAGAAGAGAGGTAGAATATAAAAGAGCATCAAGGCTGGCAAGGAAGACAAGTCCTTGAGTAAGTTTATTGTATGTATTTGTAAAATATTATCATAGTAATTTGTTTGGTTGGGTCATCCAAGGTTTTTATCCTTGTTGGTTTTTCTCTTACATTTAAATGTTATCGATGATTTATTTAGTCCATTTATTTATTTCCTAGATGCATGTTTTTGCTTAAAATGATAAAATTGGGTAAATCGTTTTTTCACAACAAAGGTTTAAAGTTGGTGCAAAAGTTTCTATTGGGTTTAAATTTCTTTAAATTTTTTATGTTTAAAATCAAAAAACCTAAAAATATACTTTTTGTTTGCAATACCATCCCTACCTAGCCCATATTGTATATGGGGTGTTTTTAAATTAGTATCGGAGCTAAAACAATTAGTTATTATGTTTCGAAACCGTGTTGATTAGGCATAAATTTTGGTACTTTTGATGGTATTAAAACCCCTTGTTATTTGATGAGTCGAACTACACATACTCCTAAATGCATATGAAATCAACACTTAAGGCTATAGATGAGCGGGTATGGGAAGCGCTTTTAAATGGTTGGTCCCCACCTATAACCTTAGTTGGATAGAATGTAAGGACACAAATTTCCAATTGAGTCCATTTATTGTGTTGGCTCAATTCCGGACAAAAACATTTTTTCATAGGTTAGTGTTTTATTATAATACTCTCAAGCCTATGAAGTATGTGTTGAAGACGTAGCGGCAAAGAATTTAAAGCTTCATCAAAATGCCGGTTTGCGCGCCTCGTTTCTACGTCATCAACTAAGGTTCCATGCTCCCAAGGTATGAATGTAATTATATTTATATAGGAGATTGGAACAAAATTTATTTGGGTGTTAGGTTTAATAAAAACCATGTTTACTTTCAGAAATAATTTAAAAGAACTTTAATTAAACGTATATAAAGTTCCTGGGCCAAAATAGAATTTTAAAAAAAATTCTGGATGTCGTTCGAAATCTCGTTCGAACGAGTTTTTCGTTCTAACGAAGGTTTCGTTCGAACGAGACAGCCAACGAACCTAAACTGGTCAGTGGTTCGATATGTCGTTCGAACGAGTTTTTCGTTCTAACGAGGTTTCGTTCGAACGAGTTTGCCAACGAACCTAAAGTGGTCAGTCGTTCGATATGTCGTTCGAACGAGTTTGTTCGTTCTAACGAGGTATCTAACGAGTTTCTAACGAGCCTAGACTGGTCGCTCGTTAGAAGTCTCGTTCGAACGAGTGTCAATGTCGTTCAAACGAGAATGCCAGGCGGGAACAGTTTTGAGCAGTTTTTGGCAGTTTTTACCCACTTTCCCCACTTGGTTTTTAACCAACTTTTTCAAGACTTATTAAGGATGGGAAACACATTTTTCTAATTAACTTTTCCAACTAAGTTTATCTCCTAGAGAGAGTTTGAGAGCAAAAATATTTTAGGAAAATGTTCAAGTTTTGAGGGTTGTTTTTCAAAGAAAATGCATATACCACTCTAGTGTTTACACCCAATTGTGTTTATCCAAGTTTATATATTTATATCAATTGCTTGGAGTTTTGGCACCGATTTTCTCTACCGAATTGAAAAAGAGACGTTTCGGTTTTGCTTCTACATCCCATCAGAAAGAAGAAGAAGTTTGTTGCGGTATTACTCACTTGGAGAAAGGCTCCAAGCTTGGGTGACGGTGACCATACAAAGTCCTATCGGTGGATTCCGAGATCGCGGAGGAGCTCCGTGGTTGTCCGCTAGGAAGAGGTTTCTACAAGAAGGAGCAACAAGGCTTGAGAGGGTTCGAGTCGAGGATGTAAGTCTTTTGTCTTGTAATTATAATTCCATATCTAGTGGACTTGTGGCTAGGGTCGTCCGAGGTTTTTTTCCGTCTTGGGTTTTTCCTCGTACATCGCGGCGTAGTGTGATATTGTTTATTTTATCTTGCACAATAATTTAGAATCCATGATTTAGGTTTAATTCAAGATAAAATTTGGTTTAATTATCACACTCATTTAATTTGGGACTAAATTAAATTTTTGGTAAATTGGTTTATTCAAGTCATTTGCTAAAATTGGTTTCGCCTAACTTTGGATAATTGTAAATTATGACTTAGGAAAATTCTAGGACTTGAATTAATGAATTGATTTAATCTTGTTCAATTAAACCAAAATTTGTTTTGTTTAATTGTTGTTGAACCATCATATTTAAACGCTTCCGCATCAACTATTGAGTTTTAAATACAAAGGAAATTTTCTTACGCTTTCAAATTGGTATCAGAGCCAAAAACGATAAATTATTTCGTTAAGATCTTTTAATTTTTTTGGCTAAAATGGATTTTTCCCCATTTTCAAAATTTCCTATTTTCGATGGTTCAAACTACGCGTATTGGAAAGCGCGAATGAAATCGGCACTAAAATCTATCGACGAGAGAGTTTGGATGTCTGTTGTTAACGGGTACTCCCCACCAACCTATTTAGTTGAAAATGAACGTGTTATCAAACCCGCCGATAGATGGACTGAAAATGAGTTTAAACTTGCTAACTTTAATTCCCGTGGTTTAAATGCCTTGTTTAGCGCTGTCGCACCGGATGAATTTCGACGTATTATGACGTGTGAAACCGCTAAAGAAGCTTGGGACATTTTACAATTAACTCATGAAGGAACTAGTGTCGTTAAAGCTTCAAAACTTCAAAACCTCACCACTCAATTTGAAACTATCAAAATGGATGAATTAGAAACTTTTGATAAATTTTATGCTAGACTTTCTGATATTGTTAATTCATCTTTTAACTTGGGAGAGAAAATACCTGACGACCGTGTTGTAAAGAAAATTTTAAGGTCCCTACCCGATAGATTTATTCCAAAGGTGACCGTTTTACATTCTTTACCCACTTTAGCCTCTACGAAATTAGAAGAGCTTGTAGGTGATTTACAAACCTATGAACTAGATATGTTTCCCTCTAAAACTAAAAAGAAAATCGAAAAGGGCGTTGCTTTAAAAGCCCGAAAAGAGGTCAAACAAGTAGTAGAGAGCGAGAGTGATAGTGACTCAGAAGATATGGCTTTGTTTGCTCGCAAATTTAGAAAATTTCTTAAATTTAACAAAGATAAATTTAAAAATGATTTTAAGAAATTTGATACTTCTAAAAATGATAATAGCGAGAAGATTTCTAAAGCCGAGAGGATCCCAAAACCTAGTAATGACAATTTAGATAGGGACGAGTCTAACAAGTGTTTTGGTTGTGAAGGTTATGGCCATCGAGCTTATGAGTGCCCCACTAAACTAAGGAAAGAGGGTAAACGACCCACTGCATATAATGTAACCCTTAGTGATAGTGATAAGGAAGAAAAGCCCGATTCCCCCACTAAGAAAAATTTTGTGGCTTTTATGGCTAGTCATGTGAGTGATAATGAGAACTCATCGATTGATGACACGATAGCACATGCCACTTCCAAGGTCATTGTTCATGATTCCCTTATTTCTAATGATAGTGAGAGTGGAGAAGAAAGAGAGAGTGAAAATGAAGAAGAGGTTGATGTGAGTGAACTTCAAAATGCTTTTCATGAATTATATAAAGAATCCATTAATTTGAAAAGAACTAATTTGAAGTTAGAAGCTTGTTTAAGAAAGAGTGTCAAGGTAGTTGATGATAGTGCCTTAATAGAAGACCTTAGGACACGTGAGAGGACTCTTCGTGTGAAGCTAGAATACGTAGAAGGCGAAAGAAATAGCCTTAGGAGTTTAATGGAATCCTTGAAAAAGGAGCTTCTTGCTTTTGAAGAGCGTAATTTTTTACTAGAATCTAACATTTTAGAATTGAAAAATAAATTAAAAGATTCTAGTAATGTCAAATTTGATTTGGAATGTCGTTCGGAAAAACTTGATAAAATGTTAGGAACGATCCAAATTAAAAATGACACTTGTGGTTTAGGCTTCAATACTTGTAATGAATTTACTCATAATGCCCAAACCAATATTTTAGGAGAATCTACTAGGAATGCATTTAATGATCACTCCTTAGGCAAATCTTTTCGACATGTTCTTACTTGTACACTTTGTGATCGAAAAGGTCATCTTTGGAAATATTGTTTTGATCTTAAACGAATTCCTAGAAAATCCCATAGTAAAGTAACCACGGTAGTTAAAGCTCCTACACCCCAAGATAGTCATTCTTCATTAATTTGGGTTAGGAAATCCGACTTGGTTGCCTTACAAAATAGGGATTTTGATTCTCATTTACTTTCACATGCTTCCTCCCTTGCAAAATCTAAAGGATGAATGTGTTAGTGTTTGCATACTTTAGCGTTTGTACTTCATGATATATTCATATGCTAAATGTATGCTTGTTTAGTCATTTTCTAGTCATTGCCTTATTTCATATCACATGCTAGAAATCATGACTTGTTTATCTTTTTGTATTATATTTTGTGTTTGAATTAATTAAAAATATAAAAAGATTTTTGTTTATCATTTGTGTTTTATTATTTCATTTAAGCTTAATGAAAAATACAAATGATTTGTGTTTAGTCGTTTGAGTATATATCTTTATTTTTGGTTAAAAATGTTAAAAACTCAAAAAGATTTTGTTTTGTGTGTATTTTTGTTTGACACACTTTCTGTGGCATATATTTGTGTTTGAATGACATCATTTATGCTCCCACGTGGCTAGAGCTTTTGGTTTAGATTTTCAATCCTTAAAATGTTCTTTACCATGTTTTATATGGAGTAGTTGGATTTTGTATTGATTAAATTGATTCTATTTTCATATGCCTCTTTTCACACATGCACGAGCTCTTTTGAAATCTTAATGTCACATGTTATATTTGAGCTTTTTGAGGTGTTCTCCTATCAATCTAGTCATCTACATATCTATGACCTAGGAGGACTAGTGCATGTCAAAATCCATTGCATGTGAGATTTGTGTGAAAAATGAAAACATGATAAATTAATATATGCACGGGGAAGGGCTCCGGAAGGATGAATTAAATCCTTTGCAATAGTAAGCCACCGTTGATTGGATTTAAAAGAAATACGTGATCCAAAGGCCTAAAAACAGAATATTTGGCATTAAACAGAAAGCAATTGCCAAGGCCTATGTTTGTTTGATATATTCATTCAAAAACAAAAGAATATATATGCTCATTGAGGGAGAATTGGATGGTATATCAACGGTTTGCACAATGTCCGTTTATCCTAGATGTCTTTAATGTCATGACTCTATTTGGTTTGTAGAATCATCATCATTCTAGGCTTGTATGCATTGTGTATGTTTGTTCATTGAGTTCAATCTCTATATTGTCACATGAGGTTATATTTAACTGTGATGAAGTTTGCATTCAAATGAGAACTCCGTGAACGTTTCTTAAGTGTTTGGGTCTAAATTTAATTGTTGCTAGTACACACCCCTACACTTCCATTTCCATATGACACATTTTTGCCATACGAGTGTGCAAACTTATTGTATTTTGTGTCATGTGTGTGTTTATATCTATATATATATGTGAAAGTGCTCTATTGGTATATTTTTAGTATCTATATATATGATATTTATTTGTCTTTGCCTTGCTTTTATTGCCCATATGCTTTCATGTCTTTTCACTTTAAGCTTCCACATGCTGTTTATTAGTTCTTTATCCTTTGCCTATTCCCGAACAAAAAGGGGGAGAATGATGATAGGGGGAGAAATGGTATCTAATCCTATTATTATCGCATCTTAGTTTGGGGGAGATTTATCTTAGGGGGAGACGCCTTTCTAAGTAAATGTAATTTTTTGATAAAGGGGAGAATTATTTTAGGGGGAGTAAATAATTAATTGCGATTAATATATTTTGATATTCCCTATGCATTTGATGAGTTTGCTTAAGTGTGCAGGTATTCTACTAAAGAGGTAACTTTAAAAGGAAAAGTGTTTAATCCTTGGGTTGAGTCAAGATTGGGCGGGTTATGTTTTGAGACTAGTGAGTTTGACGGCCCTTTAGGATTTTTGTTTTGGTTTTTGTCCCGGAATAGCCAAAGGGGGAGATTTGTAAGGACACAAATTTCCAATTGAGTCCATGTATTGTGTTGGCACAATTCCGGACAAAAACATTTTTTCATAGGTTAGTGTTTTATTGTAATACTCTCAAGCTTATGAAGTATGTGTTGAAGACGTAGCGGCAACGAATTTAAAGCTGCCGGTTTGCGTGCCTCGTTTCTACGTCATCAACTAAGGTTCCATGCTCCCAAGGTATGAATGTAATTATATTTATATAGGAGCTTGGAACAAAATTTATTTGGGTGTTAGGTTTAATAAAAACCATGTTTACTTTTAGAAATAATTTAAAAAGAACTTTAATTTAACGTATACAAAGTTCCTGGGCCAAAATAGAATTTTAGAAAAATTTCTGGAAGTCGTTCGAAATCTCGTTCGAATGAGTTTTTCGTTCTAACGAAGGTTTCTTTCGAACGAGACTGCCAACGAACCTAAACTGGTCAGTCGTTCGATATGTCGTTCGAACAAGTTTTTCGTTCTAACGAGGTTTCGTTCGAACGAGTTTGCCAACGAACCTAAACTGGTCAGTCATTCGATATGTCGTTCGAACGAATTTGTTCGTTCTAACGAGGTATCTAACGAGTTTCTAATGAGCCCAGACTGGTCGCTCGTTAGAAGTATCGTTTGAACGAGTGTCAATGTCGTTCGAACGAGAATGCCAGGCGGGAACAGTTTTGAGCAGTTTTTGGCAGTTTTTACCCACTTTCCCCACTTGGTTTTTAACCAACTTTTTCAAGACTTATTAAGGACGGGAAACACATTTTTCTAATTAACTTTTCCAACTAAGTTTATCTCCTAGAGAGAGTTTGAGAGCAAAAATAGTTTAGGAAAATGTTCAAGTTTTGAGGGTTGTTTTTCAAAGAAAATGCATATACCACTCTAGTGTTTACACTTAATTGTGTTTATCCAAGTTTCTATATTTATATCAATTGCTTGGAGTTTTGGCACCGGTTTCCTCTACCGAATTGAAAAAGAGACATTTCGGTTTTGCTTCTACATCCCATCACAAAGAAGAAGAAGTTTGTTGCGGTATTACTCACTTGGAGAAAGGCTCCAAGCTTGGGTGACGGTGACCATATAAAGTCCTATCGATGGATTCCGAGATCTCAGTGGAGCTCCGTGGTTGTCCGCTAGGAAGAGGTTTCTACAAGAAGGAGTAACAAGGCTTGAGAGGGTTCGAGTCGAGGATGTAAGTCTTTTGTCTTGTAATTGTAATTCCATATCTAGTGGACTTGTGGCTAGGGCCGTCCGAGGTTTTTTCCCGTCTTGGGTTTTTCCTCATACATCGCGGCGTAGTGTGATATTGTTTATTTTATCTTGCACAATAATTTAGAATCCATGCTTTAGGTTTAATTCAAGAAAAAATTTGGTTTAATTATCACACTCATTTAATTTGGGACTAAATTAAATTTTGGGTAAATTTGGTTTATTCAAGTCATTTGCTAAAATTGGTTTCGCCTAACTTTGGATAATTGTAAATTGAGACTTAGGCAAATTCTAGGACTTGGATTAATGAATTGATTTAATCTTGTTCAATTAAACCAAAATTTGTTTTGTTTAATTGTTGTTGAACCATCATCTTTCAACGCTTCCGCATCAACTATTGAGTTTTAAATACAAAGGAAATTTTCTTACGCTTTGAGAGAATATGATTCCCCATACCATAGAATCATGGAGTGACGCTAAGCATAAGTTGGCAAATTATAATTCTCGATGTTTAAATGCTTTGTTTTGTTCAGTCACCCCAGAGGAGTTTCATTGTATTATGACTTATGGAACATCGAAAGAGGCTTGAGACGTACTTTAACTTACCATGAAGGAACTCGTGTTATTAAAGCTTCCAAATTCTAAAACCTCACCACTCAGTTTGAAACGATTAAGATGTTGGAGAGTGAGACATTTGATGAGAATTACACTAGATTATCATATATAGTTAACTATTCTTTTGGCTTGGGAGAAAAAATACCCGAAAATCAAGTAATCAAGAAAATATTAAGGTCATTGCCTGAAAGGTTTAATTAAAAAGTGACGGTTTTGAATTCTTTGGTTACTTTAGACTCTACGAAATATGAAAAGATTTTAGGTGACTTATGAAATGACCTCCACAGGCTTGGTCATGGAAGAAAGAGATTACGCTTTGAATCTCGTGATCGGGGACACACTTTCGAATGATTTGATCGGGACAATACTTGAAAAGATACGGGTCATCCCAAAAGAAATGTTTAACTTCCTTTAAAAATTTGGAACAATCTTGCTTAGACCAATGCAGTGGCATTTCACCTGTCACAAGATAGTTCACAATATCGGCGAACCATGGAAGCTGAGTAACAAGCATCAGGTGCTCATCGGGAAAGGACTCATTTAGTGGCAGTAGGTTATCAAAAGATTCATTGGTTAACCCAGACAAATGATCCGCCACTACATTCTCACACCCTTTCTTATCCCGAATTTCAAGGTCAAACTCTTGCAGTAATAGGACCCACCTAATGAGACGAGCCTTAGCATCTTTTTTAGACAAAAGGTATCGCAGGGCCGAGTGATCGGTGAAAATGACAACTTTGGATCCTATCAAGTAAGATCTAAACATCTCAAGAGCAAAAACAACAGCGAGGAACTCTTTTTCAGTCGTGGAATAGTTGAATTGGGCATCATTAAGAGTTCTACTGGCATAATAGATGACGTGAGGAAGTTTCTCATTACGCTGACCTAGAACCGCACCTATGGCATAGTCGGAAGCGTCACACATGATCTCAAACGGCTGATTCCAGTCGGGAGGTCTCATAATAGGTGCAGAGGTCAATTCCATCTTTAGCCTTTCAAAGGCATGAACGCATTCGTAAGAGAAATCAAAGGGTGTGTCCTTGGCAAGAAGATTGCACAAGGGTCGAGAGATTTTGCTAAAATCCTTAATAAATCTCCGATAAAACCGGCGTGTCCTAAGAATGATCGAACTTCACGCACAGTTTTAGGGGGGGGGAGATTAGCAATGAGATCTATTTTAGCTTTATCTACCTCGATACCCTTTTCAGAAATGATGTGACCTAGCACTATGCCTTGTTTGACCATAAAGTGACACTTCTCCCAATTAAGCACAAGGTTCTTTTCCTTGCACCTCTTCAGAACGAGGGTGAGGTGATGGAGGCACTCATCAAAACTAGACCCAAATACAGCAAAATCATCCATAAAGACTTCGAGAAATCGCTCCACCATATCCGAAAAGATACTCATCATGCACCGCTGAAAGGTGGCGGGTGCATTGCATAACCCAAAGGGCATGCGTCGGTAGGCAAAAGTACCAAATGGACAAGTGAAGGTGGTTTTCTCTTGATCCTCAGGAGCGATGGGAATTCGATTGTAGCCGGAGTAACCGTCGAGAAAACAGTAATATGAGTTAATTTCGTCTTTATTTCCCGATATGTGCTAAAAGTTTTAAAAATTCGGTATTCATTTTAAACGACACGAGAGTGCGTTTTAAACCTTCGGCGGCATTATTTGAAAAAAAATGCCGAAGGTTTAAAACGCACTCTCGTGTCGTTTTAAATGAATACCGAATTTTTAAAACTTTTAGCACATATTGGGAAATAAAGACGAAATTAACTCACACACAATATTAATCACACATGATAAATTTCACCTAGTCCTAGTGAGGAAATTAAGCTAGCATAATTGTAGACATAATAAAATTGCAAGAATGAATACTCAATTTCATTAAATAAACAAACTTACAATTGATGTGTCACAAATAATCTTGACACAAATTCCACAAAAAAAATAATTATTGGCCCTCTCTAAAGCTCTCTCTACCACCCTACAAAATAATGAACCCCAGGGTCCTATTTATAAGCTTAGGATTAGGGTATTTGAGTTGGTGTAAAACACCCTTTTAATTGATTTATATGAATTATAAATTCCTAAAAATCAACCAAAAAAAGATTCCCACGAAATATCTTGAAAATCACGTAATGGTCAGCTCCAAGTTCCTTGATTTTCGGACTAAGAAGCTGTCAAACCTTATCTCTTTAAGGTAGCGTTTGGGTGCAATTTGGGCTTGAGATTTTTTTACCAAAAAATTAAGGTCAGGGGGAAGAATCGAACCCCTGACCTTCTCCTTTCCATGCGCGTGCGAGACCACTGAATCAAGCAGCGTTCTTGTAATAATGACTGCTTCAATAATAGATAACCCATTCCAATTTCCAGAAATTGCATTCTTCCACTTTGGCCCCTTAACTTTGTACTTCTTTAATTTATTCCCACAATCTTCATATCTTCACTAAATCACCTCGGATCTTCACCAAACTTCAGGGGTACCTACAAAAATATAAAATAACTTATATTAATTCAATTTCAGCACCAGAAAGTTTATAAAATTATGAATTTACCCTTATTTATATTTTTTACCCCGGAATTCATAACTTTTTCATTTTATCTCCAAATTCAACCAAATTTCAGAGGGAACTTTATTTTGCCTAGATAAACATTTAAAAATTATTTTCAGGCCCATAAAGTTTTTGAAATTACAATTTTACCCCCGGAGTTATTAAAATTGTATTTTTTAACTCGGATTTTATTCAAACCTGCATTTTTCTTTTATTTTTCGAAAACGACTCTAAAAACTCATTATTTAAGATACAATGGGTCTAACAAGGCCTAGATTTCGGCATAATTCATACAAAATAATGCACTCATCAACTTACAAGCTTGTGATATTGACATGTTTTCCTTCAAGACTAATAAGAAGAAAGATAAGGGAGTTGCTTTGAAATGCCAGAAGGAGAAAACACATGTTTCAAATGATAAGTTTCACATCGAGCCTGAGGAGATGGCCATGATAGTAAAGAAATTTCAAAAATTTCTCAAATTCCAGAAGCAATAAAAAATGCTAAAAGGTTTAAGTAAAACAAGCATAACAAGGTCGATCATTTCCATAAGAAACATAATGAAAACTCCAAGAGGGATGAGTGGAAGAGATGTTACCATTGTAAGGGTTAAGGACAAAGGGTAACTGAGTGTTACACTAATCTAAGAAAGGAGGGAAAGAGAACTAAGGTATATAATGACACCCTTAGTGATAGTGATCTGTAAGAGGGAACGGATTCCCCCATTGAGTGCAAATACACTAAGTTCATTTTTAGTCATGTGAGATTTGATGAGAAATATTCCTATTAAGATAGTTATAAAATGAAACTTTTGAGTCAATAATTTGTGGATCCCAAGTGAGTGATGGTCAAGAGAGTCAAGATGTGAGTGAGGATGAATAAAAGGAGGAGGAGAGTGAACTCCAAGTCGTATTCTATGATTTTTATGTGGAAACATTGAAAGTGAAGAAGGCTAAGTTAAATTTGGAAGGTAGGTTAAAAGTGAGTGCCGTAGAGAATAATCATAGTGTTTTGATTAAGGATTATAGGTCACATAATAGGACTCTTAGAGAGAAGCTAGACTATGTCTAGGGTCAGAGAAATAGTCATCATGGTTTGGTGGAGGCTATAAAGAAAGAGCTTATAGAGTTTGAGGAGTTAGGCATTTACTCGAGTCGAGGATATTTGAGATTGAAGAGAGATTGAGAAATTCAAGTAGGGTTAAATTTAGTTTGGATTTTAGGTCAGAGAAGTTGGATAAAATTTTAGGCACCGTCCAATAAAATATAACAAGTGTGGAATTGACTTGGATAATCAAAAGACTTACTCTAACCAAGCTAACACCATGCATTTCAGAGAGTCGACTAGAAATATTAAGAAAGGTAAATCCTTAGTTAACACCCCTCGTCATTTTTACTCCGGAATTCAATTGCGATAGCAAAGGTTACCTTATGAGGATTTGCTATGATCATCAAAACTACCCTAGAAAGTATAAGAATATAGTCACCAAGGTTCCCAAAACTCGAGAACATCACGTTACACCTACATGGGTTAGGAAATCGAATTTGGAGGCTTTATATATTAGACTTGTTGATTCTTGTTTACTTACACATGATACTTCACATTTTATATTTAATGGTTGATTGTGTTCACATGTTTACATGCAGTAGTTGTGCTCCAAGATATATATTTTCAATTTTTATGTTATGTGTTTCTTTTGTACTTTGATCATTCTTTTATTGAGTCATATTAAAAAAATACAAAAAGATATTTTTTGTCTTTTGAGTTAGTTTTATTTTCAAATTGGTATTTTCTTTTAAAATTTATTAGAAAAACACAAAAATATTTTTGCTTTTTGTATATTTTAGTTTTTCACATTTTATGTGGAATATTGATGAGTTTGAATCCAATTCATTTCGTACTATCCATGTGCCTACGATATTTGGTTATGATTCCTAACACTTAAATTATTATTAATCATGCTTGTATAGAGTTATTTCAAACTTGATTCTCTTAATGGATTCTGTTTGTATATGCCTTCACACACACATGCATGAGCTCTTTAAATGTTAACTTCACATGTATATTTGAGCTTTGTGAGATATTCTCCCATTAATTTTGTCATATACATATTTTGTGATAATGGGGGATTTATGCATGTAAGAATTATTGCCCGTGAGATTGTTTGATTAATATTGAAAAATATGAGGTTGTAGGAGAAAGGGCTATGAAAGGAGGAAATCTCCATTGAGGGAAAGTTAGCATTGAAAAGAGCCTAATGAAAAGATTAAAGGCAATAAAAACAGAAAAACTATCAAGTACATTAGTTTGTTTTACTTTCGAAAGCAATAGCTTCAAAATAATTGAGAAGAAAAAAGAAAAAAGAAAATATGATATATGTTTATCTTTTGTGGGTGTTATAGTTAAAGATCAATGGAATTTCAAAATAAATCCCTTCTATGCTTATTTTGGCATGATGTTATTGATTTATAAAATCATCAATATTCTAGGCTTGTGTGTACAAATCATCAATATTCTAGGCTTGTGTGCATTGTACTTGTTTATTCATAGAGTTCACTTTATATTGTCACTTGAGGTGAACTCTTAATTTGATAACATTTTGCGATCAAATAGAACTTCTTGAACATATTTGAGTGTTTGGGTCGTAATTCATTTTACATAGTTCACACCCATACCTTCCATTCCACAAGCTTAGACACATTATATGCTAGTATGTGAAGCTTATGTGTTTTATGACTAATTTTATAGTTGTTTATATCTATATATATGTGTCAGTATTTCATTTGGTATACTTTGAATATTAATATACATGGTATATTTTGTTTTAAGTCTTTACGGTTTGAATTTAGTTCATGTTTTTCGTATGCTTTATCTTTGAATTTTATTTGGCTTGTTATATAATCATATTGATATCTCTCATCGTTTGGATTGAAATTTCATATTTGATACGGATAATTTTAAAATTGATTCATTACTTATTTATATTGGTATCTTTTTAGATCAATTTTGATATTGTTGGATCATTGTGTGTATTATTTGTTCTCGAGCTGCAATGTTGTGTGTTTGTTGCACTTTACACCATTTCATGATATTATTCCCTCCTCCTTATCTCAAAATTAGTATCTCATGTTCACACATTTAGGGTAAGATTTAGTTTTGGGGGGCGTAATAGTTTTATCCTTTCATACTTTTTATATTATTAAACAAAAAGGGGGAAGAAATGTTATCTTTTCTTTCATGAATAGGATATCTTTATCTTGGGGGGAAACATTTTACCTAGGTTGATATTGTTTTAGAAATTGTAAGAAATTTACTTCTTATGCAGATTGTATACTTGTTCTCTTTGCATTTAAATGTCTGTTTAAATGTGCATGTTTACAACATGCGACAAAGTTATCAAGAGAGCAAAGTTGCTTATGTTTATGAGTCAGACAAGTTGTACTTTTTCCTTTTGAGGTTGGGATTGAGTCTTCTAGAGAGGTTGACAGCCCATAGGATTTTATTTAGGTTTTGTTTGTTTGTAATTGTCTTAATTATGAACAAAACATTTTAGTCATAGGTTAGGTTTTGTATTATCGGTCTCATAAGCCTGTGAAATATTTGATGAAAACATTGTGGACAAGATGCAAAGTTGGATACATATCGTGCCTTGTTTTTTGCTAATTTTATCTTCATGTTAATCGAGGATCTAGTAAGGTATGGATGCATTTTGAATATGGTCCTTTGATATTTTTTTAGGGTTTTTGTTTTTAAGATAAATTGTTTGGAATTGTTTTAAAAAATTACTTTTTGAAGAAAATAATTTTTCTTATTTTTTCATTGCGTTGGAGTTTGACTTCATTAGAACGAGATGGAGTTTTCATTTGAACGAGTTCAATTCTCTCTAGAACGAACTGGGTTTTTTATTCGAACGAACATACAACAAACATCATATGAGACCTCTTTATTTAAGATACCTTTTCTCATTAGAAGCTTATTGTAATCTCATTAGATTGAGAAATACTAATCATTCGAACGAACTTGGATTTCATTAGACCAAAAAGAGATTCCCATTTAATCGAACTATGTAATTTCGTTCGAATGAGTTCACCGCTTCAAAATTCATGTTTTCCCTTTTTAAGGCGTGTTAAAGTCAGATTTTTCAATATTTTTTTGGTGAAAATTAATTCCTTACCTATTTACCAAAGTTCCAAAAACCTAGTTTGACCCTTTTTTAAAAAAAAAATTGAGATATTATATTCATATGCTTTGAGAAATTTATGTTGACCATGAAATTTTATTTCTCTTTATCTTGAGAGAACTTATTTTCTTGCAGTGGACTTTATACGTGCGATTCGCGATGTTTTGGTGAAGACATGATGGATTCTGTGTTTTGATTTCGTAGATGGTTGTTGAGCCTCATTAGTGAATACCAAGTCATGTGTGGACTCATGCGTTATGGTATCTTTCATGTGTGGATTGCAAAATTCAACTATAGAGGAGAGGTAGAAGATAAAAGAGCATTGTCTTACGGGGAGATGAGTCGTTGAGTAGTTCTGATGTCTATCTCTGTAAAACCTTATCATTGTGATTTATTTGGCTGGGTCGTTTGAGGTTTTTCAATTGGATTTTCCTCATACATCATAGTGTTGTGGATGATTTTTTATTTATTTATTTACTTCTCACCTAGATGCATGTTTTAGGTTAAAAAAATAAAAATGGATAAATTGGTTTTTCACAAGAGGTTTAAAATCGGTGTATAAGTTTCTATTGGGTTTAAATATCTTTAAAGTTTTGGTCTTTAAAATTGAAAAATCTAAAAATAGACTTTTTGTTTTCAATACTATCCCTACCTATGCATACACCATATATGGGTGTTTTCACTCTATGGTATTTGTGAGTGGGGTAAAGTGTTTGGACTCCCAAGGCCCACTTTTCTTATCTTAATTTTCTTCTTCTGTGCCTTAGATGATTTTGATCTCTTCCTAAGATGGGAGAAGATATCCTTTCTTTTTCCCTATAGGG
Source organism: Sambucus nigra (assembly GCA_949130495.1). NCBI lineage: Eukaryota > Viridiplantae > Streptophyta > Magnoliopsida > Dipsacales > Adoxaceae > Sambucus > Sambucus nigra. Next base: position 171,440,285 of record OX422219.1, read on the forward strand.
GAGAGCCTATGGCTTGCCTTTCTGATATAGCATCCTGAACATTCCTATATTTTTGTATCTCTTTCGAGTAACCTTGTTATGGATTTTGAAGGATTCTTGCTAAAATACCTAAGTAGATCCTCTAAACTGATGGATGCGATGAAGGAGGCCACACAAATGGGGTCATTCAAATCATTCACCTAGAGTACTTCTTGATTGAATAAGTTATCACATTTCCAGAGGGATTTATAGTTTTTTGCTTAAAGTGGAGGAGTAAGGTGATAGGCTTACTCATATTTTGAGCTCTAATAAAGTGGTTGGCAAAATATTTTTTGAGCTTTGTGAAGCTTGTGATGGTCCCAATCTTGAGCCTTGAGAATGAGTGCCTGGAAGTTCCTCTTAAGGTAGTAGGAAAATCCGTACACAAGACCTCATCTAGGGTGTCGTGGAGGAACATGGGTGACCTTTATGTGTCAAGGTGGTCGATAGGATCTTTTAACCCATCGATGGTTCAATGGTATGCATATTCCACTTTACGGTAAGGGCGTAATGTTGAACATCATTATAAAAAGGCGGCAATGTATTTTGGAGGGTCAACTCAATAGTTTTAGGAGTTTGAGTCTTGTACTATTGAGGAAATTCCCTAATTTATCTTCATCATCTTTATCTCATCGTCCATGGTCTAAACGCTCTGAAACCACCATGTGATTGATCTTTGGGGAGCGATAACATGTTATTGATATAATTGCAAGTCACTATTCATTAGGAGATATAGGCACACCCTCAATATAATTTCCTCCTTCTAATAGGCATTCATGGTTTTCCAAAGTTCTACTATGTTATAGTTCCACTAGTTCCTCCACCACTGGTGATAGAGGGAGCCTGTTGAGGATGGTAAGCAGTTCTCTTGGAGCACTTTTTGGTGGTCTAATAGTGGGTTAAGGCATCATTGGTTAGAATTTTGGAAAGAGTGATATTTGTATTTTAGGGTAATGGAAGTTCCCATTCACATAGATGGTGCCAAACTAATGCTGTTAAAATTGTATGTGACTTCAAACTCACAAGTGCTCCCCTTTGAACCTCAGAACTGTAAGAGGATAGAAGTGCCAAAACCTGAGACAATGATTACAGTGGTTCAAACCTCAGGAGGGGGTCATATGTCCACTGTCAAAGGTGTTGTGCTTGTTTATTACATCGTAAATGAGTTATTGTAGTCTAAGGGACCCTTTGATATTTGGTTAAGGGAGTTTGAGGTCTTGCATCCATTTTCATAGATTGAAAAAATCTTAGGAATTAATTGATTGACTTCTTTAAGGGTTCTTGAGTATTTCTTTGGGTCTCAATAATATATACAAAGTATTTGATGTGTCCAAATTTTCTAGGATACCAATATAAAATGATTACAGTGGGTAGTGAACATAAAACAAAGAGCAAAACACTAAGGAATGATCATAAATCTTGATTCTATCCAAGTATGATTGTTTAAACCTTTATTTATCCTTCAACCAACCCCATATTTATATGAAAACTCTAGGAGAGAGAATGAGTTGGCTGTCATGGCATGCTTGGGGTTCCTTTAAGGTCTAACGTTATTAGTAAGGGTGTGGAGTGTTCGCCAAAGGATTTTTAGGTGGTGGAAGGTGGTTATTAATACCATTAAATGCTTATGATAACATTCAATGCAAGTGGAACTTGGTAGTAGCGGTAGGTGGAATAGTGTTTTATTTTCCACCTACTTGGAAGACTGGTTACAGGTGTTCCGTCGGATGTGTGAGAGCTCGAAAACTGCTATATAATTTCCATATACCATTCTTTAGGTGTTATGAAATAATATAACACAGTTATGAGGGTTAGGATACCTTGGGAAGTTACTTATATTTAATTACGAGGTGTTCGATGAGCGTCCATCATGGCCCAACCCTGATGTTATGGTATATGATCTTGATTAAGGAGACATATTGGAACGGCTAACCATATTGAGAAGAATGAGAAATGATAGAGGCCTTCTATAGCATCGTGGCCTTTTCTTGAGTGCAACGGAGGTATGGAAGACCAAGAAATGGTTTGTCTGAGTTCATAGATCAGTTATAGGACATCTAATCTTGTTAAAGGATAGTCGAGGATCTTTATAGTCTTTCAAACACCACGTGTAAAATAGTGTATCATCAATTACTATGTGTCCACCAAATGTGCAAGTCCTACCACCAAATTGTGTTGACCCAAACAACAACCACTTAAGGAATGGGTCAACAAAACCACAACAATTAAAGAAGGGGGCAACAAAACCACAACAATTAACCAAGAAGTTATAACTACATATAAGACTATATTACATAAAATAAAATATTAGTAAAATTACATAAATAAAGAAAGAACCTAGAACCATTGGAGCATGCACATCTGGAACAAGAAGAAAATATGCTAACATATTATTCAATCTAAAATGTTAGCAAGTTACTGTATTCTAAACAAATAATTTATGTATCTCATGTTACTTAAAACATTCATTTAGGTAGAAAGTTTATTCAATATATATGTATATATCTGTGTGTGTGTGTGTTATATGTGCGCGCGTACGTGTATATATGTATGCGTGTAAGTATGTGTGTACATATATGTATATGTATATGTGAATATGTGTGTGTATATATATGTGCGCGATTTTGTAAAAGTATATATATGTTTGTGTAGGTGAATGTGTGCACGTGTGTGAGTAATTGAGGGACTTCGTGTATATATATGAATTCATGTGTTATACGTGTGCGCGTATGTGCGTATATATGCGTGGGTGGGAGTATAGGTGCATATTATGTAGATAAGTGTGTGTGTGTATATATGTATATATGTCTATGAGTATATGTGTATTCCTCATCTTCGAATTCCATTCCCAAAATCTAACATATGTCATCAATAGTGGAATTAATTAAATAGTTAATATATTAATTCATATATACCCCATTTCTATATCAATTTCAATTTCACATTTACGTATTTATATACCCATAACAATATCAATTTCATGTATATACACATAAAAATATAAATTTCACATTTACGCAACAAAATGGGCCAAATTTCATGTATACAATAAATTTCAATATCAATTTCATATTTAACTAACAAAATGGGTTCAGTTTCATATATATATATATATATATATATATATATATATATATATATATATATATATATATACCCAATTTCAATTACAATTTCAAATTTACACAACAAAATGGGTCCAATTTCATATATATACGAAATTTCAATATCAATTTCCCATTTACACAACCAAATGGGTCCAATTTCATGTATATACTCAATTTTAATTATAATTTCATGTATATATATATATATATATATATATATATATATATGTGTGTGTGTGTGTGTGCTTGTGTATGTGTGTGTGTGTGGTTAGAGAGAGATAAAGTATTACCGGTGAGGGAGAGACAGAGTAATTGTCGATGAAGAGAGAGAGATGAGAAAATGGGGGGGTGAGCAAAGCGTTGAATGACACCAAGTGAGAGAGAAACGTCACATTAAATAAAAAAAACCTAGGGGGTTTATATATATCTAATAAATGGTCACGATCTCTTATCGTGACCCCTCTAGTGACTAATCAAATTGTTACGAGTCCCCATAAATCGTCATTGTTCCCATCCATGACCTTAATCGTTACCCATACTTGGTCATGGTACCAAACCGTGGCCATTGGGATGTGACCAATACAAATTAAAATATCATCACTGTTAGGGGTAACAATTCAAACCCTTTACTATATTGCACTATGAATGGTCACGGTTTGATCATAGTCTAAAATCGTGACCCTCCACTAGATAAAAATGGCGCTAACATTCCCGCCTAAATGTTTATCATGGGGTCACGGTCTGGATCCATGACCATTGTAATTACGATCTAGATCCTTGACCAATCCCCTATCTAGGTCTTCCCACCCTTGGTCACAACATGGCTCACAATGTTTTTAATGTGGTCACGGATTTGGACCGTGACCACCTGGGTCAAATTTTTTTGGACCGTAACCAAGTGATTGTGACTATTCTCGGTATATACAATAATGAGAAGACATGAAATAGTGGTTACCTCTCAAAGATGAAACTTTGGTAGGTCTCCAAACATCTTTGTGAACATAGTCAATTTTCCTCTTTATACGGTTTGTAAACTATGAGCAACTGCTAATATATGTACTTCTCTCTCTCTCTCCCCCTATAACACACACACACACACACACATATATATATAAAGCAGGAGGGTGTTTTCACTATTCATGCCATGTCATAGAAGTTTTATATACAAAATCTATATAAACAAATTTTGTATATATATAACCACATCATATGTTGCCAAGTCATATAAACCGAACACAAATCCTTCAACTGCCATATCATAGATAGTTTGTATATAAGAGTTCAAGATGGGGGTAAAGAACAGAACATTAATTAATACAAATAGTACAATTAGTGCCGGTAACCACAAGGCTCAAGAAAATGTGATGGTAAATGACACGCTTCTTAAGTCAAGACCTCGAACCATGTGTTCTTTTAATTTATGGGAGACGCATCAAGTACAATGTCTCGAGACAAACCTACCACCGTCAGTTTTGAAACCCCCCACAAGATTCATCCCGCCTCCTTATCTCATCTCTCTAGCCATGCTCTCTCTTCACTTACCTCACGCCTCTCCCACATTCACACATTCCACACTCCCATTTTCAAACCGCGTGCTAGGTACTAACTCTCTCTCCTAAAATGGTCATCTGGGCTTTAGAAAATGGGATGAAGATTTCCGAGTTGCCTCTATAATCATCTAAAAGCAATGTATTTCCGGTTTGTCTCTGATTTTTGACTCAAATTTCTGGTCTCTCCGGTGCTAATTTTTTCTTTTAGATTTTCGGTGATGAGCTAGAAATCAAATTTGACTGCTTTGTTTATGTCGGTGGCACTTTGTGTATGATTTTTTGTTGCAAATTTATCATTTATGTTGGGGACTTAAGAGTTGTTTTTCTATATCTCCGGTAAAGACTTTTATTTCATATGTGAGATCCGCGATGATGAGTTAGAAACCCATTTTTGACTGCTTTGGGTATATTTTTTGTTGCAGAAAATATCATTTTTGTTGGAGACCTGATTTTTTTTTCAGATCTCAGGTTTTGCTATCAAAAGTTATATTCAATTATTTGAATAAATGGGTCGTAATTTGACGTCGATCAAAATGGTGGGGAACGCCGGAGATTGTGCAGTGTTTGTTCGCACCTTTTTTTTAATTCTAGAAGATGTTCAACCATATGTTGACATCACCAGAGAATATACAATTTTATTAATAATTGTCTTTTGGTAATTTTTGTAGGTCTGGAAGACGGGAGCTCTGATCATCACACCATCAAGAGAGAGATGATATAAGAGATTATCAATTTTTTAAGGGTATTTATGTATTTCAATTTCTTTTTTTGTTTGGTATTGCTTTATGATTTTTTTTTTTTGGTAGGTGTTGTGGTTGATCTGACGATCGAGCCTACAACCGTGATTGTTGGCAGCTGATTCATTTTGTTAATCACTTGGTGGATGTATACTTTTGTGTGTAAAAGAGATGGAATCTTTTTGTTGTTTTAACCTCCATCTTTATATTTGTTTGGCATAGTTTTGAAAGAGATTTTTTTTATTTTAATTTTTATTGATCAAGTTTATTGGTGGTATAGATATCAGTGTTTAGAGTACCATATTAATTCTTCTTGGATAAATAAAATATTTATACACATGTTCTTCATGTTTGTACACTAAGTTTTCTTACCTTTCTGTCCATTTAATTAATTTTTTGTCAATGTCATTCCAAATCCAGTTTGGGTACTCAAATAAAAAAATTCAAGCCACTTAGTGTTGGATTGTATACATGTGACCTAAAATGACTTTTCAAGGTCTTTTATGAGGATTAGAGCCATTATTGAGAGTCTTATTCACTTAATTATTTATTGGCAACTCATTTACAACTTTTTGGATGGGATACTTAATCAAGACCCCTTATTCACTTAATTATTTATTGGCAACTTATTTACAACTTTTTGGATGGGATACTTAATCAAGACCAACTAACAAAAAAAAAGGATTTTATGTTACCGAGTCTCCCTAACATTTTTGTTGTCATATATTATGTTCGGTCATAAAAATGAGTTTGAAATATAGGCCATACAAATATTGTTTGAAAGATATAGGCCATACAAATATTGGCTCATTTATTTGCGTAACTATAATAAAATATAATGGATGTATTCTTGATTTATAGTTCTCGAATAATAACATGTTAATATATAATTTGCAAAAAAATATATTTTAATTTATGTTTTTCTAAAAACTGTAGAAATCAGTTTTCAAAAGTTTTTTTATATAATAATTTACATTTTTTGTAGGTACGGAATTGATACAAATTTTTATATAAAAAAATAAATTTACACCATTTATCGTTTGTCTTGAGTGAAAGGTATTCTGACAAACGCACAGAAATTAAATCCACTTTGTCATGCTTTAATTACCTTTAGTATGGCAAAGAAAGTGTGTGGCTCTAGGTTTCTTACCAAGAGAAAAATGAGTGTACTATTCCCACTCTTGTGCAATGTGAGATGACCACTCATGTGCTGCATGTATTATTTTATTGTGTTGGTTACAACCTAGAGTTTCGTGCGTATAAACTGGTGACGGGGTGCTTCTCATACCACCACAAAAATGACGCCCAACTCTAATGGACAACCGGGTATCGCAAACAAATCAAGGAAGATTCGCTAGGGATTTGTCTTAGTAAAAACACGAACATGGACACGATACAAACATAACATAATGTGCCAATTCAAAGTCATTTTTTGCGACGTTTTTAGAAGTCACGTTCTTTTCAATTTTTTGTTATGAAATGTAACCCAAAATAGATCCATGAAAAAAAAATACAAATGTGAAATAATTATTCGTTGTGCCACCGACATTAGTATAACGAAGTGTTTAATTACTAATAATTAAACATGGATCATTACGTAAATCATGTTTTTTAAACTGAATCACCTATTGTAAAATTGTGACTTCAAAATATATTTAATGTCCAAATTCTTTTTCCATTTTCAATATTTTTATGAAAATGTAAGGTGCAATATACATACACTAAATTAAATTCACTTACGTGCAATCGACACGGGTGCAATCGTTATTTTTTTTAAATGCACACATTGAATCAATGCGTTGATACTCTTTTTGTTTATAAATTTTTCATTTACTCTAAAAGATTAAAACTAATAAATTGGTAGAATTAAAAAACTTTAAAATGCACACATACTAAATCGGTTGTGATTATTTATGATCATGTCATTTTAATTTTTAAACCTTTAATCCAACAATCTCCTTTGAAATCATGTGTATTTGAAATATCATATTCTCACCTCTTAAATTTTAATGACCATAAAATTATATGGTTGTGATGAGTTGAACTCTGGACGGAATTAAAGTAGTGCCATCGATGCAAAATATAAATTGTTGGCTACATGGGAACAAACTTATCTCGAAAAAATATTTATCGTCGTTCCATCGACACGGATACAAAATATCACGTGAACAAATTTATTACGTGCCATCGGCATGGGTACACCCTAGTATATATAGATATACGACCATATGATATCTCTCACTCTTGCGTCTAACTAATCTCAACACCGAATGTAACTATTTCAAATGTTAACAAAGTGTAATCTCTCACTAAACAAAGTTAAATAAGTATAAAAGGAAGTCCAAACTCAAACTAGGCACCAAAACCACAAACAAACAAGCCCCAACCTAACCTTAGGAAAAACATGAGGGGCCAGTCGATCTACTCCCAGGTTCGAACGATCGATGGTCCCTGTTCATGGACTCTTCAACCTAACTACTTGGCAAGATTAAGATCATCAAAAAATAAGATTTGATTAATTTAAGTTCCTACCATTAAATTTAGTTCATCATTAATATCAAAGGGGCCAATTAACCAACAAATTCAAACTCAAAGTTCAAATTAACATGAGAATTCTACTTTATAATGAAACTAAACTCTAAAACATTAGTTGTATTCTAGATTTACACATCTATAACATTTAGTTTTATATTATCTCCATAAAAACATAAGTCCCCAAGACATAGGTAATTAATTCAATGCCCATATATGATTAAGACTAATGAAATCAAACCCTAAGCATGTGGTTTAATATCATATTAACATAGAAAAACATGTATTCTAAACAAGGTAAACATTTAAAAGTGTATTAAAATAGATTTATTACCTTAATTCGAAGAGTGATGAATCCTTTCTTGAATCCCGTGTGCTTTCTTTTCCTAAAGCCTTCTTTAGTTCTCCCGCAAGTATATCGATGGTAGGGTTTTCTCTAGTGATAATAAAATATTAATTAAAGAGGCTTAACTCTATCAAATACCTCTAATTTATGCCGGTGTTAGAAACAACCTGAATCCAAGATCCATCCTTAAGAGATGGATCTGAATGGTTGAATAGTCAAAGAAAAATCAAATTCTTCATTTTCACTGCTGGTAACAAGATGTTCATAAGAATTTGGCAAAGAATTTAGTAATAACAATGATTTATCCTCATCATCAATTTTAACATCCAAAATTTTCAAATATCCAAGAATCTTGTCATAATTGTCCAAGTGTTCAAACATTGAAATACCTTCTGTGTACTGGACCCAAATTGTCAGAATTTTTTTTAGGATTTAGGATAAGAGGAAAAATATTTTTTGTGAGTATTTTATATGGCGAGGGACTTTTGTAACAAAATACAAAGGCTTCGATTAAAGGCTAATTAAAAAAAAATCGGGGAACTTTATGTCGAATGATCCAATTTTAAATCTATGATTAGATATATGAGAGGGGAGAACAAGTCATTAATCTATAAAGTCATGCTTAAAGTAACACACAAATGGAATATTGAAAGGTAAAACGAAAATGTCTTATTAGATTAAGAAAATAATGAAAAATATGATTAAAAAGTATTCATAACCCTTCTTGGGTTTGGGGGATTATTTAAAGCTAGCCAATCACACCATTGTCAATTACTACCATTTTGTGTAACATTTCTTTAGCTTCGATGTCCAATTGATTGACACATAGGATATGTTAATTTTTATATGGAAAATATTATACTTACCTACAAGTAATGACTAAAAAATCCTGCAATTAGTATAGATATCTTACCAATAGTGTTTTACATGTGTTTACATGTGCATATCACTATACAACATATGTAAAGCACGTTTACTAAATTTTCAATACTATTTATAAGCAATGTTGTGTGTAGCGTGACAACAAATAACATTAATGGTAAATGCCTCCCAAAAATAAAGTGACACACAAAAAATGTAAAGAACGCACACATGAAGACTGGATATTTACACGGTTTACTAATTTGATTACGTTCACGGGTGGCCCATGATCAGTTAACGATTTTTAAATGTGTTACAAAAAAGGGATAGCACAAGCTACACTGAGGAATAAAAAATAGCAAATATTTTTCTACACACAAAAGTGTACCCTCAAAATGATCTTGTTTGTATTGTGTTGGTGTTGATTTGTTTTGCAAACCTTCTTAGCTGGTACTCAAGCCTCCAATTTATAAGCTTTACCCATTGGTACTCAAGCCTCTAATTCATTAGATTTACCCTTTGTAACTTAGCCACCAACTATTTTTGGGCCCTAAATATTATAATTTGGACACCAGGTTTATTTACAACTTGGTCAACACGTTTAGTTGGTCATCAAATACTCCATTTTTCACCTTAAACTTTTGTATAATTGGTTTGCCAATCCCAACAGGTAATTGTACCACTACTCTTTCTATATGCATTGAGGACATCATAGACACTAAAACCATTTTAATGACTGAAATTACTTGAATTCACTATGTGTAGGTAATCTCTATTTCATATTATTTGTTAAGAATTTTTTCTCCACGTTATGGATTGCACACAAGTATGAATCTTGATACACAAACAGGATCAAATAGCCCTTCGTCATAATCTTGGACTCTTTCAATAGCAATTATTAGTTGGTGACATTTAATATAATATCTCGACTTGCTTGTTCAATTGGACCTTTAAAATTTCTTCAAATATATTATACTGACCAGCCACCAAGTGCGTCGAATTTTCATGAAACAATATGGGAATCAGCTAGTCCGATGAAATATTAAGCCTCTGAACTAACAATCAGGGGCGGATGGACCTGAGGACCAAGGGGGGCCATGACCCCGGTTCAGTTTCTGCAAAAAAAAAAAAAAAAAAAAAATTTTATCATTTTTTTGTAAAATTTCATACTTTAAGGTATAACTATAATTATTTTCAAACATCAGGGTATAAGATTGTAATTACTTAAAAAGCTAAACCTAAACTAAAGATCGGTATCTCTTTCTCTCATACCTCATTTATTTTATTTCCCCACGCCGATTCCCACGCCGTCCCTCTCCTCTCTCCGTCCAGCCGATTGAAATGACGTCCCTCCCTCTCCTCTCCGTCCAGCTGCCAGCCCCTCTCGTCTCCCTCCTCCCTGCCCAGCCCAGACCAGGCCCTCCGGCGCTCCGGCCACCAGCAGCAAGCTCCTACTAAGTCGCTCATCAGGTATTTTTTTAGCCATAATCTGATTTTTGTGTATCATACCATACCATTAATATAAAAAAATAAAGGGTTTTGATTGAATATATAATTTTTTGTTTGTATGATTTTTGGAGAAATTATACAGAAATAAGGATACATATTTTTTATACAATTTCTCCAAAAAAATCATACATACAATTTGTATGTATTGTTTATGTAATTTGTGTCCAAACACATATATGCCCTTATTTTTGTGTAATTTCTGTAATTTGGGAGAAAATGTCAAATTTCTAAAATTTGTGTCTCAAACATATATGCCCAAAAAAAACTTTAAATAAACTCGAAACATAAAATTTGTAGTCAATTTGGATGAACTATAATTTGTATAAAACTCGAAATAAAGTTATAATTTCTATAAAACTCGAAACAACCCAAAAAAAAACGTCTCGGGGGCTCCCGCCCCGAATCTGCGGCACCACTCGAAACTTTGGCCCGATTACCTGGATCGACCACTGCTAACAATAAAAGTTATTTAAACTATGTTTTCCACTAAAAGTTATTTAAACTATGTTCTCCACTACGGATCATAAGGAATCCCACATTAACGTACAAAACTCTAATATATTCAGAAGCCATTTTTTAGACTCAATTGTTAATAGTTTGGAGTATTTTACATTTGTATTGATATTAATAGGCACTGTTATTCGACACTTAGACTCACGTATTTACTCACTCCAAGTCTTTGTTCTCTTCTATATCATTGGAGCTATGCATTCATAATCCATTTACGGCGGCATGAATTGATCAAACAAAAATTTAAACGAGTCCGATGCGTTTATTTGTTGATTAATTATAGTTGATTCTTTTTAAAAAAAATTAACTCGACTTTGGCTACAAACTCCATTGTTAAAGCAGTTGTTGATTCTTTTTAAAAAAATTATCTCGACTTTGGCTACAAACTCCATTGTTAAAGCAGTTGTAGTAATAGAAAAATTACTTGAATATTTGGGTGATGATAATCTCTAATGCAAATGTTCAATTCTTGTGAGAAGTGATTTCCTAATAGCTTGCTTGCATATGAAACTAAGTAGAAGCATATTTTGAAGATACCTTTTACCTAATGATGTGAAACGTTAACCAACCAATTTCCAACAGTTGAAGAGGGATCTTCAGATACTATAGACACTATGTTTAAGCAACCGAGAACCAATATTATTAAATAAGTAATATAATACTTATCATTAAAGTCTCGTCACTTTGCCCCACCAAACATTAGATATAGAAATGTTTTTGTATTGATTCAGTTTCCTCTTCCATTGGTCCAAAAAGTTGAAACCTATCCATTTTTGGAAGTACATAATGAGAAAATCATTAAAATATTGTCGAAGGTGCCGTTCTTTTCACACGCGAACGACTTAAGAAATATTTTATTTACTATATTATTGAAAGAAAAAGGAGCAGAAGCTGCGATTAAAGTATTTCTAAATGTGTATGCATTTTTTCAATATTTATATTTTGTATGTTTTATATATTCCAATTTTTTATCCATTTAGAATTAGTGTAACAAGGAATTCAAAATTAAATGATTTAGATTAATGAGTAAAGGAATAATCAAGTTTAATTCATTAGAAGACAATTATGGATGAGGACAATGAGATCAAGAATATTAAAAATGTAACACTTAAAGTCAGGAGTAATTTCAATTTATAGACGCATGACATGTACGTCGAATTGGCCAATTTTAGTCTTTAGTTTTATTAGTTGTCTTTTATTTTTATCGCATTTTTTCCCTTTATTGTATTATAGGGTCATTGGTTGGTTATCTAGGAGGACATTATAGGAAAGATTTTAAACAGAATATCCCTAGGTCAAATGTGACATCACATGGGCCTACACCCATTTTTCCATTAGATATTGATGGCCTAATAATATATCCTTCCCATTTTCCATAGTAATATCCCCATTAGCCCATTTAGTAATGCATTCTACATTTCTCCCATTTGAGTATTACTATCTATCTCTGGCTTAAGTGTATTTTAGTTGTGCCATTGACGACTTCATTTACGTCTATTAGTATCATAGATTTGTCGCTCCACAAGCAAAACACAAGTAACCAATGACGCTGAGGAAACATGAACTAGCCAGGTGTCATAATTTTCGATTGGAGGAGCAAGTAGCTGACCTAATGAATAAGGTGGACTACATCCATAGTCGAAAACTACCACCATTGATTCTTGCCACCGACAGCCAACCACAACCCAAACAAATAGCCAACGAAGAATTGATACGAAGAATGGACCTCACCCCGAGGGCCCAGAGAAGCTGCTATGAATGGGACCACACAACCATCACCACCGCACCTCTCAAGCCCTGTTTAATTTCATATCTAACACCATCAGAAAACCCTAAAAATTTCAGATCTAACCCCAAATTACCCCTACCTCTCTTGTTTATTTATAGCGCACAATACATAATCCCATATCAGGCCTTATATTTTCTAGAATTCCCACTTTCGCCCCTCAAACTTTTGAAAAATATTTTCTATCCCCAACTTTTTGAAAATAAAAATTTAGCACTTATATCCCCCCCCCCCCCCCTCCCCCTCCGGCGCATTCAAGACCACCTTCATTATCGGATACCGATTCTCAATTCGATATGCAGTGGAACGGAAATGATGATGTTGATTACGGGCATGATTCAGAGGTTTGTTCTGAATTTGAGTTTCTGAGTCATACTGTCATCAACGAATTCTAAGATCGCATCAACAGATTGGACCGGACATGTGACTCTCTCCGGAGATTCATGATTTCCAGTTTAGCGCTATCACCATCGGTAAGTATGGAGAGCACCAAAACCTCCTGAATTAGTGTCGTGCGAAGTATGTTGACGTGAGAGAGACATGTGATCATTGGATACGTGTTCTAGTAAGGTGTTTGCCCAGATATTTTTTATATTTTTTTGTCAGCTGGAAACCCCCTTCGATCGACATTGTTCATGTATATGAGGATGATACTCGTTACCCAATACACATAGTGATGACTTCTCCAAGAATGCCGAGGACCCATCAACAAGTTGTATGATTTTTTAACCTTGTGATTTGTTCTCTATTTTTTAGGAGGTTGGTTAGGTTAACCAACTCCAGTTTTTTGATTTGGAGGTTTTCGAGATTGGGGACTTTTCCCATCTTCAGTGAAGAAGACGTTGGCTTGTGCATCAAGTATTTCTTTGATATCATTGTTAAGGATAATTGGGTGAAAACTTCAGGGAGGTGGAGACATATTATATCAATGATTTCTTCCCACTCTTTGGGAATGGAGATGAGGTTGTTGCATTATTTGTTAGGTGGTAATTCTATAATCAATCCGTTACTTCGGTTAATGATTGGGGGTATGTGTACCCCATTTAGGATGTGCATGAGGAGCATTATGAGTTTTTTTACATGTCTTAGAACTATGGAGAGTCGTCATGGGGGATTCATATGGAATTTGCGTCATTAGTAATACTTGAGGTGGGGGCATGGCAATTATTTTTGGGGAAAGCTTTGGGGCTGAGTTCTCCTTCGTCATCCGTGGTTAGATTTTATGAATTTTATCCTAACAATTTTTATTAGCCGATATGTTGGGCATTTCTGAGGAAAACTTATATTTCATGTGGGGGAGTCCATTCACGGATCATTCCCTCCTTTTCGGCTCACCTCTCATGCAGAGGAAGAGATTTTTCAAGCGGTGGAGTGATGTGTATGGTGTTCCGTATTTATTTGAAAATTTTACTTATTTATTTTTTCTTTTTATTAGATTATTTCCCTATTTTACTAGTTATTTTAGGTTATAGGGTGACAATGTCTTTTAATGTCTCTAAAGAGCCCTTTTTTATCTTTTTACCTTTTTGGGCTTAGCTAGACTAGCTAGCTAAGATTTTCTATAAATAACGCCCTTGTCATCCATTGTACTCACTTTTAGATTTTAATAAAACAATTAGAGATATTTCTTTGGCCAGTAGCCTCTAAACATAATGTTATTATTATTGTTGTATAATTAGTAATTTACGCTTCTCCCCATTAACTTTACATCATTTTAAATTTAGAAAAATATCGTGCTGGTAAAAATACAGGCAAATATTATTTATCTGTTAAACTCTGTTAATTTTCCTCATGAATGTTGTCTTAAAATTAAGGGATTGAAAGAAAAATACGCGATTAAAGAAGCCAACAATGAAAATGATTTTATTGTAATGGTTTCCAAGTCAAATTCCTTCAATAACGATAATGGGTGTTAATTGGATAGTAGTACACGAATACATATAAAGAAAAGCTGACATCTCTGTCTCTCTTTAAGGAATGCTAAGAGATCCATGAGAAATAAGGAAGACTACAAATGCCTCCAACCCCGAGTTATTAGAAAATGAATGATCCAATTAAGTTTATTTTTGAGGAAGGTTTTTACTTTTATTGATATGTAAAAAACATTGTGCAGAGACCTTGTGAGTAAAAGAGACTTCCATACTAAAGTATGAGTCTCATAAGTTTATATCATCTACTAATGACCAGTATTCCAATAAAAGGTAGTGTTGTAGTAACATGATTATGTTAATATAATAAATGACATTACTTATGATCAATATTTGATTTTAATTCAGTATGGAAAATTGACTAGGTTATGTTAATTATGTGAGAAGTAAAACACGACTAATCATATAATTTAGTTTTCATAATAATTTATCATTACGATAAATTAGAAATGTATGTCCAATCTTCTGTTGCTTGTTTTGATAAAATCTACAAAGTGTCTAAACTTTGCAAAAAAAGTAAACCTTAAGGACTAAATGAACAAATGCAATCCAAATGTCTGACAAATGCGGTAAATGTAGTAATAAGGTGGTAATTACTAGCCAGGGAAACAATGGTTGAAGCATTTGTTTAAACCAGTGAAAGTCTATAAATATAAATGGGATACAGTTAACTCCAGGACACAAATGGGTATAATTGGAAATACATGGAATTGATAAATTCGGGGGAAAGTAAATGGGTAAACATTGCAAAGTGATGTGATATCTCAAGTTTAAAAAGGTATACGTCAAAATATAAGGGTAATCATGTAACAAAGGAGATTGTTAAGACCATATCACGTAATAAATCAAAGAATCTAGTAAGTGCATGCTTAAGGGAGTAAATGGTAACTTACAGTTGGCTAAACGTGCATAGAAGATATAAACCAATGTTTAACATGCTAACGAGGTGACAAAGATATGTGTTAAAAGGGAATAAAAAGCTAAAGAATAATAATTATTCATTCGAATGAGCTATAGCGGTTATCAACCCAACTTTGTATGTAAGCCTGAATAATTATTTTCATACACTTGGTGCGTGCACTGAAATGCTATTTGATATAAAATCACAGAGTCATGGAAGTCTTAAAGTATAAAATTGGTGATTTTCAACGAAAAAATGAACGAACGCATAAAGCATAATAAAGGAAAGTGATATTTTCCTAAATTAATTGTGTGATGCGATGAGCTAGTGAAACTTTTTCATAATAAATCAATAAGGTAAAGGATATAAAGGTTAATGGAATTTAACTAAAGTTAAAGGGATTTTTTTGTAATAAAACATGATTAATGCATATACTATTTATTTATTTCATTTACATTCTAGTTATCGTCAATATATTTCACTGGTTTTTTTGTCATTCGTCTCCATATTAAATTGTTGTTGGGAACCCAACTCGACAATGGCTCACGCGGTTCCCTTAATTGTCTTTTTTGAGAGCGTTTTTGTAGGTAACTGACTCTTACAATTTACGCTTGTGCCTCTGATTACTTAAACCCTATGGTGTTTCTTAATGGCTTTCTATGATACCTTGTAAATTATGGTAAATTAAATAAATTATATTTATGAATATTTGTGTGCATTTATCCTCTATGACTGGAGGCGACATTAAAAATCATGTTTTAAAAATTCAATTGAATTAAAAAAAATAATGAAATAATAATTAGTTATGAAAATAAAATAATTATGTTCATGGAAAAATTCGAGTGACTTTAGAAGGTATAAAATGTCTAATTACACCTTAAAAGATTAGGTTTAAGTCCAATAGCTTAGTAAATGACTTAGGATGAACTTTAAACTACTTGGAGTTAGTTTTGAGCTTATTGGGTCACGATCCATATGGGATCTATTTCTAATTTTGCGGCTAACATTATAAAAAGATTCCTGTTATGTTGAGCCACTTTATATACTTTGAAGAAACCCTAGAGCTAAGGAGAAGAGGCTAGGGAACAAATGAGAAGAATTGGTACTTTTGTCTTAAGGAATTAACCCACTAGATTTAAAGAAAAGTTCAATTAGTATAATTTTATAACTGAAGTTGTGTTATAATATGATTACTCATTTGGTTCGTAATATAAATGAATTAATTTGAAATTGTTCTAAAGTTAATTAACTAATTGAGTTATTAGTTCTCTAATGAAATTGTTAAGAAATTAGAAAAAAATCCTCATGAAATTGGATTTTAACAAATTATACTGATTGGAATTTTTTAGGGACTAGAATTATGTGTAACAACCCGAGAGGTGCTACTGAAAAATATTGATAAATTAAAGAATTATTTTTATAAAAAAAAATACCATCTATATTGAGCATAAATTTTCGCAAGCATAAATACATAATCAACTGAATGTATGACTTTATTAAATCTAAAATATCATTTTACAAAATGATACAAATAAATTTTGTACATAAATATTCAAAGCCTCTAACGAAGATCCCAATCGCAACGCTGCTATAAGTATCATCTCCCATCAAACTTGAAATACAACAAACTATAGGGGTGAGCAGGAAACTCAGTAGCTCGTATAAATGCTCTAAGTGTAACTACACATACTTTTTTGTGTATGCATCTTATACAAGAGTGTATGTAATATGAACACTCGAACTAAAATTTCGATAATATAATCATAACCTAAGATCTCCCAATGGTCACTACAAATCCCAATACCCCATGTCAAAATTATCGCCGCACTTCCCACAGTACGGTATGGAATATGATTTACTATCCTATCAATTATTCGCAGAACAATTAAATGCCCTAAAAAATAATTAACATAACTCCGGTAAATGACCCACCATAACCTGACATCACCACCATAAAATCTTGGCATCACAACCATATTAACACCTGTCATACTTGCCAACCGGTTGTGATAACCCGCCTACTAAAATAAGAGGTGGCCAGCCCGATACTCCAATAATCACAGGAATCATAGATGGTCCATTCTTAGCATCACTGTAGTCAAAATAATCGTTCGAGATAACCACCAATTATTTTAGAAAACGGACTGTCAATTTGAAATTTTTATAAGTAAAAGAAAAACACTTAGACAATCCAACTTGAAAAAACGGAGGATACCAAAAATCAATGGGTAAAAGAACAATAATCATACATAAAGTAATAATGGAATAAGTTGTCGGTCAACATACTGATACAAATAGGTTACACCGAGTATTACAAATTAATATCACATTATAATAAACGAATACAAAGCATGGGCAACAAGCCCGAATAAATAAACTGAACATAACTATAGTATAATGGGAAGAAGCGTCTATAAAAAATATCCTACAACATTCGCAAAATGCTATAGCTCCATTACAACTGGAATGGAAAGGTCAATACGGGCGTCCTTTCAGTAGAGCACCTGAACGAACAAAGAGTGCATGCAAGACAAAGAGATATATACGGGTTAGGGCCCGGTTTGATATGATTACCATGTGACTAAAATTCATGACAGTACGAACGTAACTTTCTCTCATAATTAAACAAAAAGGTTCTCACCTCTTGTTCAAAAAGCACAACCTAGCGCAATATCAATGAAAATGCTTAATGATCATATAAACATGGGAGAACTCATCTACATATACTCAAGGAGACATCATTACATTTATTCACAATCTAAATATACAATTACTTTTTCTCTTTAGGAAATACATATATGGAAATTCAATTTAAAAAATGTTTACCAATTCAATTTCATTTCATAACTTTCATTACCAATTATTTTTTTCCCTTCTTCCATCCAGGAAATGTATTTAAAGCAAGTTTTATTATCATAAAAATGCTTTTACATATCATAACTTCTCAATTTCCCTTCTTCCATCCTGGAAATGTATTTAAAGCCATTTTATTATCATAAAATGCTTTAACATCATTAATGTCCCACATTATTATAAATAGTTATATTTCATATCATATAACGTTTCTAAGACCGTCTGTCTGGGTTTTCCCACTGTGCGCGCCCATAAATGGCTACCATCTTCCCGAGCCTATCACCAAGACAACCTGTGATCCTAATGCAACGTCGGGAAGTGTCCATACCCCTGCGAGTGAGTCATAACCACACCCGGAATTACCTCACTAGCGCAGAATAAATAAACAATAAATGGTCATATGGCTGAGGACTATATTCACCCTGCATTCATTAGCCATGGGACTTCACCTCACGTGCAGAACTTCCCTTATGATAGAGATTTAGAGAGGTGTGTTTACGTAAATTATCATTTACGAAAATCATTTCTTTTTCCATTTGAAAACATTCACATTGTTCATTCTCAAAAATAATTTATTCTCAATGATTAAATTCCAATTTCAAAATATGTATTTCTTATTCTTAAAGTCATATTTTATTAATGACCTAAGACCCGAAGTGCCAATATCCTCACGCTAGTCTCCAAGAGTCCAAAGCAGTACCCTAAATCATCAAAGTGAGTCTCCCTCAATAATAGTCTCCCAAAGTCTCAACATTATCATTTTCACCTTATGTACATTTTAGGTTAACTTCCTATATCAAACAAAACATTGACCTCAATAAACTAACCCTTGGGACAAGCCCGAATATCCCCATGTTAGCCTAAGACAATTGTCTACCCAACACAAACCTATAAAACTCTTCATTACTTCCCAAAGTAAGGTTCCTAAACCTCGAACCTAAAAGAAAAGGCTCAAAACAAAACTATAAAAATCTCACAAAAATAGGGCATCTGAATCGATTCGCCTAGGGCTGAATCGAATCGCCCCTGGTTGCGAATCGATTCTCCAAAAAGAGAATCGATTCGGTGAGTAAAATCCAACATTCTGTCTCAGCCGAATCGATTCGGCCCCCAACCAAATCAATTCGGTTTAGCCAGACGTGTGTCCTTCCCCATATCCTAATCGATTCGCCTAGAGCCGAATCGATTCGGTCCTGCAGAATTGCCCAATTTGGGCTACGGGTTGTATGAACCCTAAAATCCCAAAATCCCAAATCTTCCATTTTCTTCAACATCAACAACAACTAATTCTACCAAATCATTCGTACATAACTACTAACTCATATTTTTTCCTCAAATCAAATTAAACCCCAAGATTAAGGGTTAAACACCAAAATCATTAAAAAACCATTTATGGTTTAAATCTCCAAAAACTAACTATACATGAAATTTATCACATTAAATCATGATCTATCAAGTAAGAAACTTGCCTCGAGTTTGTAGTCTCGAATTCTCTTCCGGTGGCAGCGATTTCCAACTCCAATCTTCAATTTCTCTCTCTTTTCTCCATTTTCTCCCAACTCTCTCTCTTCTCTCTCTCTCTCTCTCTCTTTACTCTCTCTTTAAGTGTGTGACATGAGAATGGGAAAAATAAAAGGGTTGGGAGACTTAAACGGGTTCTAAAAATTAATTCCCCTATTTTAAATACTGATACACCATTAAAATGACTCGTAACTACATAATTGAGTAATAACATGTCAAAAGTGCCCGAAACTCAAAAATACAACTTGGCACTTATTTTGACAATCTCAACTATTCTAAAACCAACTGCACCCCCTATTTTGGCATTCAGAGTAACATATAATATTTTTATGTTCCGACTTCATTTTATTTCATTAATTATGCTCCAAGTTAAATATAAGTCATAACCGTCGTTTAAAATACAACGACGCAATAAAACACAACATAGCGCTATTTACCTTCTCACATCAGTAAATAGGCGAAACGTGGTAAATATTATCCCTTAATATCACGAGAAATAATATTTACTCCAACTTCCTCTATTTTATAAAATTAGCCCATCAGGCAAAATAATATAAAATAGTCGCTCAAAAGTCTGGGTTGTTACATACTCCCCCCTTAGAAGGGAATTTTGCCTTCAAAATTCAGGCGTACCCTATAATCATAATAAGGGTGTACTATTCTAAACTATCGTTCAATCATCCTTAGCAAACTCCTCGTTATGGCGGCGTCCCTATTGGACTTGGACTAAGGTCGTCACTATTCAATCTTAGTCTACCTTCTTCGTGCTCTAAAATATCACCTAGTCGCTCCTCAAGAACTATCGATGCTACCTTTCTACGATGAAAAGAAAAATGCCTATGTAACTTGGCACAAGTTACCTTTCCTCCTGGATCACATTATACCCTTATTAGGGAATACTGCATTAAAACTAATTCCCTCCCTCCAATACTACATGACCTCTATCGATCCGGCGTATCCCTTGAAAGTATGCGGCTCAATGATCCCAGTCATTAGAAAAATATTCCTGGACCTCTCCAAGGCCACCCACGGTGCCGTACTTATAGAAAAATGACCTAAATTATTGTATGGAATTCAAATCATAAAATATACTGCCCCCATCCTTCCTTTAGGCCAATATGCACATTCGAGGTATGCCTTCCGACATTTGATTAACTCCCTCCATTTGTTCATCCACTTATGGGTGGCAGGTTGTACCCAACTTCCATTCGGTTCTTATTACTTCCAAGAAACTTCACCAAAACTTTGACACGAGAGTCTAGTCTCGGTCTAACACTATATTGATAGGTACGTCATACATTTCCATAACTCCACCACAAAGAGCTGGGCGTATGCCTCCGTAAAACAGTCTGCCCATATTGGCTAAAAAAGCAGTGATCTGGTCGAACGATCAATATTTTTTCTCAAATAGGATCATGACCACTGCGATACCCGCAATTCAATGAAAAAGTCCACGGATATACTCTTACTCGTTTCACCACTATTCTCTTCATACTAGCAGGTGAAATGGTCAATCACGGACATGAATGCTCTTGCTACAACATCCTCTCAGTTAAGCTCGTTCCACTTGGCTTTCCATGCCTTCGCTAGTCACCCCCACGGTTTTCTACTCGGCGCATCGACTACTCCATTCTCATTTCCTTAGCGAAAGGGAATATCCAATTGATGGTCCTTTATGAACTACAAACACCAACTCTGTCGCCCCAACAACATGTTGCAATAACTTGTTGCTTATGAAAAGACCAAATTTCCTGCTCAGGAAGTAGTGCATCTATTTCTTTAAAGCGAATACTACCGCTATGAACTCTAACTCAAGCGTGGGATAATACTTCTCACAAGGTTTAAGTGTGTGAGACGCATAAACAATGGGTACATGCTCCAGTATTAATACCTCCCATTCCTGGCAGAGACTCGTTAGTTAAATCCGCTCTCGATCTTAACAACACGAGTGCAGGAGTAAAAGTCAACTCATCCTTTTGACTCCCCGAAAGTTAGGTTACCAACACAACGCTCTATCTAAGAGAGGCCTCACCTTGTCTTAGTAATCCAAATTACTCAAGATTCCATACTTCTTCTTTCTAGGGACCTAATCCCCCTTGGAGTTAACCCACAACCTATTCATGGTCAACTCCCTACAACCTTCCTCAAACAACGTCACATGCCCTAAGGGACTTACGTCCTAATAATCCTAAAGTTAATGTATATCCTATTCAAGTCGTAAATAATTAGTATCCTAATTATATCCCTAGTGTCCAAGACCTTTCCCGACTTCCAACATTCGCTCGGTTTCATGCGTGGGACGTCTCGCAAAGAGAAATCCAAACAAGGAACCCTCCCGTTACACTACTACCTCGCATCATCGGTCATCAAGATATAAGGGTCTAAGACACATGATCTGGACCGCTAAAATTCTAACTCGTAACCCTACCAATGCTCTTGTACTTCTATGTCTTACCATTTCAAATAATTGAAAATTTCAACTAATAGGATGTTTACTTTCTGTAAAGTCTCACAAATACTTTATCCCAATATATATACACATATCTTTTTAAATGGCCTTCTCATCAAGGCATAACCATAAGTCTCAATTCGACTTTCTTATCTCAATCTCCCTCACATCGATCATAGGACAGAACTATTCATAGTGCTTCTATGTCACACTTTAATAGCCCTTTAATCATTCAATCACGTGATTCTCGTCTAAACCTTCCAACCTAGCACTCTACCAAGAGAAAGAAAGAAAAGAAATAAAGAAAGAAAGAAAATACAGCATCTCTCCACTTCCAACGTCGTTAAGGTTCACGCGTGGAGCGTCTCGCAAAGCAAAATCCAAAAAAGGAACCCCTCCTATGCATTACTACTTAACTTTGTTGGTCATGGAGATAAGGCAACATCATACATGTAAAATGAATGAAATAGAATAGGAAAAAGAAAATTCTTACATACCTTAAACCATCTCTATAAAGTCTCAATCCCGTATCCAGGTGAGATATTATAGAACAACTAGTTCCATTCGGGAACTACAAATACGATAGCCTCGCAATTTATTCTGTTTCTATCGCTCCAACAAAACCAAGAATATTTCCACTCGTATAATAAATATAATACGAGTAGCACATACCACACATATACTTTTAAATTACCAACACTCGCATTATAGCGAGTGAAGAAAAATAATATAGAACCTCCCTACCACGGAAGTCATATAGATACACTCATTATAATAATATTGATAGCACCGCAAGCTCAACTTACACACCCGAATCTAGGGTAAATACAATACTATTCCATCTTATCTTAAGGAATGCACCATCTTCTACTAAGGTGGAATTCTCGCCAACATTCTTGCCAATTAACCCGGTCCAATACTAATGGTTCTCAGACACCATACTTGAGTCTTATCCGAACCAAACTACTTCCATCAACTCCCCAACTAGTCACCCTATTCTTGCCCTTGTTCTCCAATCAACAAGGTCGAAGTGCGTGGTTCTACATTCCACATCAAAACTGTTTCTCCATCTCTAGCTACCCTGGAAATTACCCTAGTAGTTCCCTTAACTTCCTCAATAAAAGAGAACCTACTACCAGCCTCCCCTGCCTTAGTTCAATAAGTCTTCCCCGAGTGGATGTCCACCAATGGTGTTTCAGGAACACTACTTATCCATAAGTGTTAGCAGCACTTATTCATGAGCCTATCATTCCACTGAAAGGCTCTTTATTCCTTGTACCTACATTATTTCGGTGCACAGTTTCCTTAACCATGTCACTCTTTATTCACAGTCGGCCTTGGACCGAACCTCATGTGAATACTTGAGAATCTACCTTCTCATCATTCCAGTTATGCCAGAGAAACTTGCAGTCGAAAATATCTAACGGATTTCTCTTTGGGCAAAACTTCTTGCTCCACCATTTTATCGTGACTACCATTCCCGCCATTTCAACATTACTCCAACGGGTGAAAGATTTTCCTCCATTCTTCGCGTCTGGGCACTTCTATACCCCTCTCTAGCCCAAAGCTCCCGGGCCTTCTACTTCCACCGAATGAGATTATACTTCCTCCATATGACTGAACTTCAACATGGGGTCCTTATCAAGGACTTTTCAACTTCAAGTTGATGTCGCTTGGAATTACAAACTTAGTACCACTCTCTACTTCTAGTGGTACTTGGAAAACTATATCTACTGTACTTAGTAGTCACGGTAGAAATATAAGGTAATTCTACGAAGGGAGAGACCTCCAAAGCAGCCCTCATCCCCGACTACAGCTTACAGTTCTCAGTAATCCCGTCTCATGACACCTTCAGAATGACTTTCTCTGACGTCCTTCATCAGTCGGCCTATGAATCTCAAACGAGCGTGCAAAAGATTCTCTAAGTTCTTACTCTACAGAAGGAGAACGAAACCTCACCAGAGAAATCAACGTTCTTAATCCTAGGGCTCTATATCAAATAAAAAATAACGCTGAAAACATCGTACATCCGCACAGATTCCTAAGGACACTAGAACCTGATGCTCTAATACCATCTGTGACAACCCGCCTACTAAAATAAGAGGTGGCCAGCCCGATACTCCAATAATCACAGGAATCATAGATGGTCCATTCTTAGCATCATTGTCGTCAAAATAATCGTATAAGATAACCACCAATTATTTTAGAAAACAAACTGTCAATTTGAATTTTTTATAAGTAAAAGAAAAACACTTAGACAATCCAACTTACCAAAACGGTGGATACAAAAAATCAACGGGTAAAAGAATGACAATCATACATAAAGTAATAACCGAATAAGTTGTCGGTCAACAGACTAATACAAATAGGTAACACTGAGTATTACAAATTAATATCACATTATAATAAATGAATACAAAGCATGGGCAACACGCCCGAATAAATAAACTGAACATAACTAGAGTACAATGGGAAGAAGCGTCTATAACAAATATCCTACAACATCCGCAAAATGCTATAGCTCCAGGACAACTGAAATGGAAAGGTCAATACGGGCGTCCTTGCGGTAGAACACCTGAACGGACAAAGAGTGCATACAAGACAAAGAGATATCGACGGGTCAGGGCCCGATTTGATATGATTACCATGTGACTAAAATGCATGACCATATGAACGAAACTTTCTATTGCAATTAAACATAAAGGTTCTCACCTCTCGTTCTAAAAGCACAACCTAGCGCAATATCAATGAAAAGGCTCAATGATCATATAAGCATGGGAGAACTCATCTACATATACTCAAGGAGACATCATTACATTTATTCACAATCTAAATACACAATTCCTTTTTCTCTTTAAGAAATACATATATGGCAATTCATTTTACAAAATGTTTACCAATTCAATTTCGTTTCATAACTTTCATTACCAATTCTTTTTTTTTTTCCCTTCTTCCATCCACGAAATGTATTTAAAGCAAGTTTTATTATCATAAAAATTCTTTTACATATCATAACTTCTCAATTTCTCTTCTTCCATCCATGAAATGTATTTAAAGCCATTTTATTATCATAAAATTCTTTAACATCATTAATGTCCCACATTATTATAAATAATTATATTTCATATCATATAACGTTCCTAAGATCGCCCGTCCGGGTTTCCCCACTGTGCGCCCCCCTAAATGGATATCATCTTCCAGGTCCTATCACTAAGACAACCTGGGATCCTAACGCAACATCGGTAAGTTGACATACCCCTACGAGTGAGTCATAACCACACTCGGAATTACCTCACTAGCGGAGAATAAACATACAATAAATGGTCATATGGCGGAGGACTATATTCATCTTGCATTCATTAGCCATGGGACTTCACCTCACACGCAGAACTTCCCTTATGATAACGATTTGGAGAGGTGTGTTTACGTAAATTATCATTTACGAAAATCATTTCTTTTTCCATTTGAAAACATTCACATTGTTCATTCTCAAAAATCATTTATTCTCAATGATTAAATTCCAATTTCGGAATATGTATTTCTTATTCTTAAAGTCATATTTTATTAATGACCTAAGACCCGAAGTGCCAATATCCTCACGCTAGTCTCCAAGAGTCCAAAGCAGTACCCTAAATCATCAAAGTGAGTCTCCCTCAATAATAGTCTCCCAAAGTCTCAACATTATCATTTTCACCTTATATACATTTTAGGTTAACTTCCTATATCAAACAAAACATTGACCTCAATAAACTAACCCTTGGGACAAGCCCGAATATCCCCATGTTAGCCTAAGACAATTGTCTACCCAACACAAACCTCTAAAACTCTTCATTACTTCCCAAAGGAAGGTTCCTAAACTTCGAACCTAAAAGAAAAGGCTCAAAACAAAACTAGAAAAATCTCACAAAAACAGGGCATCCGAATCGATTCGCCTTGGGACGAATCGATTCCCCCCTAATTGCAAATCAATTCGCCAAAAAGTGAATCGATTCGGTGAGTAAAATCCAACATTATGTCTCATCCGAATATATTCGACCCCCACCTGAATCGATTCGGCTTAGGCAGACCCATGTCCTTCTCCATATCCGAATCGATTCGCCTAGAGCCGAATCGATTCGGCCCTATAGAATTGCCCAATTTGGGCTACGGGTTGTATGAACCCTAAAATCCCAAAATCCCAAATCTTCCATTTTCTTCAACATCAACAACAACTAATTCTACGAAACATTCCCACATAACTACTAACTCATATTTTCTCCTCAAATCAAATCAATTCAAACTACAAGATTAAGCGTTAAACACCAAAATCATTAAAAACCCATTTATGGTTTAAATCTACAGAAACTAACTATACATGCAATTTATCACATCAAATCATGATCTAGCAAGTAAGAAACTTGCCTCGGGTTTGTAGTCTCGGATTCTCTTCCGGTAGCAATGATTTCCAGCTCCAATATTCCATTTCTCTCTCTTTTCTCCATTTTCTCCCAACTCTCTCTCTTCTCTCTCTCTCTCTAAGTGTAAGACATGAGAATGGGAAAAATAAAAGGGTTGGAGACTTAAACGGGTTCTAAACATTAATTCCCCTCTTTTAAATGTTGATACACCATTAAAATGACTCGTAACTATATAATTGAGTCATAACACGTCAAAAGTACCCGAAACTCAAAAATACAACTTGGAACTTATTTTGACTATCTCAACTATTCTAAAACCCACCGCACCCCCTATTTTGACATTCGGAGTAATGTATAATATTTCAATGTTTCGATTTCATTTTATTTCATTAATTATGGTCGAAGTTAAATATAAGTCGTAATCGTCGTTTAAAATACAACGTCGCAATAAAACACAACATTGCGTTATTTACCTTCTCACATTAGTAAATAGGCAAAACATGGTAAATATTATCCCTTAATATGACGGAAAATAATATTTACTCCAACTTCCTCTATTTTATAAAACTAGCCCATCAGGCAAAATAATATAAAATAGTCGCTCAAAAGTCTGGGTTGTTACACAGGTGTCTATGGCCTAGTCTCTAAATAATAAACAAAATTGTAGCCGACAGCACACCCCGTCCAGAGGGTGATTTGGCTAAGGAATGTATATGAATTCTCTAATAATAATCATCATAATATTATTATCTCAATTCAAATAAATTTCTGATTCAATTCCCATAAATCAAGTGCACATGTTTTCCACCCAAATTATATAACCCTACATGCTCGTAAAACCGACCAATTTTGTTACCCCAAACTACACAACATGAAGATAACACATAGAAAATGGGTATACGAGCATATGATACATATTAATGCAACACATAGCCTTGGTATAACTATACAATCAAGGTTGAATATGTGTAGAACACTAAATTAACCATAGGAGAATGAAATTACCTCAAGAGAGACAAAATTCACAATTGTAGGCATGTCTGGACTGCAGAAAAAAAAAATCAGACCCAAACATCATTTGAATCGCCGATCCGAATTCCGATTTGAATTATACACGAAAAAAATTACTTTCAACAACTCTAATTAGTAGGTTTAATTTATCGATCCATTCCAAATAACTTTTACTATTTATTAATTCAAGGTTCACACATTTGAGGCATATATATATATATATATATATATATATATATATATATATATATATATATATATATATATATATATATATATATATATATATATATATATATTATCTCCTGCTGAGACTATGAACTCCTAGAAAATTTACTATATCCTCTATTAAAGGAAGAGAAATAAGTCTAGATAAAATGATGATTCAAAAGAATTTAACTCCTACATAATTGATTAAAAAATGGGTATTTATTATCAAACCCGTTTGTTTGTCTATAAAAAATGATAGAAATAAGACTACTAGGTTCACGAGAAGGAAAACCCCGACATGATCGGTGGGTCCAGATAGAGGGGACGGACACTATGAGTCCTATGTGTAAAGAGTCGAAACACATGCTTAGATCTTATCTGCAGTAAGACATGGGACAGTAGAGGGATACCTCGTTGAAGTAACAGTTATAGAATTTTTGGATAAGGTTAGGACTAGAGTGTCATATCTAGGAATCGTTTGAGCCGCCAGTGTTATGGGAAACTGACACTACGAGTTTTATCCCGGACTGATTGGGGTCTATCTTGTGTAACACGAGTGAGTCACAGTAGTTTATGACGACTAAATTCAGATGTAAAATGGGTTTGGTAGAGGTATCATTAAAAGTACTTAGTTTATACATAATTATTGTGGAGTAGCGAGGCTCTCTTTAGTTCCACCTACAGGGGAGCAAGTGTGGACACCGAGAGGGTATATGTTTTCAAGGTAATTCCATGATGAGTGGTGATTATGTTCCTGTGATGTTATCATGTGTACGAATGGGTTAACGATGATGGGCGGTTATCGCAAAACTATCGTATTCGTTGTTCCAGGGCAGGATCTATATTATTTTTGTGATGTCTCACCTAAAATAGGGTTAAGCTCGTGATGATATTTTGTGAAGTAGACTTCATAGAATACAGTTGTGTAGTTATATTTGATCCTGATATCTAAGGACTCTTACTGATGAGATTCAGGGTATATCGGGTTACCGTGGAGCAAAGAGATTTGACTCGTTATTAACTTAGAGTTGAGGACTTAGTGATAGTGAGAGCACAGTAGTATATGGCTCCTCTAGAGATGCGGTAGTCCACGATTAGGCTTATGAGTATAAGGACAGGGTTTGAGTGTCCCAGATGTGTGCTTTGGGTTCTACAAAAAAATCAAGTACTGACAATACTAAGGAAGAATGCATTGGGAAGAGCTCTTTTGGGCTTTACTGTGAGATGTTATAGGCATAAGCCTTAATAAACGTCGGGAGTAGAGAAACATCATTGAACGATAAGAGATCGGATTAAATGGTAATTATTGAACGTGTGGAGAAACATGTTGAGCGGAGAACTATTAATAAATAGGGTCGGTGGAGCCAGGAAGTGTTGTGAAAGAAACACTGAGAAGAGTTGCAACACAAGTGGATAGGTGGGGAAATATTGGGAATACTTGAATAGTAATTGGTAAGGTGATAAAAAATACAAGAAGATTTATCCACACTGAAAATGTTAGGGCCAAACTTGAGATAAGTATGTTACGTATGTGACGATATGAGGTTTGTGCAAACATTATTGGTTATAGGGTGTATGGGCGCCCTAGGTGGAGCAGAGTCTCATTTAGTCAGATGCCGAGTGGTTTTTGGTGTAAATGCAAGGGCAATGATTTTAGGTATATTCCAGAAAAGGGGAGTAAGATGTCCCTCGTAATTTGAAACGTTGAGCAAGAGAATCGATGGTGAGTAATACATAGCGGAGTTTCCTCCCAGTTACATCATTTAGGGATGGAAAAAGGTTGATCTGGGGTTTTCAACTAGGATTTTGTAATTTTGATGTTCCTAGTGACGGGATTGATGAGCACGAATGGTGAAATTCATATTTGGGACATCCAAAATTGAGGAATGCGTAATTTCAGATTTGTGGGTGATTGGGAGTATTAATTACAACTAGTAGAGTTGCGTGTGATACCTTGTGGCAGTGTATTGTCAACATAGAATGTTCTGAGACATTATCAGGGAAATACTTTCCAACCACCCTTTGGTTGGGAAGGGTGGGGTGAAATAATAAACTTCTGGGACCCAAAGTGATTTATGGTCCATCGTCAGGAATGGAACAAACCACGTCTTTTTTTTAGATAGCTCACAAATGTAAGGCGAGTTATGTCACCGTGAGTTAAGGAGTTTAAGTCTGACATAAGTAGTCAAGTATTGTTGCGGGTATTTAACCTAAGGGAGCCACGAGTTGGCAATAAGAAATTGCACCCATATAATGCGGGTCTTTTTTCATAGAGCAAAAGGAGCAAAGTCTCATCTTTTGAGACACTACATGTTTGGAAACCATTGAGTTGGATAATGATAACTAGGTGTTGGTTAGAGTGTCTCCCATGAAACAGGTCATGAGGTTCGGCATCATATGGAAGCTAGCGCCGAGATTTGTGGGGGGCCATCCCTATCATTGAGAGAGTGGAACCGGCAGCTTATAGACTGGGTTTACCATAGCATCTACAGTGGATACACGATTTGTTTTACGTGGAATCATTGAAGGATTATCGGAGGAGTGTGAGAGCTTGTGGCATGTTCCACTTGAGGAGTTTGATTTGCAGGTAGATGTCTCACATGAGGAGAGACCTGTAGCTATTCTGGATCATAGTGAGAGAAAGTTACAGTCTAAAGTGATACAACTTGATAGAGTTTAGTGAGGACACCACATCGTTGACGAGTCCATTTAGGAGCGGGAGGATAACATGCGAGTGAAACACCATAGGTATTCACCGCAAGTACAACCTAATTTCGGGGACGAAATTCCCTGGTAAGGGGGGAAGTATGTAACACCTCATATTTTGGGGCATTTATTATTTAATTAATTCAGTTAATTTTAAATTACATGTGTGTCATAATTTAACTGAATTAATTATTATTTTATTTATTGAATAGAAATCTGGTGAGTAAATGATTAATATGTGTGTTATTTAAATTTACTAAGTGAATAGTAATAATTTAATTACGTCATAACGAGGAATTGCGACATTGCATTTATTTATCCCAATCGGGAGTTGGGCATAGACTATATTGGGGTCGAGATATGAACTTTTATTAAAATAATTCGGATGAAAATTCTGAGTGTATAGTTGAGTCTGGATGGGTCGAAATAGTAAAATAAAAGTAGCCAAGGGAATTAAATGGGTCTCAGGGGCATTTTTATGAATAACCAAGCATACATAAGAGTGTTTGTGGCCTTTTTATAAAGTCCACAAGCCTAAAACTAGGATTGGGTTATTAAACCCTAAAAGTGAGAGGGTGTTGCACCTATAACACATTTTCCAAAACTCAATTAAGAGAGAGAGAAGTGGGTGCAATTGGAGAAAGCATGGGAGCCAAAGTCAAGAACAATTATGTATGTTCTTCATCAAATAATCATCTACAACAAAAGATTCAGACCCTACGACCCTAAGACAAGTGATTAAACTTTATTTTAAATTAATTATAGATTTCTACTCATATCATAGTGGGTGTGATGAGATGATATAGTTTTTAGGTTAGTTGATATATAAATTGGGTTTTGATGGGTAGGATTGAATTGTAGAACAACTTCTTGAATTTAAAGAAGTCTATGAAATTGGGTAAATTAAACCGTCATTTTAAAAGATGTTTTTCGACCTTTTGGTTCCAAAAATGGCTATTCTGTTCGAGTTGCCTCGTAGAAAATCCTATTTTGTGCATTTTGTTCTCTAATATGTTGTTTCCAAAAACGTCTCCAAAATGCCTCAAAACGGCATTTTAAAAATCTGGGCAGATTCATGGGGAAAATTTTAAGAAATGCAGTCTTAGTTGATTCCGTTGGAGGTTGCCTAGATTGATTGATTGTGATTGTTGTTCTATAATAAGGACATTGGGCCTAAAGTGGAGATTATGTTTACATAAATTTAGATAAGTATTGGGATAATTGAGAAAATAATCCATAAGGGAATTAAGGTTAAAATTGAGTAAATTGAAAACCTTAGATTAATAAGTGTGCATAATTTATTAAGGAGAATTTGAATAATAAAATTCTAAATATTGTATTTTCGGCCCAAGTGAGTGATTCCAGATATATTGGTTGAGCAACCTCAAGGTAATAAATTAATTAATATGTAGTTAATTAAAGTTTAGAGTCGGGGAAATTGACTCAGAAATTTTGGGGCTAGTGATGCGAGTGCTAAGGCACGAATTTAACTTAATTAATTTATTATAGGGTTATATGATATATTATGGAATATTCAGGATAAAAGTGGAGTTAACCTTAATAAGTGGAATTCGAAGGATAAGTTCTACAAGATGAAATTTTGAACCGAAGGAGCGAGTTTGGGTAATTTAGTTGGGTGACAACTTGAGTGAACAAAATAAATAGATGTGGGTTTATTTAAATTACAAATCAGTACAAATAGTTGAAAATGTTAGGCTAGTGTTACGGTAATTGTGCACGGAGTAGCCTGGATTAATTATATATATATTTGTGTGCTTTATAAATAATACTGTGAAAAATATTTGTAGGAATACATATTCGTCTAGTGCTATCATGGAAGGTTTCACGATGTGGGTGAATCCCCTGACTTGAGGACCAGGTTGAGTATTGTCCCTAGGTCATAGCATCCGTATTTAGGGGTGAGACATCTTAGGTATGATTCGGTTATATATATATATATATATATATATATATATGCGGTGATTGTGTAGTGTGTGTATATATATATTTGTGTGCTTTATAAATAATAGTGTGAATAATATTTGTAGGAATACATATTCCTCTAGTGTTATCATGGAATGTTTCACGATGTGGGTGAATCCCCTCACTTGAGGAGCAGGGTGAGTATTGTCCCCAGGTCATAGCGTCCATATTTAAGGGTGAGACATCATAGGTATGATTCGGTCTCATTTTCGATGGGAACTATGACCACCTCCACGGAGTTTATTTTGTTTCACTGATTCGGGGATCTAACCATGTCAGGGTGTCTGGGTGGATGAGTACAACTAGATTAATAACATTGTAGAGAAACATCCAGTAAGTTCCTACTCGGGAGGATGGTTATATATTTAGGGCATGTATGTGAATGTTATAATATGATGATACTTATATATAGTGCAAATATTTATATACGGGTAAAATACATGATATGAAATATATTGATTATATTTATTAATTTTTATTGTTGACTAAGTGATTGTGTGAATGGTTTAAATTATATTTAACCGCATGTTGTTGTTGTTTTGGTTAATTCAAAAGATAAAATTTGGCACCGTCACTTTTTTAATACTAGGTGGTTAGTAAGTTTTAAAAAAGTTTTTGATAGTGATGCTGAGAATGAACCAAATGAGATTCTTGTTTAATTTTGTATAGGGCTGATCACCCGGTATTTTATTAGGCGTGGTGTCACAGTGTAGTGATTGGGCTCCGAGAGGTTTTTAGAGTAAACAGGACCCGTATAGGGGTATTTTGGTCATTTTAAAATTGCATGTTAATATAATTTCGGGATTAGGCTTATAAAATGAAAGGTTTGGGGTGAATGAATAGTCACTTTGTTATATCAAGAGTTTAGGTTGTTATACCAAGACTTTAAGAGATAAGTTAGAGAGGAAAGAGAAGGAAACTCCAAGAACTAAAGAGGAAAACTAAAGGGACTCAAGAGGAGATCAATTAGGAGAAGAGTTTGGAGATTTCTAGTCTAGAATTATCATCAAAATGGACAAAATCAGACTATGCAAACCTTAAAGAAAGTGTAACTACACATAGTCTTTTGGGTGTGCATCATATACAAGAGTGTGTGTAATATGAACACTCAAACTAAAATTTCAATAATATAACCATAACCTAGGATCTCTCCACCGGAACTACACAACCTAATACCCAATATAAAAAAAAATTCCACACTTCCCACAGTATGACATGCACTACTGTCCATTATCCCGTCGATTATCCTCAGAACAAACTAATGGCCCCAAAAATAAATAACATAACTTGGGTACATGATCAATCATAACCTGGAATCATCATCATAAAATATTAGAATCACCACCATATTAACACGTGGCATACTCTTTAACAGTCCATGGTCTAATCTTTGGATAATAAATAAATTCGTAGCCTACAGCACAGTCCATCCAGCGGTAGGTTTGGTTAAGGAATGCCTATGCATTCTCAAGTAATAATCATCATAATATCATTATCTCAATTCAAATAAATTTCTAATTCAATTCCCGTAAATCAAGTGTACATATCTATTACCCAATTTCTATAATCCAACATGCTCGTAAAATCAACTAATTATGTTACCTCAAACTACACGACCTGAAAATAACACATACAAAATGGGTGTAAGAATGAATATAATATACGAGCATATATTTCATATAAATGCACCACATAGCATGTATATAACTATACACTCGAGATTGAATATGTATAACACAATAAATTAACCACGGAAGAACGAAACTAGCTCAAGGGAGTCAAAATCCACAATTGTATGCATGTTTTGAAAATATAGAAAAAACAAACCCAAACATTATCTGAATCGCCTATCCGACTTCAGATTTGAATTCTACACAAAAAAATTCGATTAGCTGTTTGTTTTGAGTTTTTCTCAAATCTCATCTGAAAGCACTTAAAAAGAAGATCTAAAACACTCAAATTTGAGTCTTTTCATTTCTATCATTTTTATCTTTTTGTCTTTTGTTCCCCCCCCCCCCCCCCCCTTTCACCTTCTCACACATAAAATTAGCTCTAACATTACTTATAAACCCCTCCCCCAAAACCTATCTTGGAGCCTATGCTAATGCATATTACCATATTGGCCTTAATTTAAAATTGTCTACTTTACATATGTAAACCATTAGAAAATTTCCAACAACCATTTAAATTTAAATTTAAATGTAAATATGTGATTCGATTTCAAACCAAAATAAATTATTTTTATTTAAAATAAAACATCCCAATCAATTATTATTGAAATTTATATAATAGTCATAAATAAGCCCTCAAAATAATGAGGTATTAACTTATGTTAAAATCCCTTTGATTGTGGAGATAATTGATATACATGAAAATTGAATTGTGTAAAATTACGAGTCTAGTGCTTTGTAATGGATTTTCAAACCTCCCTTGAATTTATTATATAATAGTTGTGAGAAACATTGTTATATATTGGTAATGATATATGGTTATGTAGATATGATTATAGTGCTTTGTATTGATGATTGTGGAGGTTAGATATTTATTAATGGAAGTTTGGATATACAAGTTCCATAAGGAAGAAGATGAGGAATATGGGATAGTCGATCGATCGATAGTTGGAGTCGATCGATCGATGTCATCTATCAATCGATTATGATCAATAAATCGATCCCTTCGGTTTTGTCCAAGTTTTGTTAGGGTTTTGATTCGTTAGTTTGTGAGCCAAGTTTTGGGATGCATTTTCATAATACCCCATATGTTATGCATATTATTTAATTAATTAAATTGTGGAAATTAATTATGTATGCTTATTGTGAGTATATATGTTACTATTTATACTATTTTGTGTTATTTAAGTTGGATTGGAATTGGAACATAAGACACAGTGATAATTACTTAATATCCATGCTCGCATCGGGAAAGTATTAAATATTTGAGTTGTTACTTATTTATTTTTCCTATGTTTGGTATTTGGGTTTTGGGATGCATAAAATGTATGTTTTTAGTTTAAAATGACATTTTAAAGGCCTATTGGGTTAGTATAAATCTCGAGAATAGTTTTAAGCCATTTGGAGTTATTTTTGGGCTATTTTAGTTGCCAATTTGGGGTCCAACCCTAATTTCGGGATTGGCGACTTCTAAAAGGTCATTAGGGATCTCATTTTTATCACAAACACAATAGGGAATCATTAGAGGGTCTAAAAAGAGAAAGAACCAAGAGGAAAGAAAGATTTAGGAGAATTATGAATTAATTTCTCTATCAATCCATAAGGTAAGTTCTATACTGGATATGCTTTTATTTGAAGCGTAAACTTTAATTTTGGGGTTAAATATATAATTATGAAAACTTAAGTTTTTCATTAATTTCTCTCATTTCCATTTACTTTTCGGATTGGTGACAAGAGACATTTTTATTGTGTTATGAAAAGGAACCTGGATTTAAAGTCTGGGGTTGTTTTGAAACAGTTGAAAAATTTAAGAGTTTAAGCGGAAATTTTCCCAAAACTGTTTTGTTAAGAAATTGCTTTCTAAGAAGCGAAACAGGGTGATGTAATACACCATTTTGACCCGAAAAATTAAATAATTTTTTTGAAAAATATCTCAGAATTTTCTTATTAGAAATGCGACCTCACGTGCTAGGTCAAATCCCAAACGCACCCGGGTTTGGCTCAACTTGCGTGGATGTATTACACTTCATTTTCTACCTTCGTTTTGTTGACTTTAAGGTTTTAAAACATTCACTGTAAATTCAGACAGTTCTAGAATACCATTTAGGTTGATTCTTGAATGAAAATTTTCAAATTTATTTAGAGGAAACCAACCGTATTGGTTTCAATCATTGAGGTTAACTTGTTCGAGCTATTCATTTTCTATAAAAAAAGGCATATGTTTAACTTTAACATTCGTGGATTTAGGCTATAATTAGAGCTACGAAACGGTGATACTCAT
This sequence comes from Sambucus nigra, assembly GCA_949130495.1. Taxonomy (NCBI): domain Eukaryota; kingdom Viridiplantae; phylum Streptophyta; class Magnoliopsida; order Dipsacales; family Adoxaceae; genus Sambucus; species Sambucus nigra. Next base: position 171,477,151 of record OX422219.1, read on the forward strand.
GATCTACGATCAAAATTGAGTTGAACTAGTTTGTTTTAAAAGATTTTCATTTACCATAGATCCAGAATTGTGTTTCTAAAATTATTAGGCCCGTAAATTTAAAAATTTGATTTGGGGTATGAAAACTAATTTTTGGTTGAATTGAGTTATACACCTAGGGTTCTTATACCTAGGATTAAAGCTCAAGCGTTATTGGAGTATTCTGATGTTTAAGCTTTTTATGTTCATTTCCTACATTATAATTTCCACGTAAACTCATATTTAAGACCTATAAATGCCCATAAAAAATAACAAAAAAAAAACAATGATACATAAAATTATAAAAATACCAAAATGCTTGTTTTTTTCTTTGTATTTTCACTGAGGTGGGATACATTTTTACAGTGGGGAGGGAGGGTTTTTGTACTACTAGGGGAGGTGAAGATATTGGTGAAAAAATTAGGTGGATTTTACCATGGTTTCGTAAAGTTTAACCTTGGTACCATGTGGAATGACATGGGTGCCATGTATTTTCCATGTGGTACAACTACTCCCACAACATACAACAAGACAAATTGTTCAGGGGGTGAAGTGAAAATAGTTTTTGTTTTGATTCTGGTCCTTAGATAGGATATAAGATGAATTTAATGATTTTTTTTGTACTTTTTTTAATGTTTAGGGGGTAAATGTGTAAGTGTTTAACCTCGCTATGATGTTTTATGTAATTGTTACAAAATTAAAGTCCTATGATTAAGTATAGTGTTTAAGTTTGGGTTATAAGGTTATAGTATTGTTTAAATAATAAGATTTTAAAGCTTCCAGGGGCAATTTGGTAATTTTGGAAACATTGTGGGTTACTAAAGTAGTTACCTTATTCTTTAGGGTTATTTGTATATATACTATATATCAAATATTTGTGGAGTTTTTAAGGGTTTGTTACATTCTACCTTCCAAAAAAAAAAAAAATTGTCCTCGAAATTACCTTCAAAGAGTGAGAGATAATGTAATCTCATGGATTCTTTTGTTTCCCACGTTGCTTCTTCCGTACCCCGGTGTATCCAAAGGATCATTACTAGAGTAATGATTTTTAATCGAAGAACCTTATTTTGCCAATTAATAATTTTGATATTTTTTTTCCAAATCAAGATTTTATTTCACTGATACACTTTCCCATATAATAATATGATCGGGATCAGGTATTTCTGTAATTTTGAAACATGTAAAACGTCATGTATATTGGACAATTCTGAAGGTAGTTCAAAATGATAGGCTACCGGTCCTATACGTTTAGTGTTTTATATAGTTCCAATATAACAAAGATCTAACTTCCCTTTCTTCCAAAATCGAATAATTTCGTTTCGTAAAGACACTTTCAAGAATACCTGGTTGTATATCTTAAACTCTAAGGGTTTTCTTCTATTATCCGCGCAACTCCTCTGTCGACTTTGGGTCATGTGTAATATTTCTCTAATTATTCATATATTTTATGTAGTTTCAACTATAATTTCGGGCCCAAATATACTATTCTATCCCGATTCATTCCATTATAATGGTGAATAATAGGGTCTAGCATATGAGGCTTCATAAGAAGTGTCCTGAATACTAGTTTAATAGAAATTATTATAGGATAACTCGATTAATGCGAGATTGTCACTCCATGTACTGGATAATTATGCAATGCAAGCTCGTAACATATCTTCGAGGGTTTAAAATCTCTTTCAAATTGACCGTCGATTTTTTTGACGGAAGGCAAAGATTAGATAAATCATTGCTCCCATGGATTTTTTCAATGCTTTCCAAAATTTTCCTATGAATTGGGGATCTCGATCATATATAATGGATAGGGGTATTCCACACAGTCTAATAATTTTTCGAATATAAATGTCATTGAGTTTTCTAAAACAATCAGTACCTCTTAATAGTAGAAAGTGGACAGATTAGGTAAGTTGGTGGACAATAACCCCTATTGAGTTATAACCCTGAGATGTTTTAGGTAAGGTGCTAAGAGTCTATTGTGATGTGATCCCATTTACATTATGGAATAGGGATGGGTTATAATAATTCTCCGGGATGTTGATGTTCAATTTTCACTTGTTAGCACGTTAAACATTTTGCCATAAAATTGGCAATGATCTTCTTCATATCTTGCCTCTTATACTATTATTTGTGATACATTTTAGTGCTCCTTGGTTGACTCATAAATTTCAAATGATGGGTTTCCTCTAATATCTCACTTCGTAAGGAAGGGTCTAAGAGGACACACAATTGATTCATAAATCATAACCCTCTCTTGGGGCTATTGGACCAATATTTCTCTTCTTTATTGTTTTCCAATCTTTATTGTTGGCTTCTCAGGAATTCATCCTCAAATTATTGTTCTAAAATTATTTTGTGGAACATTGGGTGAGCAATGATATTTCTCAGAGTGATTATTTTTTTACAATATTCTCTCTGCAAATTGTATTCTTCTATAGTAGTTCAAAATATAAATATACTATTGAGCTTTACTTTCGATTTTCGACTTAAAGCGTCGGCAACTACATTACCCTTCCCTGGGTGGTATTGTAAGTTAAACTTGTAGACTTCAAAAAACCCAGGCCATCGTCGTTGGCGAAGATTTAGATCTTTTTTAGTACATGCCAACTCTAATACAGACACAAGTTGAGGATTTATGTTACAGACGGATTTTTTCGCCTTTTTTTAAAAATAGCAAAAAATGTTTTTCGACTTTATTTTTTTGTGGTATTTAAACATTTCAGGGGAACCCTATCATAAAAATCAGCTCAAAATTAATTGTTTTGCTATTTTTAAAAAATTGGTCACACATATGTCGGTTTTAAATCTCTTAAAAACTGACATATGTTTGACCCATGTTTTAAAAATAGTAAAATAATTCATTTTGATATGATTTTTTTACATGGGTCCCCTGAAATGTTTAAATACCATAAAAAAATCAAGTCAAAATTTGGTTTTTTCTATTTTTAAAAAATACATAAAAATTCGTCCGCGAGTTGAGTCTGCATTAGAGCCTGGTTGTGTGTGTGCATATATATATATATTCCCCATACAAGTAACATCTCCAAATCTTCAGCACGAAGACTACTATGGCCAACTTTAAATCATCTACCAGGTTATTACATTCATGAATCTTTAATTATCGTGTCAATTTTTCTTGTTGCACTAACACACATACTTATCTTTGTAACGAAATGGCACTATATATATATATATATATATATATATATATATATATATATATATATATATATATATATATATATATATATATCATAAATGACAATACTGGAGGGAATAATTAGAACTTGGGTAGTGGTCAACTTTTTTTAATGTAAGGAATGCTTGTTAACATTATTGAGTCCACAAAGATCGAACATACTTTCGGGTTAGCTTCATTAAAGGTAAGGAAATTAATTAAAATCCGTCCACTAAGCGTCGATAATAACCTGCGAGTCGGAGAAAGCTTCGTATTTCTATAACATTCGTAAGTAGCCCCCATTTGAGTACCACCATGATTTATGTTGGATCCACTTACAGTAAAATCAAACTTAGTTTTTTCGCATAAATTTGGTGTTAGCATAAGGTTTCCAGTACTATGCGTAAGTGCTATGTGACACCCCGCCTATTTAAATATCGGTTGATGAAACCTTTATTAAAATTTAACGAATCATTATGATTTCATTCTTAGCATAACTATCGGAATAATTATATAAATATAACAAATTTAAACATACACCAAATAAAATTGACAATAGAGGCGATAATCGAATAAGTATAAATATTGTTAGTCAAATAAACCATCAATTACCACAAGTAATAATCAGTGTAAATGTACAACTGAAAATAAATAATAAACATATGACATAATTGAAAATCCTATCCATCTATGGGAAACACGCCCAAAAAGAAATATCGAAAATGAATCATATATAGATAAAATGAACTAAGGCAGCTACAATCAAGTCTCGTAATATCCATAGCTATTACACGCAAATGGCATGATGGAGTGACTAACCCTGAAATCCCTACTTCTGAAAACTTGGGGTTTTGGAAACTAATTTAACAACGGATCAATGCTAATAAACATTTGAAAATATTGGCAAGTATATAAATTCTTTAAATGCAAAAGTGCAGTGAATTATCTTCGTAATTAACTTTCTAATTGCACTCACATGACACTTATCATCTCCTCACATCGATAGTGCACACCTAACATATTCATTTTATTATCTCAATTATGCTACCCAGTCAAACTACAACAATAACCACTTACATTGCCCATCCCGCTAATAGTCACCCTTAGCCAATATGTACTATCATCACTGGTATATTATCATAATTATTTACATGGCTACACACATACTGTAATTAGATATTGACACAAATATCTCATATATATATATATATATACGAGATGCATCTCGTATATATATCAATTATTTTATATACATATATTAGATATTGACACATATATCACCTCGTATATATATCACTTATTTTATATACATATATTAGATATTGACACATATATCTCATATATATATATATATATATATATATATATATATATCCCAATGCTAGCAAGTCAAAGCAATGCATAACAAAAATCTAGACATGCCCGAAAATCAAACCAGCTCGCTGGAAGACCGAATCGGTTCGCTCAAGCGAACCAATTCGCTCCCTCAATGAAATTTTTCGGTTTGCTAAACTACCCTTCGTCTTTAAGCTCGGGTTTTCACCTCCCAAACCCATCAATGGAGATCCCAATCCTCAAAAAATCATAAATTTATGTAACAAACCAATACAAAACCATCCTAGAAGTATTTATGCCCTATCTAAACCTAAATCCAACATTAAATATGAAGGATTCCTAATCATTACTTATATTTCTTCAATTCAGAATTAATTAAACCTTAAAACCCATTGATCTAACACCATATCAATGTTCCTTATGTTCATAATCATAACCCCACATATTCTTAATCACATTATTATGAAAAGAACACAAATCAAACCCCTTGATTAATCCCATAATTACATCTTAAATTCCCAAATTATTTACTCATTAACTATGAATATAATTAAATATAGAAAATTGCAAATATAAATTAAGTAAACACTTTCTCATTGTATTAAAATTCAAAGCTTGACAAGTACTTGAATTTGAAGATTGTTCTCCCTCCCTCTCCTAAACAGTCCTTCTCCTTTTCTTCTGTTTTCTTTTCTCTTTGATCTCTCCTTTAATCCCCACTAAGCAGAGGCTTGAATGAGTTTGCTCTACTCCCCACTAATAATTAAAAACCACTTAATTAAAATCTAATTTCGTAATTACTTGTAGCCCTAAGAGTATAAAGACGATCATACCCCCATATGGGTAATTCAATGCATAAAACGCCCCCAAAACCTAACTATAACTTCTATGTACATATTCTAAACTATTTTGACTCATTTTGGATCACCCGTGTACTAAAAAATATCATTCGAGTAGCCTACCCCAAAATGTTCCACCACCTCACTAACCGAACCTAACACGTGCGCATTGTACGTGTCGCAGATAAACCATTTAAATTCGTTTTAACTCTCTAACGACATAATCCAATAATCTGTCGCTTTTCACTCATCAAACAATATAATAATTTACATTGCTATTTACTTATTATACGCAAGTAAATAATCTAATAACCTGTCTTTGATACCATCTGTCGCTTTTCACTCATTAGAAGACAATGTAATAATTCACATTGCTATTTAGTTATTACAAGCAAGCAAATAATTTTAATCACAATATTAATCCTAAACTCGCAATTTAATATTTATATAAACCAGTTTAGTTTCCCAATTAAATGAATAAATAAATGCACACATGGAATAAAATACTCTAAAAAGTACGGAGTATCACATGCTCTTCGTGTCCTTTTCTAGTCTTAGAGAATATTAGGATATCGTACATGAAAATAGTTATGAATTGATCCAAGAGAGGTCAAAATAATCTATGCATTAGGTCCACGAAAGCTACAAGTTCATTGGTTAACCCAAAGCACATGACCACGATTTCAAAATGGCCATATTCAGATCGAAAGGAAGTTTTTGGTTAATCTTATTCTTTCATGCGAAATTGGTTATACCCAGATCATATGTTAATTTCTGAAAATATTATTGACCTTCGTAATTGGTCAAACAACTCTCCTATCCTAGGGAAATAATATATAGGCCAAAACATTATGAAAAAAATATGTTATCCTCTATCCCATAGTAATTATTTGGATTTTTAGTGGGTTGAATGGAAATTTTTTTGCCTCAACTTCAATTCATCAGTTACTGCCTATTTCCATGAAACCTTTGCTAAGGTGGGCATTTGTGGAGTTACTAGTAGAAATGGGGTTTTGACAAAATTGGCGGGTTTGAATGCTAGTGATGAAATAAAGTTCATAGGATATTATTGTTGCAGGTTTGGGCATTTCAGCCTTATGTTCTTTAATCTATTAAATTTATGACACAGCATTATAAGTCAATTGTTGTTATGATTGATTTGACTAAAAACACAACCATCCTTTGGTTTGGCGTAATGGTGGTCTCTTTGATTATATTTGTTTCTAATGGCATGCCAACTTTTAGGTGGTGGACTTGTGATTCGGTTAACTCCTCCATTTTTCGAATTCCTTTCAATAAGGTAGGCTACCTCTATCATTTGATAAAAGTCTTAAATTTACCATTGGATGAGAGAAGATTTAATGTTTGTTCGCAAGCCACATTCAAAGTGTTTACACTTTTTGGCTTCATTATTCATGTACCCTTGGGCATAGTGAGAATGTTCGGTAAACATGTCCTCATATTATGATACAATCATCTATTACTATTACAACCTTAGGAATTCTACCATCATTTGATCTCTCACTGATTTGGAATTTTTTTTTAAAGAAAATCTCCTCAAACTGATTCCAAATTGAATTTTCAACATTTTGGGATCGAAGAAAAGACGGCCACCAAAAATCTGCTTCGTCTTCAAACAAATAGGTTGCTAATTTCACCCTAAGTCCAGGAATTATAACTACTCTGTTCGAAACTTTAAGTGTTTGATGTATTCGTTTTTATACTTCCGTGGAACTGGGCTTCCTATAGAATACTGGTGGCATTTGTCGAAGAAATTCCTTAAGTGTGTTCATTATTCATGCCTTATTCGGGATGTCATATTAATCGGGTGCTAAAGTGGTACATTTTGTTGCATCCTAGTCAAAGATTTTAGTTCTTGTAGACAACGTAATATTCCTTTATTAGTCGTAGGAGGATTGGTACATTTATGTAACAACCCTCACGTTTGATAGCATATTTTATATTTATTTACTATGTGTAGTAATTAATTATAAAATGATAGATGTTGATTAAATATTAATTTAATATGAGAAAGGTTAATATTTACTGAAATGTTGTATGATTACCTGATGAGTAGGTAAAAATATCCATATAGTGATTTATGATGTCATAAGATATAAAATGACATTTTGGTTTAATGAGAAACCGGAACTTAAAATGAGTTATAAAATTTTCAAATGATAATTTGGAGGGTGTAGTTAGCCTGGTAGGTGCGAGACAGTCAAAATAAGTGCCATATTGTATTTTGGCATTTCGGACTCTTTTGACTGGTTATAGCTTAAATGTGTAGTGCGCATCAATTTATCGCGTATTAGTCATTAAAGTTGGACATTTTATAATAGTGCTCCGATTTAGTCTTGCTAACTTCATTATTTTCCTCATTTTCTCTTAACACACGATTGTTAACCTAGAGAGAGAAAGGAGAAAGAAGAGAGCTTTGGAGAAAAGAGAAATTGGAGCTTGGATATTGATTGCATCTTCCTCAAATCTGATTTTCTACATCAAGGCAAGTTATCTACTTGCTATTTTATGATTTAAGGAGAATAATTAGTTGTGATAGTTATGAATTTGTTGTGTTTAATCATTTTAGGGTTGTGTTGGATTTATGGGTATTAACCCTTGGAAATTGATTTGGATGATTAATATTGGAAATGATGGTAATTAGACATATTTGTGGTGTATTAGTTCCATTAAATGATATGGGCTTTGATTATTGGAAGAAGAGTTAGGGAGGCTAGGTCTACTATGACCGGTCGACCGCGGTTATTAGACTGGTCGACCGGGCCTTCGGGAGGGGGCACATGGCTTTCTTTCAAAGGCATAGATGTTGAGGCGCGGTCGACCGCGTCCCCCTTATCGGTCGACCGGCTCTGCCGAAGTGAGCTTTCTGTTTTTCTTCTTAGGCAAAAACTTGAGACGCGATCGACCGCGGTCTTGGGACCGGTCGACCGGTCCCCTGTTTTCTTCCTAAAATTTTACTTTTGCTTTTAAATCTTTTCTTTTCATAGGGACTTAGGAACCTTCTTGAATGAAGTAAACATTGGCTTTTAGAGTCCTAGTTGAGTCTGGTTGTCACCCTAGAGTGGAATGGATTTCACTTGGGGTTAAGTCCAAAAGGGGGGGGGGGGGGTGGTGTTCCAAAGTGATCTTTAGGCATCACTCTTTTGGTTACTTCTTAATAGGAGGATAGGGGTTGTAGGCCCATGTTTGGAAGACTTAAGGGCTTATCAAAAACTTAATGAACTTTGGGGACTTGTAGGATCATAATGATCATTTGGAGATTTAGTCGGGACTTGTAATTTGAGGAATATTAATGACGATATTCGAGGGGAATTAGGTTCGTATAATATGAACCCAAATGCTTAATGATGATAGGTTCAACTAAAATGAACCCAGTTGTTTAATGATGATAGGTTCGAATAAAAAGAACCAAACACATGGATATTTGAAATGGAATTTGGTAATGGTAATTGAAAATGAAAATGAGATTAAAATGGTAAATGTTAATTTACTTATACACACCTCTCTAAATGACATCATAAGGGAAGTTCGCGCGCTTGGTGATGCCCCCTGGCTAGTGAATGCAGGGTGGATATAGTCCTAGGCATATGCGGGGTTTTTACATTGCGCTGGTTAGGGGATTCCGGGTGTGGTCCTGACTTTCCCGCAGGCATATGACTGCTTCCTGACGTTGCGTTATGATCCCAGGTTGTCTTGTATAGATAGGCCCTGGAAGATGATGGTCATTTAGGGGCGCGCCCAGTGGGGAAACTCGGAGGGGCGGTCTTAGAATCGTTATATGTATATGAATATAACTTTTCTGCATCAAGTGGGACTTGATGGATATATGCCATAAAGAGCACGGGAATGAGATTAATGAGATATGTGCCATAAAGAGCTCTTGATATTAATGGTATTCCTATTAAGGAATGGAAAGATGAAATGGTAAGATAATTAACTTTGGAAATTAATAAATGGTTTTATTCTTATTAAGGAATACAAAAGGTAATGGAAATTTGATAAATGAGGAAAGGTTTTAAATTTAAGTTATTACTTTTCTTTCTTTTATATAAATGGCATTTCATTTCATCATTTAGTTAAATTGTAATGTAAATTTATCATCCTTATCATTCAGGCATAACTGTTCATTTCTATCATGCTTTTTATTTCTTCTGGTGATTATATAGAACCCGGCCCTGACCGGTTTACTTTCCTTATTGTGTATATGATTGTATCCGCTAAGGTGCTCCCCCGCAAGGACGCCAGTTTTGATGTTCCCATTCCTTTGCTTTCGACGAGCTATAAGATTTTGCTGGTTATTACTGGACATTGTATTAGACGCTCTCATCTTTGTATTCTAGATATGATCGGGTCTTTTCATCAGGCGTGTGGACCAAACATTTGTATTTGTTTAATGAATGTGTTATATAAAAATATTTAAATTGTGGGACTTCGTTGTACGTTGTTGTGGATCGATAGCTTATTCGGTCCTTTTGTACACATTCGTCTTAGTTGTAATATACATATTATTGTGGAATTCCACATGCTTATCAGATTTGGGTTGTTTAAATTTAATTTTCTTAACTGGTTTTAAATTTTTAAACTTTTGGAAACCCGTTTTCTGACTTATTGGGTGGTTTTCCCGTATACTAAATTTATATTTTGTGATGCTGAGGATAATATCCATCCATGATTCTTGTTACATTTGAGTATCAGGCTGGCCACCCCTTATCTCGAATTGCGGGTTGTCACAGATGGTATCAGAGCCAGGTTCTAGAGTCTTTAGGATCTATGTGGATTCGTTACATTCTACCGTAGCGTTCTTTGATATAGTGCGGGTTGTGTAGTTTTCTTTTATTGCGATCTTCTGCAAGATAGATAGTTTCAAATAGTATTTTAACTCTATTGTTACTTCATCTTAAATTCCGCCTAGAGAGGTCGCCCAGCGAGACAAAATAGAGTTGTAGAAGAGGAGGTAGATTCTCCACCGCCTCCATAAGGGATCGTTAACGCTGCGGATGTAGCAAACATAGTAGCTCAAGCGGTTAACACCGCCATAACTGCAGAGGTCAAACAATTTGCGATAGGCTCAACAATGGGCTCACGATGTTCAAGCTCCCACAGGACTTACTCCGTGAGAAAGGGTTAGAGAGTCCTTTCTAAAGGGAAATTCCCCAAAATTCGAGGGAGGCATGGATGTTATTGAAGCCAATACATGGAAAGAGAACAGACAACGCCACCTTCGAATGATAGAATGTAGTGAGGAAAGAAAAAAGTCCTTGCCACTTCTAAGCTAGTGAAATATGCATTATATTGGTGGGATATGATGACCACACCAGAGCAGAAAGACAAAATTATGATCACTAAGTTTTGGGCTTTGTTCGATCGTGAGTACGTTCCTCCTGCAGTTCAAAAGGGAGATAAGAAAGAAGCTCTAGGATGTTGTGCAAGGAGAGAGATCAGTGGTGGAGTATGAAGCGGAGTTCACTCGGTTGGTGAGTTTTGTACCGGATGAAGTGGCTCCGGAAGATAGGAAGATCTCAAAGTTTATGTGAGGTCCAAACTGGAGAATCCAGCTGCAATTGCTGGGTAATCCAGCTTGACAGACCTTTGGTGAGGTTAAGAATGTAGCCTCATCCCATTGCCATGAGAATTGGTTATACACACCAGGTAGTAAGAAAGCTACATTTGTGGGGAAAGCAGGAAAGCTTGGAGAACATGGGATTTGAGGAGGAGCATTTCCCTCATCCCAACCTTCGAGTAGTAAGCAGAAAGAGAGGGACCCTCGACAAGGCATTTCGTCTAAGAGCCAACGATTTGGAGGGTTTATTGCGGGTGGCAATAACATTAGGCACAGTAAGGTGCTATGCAATATGAAGTCGAGAGGGTATGAAGGGACGGTTCTTCCTATGTGGGGAGGCAGGTCATTACTATATGGAGTGTCCTCGGTTGTTTGGGGGTCAGTTTCCTAGGGCTCCGCAGCAGCCACATGTTTAGTTTCTACCTCAGGTACCTGATCTGGTTGTTCCCATGCAGTAGGGACAGTTGCGTTATGGGAGAGTTTATCAAATTCGGGAGGTTATACTTCCTCCAGCTTCGTTAGCACCTCCCGCTATTAAGAGTAAGCTTTTATTTCAAAGGTACTTGAGTTATGTGTTATTCGATGCGGGTGTTATGCGCTCAATTGTTTATGAGCTCTTCTCACGCTACAGACTTGATAAAATCTGCTGAGAGTAATTTGACTAGCGTTGAATTTTCTATGAGTGATGGTTCGCTTGATTCCTTGTTGTAAACATTTAGGGATTTCTGGTAGTACTTTGTGCTTTGAGACCGATTTACTCGTCCTTGACATGGTCGGGTATGATGTGATTGGTATGCCCTATCTCCACGACCGACATAGTTGAGTAGTAGCGTATAGGAGGGGTTCCTTGTTTGGATTCCACTTTTGCGGGATGCTCCACGCGTGAACCTCGACGGCGTTGGAAGTGGAGAGATGGTGTTCTTGCTTCTTTTAGTTAATTTTATTTTATTTTATTTTATTTTGCGGGTGGAAAGGTTTAGCCGAGAATCACGTAGAAGAGTGATTAATGGCTATTAAAGTGCGAAATAGAAGCACTGTATACATTTCTCTCCTCTGATCGATGCGAGGGAGACTGGGATGCGAAGTCGAATTAAGACTTCGGGTTATGCCTTGATAAGAAGTCTATTTGAAAATGTATATATATATTGTGGGGTATATAATTATAAGGCTTTATGAAAAGTGAATGTTTGATTTGTTAAATCTTTAGTTATTTAAATGGTAATGTATATAAGTAGAATCTTTTCGGTCCCGAACATGTGTGTAAGACCTGTATATCTTGATGACCGACAACGCGAGGTAGTAGTGTAACGGGAGGGTTCCTTGTTTGGATTTCGCTTTGGCGAGACGTCCCACGCACGAAACCGAGCAAATGTCAGGAGTTGAGAAAGGTCTTGGGTACTAGGGATATACTTAGTATTATGTGTATACGACTTAGATAGGATATAGTATAGGTAGGTAGACCTTAGGATTGTTTGGACATAAGGCATTTAGTTTATGTGACGTTAGTTTAGGAGGGTTGTCGGGAGTTTACCACAAATAAGTTGTGTGTTAACTCTAAGAGGGATTGTTTCCTAGTAACGAGAAGTGTGAGATTTCGAGAAGTTTGGTTGGTTAGGCCGAAGGATATGGGGCCTCTCGTAGTTAGAATGTTACGTTGGCACTCAAATTTCGTAAAGAAGGGTTAATTGACTCTCACTCCTGAGCCCATGTTGTTAAGCTCGAGGGTGAATTCTGTTAACTAGTCTCTGCCAGAATGGGAAGTAATAATACTGAAGCATAGACTTGTTGTTTATGTGCCTCATAAGTGTAAAATTCTGGGAAGTAAATTCATCGTGGGGGTGATCGCCATATGGGAAAGAAGGTACTACTTCCTGGGCATAATTTAAACCTCCGTGCGAGCAACATTTTTATTGCGAGATGATGTAGGAGAGACAGGGGTGGTTAAAGCCACATACGCAAGATGTTGATTAAGGGAACATAACCCTACTCTATTGACTTTGAGGTTGGGGTGCGTTTCCATAAGAGAATTTTTGTCCCGAATGGATGGACTTAAGAAAGGCAGATAAGGTGGGATCTTGCGGTTCTAAGGTTGCGTTACATCCGGGTAACGACATAATGTGTCAAGTTATGCGCCGCCATTAGTAGTGGTCGGGCATGGCGAGGTTATTGTACTGCATGGGGTGCCTTTGATTTTAGTTTCCGATTGAGACAAGATTTTCATTTCCCACTTGTGGCAGGTTTCTAAGAAGCCATGGGAACCGAATGGAGGTTAAGCACTCCTTATCATCCTCAAACGGATGGCCAGACCAATAAGGGTAAACTTTAGGTTGGGGGATATACTCCTTATGTGCGTGCTTGAATTTAAGAATAGTCGGGAACAGTGTCTCTCTCTAGTCAAACTCGCTTATAATGATTGGTATCGATTCACTACCGGGATGGCACTTTATAAAGCCTGGTATGGTAGGTCTTGTGGATCTCCCGCTTGTTGGTTAGAGGTGCAAGATGATAAGTCTCTCGGACCTGGAATAATCCGAGGTACTTCTTCGAATATTGAGCTCATTCGGAATCGCATTCGTATAAGAAAGATCGACAAAAGAGTTGTGTCGATGCGGGGATAAGACATGTGGAGATTGAGGTCGATAGACCAAGTGTTGGTGCAAGTATCGCCTATGAATGGCATTAAGCATTTCGAGTAAAAGGAAAAATTGCACCGTGTTACGTTGGACCTTTCCTATATATGATAAGGCGTGTCCGGTAGCTTATTAACTTGCTTTACCGAAACATTTGCATCAAGTTCATAACGTGTTCCATATCTCTCCTGTATAGTAGTACAAGAGATGTGATTGGTGCCCTTAGGCACATTTCTTTCGAAGTAGATGCAACTTGACGTTCCTTATGAGGAGTAGTCGGTTGATATTTTAGAGCAGGGAGAGTGGCGATTGAAACTGCCGGTAGTACCTTAGTTGGGGAGTATTGTAATTATCCTAGTGTCGAGGAATTGACATGTGATCACGAGGATGACATGCGGGAAAAGTATCCACATTTCTTCTTGCGAGGTATGCCTGAATTTTGGGGGGAAAATTCCCTCATAAGGGGGGAGTATGTAACAACCCTCACGTTTAATAGCATATTTTATATTTATTTACTATGTGTAGTAATTAATTACAAAATGATAGATGTTGAGTAAATATTAATTTAATATGAGAAAGGTTAATATTTACTGAAATGTTGTATGATTACCTGATGAGTAGGTAAAAATATCCATGTGGTGATTTATGGTGTCATAAGATATAAAATGACATTTTGGTTTAATGAGAAACCGGAACTTAAAATGAGTTATAAAATTTTCAAATGATAATTTGGAGGGTGTAGTTAGTCCCGGCAGGTGCGAGACAGTCAAAATAAGTGCCATATTGTATTTTGGCATTTCGGACACTTTTGACTGGTTATAGCTTAAATGTGTAGTGCGGATCATTTTATCACGTATTAGTCATTAAAGTTGGACATTTTAGACTAGTGGTCCAATTTAGTCTTGCTAACCTCATTATTTTCCTCATTTTCTCTTAACACACGATTGTTAACCTAGAGAGAGAAAGGAGAAAGTAGAGAGCTTTGGAGAAAAGAGAGATTGGAGCTTGAATCTTGCTTTCATCTTCCTCAAATCTGATTTTCTACATCAAGGCAAGTAATCTACTTGCTATTTTATGATTTAAGGAGAATAATTAGTTGTGATAGTTATGAATTTGTTGTGTTTAATCATTTTAGGGTTTTGTTGGATTTATGGGTATTAACCCTTGGAAATTGATTTGGATGATTAATATTGTAAATGATGGTATTTAGACATATTTGTGGTGTATTAGTTCCATTAAATGATATGGGCTTTGATTGTTGGAAGAAGAATTAGGGAGGCTAGGTCTGCTATGACCGGTTGACCGCGGTTATCAGACCGGTCGACCGGGCCTTCGGGAGGGGGCACACTGCTTTCTTTCAAAGGCATAGATGTTGAGGCATGGTCGACCGTGTCCCCCTTATCGGTCGATCGGCTCTGCCGAAGTGAGCTTTCTATTTTTCTTCTTAGGCAAAAACTTGAGACGCGATCGACCGCGGTCTTGGGACCGGTCGACCGGTCCCCTGTTTTCTTCCCAAAATTTTACTTTTGCTTTTAAATCTTTTCTTTTCATAGGGACTTAGGAACCTTCTTGAATGAAGTAAACTTTGGCTTTTAGAGTCCTAGTTGAGTCTGGTTGTCACCCTAGAGTGGAATATATTTCACCTGGGGTTAAGTCCAAAAGGGGAGGGGGGGGGGGGTTCCAAAGTGATGTTTAGGCATCACACTTTTGGTTACTTATTAATAGGAGGATAGGGGTTTTAGGCCCATGTTTGGAAGACTTAAGGGCTTATCAAAAACTTAATGAATTTTGGGGACTTGTAGGATCATAATGATCATTTGGAGATTTAGTCGGGACTTGTAATTTGAGGAATTTTAATGACGATATTCGAGGGGAATTATGTTCGTATAATATGAACCCAAATGCCTAATGATGATAGGTTCAAATAAAATGAACCCAGTTGTTTAATGATGATAGGTTCGAATAAAAAGAACCAAACACATGGATATTTGAAATGGAATTTGGTAATGGTAATTGAAAACGAAAATGAGATTAAAATGGTAAATGTTAATTTACTGATACACACCTCTCTAA
The DNA here is from genome assembly GCA_949130495.1 of Sambucus nigra. Taxonomy (NCBI): domain Eukaryota; kingdom Viridiplantae; phylum Streptophyta; class Magnoliopsida; order Dipsacales; family Adoxaceae; genus Sambucus; species Sambucus nigra. Next base: position 171,492,802 of record OX422219.1, read on the forward strand.
ATGACATCATAAGGGAAGTTCGCGTGCTTGGTGATGCCCCTTGGCTAGTGAATGCAGGGTGGATATAGTCCTAGGCCATATGTGGCGTTTTTACATGTTTTCTGCGCTGGTTAGGGGATTCCGGGTGTGGTCCTGACTTTCCCGCAGGCATATGGACGCTTCCCGACGTTGCGTTATGATCCCAGGTTGTCTTGTATAGATAGGCCCTAGAAGATGATGGTCATTTAGGGGCGCGCCCAGTGGGGAAACTCGGAGGTGCGGTCTTAGAATCGTTATATGTAAATGAATATAACTTTTCTACATCAAGTGGGACTTGATGGATATATGCCATAAAGAGCATGATATGTTCCATAAAGAGCACGGGAATAAGATTAATGAGATATGTGCCATAAAGAGCACTTGATATTAATGGTATTCCTATTAAGGAATGGAAAGATGAAATGGTAAGATAATTAACTATGGAATTTAATAAATGGTTTTATTCCTATTAAGGAATACAAAAGGTAATGGAAATTTGATAAATGAGGAAAGGTTTTAAATTTAAGTTATTACTTTTCTTTCTTTTATATAAATGGCATTTCATTTCATCATTTAGTTAAATTGTAATGTAAATTTATCATCCTTATCATTCATGCATAACTGTTCATTTCTATCATGCTTTTTATTTCTTCTGGTGATTATATAGAACCCGGCCCTGACCGGTTTACTTTCCTTGTTGTGTATATGATTGTATCCGCTCAGGTGCTCCCCCACAAGGACGCCAGTTTTGATGTTCCCATTCCTTTGCTTTCGACGAGCTGTAAGATTTTGCGGGTTATTAGAGGACATTGTATTAGACGCTCTCATCTTTGTATTCTAGATATGATCGGGTCTTTTCATCGGGCGTGTGGCCCAAACATTTGTAATTGTTTAATGAATGTATTATATAAAAATATTTAAATTGTGGTACTTCGTTGTACGTTGTTGTGGATCGACAGCTTATTCGGTCCTTTTGTACACATTCGTCTTAGTTGTAATATACATATTCTTGTGGAAGTCCACTTGCTTATCAGATTAGGGTTGTTTAAATTTAATTTTCTTAACTGGTTTTAAAATTTTAAACTTTTGGCAACCCGTTTTCGGACTTATTGGGTGGTTTTCCCGTATACTAAATTTATATTTTCTGATGCTGAGGATGATATCCATCCATGATTCCTGTTACGTTTGAGTATCGGGCTGGCCACCCCTTATCTCGAATTGCGGGTTGTCACAGATTAGAACATTTTGTTGTTCTCCTTGTGATTTACTAACGGATGGTCATGTATTAACCATCATATATATAAATAATACAAAAGATATAATGATGTTAGAGTAACCAAACAGACTTTTATATTAATATCACATATAATTTTACATTGGGATATGATAGAGTTAACACTTGTTGTAAGAAAACAATACACACTAGAAGTTAATTTTTACAACTCTTATTAGCACAAACGGTTGGTTGGGTCTACTATGCCTAGTTAGTAATATGGTGATCATTTCTTCGCGCACACACACAAATCTAAAAAAAGATATTTTATCCTTCATATGTTTATTTATTTACATCCATATCCCTTTCCTAGTTTACTTTAGGTGTAATGGGGTACGATGTTTTCAAGTTCAGGTCCTGGGTTAAAAGGGTCGAAGTTAGTAGAGGTAGTGCCAAAGGTAGTGGAAGTAAAACATATGGTGTTGGATGAAATAAGGTCATAATTGATTGGGGAATCTGTGTGAGTAACGATGAGTTCTTATGGTGGAACCATGTTTAAACTTAGATGAATGGCTTGTGAGAACATGTCGGGATCTTTGGAATATATCTTGGCTGGTTTCGTGGATTTTTCTTCTCCCATTATGTGACAAATTATCAAACTATGTTTGATACCTGTAGTAGTGATAACCCAATCCCGATCGATGCTTTAAATTGTCTTCCACAACTTGGCATATCCCTCATCTCTGATTGTTTATTCAAATTTTTCATGCATCGAGTTGCGTATGTCTATGTAAATCTTGTCCTAAATATTCATGTAAGAAAGACATAATTAGTTACATAATGTAACAAAGAAGGTTTTAATAATTAATATGCTTATTCTAATTCTCGTATAGGCACAAAATCTCCTAAGTCCCACGTAGGCATAAAACCTGATGCTCACTTTGATACCATGTTGTCACACCCGATGTTCTGTATATTGTAATGGAAATAAAATAAAAATAAAATTTCAAGTGCAAAGGAAATATAACTTTATTTAGGTGAATGTATATCATCTTATTACATAACTCGGTGTATTTATAAAGTAGAATATAAAGGGTATCTAGAAGTCTTTATAAACTAGAAACAAAAGGGGAACTAATAAGGTCACATAAGCTAGTAGGTTATGGTGAAAATGTTCGAGTTGGTGCTACCATCTTTACTAGTTACCTCCGACACATCCGTAACCGAAACAATTTTCCTTGACAACCTATAATAAAAATCCATTGGGGCTGGTGGTATTTCTCCTACTTCGAGTTAATTTTTCATTACAAAGGAAACGAATAAGCAAAACTTTGCTAAGTTGATTATTTAATTTCTATAACAATTGTATAAATAGATTTTTCTAGATAGCATTACTAACAATGAAGTACAGGTAATAAATCATAGTTTATGGTAAATTGAACAAAATGTGATATCAATAGTAATGAAACGGGGCATACGGGGGTTTGTTAATATTGGTAAAAATAGTATGGTAATTATAATTGGATAAGCTTTTATGATTCATAAATACATGGTTAAGATTATAACAGGATAACTCATAATTATCGGTTATAGAGGCTTCAACTATATATCAATACTCTTATAATAACATCCAAAACCTTTGAATAAAATTGATCCAAAACGTTTGGCGATATAATCAATACAAAATCATTGTAGATAATCTAACAATGCTAAGACCAAACTCCAATGACCGACATCCATACGGTAAGAAAAAACTAGGCACTCCATTCCTGAGTCCTAAAGGCCAAATAACACTTTCGTAGGTATGTCAGAAGTCTATCCCCATAATTATAATGTATGCTGCTGGGTATAAATAAAATCCCAGGCTGCATAAAATTATCGGGATAGGGTTTATTTTAATCAAGATTGAATCAATATTCATTTTATTTATGAACTATGCAAAAGAGTTCACAAATGAGAACAAAAGTACAGGGGCTATCACATAGTGATATAAATAAATACATTAATTCAATGGTGCAAACTTGAATATAATATTGAAATTGAATAACCTATTTTTCAACTTTGGGTTAATTATAACTATGCTTCATTCTTACGAGGGTAAATCGGGTATTCTGAAATTATGGAAATCATAAATGTTTAAAAACTAAATTTGGGGTTAAACTGAGTAGGAAAGTAAAAAATGAAATTTTAAGTAAATTTTGTGTCAAAATAAATTTTTTTTGAAGTGTAAACTTTAGTTTCGGGGATAAATATGTAATTATGAAAAGTTAAGTTTTTCTTTAGTTTTTCTCATTTCCATTTATTTTGGAGATTGGTGACAGAGATATTTTTGTTGTATTTATGAAAAAAAGACCTGGATTTTAAGTCTGGGGTTGTTTTGAAATAGTTAAAAAATCCAAGGGTTTGAGTGGAAATTTAAAGTTTAGTTTTTTCATTCCATAAAACTATTTTCTCAAGAAACTGTTTTCTGTGAAACAAAACAAGGTGATGTAATATACTATTTTGACAAAAAATAAAATATTTTTTTTGGATAAATCACTACACCAAAATGGTCAAATTTTCACCCTTTAACCGGCCACCCTTGTCACGGTCATTAACCGTGACAAAAAACATGCATTTTTTTATAACAGTCAATGACCGTGACAAGACCTTGTCACGCTCAATGACCGTGAAAAGTCCGTGACAACTCTACTTGTCACGGACTTATCACGGTCATTGACTGTGACAATCATATAAAGTTTCCACGATCAATGACTGTGACATGTCTGTGACAATTTTGTCAGTAAAAAAACCCTCCCTCTTATTTTTTCCCATCGATTCTCATTCCCTCCTCTTCTCTCTCTCTCTCTCTCTAGGGACTGCACACAATGTCTCTACAACTTTGGTACATTTTCTCTCTCTATTTCTCCTCCATTTATGTATATGTGTATGTATATATGCATGTGGGAGGGGGGGGGGGGGGGGAGGGGGAGGGGAGGGGGCAGGGCTGGGGGAAGGGGAGGGGTGTTTGTGCGCGCGCGTGTGTGTATATATATATGTATGTGTTTGTGTGTGTATATATGTGTGTGTATGTGTATATGTGAATGTGTGTGTATGGGCGTGTGTATATGTGTGTGTGTATGTGGTGGGTAGCGACAGTGGGGGAGGGGGTGGGGGGAGGGGGGTTGTGTGTTTATATGTGTGTGTGTGTGTGTTTAATTAAATTTTTATTGGTTTATTAGATATTGCCCTTCATATTGTAGTCCCCCTTGTAAAAGAATTGATTGATTTAATATTGATCGGTTGTTAATTTTTTTTATAAATTAATAATTAGTGCCCCTTTCATATGCATGTATGATTTCCCCTCATTGTAAATTAGTAAATTAATAATTGTATACTTTAATGGTTAGTTTAATTGATGAAAATAATTAATTGAGTAGATGAATTAGAAGGAGTACGGGATACACATTTTTTGTTGCCATTGCGGTTGAATTATAATGGATCGATGTTGGGTTGGTTAATTTTAAAAGTGGCATGACCACTGGATTGTTGCCCATATGAGAGTGGGATTTTTCAACTTTTTTTGAAAACTACTTTGTATAACGAACAATATATATATTATGATAATTAAAAAATATTTGAAATTACATATAGTGCGCATGGATACTAGAATTCTAGTTCTTATGCGTACGCATTCAATAGCCCTTAGACCCATTCGAGAGCCATTACCCCGGTAATCAGATCTCTCAAATTGTCCCATTTGGACAGTTTGGGACTGCATAATTTCTATATAATAATATTCTTAGTGGTTTAAAATTGTTACTTTTGAAGGAAGTTCTGCAGTCTTATCCTAATGTTCTTTGGGTACATACTGGATTGACAAGTGTGACTGTTATTTCAATTGATCAATTGAAATAACACTCACACTTGCCAATCTACGTCGTGTACTTGGAGAACTACAGGGATATCTACCGAATGTTTCTCAAATCGTAACAATGTGTATGAGCTGTTAAGTATATTGCAGAAATATACGGTCTTGAATGGGATAGGACCCCTCACCCTTTAGAGGAGATGGAGGAAATATGAATTTCTATTATAAATTTAATTTGAATTTGAAATTTAAAAATCGAATATAAATAAGACATAATTAAATGAAACATACTATAAATCTAATTTTTGTTTTTACTAATGCATGAATATAGGCTTCTTACCTTTAATAGGTGATTAGTTGTGGTAGCTGTGATGGGATATTTGAAATACAAAGAGTGGATGGGTGAGACAAACACAATGGTGGATGTGTTTCGCACAAGTGCTAATGAATTTGTGAAATACGCAAAAAGATGTCATAATTATGAAGAGTTTTCGTGTCCGTGTGCTAGGTGTAAGAATGGTAAGGTGTTTGAGTGAAAAACACTTGAACTACATTTGTTAAGATCGGGTATGCAAGATAATTATCGATTTTGGAGTTTTGACGGTGAATTTAAAGTTCCTTTTGTCCCCGAACAACCTTCAACAAGTAGGATAGATGTATAAGGGGACGACATAGATCATAATATGTTAGAGGATTTAGTTGATGATGCACATGGAGTTTCTGAAGCAGAGGAGAATGAGGCTACTGATGATGTACAAGGTTCAAGTGTTCGTGAAGATATCACAATAATCCTTTACCATAGCTACCAAAGTTTAAAATTTAAGGCGACCCAATCGGTATACACTGGCTGTGAGAAATATCAAACAACTTTACATGCCATGGTTGGTTTGCACAGTTTGAAGACACAGTACGATTTGGCTGACAATAGCGTGACATGAATTATGTAATGGGTGAAGGGATTACTACCCAAGGAGAATACGCTTCCAAATAGCTATTTTATTATGAAGAACAGTTTGAAAGGTTTGTGAATGAAGTATAAATCGATTCATGCTTGTGTGTGTGACTTCATACTATACCGAAAGGAGTATGAAAATCTTGATCGTTGTCTGGTATGCGATGAATCTAGATATATCCAATCTACTGGTAAGGAAGGCACAAGCTCAAAACTGCCTAAAAAAGTGTTGAAATATTTTCCAGTTGGGCCTAGATTAAAGAGATTTTTCACAATACCATGGATAGCGGAGGCAATGACTTGGTATGCTTGAGAAGAAGTAGGGAGTAATCTCATGCGTCATCCTATTGATTCTACAGCTTGGAGGAGGATGAATTATGAGTATCCCGATTTTGCTCGAGAACAGAGCAACATTCATTTGGCTATATCAACATATGGTTTCAATCCATTTGGAAATCTAAGCAGCAATCAGAGTGTATGACCAGTGATCCTATCCCCACTCAACCTCCCTCCTTCACAGTGTATGAGACCTGAATTTTCGATGATGTCTTTATTGATACCTGGGCCAAAGGCACCAAGTGATGACATCGACGTCTACCTGGCTCCTTTGGTAGAAGAATTAAAAGAGTTGTGGGTAGAGGGTGTGCAATCATTTGACTCTTTTAGAAATAAAGAGTTTACGCTAAAAGATATGTTGATGTGGGCAATTCATGATTTTCTAGCTTATGGGACATCATCTGGTTGTGTAGTATATGGTTATTTTGGGTGTCCAATTTGTGGAGAGGAGACTGAATCTCTTCATTTATCCTTTGGCTAAAAAAATATATACCATTTCCATAGGAGTTTTTTGCCTCCATCTTATAGTTTCAGATTTGAGAAAGGTTCTGATTTTTTATTGGGCGGGGTTGAACATAGGCTACCGCCTAGAAAACTTTCAGGTTCAGAAATTGAAAGTAAATCTTCTGAATGTGGCCCTAATATTCCAGGTAAGAATCCAAAATTTAAGAATTTCAAGCGTAAGAAGACCCTAACTGGGAATGAAAATAAGACAAGGAAGGCATGGTCTAGGAGGTCAATTTTATTTGACTTGGCTTATTGGAAGAATAACCCGGTGCACCATGTATTGGATGTGATACATGCAGAGAAGAATTTCGTTGAACATATTATGGGAACTTGCCTTGGGGGGAGTCGTTCGAAGGATGGATAAAATGAATGAAAATACCTTAAATCGTTGAAACTTAAGCAACAACTATGGTTGAAAGAAGATAGTAGGGGAAGGACAATAATTCCCCCTGGTGCATTTACTTTGACGAGTGGGGAAGGGAAGGGGCTTTTAGACACAATATATAATTTGAAGGGCCCATCTAATTTTTCATCCAACTTGAAAAGGATTGTGAATTATGCTACTCTTGATTTACATAAGTGTAAGTCCCACGATTGGCATGTGATCATGCAATTGGTTCCTCTATTGTTTAATCACTGCTTCTCCAAGCACAAGGATTTTCAGAGGGCTATTATGAAAATTAGTATTACCTTATCACTCTTGTGTGAGAAGGTAGTCAATCAAGAACACATAGTGGCCACAAAATTGGCGGTGACCGAAGCGATTTGTGTGTTGGAGAAGTACTTTCCCCCAGCATTCTTTGACATAAGTGTTCACTTGTTGATACATCTATGTGACGAGGCACTTCTTTGTGATACAGTTAGATATCGGTGGATGTATCCGTTTCAAAGATTGATGAAAGTTTTTAAAGATTACGTCAAGAATACGGGATACATTGCTGGATCAATTGCAGAGGAATACATCATCGTGGATTCATCAATATATACTCGGGAATATATGCCTGACTCGACCAACGTTGATGACACAAATGAGTTCTTCGATGATGGTGGTCATTTGATGGGAAAAGGAGTGAAATTAACGAGTTTGCAACATGAACAAGTAGGTAATTATCTATTTTACACACACGAAGATGTCCAAGAATGGAAAAAGTAAGTTTAATTTATTTTTAATGTTTAACATTATTTTAGAATATTCTAGATTATTTTATACATGATTAATTTCGTAATATGCAGAAAATATGAAGCCTGTGAGAACAATAAAAGACGAAAAACAATGGTACAATCAAACAACGAATTTAGGCTGTGGTTGTCACAAGAGGTAATTATAATCAAAATGGTCATTATATAACGTTACATTACACTCAAAATTTACAACCCATCTAATTAATTTATCTATATTCTCAGCTCTTAAAGACAGGTGATGTGACATCAAGGCTTGCTCATCTAACCATTGGACCCTTGTTCGTGGTACAAGAGTATAAAAAGTATCGATTGAACGGTTATGTATTCGGCGCAAAAGTGTATGAGGAAAGTACAAATGTACAGAACTCGAGCATTTCATACAAGGATCTTACTTTCTTTGGAGCGAGCGCAAAAGATAAAAACCTCATTGAAGCTGAAATGACTTATTATGGTGTAATTCGAAATATATTTGAATTGGATTATATAACCTTCAAAGAGGTTGCATTTTACTGTGACTGGGTAAGAGTTGAGGATAAAAAGGCTTATAAAGTTGATCCTGTCACCAATTTGATCATGGTTGACTTGTCCAAGTTGAAGAGCAACAACCACGTGAGCGATGAGTCGTTTGTTTGTGCATTTCAAAAGGTTAACCAAGTGTTTTACTCAGAGTATATCAACAACGAGACGTGGTCAATTGTCCTACATGCACCAAAGCATCTAAATAGTAGTGTGGATGACTTGGCTACGCCTACCGAAATCCATTTTTGATGATGACCTGAATTTGAAACAATTTTTCAATTTGTAATAAATATTCCAATTTGTACTTTATCAATCCATTTTTAATGCTTTTAACTGATTCGCACTTTATCATTTCCACTTTTGTGTATTGTGCGTGTGTGTGGGCAGTAGGGGTGGGGGTGGGGATGTTTTGGATTTTTAGCAATTGTGCATATTATGAGCTACATGATGTTGTTTTGGAATTCATATTGAGGTGTTAAACAGTAACAATTCATTTGAATTTCTAGTAATTGTACATATTTACATGTATTCTTCTAATTCATTTTGATTTGTACTAATAACAACATTTATTTACAGAAAATGTCTCCTTCAGGTATTAAGGCGAGGATGACGACGCTGATTATGATGATGTTTTTTGGGCTCGGTGGTAGCGGAGGCAACGATGGCTCCTCGGGCCCTAAGCTCCCCAAATATGGAAAACTGGGGATGACCATCGAGAACAAAACAGGGCTATTAGCGAGATCCCTCGAGCTGGTAAAGAAGATCATCGTCCTGGGGTACATTAGTTGGAGGGAGGTTCCAAATGAGCTCAAGTTGGCTATTTGAGTGACACTACAGGTAATGTATTCATATTTATATTTATATGAATATTTCAATTTCAATTTCATTTTATATTTATATTTATTCGCAACTAACATTGTATTTGTTGGACAAGAACAATTCATCCTGGATCCAAAGCTAAGGGATTCAGTCTTGGAGCAGTTGAGGTAGAAACACAAGACGTGGAAGAAAAATATGCGGACTGGGTACTTTGGGAAGACCCGAGAGTTCGCTATCCGAATGCGTGAATCCGTCCCGCCGAAGGAGCTGATCTCATTGGCACAATGGCAAAACTTCATTGACAATGAGATCGAGGAGAGACAATTGTCATCTCGCCAATTAGGGAGGGAAGATCGAGCAAAAATGACGGACGTGAACTACTCCGGCTAGACATCTTACGCCGAGGTGGAGCATAGGATGATGGTAAGATTTATTTTTTCTATAACTACATAAATATATTATTTTGCAGGGCCGATACTGATTTTTCTTTATTTTATTTCAGGGGACATGGACTGGCCCTGGGGGTAGGCCACATAGGGTCGATACTTATGTGGCTATTCGAACGAAGAAGGGGAAGGATAAGGAGGTGTCCTCGAGCATCGCGGCCATGACTATAAGTAATCTGACAGTTTACTTTTTATTAATTACTTTATAATTTTTTTATTTACTTATTTTACTAATCATGTGCTTTTTGTCGTTTTAGGCAAAGCTTAAGGAAGTGCATGAGTGGTAGTCTGATGCCGACAAGGCATCTTTGTCCATAGATGCACTCAACCAAGTTCTTGGCTCTCATAATAAGGGGAGGACAAGGGTTATCGGATTGGAGACGAGCGACACTGGGTTGGCTTGAATGGTGGACTCGTATGACACGAAGTTATCCCATTTGGAGGCGACGGTCCAAGATATGTTCTCATTCATGAAGAATTCATTGGGCAAAAAATGTAAGGGGAAAGGGAAGGAAAAGGTGGTGGAGGAGGAGGTGCAGGAGGATGAGGATGTGGACCTCGCTGCTTCATCTCCAACACGAGCGGACTTTGATGATCCACTCCCCTATTTGGCTCCCTTCGACCGACCGATGTGGACTCTTGGTTGGCCCAGCGTGTTTTTACTAGACATATTTAATGGCCATAGGATAGGGCAGGGGTTGAGGGACCCGAATAACGTCCAGGTTATGCCAGTTCATGGACATTAGCTTCAAGACATCGAGTCCAAGGTGCTCATCACGCATGTGATACCCGAAAGGATAACTCCCCCTTGTGGTTGTGCGAATAATGCGGCACGATCTATATTGTTGGGTGTGTCAATTCATATATCGTGTGGCCTACTCACCTCCTCAGAGATAACCTTACCCCAGATATGTAGTGACATTATTTGAATTGAATTTTTTTAAGTTGTTACATTTGAATTATATTTGGATTATATCGTGATGCATATTGTTTTGAATGTATATTTGCATTATCTCTACTTTGTTTGGATATATGATGTTTAAACAGGTACAACTTTGCTATAACATGTACAAATATACTGCTGGGTAGTGGCAGTGGCCATAATGCCCAACATATTTTTTTTAAATTCTGCCCAGAATTATCACGGTCATTGACCGTGATAATTTTTTTATTAAAAGTCACGGGCTTATCACTGTCATAAATCGTAAAAATACTTTTCACGGCCATAGACCATGACATAACCATGACAATTCTAATGAACTTGTCACGGTCAATGACCGTGACATGTCTGTGACAACAATAGTTGTCACCCCCAGAATTATCACAGTCATTGACCTTGACAAATCCAACTTGACAAGGTCAATGACCGTGACAATTCGGTAGGTTTGGTGAGTGAAATCTCAGAATTTTCTGATTGGAGATGTGCCCTCACGTGCTGGCTCAAATCCCATACACGCTTGGGTTTGACTCCAGTCGTGCACGTGTATTACACTTCATCTTCTACCTTCATTTTATTGACTTTAGAGTTTGAGAACTTGGATCTCAAATTCCAATAGTTCTAAAATCCTATTTAGGTTGATTCCTGAATGAAAATTTCCTAGTTTTTTAGAGGAATACTATCATATTGGTTTCCCGCTTTGAGGTTAACTGCTTCACCTATTAATTTTCTATAAAAATGACATAAGTTGGACTTTAATATGCATGGCTTTAGGATATAGACCTAGCTACGACACGGTGATATTCGTGATCCAGGATCAAATTCGAGTTGAACTTGTTTGGTTTCAAAGATTTCGATTTACTATTGCTCCTAAGTTATGTTTATGAAATGTCTTGGTCCGTTAATTTCAAACTTTGATTTGGGGTATCAAAACTCATTTTTAATTGAATTAAGATATGCACTTAGGTTCCTTAGACTGAGAGCTTGAGTTCTCCCACCATGAAACTGGTTTAAAGTCAGGAGTACGGGTTCCACCATTAAGGGTCAGGGTGTAATGGAGGTTTCTAATATTTAATATTTTTAGTGCATTTCCTATGTTATAACTTCCATGTAAACTCATATTTGAGACCTATAAATGCCCAAAAATGTAAAAAACTAAAAAAAATAGGAAAGATACATAAATTCATTAAGATACCAAAATTCTTTTTTTCTTTGTGTTTTCACTTAGGTGAAGTACATTTTTCAATGACGAGGGAGGGTTTTATACTACTGGGAGAGGTGAGGATATTACTGGAAAAAGGATGTAGAGTTTATAATGGTTTTGTAAGGTTTAAACTTGGTACCATGTGGGATGACATGGATACCATGTGTTTTCCTTATGATATAACTTCTCAGCTCGCATCCATCTTTCCAAATAGTTCATGGGTAATGTGCAAATAGTTTTTGTTTTGATGTTGGTCGTTGGACATGATGTAAGATAAATTTAAGGATTTTATGTACTTCTTTGAATGTTTAAGGGGTAAATGTGTAATTTGTCAAACATGTTAGGATGGTTTATGTAATTATTGCAAAATAAAAGTCCTGTAATTAAGTTTTCTGTTTAAGTTTAGTTATAAAGGTATGGTATGGTTTAAATAATAAGCCAACTTCTGGACCTCAGTAGTCTTATTCAACTCTGACATAGTGGGTTCGAAAATGGTTGCAAAAGATATGAAATTTTTAATTCCTCAAATAAATGTTAACCTGAGTACTAAAGGAAAATTAAATAAAACTCCTACTTACCTACTACTGGAGGGGTGTACCAAAAGGTAGGGCAACCGATGGGCTCAACAAGGTCTTGGTGCCCCAAGCTCCCCCAGTAAAGAAAAACATTTACTTACAATTTTGGTCGGTATTATGCTTGTCCTTAGAAAAGTCCAACACATTGGGCTTAGGAGCTAAATACTTCAGACCCTTGTCATGTGCCTTACTTTTCTCTTGGACCTTACATAATTTGAAGAACTTGATCTACTAGATGTCGCACTTGCCTCTGCTACAATCCCCAAAGGCTAAGATTGTGGCAATTAGACGTCTCTATGACCTGGCCACTAATTTAGTAAGGGTTATCCCAATATCTTTCGGAATCCTCATCACTGACAAGGGCAATGGGAATCCATCCTCATATTGAAGTAAACACACATTAAAGCACACGTGATGAGCCAATATTAAGCAAGCCCTCTGTTCAGGCCTAGGATCCCTCAAAATGACATTTTCAAGAATTTCATAATATTTCTAAATCACCACCAAATCCTTATCTATAATTCATGAAGAAATATGAGTCCCACCTGCAAAGTCACACTATGCCAAATCCTGCGCATGGTTCCAAATTTGGGCCATGACCATTGAACATGGATCATAGATTTGGTCTGTGACCATATCGGGTGTGATTAATGTTGGTGGTCATGGCCCAAGTCCCTGACCAGCATCATTGGTCACGGCCCATGATGGTCATGGCCCAAGTCCATGGCCCAATCATTTGTGCCCACGAAACCTGGTCACGGACTTGGGTCGTGACCACTTATTTTTTAAAATATAAATGGTCACAGCCCAAGTCTACGACCCAACACTTGTTCCCATAAAATATGGTCACGGACTTGGGCCGTGACCACTTAATTTTTAAAATAAAAGATGGCCATGGCCTAAATTCGTGACCAACCATTTGTTACCACGAAACCTAGCCACATACTTGAGCTGTGAACACTTAATTTTTAAATTATTAATGGTGATGACCCAAGTCAGTGAACCAAAAATTTTTGTCCACAATAATGATCATGAATGTGGGGTGTGATAATTTTTATATTAAAAATTAAATAATGATGGTCCAAATCGGTTACCATTTTTAATCATAATAATAATAATAATAATAATAATAACAATAATAATAATAATATTAATAATAATAATATTCATCAATTTTTTCTCAAATCGAAAGTTCCGTGATTATGCGGTCGGTTCTTGCGAGTTACATTGGTCCCGGGCGAAGTGTTTGTGCCTCTCATGGGGCCATTTTGTAGATGTTTTACATTTTCACCATTTGATGACATGTTTTTAAGACCAAGTCGAATAGGTTTCAAATTTTCATCTTGCTCTCAAACCGGGAGTCCCATAAGTACGCGGCCAGTTCCTGTGGGTTACATTGGCCCCGTGTGAGGTGTTTGTGCCTCTTATGAGGCTGTTTTGTGGATGTTTTACATCTTCACCGTTTGATGATATATTTTTAAGCCTAACTCTTAAAATTTGTAAATTTTTGTCGTACTCTAAAATAGGGAGTCCTATGAGTACATGGACGGTTGATACGAGTTATATTGGTCATGTGCAAGGTGTTCGTGCTTCTCAAGGGACTTTTTATGGCGATTTTACATTTTCACCCTTTGACGACATGTTTTTAAGGCTAAGTCTAAAAATTTGCAAATTTTCATCATGATCTCAAATCGGGAGTCCCGTAAGTATGCAGACAGTTCTTGCGGGTTACATTAGTTCCGGGCGAGGTGTTCCTGCCTATCACGGGGTCATTTTGTGGAAGTTTTACATTTTTTCCCTCTAACAAACAAGTTTTTAACCTTGAGTATAAAAATTTCCAAATTTTTGCCGTGCTCTTAAACCGACCGTCCTGTGGGTATGTGGTCAATTCTTACAGGTTAAATTGGTCTCGTGCGAGGTGTCCGTGCCTCTGACGAGGCTACTTTACCTTTTCACCCATTGACAACATGTTTTTAAGCTTATGTCTAAAAGTTTGTAAATTCCATGCTCTCAATTCGAGAGTCCCATGAGTACACGGTCGACTCCTACGGGTTACATTTGTTCCATGCGAGATGTCTGTGCCTCTCTCGGGTCTATATTATGGATGTCTTATGTTTTTACCCATTGACGACATGTTTTTAAGCCTATGTCTAGCAGTTTGCAAGTTTTCATCGTGCACTCTAACTGGGAATCCTGTGAACATGAGGTCGGTTCTTACAGGTTACATATGTCCCATGCGAGGTGCTTGTGCATCTCACAGGGCCGTTTTGTGGTTGATTTTCATTTTCACCCTTTGATGGCATGTTTTTAACCCTAAGTATAAAAGTTTCCTAATTTTCATCGTGCTCTCAAATCGAGAGTCCCGTGAGTATGCGATCGGTTCGTGTGGACTACATTGGTCCGGTGAGAGATGTGCGTACCTCTCACAGGGCCTTTTTGTGATTATTTTACATTTTCACCCTTTGACGACATGTTTTTAAGACGAACTCTAACAGTCTAAAAATTTTCATCATGTTCTCAAATCTAGAGTATGCGGTCGGTTCCTGTAGGATACATTGGTACCGTGAGAGGTTCTTATGCCTCTCACAGGGCCAGTTTGTGGTTATTTTACTTTTTTACCCTTTGACGACATTTTTAAACCTAAGTCATGCTTTCAAACCGAGATTCACGTGAGTATGCAGTCGATTCCAGCATGTTACATTGGTCCTGTGCGACGTGCTCATGTCCAACATGGGGCCGTTTTGTGGTTGTTTTAAGTTTTAACCCTTTGACGACATGTTTTTAAGATAAAGTCTAACTGTTTGTAAATTTTCATCGTGCTATAAAAAGGGGAGTCCCCTGAGTACGCCATTAGTTTCTGCGGGTTACATTGGTCCCGTGTGAGGTGTATGTGCCTCTCACATGGCCGTTTTATGGCTGTTATACATTTTCACCCTTTGACGGCATGTTTTTACGCCTAAGTCGAACAGTTTGCAAATTTTCATCATGCTCTAAATTAGTGAGTCTCGTGAGTACGCGACCAGTTCCTTTAGGTTACATTGGTTATGGGCATGGCGTTTGGGCATCTCACGGGGCCGTTTCGTGGTTATTTTATGATTTCACCATTTGAGAGCATGCTTTTAAGCCTAAGCCTAATAGTTTGCAAATTTTCATCCTGCTCTCAAATTTTGAGTCCCGTGAGCACACATTCGGTTCTTACGAGTTATATTGCTCCCGTGCGAGGTGTAAGTGACTCTCACGGGGCCATTTTGTGGTGGTTTTTTGGTTTTACCCTTTGATGGGATGTTTTTAAGCCTTAGTCTAACAGTTTCCATATCTTTTTCATGCTCTCAAATTAGCAGTCCCGAGAGTACGCGGTTGGTTTGTACGGGTTACATTCATCCCTTGTGAGGGGTTTATGCATCTCACGGGCCTATTTTGTGGCTGTTTTACATTTTCACCCTTCGACAACATGTTTTTCAACCTAAGGGTCCGTTTGATTCAAAAGTGGAGATGGCAAATTTTTCCATGGGTAAAATTTGCCTTGCCATGGCAAATTTTACCTAGTTTTTTCAAACAAAGCTATCAAACAACAATTAGGCGAAATTAATGTCAATCCAATTAGTTTATTTAAATATTTTATAAATAGTTTTTAAACAATTTTTAAAACATTTCTAAAACAGTTTTTTTTTTTTTATAAAACAGTTTTTTAAAATAATTTTTACAATATTCGAAACAGTTTTTAAATTTTTCAAAACAATTTAAAACCTTTTAAAATAGTGTTTTTAATAGTTTTAGAACAAGAGTTTAATAAATTATTTTTCTAAAACCATTTTTAAAACAGTTTTTAACACTTTTAAAACATTTTAAAAACATTTTGCAACATTTTTTATAAAACAACATTTTTTTATAACAGTTTTTAAAACAGTTTTAAAATAGTTTTTTTAAACATTTTAAAAATAGTTTTTATAAAATATTATTAAAATAGTTTTTAAAATAATTTTTGTTGTATTTTTTTACAACATTTTTATTTTTTACAATATTCGAAATAGTTTTCTTAATTATTGAAAATAGTTTCTAAAAATTTTAAAATAGTGTTTTAAACAATTTTAAAGAAGATTTTTTTAATAAAACAGTTTAAACAAATATTTTTTAAAACTGTTTTTAAAACGGTTTTTTCACAGTTTTAAAACATTTTTTTAAATAGTTTTTAAAACAATTTAAAAACATTTTTTTATAAAACAGTTTGTAAAATAATTTTTAAAATATTTTAGTATAAAAATATAAAAAAAACTTGTAAGAAATGCCAAATTATTTGGCAAATAATTCTTCCCCAAATAGCAAAGCAAAATTTGCCCACTTTTCATGCATTAGAGGTGGTGTACATAGGCAAATGGTTTGTAGGCAAATTTTGTTATCAAACAGACCAAAAAGTGGGAAATGTCATATTTGCCCACTGATTTGACATTTTCCATGGCAAATTTTTGAATCAAACGGACCCTAAGCCTAATAGTTTACAAATTTTCATTGTGATCTCAAATCGGGGGTCTCGTCAGTATGTTGTTGCTTCCAGCAACTTACATTGGTCTTGTGCGAGGCATTCATGCTACTCATGGGGAAATTTTATGGTTGTTTTACGGTTTACCCATTAACGACGTGTTTTTAATCCTAAGTATAACAGTTTGCAAATTTTCTTTATGCTCTCAAACTGGGAGTCCCGTGAGTATGTGATTAGTTCATGTGAATTACATTGGTCCCGTGCGATCTGTTCGTGCCTCTCACTAGGCCGTTTTGTGGGTATTTTACATTTCCCCCCTTTGGTGACATGGCTTTAGACTAAGTCAAACAATTTGCAAATTTCATTGTGTTCTTATACCGGGAGTCTCGTAAGTATGTGGTCGTTTCCTGCTGGTTACATTGGTCCCATACGAGGCGTTCGCGCCTCTCATAAGGCTGTTTTGTGGCTTTATTATGTTTTCACCCTTTCACGGCTTGTTTTTAATCCCAAGTCTAAAAGTTTGCAAATATTTGTCATGCTTTCAAATTAGGACTCTAGTGAGAACGTGACCAGTTTCGATGGATTACATTGTCCCGTGCGAGGTGTTCGTTCCTCTAACAGGTCCGTTTTGTGGCTATTTTATGTTTTCAACCGTTGATGACATGTTTCTAAGCCTAAGTCTAATATTTTGTAAATTTCATCATGCTCTCAAATCGGAAGTCCTCGGAGTACATTGTCAGTTCTTGTGGGCTACATTGGTCCCGTGCGAGGTATCCATGCCTCTTTGTGGCTATTTTGTGGTTGTTTTAAATTTTCACACTTTGACATCATGGTTTTAATCCTAAGTCTGACATTTTACAAATTTTTGTTGTTCTCTCAAACTGAGAGTCCCATGAGTACGCGGTCGATTCTCGTGAATTACAATGGTCCCATACGAGGTGTCTATGCCTATAACATGTCCGTTTTATCTATGTTTTACATTTCCAACCTTTGACAGCGTGCTTCTAAGCCTAAATCTAATAATTTGTGAAGTTTTGTTATGCTATCAAATTGGTAGTCCCGTGATAAGCGATTGGTTCCTGTGGGTTATATTGGTCCCGTGCGAGGTGTTTGTGCCTCTCACGAGGCTGCTTTATGTTTTCATCCTTTGATTGCATGTTTTTAAGCTTAAGTCTAACAGTTTGAAAATTTTGATCATGCTCTTAAACCGGGAGTCTCGTGAGTATGCGGTCAGTTCCTGCACATTACATTGGTCCCGTGCTAGGTGTTTGTGCCTCTCACGGGGTCGTTTTGTGGCTATTTTACATTTTCACCTTTTGACGAAATGTTTTTTAACGTAACTAACAGTTTGCAAATTTTTGTTCAGCTCTCAAATAGGGAGTCCTGTGTATATACAATTGATTCTCGTAGGTTACATTGGTCCCATGCGTGGTGTTCGTGCCTCTCTTGACACTGTTTTGTGGGTATTTTACGTTTTCACCCTTTGACGATATATTTTTAAGCCTAAGTCTAACAGTTTGAAAATTTCCATCATGATCTCAAATTAGGAGTCTCATGAGTTTGCAGTCGGTTCCTATGGGTTACATTGGTCCCCTGCGAGGTGTTCGTGTTTCTCAAGGGGACATTTTGTGATTGTTTTACATTTTCACCCTTTAACGACATGTTTTTAAGCCAAATTCTAGTTGTTTATAAATTTTTGTAGTGATCTCAAACCATAGTCTTGTGATACGCGGTTGTTTCCTATGGGTTACATTGGTCCCGTGCGAGGTGTCTGTGCCTCTCACGAGTTGTTTTATAGCTGTTTTATGTTTTCACCCTTTGACGACATGTTTTTAAGCTTAAGTCTAGGAGTTTGCAAATTTCATCATGCTCTTAAATCAGGAGTCCCGTGAGTACGCGATTGGTTCTTGCATGTTACATTGGTCTCGTGCTAGGTGTTTGTGCGTCTCACGAGGCCATTTTATGGTTGTTTTATATTTTCACCCTTTGACATCATGCTTTTAAGCGTAAGTCTAGCAGTTTGCAAATTTTTGTTGAGCTCTCAAATCGAGAGTCCCGTGAGTACGCGATCGATTCCTATGGGTTACATTTCCCATGCGTGGTGTTCGTGCCTCTCTCGGGGCCGTTTTGTGGCTATTTTATGTTTTCACTATTTGATGACATATTTTTAATCCTAAGTCTAACAGTTTGTAAATTTCCATCGTACTCTCTAATTGGGAGTCCCGTGAGTTTGTGATCGGTTCCTACGGGTTACATTGGTACCCTTTGAGGTGTTCGTGCCTCTCATGAGGCCGCTTTATGATTGTTTTATGTTCTCACCATTTAACGGTACGTTTTTAAGCCTAAGTCTAACAATTTATAATTTATCATCGTGCTGTCAAACCGGGGGTCCCATGAGTACGCGATCGGTTCCTCTAGGTTACATTGGTCTTGTGTGAGGTGTTTATGCCTCCAATGAGGCCCTTTGTTGGCTGTTTTAGGTTTTCACCCTTTGACAATATGTTTTTAAGCCTAAGTCTAATAGTTTATAAATTTTCATCGTGCTCTCAAACTGAGAGTCCCGTGAGTAGGAGGTCAATTCCTGTGGGTAAGATTACTCCCCTGTAAGGTGCGCGTGCCTATCACGGGCCAGTTTCGTGTCCGTTTTATGTTTTCACCCTTTGATGACATATTGGTAAGACTAAGTTTAATAGGTGGCACATTTTCATCGTGCTCTCAAATCAAGAGTCCCATGTGTACGCAATCATTTCCTGCTGGTTATAATGGTCCTATGTGAGGTGTTCGTGCCTCTACCGGGGAAGTTTTGGGGTGGTTTTATATTTTAACCCTTTAACAACATCTTTTAAAGCTTAAGTCTAACAATTTTCAAATTATTTTCATGTTGTCAAACTAAGAGTCCTGGGAGTACGCGGTCAGTTCCTGTGGATACCATTGGTCCCCTGTGTGGTGTATGTGCCTTTCACGGGGCCATTTTGTGTCAATTTTATGTTTTCACCCTTTGACAGTATATTTTAAAGCCTAAGTCCAACAATTTGTAAATTTTTATCGTGCTCTAAAATTGAGAGTACCGTGAGTACGTGGTCTGTTCTTGTGGGTAATATGGTCTTGTGCCAGGTGCTCGTGCCTCTTAGGGGCCGTTTTGTGGTTGTTTTACATTTTCTCCCTTTGACGGCATATTTTTAAGCCTAAGTCTAATAGTTGGAAAATTTTTGTGATTCTCTCAAACTGGGAGTCCTGTGAGTACGTGATCGATTTCCACGGGGTATAGTGCTCCCGTGGGAGGTGTTTGTGCCTCTCACGGGGTTGTTTTATGTCTGTTTTATAACTTCTCCCTTTTAGGTCATATTTTTGTGACAAAGTCTAACATATTGTAAATTTTCATCATGTTCTCAAATCGGGAGTCCCGTGATTATGCGGTCGGTTCTTGGGGGTTACATTGGTTCCGTGCGTGGTGTATGTGCCTCTTACGAGGCCATCTAATGCCTATTTTATGTTTTCACCATTTGATGGCATGTTTTTAAGCCTAAGTCTAGCAGTTTGCAAATTTTCGTTGTGCTCTCAAACTGGGAGTCTCGCGAGTACGCGATCGGTTCCTAGGGGTTACATTGTCCTGTGTGAGGTGTTCATGCCTCTCAGAGGCCCATTTTGTGGATGTTTTAGATTTTCACCCTTTGAGGGAATGTTTTTAATCCCAAGTCTAATAGTTTGAAATTTTTCATCGTGCTCTCAAATCACCGTTCCGTGAGTACGCGGTCAGTTCCTACGGGTTAAATTAGTCCTATACGAGGTAATCGTGTCTCTCACAGGGCAGTTTTATAGTCATTTTACATTTTCTCCATTTGATGGCATGTTTTAAGCCAAAGTCTAACAGTTTGCAAATTCTCATCGTGCTCTCTAACTGGGACTCTCGTGATCTGATGGACGATTCCCATGGGTTACATTGGTTCCCTACGAGGTGTTTGTGCCTCTCATAGGGCCATTTTGTGGCTTCTTTGCATTTTTACCATTTGACGGCATGTTTTTAAGCCTAAGTCTAACAGTTTGTAAATTTTCATCATGCTCTCACATCGGAAATCCCGTGAGTATGCGGTCAATTCCCATAGGTTGCATTAGTCCCATACGAGGTGTTCGTGCCTCTCATAGGGTTGTTTTATGACTATTTTACGTTTTATTCTTTTGAAGGCAATGCTTATAAGCATGTGTCTAACATTTTGCAAATTTTCGTCGTACTCTCAAACTATGAGTCCCATGAGTACGCGATCGGTTCCTGTAGGATACATTCGTACCTTGAGAGGTGTTTATACCTCTCATGGGGCTGTTTTGTGGCTGTTATATGTTATCACCCTTTAGCATCATGTTTTTAAGCATAAGTCTAACAGTTTGCAAATTTTGATCGTGCTCTTAAATCTGGAGTCCCGTGAGAATGCGTTCGGTTACTGTGGGTTATATTGGTTTCGTGCAATCAGTTACTGCGGGTTATATTGGTCCCGTGAGAGGTTCTTGAGCCTCTTATGGGGCCATTTTGTTGTTGTTTTATGTTTGCACCCATTGACGGCATGTTTTTAGGTCTACATATGATAATTTAAAATATTTCATCGTGCTATCAAATCAGGAGTCTTGTGAGTATGCGGTCAGTTCTTGCGGGTTACATTAATCCCGTACTAGGTGTTCATGCCTGTCCTGAGGTCCTTTTGTGGATTTTGTACATTTTAACACTTTGATGGCGTGTTTATAAGCCTAAGACTAACAGTTTGAAAATTTTTGTGGTACTCTCAAATCGGAAGTCATGTGAGTACGGAGTCGGTTCCTATGGGTTACATTGGTCCCGTGCGAGGTGTTTATGCCTATCATGGGGTTGTTTTGTGTTTGTTTCATATTTTCTCCCTCTAACGACAAGTTTTAAGGCCTAAGTCTAGCAATTTGGTAATTTTCATCGTGCTCTCAAAGCTAGGGTCTGATAAGTACGTAGTCGATTCTTGTGGGTTACATTCATCCCGTACGAGGTTTTTGTGTCTCTCACGGGGCTGTTTAATGGCTATTTTACGTTTTATCCCTTTTAAGGCATGATTTTAGGCCTAAGTCTAAAAATTTGTAAATTTTTGGCGTACTCTCGAATTAGGAGCCATGTGGGTTTGCGGTGGGTTCCTGCAGGTTACAATAGTCCCGTACGAGGTGTTCATGCCTCTCATGGGGTTGTTATGTGGATGGCTTACATTTTCACCCTTTGTTGACATGTTTTTAAGCGTAAGTCTAGTGGATTGCAAATTTTCATTATTCTCTCAAATCGAGAGCCTCGTGAGTATACGATCAGCACCTGCAGGTAACATTCGTCTCGTGCGAGGCGTTCGTGCCTCTCACAATGCTTTTTGTGGTTGTTTTATCTTTTCGCACTTTGACGACTTATTTTTAAGCCTATGTCAAACATTTTATAAATTTTCTTCGTGCTCTCAAACCAGGTGTCCTGTGAGTATATGATCAGTTTTTACAGGTTACATTGGTCCCGTGCAATGTGTTCATGCCTCTCACGGGGCCATTTTGTGGTTGTTTTTCATTTTTACCCTTTAATGGCATGTTTTTAAGCCTAAGTCTAACACTTTACAAATTTTTGTGGTGCTATCAAATAGGGAGTCCCGTGAGTGCGTCCTCGGTTACCGTGGGTTACTTTGGTCCCATACGAGTTGTCCGTGCCTCTCACGAGGTCGTTTTATGGTTGTTTTACGTTTTTACCCTATGGCGGCATGTTTTGAAGCCTAACTCTAATAGTTTGAAATTTTTCAAAGTGCTCTCAAATTAGGAGTCTCGTCAGTATGCGAGTGGTTCCTGCGAGCTACATTAGTCCCGTGTGAGGTGTTCGTCCATCTCATGGGGACAATTTTTAGTTATTTTATGGTTTCTTCCTTTGACGGTGTGTTTTTAGGCCTAAATCTAAATGTTTGCATATTTTCAGTGTGATCTCAAATCTGGAGTCTTGTGAGTACACGATAGGTTCTTGCGGGTTACATTAGTCCCTTGCGAGGTACCTGTTCCTCACATGGGGTCGTTTTAGAGCTATTTTACATTTTCACCCTTTCATGGCATGTTTTTAAGCCTAAGTTTAATAGTTTGCAAATTTTCTCCATCCTGTTAAATCAGGAGTTCTATGAGTACGCGGTTAATTCCTGTTTTCTTCCCTTGACGGTGTGTTTTTAGGCCTAAATCTAAATGTTTGCAAAATTTCATCATGATTTAAAACCGGGAGTCTTGTGACTACGCGATAGGTTCTTGCGGGTTACATTATTCCCTTGCGAGGTGTTCGTGCCTCACACGGGGTCTTTTTTTAGATATTTTAAATTTTCACACTTTGACGTCATGTTTTTAAGCCTAAGTGTAATAGTTTGAAAATTTTCTTCATCGTGTCAAATCGGGAGTCCCTTGAGTACGCGGTCGGTTCCTATAGGTTACATTAGTCCTGTGCGAGGTGTACAGGCCTCTCACAGAGCCCTTTTCTGGTTGTATTATGTTTTCACCCTATGATGGCATGTTTTTAAGACTAAGTGTAATAGTTTGCAAATTTTCATCGTGCTCTCAAACCGAGAATCCCATGAATACGTGGTTGGTTCAAGAGGGTTATATTGGTCCAGTCTTTGATGGCATTTTCTTAAGCCTAAATCTAACAGTTTGAAAATTTTCATCTTGCTCTCAAATCGGGAGTCTCGTGAGTATGCGGTAGGTTCTTATGGATTACATTAGTCCCATGCGAGGTATTCGTGCCTCTCATGGGGTCTTTTTTTGGCTCTTTTAAATTTTAACCCTTTGACGACATGTTTTTAAGCCTAAGTCTAATGGTTTTAAAATTTTTGTCGTGCTCTCAAATCTGGAGATCCATAAGTATGCGGTCGATTTCTATGGGTTACATTGGTTCTGTGTGTCCTGTTCTTGCCTCTTACAGTGTTGTTTTATGTTTTCGCACTTTGATGGCAAATTATTAAGCCTAAATCTAACAGTTTGCAAATTCTTGCCATGCTCTCAAACTGGGAGCCCGTGAGTATGTGATTGGTTCTTCTAGGTTACATTGGTACCGCAAGAGGTGTGGGTGCCTCTCGTGTGCCGTTTTGTGGCTATTTTACATTTTTACCCTTTGATAGTGTGGTTTTAAGCCTAAGTCTAACAGTTCACAAATTTTCATCATGCTCTCAGACCGAGAGTCCCGTGAGTAAGCGACCGGTTCCTGTGGATTACATTGGTCTCGTGCGATGTGTTCGCCCCTCTCATGGGCCCATTTTATGTCTGTATTATATGTTCGCCCTTTGATGGTGTGCTTTTAATTATAAGTCTAATAGTTAGAAAATTTTCACCATGCTCTTAAAATGGGAGTCTCGTGATTACACGCTCAGTTCTTGTGGGTTACATTTGTCTCATGCAAGGTGTTTGGGCCTCTCACAGGACCATTTAGTGGATGTTTTACGTTTTCACCCTTTTGATGGCATGTTTTTAAGCCTAAGTTAATAGTTTGCAAATTTTTATCGTGCTCTCAAACCGGGAGTCCCTTGAGTACGCGGTTGGTTCTAGCTGGTTACATTGGTCCAATGCGAGGTGTTGGTGACTGTCATGAGGCTGTGTTATGGTTGTTTTACATTTTCACCCTTTGATGGCATGTTTTGAAGCGTAAGTCTAATAATTTGTAAATTTTTCTCGTGCTCACAAATCGGGAGTCCCGTGAGTATGTGGTGGGTACCTGTAGGTCACATTAGTACCGGGCGAGTTATTTGTCCCTCTCACGGGGCCATTTGATGACCGTTTTATGTTTTCATCCTTTAATGGCATATTTTTAAACCTAAGTCTAACAGTTCATAAATTTACATCGTGATCTCAAACCAAGAGTCCTGTTAGTATGCGGTCAGTTCCCACGAGTTACATTGGTCCCGTGCGATGTGTTTGTGCCTCTCAGAGGGTAGTTTTATGGTTGTTTTGCATTTTTACCCTTTGACGGTATGTGTTTAAGTGTTAGTATAATAGTTCCCAAATTACCATCATGCTCTCAAATCGGGAGTGTCATGAGTAAGAGGTCAGCTCCTGCGTGGTACATTGGTCCTATGCGAGGTGTTCATGCATCTCATGGTGTCATTTTGTGAGTATATTTTACATTTTCTCCCTTTAATGGTGTGTTTTTAGTCATTAGTCTAACAGTTTGCAAATTCTCATCGTGCTCTTAAATCGGGAGTCTCATGAGGACGCAGTTTGTTGCTGCGGGTTACATTTACCCCGAGCGAGGTGTTCATGTCTCTTATGGGGCCGTTTTGTGGCTGCTGACATTTCCACCATTTGACGACTTATTTTTATCACAAAGTCCAACAGTTTGTAAGTTTTCATCGTTCTCTCAAACTGGGAGTCACTTGAGTAGCCTTCTGATTCCTGCGGGTTACATTGGTCTCGTGCGAGGTATTTGTGCCACTCACGGGGCCATTTTGTGACTGATTTATGTTTTCTCCCTTTCTTGTCATGTTTTATAGTGTGAGTCTAACATTTTGAAAATTCTTGTCACGATCTCAAATCGAGAGTCTCGTGAGTACGCAGTCAGCTCTTTGGAGTTACATTAGTTGCATGTGAGGTGTTTATGCCCTCCTGGGGCCGTTTAGTGGTTGTTTTACGTTTTCACCCTTTGACATCATGTTTTTAAGCGTAGGTCCAATAGTTTGGAAATTTTTATCGTGCTCTCAAATCGGGAGTCTCGTGAGTACACACTCAGTTCTTGTTGTTTACATTGTTCCCATGAGAGGTGTTTGTGCTTATTTGGGCTATTTTGTGATTGTTTTATATATTCACCGTTTGAAGTCATGTTTTTAAGCTCGTCTAACAATTGACAAATTTTCTTCGTACTTTCAAATCGTTAGTCCTGTGAGTACGTGGTAAGTTCATGTGTATTACATTGGTCTTGTGCGATGTGTTCGTGCCTCTCAATGTTCGTTTTGTGGTTGTTTTTCCTTTTCACCCTTTTATGGTATGTTTTTAAGCCTAAGTCTAACAATTTGTAAATTTTCATCATACTCTCAAATCTAGAGTCCCATGAGTACCCGTTCGGTTCCTGCGGATTGCATTTGGCCCATTCGAGATGTTCATGCCTCTTAAAGGTCTGTTTTGTGACTATTTCACATTTTCACCCTTTACGACATGTTTTTAGCCCTATGTCTAATAATTTCAAATTATCTTCATTCTCTCAAATCGAGAATCTCGTGAGTAGATTGTCGGTTCATGTGGGTTACATTGGTCCCGTGCGAGGTGTTCATGCCTCCCACAGGGCCATTTAGTGGTTGTTTTATGTTTTCACCTTTTGATGACATATTTTTAAGCTTAAGTCTAACTATTTATGAAATTTTGTCATGCCCTTAAATCGGGAGTCCCGTGAGTATGCGATCGGTTCCTCAGGTTACATTGGTCTTGTGCGAGGTGTCCATGCCTCTCATGGGTCCATATTGTGGTTGTTTTATGTTTTTTCCTTTGGACGACATGTTTTTAATACCATCTCTAATAATTTGCAAATTTTCATCATGTTCTTAAACCTAGAGTCATGTGAGTATGCAATCAGTTCCTACGGGTTACATTGATCTCGTGCAAGGTGTTCATGCCTGTCATGGGGCTGTTTTGTGGCTTTTTAAATTTCCACCCTTTGACGACATGTTTTTAAGTGTAAGTCTAGAAGTTTGCAAATTTTCATCGTGCTCTCAAATCGGGAGTCCCCTGAGTGTACGGTTGGTTCCTACTGGTTACAATGGTCCCGTGTGAGGTGTGCGTGCCTCTCACGGGGTCTTTTTGTGATTTTTTTATATTTCCACACTTTGACGGCATGTTTTTAAATCTAAGTCTAGGAATTTGAAAATTTTCATCAGGCTCTCAAACCGAGTGTCCTGTGAGTATACGATCGATTCCTGTTGGTTACATTAGTCCCGTGAGTGTTTTCTGTGCCTCTAATGGGACCGTTTTGTGGTTATTCTTCATTTTTACCATTTGATGGCATGTTTAAGCCTAATTCTTACAGTTTGCAAATTTGTATTGTTCTCTCAAACTGGGAGTCCGTGAGTATGCGATTGGTTCTTATTAGTTACATTAGCTCTATGCGAAGTGTTTGTGCCTCTCACGGGGCCATTTTGTGGCTATTTTACATTTTTTCACTTGATGGTGTGTTTTAAAACCTAAGTCTAACAATTCATAAACTTTTTGCGTGCTCTCAAATTGGGAGGTCCATGAGTTTGTGGTTCGTTCCTGTGGGTTACATTGGTCCCATGTGCGGTGTTCATGCCTAACATGGGGCCGTTTTGTGGCTATTTTACATTTTCACACGTTAATGGCATATTTTTATGCCTAAGTCTAAAAATTTACAAATTTTCATTGTGCTTTAAAACCGGGAGTGACGTGAGTACGCAGTCTATTCTTGTGGGTTACATTGGTCCCATGCGCGGTGTTTGTGTTGTCCTGGGGCTGTTTTATGGTTGTTTTACAATTTCCCCCTTTTAAGGCATGTTTTTAAGAATAAATCTAACAATTTAAAAAATTTCATCGTCCACTCAAACCAAAAGTCCCCTGAGTACGCGGTTGGTTCCTGAGGGTTACAACGGTCTTCAGCGAGGTGTTCTTGCTTCTCACAGGGCCATTTTATCATTGTTGTATATTTTCTACCTTTGATGGCATGTTTTTAAGCCTAAGTCTAACAGTTTAAAAATTTTTATCGTTATCTCAGACCGGGAGTCTTGTGTGTATGCAGTTGGCTCTAGCGGGTTACATTGGTGCGAGGTGTCCGTGCCTCTCAACGGGTCGTTTTTTTGGTTATTTTATGTTTTCACCATTTGACGACATATTTTTAAGCATAAGTATAACAGCTTAAGAATTTTTTTGGAGTCTCAAATCGGGAGTCCCGAGTACGCATTCGGTTCCTTTGAGTTACATTGGTCCCATGCGAGTGTTCGTGCCTCTCATGGGGCCGTTTATGGTGGTTTTACATTTTCACCCTTTGACAGCATTTTTTTAAGCCTAAATCTAATAGTTTACAAATTTTCATCATGCTCTCAATTTGTGAGTCCCATGAGTACACGATCAGTTCATGCGGGTTATATTGATCCCGTGTGAGCTATCTGTGCCTCACACGGTGCGGTTTTACATTTTCACCCTTTGACGGCATGTTTTTAGGCCTAAATCTAATAGTTTACAAATTTTCATCATGCCCTAAAACTGAGAGTCCCCAAAGTATGCGGACGGTTCCTATGACTTACATTGGTCTCGCACGAGGTGTTCGTGCCTCTCACGGGGAAATTTTGTTGCTATTTTATGTTTTCACCCTTTCATAGAGTGTTTTTAAGCCTAAATATAATATTTTTTAAATTTTGACCATGCTCTCAAATCAGGAGTCCCGTGAGTATGCGTTGGGTTCTTGGGGGTTACATTGGTCCCGTGCGAGGTTTTCGTGCCTCTCACTGGGCCATTTTCTTGTTTTTTTACGTTTTCACCGTTTAACATCATGCTTTTAAGCCTAAGTCTAGTAGTTAGTAAATTTTTATCGTGCTCACAAACCAAGAGTCTAGTGAGTATGCAGTCTATTATTGTGAGTTACATTGGTACCATGCGAGGTGTTCGTGCTTTTCACGGGGCCGTTTTTTGGTCGTTCTACTTTTTCACCCTTTGACATTATGTTTTCAAGACTAACTCTTATAGTTTGTAAATTTTTGTCGTGCTCTCAAATCAGGAGTCTCGTGAGTACGCGGTTAGTTCTTGTGGGTTGCATTGGTCCCGTGCGAGGTGTTCGTGCCTCTTTGGGTCCGTTTTGTTGTTGTTTCATGTTTTCACCTTTTGAGGGCATGTTTTTAATACTAAGTCTAACAGTTTGCAAATTTTCATCATGCTCTCAAACCCAGATTCCCTTCAGTACGCAATCGATTCTAGAGAATTACATTGGTCCCGTGAGAGGAGTTTGTGCCTCTCACTGGTCCGTTTTGCTGTTGTTTTACGGTTTTACCCATTTCGGGCATGTTTTTAAGCCTTAGTCTATTAATTTGCAAATTTTCTTCATGCTCTCAAACTGAGAGTCCCATGAGTACGTGGTCAGTTCTTGTGGGTTAGATTGGTCCCGTGCAAGGTTTTCGTGCCTCTCACGAGGCAATTTGGGGTTGCTTTATGTTTTTCCCTTTGACGACTTATTTTAAAGGCTAGTCTAAGGTTTGAAAATTTTCATCATGCTCTGAGAATGGGAGTCCCATGAGTACATGATTGATTCCTATGGGTTACATTTGTCCCATACGAGGTGTTTATGCCTCTGAAGAGGTCGTTTCAGGTTTTTGCTCTTTAACGGCATGATTCGAAGTGTAAGTCTAACGGTTTGAATTTTTTTATCGTGCTCTCAAACCAGGAGTCTTTTGATTACGCGGTGGGTTCCTGCGGGTTACATTGGTCCCGTACGAGATGTTTGTACCTCTCCCGGGGCCCTTTTTTTGGCTATTTCACATTTTCACCCTTTGACATCATGTTTTGAAAACTAAGTCCAATAGTTTTCAAATTTTGACCGCGCTTTCAAATAGGGAGTCTCATGAGTAGGCGGTCAGTTTTTTTGGGTAATATTAATCCCGTGTGTTGTGTTCGTACCTATTTGGGCCATTTTGTGGTTTATTTATATTTTCACCCTTTTATGTCATGTTTTTTTAGAACGCAGTCGGTTCTTGTGGATTACATTGGCCTTGTGCAAGGTCTTGGTGCCTCTCACAGGTGTGTTTTGTTGTTGTTTTTTGTTTTCACCCTTTTACGGCATGTTTTTAAGCCAAAGTCTAATAATTTGCAAATTTTATTCATTCTCTCAAACTGAGAGTCCCATGAGTACGTGGTCGTTCTTCTGGGTTAGATTGGTCCCATGTGAGGTGTTCGTTCCTCTCACAGGGCCATTTGTGGTTATTTTAGATTTTTTCCTTTTGACAACATGTTTTAAAAGCTAGTTTAACGGTTTAAAAATTTTCATCATGCTCTGAAACTGGGAGTCCCATTAGTACGTGGACGATTCCTATGGCTTACATTGGTCCCATACGAGGTGTTTGTGCCTCTCACGGGGTCATTTTAGGTTTTTTTCCTTTGACGACATGTTTCTAAATATAAGTCTAACAGTTTGAATTTTTTTATCGTGCTCTCAAACCAGGTGTCTTGTGAGTATATGATCGATTCTTGCGACTTATATTGATCCCGTACGAGGTGTTCATGCCTCTTACGGGGCCATTTTTTGGTTATTTTGTGTTTTCACTCTTTGAAATCATGTTTTTAAAACCAAGTCCAATAGTGTGAAAATTTTCACCGTGCTTTCGAACCGGGAGTCCCCCGAGTACATGGTCAGTTCTTGTTGGTTAGATTGGTCCCATGCGAGGAGTTCTGGCCTATTTGGGCCATTTTGTGGTTTATTTATATTTTCAGCCTTTGATGTCATGTTTTTATGCCCAAGTCTAATAGTTTCCAAATTTTCATCGTGCTCTAAAACTCGGAGTGTCGTTAGTATGCGATCGGTTATTGCACATTATATTGGCCCCGTGCAAGGTGTTCATGCCTCCCATAGGTTTGTTTTGCAGTTATTTTACATTTTCAACCTTCTACGACATGTTTTTAAGCCTAAGTCTAATAATTTGCAATTTTTCTTAGTTTTGTCAAATCGGAAGTCCCGTGAGTACGTGGTCGATTCCTGTAGGTTACATTGTCCCGTGTGATGTGTTTGTGCCTCTCACGGGGCCATTTTGTCATTGTTTTATATTTTTGCCCTTTGATGATAAGTTTTTAAGCGTAAGTCTAACAGTTTACAAATTTTCATTGTGTTATTAAACCAGGTTCCCCGTGAGTACACAGTCGGTTCCTATGGGTTACAATGGTCCCGTGCGAGGTGTTCGTACCTATCATGGGGCCATTTTGTGGTTGTTTTATGTTTTTTCTCTTTGACGACTGTTTTTAAGCATAAGTCTAACAATTTGCAAGTTTTCACCATGATCTTAAATCGGGAGTCCCATGAGTGCGTAGTTGGTTCTTTCGGGTTACATTAGTCCCGTGCGAGGTGTTCGTCCTATCCTGGGGCTATTTTGCAGTTTTTTTAATGTTTTCACCCTTTGATGACATGTTTTTAAGCCTAAGCCTAATAGTTTGTAAATTTTCACTATCCTCTCAAACAGGAAGTCCCCTAAGTACGTGGTTGGTTCCTGGGGGTTACAATGGTCTTGTGCGAGGTGTTCATGCTTCTCACGGGGTCGTCTTGTGATTGTTGTATATTTTCACCCTTTGGTGGCATGTTTTTAAGCCTAAGTCTAACAGTTTGAAATTTTTTATCGTGATCTCAGTCCGAGAGTCTCGTGAGTACGTAGTCGGCTCTTGTGGGTAACATTGGTCCCGTGCGAGGGGTTCGTGCCTCCCACGGAGCTATTTTGTGGCTGTTTTAAGTTTTCACCCTTTGACAGCATGTTTTTAAGCTTAAGTATAACAATTTAAGAATTTTTTTGGGGTCTCAAATCGAGAGTCCTGAGTACGCATTCCGTTCCTTTTATGTTACATTGATCCCGTACGAGGTGTTCATGCCTCTCAAGGGTCCGTTTTATGGTGATTTTACATTTTCACCCTTTGACATCATGCTTTTAATCCTAAGTCTAAGAGTTTATAAATTTTAATCATCCTTTTAAATCGAGAGTCCCGTGAGTACGCAGTCGGTTCCTACGGGTTACATTGATCCCGTGCGAGCTGTTTGTCCCTCAAACGATGTCGTTTTGTGGTGGTTTTACATTTTCACCCTTCGACGGCATGTTTTTAGGTCTAAGTCTAACAGCTTGCAAACTTTCATCTTGCCCTAAAAATGAGAGTCCCCTAACTATGCGGTCGGTTCCTACGTCTTACATTGGTCCGCACGAGGTGTACGTGCCTTTCACGGGGCAGTTTGTTGTTGTTTTACGTTTTCACCCTTTGACAGCATGTTTTTAAGCCTAAGTATAATTGTTTTCAAATTTTGATTGTGCTCTCAAATAGAGAGTCCCGTGAGTACGCGGTCAGTTCTTGTGTGTTACATTAGTCCCGTGCGAGGTGCTCGTGACTCTCACTGGGCCATTTTATGGGTGTTTTATGTTTTTAACCTTTGACAGTAGGTTTTTAACCCTAAATCTAGCAGTTAATAAATTTTTGTCATTCTTTCAAACCAAGAGTCTAGTGAGTACGCTGTCTATTACGGGGATTTACATTGGCCCCATGCAAGGTGTTCGTGCCTCTCATGGGGCCGTTTTTTGGCCTTTTAATGTTTTCACCCTTTGACATTATATTTTCAAGCCTAAGTCCAATAGTTTGCAAATTTTCATTGTGCCCTCAAATCAGAAGTCCCGTGAGTATGCGGTCGGTTCCTACGGGTTACATTGGTCCCGTGCGAGCTGTTTGTGCCTCAAACGGTGATGTTTTGTGGATGTTTTACATTTTCACCCTTTGACAACATGTTTTTTAGCCTAAGTCTAACAGCTTGCAAATTTTCATCGTGCCCTAAAAATGATAGTACCCTAACTATGTGGTCGGTTCCTACGGCTTACATTGGTGCCGTACGACGTGTTCTTGCCTCTCATGGGGCAGTTTTGTTGTTGTTTTACTTTTTCACCCTTTGACAACATGTTTTTATGCCTAAGTATAACAGTTTTCAAATTTTGACCATGCTCTCAAATCGGGAGTCCCGTGAGTATGCGAACGGTTCCTATGGGTTACATTGGTCCAGTACGAGTTGCTCGTGCCTCTTACTCGGCTGTTTTATGGGTGTTCTATGTTTTCTGCCTTTGACAGTAGGTTTTTAAGGCTATGTCTAGCAGTTAGTAAATTTTCGTCGTCCTCTCAAACTTAGAGTCTAGTGAGTATGCTTCTATTACTACGAATTACACTGGACCCATGCGAGGTGTTCGTTCCTCTCATGGGGCCATTTTTTCATTATTTTACGTATTTACCCGTTGACATCATATTTTCAAGCCTAAGTCCAATAGTTATGAAATTTTCATCATGATCTCAAATCAAGAGTCCCGTGAGTACGCAGTCAGTTCTTGTGGGTTACATTTGTCCCATATGAGGTGCTTATGCCTCTTTGGGGCCGTTTTGTGGTTGTTTTATCTTTCCACCCTTTGAGGGCATGTTTTGAAGCCTAAGTCTAACAATATAAAAAATTTCATCGAGCACTTAAATCAGGAGTCCTATGAGTACACGGTCAGTTCCTACAGGTAACATTAGTGCCATATGAGGTGTTCGTGCCTATCAGAGGACCGTTTTTTTGGCTATTTTACATTTTCACTCTTTGATGTCATGTTTTTAAAACTAAGTCCTACAGTTTTCAAAATTTCTCCGATCTTTTAAATCGGGAGTCTCGTGAGTATGCGGTTAATTCATGTGGGTTACATTGGTCCCGTGCGAGGTGCTTGTGCATCTCATGGGGACGTTTTGTGGATATTTTATGTTTTTGCCCTTTGATTGCATGTTTTTAAGACTGAGTCTAATACTTTCCAAATTTTTCTCGTGATCTCAAGTCGGGAGTCCCGTGGGTACGCAATCGGCTCTTGGGGGTAACATTGGTCTAGTGCGAGGTGTTCTTGTCTCTCATAGGGCCATTTTGTGGCTGTTTTATATTTTCATCCTTTGACAGCATGTTTCTAACTCTAAGTCCAACAATTTGTAAATTTTTATCGTGCTCTCAAATCGGGAGTCTCGTGAGTACGCGATCGATCGCTTGTCCGTTTTGTACTTGTTTTACGTTTTCACCCTTTGACGGCATGAGTTTGCAAATTTTCATCGTGCTCTTAAACTTGGAGTCCCGTTAGTACACGGTCAGTTCTTGCGGGCTATATTAGTCTGGTGCATGGTGTTACTGCCTCTCATGGGGTCTTTTTGTTCTATATTATGTTTATGCCAGTTGATAGTGTGTTTTTAAGCTTAAGTCTAATAGTTTGCAATTTTTTTTTCTCCTATCAAACCTGAAGTTCTATGAGTATGCGGTCGATTCCTACGGGTTACATTAGTCTAGTACGAAGTTTTTGTGCCTATCATGGGGCCATTTTATGGCTATTTTACATTTTTGCCCTTTGACAACGTGTTTTAAAGCCTAAGTCTAATAATTTGAAATTTTTTGTTGTGCTCTCAAACCTGGAGTCCCGTGAGTACGCATTCGGTTCTTGTGGGTTACATTGGTCCCCTGCGAGGTGGTTGTGCCTCTCACGGGGCCATTTTTTAGTTGTTTTACGTTTTTTCCCTTTCGCGGCAAGCTTAAGCCTAAGTCTAAAAGTTTGAAAATTTCCATTGTGCTCTCAAAATGGATGTCTAGTGATTACACGATCGGTTCTTGTGGGTTACATTAGTCTCGTGAGAGGTATTTGTGCCTCTCATGGGGCCGTTTTCTAAGTGTTTTACATTTTCACCATTTGATGGCATGTTTTCAAGCCTACATCTTACAATTTGCAATTTTTCATCGTGATATCAAAGTGGGAGTCTAGGGAGTACGAGATCGATTTTTATGGGTTACATTAGTCCCGTGTGAGATTTTTCTGCCTCTCATGGGGCCGTTTTTTGACTATTTTATGTTTTCACCCTTTGACAGTCAATTCCTGTGGGTTACATTATTCCTATTCGAGGTTTTCGTGCCTCTTCTGGGGCCGTTTTGAGGTTGTTTTATGTTTTCTCCCTTTAACGTCATGTTTATAAGCCTAAGTCTAATATTTTTTAAATTTTCATCATGCTCTCAAACCACGACTCCCGTGATTACGCAATCGGTTATGACGGATTACATTTGTCCCATGTGAGGTTCTCGTGCCTCTTACGTGTCTATTTTAAGATTTTTTTACGTTTGAACCCTTTAATAGGTTGTTTTTTAAGCAAGAGCTAACAATTTGTAATTTTTGTTGTGCTCTCTTATTGGGAGTCTGATTAGTATACGATTTTTTTCGGTGGGTTACATTGGTCCTGTTCAACGTCTTTATGCCTCTCAAGGTGCTGTTTTGTGGCCTTTTTTATATTTTCGACCATTGACGACGAGCTTTTAGGCCTAAGTCTAACAATTTGTTAATTTCCATTGTACTCTCAAAATGGGAGTCCCGTGAGTACGCGGTCGGTTCCTATGGGTTAAAATCTCCCATGCATGGTGTTCGTGCCTCTCACGGGGCCGTTTTGTGGCTGTTTTACAATTTCACCCTTTGACGGCATGTTTTTAAGCATAAGTTTAACAGTTTGCAAATTTCCATTGTACTCTCAAACCGAGAGTCCCGTGAGTATGAGATCGGTCCCTGCGGGTTACATTTGTCCCTGCGAGGTGTTCGGGCCTCTCACAAGGCTGTTTTGTGGTTATTTTATGTTTTTTCACTTTGACGACATGTTTTTAAGCCTAAGTGAAACAATTTATAAATTTTTGTCGTGCTCTCAATACGGGAGTCCCATGGGTACACGGTTGGTTTTTGCAGGTTACATTGGTCTTGTACGATGTGTTCACACCTCTCACGAGGCAATTTTGTGGTTGTTTTGCATTTTCACCCTATGACATCATGTTTTTAAGCCTACGTCAAATAGTTTGCAAATTTTCATCATTCTCTCACACCGAGAGTGTCGTGAGTGCGTCTTCGGTTCTTGTGGGTTACATTGGTCCCGTGTGAGTTGTTCGTGCCTCTCACGGGGCTGTTTTGTCATTGTTTTACGTTTTCACACTTTAGCGATATGTTTTTAAGCCTAAGTCTAATGGTTTTAAATATTTTATCAATCTCTCAAATTAGGAGTCCTGTGAAAACGTGGTCGATTCATGTCGGTTACATTGGTCCCCTGCAAGGTGTTCTTGCCTCTCACTAGGTTATTTTGTGGTTGTTTTATGTTTTCACCCTTTGACAGCATGTTTTTAAGCCTAAGTCTAACAATTTGAAAATTTTTGTCTTGCCCTCAAACTGGAAGTCCCTTGAGTACACGATTGGTTCTTCTGGGTTACATTGGTACCGCGTGAGGTGTTCGTCCCTCTCATGGTGCTATTTTGTGGATATTTAATGTTTTCACCCTTTGACGGTGTGCTTTTAATCCTTAGTCTAATAGTTTGAAATTTTTCATCGTGCACTTGAACCGGGAGTCACGTTAGTACGCGGTTGGTTCTTGTGAATTACATTGACCTCATGCGAGGTGTTCATGCCTCTCACAGGTCCGTTTTACCGTTGTTTTATGTTTTTAACCTTTTGTGGCATGTTTTTAAGCCTAAGTCTAACAATTTGAAATTTTTCTTAGTGCTCTCAAATCGATAGTCCCGTCAGTATTCGATCGATTCCTATGGGTTATGTTGGTCCCGTACGAGGTGTTTGTCCTATTATGGGGCCATTTTATGGTTATTTTATGTTTTCTCCCTCTGATGACATGTTTTTTTAGCCTAAGTCTAACAGTTTTCAAATTTTCGTCGTGCTCTTAAACCATGTCCCCTATGAGTATGCAGTCGACTCCTGTGGGTTACGTTGGTCCTATGCGAGGTGACCATGCCTCTCATGGTCCATTTTTTGTTTTTTTTTTATGTTTTTGCCCTTCGACAACTTGTTTTTCAGCCTAAGTCTAACAATTTACAAATTTTCAGCATGCTCTTAAATTAGTAGTCCCATGAGTATGGAGTTGGTTCTTGCGGGTTACATTAGTCCCGTGTGAGGTGTTCATGCCTTTCAGTAGGATGTATTTTGGTTTCTTATGTTTCCACCCTTTGACAACATGTTTTTAAGAAAAAGTCTAACTATCTGCAAATTTACATCGTGCTCTCAAACCGGGAGTTCCTTGAGTATGCGGTCGGTTTCGATAGGTTACGATGGTCTCGTGTGAGGTGTTCATGCCTCTCATAGGTCCGTTTTGTGACTACTTTATGTTTTCACCCTTTGATGGCATTTTTTTAAGCCCGAGGCTAACAGTTTAAAAATTCTTGTTGTGATCTCAAACCCAGAGTCTCGTGACTATACAATCGGCTCTTTCGAGTTACATTGGTCTCGTGCGAGTTGTTGACGTATCTCACGGGGCCGTTTTGTGGCTGTTTTGTATTTCCACCCTTTGACGACATGTTTTTATGCCTAAGTAACAATTTTCAAATTTTCATCGTGCTCTCAAATCGGGAGTCCCGTGAGTACGCGATTGGTTTATGTGGGTTACTCCAGTCCTGTGAGAATTCTTTGTGCCTCTTATGGGGCCGTTTTGTGGTTGTTTTAAATTTTCACCCTTTAACGACCTGTTTTTAAGCCTAGGTCTAGTAATTTGTAAATTTTCATTATGCTCTAAAATCGGGAGTCCCGTGAGTACGCGGTCTGTTCCTATGGGTTAGATTGGCCCCGTGCGGGGTTTTCGTGCCTCTCACGGGGCTGTTTTGTGGGTATTTTACATTTGTACGCTTGATAGTGTGTTGTTAAACCTAAGTCTAATAGTTCATAAATTTTCGTCTTGCTCTCAAATCGGGTGTCCCATGAGTACGCGATATATTCCTGTGGGTCCCGTGTGAGGTGTTCATTCCTCTCATGGGGTCGTTTTATGGTTGTTTTATATTTTCTCCCATTGATGGCAAGTTTATAATACTAAGTCTAAAAATTTACAAATTTTCATCATGCTCTAAAATCGAGAGTCCCGTGAGTACGGGTCGATCCTGTGCGAGATTTTCGTGCCTGTCCTGGGGTTGTTTTGTGGTTGTTTTATGTTTTCACACTCTGACGGAAAGTTTTTAAGCCTAAGTTTAATAATTTACAAATTTTCATCGTCCTCTCAAACTGGAAGTCCCTGACTACGCGGTCAGTTCCTGAGGGTTATAATGGTCACATGTGAGGTGTAAGTGCCTCTCACAGGGCCGTTTTGTGACTGTTTTATGTTTTCGCCCTTTGATGGCATGTTTCTAAGCCTAAGCCTAAGAGTTTGAAATTTTTACTCATGATCTGAAATCGGGAGTCTCAAGAGTATGCAGTCGGCTCTTACGAGTTACTTTTGGTCTCGTGCAATGTGTTCGTGCCTCTCACAGGGTCATTTTGTAGTTGTTTTATATTTTCACGCTTTAACTGCATGTGTTTTAAGCCTAAGACTAACTATTTAAGAATGTTTTTGGGGTCTCAAATCAGGAGT
The DNA here is from genome assembly GCA_949130495.1 of Sambucus nigra. Lineage (NCBI taxonomy): Eukaryota > Viridiplantae > Streptophyta > Magnoliopsida > Dipsacales > Adoxaceae > Sambucus > Sambucus nigra. Next base: position 171,530,912 of record OX422219.1, read on the forward strand.
CTTGGGTACCAGTTCATGTGAGTTACATTGGTCCCATGCGAGGTGTTTGTCCCTCTCTCAGGGACATTTTATGGTGATTAAACATTTTCACCTTTTGATGGCATGCTTTTAAGTCGAAGTCTAATAGTATGTAAATTTTCATCGTGCTTTAAAATTGAGAGTCCATTTGGTACACAGTCGGTTCTACGGCTTACATTGGTCCCGCACGAGATGTTGTGCCTCTCGCGAGGCTATTTTGTGGCTGTTTTATAATTTTAACCCTCGACAACATTTTTTAAGCCTACGTATAACATTTTTTAAATTTTCATCGTCCTCTCAAATCGAGAGTCCCGTGAGTACGCAGTCGGTTCCTATGCATTACATTGGTCCAGTTCCTCTCACAGGGTCGTTTTGCGGATTTTTTTACGTTTTTGCCTTTTGACGGCATGTTTTTAATCCTAAGCCCTATAGTTTGAATTTTTTTGCAGTGCTCTCAAACCAGGAGTCTAGTGAGTACGCGATCAGTGCCTGCGAGTTTCATTAGTCCTATGCGAGGTGTCCGTGCCACTCATGGGGCCATTTTTTTACTGTTTTACATTTTTACTCGTTGACGTCATGTTTTCAAGCCTAATTCCAATAGTTTGTAAATTTTCATCGTGCTCTTAAACCGGGAGTCTCGTGAGTACGCGATCTGTTCTTGTGGGTTACATTGGTCCCGTGCGAGGTGTTTATTCCTCTTTGGTGCCGTTTTGGGGTTGTTTTTTGTTTTCACCCATTGAGGGCATGTTTTCAAGCTTAAGTCTAACAATTTACAAATTTTTATCATGCTCTCAAACCAGGAATCCCGTGAGTACACGGTCAGTTCCTGTGGGTTAGAATGGTCCCGTGCGAGGTGTTCGTGCCTCTCATGGGGCCATTTTGTGTTTTTTTTGTTTTTTCCCTTTGACGACATGTTTTTAACCCTAGTCTAATAGTTTGCAAATTTTCATCATGCTCTCAAACCAGAAGTCCCATGAGTAGGTGGTCGGTTCCTAGGGGTTACATTAGTCTCATACGAGGTGTTCGTGCCTTCACGGGGTCATTTCACAGCTGTTTTACATTTTTTCCCTTTGACGTCATGTTTGGAAGCCTAAGTCTAATAATTTGAAAAAAAATTTCGTGCTCTCAAATAATTAGTCTTGTGAGTATACGGTCAATTACTGAGGGTTACACTGGTCCCGTACATGGTGTTCGTGCCTCTCATGGTGTCGTTTATTAGATATTTTACGATTTGACCCTTTGGTGTTATGTTTTTAAGCCTATGTCTAACGGTTTGCAAATTTTGGTTCTTCTCTCAAACCGTGAATACCGTGAGTACGCGGTCAATTCTTGTGGGTTACATTGGTCCAGTGCGAGGTGTTCATGCCTATTTTGAACTTTTTATGGTTATTTTATATTTTCACCCTTTGACGGCATGTTTTTAAACCTAAGTCAAACTGTTTGTAAATTTTCATTGTGCTCTCAAATCAGGAGTCCCGTGAGCACGTGGTTGGTTCCTTTAGATTACATTGGCCCTATGCGATCTGTTCATACCTCTCACATGTTCGTTTTGCAGTGATTTTATGCTTTAGCTCTTTTATGGCTTGTTTTAAGCCTAAATCTAATTATTTGCAAACTTTCTTTGTGCTCTCAAATTCAGAGTCCCGTGAGTTCGCATTTGATTCTCGTGGGTTACATTGGTCCCGTGCGAGGTGTTCTTGCCTCTCAAGGGCCCTTTTTTTGTTGTTTTATTTTTTTCCCTTTGATGACATTTTTTAAGCTTATGTCTAACAGTTTGCAAATTTTCATCGTGCTCTTAAATTGGGAGTCCCGGGAGTACGCGGTCAGTTTCTCTATGATACATTAGTCCTGTGCGGGTGTTCATGTGCCTCTCATGGGGCCTTTTTGTGGTTGTTTTATGTTTTTTCCCTTGAACGAAATTTTTTTAAGCCTAAGTCTACCAATTTGCAAATTCTCATCGTTATCTCAAATCAAGAGTCCCGTGAGTACGCGTTCGATTCTTGTGGGTTACAGTGGTCCCGTGCGAGGAGTTCGTGCCTCTCACAGGGCCATTTTGTGGTTATTTTATGTTTTGTCCCTTTGATAACCTGTTTCGAAGCCTAAGTCTAACTATTTGAAATTTTCATCGTGCTCTCTGACCGAGAGACCTGTGACTAAGCGGTCGGTTCCTACAAGTTACATTGGCCCCATGCGATATGTTCGAGCCTTTCACTACGCCGTTTAGTGGCTATTTTACATTTTCACCCTTAAGGGTGTGTTTTTAAACCTAAGTCTAATAGTTCACAAATTTTCATCGTGCTCTCAAATGGAGAGTCCCATGAGTACACGGTTCGTTTCTGTGGGTTACTTTGGTCCTGTGTGAGGTGTTCATGCCTCTCATGGGGCCGTTTTAGGGCTATTTTATGTTTTCACCCATAGACGACATGTTTTTAAGCGTGAGTCTAAAATTTTTCAAATTTTCATCACGCTCTGAAACGGGGAGCCCCCTTGAGTACGCAATTGATTCTTGCAGGTTACATTAGTCGTGTGCAAGGTGTTCGTGCCTGTCCTATAACTGTTTTGTGGTTGTCTTACGTTTTCACCCATTAACGGCATGTTTTTAAGCCTAAGTCTAACAATTAGAAAATTTTCGTCGTCCTCTCAAATCGAAAGTCCCCTGAGTACGCGGTGGGTTCTTGCGAGGTGTTCGTGACTCTCACGTGGCCATTTTGTGACTGTTTTATATTTTCACCCTTTCATGACTTGTTTTTAAGCCGAAATCTAATGGATTGAAAATATTTTCGTGATCTCAAAATGTGAGTCTCGTGAGTATGCAGTCAGCTATTACAGGTTAAATTGGTCCCGTCTGAGGTTTTCGTACCTCTCACGGGGCCATTTTGTGGTTGTTTTATGTTTTTAGACTTTGATGGAATGTTTTTATGCCCAAGTCTAACAGTTTGCAAATTTTCATCGTGCTCTCAAATAGAGAGTCCCGTGAGTTTGTGTTCCGTTCCAATGGGTTACAATGGCCCCATACCAGGTGTTCGTGTCTCTTATGGGGCCATTTTGTGGTTGTTTACATTTTTACCCTTTAACGACATGTTTCTTAACCTAATTCTAAAAGTTGATAAATTTTCATGGTGCCCTCAAATTAGGAGTCCCTTGACTACGAGGTCGGTTCCTACAGGTTACATTGGTACTGTATGAGGTGTTTGTGCATCTCGTAGGGCCTTTTTGTGGTTGTTTTACGCTTTCACCATTTAACGACATGTTTTTAAGCCTAAAGTCTAAGAGTTAGTAAATTTTCATCATGCTCTTAAATGGGGAGTCCCGTGAGTATGCGCTCGATTTTAGTGGGTTACACGGGTTCCGTGCAAGGTCTTTATGTTTTGTGGCTATTTTACAATTTCACCCTTTGATGACATGTTTTCAAGGCTAAGACTAAGAGTTTAAGAATTTTTGTATGGGTCTCAAATTGTGAGTCTCGAGAATGCATTTGGTTCCAATGAGTTACATTTGTCCCATGCGAGGTGTTCGTGCCCTTGACGGGGCCATTTTATAATGGTTTTATTTTTTTACCCTTTAATGGCATGTTTTCAAGCCTAAGTCTAACATTTTACAAATTTTCATCATGCTCTCAAACTGGGTGTTCCGTGAGTAAGCGGTCAGTACTTGTGGGTTATATTGATCCCGTGCGAGTTGTTTGTGCCTCACACGGTGCCGTTTGTGGTTATATTACATTTTCACCCTTTGATGGCATGTTTTTAAGCCTAAGTCTAACAGTTTGGAAATTTTCATCATACTCTCAAACCGGGAGTCTCATGAGTAAATGGTCGGTTCATATGGGTTACATTGGTCTCGTATGAGGTGTTCGTGCCTTCAAGGGGCCATTTTACGGTTGTTTTACATTTTTTCTCTTTAACGTCATATTTTTAAGCCAAAGCCTAATAGTTTGAAAAAAAAATTCACGCTCTCAAACCTGGAGTCTTGTGCATATATGGTTTGTTACTCAGGGTTACATTGGACTCGTACAATGTTTTCGTGGCTCTCATTGTGCCTTTTATTGGTTATTTTATGATTTCACCCTTTGGTGTTATGTTTTTAAGCCTATGTACAACAGTTTGAAAATTTTGGTTCTACTCTCAAACCGTGAATATCGTGAGTACGCGATCAGTTATTTTTTGTTACATTGGTCCAGTGAGGTGTTCATGCCTATTTTGTTCATTTTATGGTTGTTTTATACTTTCACCCTTTGACGCCATGTTTTTAAACCGAAGTCTAACAGTTTAAGAAGTTTTATCGGGGTCTCAAACCAACAGTATCTAGTGCGCATTTGGTTCCAACGAGTTACATTGGTCCCAGGCGAGGTGTTCGTAACTCGAGTAAATTTCCCTTCATATAAATACACCATACAATTAGTTTGAATGGTAGAGCATTCTCAGCCTAAAATTGCTGCCCAACTTCCCCCAAACACGAGTGTTGCTGTGAGAACATAACTTTCCACATCTATAGAACACCCATATTGTTGAGCATTAATTGAACTTAAAGTTCCTGCCTTGACATTAATGTTCTTAGAGTGCTTGTTGTTTCTCCCTCCGACCACGCTACCTACTGGGCCCATCTATTTATTAAGCATGTTGTGTATTTATTGTGCAAACATATCATTTAATACATGTTTGAATATTGAATCCCTTTGCCTTTTATTCACTTGTGTTCACTGTCAACATCTAATATTGCACGTTCTCTATCCAAATCTTGATAATGGGTTATATCTCACTTGATACTAACTGTATTCCAAGAAATCACATCTTACATTTGGGTACTCCACTGGAGAGGTATTCTCTTTTGAAAACATGCCTGAGGATGACACCTCCAGAGACATTGACTTCGATTCCATACAACGTGAGGAGGAAACAAACTTATCCATGCTATCTGAGGGAGTGAGAATAGCACGGACAGAGCCTAGTGCATCCAATTCCGGTGAAACTAAAATAATGGGCTCACACACAGGAGTAGGCCCAGAACAAATAAAGGGACTCATGGGTTTGTTCGTAGAGTTCATCAAGACGCCGACAACCCAGAGGATGTTGGGGATCCCTACGGGAGGGAGCTCTTTCACTACGCCACCCGCGTATATACCGACTCCTACTGTTACAGGGAGTATTATAATGATCACTTTTAATGGTTCTCTCCCCACGGCTCCGCTAACTTCTGGCACTGTGCCTCCCACAATGGTCCCACTCGTGAAAATTAGGCCAATGCCACGAGGTGGGGGAACGACATCGACGGTTCAGGATATGGTGGGCGGCATGGAAAAAGGTGAACCACTTGCTTCGGCGATTCCGAAAGTAGTAACAATGTAGTTGACTATCTCTTCCCTGGATAGCTTGGAGGAAATGAAGAAGGGTTACTGAAATTCATAGCAGTGTCCAAAGAGGGAGATAGTTCTTCGGTGTATGATGACTTTCGTACTCCATACCCAGAGGCGTACAATAACAAACCCTACCTAATAGGATGTATTCCCCCAATCTTTGAGAAGTACACGGGGAAAGGTGAAAACCCAAAGGATCACGTGAAGAGATTTATTGAAATTCTTGGGGCCTATTGCAACGATAAAAATCTGAGGTTGAGGGAATTTTCAAAATCCTTGATAGAGAAAGCATACACGTGATACTCCCACTTGGCCCCAGGCAGTGTGGGATCCAGGGAGGAGTTGCACGCTTTGTTTGTACAAAAGTTCTTTTGGCTAAGGATGATTTTACAGTCACGAAGCTAGCACGTGAGAAGAAGAAGTCGTGAGAGGATGTTGTGGCCTATATTAGGATTTTTCGCGAGCGCTCTCTGGACGTGAGATATGAGATGCGGGAGGATAAAATTTTGCAGGTTTGTACACAGGGCTTGTTTCCCGAGTATATATGCCATTTGATTAGTGAAACACGAGAAGGGATGTCCGAAGCATTCTTAAAATAATCAAGGAACTTTGCTTTGGTGGTTAAGCCCATATCACCCCCACCTACTTTGACAAACCCACTACTAAGGTCAGCAGTTTCCTTGGGGAGGGGAATACCCTCGAGGGTAAATTACACAGACGATGGGGACATAGAGGAAAGCAATGGAAGCCGAGGAGGCAGAAGGGGGAGTGGCAACAAGAGAATATTTGAAGACGAAGAAGATCCCCATGAGCTACCTTACACAATGGAACAAGCTCTGATATGTACGATCTCATGGTTCGTGATAAAGTTTGCAGATCGGTAAACATTAACACAGTACAACTCTCTAGGGAGGACAGGGAGAAACCTCATTATTGTGCATCTGACAATAGGGTGAACCACCGTACCAAAATATGATTTTCACTAAGGAGGTTGATTGACTGTCATGTGAAGAATGGAGGCATTGAGATAACATAAACTAATGTGAAAAACAATCCTTTACCATTGCATGGAGGCCATATGGGAAGCTCTTTTGACGAAGAGGCTAAACGATCGATGAGAGAGTAGTGGTTCTATAAGGGTTAGTTCAAAGAATTTTTGGAGGATGTCTTCGAATAATATCTAGAAGAATGCACTTTCAAGCTAGCTCGGCTCTATTTAGGTGATGAGGCTGAGGACATGGACAAACAAGAAAAAAAAGTGCATGACTCCATCGTGAGACGTAGTGGGTAGTCGGGAGCCTACTACCTGGAGGAAGTAAATGTTGTGATAGCCTACGATGAGGTAGTGCATAGAGACGTGGAGGAAGTTTACGAGTTAGAAGATGACCAAACAAACCCATGGATTGAATGTGTGGAAGTTTCTCTCTTGCCAAAGTTTAGATGCTTCTTCGATCAGGTTGGCCTTCGCTACACGAGCCATCTTGGAGATTGCAAAGAAAAATATGGCACCTCACCTGAAATGGAAGGAACCTATGTCTAAGCTTGTGAGGAGTTACCTATCAAAAGTCATGTTCTCGGAGGATGATAAATTAATCAGGTATCCCCATAATATTCCTTTGTATGTTACGGCATCTATAAATGATTGTTCTTGCTCTCGTGTATTGTTGGATGAGGGAGCATCCATCAATATAATTCCTATTGGGTCCTTTTATGAAATTGGACTATAAAAAAAGATATTTCCTCATTCGTTGGCAATCTCGGGGTATGACAACCAATCATCCAAATCGATGGGTTATGTTAATGTAGGCATCACGATGGGAAATATCACTTCTCATATCAAGTTCCACATCATGAATTGTGAGCCATCATACCAACTTCTACTAGGGGGGGTATGGATGCACAACCATGGGTTGGTACCCACCCCTGATCATCAGTGCACTAAGGCAAACATAAAAGGAAATGAGGTGGTGATTCAAGCTACTAAGAAATCCTTTGCGAAGAAGGGAGCTCACCTGGTAGATGTCTCTTTCTACACAGATCTGGCAAAAAAAGCCACGGTGGTAATAAGGTACACTGGAGGTAAAAGGGTCCCTACCACTCGAGTGAGTGTGAGAGCACCCTCTCGAATGGTGGTAACCGACGAAGAGGAATGGGACTTGGGTGTGGAGATCCCCCTAGTCTATCAAGGCAGTTCGAGAATGAATAACTCTGCTCATTGATTTGATTGAGCACTAAGTCCAGAATCACGATGTCCTTAGTTGGGAAATGGTGAGAGAAGTGAATGAGAATCACAAGAAGAGGCCATTGAAATAAGAAGCCACCCAAAATTGCAAACGGGTAGTCTTTCTTAACGATAAAATTATCTGCAAATTATGAAGGTGTGAGTGGGCAACTGAAAGTCTGGATGACGACGTTGACCCAGTTTATGAGTGCTTCCTAGGGGAAATGTTTGGTGATTGATAAATATGGAGTACAAGAGTTTATGGAAGAGGTATAATAAGAACCCGAGTGCATGAAAGACAGCCACAGGCGGAAAATCCAAGAGTTGGATAAAGTTGACCTATCCAAAGAAGGTGATGATCCTAACCCCATTTTTATCTCGAAGGACTTGAAGGGAGTGCCTTGATCAAAGTTGATTAAATTAATGCTAGAGTTCAAAGATGTCTTTGCATGGAAGTACACCGAGATGACTAGGGTAGGCAAAGAGGTGAGCTGTCATAGGTTTAACATTTTGCCATCCGCTAGCCTGGTGAAGCAGGCCACCCAAATGTACAAGACAGAGTTAGATCAAAAGGTTAAAGAGGAGAATCAAAGAGTACTTACGACCATATTCATAGTTCCAAACAAACATCCAATTTGTCTCTCTAGTATCTTGCCAATGGGAAAGAAAGATAAGAGCCAGATCAGAATATGTGTGGACTTTAGGGACCTAAATTAAGCATGCGCGAAGGATGAATTCCCACTGCCTTCCATTGATAGTTTGATTGATGCAACTACGGGCCACGAGAAGTACAACTTCATGGATGGTTATATGGGATACAACTAGATATAGATGGATCCGGCCGATGCGGAGAAGAAATTTTTTTGAATACCTTTAGGTAACTTTATGTACACCGTTATGCCTTTCGGGTTGAAAAACACAAGAGCCATCTACCAGAGGACAATGATGGCTATTTTCCTAATCTTTTTCACAAGACTGTGGAATTTTATGTCGATGATCTAGTGATTAAATCCAAGAAGGCGGGTTTCCACCTGGATGATTTGAGAAGAGTATTCACTCATAAGAACATTATGAGAATCCATCATTTATGAGCACATTAACTTTACCCAATAAAGACTTGATTGTATCAGAGCTTAGAGATTCGAGGGGGGTATTGAGAATCTCCTCCAAGACATTAATGAGCCCGAGCGAGCGATATGCCATCATCCCAAGAATAGGTTGAAGATTGCGAGAGGTGATAGTGGAAGAAAAATGGACCAAGAGATGCTCAATCAACCAATGAGGACCCTCAGTCAAGATACGGGGGAAATTGGCCAATGTCTGCCTCACAACCAACTCAGGGGCTGCCTCAGGAGGATGTGCATTAAAGATGCTATCACTCACAAAAGGGAGCCGGGTATGTAAATACCTATCACCTTCTTGAACCCTAGAGGCAATAACTTCAGGCACCTCACCAACATTAAGCACTTTTCCTTGGATCTGTATAGTAGGGGCCTCGTCCAACGATGTGAATTCAGCTAGAGTCCTCACTTGTTCATCTTCCTGAGCAATAGCTTCACCTTTTTGCCCACATGCTACGGGTTGATCGACCTCCACCTGAGACAAAAGAAATTGCTAAGTGAAAAACAAAATAAGAAAATGCATACAAATTGTCTTGGAAGTATGAATTTTATGCTAATAAGACTTGGCCTGCCTGACCCTCGGTTATGGGAGATTTTATGCCAAGAAGACATGGCCTGCCTGTCCCTCGGCTATGTGAGATTTTATGCCAATAACACTTGGCTCGCCTAACCCTCGGTTATGGGAGATTTTATGCCAATAAGACTTGGCCCCCCAGACCCTCGGTTATGGGGAATTTTATGCCAATAATACTTAGCCCGCTGGACCCTCGATTATGGGAGATTTCTAAGACCAATATGGCTTTGCAAAAAAAAAAAAGAGTTTAAATACAAGACATATCTAGAAAAAGACAAGTATACCTCTGGATGCTGCTCATCACCAAATTCATGAGGAGTCATTTGAACTACATCTTTTTCTTCAGCCAAAACAGGTTCTAGCGAAGGTCATTGCTCTTAAGGAGCAGTCACATCCCCTTCTTCATCAGCAACCTCTTCCAGTCTCCCTTCTCCTTGGCCCACAGTAGCAATGTCGATCAAGGGCCCAAAAATGGTAACAAGAACCTAGTTGTAAGAGGGGGTGGGGACTAATGGCGCAATGGGTTCGGGTAAAGATACCTACAAAGTAGAATGGAGAGCAAGTTAGAACATAAAGCAAAAAAGAACAAAAAAATAGAAAATCAAGAGAAAAAGATTACCACGGGAAGTGAACTAACAATAGCGGGGGATTTAGGAACAACTTCAGCAGTCCATACAATTGGAACACCTGCCTCAAGACCAGCCTGCGCAAGCAAAAAAAGTAGGGTCATGAGAATAGCCGCTACTTGATTTAGTTAAAGTATGAGAAATAACTGCCCTAAGGGGAAATTGGAGGTTACCTGGGAACCAATTGGGGCAGCTATCTCTTGCGGTACAATTTTTTTAGGCAGGTAGAACTTCCCCATGCTTCTCCAACAGACTGCTTTCCTCAACATCATTGCGCGAGCCACCTCGCACACCAACCAGGAAGTCGGGGAGATTTGGAATAAAATAGAGTCATCATCACAAGGTAAAAGAGGAAAAGTTAAAGACTTAGAAGAATAATGGTAAGTATACCTCTTCTTCTTCCAACACGTCCTCTAGAACTTCATAATCCTGAGGAGGTGAGTCAGGTTTAGAGGGGGAAACCATTCTCCTAAACCTACATCGCTAGACCAATGCAATATCCTCCTCTACCTCTTATTCTTTCTCCTCTTCCTCTGCTTACTTTCCTCCTTACTCACCATCATCATCATCATCAGAACCATTTTCTACATGATTCTCAGGTAGCTCATCCTCGCTTGATTAACCCCATTCCTTCAACACAAGCTTAAGACGGAAAATTGCCTTCCTCTTTTTACTACCATCGACGAGATGAGGAACGTACGAGAAACCATGGGAAGCCATATCGGATGAAATAAAAGCCTTATCATATTTACTAAAGTTCTCCCAAGTCTGTCGAAGTTGATCAAACATTAGACCAACTTCCTAGATGACTTTGAGATTAGGAGTATAGGCCAATGGAACTTATCGGACAGTTTGAGCTTCTTCTTTGGGGCTTTCTTGGTGTCCCTCATAGCTACTCTAGATGAAGTAACACGTGGAGTACCACTTCCTTTAACTAGCCTCGAATGACTAGGGGTAACATCAGTTACCCAGACTAGAATGGAGGATTGTGATTCTTTCTTCTTCTTGACCATGACATGGTACACTGGAGCTATCGGAGGCAGCTCATAAGGAACATAGTTATTAACAGTAATCAAAGGGAACATCGAGTTTAAGGTGGTAGAATTTCTTAAACCCAACTCCGTGGGAGGGTATCTCTCAACCTTGGGATATCGAGGTTCCTTCAAAATGTTACTTTGAAAATGAACAAGATGGTTTTTCCAGAACACTGTTATGTGCATTGTCGACCTACTATCTCGAGCATCTTTGCTCAAAATGATTGGATAGGCCGGGTAACTAGAGCAGAAACTTACTACAACTGCAGTTAGATAATTCGTACAAGAAAAGGAGAAGTTTGTTAGCTTCTCAAGGGTAAAGTGGCTGAGTAACGAGGTTCCTTAATCATAACCAAATTAAAGGGCTACATAATGGGGACTGTAAATAGAATAGAAAGAAGACAATTCCGTGTACGATGTAAATAGGAACAGATCAACAAAAGGGGGTTATTGTTAGAAGGAAAGTTCCTTAAAAGAGATTCATCAAGGGGAGCAATGCGGCTCTCATCCTAAAAAAAAATCATTTGTGAAAAAATGGTTCACCCTAACATAGGGATGAGGTAAGAACCTTTTGACTTTATCTATCAAAGCAATGAGAGGCTTCTTGGAACTTTTGTGATTCCAACAACAAATACGAGGGACCTTAACAGGATGAGAACCGAGGTAATTGCTTGCTAGTGCATAGTCTGGGATGTGGGAATAAAGGACACTTATTAAAAGGACATGATTTACAGAGTTAGAGACATAAAACCTGGAAATGCTCCTCGAAGATTCTGTCGCCACACGATCTAGCCAGGTATAGACTGAACCAAGAACGATAGTTGCAAGAGACATCTTCACGCCGCTTGCCATCCGAATAACCATATTTATTAAATACTTTTGGGGGTAATCATGGGGCTTTCCTAGAAGTTAGACTTTTGATAGCATTACCCAGATATATCCAGCCAATTAAATTTGGGAGTCAAAGACCTTCCCCACCATGGGATGTTTGAACACTTTCTTTCCCTAGGAATTCTCCTTAGCCTCCTCGCGAGCCTTAATCATAGCTTTATCTTCGATAAACTAGAAGTACCTAATCACTTGGGAGTAGGTGAACTTGTTGTAAGTAATCATATAATCCTTCACAACTACTTCTAGTTCATCAATCAAGTCCTTTTCTTTGCCAGAGACTGCCTCCTGGAAAAGAGTATCAAACCATGCAGCCTCCAACCCTTGAATCTCATAAACATCTTTCAAGGTCATAGTTAACTCGCCCCAAGAAGTCACAAAAGTATGTGACCGGTGACTCCAGTGCGAAATGAGAAGTTGAAGGGCAGTGTCATTTTTTGTAAGAGTGAGATCACCCAGCCAGAGGGAACATAATTAACCAACGAGAGAAAGTTTGACAGACTACTTGGAATGAATGTATTCGGTCCAAGTCCTAATCCATCACAGGAACCTAAGGAAGATTCAAACTTTACTTTAGAGAAGGGAAAATCACCACGTTTAACGCGAAAGGGGGAGACAATGGTGGTAGGAATATAATCAAAATCTTAAACATCCTCATCCTCATCGATCAGTAAACTAGGGTTTTCATTTGGTTCTAACTCACCGGGAATTCTCTCTATAGTATTTCCATACATGATCAGACTCGTCAAAATAGAGAGCACGGTGATAACGCGTCCACTAGTTTTAGCGTTCTTGGGTTTGGGGGGAAGCACCCCTAGATGAGTGGGTTCTTTTGATGATGGGTGCCAAGGAAGCCTAAAGGAATAAAGTGAGGGAGTAGGTTGGAAAAAAGTGAAGGGAACGAAGAAGGAAAACTCTCACAAAGGCTCAACACAAGAGAACAAAAACCCAAAAGTGAGTGTTTGAAGAGGATACCCCTTTTATAGGGGCAACACGGACCCCAATAGGAAGCAAAAGGAGACGCTTAGACGAGTATAGTAATGAATAGGTTAGCTTGCCTGCTCATCAAGCAGACACAACTGCAGAAGATCGAGGGTTGAAATGATGACGTTTTGGGAGATAAATGTGTGAATGAGTAATGCGGGGAACACGCGCGCACCCTGGCACTACCATGTGTCACATACAAAAGTACAAATGAAAATGTCATTTATTGAAGCATGATTGGGGTATTTTCATCTTGGGGAATAAAGAGTTTGGGGAGAAATTTGAATAAACCTATTCACTTTCCCCAAGGCATCTACCACAAGTAATTATGAAGACTCACAATAGGAAGAGATATTATTGCAAGTATGGCAAGATATTGATTAAACCCATGAGTCAGTTGGAAAGATTGAGGAGAGTATAACACTTCCATTACAAATAATTTCTTATCCCTTACACATCAAGTGCCTAGATATTATTAAAAACTTGTTGCTGGAAAGGATTGAAGACCAACAAAGGGTTTCGTAAAGATATTTCTTTATGCAATAAACTAATATCTCTACGAAGGGGAAAATGTAGGGGGAGTCCCCGACAAAGAGTGGTTAACTTGGTTAATCTGTTGATTAGAAGATGAAAAAGGACGATGAAGGTCACCCGAGAAAGTTACCTCGAACATTCTTCGTATAGGTAGCTCAAAGGACCTACCTCGAAGATTCTCCCATGGACCTGGCTTGAAGGATCCAATTCAAAGATCAAAGTCACTTGAGTCACGATAACTTGTAATAAGAAATATAATCAATTGTATCATGTACTTTATCTTATGATTATATGTTAAGTGAGGTTGTTTGGTACCCACGAGGGACCATGCCTGGTAGGATATGGGAGAGCTAACATGCTCTATCAAACAACATCCTCTTGGGAACCCCACAGGAACATGGTTTGAAGGATTGAGAGAAATGCAATATTGGGAATACAACTACAAACCCTCTTGGAACACTTAAGAAAAACTTCAGTTAGTACGTATGGTTGCTCGAGCCACTAGAGTCGAGCTACCTCAACTCCTACCTGTTCTAAGGAACCTCCTCGAGGTACCTCAATCCTGCATCCTTATTCCAAAGATAGTTCTTAGCCAACAAATAGAAAACTAAACACTTGAGATACCTACTAGCCTAAAAAACTTATAACCGATGCCATCTCGTCTGACTGATGGGACCGTGCACCTAATAGAGTCACTGTTTGCAACTTTCTAACGTCATAACATCTGACATTTAGGTTTTCGAAGTTACGGCACTCAAGTGAGTTTATCTTTGGGATGTCATGTATAGTTCATCAAACCTGACCCTTTAGTCATCCTAAGGTAAACTCCAAGATGCCATGTCACGTCCCTCATTAATTCTTACAATACTTCCAGCCAATGAAACAGTTTCCCAACAAATTTTGAGATCCCATGCATTTAATGCAATATCGTCTATATTAATTGGAGGTACTTGTGCATTTAGTACAATCGATCATATTGAACGAGTTCAAGTTAACTCGAGTAACTTTCTCTTCCTATAAATACACCATACAAACATTTTAACTGCCAGAGCATTCTCAGCTTAGAATTTCTATTGAACTTCCCCCATACACGGGAGCTATTATGAGAACATAACTTCCCACATCCATTGAATACCAATATTATTGAGCATTAACTGAACATGAAGTTCCTGCCTTGCCATTATTATGCCTTGAGTGCTAGCTCTTTCTCCCTCCGACCACGCTACCTACTGGTCCCATCTATTTATTATGCATGTTGTGTATTTATTATGCTAACATATCATTTAATACAATTCTGATTATTGAATCCCTTTGCCTCTTATTCACCTGTGTTCACTATCAGTATCTAATATTACATGGTGTTGATCCCGATCTTGATAAGGGGTTATGCCTCACTTGATACTAATCGTATTTTTAGAACCCACATCTTACAGATTTAGTCTTAAAAACACCGTCAATGGGAAGAAACGTATAATGGCCAGAATGAACCGACAATAGGAATACAAGAACCGACCGTGTAATCACAGGACCCCCGATTTAAAAGCACGATGAAAGTTTGAAAACGGTTAGACATAGGCTTAAAATGTCTTTAAAGGGTTAAAAGATAAAATAACTGCAAAACATCCCCAGGATAGGCACGAACAGCTCGCACGGGACCAATGTAACCCGTAAGAACTGATTGCGTACTCACAAGACTCCCGGTTAGAGAGCACCATGAAAATTTGTAAATGGTTAGACTTAGGCTTAAAAACATATCGCTAATGGGTGAGAACGTAAAATAGACATAAAATAGCTTCGTGATATGCACAAATACCTCACACGAGGCTAATGTATCCCACAGGAATGGACCACGTACTCATGGGACTCTCGATTTAAGAGCACGATGAAAATGAGAAAACTGTTAGACTTAGGATTAAAAAGACACCGTCAAAGGCCGAAAATGTACAATAGCCATAAAGAGGCCCCGTGAGAGGCACGAACACCTCGCATGGGACCATAGTAGCCCACAGGAACTACCCGCGTACTCACGAGACTCCCAGTTTGAGAGCGTGATGAAAATGTTCAAACTACTAGACTTAGACTTAAAAACATGCCATCAAAGGGTGAAAACGACCCTGTGAGAGGCAAAAAAACTCTCGCAGACAAATGTAACCCACAAGAACCGATCGCCTACTCACGGGACTCCCAATTTGAGATAACGATGAAAATTTGCAAAATTTTAGACTTGGTCAGAAAAACATGTCGTCAAAAGATGGAAACATAAAACAATCACAAAATGTCCCCTTGAGAGTAACGAACACCTCTCATGTGACTAATATAACCAATAAAAGCCGATTGCTTACTGGCGAGAATCTCGATTTGAGATCACAACAAGATTTCAAACTGTTAGACTTAGGCTTAAAAATATGCCATCAAAGGGTAAAAATTTAAAACAGTCACAAAATAGCCCTGTGAGAGGCACTGACACCTTGCACAAGACCATTACAACCTGCAGGAACCGATCGCATACTCAGGGGGCTCCCGGTTTTAGAGCATGATGAAATTTTGCAAAATATTAGACTTGCGCTGAAAAACATGCCGTCAAAGGGTGAAAACATAAGAAGCCACAAAACGGCTCCATGAGAGGCAAGAAAAACCTCAGACGGGACCATTGTAACCCGTAGGAATCGACTGCGTACTCAGAGGACTCTCGGTTTAAGATCACGATAATATTTGGAAATTGTTAGAATTAGGATTCAAAACATAAAAAATCCACAAAACGGCGGCATGAGAGGCACGAACACCTCGCACAGGACCAATGTAACCCACAGGAACCGACCATGTACTCACGGGACTCCCAGTTTAAGAGCACTACAAAAATTTGCAAACTATTGGACATAGTCCTAAAAGGATGTCATTAAAGGGTGAAAAATAAAAGAACTAAAAAACGACCCGGTGAGAGGCACTCACACCTCGCATGCGACTAATGTAACCCACATGATTCGATCGTGTAATCACGAGACTCCTAATTTGAGAGCAGAAAGAAAATTTGCAAATTATTAAACTTAGGCTTAAAAACATGCCGTAAAAGGATGAAAACATAAAACAATCACAAACCAAACTTAGGCTTAAAAGCACGCCGTCAAAGGGTGAAAATATAAAACAACCACAAAAATTCCCAAATTGGTACGGACAACTCGCACGAGATGAATGTAACCCAGAAGAACTGACCGCGTACTCAGAGGACTTCCGATTTGAGAGCATGATGAAAATTTGCAAACTGCTGGACTTAGGCATGGCGTTAAATGGTGAAAACATAAAATATCAAAAAATGGCTCCATAAAAGGCACGAACACCATGTATCAGACCAAGAAAACCTGCAGGAATTTATCGCGTACTCACAAGACTCTTGGTTTGAGACCACAAAAAAAAAATTCAAACTGTTAGACTTAGTCTTAAAATTATGTCGTCAAAGGGAAAAAATGTAAAACAGCCATAAAATGGCTCCGTGAGAGGCACGAACACATCGTACGAGACAAATATGTAACCCATAGGATCCGACCACGTACTCACGAGAATCCCATTTTGAGAGCGTGATGAAAATATGAAAATTGGTAGACAAGGTTTAAAAACATGTCGTCAAAGGGAAAAAATAGAAAACAACCACAAAATGGCCCCATGAGAGGCACAAACACCTCGAACCAAACCAATTTAACCCACAGGAACTGACTGCGTACTCATGGGACTCTCGGTTTGAGAGCACAAAGAAAATTTAAAATTATTAGACTTAGTCTTAAAAACATGTCGAAATAGGTTAAAAATGTAAAACAACAACAAAACAGACATGTGAGAGGCATTTACACCTCGCACAGGACCAATGTAATTCACATGAACTGATCGCATTCTCACAGGACTCCCGATTTGAGAGCATGATGAAAACTTGCAAATTATTGGACTTAGGATTAAAAACATGCCATCAAAGGGTGAAAATATAAAACAACCACAAAACGGCACGAATAGGCACGAACACCTCGCACAGGACCAATGTAACCCATAAGAACTGACAGCATACTCACAGGACTTTCGATTTGAGAGCATGCCAAAAATTTGCAAACTGTTTGACTTAGGCTTAAAGACATGACGTCAAATGGTGAAAATGTAAAATACCTAAAAAAAAGCTTCGTAAGAGGCATGAGCACCTTGTACGGGACTAATGTAACCCGCAAGAATCGACTGCATACTCACAAGACTCATCGTTTTAGAGCACGATAAAAAATTTCAAACTATTAGACTTAAACTTAAAAGCATGCCGTCAAAGAGAAAAAATGTAAAACAGCCACAAAATGGTCCCATGAGAGGCACAGACACCTCGTATAGGGAAAATATAACCCGTAGGATCCGACCACGTACTCACGAGACTCCCGTTTTGAGAGCATGGTGAAAATTTTCAAACTCTTAGACTAGGCTTAAAAATGTGTCGTCAAAGGGCAAAAACATAAAACAACCACAAAATGGCCTCGTGAGAGGCACAAGCACATTGCACGAGACCAATATAACTAACAGGAAGTGATTGTGTACTCATGGGACTCTCGGTTTGGGAGCACGAAGAAAATTTTCAAATTATTAGACTGTCTTATAAACATGCCGTAAAAGGGTGAAAATGGAAAAAATGAACCAAACAAACCTTTGAGAGGCACGAACACCTCGCACGGGACCAAGGTAATCTATAGGGATCGATCGCGTACTCACGGCACTCCCGGTTTGAGAGCACGATGAAAATTTGCAAATTATTGGACATAGGCATAAAAACATGGCGCCAAAGGGTGAAAATATAAAACAACCACAAAATGGCCCAAATAGGGACGGACACATTGCACGGGACCAATGTACCCCACAAGAATGGATCGCGTACTTATGGGACTCCCGGCTTGATAGCACGACAAAAATTTGCAAACTGTTGGACTTAGTCTTAAAGACAAGACGTCAAATGGAGAAAATATAAAATAACCAAAAAACAGCTTCATGAGAGGCACGAACACCTCGTATAGCACCAATGTAACCCGTAGGAAGGAACTGCGTACAAACAATACTCCTGGCTTGAGAGCGTGATAAAAATTTACAAACTGTTGGATTTAAGCTTGAAAACATAACGTCAAGGGGTGAAAATGTAAAAAAACCAAAAAATGGTCCCGTACGAGGCATGAACACCTTGTATGGGACCAATGTAACCCATAGGAACTTGATGCGTACTCACTAGGCTCCCAGTTTGAGAGCACGACGAAAATTTTCAAATTGTTAGACTTAGGGTTGAAAACATGCCTTCAAAAGGCAAAAACATAAAACATCCACAAAACGGCCTCGTGAGAGGCACAGACACTTTGCACGAGACCAATGTAACCCGTAGGAATCGAATACATTCTTACAATACTTTCAATTTGAGATCACGATGAAAATTTACTAACTCATAGACTTACGCTTTGAAACATGCCGTCAAAGGGTGGAAACATAAAACAGTTCGAAAGCGGCCCCATCAGAGGCACAAACACCTCACACAGGACTCATGTAATCCACAAAAAATGATCGCGTACTCCCTAGACTGCCACTTTGAGAGCACGGTGAAAATTTTAAAATTGTTATACTTAGGCTAAAAAACATGTTAAAAGGTGAAAACGTAAAACAACTACAAAATAAACCCGTGACAGGCACAAACACCTCTTGTGGGACCAATGCAAGGCGCGGGAACTGACCGCGTACTCATTGGACTCCCAGTTTGAGGGGACGATGAAAATTTGCAAACTCTGAGACTAAGGCTTAAAATCATGTCGTCAAAGGGTGAAAATATAAAACAGTCACAAAACAACACTGTGTGCGACACAAACATCTCGCACGGGATCAATGTAACCCAGAGGACCGAACGCTAACTCACGGGACTCCCAGTTTGAGAGCATGATGAAAACTTGTAAACTTTTAGACTTAGGCTTGAAAACATGCCGTCAAAGGGTGAAATTTAAAACCACCATAAAACAGCCCCGTGAGAGGGACAAACACATCGCATGGGACCAATGTAACTTACAGGAATCGAACACGTACTCTATACTCCCCATTTGAGACCCCGACTAAAATGATTAAAGTAATTTACTTAGGCTTAAAAACATGCCGTCAAAGGGAGAAAATGGAAAGTTGCCACAAACCGTCCCCATGAGAAGCACAAACACCTCGCACGAGACCAATGCAACCCACTAGAACCAACTATATACTCACGGGACTCCCGATTTGAGAGAACGACAAAAATTTACAAAATCTTAGACTTAGGCTTAAGAACATACCGTAAAAGGGTGAAAGCATAAAACAACCATAAAATGGCCATGCAAGAGGCACAAACACCTTGCACAGTACCAATATAACCTGCAGGAATCGACCCCGTGCACACCTGATTCTCGATTTGAGAGCACCGTAAAAATTCAGAAACTATTACACTTAAGCTGAAAAACATGCCATCAAAGGGTGAAAATGTAAATCAACCATAAAATGGCCCTGTGAGAGGCACGGACACCTCACACGGGGCCAATGTAAGTCGTAGGAACCGAACGCAAACTCCCAAGGCTCTCGGTTTAAAAGCATGATGAACATTTGAAACTTTCAGACTTAGGCTTAAAAACATGTCGTTAAAGGGTGAAAACATAAAAGAGCCACAAAATGGCCCCATGAGAGGCACGAACATCTCACACGAGACCATTGTAACCCGCAGGAACCGATCGCGTACTTAGTAGACTTTCGGTTTAAAAGAAAGGTGAGAATTTGCAAATTGTTAGACTTAGACTTAAAAGCATGCCGTCAAAGGGTGAAAACGTAAAACAACCATAAAAAAGCTGTAACACGGGAACAAACACCCCGTAGGAGACCAATGTAACCCAAAAGAACCCGTCCACATAATCATGGGACTCCCTATTTGAGAGCACAACAAAGATTTGTAAATTGTTACACTTAGGCTCAGAAACATGTCGTCTACGGGTGAAAATGTAAAATATCCCTAAAACAGCACCGTGAGAGGCATGAACACTTCACACGGGACTAATGTAATCCATAGGAATAGACCGTGTACTCATGGGACTCCTAATTTGAGAGCACGACAAAAATTTGTTAACAGTTAGACTTAGGTCTAAAAACACTCCATTCGGGGCAAAAACATAAAATAGCCACAAAACGGCCCCGTGAAAGGCACGAAAACATTGCACAGGGCCAACGTAACCCGTAGGCACCGACCACATACTCATGGGACTCCCGGTTTGAGAGCATAATGAAAATTTCTAAACTGTTAGACTTAGGCTTAAAAACATGTCATCGAAGGAAGAAAACATAAAAATACCACCAAAATGGCCCGTGAGAGGCACGAACACCTCTCACGGGACTAATGTAACCCATAGGAATCGAACACATAGTCATGGGACTTCGAATTTCAGAGAATAATGAAAAATTTTAAATTATTTAACTTAGGCTTAAAAAATGTCATCAAAGGGAGAAAATATAAAACAACCACAAAACAGCCCTGTGAGAGGCATAAACACCTTGGACCGGACCAATATAGTCCACATGAATTGAATTCATATTCATGGGACTTTGGATATGAGAGAACGATGAAAATTTTCAAATTTTTAAACTTAGGCTTAAAAACATGTCGTCCGAGGGAAAAAACATAAAATAGCCTCAAAGCGGCTCCATGAGAGGCACAAACACCTCGCACAGGACCAATGTAACACGCAGGAATAAATCGCATACTCTTGGGACAGTCGATTTAAGAGCACGATGAAAATTTTCAAACTGCTGGACTTAGGCTTAAAAAATGTCATCAAATTGCGACAAATAAAATATCCATAAAATGGTCCCGTGAGAGGCATGAACTCCTAGCACGGGGAAAATGCAATCTGTCAGAACGGACCACATACTCACGGGACTCCCTGTTTACGAGCACGATGAAAATTTTCAAACTGTTAGAATTAGGTTTTAAAACATGATGTCAAAGGGTAAAATATAAAAACCCACAAAACGGCTCAAGTACGCATGAAGAACTGGCTACATACTTATGGGACTCATGGTTTGAGAGCATGAAGAAAATTTTCAAACAGTTAGACTTATGCTGAAAAACATGACGCCTAAGGGTGAAAACAAAAAATAACCAATAAATGGTCCCGTGAGAGGCACGAATACTTCGTATCAGACCAATGTAACCCTCAGGATCCGGCCACATACTAACAAGACTCAAGGGTTTGAGAGCACAAAAACAATTTCAAACTGATATACTTAGGCTTAAAAACATGACGTCAAAGGGCAAAAACATAAAATAGCTACAAAATGGCCCCATTGAGGCACAAACACCTTGTACGGGACCAGTGTAACCTGTAGGAACCAATTGCATACTCACGGGACTCCAGGTTTGAGAGCATGATGAAAACTTTCAAACTGTTAGAATAGGCTTAAAAACATGTCGTCAAAGAGAAAAAATATAAAACAACCAAAAAATGGCCCTATGAGAGGCACGGACACCTCACACGGGACCAATCTAACCCGCAAGAACTGATTGAATACCCATGGGACTCTCGATTTTAGAGTACGAACAAAATTTGCAAACTATTTGACTTGTGCTTAAAAACATGCCTTCAAAGGGTGAAAACATAAGCAGCCCCAAAATGTCCCCATAAGAGGCAGGAAAGCCTCGCACGTGACTAATGTAACCCGTAGGAACCGACTGTGTACTCACAGAACTTTAGGTTTAAGAGCACGATGAAAATTTTATAATTTTTAAACTTAGGCTTCAAAACATGTCGTCCAAGGGAAAAAACATAAATCATCCACACAATGCTGGCTTGAGAGGCACGAACACCTCACACAAGACCAATGTAACTCGCAAGAACCGACCACATACGCACGAGACTCTCAATTTAAGAGCACGATGAAAATTTGGAAACTATAAGACTTAAGCTTCAAAACATGTCAATAAAGGGAGAAAAAATAAAATAGCCACAAAATGGCCTCGTGAGAGGCATGAACACCTCGCACGGGATCAATGTAATCCACATGAATCGACCGCATACTCACGGGACTCCTGATTTGAGAGCCCAAAGAATATTTGCAAATCATTAGACTTAGGCTTAAAAGCATGTCGTAAAAGCATGAAAACTTAAAAAACTACCCAAAATGGACCTATAAGAAGTACAAAATCCTCGCATGAGACCAATGAAATCCCTAGGAACCGATCGCGTAATCACGGGACCCACGATTTGAGAGCACGACAAAAATTTGCAAATTGTTGGACTCAAGCTTTAAATCATGCTGACAAAGGGTGAAAATATAAAACAACCATAGGATGGACCAAATAGGCATGAACACCTCCCATGGGACCAATGTAACCCATAAGAACTGACCGTGTACTCACTGGACTCCCGATTTGAGAGAATGACAAAAATTTGCAATTTGTTGGACTAAACCTTAACGACATGACGCCAAATGGTGAAAATATAAAATAACCAAATAACAGCTCCGTGAGAGTCACAAACACCGTGTACATGACAAATGTAACCCATAGGGACCGACTACATACTCACAAGACTCCTGATTTAAGAAGACGACAAAACATCTAAAACTGTGAGACTCAGGCTTTAAAACACGTCGTCAAAGTGAAAAAATGAACAACCACAAAAAATGGCACCGTAAGAGGCATGAACACCTCGTACGAGACCAATGTAACACTTAATAACTCACCGCGTACTCACGGGACTCCCGATTAGAGATAATTATGAAAATTTGCAAATTGTTAGAATACGCTTAAATACATGTCGTCAAAGGGCAGAAACATAAAACAACCATAAAATGGCCACGTGAAAGGCACAAACACCTCGCATGGGATGAATCTAACCCACATGATCTGACGATGTACTCATGGGACTTTGGTTTGAGAGAACGAAGAAAATTGGCAAATTATTAGACATAGGCTTAATTCATGCCGTAAAAGGGCCAGAACGTAAAATAACAACAAAATGGACATATGAGAGGCATGAATACCTCACATGGGACTAATGTAATCCACGGGAATCGATTGCGTATTCACGGGACTCTCGAATTGAGAGCATGATAAGAAACTGTTAGACTAAGGCTTAAAAATATGCCTTCAAAGGGTGAAAACATAAAATAACCACAGAACGGGCCTCAAAGATGCACGAACACCTCGCACGGGACCAATGTAACCCACAAGAATTGATCTCTTACTCATGGGACTCCCATTTTGAGAGCATGATGAAGATTCGAAAACTATTAGACATAGTCTTGAAAACATGTTGTCAAAGTGTGAAAATGTAAAATCACCATAAAACGACCCCGTAAGAGGAACGGACACATCGCATGGAACCAATGTAACTCGCTGGAACCGAATGCGTACCCTAAACTCCCGATTTGAGACCCCGACTAACATTATTAAACTATTTGAGTTAGGCTTAAAAACACGTCGTCAAAGGGTGAAAATGCTTCTCGCAAGGCCGAGTGTATACTCACAGGACTCCCGATTTGAGAGAAAGATAAAAATTTACAAACTCTTAGACTGAGGCTTAAAAAATTCCATCAAAGGGTGAAAGCATAAAACAACCCCAAAACGGCTCCGCGAGAGGCACAAGCACCTCATACGATACCAATGTAACCTGCAAGAATCGATCGCGTACTCACGGGATTCCCAATTTGAGAGCACCGTGAAAATTTAGAAACAGTTAGACTTAGGCTGGAAAATAAGCCGTCAAAGGGTGAAAATCTAAAATAACCACAAAATAGCCCCTTGAGAGGCACCAACACCTCACACGAGGCCAATGTAACTCGTAGGAACCAAACGCAAACTCCCGGGACTCCCAATTTTATAGGATGATGAAAATTTGCAAACAATTAGACTTGGGGTAAAAAATATGTCATTAAAGGAAGAAAACATAAAAGAGCCAAAAAAACGACCATGTGAGAGGCATGGACACCTCGTGGGAGACCACTACAACCCCCAGGAATCGACCGCGTACTCAGGGGACTTTTGATTTGAGAGGACAATGAAAATTGGCAAATTATTAGAATTAGGGAAAAACATGCTGTCAAAGGGTGAAAATGTAAATCAATCATAAAAAAAAAAGTAGGACAGGCACAAATATCTCGCACGGGACCAATAGAACCTGCAAGAACCCGACCACGTACTCACGGGACTCTCGATTTGAGAGAAGAACAAAAACTTGTAAATTGTTAGACTTAGGATTAAAAACATATTGTCTATGGGTGAAAATGTAAAGGATCCCCGAAGAGGCACCATGAGAGGCATGAACACCTCACACGGGACCAGACTGATGGACTCCCGATTTGAGAGCACGATAAAAATTTATGAGCTATTAGACTTGGGCTTAAAAAAATGATGTCAAAGGGTGAAAATATGAAACAACCACAAAACGGACCAAATAGGCAGGAAAACCTCGTATGGGACCAATGTAACCCACAAGAACTGACAGTGTACTCCCGGGACTCCCGGTTTGAAAGCATAGTGAAAATTTGCAAACTATTGAACTTAGTTTTAAAAACATGACATCAAAGGGTGAAAACATTAAATAACCACAAAAAAGATGTAGGACGGGAACAAATACCTCACACGGGACCAATGTAACCTGCAAGAACCCGACCACATACTCACGGGACTCCCCGTTTGAGAGTAAAGCAAAAATTTGTAAATTGTTAGACTTAGGCTTAAAAACATGTCTTATATGGGTGAAAATGTAAAATAGCCCTAAAATAGCACCATGAGAGACATGAACACCTCACATGGACCAGTGTAACCCACAGGAATAGACCGTGTACTCATGGGACTCCTAATTTGAGAGCACGATGAAAATTTGCAAACTATTAGACTTAAGTCTAAAAAAACACCATTAAGGGTGAAAACGTAAAATAGCCACAAAAAGGCCCCGTAAAAGGCACGAACACCTGCACGGGGCTAATGTAACTTGTAGGAACCGACCGTGTACTCCCGGGACTCTCGGTTTGAGAGCACGATGAAAATTTCAAACTTTTAGACTTAAGCTTAAAAATATGTCATCAAAGGAAGAAAACATAAAATAATCACAAAACGGCCTCGTGAGTGGCACAAACGCCTCTCACGGGACCAATGTAACGCATAGTAATCGAACATGTACTCATGGGACTCCAAATTTGAAAGAACGATAAATTTTTTGATATTGTTACACTTAGGATTAAGAACATCTCATCAAAAGGGGAAAACAAAAAAGTACCACAAAATGGCCCTGTGAGAGGCAGAAATACCTCACACGGGACCAATGTAACTCACTTGAATCGAATGCGTACTCACGAGACTCTGTATTTGAGAGAATGATGAAAATTTACAAATTGTTCGACGTAGGCTTAAAAATATGTCCTCTAAGGGAAAAAACATACAATAGCCACAAAACCCCCCCATGAGAGGCACAAACACCTCGCACGTGACAAATGCAACATGAAGAAACCGATCGCATACTCTCGGGACACCAAATTTAAAAGAACGATGAAAACTTTCAAACTATTAGAATTTGGTTTAAAAAATGTCATCAAATTGCGAAAAATAAAACAACCATAAAATGGCCCCGTGAGAGGCGTGAACACCTCGCACGGGGAAAATGTAATATGCAGGAATCGACGGCGTACTCCTGGGACTCTCGGTTTGAGAGCACGATGAAAATTTGCAAACAGTTAGAATTAGGTTTTCAAACATGTCGTCAAAGGGTGAAAATATAAAATAAAAACACAAAACGACCCAAATAGGAACGAACACCTCACACAGGACCAATGTAACCCATAAGAACTGACCGCATACTCAAGGGACTCACAATTTGAGAGCTCGATGAAAATTTGTAAACAGTTGAACTTAGGCTGAAGATCATGATGCCAAAGGGTGAAAACATAAAATAACCAATAAACGGTCCCGTGGCAAAAAATATCAAACTTTTAGACTTATGCTTAAAAACATGACATCAAAGGGAAAAAACATAAAACAACCACAAAACAGCCCCGTGTTAGGCAAAAAACACCTCGTACGGGACCAATGTAACCAGTAGGAACCGACCGCGTACTCATGGGACTCCAAGTTTGAGAGCATGATGAAAATTTGCAAAATGTTAGACTAGGATTAAAAACGTGTGTCAAAGGAAAAAACATAAAACAACCACAAAATGGCCCTGTGAGGGGCACGGACACCCCGCACGGGACCAGTCTAACCCACAAGAATTGATCATGTACCCCTAAGACTCCCGATTTTATAGAATAATTTGGAAACTATTAGACATATGCTTAAAAACCTGCCGTTAAAGGGTGAAATATAAGCAGCCAAAAAATGGTCCCATGAGATAGATGAACACCTCAAAGGGACTAATGTAACCTCGAGGAACCGATTACGTACTCACGGAACTCCCGGTGTAAGACCATGATGCAAAATTTTAAATTGTTATACTTAGGCTTAAAACATGCCCTCAGAGGCTGAAAAGATAAAATAACCACAAAACGGCCCCAAAGAGACTCGAACACCTCACACGGGACCAATGTAACCCATAAGAACTGACTGTGTACTCATGGGACTCCTGATTTGAGAGCACGGTGAAAATTTGCAAACTATTGGACTTAGGCTGGAAAACATGATGTCAAAGGGTGAAAATGTAAAACAGCCAAAAATGGCCTGGTGAGAGGCAAAAACACCTCGCATGGGACCAATGTAATTCGGAGTAATAGATAGCGTACTCACTAGACTCTTGGTTTGAGAGAACGAACAAAATTTACTATCTGCTAGACTAAGGCTTAAAAACCTTCTATCAAATGGTGAAAACATAAAACACCCATAAAATGGCCCAGTAAGAGGCACGAGCACCTCGTAGTGGACCAATGCAACCCACAAAAATCGACTGCGTACTCACGGGACTCTCGATTTGAGAGCATGGTGAAAATTTGAAAACCGTTATGCTTAGGCTGAAAAACATGCTGTCAAAGGGTAAAAATGTAAAACAATAACAAAATTGCCCTGAGAGAGGCACTAACACCTCGTGTCGGACCAATGTAAGCAGTAAGTATCGACCGTATAGTTAGGGGACTCTCAGTTTTAGAGAACGATGAAAATTTGCAAACATTAAGGCTAAGGCTTAAAAACATATCGTTAAAGGGTGAAATATAAAACAGTTAGAAACGTCACCGTTTGAGGGACAAACAACTCGCACGGGATCTATGTAACACACATGAATCGACTGCCTACTCACGGGACTACTGATTTGAGAGCCCAAAGAAAATTTGAAAATTATTAGACTTAGGATTAAAAACATGTTGTAAAAGCGTGAAAACCTAAAACATCCACAAAAATGACCTGTGAGAGGTACGAACACCTTGCACAAGATCAATGTAATCTTCAAGAACCGACCGTGTACTCACGGGACTCCCAGTTTGAGAGTACGACAAAAATTTACCAATTATTTAACTCGGGCTTAAAAATGTGCCGTCAAGGGGTGAAAATATAAAACAACCACAAGACGGCCCAAATAGGCACGAACACCTCGCACGGGACCAATGTAACCCACAAGAACTGACCGCATACTCATGAGACTCCCGGTTTGAGATCACAACAAAAATTTGCAAACTATTGGACTTACGACTTACGATTAACGATATGATGCCAAATGGTAAAACATAAAATAACCAAATGAAGGCTCTATGAGAGTCAAATACACCTCGTACATGACTAATGTAACCCTAGGAGTCGTCCACATACTCACAAGACTCCTGGTTTGAGAGCGCAATAAAAATTCTAAAATTGTGTGACTTAAACTTCAAAACATGTCTTCCAAGGTTAAAAACATAAAACCACCACCAAACGACCCCATGAGAGGCACAGACACCTCATACAGGACTAATGTAACCCGTACGAACCGATCGCGTACTCACAAGACTCTCGATTTGAGAGCATGATGAAAATTTTCAAATTATTAAAATAGGCTTAAATACATGTCGTCAAAGGGAATAAACATAAAATAACCACAGGATCTGACTGCGTATTCATGGGACTCTTGGGTTGAGAGCACGAAGAAAATTTACAAATTATTAGATTTAGCCTTTAAGCATGTCGTAAAAGGGTGAAAAAGAAAAATAGCAATAAAACGGACTTGTGAGAGGTATAAACACCTCATATGGAACCATTGTAATCCACAGGATCGATCGCATACTCACGGGACTCCCTATTTGAGATCATGACAAAAAGTTGCAAACTGTTAGACTTAGGCTTAAAAACATGCCCTCAAAGGGTGAAAACATAAAAAAAACACAAAACAGCCCCAAAGAGGCACAAACACCTCGGATGGGACCTATGTAACCCACAAGAACTTCCCGTGTACTCATGGGACTCCGAGTTTGAGAGAATGATGAAAATTTATAAACTATTAGACTTAGACTTGAAATTATGCCGTCAAAGGGTGAAAATGTAAACCACCATAAAATGGCCCCGTGAGAGGAACACTTGCACGCGTTCAATATGATCGATCATATTAAATGCATAAGTACCTACCATTAATGTAGAAGATATTTCATTAAATGCATGGGATCTCATAATTTTGTAGAAAACTATTTCATTGGCTCGAAGTATGGTGGGCATTAATGAAGGACGTGAAATGCCATCCTGGAGTTTACCTTTGGATGACTAAAGGGTCAGGTTTGATGAATTAGATATGTTTTCCCAAGGATAAACTCACTTGAGTGTCATAACTTCTAGTCCCTAAATGTCAGATGTTATGACGTTAAAAAGTGGATAAACAGTGACTCTATTAGGTGCACGATCCCATCAGCCAGGCGGGATAGCATCTGCTTTAAGGTTGCTCGGCTGGTAGGTAGCTTGAGTGATTAGTTTTACGTTTATAGGCTAAAAACTATCTGAAGACCAAGCATGCAAGATTGGGGTACCTCGAGGAGCTCCTTTCGAATTGGTAGGAGTTAAGGTAGCTCGACTGTAGTGGATCGAGCAACCATATGTACTAAGTGAAGTTTTTCCCAAGTGTGCCAAGAGGGTTCGTAGTTGTATTCCCAACATTTACTTGCTCCCAATACTCCAAACCATGTTCCGAGAGGGTTACCAATGGGAGGTTGTTTGATAGAGCATGTGAGCTCTCCTATACCCTATCAGGCATGGTCCCTCGTGGGTACCAAACAACATCGCTCTATATATAATCATGAGATAAAGTACATGATACAATTCATTCTATTTATTATTATAAGCTATCATCACTCAAGTGACTTTTATCTACGAATGGGATCCTTCGTGCCAGGTCCGTGGGAAATTCTTTGAGGTAGATCCTTCGAGCTACCTATATGGAGAATATTCAAGGTAACTTACTCGAGTGGCCTTCATCCTACTTCTTCATCTGCTAATGAACATATTAACCATGCTAATAACTCTTTGGCGAGGATTCCCCCTATAAAGTTTAAAACTTTTCCATTTTTCATTGTGCGCTCAAATCGAGAGTCCAGTGAGTATGTAGTCAGTTCCTGTGGACTACATTGGTCCTGTGCGAGGTGTTAGTGCCTCTCATAGGGATGTTTTGCGGTTATTTAATGTTTTCACCCTTTGAATTGTGTCATATTTAGCCTAAGTTTAATAGTGGGAAATTTTTCATTGTGCTCTCAAACCGATAGTCTCGTGAGTACGCGATTTGTTCATGTTGGTTACATTGGTCCCATGCGAGGTGTCCATGCCTCTCATGGGGACATGTATTTCACATTTTCACCCTTTGATGCCATGTTTTTATGCCCAAGTCTAGTAGTTTATAAATTTCCATTGTGCTCTAAAACTGGGAGGCTTTTGGGTATGCGATCATTTCTTTGGGTTACATTAGTCCTGTACAAGATGTTCGTGCCTATCCTGAGGTTGTTTTGTGGTTGTTTTACATTTTAACCATTTGATGGCTTGTTTTTAAACCTAAGTCTGACAATTTGAAAATTTTCATTGTGCTCTCAAATCGAAAGTCCCATAAGTATGCATTCGGTTCCTGCGGGTTACATTGGTTCCGTACGAGGTGCTTGTGCCTATCACGGGGCTATTTTGTGGTTGTTTTTCTTTTTCACCCTTTGATGACATGTTTTAAAGCCTAATTCTAATAATTTGTATATCTTTGTTGTGCCCTCAAACCTAGAGTCTCATGAGTACGTGGTTGGTGCCTACGGGTTACGTTGTTCCCGGGCGAGGTGTTTATGCATCTCACGGGGTCGTTTTGTGACTGTTTTATGTTTTTTACCTTTGGAGATAATTTTTTAAGCCTAAGTCTAACATTCTACAAATTTTCATCGTGCTCTCAAACCAGGAGTCCCATGAGAATGCGATTAGTTCCAGCGGATTACATTGGTCCCGTGCGAGATTTTCGTGCCTCTCATAGGGCCGTTTTGTGGTAAAAAAAAATTCACCATTTGATGGATTATTTTTAAGCATAAGTTTGATAATTTTCATCGTGCTCTCAAATTAGGAGTCTGATGAGTACGCAACCGATAAATGTGGGTTACGTTCGTCCCGTGCGAGGTGTTTGTGCCTCTCGCGAGGCTCTTATGTGGCGGTTTTACATTTCTGCCCTTTGACAACACGTTTTTAGGCCTTTGTCTAACAATTTGCAATTTTTTATGTACTCTGAAACTAGGAGTCTCGTGAGTACGCGATCGGTTCCTACGGGTAACAATGGTCCCGTGCGAGGTGTCGGTGCCTCTCACGGGGTTGTTTTGTGGTTGTTTTACATTTTCATCCTTTGATGGCATTTTTTAAGCGTAAGTCTAACAATTTGCAAATTTTCATTGTGCTTTCAAATAGAGAGTCCCATGAGTATGCGATCGATTCGTGCGGGTTACAATGGTCCCGTGCGAGGTGTCCGTGCCTCTCACGATGATGTTTTTTAGTTTCGCACTTAGACGGCATGTTTTTTAGCCTAAGTCAAACAAATGTATAAATTTTTGCCGTACCCTCAAACCGATGGTTTCATTAGTTTGTAGTCAATATTTATGGGTTACATTGGTCCCGTACGATGTGTTCATGCATCTCATGGGGCAATTTTGTGCTTACTTTACATTTTCCCCCTTTGACGATATGTTTTTAAGCCTCAGTCTAACATTTTGAAAATGTTCATCAAGCTCTCAAACCGGGAGTTTTGTGAGTGCATCGTCGGTTTCCATGGGTTTCTATGGTCCCGGGGCCGTTTTGTGGTTGTTTTACGTTTTCACCATTTGGCGACATTTTTTTAAGCCTAAGTCAAACAGTTTTAAAATTTTCATCGTGTTCTCAAATAGCGAGTCCCGTGAGTACGTGGGTGGTTCCTATTGGTTACATTTGTCTCGTGTGAGGTGTTCGTGCATCTCATGGGACCATTTTATGTCTATTTTTGTTTTCTCCCTTTGACGATGTGTTTTTAGGCCTAAATCTAACAGTTTTCAAATTTTTGTTCTTCTCCCGAATCAAGAGTCTCTTGAGTACGCGGTCAGTTCTTGCAGGTTACAATGGTCCAGTGTGAGGTGTTCGTGCCTATCATGATGTTGTTTTGTGTTTATTTTATGTTTTTGCCCTTTGATGACGTGTTTTAAATCCTATGTCTAATAATTTGTAAATTTTTCTTGTGCTCTCAAACTGGGAGTCCCGTGAGTACACATTTGGTTCCTTCGGGTTACATTGGTCCTATGTGAGGTGTTCATGCATTTCATGGGCCGTTCTGTGGCTTTTTTATGTTTTCTCCCTTGGAAGCCTTGGTTTAATAGTTTGCAAATATTTATCGTGATCTCAATCCGCGAGTCCCCTGAGCATGCGATCGTCTCTTGTGGGTCACATTGGTCCCGTGCGAAGTGTTTATGCCTCTAACGGGGTCGTTTTGTGGTTTTTTTTATGTTTTCACCCTTTGACGACACATTTTTAAGTCTATGTCCAATAGTTTGCAAATTTTCATCATACTCTCAAATCGGGAGTCCTGCGAGTATGCGGTCGATTCATATGAGTTACATTGGTTACGTGAAAGTTATTTATGCCTCTCAAGGGCCATTTTATGTTCACTTTATGCTTTCACCTTTTGACGGCATGTTTAAAGCTTAAGTCTAACAGTTTGTAAATTTTCATTGTGCTCTCAGATCGAGAGTCTCGTGAGTACGAGACCGGTTCCTATAGGCAACATTGGTCCTGTGCATGCTGTTAGTGCCTCTCATGGGGCGGTTTTGTGGCTATTTTATGTTTTTGCCTGTTGACAGTGTGTTTTTAACACTAAGTCTAACAGTTTGTAAATTTTCATCGTGCTCTCAAATCGGGAGTCTCGTATGTATGCGGTCGGTTCCTGTGGATTACATTGGTCATGTGCGAGGTGTCCGTGCCTCTCACGGGGCTTTTTTGTAGTTATTTTATGTTTTTACTCTTTGATGGGTTGTTTTTAGTCATAAGTCTAATAATTTGCTAATTTTCCTCATGTTCTCAAATTGGAAGGCCGATGAGTACACGATCGATTCCTGTGGGTTACATTGGTTCCGTACGAGGTGTTTGTGCCTCTCAAGGGGCAGTTTTGTACTTGTTTTACATTTTCTCCCTTTGATAACATGTATTTAGGCATAAGTCTAACAATTTGCAAACAAACATTCATACTCTCAAACTGGGAGTCTCCTGTGTACGCGGTCGGTTCCTGTGGGAAACAATGGTCCCATGCGAGGTGTATGTGCCACTCATGGCACTATTTTGTTGTTGTTTTACATTTTCACCACTTGACGGCATGTTTTAAGCGTAAGACTAATAATTTGCAATTTTTCATTGTGCTCTCAAATCGAGAGTCCCGTGAGTATGTGATCGGTTCCTTCGGGTCACATTAGTCCAATGTGATGTGTTTGTTACTCTCAAACTGTGTGTTCCGTGAGTATGCGGTCAGTTCTTGTGGGTTACATTAGTCCCATTACAAATGTTTGTGCCTCTTTTGAGGCCGTTTTGTGGATGTTTTACGTTTTTTCCCTTGGCGGCATGTTTATAAGCCTAAGTATGATACTTTGCAAATTTTTGTCTTGCTCTCAAAAAGTTAGTCCCGTGAGTAAGTGGTCAGTTCTTATATATTACATTGGTCTAGTGCAAGGTATTTGTGCCTCTAACGAGGTCGTTTTGTAGTTTTTTTTTACATTTTCTCCCTTTGACGGGTTATTTTTAAGGATAAGTCTAACAATTTGCTAATTTTCATCATGCTCTCAAATCGAGAGTCTGATGAGTATGTGATGGTTTCCCTGGGTTACAATGGTCTTATGCAAGGTCTTCATTCCTCCCACGGGGTTATTTTGAGAATTGTTCATGTTTTCGCCCTTTAACAGCATATTTTTAGGCCCAACTATAATAATTTGCAAATTTTTATCATACTCTAAAATTGGGAGTCCCGTGAGTACGCGGTCAGTTCCTCTAGGTTACAATTGTCCCGTGCAAGGTGTTCTTACCTCTCACGGGACTATTTAGTGGCTGCTTTACATTTTAACCTTTTGACGACATATTTTTAAGCGTAAGTTTAACTGTTTGAAAATTTTCATTGTTCTCTCAAATCGAGATTCCCGTGAGTATGTGATCGGTTCATGAGGGTTACATTGGTCCCCTATGATGTGTCCGTACCTCTCACGAGCCTATTTTCTGGTTGTTTTATGTTTTCACACTTTGACGACATGTTTTTAAGCTTAAGTCAAACAGTTTATAAATTTTCATCTTACTCTCCAACCGGGAATCCTGTGAGTATACAATTGTTTTTACGGGTTACATTGGTCCTGTGCGATGTGTTCGTGACTCTCATGAGGCCATTTTGTGGATGCTTTATAGTTTCTCCCTTTGATGGCTTGCTTTTAGGCCTAAGTCTAACAGTTTGCCAATTTTCATCATGCTCTCCAATCGAGAGTGTCTTGAGTGCATCGTCGATTCCCGTGGGTTACGTTGGTACCATGAGACTTGTCCGTGCCTCTCATAGGTCAGTTTTGTGGTTGTTTA
Source organism: Sambucus nigra (assembly GCA_949130495.1). Taxonomy (NCBI): domain Eukaryota; kingdom Viridiplantae; phylum Streptophyta; class Magnoliopsida; order Dipsacales; family Adoxaceae; genus Sambucus; species Sambucus nigra. The sequence goes on from OX422219.1 coordinate 171,565,272, forward strand.
ACCTTTTCACCCTTTCGCGGCATGTTTTTAAGCCTAAGTCTGCCTATTTGAAATTTTTTACCGTGCTCTCAAATCGGGAGTTCCGTGAGTTCGTGATCGATTCTTGTGGGTTACATTGGTCCCCAATGAGGTGTTATTTCCTCTCATGGTGTTGTTTTGTGGTTGTTTTACATTTTCTCCCTTTAACGGCATGTTCTTGAGCCTAAGTCTAATAGTTTGCAAATTTTCATTGTGCTCTCAAATCGGGAGTCCCGTGAGTGCACCATCGATTCCTGTGGGTTACATTGGTCCCGTGAGAGTCGTTCGTGCCTCTCATAGGGGCCATTTTATGGATGTTTTATGTTTTGACCCTTTGGCGGTATGTTTTTGGGCCTACGTTTAACAATTTGAAATTTTTCATCGTGCTCTAAAATTGGGAGTCCCTTGAGTACGCGGTCGGTTCCGGTGAGTTACATTAGTCCCATGTGAGGTGTACATGCATCTCATGGGCCCATTTTTTGGCTATTTCATGATGTATTTTTATTCCTACATCTAACATTTTGCAAATTTTCATCGTGCTCTCAAATCAGGAGTCTCGTGGGTACGCGATCGATTCTTAAGGGTTACATTAGTCCAATGCGAGGTGTTCGTTCCTCTCATGGGGTTATTTTTTTGGGTATTTTACGTTTTCACCCTTTGCTGGCATGTTTTTAATCCTAAGCCTAATTGTTTGAAATTTTTGTCATCCTCTCAAACTGGAAGTCCTGTGACTATGCGATCTGTTCTTGCGAGTTACATTGGTCCCGTGAGAGGTGGTCGTGCCTATCATGGGGCTATTTTGTGGTTGTTTTATGTTTTCACCCTTTAACGATGTGTTTTAAAGACTATGTCTAACAATTTGCAATTTTTTGTTGTGCTCTCAAACCAAGAGTCACATGAGTACGCGGTCTCTTGTTGCGGGATACATTAGTCCTGTACGAGGTGTTCGTGCATCTCATGGGGATGTTTTGTGGTTGTTTTATATTTTCACCCTCTGATTGTATGTATTTAAGCCCGGGTTTAATAGTTTGTAATTTTTTGTCATAATCTCAAGTCGGGAGTCCCGTGAGTGCGCAGTTGGCTCTTGGGGGTCACATTAGTCCCGTACGAGATGTTCGTGTGTCTCACGGGGCCATTTTATGGTTGTGTTATCTTTTCACCATTTGACGGCATGTTTTTAACTCTAAGTCCAACAGTGCAAATTTTCATTGTGCCCTTAAATCGGGAGTCTCCTGAGTATGCGATCGATTCCTACAGGTAATATTGGTCCCGTGAGTGTTGGTCATGCCTCTCACAGGGCCATTTTGTGGTTGTTTTACATTTTCACCGTCTGACTACATATTTTTAATCCTAAGTATAATAGTTTGCAAATTTTCATCGTGTTTTTGAACCGGGAGTCCCGTGAGTACACGATCAATTACTATGGGCTACATTGGTTATGTGTGTGGTGTTCGTGCCTCTTACAGGGCCATTTTGTGGCTATTTTAAGTTTATGCCTATTGACGGTGTGTTTTTAAACCTAAGTCTAACAATTTCCAAATCTTGACCGTGCTCTCATATCGGGAGTCCCGTGAGTACGGGGTCAGTTCCTGTGGGTTACATTGGTCCTGTGCAAGTGTTCGTGCCTATCACGAGGCTATTTTCTGGTAGTTTAACATTTTCACCCTTTGACGGCATATTTTTATTCCTAAGTCTAACACTTTTTAAAATTTCATCATGCTCTCAAATTGGGAGTCTCGTGAGTATACGACCGGTTCTTGTGAGTTATATTGGTCTCGTACAAAGTGTTCGTGCCTGTCCTGAGGCTGTTTTGTTGTTGTTTTACATTTTCACCCTCTGACATCGTTTTTTTAAGCCTAAGTCTAAAAGTTTGCAATTTTTTGTCGTGCTCTGAAATTGGAAGTCCCATGAGTACGTTGTTGGTTCTTGTAGGTTACATTGGTCCCGTAAGAGGTGTTCGTGCCTATCACAGGACCATTTTCTGACTGTTTAATGTTTTTGCCCTTTGCCGACGGATTTCAAAGACTAAGCGTATGTGCTCTTAAATCGAAGTCCCATGAGTAAGTGGTCGGTTCTTGCGGGTTACATTGGTCCCATGTAAGGTGTCCATGCATCTCACGGGGCCATTTTGTGGTTGTTTTATGTTTTTCCCCTTTGACAACAAGCGTAAGCCTAAGTCTCATAGTTTGCAAATTTTCTTCGTTCTCTGAAATTGGGAGTCTAGTGAGTACGCGGTCGGTTTTTGTGGTTTACATTAGTCCCTTTAGAGGAGCTTGAGCCTCTTATGGTGTCATTTTTTGACTGTTTTACATTTTCACCCTTTGATGGCATGTTTATAAACCTACGTCTAACAGTTTGCAAATTTTCATCGTGCTCTCAAAGTTGGTGTCTAGTGAGTAGGCGATCGGTTTTTATGGGGTACATTAGTCCCGTGCGAGGTGTTTTTGCATCTCATGTGGCCTTTTTTGACTATTTTACGTTTTCATCCTTTGGCGGAATGTTTTTAAGAATATGTCTAATAGTTTGCAAATTTTCATCGTCCTCTCAAACATGTAGTTGCATGAGTACACGATCAGTTCATGTGGCTTACATTAGTTCCGTTCGAGGTGTTCGTGCCTCTTTTGGGACCGTTTTGTGTCTGTTTTATGTTTTCACCCTTTGACGGCATGTTCGTAAGCCAAAGTTTAATATTTTGCAATTTTTATCATGCTCTCACACTTTGAGTCCCGTCAATACACGGTCGGTTCCTGCAGATTACATTTGTTCCGTGTGAAGTGTTCGTTCCTCTCCCTAGTTGCTTTAGTGTTTTTTTTACATTTTCACCCTTTAACGGGTTTTTTTAAGCAAGAGTCTAACAACTTGCGAATTTTTGTCATGCTCTCCAATTGGAAGTTCGATGAGACGCAGTTGATTTCAGTGGGTTATATTCATCCTTTGCGAGGTCTTCGTGCCTCTCACGGGTCTGTTTTGTGGCTTATTTATGTTTTCACCCTTTTATGGAATGGTTTCAGGCCTAAGTCAAACCATATGCGAATTTTCATCGTACTCTCAAAATGGGAGTCCCGTGAGTACACAATCAGTTCCTACGGGTTATAATGGTCCCGTGCGAGGTGTCCGTGCCTCTCACGGGGCTATTTTGTGGTTGGTTTACATTTTCACACTTTCACATCATGTTTTTAAGAGTAACTCTAATAGTTTACAAATTTTTGTTGTGCTCTCAAACCGAGAGTCCCGTGAGTATGCGATCAGTTCCTACAGGTTACATTGGTCCCCTGCGAGCTGTTCATGCCTCTCATGTGGCCATTTTATATTTATTTTACATTTTCTCCCTTTAACGGTGTCTTTCTAAGCCTAAGTCTAACATTTCAGAAATTTTCTTCATGTTCTCAAATTGGGAGTCCTTTGAGTACGCGGTTTGTTCCTGTGGGTTACATTGGTCCCTTACGAGGTGTTCGTGCCTCTCATGGTGTCGTTTTGTGGATATTTTATATTTTCACACTTTGACGGCATGTTTTTATGCCTAAGTCTAACAGTTTCTAAAATTTCATCTTACTCTAACAGTTTCAAAATTTCATCTTACACTCAAATCGGGTGTACCATGAGTACATGAACAATTCTTGTTATAATGGTCCCGTAGAAAGTATTTGTGCCTGTCCTGAGGCTGTTTTGGGGTTATTTTACATTTTCACCCTTTTACGACATGTTTTTAAGCGTAAGTCTAATAGTTTAAAAAATTTCATCGTGCTTTCAAATCGGGAGTCACATGAGTATGGGGTCGGTTCTTCGGGTTACATTGGTCCCACGCGAAGTGTTCATGGATCTCATGGGGTCATTTTGTGGTTGTTTTACATTTTTTTCCCTTTGACAACAATTTTTAAGCCTAAGTCTAATAGTATGCATTTTTTTATCATGCTCTCAAACTGGGACTCTAGTGAGAATGCGGTTAGTTCTTGTGGGTTAGATCAGTCCCGTGCATGGTGTTTGTGCCTATCATGGGGCCATTTTCTGATTGTTGTACGTTTTCACCCTTTGACGACATGCTTTTAAGCCTATGCCTAACAGTTTTAAAATTTTTACCATGCTCTCAAATTGGGAGTTTCGTGAGTACGCGGTCAGTTCTTGTGGGTTACATTAGTTCCGTTCAAGGTGTTCATGCGTCTTCTAGGCCTGTTTTGTGGATGTTTTATGTTTTCATCCTTAACGGCATTTTTATACGCCTAAGTCTAATATTTTGCAAATTTTCTTCGTGCTCTCAAATCGTGAGTCCCGTGAGTACGCGGTCAGTTCTAGTGGATTACATTGGTTCCGTACGAGGTGCTCGTGCCACTAATGGGGCCATTTTGTGGTTTTTCTCATTTTCAACCTTTGACGGGCTATTTTTAATCATAAGTCTAACAATTTGATAATTTTCATCATGCTCTCAAATCGGTAGTTTGATGAGTATGGGGTCAGTTCTTGTGGGTTACATTCGCCCTATGTCAGGTCTTCATGCCTCTCACGAGGCTGTTGTATGGATTTTTTTTCTTTTTGTCCTTTGACGGCATGTTTTTAGGCCTAAATCTAACAATTTGCAAATTCTTGTCCTCCTATTAAACTGAGAGTCCCCTGAATATGTGATCAGTTTTGGCAGGTTACAATGGTCATGTGCAAGGTGTTCGTGCCTCTCACGGGGCTAATTCGTGGATGTTTTCCATTATCCCACTTTTACAACATGTTTTCAAGCATAAGTCTAACAGTTTGCAAACACAGAGGCACGGAACTTTTCATCGTGCTCTCAAATTTGTATTTTCGTTAGTGCGTTGTCGATTCTCGTGGGTTACATTGGTCCTGTGTGAGTTATTTGTTCCTCTCACAGAGCCATTTTGTGTTGTTTTATGTTTTCACCCTTTGGCGGCATGTTTTTTAGCCTAAGTCTAACAGTTTGAACATTTTCATCATGCTCTCGAAACAAGAGTCTCGTGACTACGGGGTTAGTTCCTGCGAGTTACATTGGTCCCATGCGAGGTGTTCGTGCATCTCATGGCGCCATTTTGTGGCTATTTTACATCTTCTCCCTTTAACTATGTATTTTTAGTCATAAATCTAACATTTCGCAAATTTTCATCATGCTCTCATACCGGTAGCCTCGGGCCTATGGGATCGGTTCCTGTAGGTCGTATTACTCCGGTATGAGGTGTTCGTGGATCTCACGGGGTTGTCTTTTGGTTGTTTTTAGTTTTCACCTTTTGACAGCATATTTTTTGGCCTTAGTCTAATAGTTTGCAAATTTTCGTCGTCTTCTCAAACGGAAGTCCCGTGAGTACGCGGTCGATTCCTACTGGTTACATTGGTCCCGTACGAGGTGTTTATGCTAATCATGGGGTAATTTGTGGCTGTTTTACATTTTCACCCTTTGACGAATTATTTTAAAGACTATGTGTAACAGTTTGAAAAATTTTGTTGTGCTCTCAAACCGGGAGTCCCGTGAGTACTCAATCAGTTCATGCGGGTTACATTAGTCCTGTACGAAGTGTTCGTTCATCTCATGGGGCTATTTTGTGGCTATTTTACATTTTCGCACTTTGATTGCATATTTTTAAGCATGAGTCTATTAGTTTACAAATTTTTGTCACGATCTCAAGTCGGGAGTCCCTTGAGTACACAGTCGTCTCTTGGGGGTCACATTGGTCAAGTGCAAGGTGTTCATGTCAATCGCAAGGCTATTTTGTGGATGTTTTATGTTTTCACCATTTGACTACATATTTCAAGTTTAAGTCCAAAAGTTTGCAACTTCTCATCGTGCTCTCAAATTGAGAGTCTCGTGAGTCACGGTCGATTCCAACGTGATATATTGGTCTCGTGAGAGTTGTTTGTGCCTCTCGCGGGGACGTTTTGTGGTTGTTTTACGTTTTCACCCTTTGACGGCATGTTTTTAAGCCTAATTCTAACATTTTGTAAAATGTCATTGTGCTCTCAAACCGGGAGTCCCGTGAGTATACGGTCAATGCCTACAGACTACATTGGTCCTATGTGCGGTGTTCGTACCACTCACGGGGCCATTTTTTGGTTATTTTACATTTTTCCCCTTTGACGAAAAGTTTAAGCCTAAGTCTAACAGTTTGAAAATTTGCAATGTGCTCTTAAACTGCGAGTCTAGTGAGTACGCAGTCGGTTCTTGTGGGTTACATTAGTCCCGTGCAAGGTGTTCGTGCCTATCACGGGGCCGTTTTTACCCTTTGGCGGCATTTTTTAAGCCTAAGTTTAAATGTTTCAAAAAATTTATCGTGCTCTAAAATTGGGAGTCACGTGAGTACGTAGTCAGTTCCTGCAAGTTACATTGGCCCCGTGCGAGATGTTCATGCATCTCATGGGGCCGTTTTGTAGCTATTTTACATTTTCTCCCTTGACGATGTATTTGTAATCCTAAATCTAACATTTTGCAAATTTTCGTCATGCGCTCAAATCGGGGTCTCGTCAGTATGCGATCGATTCTTGACGATTACATTAGTTCCGAGAGAGGTGTCCATTGTCTTTCCGTTGTTTAACGTTTACACCCTTTCATGACATATTTTTAAGCCTTGGTCTAATAGTCTGCAAAGTTTCGTCATCCTCTGAAATTGAAAGTCCTGTGAGTACGTGGTCAGTTCTTGCAGGTTACATTGGTCTAGTGTGAGGTGTTTGTGCCTATCATGGGGCTATTTTGTGGTTTTTTTTTTATTTTTTTTCCCTTTGACGACATGTTTTGAAGACTATGTCTAATACTTCACAAATTTTTGTTGTGCTCTCAAACCGGGAGTCCCGGGAGTACACAGTCGGTTCCTGTGGGTGACATTTGTCATGTGCGAGGTGTTTGTGCATCTTATGAGGCCGTTTTATGGTTGTTTTACATTTCCACCCTTTGATTACATGCTTTTAAGCCTGAGTCTAATAGTTTAAAAATATTTGTCATGATCTCAAGTCGAGAGTCCCGTGGTACGCAATCGGCTCTTGGGGGTCAAATTGGTCCAATGCGAGGTGTTCGTGGCTCTCATGGGGCCATTTTGTGGTTGTTTTATTTTTTCACCCTTTTGATGGCATGTTTTAAGTATAAGTCCAAGAGTTTGCAAATTTTCACCGTGCTCTCAAATCAGGAGTCTCGTGAGTACGCAGTCGATTCCAGTGGGTCACATTGGTCCCGTGCGAGTTGTTTGTGCCTATCGTAGGGCCATTTTGTGGTTGTTTTATTTTTTCACCCTTTGATGGCATGTTTTTTAGCCTAAGTCTCACAGTTTACAAATTTTCATCGTGCTCTCAAATTGGGAGTCTAGTAAGTACACAGTCAGTTCTTGTGGGTTACATTAGTCCTGTGAGGGGTGTTTGTGCCTCTCATGGGGCCATTTTTTAAATGTTCTACTTTTTCACCCTTTGACGGCATGTATTTAAGGCTATGTATAATAGTTTGCAAATTTTCACTGTGATCTCAAAGTGGGAGTCTAGGAGTTGGCGATCAATTTTTATGAGTTACATAAGTCCCGTGAGAGGTGTTTGTGCCTATCATGGGGCCATTTTCTGATTGTTTTATGTTTTCACCCTTTGACGACTTGTTTTTAAGACTATGTCTAATAGTTTGCAAATTTTCATCATGCTCTCAAACCAGGAGTTTTGTGAGTACGCGGTCAGTTCTTGCGGGTAACATTAGTCCTGTTCGAGGTGTGCATGACTCTTCTAGGATCATTTTGTTATTGTTTAACGTTTTATCCATTTAACAGCATTTTTATAAGCCTAAATCTAATATTTTGCAATTTTTTGTCGTTCTGTCAAACCATGAGTCTCGTGAGTATGCGGTCGGTTCCTGCAGATTACATTTGTCCCATGCGAGGTGGTCGTGTCTCTCACGAGTCCATTTTGTGGTTTTTTTATGTTTTCACCCTTCAACGGGTTACTATTAAGAAAGAGTCTGACAATTTGCTTATTTTCATCATGAACTCTAATCGAAAGTCCATTGAATACGTGGTCGGTTCCGTTAGGTTACATTGGTATTATGTGAGGTCTTTGTGCCCTCTTACGGGGCTGTTTTGTGGTTTTTTATGTTTTTTCCCTTTGACGGCATGTTTTTAGGCCTAAGTCTTACAATTTGTGAATTTTTAGCATACTCTAAAAATGGGAGTCCCGCGAGTACGCGGTCGATTCCTGTGAGTTACATTAGTCCTGTGCGAGGTATGGGGCCGTTTTGTGGTTGTTTTACATTTTAGCCCTTTGATTTCATGTTTTTAAACCGCGAGTACACGATCGATTCCAATGGGTTACATTGGTCCTGTGAGAGTTGTTTATGCCTCTCACGGGACCATTTTGAGGTTGTTTTACGTTTTCACCCTTTGACGGCATGTTTTTAAGCCTAAGTCTAATAGTTTGTGAATTTTCATCGTGCTCTCAAACCGAGAGTCCCGTGAGTACACGGTCAGTTCCTGTGGGTTATATTAGTCCCGTTCGAGGTGTTTGTGCCTTTTATGAGCCGTTTTGTGACTGTTTAATGCTTTATCCCTTTAATGACATGTTTATAAACCTAAGTCTAATATGTTGCAAATTTTTTCATGCTCTCAAACTGTGAGTCCCGTGAGTACGCGATCAGTTCCCGCTGATTACATTTGTCCCATGCGAGGTGCTCGTCCCCATCACAGGTCCGTTTTGTGTTTTTTTACGTTCTCACCCTTCGACGGGTTATTTTTAAGAAAGAGTCTAACAATTTTCTTATTTTCATCGTGCTCTCCGATCGGAAGTTTGATGAGTACGCGGTCAGTTTCAGCAGGTTACATTGGTATTGTGCGAGGTCTTCGTGCCTCTCACGGGGTTGTTTTATGGTTTTTTATGTTTTCGTCCTTTGACGGCATTTATTTAATCCTAAGCCTAATAATTTATGAATTTTCATCATACTCTAAAAATAGGAGTCCCGTGAGTACACGGTCGGTTCCTCTGGGTTACATTACTCCTATGCGAGGTGTTCGTGCATCTTATGGGATCGTTTTGTGGATGCTTTACGTTTTCGTCCTTTGATTGCATGTTTTTAACTCTGAGTCTAATAGTTTGTAAAAAATTTTGGGATCTCAAGTCGTTAGTTCGGTGAGTACGTAGTTAGCTCTTGGGAGTCATAATTGTCCAGTGCGACGTGTTCGTGCCTCTCATGGTGCCATTTTGTGCTTATTTTATGTTTTCACCCTTTGACGACAAATTTTTAAGTCTAAGTCCAACAGTTTGGAAATTTTCACCTTTCTCTGAAATCGGGAGTCTTTTGAGCACGCGGTCGATTCCAGCAGATTACATTGGTTCCGTGATATTTGTTTATGCATCTCTCGGAGCCGTTTTGTGGTTGTTTTATGTTTTCACCCTTTGACGACATGTTTTTCAGCCTAAGTCTAACACTTTCCAAATTTTCATCGTGCTCTCAAACCGGGAGTCTCGTGAGTACACGGTCAGTTCCACCGGGCTACATTGGTCATGTGCTTGGTGTTCGTGCCTCTCACGGGGTCGTTTTGTGGTTGTTTTACATTTTTCACCCTTTGATGGCAAGTTTAATCCTAAGTCTAATAGTTTCCAAATTTTCATTATGCTGTCAAACTGGGAGTCTAGTGAGTGCACACTCGGTTCTTGCGGGTTACATTAGTCCCGTGAGAGGTGTTTGTACCTCTCATGGGGACTTTTTCTGATTTTTTTATGTTTTAACCCTTTGACGGCATGTATTTAAGGTTGTGTCTAACAGTTTTCAAATTTTCATCGTGCTCTCAATGTGGGGGTCTAGGAGTACGTGATCAGTTTTTTGGGTTACATTAGTCGCATGTGAGCTATTTGTGCCTCTCATGGGTCCATTTTCTGACTATTTTACGTTTTCACCCTTTGACGGCATGCTATTTATCCTATGTCTAATAGTTTGCAAATTTTTATCATGCTCTTAAAACGGGAGTTCTGTGAGTACGCGATCAGTTCTTGTGGGTTACATTTGACCCGTTCGAGGTGTTTGTGCCTCTTCTAGGGCCGTGTTGTGGATGTTTAACTTTTTCTCCCTTTAACAGTTGGTTTATAATCCAAATTCTAACATTTTGCAAAAAAATTTCCTGCTCTCAAACTGTGAGTTCCGTGAGTACGCGGTCAATTCTTCTGGATTACATTGCTCCCATACGAGGTGCTCGTTCCTCTCACGAGTACCTTTTTTGGTTTTTTAACATTTTCACCCTTCGAAGAGTTGTTTTTAAGAAAAATCTAACAGTTTTCTTATTTTCATCGTGCTCTCCCATCGAAAGTCCGATGAGTATGCGATCCGTTCCGGCGGATAACATTGGAATTGTGCGAGGTCTTCATGTGTCTCGCGGGGCTGTTTTGTGGCTTTTTTTTTTGTTTTTTCCCATTAACGGCGTGTTTTTAGGCCTAAGTCTAACAATTTGTGAATTTTCATCGTCCTTTAAAAATGCGTGTCCCATGAGTACGCGGTTGATTCATGTGGGTTACATTAGTCCTATGCGAGGTGTGCATGCATCTTATGGGTCCGTTTTGTGGATGTTTTACGTTTTTTCCCTTTGATTGCATGCTTTTAATCTTGAGTCTAATAGTTTACAAAATTTTATCTTACTCTCAAGTCCGGAATCCCGTTACTACGTATTTAGCTCTTGGGGGTCACATTGATCTCGTGCGAGGTGTTCGTGCCTCTCACAGGGCCATTTTATGGTTGTTTTATGTTTTCACCCTTTGACGACATGTTGTTAAGTGTAAGTCCAACAATTTACAAATTTTCACCGTGCTCTCAAATCGGGAGTCTCGTGAGTGCGCGGTCAATTCCAGTGGGTTACATTGGTCCCCTTAGAGTTGTTTGTGCCTCTCGCGGGGTCGGTTTGTGGTTGTTTATGTTTACACCATTTGACGACATATTTTTAATCCTAATTCTAACAGTTTGCAAATTTTCATCGTGTTCTCAAACTGGGAGTCCCGTGAGTACACGGTCAGTTCCTGTGGGATACATTAGTCCTGTGCATGGTGTTTGTGCCTCTCACGGGGCCGTTTGCATTTGTGTTACATTTTTCCCTTTCATGGAAAGTTTAAGCCTAAGTCTAACAGTTTGCAAATTTTCATCGTGCTCTGAAACTGAGAGTCTAGTGAGTACGCATTCGGTTCTTGTTTGTTATATTTGTCCCATGAGAGGTGTTTGTGCCTCTCATGCGGTCATTTTCTGAATGTTTTACGTTTTCACCCTTAGACGGCATGTTTTTAAAGATATGTCTAATAATTTGTAAATTTTTATCGTGATCTCAAGATTGGAGTCTAAGAGTATGCGATCAGTTTTTATGGGTCCTGTGCGAGGTGTTTGTGCCTCTTATGGGGCCATTTACTAACTATTCTTCGTTTTCACCCTTTAACGGCACGTTTTGAAGTCTATGTCTAACAGTTTGTAAATTTTCATCGTTCTCTCAAATCGAGAATTTCGTGAGTATGCAGTCAGTTCCCATGGGTTATATTATTCCCGTTCGAGATGTTCGTGCCTCTTCCAGAGCCGTTTTGTGTATGTTTAACATAAAATGTTTTCTCTCTTTAACTGCATGTTTATAAGCCTAAGTCTAATATTTTCCAAAAAAATTCTTCTCTCAAATCATGAGTCCCGTCAGTATGCAGTCGGTTCCGGCGGATTACATTTGTCCCATGCAAGGTGCCTGTGCCTCTCACTGGTCCGTTTTGTGGTTTTTTTTATGTTTTCTCCCTTAGATTGTTTTTTTTACGAAAAGGTCTAATAATTTTCTAATTTTTATGGTGCTCTCCAATCGAAAGTCTGATGAGTACACGGTCGATTTCGGCGGGTTACATTGGTATTGTGAAAGGTCTTCATGCCTTTCAAGGGCTCTGTTGTGGATTTTTTATGTTTTCTCCCTTTAACGACATGTTTTTGGCCTAAGTATAGTAATTTGTAAATTTTCATCATACTTTGAAATTGGGATTCCGATGAGTATGCGGTCAGTTCCTGCAGGTTACAATGGTCTCGTGCGAGCTGCTCGTTCCTCTCATGGGGCTGTTTTGTGGTTGCTTTACATTTTCACCCTTTGATAGCATGTTTTTAAGCGTAATTCTAAGAATTCGCAAATATTCATTGTGCTCTCAAACCAAGAGTCCTGTGAGTATGCAATATGTTCTTGTGGGTTACATTGGTCCCCTGTGAGGTGTTCGGGTCCCTAACGAGGGTGTTTTGTTGTTGTTTTATGTTTTTACACTTTGACAGCATGTTTTGATGCCTAAGTCAAACAGTTTATTATTTTTTTCCAGGCTCTCAATTCGGGAGTCCCGTGGGTATGAGGTTGGTTTTTATGGGTTACATTGGTCCTGTACGATGTGTCCGTGCCTCTCACAGGGCCATTTTGTGGTTATTTTGCATTTTCATCCTACGACGGCATATTTTTAAGTCTAAGTCTAACAATTTTGAAATTTTCATCATGCTCTCAAATCGAGAGTCTCGTGAGTGCGCCTTTGATTCCCGTGGGTTACATTAGTCCCGTGCGAGTTGTTTGTGCCTCTCATGGGTCCGTGTTGTGGTTGTTTAACATTTTCACCCTTTGGCGGCATTTTTTAAGCCTACGTCTAACTATTGGAAAATTTTCATTGGGCTCTCAAATCAAGAGTCCCGTGAGAACGCGGTCGATTCATTTGGGTTACATTAGTCCCCTGCAAAGTAATCTTGTCTTTCACGGGTCTATTTTGTGCTTGTTTTATATTTTCTCCCTTTGATGACATGTTTTTAAGCCTAAGTCTAACAATTTGCAAATTTTCGTCGTGCTCTCAAATTGGGAGTCCCTTAATTATGCGATCGATTCTTTTTTGTTACAATGGTACCGCAGGAGGTGTTTGTGACTCTCACGGTGTCATTTTCTGTCTATTCAAAAATTTCACCCTTTGACAGTGTGTTTTTAATTCTAAGTCTAATAGTTTGGAAATTTTCAACGCGCTCTCAAATCGAGAGTCCCATTAGTACGCGGTCAATTTCGGCGGATTACATTTGTCCCGTGCGAGGTATTCATGCCTCTCACAGGGCTATTTTATGCTTGTTTTATTTTTTCACCCTTTGATGGTTATTTTTAAGTATAAGTATAACAATTTTCAAATTTTCATTGTGCTCTTAAATCAGGAGTCCGATGAGTACGCGATTAGTTCCTGCGAGTTACATTGGTCCCGTGGGAGGTGTTTGTGCCTCTCACTGGGCTTTTTTGTGGTTATTTTACGTTTTTCCCTTTCACGACATGTTTTTAGGCCTAAGTCGAACAAATTGCAAATTTTTGTCCTACTATTAAACCGAGAGTCCCGTGAGTATGCGGTCAGTTTTTGTACGTTACAATGGTCCCGTGCGAGGTGTTTGTCACTCTCATGGGGCCGTTTTGTGGCTATTTTACATTTCACACTTTGACGACAAGTTTTCAAGCATAATTCTAACAGTTTGAAATTTTTATTATGCTCTCAAATAGGGAGTCCCGTGAGTATGCAATCGGTTCCTACAGGTTACATTGGTCCCGTGTGAGGTTTTCATGTCTCCCATAAAGCTGTTTTGTGGTTGTTTTATGTGTTTGAATTTTGACGGAATTTTTTTAAGCCTATGTCAAATAGTTTATAAATTTTCATCGTGCTCTCAATCTAGGAGTCCCACGAGTACGCGGTCAGTTCTTGCAGTTTACATTGGTCCCGTGCGAGGTGTTCGTGCCTCATGAGGCCATTTTGTGGCTATTGTATGTTTAACCCTTTGACGATATGATTTTAAACCTAAGTCTAACAGTTTGCTAATTTTCATTGTTCTCTCAAATCGGGAGTCCTGTGAGTATGCGGTCAATTTTTGTGGGTTACATTGGTCCCGTGCGAGTTATTCTTGCCTCTCATGTGGTCGTTTTGTGGTTGTTTTGTGTTTTCACCCTTTGGAAGGATATTTAAAGTTAAGTATTACAATTTGAAAATTTCATTGTGCTCTCAAATCGAGATTCCCATGAGTACGCAGTCAGTTCCTGTGAGTTACATTGGTCCTATAGGAGGTGTTCGTGAATCTCATGTGGCCATTTTGTGGATATTTCATGTTTTCTCCCTTACATTGTGTTTTAAGGCTTAAGTCTAACAGTTTGAAAATTTTCATCATGCGCTCAAACCAGGAGTCCCGTGACTACACGATCTGTTTTTGTCGGTTACTTTAGTCCCATGCGAGGTGTTCATGCCTCTTACGAGGTCATTTTTGGGTATTTTACGTTTTCACCCTTTGATGTCATGCTTTGAAGCCGAGGTCTAATAATTTGCAAATTTTCATCGTGCTCCCAAATAAAGAGTCGCATAAGTATGGGGTTGATTCTTGTGGGGTACATTGGTCCCGTGCGAGGTGTTCTTGCTTCCCACTAGGTTGTTTTGTGGGTTTTTTTATATTTTTGCCCTTTGACGGCAGGTTTTTAAGTTTAAGACTACTAGTTTGCAAATTTTCTTTGTTCTATCAAACCGGGAGTGTCATGAGTACGTAGTCAGTTCCTATGAATTACATTCGCCCAGTGCGAGGTGTTCGTGCCTCTAACAGGGTTATTTTGTGGATTTTTTACATGTTTACCCTTTGACGGGTTATTTTTAAGCATAAGTCTAACAATTTTATAATTTTCATCGTGCTCTCAATTCGGGAGTCTGATGAGCATGCGGTCGGTTCCTGTGGGTTACATTGGCCATTTGCGAGGTCTTCATGCCTCTCACGGGGCTATTTTGTGGCTTTTTCATATTTTCGGCCTTTGACGGCATGTTTTAAGGATTAATTTGAATAATTTGCAAATTTTCATCATACTCTCAAATTGGGAGTCCCGTGAGTACACGATCGGTTCGGGGCTATTTTATGGTTGCTTTACATTTTCACCCATTTACGACATATTTTTAACCGTAAGTCTAAGATTTTGTAAATTTTCATTGTGCTCTCAAACTGACAGTCCCGTGAGTATGCAATCAGTTCTTGTGAGTTACATTGGTCCCCTTCGAGGTGTTCGTGCCTCTCACGAGGCTATTTTGTTGTTGTTTTATGTTTTCTCACTTTGACAACATCTTCTTAAGCCTAAGTCAAATAGTTGATATATTTTCATCGTGCTCTCAAATCGGGAATCCTGTGAGTATGCATTTGATTTGTGTGGCTTACATTGGTCATTTACGATGTGTTTGTGCCTCTCATAGGGCCATTTTGTGTCTGCTTTACATTTTCACCCTTTGACGACATGTTTTTAAGCCTAAGTCAAACAGTTTGCCAATTTTCATCCTTCTCTCAAACCGAGAGTGGCATGAGTACGTCATTAGTTCTCGTGAGTTATATTGGTCCGGTGCGAGTTGTTCGTGCGTCTCACGAGGTCGTTTTGTCATTTTTTATGTTTTCACACTTTGGCGTCATGTTTTTAAGCCTAAGTCTAACGGTTTTAAAATTTTTATTATTCTCTCAAATTGGGAGTCCCGTGAATACATGCTCAATTCATGTCAGTTATATTAGCCCCCTTCGAGGTGTTCTTGCCTCTCACGGGGTTATTTTGTGGTTGTTTTACGTTTTCTCCCTTTGACGGCATGTTCCTAGGCCTATGTCTAACAGTTTGCAAATTTTCATCGTTCTCTCAAATCGGGATTCCTGTGAGTGCGCTGTCAGTTCCCGTGGGTTATTGTGGTCCCTTGCGAGTTGTTCGTGCCTCTCACAGGGCCATTTTGTTGTTGTTTTAGGTTTTCATCCTTTGGCGGCATGTTTTTAAGCCTAAGTCTAATAGCTTAAAAAATTTCATTGTGCTCTCAAATTGGGAGTCACGTGAGTATGCGGTTAGTTCCTGAGAGTTATATTGGTCCCATGCGAGGTATTCATGCATCTCATGGGGCCGTTTTGTCGCTATTTTACATTTTCTCCCTTTGACAATGTATTTTTAGTCCTAAATATAACATTTTATAAATTTTCATCGTGCTCTCAAATTGGGAGTCTCATGAGTATGTGATCGGTTCTTTCGAGTTACATTGGTGCCGTGTGAGGTGTTCATTCCTCTCACGAGGTTGCCTTTCGGTTGTTTTATGTTTTTACCCTTTGACGGCATGTTTTTAAGCCTAAGTCTAATAGTTTACAAATTTTCATCGTGCTCCGAAACAGGGAGACCCGTGAGTACACAGTTGGTTCCTGCGGGCTACATTGGTCACTGTGTGGTGTTCGTGCCTCTCGTGGGGTCATTTTGTGGGGATTTTATGTTTATGCTTGTTGACGGTGTGTTTTTAAGCCTAAGTCTAATAGTTTGTAAATTTTCATCGTGCTCCCAAATCGAGTCCCATGAGTATGCGGACATTTACTATGGGTTACATTGGTCTCATGCAAGGTGTTCATTCCTATCACGGGGCCATTTTCTAATTGTTCTACGTTTTGACCCTTTGACGACATGTATTGAATCCTAAGTCTAACTTTTTTAAAATTTCATCGTGCTCTCAAACTGGGAGTCTCGTGATTATACGATCGATTCTTGCGAGTTATATTGGTCCCGTACAAAGTGTTCGTGTCAGACCTGAGGCTGTTTTGTTGTTTCTTTACATTTTCACCATTTGACGGCATGTTTTTATGCCTAAGTCTAAAAGTTTGCAAAATTTTGTCGTTCTCTTAAATCGAGAGTCCCGTGAGTATACAGTCAGTTCTTACGGGTTACATTGGTCCCGTGCAAGGGGTCCGTGCCTATCACGGGGATGTTTTTGGGATGTTTTACATTTTTGCCCTTTGACGACGTGTTTAAAGCCTAAGTCTAACAATTTGAAATTTTTTGATGTGCTCTCAAACCTGGAGTCCCGTGAGTACACGGTCGGATCTTGCGGGTTACATTGATCCCATGCGAGGTGTTCACACATCTCAGGTGCCATTTTATAGTTGTTTTACATTTTTACCCTTTGACGACAAGATTGGGACTAAGTCTAATAGTTTCCAAACTGTGCTCTCAAACTGGGAGTCAAGTTAGTACATGGTCAGTTCTTTTGGGTTACATTAGTCCCGTGAGAGGTATTTGTGCCTCTAATGGCCATTTTCTGACCGTTTTACATTCTCACCCTTTGAAGGCATGTTTTTTAAGCCTATGTCTAACAGTTTGCAAATTTCCATCATGCTCTTAAAGTGGGAGTTTAAGGAGTACGCAATCGATTTTTTGGGTTACATTAGTCCTGTGCAAGGTGTGTGTGCCTCTCATGGGGTTGTTTTCTAATTGTTTTATGTTTTCACCCTTTGACGGCATGTTTTTAAGGCTATGTCTAACAGTTTGCAAATTTTCATCGTGCTCTTAAACCGTGAGTTCCGTGAGTATGCGGTTAGTTCCTTTGGGTTACATTATTCCCGTTCGAGGTGTTCGTGTCTCTTCTAGGACCGTTTTGTGGTTATTTTACATTTTTTCCCGTTGACGGCATGTTTATAAGCCTAAGTCCAATATTTTTCAAATTTTCATCGTGCTCGAACCGTGAGTCTCATGAGTATGCAGTCGGTTCATGTGAATTACATTTGTCCCATACGAGGTGTTGGTGCCTCTCATGGGTACGTTTTGTGGCTTTTTTTGTTTCCTCCCTTTACCTTTTTATTTTTAATAAAGAATCTAACAATTTGCTAATTTTTGTTGTGCTCTCCAATTGGGAATTCGATGAGTACGCGATCGGTTCCTATGGGTTACATTCATCTTGTGAGATGTCTTTGTGCCTCTCGCGGGGATGTTTTGTGGCTTTTTTATGTTTTCACCCTTTGATGGCATTTTTTAGTCCTAAGTCTAACAATTTGTGAATTTTCATCGTACTCTAAAAATGGGAGTCCCGTGAGTACGCGGTCGGTTTTTGTGGGTTACAATGGTGTCGTGCGAGGTGTTTAGGGCTCTCACGGGGCTATTTTATGACTGCTTTACATTTTCACCATTTGATGACATGTTTTTAAGCGTAAGTCTAATAGTTCACAAATTTTCATTTTGCTCTCAAACAGAGTGTCCCGTGAGTATGCGATCAGTTCCTGCGGGTTACATTGGTCCGCTGCAAGCTGTTCGGGCTACTCATGAGGTTGTTTTGTCGTTGTTTTTTATTTTTATACTTTGACGACATGTTTTTAAGACTAAGTCAAATAGTTTATAAATTTTTATCATGCTCTCAATCTGATACTCCCGTGGGTATGCAGTATGTTTTTGCGAGTTACATTGGTCCTGTGCGATGTGTTCGTGCATCTGACGGGGACATTTTGTGGTTGTTTTACATTTTCACCCTATGATGGCATGTTTTTAAGCCTAAGTCTAACAGTTTGCAAATTTTCATCATGCTCTCAAATTAGGAGTGTCGTGAGCCTTCAGTTCCCGTGGGTTACATTGATCCCGTGCGAGTTTTTTGTACCTCTCGTGGGGC
Source organism: Sambucus nigra (assembly GCA_949130495.1). Classification (NCBI taxonomy): domain Eukaryota; kingdom Viridiplantae; phylum Streptophyta; class Magnoliopsida; order Dipsacales; family Adoxaceae; genus Sambucus; species Sambucus nigra. The sequence continues at coordinate 171,583,632 of OX422219.1, forward strand.
CGTGTTGTGGGTTTTTTACGTTTTCACCCATTGGAGGTATGTTTTTTAATCCTATGTCAAACAGTTTGAAAATTTTCATCTTTCTCTCAAATCAAGAGTCCCTTGAGTACGCGGTCGATTCATGTGGGTTAGATTGGTCCCCTGTAAGGTGTTCTTTCCTCTCACGGGGTTGTTTTGTGGTTGTTTTATATTTTTGCCCTTTGACGGCATGTTTTTATACCTAAGTCTAATAATTTGCAAATTTTCATCATGCTCTGAAACTAGTTGTCCCCTGAGTACGCGATCGGTTCTTGTGGGTTATATTGGTACTGTGCGAGGTGTTCGTGCCTCTTACGGTGCCGTTTTATGGCTATTTAACGTTTTCACCCTTTGACGGTGTGTTTTTAATCCTAAGTCAAATAGTTTGTCAATTTTCATCATGCTCTCAAACTAGGAGTCTCGTGAGTACGCGGTCAATTCTAGCTAATTAGATCTGTCCCGTGCGAGATGTTCGTACCTCTCACTAGGTTGTTTTATGCCTATTTTATGTTTTCACCCTTTGATTGTTGTTTCTAAGTATAAGTCTAAAAATTTGAAAATTTTTGTCGTGCTCTCAAATCAGGAGTCCTATGAGTATGCGGTTAGCTCCTGTGGGTTACATTAGTTCCATGGGAGGTGTTTGTGCCTCTCACGGGTTTATTTTGTAGCTATTCTATGTTTCCGCCATTTGATGAAATGTTTTTAGGCATAAGTTTAACAATTTACAAATTTGTGTCCTATTATTAAACCAAAAGTCCCGTGAGTATGTGTTCGGGTTATAATGGTCCTGTGTTTTTGCTGTTCGTGCCTCTCACGGTATCATTTTTTTACTATTTTACATTTTCACACTTCGACGACATGTTATTAATTATAAATCTGATAGTTTGTAAGGTTTCATTGCTCTTTAAAATCGGGAGTCCCGTGAGTATGAGATCGATTCCTGCGGGTTACATTGGTACCGTGTGAGGTTTCATGCCTTTAATATGCTGTTTTGTGGCTATTTTGCTTTTTTAAATTTTGACGGCATGTTTTTTAGTTAAAATTCAAACAGATTATTTATTTTCTTCGTGCTCTCAAGATGGGAGTACCATTAGTACGCGGTCGGTTCTTGCGGGTTACATTGGTCCCGTGCGAGGTGTTCGTGCCTCATGGGGCCATTTTGTGGTCGTTGTACATTACCCTTTGACAGCATGTTTTAAACCAAAGTCTAACAGTTAGCTAATTTTCATCACTCTCTCAAACCAGGAGTCCCGTGAGTGTGCGATCAGTTTTCGTGGGTTATATTGGTCCCGTACGAGTTGTTCTTAGCTCTCATGTGGTCGTTTTACATTTTCACCCTTTGGCGGGATATTTTAAGCCTAAGTCTAACCGTTTGAAAATTTGTATTGTGCTCTCAAATTGGGAGTCTCGTGAGTATGTGGTCAATTTCTGCGAGTTACATTGGTCCCATGGGAGTTGTTCGTGTATCTCATGGGGTCGTTTTGTGAATGTGTTACGTTTTCTCTCTTTGACGGTATGTTTTTAGGCTTACGTCTAATAGTTTGAAAATTTTCATCGTGTGCTCAAGCCAAGAGTCCCGTGACTACGCGGTCAATTCCTACGGGTTGCATTAGTCCCGTTCGAGGTGTTCATGCCTCTTACGGGGTCGTTTTTGGCTTTTTACGTCTTCACCCTTTAGCGACATGTTTTTAAACCTAGGTCTAACAGTTTGAAATTTTCATCGTGCTCTCAAACCAGGTTTCTCGTGAGTACGCGGTCGATTTTTGTGGGTTACATTGGTCCCGTGTGAGGTGTTTTTTCCTCCCCCGGGGCTATTTTGTGGTTATTTTACATTTTCACCCTTTGAAGGCATGTTTTTAACTCTAAGTCTAATAGTTTGTAAATTTTTTCCGTGCTCTCAAACTTGGAGTGTCATGAGTATGATGTCGGTTCTTTTGGGTTACAGTGGTACCATTCAAGGTGTTTGTGTCACTTACGGGGCCGTTTTCTTGCTATTTTACATTTTCACCCTTTAACAGTTTTCTTTAAGCCTAAGTCTAAGAGTTTGAAAATTTTCATCATGCTCTCAAGCCGGGAGTCTCGTGAGTACGCGATCGATTCCTGCGGGTTACATTAGTCCCGTGTAAGGCCTCTATGCCTCTAACGAGGTTTTGTTTTAGTTTTTTTACATTTCCACCCTTTGAGGGCATGTTTTTAAGCCTAAGTCTAATAATTTGCAATTTTTCGTCATCGTCTCAGACTCGGAGTGTCTTGTGTATGCGGTCGGTTCTTGTGGATTACATTGGTACCGCGCGAGGTATTTGTGCCTCTCATGGGGCCATTTTATGCCTATTTTACGTTTTCACCCTTTGACGTTGTGTTTTTAAGACTAAGTCTATGACTTTGCAAGTTTTAATCATGCTCTCAAATCGGGAGTCTCGTGAGTACGCGATGAGTTCCTACAGGTTACATTAGTCCTTTACGAGGTGTTCGTGCCTCTCACGTGGTTATTTTGTAGCTATTTTACGTTTTCACCCTTATACAACATGTTTTTAAGCCTAAGTCTAATAGTTTGTAAATTTTCGTCATGCTCTCAAATCGGAAGTCCCGTGAGTATGCAGTCGAAATCTATGGGTTACATTGGTCCGGTGGGAGGTGTTCATGCCTCTCAAGGTGTTATTTTGTTGTCGTTTTGCATTTCCCCCTTTGACAACATGTTTTTAAGCCCTAGTCTAATAGTTTACAATTTTTTGTCGTGCTCCAAAACCAGAAGTCCCGTGAGTACGCCATCGATTCTTGCCAGTTACATTGGTCCCGTGTGAGGTGTTCATGCCTCTCACGGGGCCGTTTTGGGACTATTTTATATTTTCACCCTTTGACGGCGTGTTTTTAAGCCTAAGTCTAAGAGTTTGTAAATTTTTCTCTTGCTCTCAAATTGGGAGTCTCGTGAGTATGCGGTCGGTTCCTACGAGTTACATTAGTACCGTGCGAGGTGTTAGTGCCTCTCACAGGGTCATTTTTTTGTTGTTTTATGTGTTCACCATTTGGCGACATGATTTTAAGCCAAAGTCTAATGGTTTTCAAAAAAAATTTGTGCTCTCAAATCATGAGTCACATGAGTACCCGTTCGATTCCTATGGGTTACGTTGGTCCGGTGCGAGGTGTTCTTGCCTCTTATGGGGTTGTTTTGTGGTTGTTTTTCCTTTTGCCCATTGACAATATATTTTTAACTCTTAGTCTAATAGTTTGAAATTTTTTGTCGTGCTCTTAAATCGAGAGTCCCGTTAATATGTGGTATGTTACTACGGGCTACATTGGTCTCGTACGAGGTGTTCGTGCCTCTCATGTGGCCATTTTATGACTGCTTTACATTTTCTCCCTTTGACGGCATGTTTTTAAGCCTCAGTCTAATAGTTTGTAATTTTTTGTCATGATTCCAAACCTGATGTCCCTGAGTAAGCGGTCATTTCTTACGAGTTACATTGGTCCCGTGCGAGGTGTTCGTGCCTCTCACAGCTTCATTTTAGGACTATTTTAGATTTTCACCATATGACCGCATGTTTTGAACCCTAAGTCTAACAGTTTATAAATTTTCATCGTGCTCTCAAATCGAGAGTCCCTTGAGTATGCAGTCGGTCCCTACGGGTAACATTGGTCCCGTGCGAGCTGTTCTTGCCTCTCACGGGACCTTTTTGTGGCTGTCTAACGTTTTCACCCTTTGTTGGCATTTTTTAAACCTAAGACTAATAGTTTCAAATTTTTGTGGTACTCTCAATCCGGGAGTCCAGTGAGTATGTGGTTGATTCCATCAGGTTATACTAGTTTCGTGCGAGGTATTCGTGTCTCTCACTAGTATGTTTTATGGTTGTTTTATGTTTTCACCCTTTGATGGCGTGTTTTTAAGCCTAAATCTGACAGTTTGTAAATTTTTCTCACGCTCTCAAACCAGTAGTTTCGTGAGTATGTGGTCGGTTCCTGGAGGTGACATTGGTCCCATGCGAGTTGTTTGTCCCGCTCATGAGGTCATTTGATGATTGTTTTACGTTTTCACCCTTTAACGGTTTGTTTTAAGTCTAAGTCTAACAGTTCACAAATTTTCATCGTTTTCTCAAATCGAGCGTACCGTTAGCATGCGGTCGGTTACTGCGGGTCACATTGGTCTCGTGCGATGTTTTCATGCCTCTTATAGGGCGTTTTTTGGCTGTTTTACTTTTTCGCCCTTTAACGGTGTGTTTTTAAGTGTAAGTCTAATAGTTCGCAACTTTTCATCGTGCTCTCAAACTAGGAGTCTCGCGATTATGCAGTCGGTTCCTGTGGGTTACATTGGTATCATGTGAGTTGTTTGTACCTCTCACGAGGGCCATTTTGTTGCTATTTTATATTTTCACCCTTTGACGGCATGTTTTTAAGACTAAGTTTAACAGTTTCTCAATTTTTTTCATGCACTCACATCGGGAGTCCCATGAGTACGCGATTGGTTCCTGTGGGTAACATTGGTCCCATGCAAGGTGTTTGTGCCTCTCCTGGAGACGTTTTGTGGCTATTTTATGTTTTAACCTGATGACAGAAAGTTTTTAATCCTATGTCTAACAGTTTGCAAATTTTCAGTGTGCTCTCAAACTCGGAGATCTGTGAGTTTGCAATCGGTTCATGCAGGTTACATTGACCCCTGCGAGGTGTTGGTGCCACTCATTGGGCCATTTTTATGGTTGTTTTACGTTTGCACCCTCTCACAGCATGTTTTGAAGCCTAAGTCTAACAATTTATAAATTTCCATCATTCTCTCAAACCGGGAATCTCTGGAGTATGCGGTCAGTTCCTGCGGGTTAGATTGGTCCTTTACGAGATATTTGTGCCTCTTATAGGGACGTTTTATGGTATTTTTACATTTTCGCCCTTTGACGGAATGTTTTTTAGCCTAACAGCTTGATATTTTTTGTCGTGCTCTCAAAACTAAGAGTCATGTGACTAATCGATTTGTTTCAGCAAGTTACGTTTGTCCCGTGCGAGGTGCTCATGCCTCTCATAGGGTCATTTTGTGGTTATTTTATACTTTTGCCCTTTTAGAGCGTGTTTTTAAGCCTACATCTAATAGTTTGTTAATTTTCGTCGTTCTCTCAAATCGAGAGTCTCGTGACTATGCGATCAGTTCATGCGAGTTACATTGGTCCCCTGTGAGGTGTCTATGCCTCTCATAAGGTCGATTTATGGTTGTTTTACTTTTTTACCCTTTGAGGGTGTGTTTTTAATTCTAAGTCCAACAATTAACAATTTTTTGTCGTGTTCTTAAAGCAGGAGACCCATGAGTACGCAGTCGGTTCCTACATGTTAGGTTGGTCCCTTACGAGGTGGTTGTGCCTCTCCTAGGGCCATTTTGTGTATGTTTTACGTTTTCACCCTTTAATGGAATATTTTAAAGCCCTAGTCTAACAGTTTGCAAATTTTCATCGTGCTCTCAAACCAAGAGTCCCGTGAGTATGCGGTTGGTTCCTATGGGTTACAATGGTGACGTATGAGGTGTTTGTGCCTCTCACAATGATGTGTTATTAAGTCTAATTCTACCAGTTAGAAAATTTTCATCGTGCTCTCAAATTAATAATCCCGTGAGTACAAGGTCGGTTCCTACAAGTAACATTGGTCTCGTGTGAGGTGTTCGTGCCTCTCACATTACCATTTTGTGGTTGTTTTACGTTTTCACCCTTTGACAACATGCTTTTAAGTCTAAGTTTAATAGTGTGTAAATATTCATTATGCGCTCAAACCAGGAGTCCCATGAGTACACGGTCGGTTCTAGCGAGTTACAATGGTCTCGTGCCACGTGTTTGTGCCTCTCACGGGACCGTTTTTTGGCTATTTTACGTTTTTGCCTTCTGACGGCATGTTTTTAAGCCTAAGTCAAACAGTTTGAAAAAAGTTTGTGCTCCCAAACTGAGAGTCTCGTGAGTACGCGGTCGGTTTCTGTAGGTTACATTCGTCCCGTGGGAGGTGATCATGCCACTCATGGGGCCATTTTGTGGCTATTTACGTTTTCACCCTTTGATGGCATTTTTACGCCTGAGTCTATTAGTTTGCAAATTTTTATCGTGTTCTCAAACCGGGAGTCCCATGCGTATACGCTCAGTTCCTGCGGGTTACATTATTCTCGTGTGAGTTGTTATTTCCTCTCACGACGTTATTTTCTTATTTTTTTTACGTTTTCACCCTTTGACGACATATATTTAAGCCCAAGTCTAACAGTTTGCAAATTTTTTCGTGCCCTCATACCGAGAGTCCCCTGAGTACGCTATTAATTCCTGCGGGATACATTGGTCCCGTGCGAGGTGTTCATGCCTCTGATAGGGCCGTTTTGTGGTTGTTTTTTGTTTTTTTCCCTTTGACGACATGCTTTTAAGGCTATGTCTAACAGTTTGAAAATTTTTGTCGTGCTTTCAAACCGAGAGACCCCTCAGTATGTAGTCGGTTCCTACGGATTACATTCGTCCTCTGTGAGGTGTTCGTTCCTCTCAGAGGGACATTTTGTGTTTTTTTATGTTTTCACCGTTTTACGTCTTGCTTTTCTGCCGAAGTCTAACAGTTTACAAATTTTTGTCGTGCTTTTAAATCGCGAGTCACGTGAGTATGCGGTTGGTTCCTATAATTTACATTAGTCCCGTACGATGTGTTCATGCCTCCCACTTGTACTGCAAACTAAATCCCCCTTTACTTGGGCTTTTCCTTTTCTGGAGTATTTTCTCTTTGACTTGGAAAATAGGACCTATTTCGCAAGAAAATCTGCTTTTTCTGGCCTTACTAAATGCATCATGTTATAGAGCTCATTGAAATTGTTCTAGAAAGGAGTCATGGATAATAAGATGCATTTTCCCGTTTAGAGTTTTGATAGAGTATTCCAAATACGACTTATCTCACTATAGGGAGTGTGGCATTCATCAAGAACCACCAATCCAAGACACTCTTATAGTATTTTCCCCATTCTCAATGTTTCTTATTTACAACACTCATTTTCCCTTTCTTTGAGTCATCCTTCGCCATGATTTTCTCTCCCGCAAGCTTCTCATATAAATTATAGCTTACTCCCAGGATACCTTGGTCTTTCTTCCAAGAATACACCTCATTCATGCATATAACTTCTTTACTCACACGCCTATTCTCTTGGAGAAGCATAAGATCTATATTTTCATTTCAAGATTTCTCTGGATTATTGAGGTTATGAATTGGGTATTTGCATATTTCCATTTTTTGTCAAAAAATGGAAACTTAAATTCCCATTTCATAACCTCAACTATCTTTATAAATATGGAAATTAAAATATAGATCTTAAGCTTCTCCAAGAGAATAAGTATGCGAGTAAAGAAGTTGTACGCGTGACAAAAGTGAATTCATGGTAGAAAGACCAAAGTGTCTTGGGAGTAAGCTATAATTTGTATCAAAAGCTTGAGGAAGTGAAAATCACGGCGAAGAACACTCTAAGAAAGGGAAAACTAGTGTTGTAAATGAGAAACATCAAGAATGGGTGAAAATAATATTGGAATGTCCTGGATTGGTGGTTCTTGATGAAGGTCACACTCCCTGTAATGAGAGGAGTTGTATTCAGAATACTCTATCAAAACTCCAAATGGGAAAACATGTCATATTATCCAAAACTCCTTTTGAGAATAATTTCAATGAGCTCTATAACAGGATGCATTTGGTAAGGTCAGAAAAAGAAGATTTTCTTGTCAAATAGGACCTATTTTCTAAGTTAACGAGAAAATAATTAAGAAAGGGAAAATCACAAGAAAGGGGGCATTTAGTTTGCAGTACAAGTGGAAAAATATCCCTCGTCATGTTCTCAAACATAAGGTATATTTTTTCACCATGATATGTACTCATTCTAGATATTCTGAAATAATCATAATGTTATCAAATCGGGGGTCTCGTGACCACACAGTCAGTTCCTACGAGTTACATTGGTCTAGTACGAGGTGTTAGTGCCTCTTACGGGACTGTTTGGGGGGTGTTTCGAGATTTCACCCCCTTATAGGATGTTCTTAAGTCTAAGTATAGATCTTTTGAAATTAATATCGTGTTCTCAAACCTAGGGTCCCGTGATTATCTAACATCAAAAAACCAATAACAATCTAACAAAAAATAATTATCTCATACTTCTTCTAACATATTATCAAACAATAAGCCAACAATCAATAATTATCCAACAGCCAAACCAACTAAAACGAATCATTATCCCGTACTCCTTCTATCATTTAAAAGATTTAAAAGATAATTCATATCAATTATATAACTACTTAAATCAAAGAAAGAGTACATATTTCCTGCAATGTTTTGGTGAAACATTTACCACTTCCACTCATTGGTGTTCTGTTACGCGGTCGGTTAACGACAATTCTTCGGGAACATAAGGTACATGTTTTTCACCGTGGTATGTCCATTTGTCATAATCTTGAAAAATTCCCTGATTTATTAAATGTAACTCAACATCTTCTAAAGATTTATATTTTTCATCCATTCAATGGATGCATGGACATAGAATCTTCTCACTTTTAAGGTTCTTGAAAGTGTAGGTAATAAATTCTTGAACGCCTTTAACATAACTATTAGTTATTCCGCCAGTCTCCCCCATCCACTCTTTGTATTGTGGAAAATACATTTAATAATCTTCAAATTGCAGTCCTGTGTTAACGTGATAAAGTAAATATAGTGTCAACAACAAACCAATCAATCAAACCATGCAATAACTTAAATATAAGAACACAGCAATCAACGATACTACACTACCACCTAAACTCAAATTAAACAAATTTGTCTAGTGATTACAACATAAAAAATATTACTACATCTTCATCAAACAATAAAGTGTCCAAATGATAAAAGAGTTCAAATAATTTTTCAACACATTCCAACTCCACTGTCGACATGCACATGATCATCTTCAAAATTTCTATATATTCTATCAACCGTGATCTGACACTCATCATCCTATAAAGGCCAACTATGTGGTAAAGTTCCTACTTCAGTGGAGATGAGCGTGTACACCCCAACGATATCTCTATCGCTCAAGTCATTCATATAGTATTTCGCACCATAGTCAATGTGGGTTGTCGACATTGGTCCAAGACCTATGACATGTTGAGGCGTTGATAAGAGGAATGTTGAAGGATGAACTAAGAATCTGTTAGGAATTTGGAAAATGAGAAAAATTTTGATGAGGTAAAGGGAAATCGGGATACATTGGGGGCTGTAGGTGCTTAGAACCGATTAAAAGGGAAATAATTTATTCAAGTTTCTCATTCACGCCTATTAATTCATTTCGAATCCCCATTACATCCCCTTCGGTCCTAGAATGATGTTCATCATTGGGCGAGAAATTCTTATTACTAGAAGAAATATCATCCACGATGGGTGCGGTGTGTTTGAATTTTGTTTTGACATATGCGACCCCAAACCTCTTTTCCTCCCTCTTCTGTCATTTGCTAAGATCTGCGTGAGGGCATCATTGTCAAGATCGTCGAATAGGCTTAAAGATGATTGACTATTCATAGACTCTATTGATTCTAGAGTCTTAGCCAAGTGAGGAGAGAATATATTATCTTTGTCCCTTCTTGCATGTACATCCAAGTTGGCCCGTTCAATATCTTACCTTTATCTAGGTTGCCTTTTTTCTTGCTCGACCACTCGTTCTTTAAATCTTCATAAGATTTCGATCCAAGCAAATGGACAACAGTTTTTTTGGCCCTCTTATGATTCGTTTTCTCCCTTTGCAGCATTTTCGAGTCCTTCTCCTCATTTTTCAAAATATTGTTCCATTGACTGACTAGCATCTTAACATTCGAAAGGACTTTTTCATTGAGCGCTAAAATGTTGGATCTCGGTGCCCCCTTAGGCAAATTCTTCTCCCTAAGGTTTCTCCGATATGTTTGGAGTTGTTCAGCAACCCCTGAAAGAACATTATTTTTTGAGTTTGTGGTAAAAGAAAATCGCTTGTAGATGTGATCTTTAACAACTTGATCAACAAGGTTCCAATTATCAGATCCTCCCACTCCCATGTTCATTTTTACTAAAGACAAAGAGTGGGCTTTAAACTATTGAACGTAATTCTATCCCCTGTGGGGTTATTTCCAATTAGAGAGAACCGAATGAGCTTCTTCTTAACTGACCGGGTAGTTTCAGGAGCGTTAGGCATGTCTCTTAGATTAATGGGAGTACCTTGTCTACTGCAACTTGGACTAGTGTTGTGAACCATTATTGGATTTGAGTATTGCTCACCAATTGGTGATGAGAATTGTGGGGTCGTGTCCTCTCATAGGTTAGAGGATTGTGCTCATTATCGCTCGGTGTTATCTATAAAAGTAATAAACATTCAATGTGTACATATAATAAGTTCATAATTTCAAAGTTCAATATGAAAATATAACTAACAAAATAAATTTTTTGACCATATAATATAGTCTACCTTTTCATAGTAAGACTTTAATAAAAGTTCAATGTATCGGATCTCCATCTAGTCGGGATTTGTTTTTAAAAACATATGGATTTTTGCACGTGGACAATTAGGAGGAAGTGTATCTATAATAAATGCATAGATGTCAACAATGTGAACTCGAAATCTCATCCATTTCATCCTATTGGAAAAATTGAGTTTGACGTGTATATGTCATGAGACATCTCAGTCTTCATCAAGGATCTTTGTACGTAATTGTATCCATAATGGGTGAATTTTTTCCTTCCTTCTCTAACAGCGTAAGCAAGGTCAGTGCTGTATCGGGATTATGTATGCAAAATATATATTGTACAACATCGTCTTAGCATTTTGGTATGGATAACAGAATAAGATTAAACAAGTACTCTTGCTGGAAATGAACTCTGCGGTTTACAAGGTAGTTAAATTGTTCGATATTTAGATTTCCATACCAATAAACCAGGGTACCATCTAAATGAGGCTCATTAATGAAAGAGGTACGAGTGCAGTCCAATTCAAGCCTTCCATACTCTTGTTGCCATTGATTATCACCGTGACTCATTTTTCCTTAGAAAAGTGAACGACGGCATGAATACGAATCCTATAAATAATGGTTCTAATGAATCATTTACTAGTTAAGTTAGTTTTATTTAGGTTTTGAATAATCACTGACCATATCTTCACCCAGTGCAATTTTTATTTATTAATTATTATGTACGGGGGCGTGAATCCCCTGCATATTTGATCTCAACGTTATTTTATTAGGTTTAGAATAACTACTTCTACATTTTTTTAAATAATTATTGCTTACACACACGCACACGCACATAAATACACAGAGACACTCAATATATATAATGTGGCATAAGTGGGGGGCAATATAATAGTGATTTTGCGGGTTCGGGAGCGGAAGCCCCTGAGCCGGATTTTTTGAAGTGATTTCTGAGTATTTATCAAAGACTTACTTAAATACTTATTTGATCTAATGGAAAAAAGAAAAAAAAATGATTGAATAAAGATTATTTGTCATTTAAGCCAACAATCCCTAAAATCAATCCTAACATCACTCCTAGAATTAACCCTTATAAACATTAGTCCTAACATTTATATCGAATTTAGCAATAATATTAAAGGACGGGGAGATAAGCAAAAAATACATTTTTATAATTCAACCCCAAACTTAAACCAACAATATCCATAAAATTAAAATTGACCCTAGTTTGAAAATAATTTTTTTACACCTAAAAACTTATATAAGCATATATATTTATTTTTTAAGAAAAAACTGTATAGAGTATACAAACATACATACACAATACACACACACATATATATTATACACGCATACATACACAATACACATATAGTACACAATATACACACACATACATGTACACACACATACATACACACACATATACACACACATATACATAGAAATACACACACATAGAGAAATACATACATATATACAAATGCACAAATACCTGGATACAAAATATTAGGGTATAAGTGTTACCTTATGTTTTACCTCTGAGTGAAAAACTTAATATTGAAGATGAAACTTGAGATTGGAAATCACCGAGATCACCAAAATCGTCGGAGAGAGGGAAATGTTAAGGGTTTGGAAATTTTTGAGTGAAAAATGAAAACTACTATGGGGATTTAGTATAATGGTTCTAGTCATGACCCTTAGTCATGACCACATGTTGTGACCCCTTTAAAACTTAACACGTCGGCCTGGAAACAAGATAATAGTAACGGCCCAAAGCTGTGACTCCTAAATTGGGATAGTCACAACCCTAAGTTGTGACCATCTCAGTGCGTATTTTGGTTACTAGTCATAGACTTGGACTGTGACCCCATCCGCGACCACACTTGGAAGTAACTTTGGTGTGAATTTTGCACCATCACGTGTCACGGCTATGGCCTATAACCCATACTGGTCATGGACTTGGACCATTACTACCTTCAAGAGGATCCATGACCACACTATGTTATGGACTTGGTCACGCTAACTTTAGCTGTGGTCATGGATTTGGTCCATGACCAGCTTATCATGATCTGGGTCGTGACCCCCAGATCGTGACCATTCTCAAGATTTGGTGTAGTGTCAAGGTTTTAAACCTCCTCATATCTCATCACCTTTACTCATGCGGGAATAGAACCAATAGGGGGATGAGCAGAGGTCTGAACCTTTGGATCCACACTGTACGAAAGAGAAACATGAGGCCACACAGTGGAAAGGGGTCTGGGGTCTAATACCTTGGATGGGGAGATGTTGTCAGTAGACAAAGTTAGAAAGTAAAAGGTTTTATGATTAATCAAACAAATTTTAGAAAAAAAATGATGGTTGGATCAAACAGGGAAGAGTTTACCCAGCCCAAGGGGCCCTTTTTTATCCTCAAGGCCTAGATCTCCAGTCCACTACAACCTCCAATACCAAACACCTCAATCCCCTCAATCATATCTATACCCTCAATACTTAACACTTGTTTATGCCCATATCAAAGAGCATTCCCAATGAAACCTAATCATAATGAGAATCTTAATGTCTAGTTACAACCTTACCCTTAAGTTGCATTAGATTTAAGTGTTTTCCCTTTCAACCCTTTTCAAGAAGAAATAAGGGTCTACTAGTGATAATCAATTTTACACTTGGTGTTTGAAAGGGTTTAAAGATCCTTGGATATCCTCGGGCAAGAGAAGAGGTCATATCACTGACCTCTTACCTCAGATAGACCATTTCTTTATCTTCCAACCCTCCATTGCACTCAAGAAAAGGCCACGATACTGTAATAGGCCTCAGTCATTTCTCCTCCTTATTAATATTATCGTTCGTTCCAGCATGTCTCCTCAATTAAGGTCATAGACCACAGTATCAGGGTCTCGCCACGACTGACGTTCAGAAAATACCTCATAACTGAATTAAAATAACTTACCAAGGTCAGTATCCCTAAAAATATATTATATAATTTCATAACACCTCTTACGGCAATCCTATAACAATATTTGAGTTCTCAGGTCTCTTGAGGAGCACCTGCCAATAGTTTGTCGAATAGACAAATAGAAGAAAAATATTCCACCTACCACCACTATCTAACTCCACTTGCATTAAATGATCCCATAAACATTAGTGCTACCAATAACCACCGTACAATACCTACAAATCCTTGGACAACACATCACCCCCTACTAACACCACCAGACCTCATAGGCTCCCCATCCAGGTTTTGGCAGTCCAATCATTATCTCTCCAAGAGTTTTTAAATAAATAGGGGGATGGTTGAAGGATAAAATAAGGTTCAAGCAATCAGACTTCCAGAGAATCAAAATTTCTAAGTATTCCTAAGTGTTTCACACTTTGTTTCATAAGCACAATCCAGTGCTATGACTTTTTATTGGTAACTTGGATAATTTTCTGTCATCAAATACTTTGTATATGTTTGTCAATTTATAAAATACTACAAGTGAACGGTCTATTACACAATAGCGAGTGTAAGTACAGTTCGAACTAGAATTTTAATAGCGAGTGCAAGTGCACGGTCTATTACATAATAGCGAGATTTATCAATTTTAACTTTTAAGAGAATTACAATTGTCCAACTAGACTAAATGAGGTAGAGAATAATTATGCACTAAAGTAAATAAAAGAAACTACAAATAATGAGAGAAACACATGAGAATTGTAAACAATATGAAAGAATTAGAATTCGGGGTGCGTTTATCATGACTAATTTAATGTTGTCATTCCCTTTTTACGATTCAAATTAAACCAACTATCATCGCGTCTAATTCGAAAAATATAACGGTTATGTTTGAAATATTTTTAACGTCTCTAATAGACGGCTAAAATCCTAATTCCCTTAGAAAATACAAGTTTTAAAGTTCGCAAATGTATTTAAGCATGGACTATCAAAATAATCAAAGTGAAAGCATAATCCAACAAAAATTAATGTTTGTTAAACCATAAAACTTGATTTGACAAAATATATTTGAAAGTTAAAATGAATACTGAATTGTTGATAAAAATTAAAACAAGTGGGGAATAAATAATAATTAAATTAACGTGACAATATTAGCTAACTATGATAAACTTCACCCTAATCCTAATGAAAGAATAAAACTACTATGATGGTGGATAAAAATAAATTGCAAGAATGAGTAAATATTTTCATTAATAAATCAAACTCACAACAACCTCTCTCACAATAATCTTCAATCCTCTAAAAAAAACTAATAAAAAATTGGCCCTTTAATTGAACACAATCACTCAAAAAATTTCGCCCAAAATTAACAATCAAATTGTGAGCCCAAGAATCATTTTAATGGGTAAGGAGTGAGGTGTTTGAGTTGAGGTAAAACTCTCTTTGATTGGTCAAATAGTGTTGGAATGTATCATTCTCCCTCTTTAATCTTTGGCTTGGTATAAGGACTCAATTTTCGTCCACTCGAGGACTCTCACAATTGCTTACTGAACATACATGTCGATTTTCATCCAATTTCGGAGAATAAAAAAATTCACAAATGGAAAAATAGCTCCTTTTCGAACGATCATAAAAATCAGTCATCTCGTGCTTTTCTCGAGTTAATTATCAATTCGCACAAAATTCCATCATTACCTGAAAAAATTTTACTATGAAACTTTTTCACAAATTAGCACAAGAAAATTATAAATTATAAGTTCCAATTTTTTTAATTATAAAATAGTTGTTTTGAATATGAGTTCAACTTTTTTTGCATTTTTTCCTTTTTCCTAACAAAATGATCCTAAGAACTTATTAAATAAAAAAATGGGACTAACAATTTATAAATTAAGTGTAAAATATACAAAATAATGCACTCATCAATATATCTTGTTGAGACCTAAAGTAATCTTGAGGATCCCTTAGATAAGTGAATCAGTTACTTCTTAATATCCTTTAAATTGCTGACAAAGGAAGCAAGATCGCATACTTCCATGACCAAAGCTCAAGGGGTCACTTAGACTGTAAAAACGCATGTTTGATCTTATAAACAAGTACAACCCCTTTGATAGTGGACAAAAGTTCCCCTCCTATGTTTCGAACCACTTTAGATTATTGTCTCACATTTTGATACTTCTCTCATCTTACCCATCTCAGGTCCAGAGGGGAAAACATGTGGGTTTGAAGTCACTTACGATTTTAACACCTTTTAGTAATTTTAGGATTACATTCTTTATTAATTATTTTGTTCTTATTCAACCCTTCCTTAAGTGGTTGTTGTTTGGGTGAACACAAATTGGTAGAATGCCTTTCATATTTGGTAGACACATTGTAATGTTATGATTATTTTAATTAAAATGAACTTAAATCGGACTTGTTAATACTGTATGGATGAATATTGATACATATATTTATTTCATTAATTATTTTTGTCATGTTAAGTGGTTATTGTTTGGGTGAACTCAAATTAGTGGAAGGGCCTTCACATTTGGTAGACACATATAGAACTAATTTAATTAAAATGAACTTAAATTGGACTTGTTGATACCGTGTGAATGAATATTAATGCATATATCTATTTTGTTTACTCTTGTGGTTATGTCCACCCCTTCCATAAGTCGTTGCTATTTGGATTAACACATATTTGGAAAAGGTCTTACACATTTGGTCACACTATAATTTTAGGATTAATTTAATCAAAATGAACTTAAATTGGACTTCTTGATATTTTGCGGATGAATATTAATGCATATATATGTTTGATTAACTATTCTGAATGTGTTCACCCATTTCTTAAGTGGTTGATATTTGGATGAACACAAATTGCGGAGGGTTTGCAGATTTGGTGGAGACATGTTAATTTTATGATTAATCTAATTAAAAGGAACTTAAATTGGACTTGTTGTTATTGTGAGGATGAATATTAATGAATATGTATGAATATATGTGTTTAGTTAACTGTTTTGGCCATGTTCACACCTTCCTTAAGTGATTGTTGTTTGGGTGAACAGTACTTGCACAAGTAGTGGGCAAGTAATAATTTTAGGGTTAACATAAATTGGAATTGTTCTGGATAATTGATAGGCTGGAAAATAATAACTAGTTTAGGATTAATTAGTCATGGCCAAGACTGTCAATATTATTTGACTTGTTATGTTAGAAAGAGCACCCTGTAAGGCATGTAACTAATGTGATGCACACAGAGAAGAATTTTCCAAAAATATGATAGGAACACGTTTAGGTTGATCTCATTCGGATGATGGGGAGGGTAACTACTTGATCTATAGGAAATGAAAAAAACAATGATTGGAAATGATCCTTTAATTGGAATAAATGAAACCCTAGCGGGTGCTTTCACTTTGACTACTAGTGAAAAAAAGATCCTCTTAAACACGATATTCAACTTGAAGACTCCGACTGGTTATTTCTATAATTTGTGCATGGTTGTAAGGTACCAAGCAAAGGATCTAAAACAATACATGTATCTCGATCGGCACGTCATCATTTAATTAATCCCTTTATTTTTTGGACATTACTTTTGTGTGCACAAATATCTCCAAAGGGAAATTATGTAAATTAGTTTGTGATTAACCTTAATCTCTACAAAAGTGGTAAACATGAAGAATAATAAGTTTTCAAAAGAAAATTTAGTTGAAGGATTTATGTCTTAGAGAAATATTTTCCTTCGTTATTCTTTGAAATCAGGTTCCACACGCTTGTGCATTTATGCGATGAGGCTTCATTGCGTGGACCCTTCATGTGTTGTTGGATGCATCCTTTTGAGCGCTTGATAAAAACCTTCAAATAATATTCTAAAAATATATGATATATTAGAGGGTCAAATGTGAAAGAATACATAACAGAAGAATCAGCATTATATGATCGGGAATATATGCCAAAACAAAGGCTTAGTAGGCTAAATACTTGTGGAGAATGAGTGATTGAGGAACCTAATGAGTTTGAGGATGAATTGTCTTTCAAGATCCCGAAAGGGGTGAGACTCACTAATCTACAGTACGAGAAAGTAACTCATTAGGTGTTTGAATTGCAAGATAAAGTTGAAGATTTGAGAAAGTAATCAGAAATATATATAACTTATTCTTTGTTTGATTAATTTTATTCTCTATATTACCATCGAATCCCAACAATTTCATGAAAACATTTAGGACGTATGAGAGAGAAATTTCCCAAATTGAAAAGATGTGACAACCCACTTAAAATAATAACGGGTGCCCAGCCCTGTACTACATTAAATCAGGTATCTCAGATGGCTCAGTCTCAACATCAACTGACAATACTAAATAATATAAGGCTAACTACCTGAAACTATTAAAAGCGGATGCAAAAATTTAACAAAACATGCCACGGATAACAAACGAAAAATATAGATATCTAGCAAAGGTAACATTAATACAAGTACCCTGATAAATAAAGTGCTATAATAAAATGAAATGAGTATATATAAATGAATATACCTGAATAAGCTGTCGGGTCACAGACAGTACAACATCATAAAGAGGAAATATAAACATCTATAAATATCCCTTGGGTATAAACCTGATATACGACATAAATCCTACCTAGATTTTCAAAGAAGTAGGAGGCGACTACAATCTAAATCCCGACACAGTCCGCAACTGCTATGGCTCCCAAGACTCTGGATAGAAGATCATCTGGCATCCATGCGGTAGGACACCTGTAGTAATATACATACATATATATATATATATATATATATATATATATCAAAAGAGAAATATAAACGGGTCAGACCTCGAGTTGTAAAAATGTTTAGCAAGAGTGTTAACCGTGCATGATAAATATAAATGCACTTATTTCATAATTAAAGTGCAGTCGCACTCTCGTGAAACCCCAACTCACCTCTCATCTAAAAGCGCGCACCTATTCGCGTCCTGGAATCCTAAGTAAGTTACCCCACCCGTAAGGACAACCTATCTTTTAACAATACCCTGGAACCCTTCCCATTCTAATCCCACTTAATTATTTTTACAGATTTATGCCATATTAGGCTTTATTGATTCCCATTTATAACTTAATCAGTTATCCATTTTATTACTTCGCATATTAACATTAAATTTCAAATTAAGATTTTATTCTCTAAATAACATGCACAATTTAATAAGGAAAAAACTTCTCTCTACTCTCAACATTGCACTGCGTTTCGTGCGTGGGGCATCTCGCAAAGAGAAATCCAAACAAGGAACACCCTCGATACACTACTCCTTGACAATATCGATCCTAGAGATCCATTATGTCATACACACAATTATACTACTACAACTACATAAAAGTACAAAGGACAAAACTTCTCACTACTCTCAACATTGTACTGCGTTTCGTACGTGGGGCATCTCACAAAGCAAAATCTAAACTAGGAACCCCCCGATACACTACTCCTTGACAATGTCGATCGTAGGGATCCATCATGTCATCTACAAAATCATACTACTGATACCTACAAGTACCAAGGAAAAAACTTCTCTCTACTCTCAACATGGAACTTCTTTTCGTGCCAGGGGTGTCTCGCAAAGCGAAATCCAAACAAGGAACCCCTCCGATACACTACTCCTTGACAATGTCGATCGTAGGGATCCATCATGTCATCTACACAATAATACTACTACTATTTGGATTACTTAATTAAGAGTAACCCCAAAATATCCACTCAATCCTTAGGTTGATATAACCGAACTTTACCTTAAGTGCGATACATCAACCCCCAATAATCAAGTACACCATAATCTCCCAAGATGTACACCATAGAAGTTTCATATCCTTTCACCTATAAGATATATAAATATATATATATATTGACTATAAATATATATATATATATATAACCATTCATTCCCATAGCCAAGTGTACATATTACATATAATGTACAATGGCCATACACATAATATAACTGGCTATATATCTCCAATATACTGCACCATGTTATCATCTTCCAGGGCATCACTCATATACCATCCTAGGGACCACGGTCGGACTCAATATCACCGACATCGGGGCCAACACACACACATGACGTCCGAGAAATGGTCATAGTTCCTAACTAGTCAATGAGACGAAACATACCCACCATGTCTCACCCAAAAAAATTGTATATCACATAATAACACAATGGACGCTATGACCTAGGGAATATTCACACTCTGCTCCTCGAGCCAGGGTGCTCACACTCATCGCGCAACTTTCCAATGATAGCATGTGCGGGGTATGCTTAACAAAACAAGTATATATATATATATATATATATATATATATATATATATATATATATATATATATATATATATATATATATATATATATATATATATATCAATCACATGCTCAATATATATACATCCATATAATTACATCATACAACAAAAACGTTCATATACGGTTTAGATATTCACCACATACGTATACCCATATATTCATATATATACAGATATATATCCACATATCCACATATATATATATATATATATATATACACACACTACCTCTTTTCTGCATGTATAATATCTATGAACTCGGCTATAAGAATACATAATCCTCAATATACTAACCATCGTCCCAAACACATTAACTTACCTCGTTATATGAATATGATTCCGTCACTTGGAGCATATTCATCCATTTCTCCTATGATATAAATAATCTTCCAACATAGATATATCTCCAATATTAAGGTTATCACCCAAAGTTTAGTGTAGGTAACCATCACTACACATCTCATCCATATTCGAATGTACATCAATATCTCTAGTACTAATTTTGACTCTTGGTATACACATAACTAATACCCTACAAACCTCAAACATAACTTAAATTCATCTCATGATCCTATCACTTAGTCGAATACAATTCCGATATATAATCACTATCCCGACTACGGTTAAATTATTCCAATGAACCCCTAAATCTTATTGCGCTTACAATCTATTCCATAAGTTAAACATTGCTAAGGATATGCAACCACTCTCTGTCTCGTCGGTCCCCAATCAATTTTAAGTGGAATCCTATCACAATAAGGATTCGACACAATTATCAGCCTACTATTCCATGTCGTACCCTCACAACTCTCTCAAAGGGACCTTAACCTTACATCATAACTAGACTCATTTATGACCCCTACATAGAACTCCCGTTCTCAATGAGACTCCCCACTATATCGATATGACCCTCTCCAATATATATGGATATAAGTCCCCAAAATAACGCGATACGTACCCGCGGTCCCATCATGCGAGAAACTTCTAATAAATCTCCAAAACATCTTTCTTACATCATATAATCATGTCCCAAATCAATAAAACCAACCAAAAAGGGTTAGAAATCATTCTAGAGAAGATTCACAAAACAACAATATTTCCGAATCGATTCGGCCTGGCCCGAATCGATTCAGTCCCAAGGGCGAATCGATTCGTTCCAACTGCGAATCGATTCGTTCCAAAGGACCTTGGAGAATGTCTCGGGCCGAATCGATTCGCCTTGGGTACGAATCGATTTGGTCACACAGACCTGGGACTCTGCAACATTTCGAATCGATTCAGAAGGAGGCCGAATCAATTCGACCTGTTCAGCAGGCTACGAAATGGTTCTTTTTCTACAAAACCTAAATTTCCAAAATCCCAAACTAATAATTTCTAACCATAAATGTATAACCCAAACATGTTTACAACATCAAAACACATCCTATATTTCACCTCATCAATTTATACCCCTTAAACCCATGTGTAAACATCAATTTCAAGATTAAACCCAAAATCTAGGTTTTGATAAATATACCCAAAAATCCAATTCTTTTATCCACAAATTATGAAATTAAATACACAAATGAAGTATTTAGCAAGATTAAACACTTGCCTGGAAATATGTAGAGGTCGAATAATACTCGAGATCGCGTTTGGGCCGGAATCTCCAAGCTTTCCTTTATCTCTCTCTTCCTTTCTTCTTCTTTCTCTCTTCATTCTCTTTCTCTCTTTTTCTCTCTAATGAGATGGCTTGATCCGTAAGCCTTTAAATCCCTTAAAACATAAGTCCCAGTTTTAAATGTTAATACACACTTTAAACGACTCATTTACTCCAATTCGAGTCAAACTGACTTAAAATATTTTGAAACCGAATGACAGTCATTTTGATTATCTCGACCCATCCGGAACCAATGGTACACTCAAAATCCTCATTCGACAAACTTTAAAACGTGCTCAATTTTGGACTTCAATTTCCAAATTCTAAAATTCTCCGATTTAAATAAATTTTATTTCTCTCAAAATTAAATTTCTCAGTCCCAAAGTCACGGGTTGTTACATACTTCCTCCTTTACAAAAATTTTGTCCGCGAAATTTAGGTCATGCCTAGGACTTCAAATCTCATCTAGTCCTTACATTTACCCTCAAGACGACTATACCAATCCTGTCCATCTCTCACATCGAACCATATAAATTTTTGAATCAAACTAGCTACCCAGGGCGCCCATACACCCCGTACCCGAGCTCAACTCGTACAACAATAACCCGACTTCGTTAGCCTCAAATCGTAATATTATTCTTAGCAATATAATCTCTAGCAACATATTAAGTATATAAAAGTTTGAAATTCCCAATGGTTGAACTCTTCTCAATAATTGACACTAGCTACCTTCATGCGGTGGAGGTCTCACGAGTGAAATCCAAACAAGGAACCCTCCCATTACACTGTTGTGTAGCTATGTCGAGGATTGAGATTAGTTGAACCAGGGTTAAGGTTTTATAAAAGATTTTTTTTTGAATTATAAATATTGCCCGAAGGCCTATATAGCAATATAATATAAAGCAAGTCCATGTCTTTTGACATGCCAAACAAGCACCTTATGTTCTCGACACAAGGTCCCAACAAACACCATGCTCTAACCAATACCTAGTTCTCAAAACTAGCAAAACTATGAGATAAATTCTCCACTCACAATAAATCTACTAAACTCTGAATCTCTCAGTTATACAAATACCTTACATCACATCAACACATTTCCACAAGATAAGTTCTTCCCTCATTGGAACACTAAAATTTCCTACCCTTGTCTATTTATAAAACAATAAACTTATAACCTCCCTCAAAAAACTTCGATAGTCCTCACTTCCGGAACTCAATAGCATAACTCTCTACTAACTCATCGCAATGCAATCTATTATTCCAAAAGATGCCATGCAAAGGCTACACTCGCTCACTCCCTTCCCCAAGGAAAATTCTACGTACACAAGGGTTATAACATCTAACAACTCAGTATACCTTACGTGCGACGTCCCCAATATCGTATAAAACGTAAACTAAACCCAAATAAAGGTATTCTATATTAAATCTCCCTCTTCCAGATGCTTCACCTAGAATCACTACCAGAAATCTCCTCCATATCTCCGTTTAAGTCACAGAAAGAAAATATCTCCTGTCAAAGCGTACCCAAAATCTGTTATTGGTGTTGCATCTCTCATCTAGTCAAAGAGATGTCTGAGATGAAAGTAATTGTGTCAGAACGTCATTCAAGCGAGTGTATGTCGCAGAAGAAGATAAATGTAGTGAATACAATAATCTTACTAGTAGGGCTTTATGTCAAGAACATCAACGGAAGAACGCAGAATACCCGCACAGGTCCTAATGACACTAGAACCTGAACCTTTGATACCATCTATGACAACCCGCTTAAAATAATAATGGGTGCCCAGCCCTATACTACATTAAATCAGGTATCTCAGATGGCTCAGTCTCAACATCAACTGACAATACTAAATAATATAAGGCTAACTACCCGAAACTATTAAAAGCGGATGCCAAAATTTAACAAAACATACCACGGAAAACAAACCAACAATATAGATATCTAGAAAAGGTAACATGAACACAAGTACCATGATAAACGAAGTGCTAGAATAAAATTAAATGAGTATATACAAATGAATATACCCGAATAAGCTGTCGGGTCACAAACAGTACAACATCATAAAAAGGAAATATAAACATCCATAAATATCCCTTGGGTATAAACCTGATATACGACATAAATCCTACCTAGATTTTCAAAGAAGTAGGAGGCGACTACAATCTAAATCCCGCCACAGTCCGCAATTGCTACGGCTCCTAAGACTCTGGATAGAAGGTCATCTGGCATCCACGCGGTAGGACACCTGTAGTAATATACATACATATATATATAGCAAAAGAGAAATATAAACGGGTCAGACCCCAAGTTGTAAAAATATTTAGCAAGTGTGTTAACCGTGCATAATAAATATAAATGCACTTATTTCATAATTAAAGTGAAGTCGCACTCTCGTGAAACCCCAACTCACCTCTCATTTAATAGAGAGCACCTATTCGTGTCCTGGAATCTTAAGTAAGTTACCCCACCCATAAGGACAACCTATATTTTAACAATACACTAGAATCCTTCCCATTCTAATCACACTTAATTATTTTTACACATTTATGCCATATTAGGCTTTATTGATTCCCATTTATAACTTAATCATTTATCCATTTTATTACTTCACATATTAACATTAAATTTCAAATTAAGAGTTTATTCTCTAAATAACATGCACAATTTAATAAGGACAAAACTTCTCTCTACTCTGAACATTGCACTGCATTTCGTGCGTGGGACATCTCACAAAGCGAAATCCAAACAAGGAACCCCCTGATACACTACTCCTTGACAATGTCAATCCTAGAGATCCATTATGTCATACACACAATTCTTCTACTACAACTATATATAAGTACAAAGGACAAAACTTCTCACTACTCTCAACATTGCACTACGTTTCGTGCGTGGGGCGTCTCGTAAAGCGAAATCCAAACAAGGAACCCCTCTGATACATTAATCCTTGACAATGTCGATCATAGGGATCCATCATGTCATCTACACAATCATACTACTGATACCTACAAGTACCAAGGACCAAATTTCTCTCTACTCTCAACATGGCACTATGTTTCATGTGTGGGGCATCTCGCAAAGCGAAATCCAAACAAGGAACCCCATGATACACTACTCCTTGACAATGTCGATCGTAGGGATCCATCATGTCATCAACACAATCATACTACTACTATTTGGATTACTTAACTAAGAGTAACCCCAAAATCTCCATTCAATCCTTGGGTTGATATAACCGCATTTTTCCTTCAGTGCGATACATCAACCCCCAACAATCAAGTACACCATAATCTCCCAAGATGTACACCATAGAACTTTCATATCCTTTCACCTATAGGATATATAAATATATATATATATATATATATATATATATATATATATATATATATATATATATATATATATATTTATTCTAAATATATATATATATATATATATACACAACCATTCATTCCCATAGCCAAGTGTACATACTACATATAATGTACAATGGCCATACACATAATATAACTGGTTATATATCGCCAATATACTGCACCATGCTATCATCTTCCATGGCATCACTCATATACCATCGTGGGGACCACAGTCAGACTCAATATCATCGACATCGGGGCCAACACACACACACGACGTCCGGGAAGTGGTCATAGTTCCTAATCGGTCAATTAGACGAAACATACCCACTACGTCTCACCCCCCCAAAAAATGTATATCACATAATAACACAATGGACGCTTTGACCTGGGGAATATCCACATTCAACTCCTCGTGCTAGGGTGCTCACCCTCATCACGCAACTTACCAATAATACCATGTGAGGGGTATGCTTAACAATACAAGTATATATATATATATATATATATATATATATATATATATATATATATATATATATATATATCAATCATAAGCACAATATATATACATCCATATAATTACATCATATAACAAAAACTTTCATATACAGTTTAGATATTCACCACATATGTATACCCATATATTCATATCTATACAGATATATATCCACATATCCACATATATATATACACACTACCTATCGTCCGTATGTATAATATCTATGAACTTGGCTATAAGCATACATAATCCTCAATATACTAGCCGTCGTCCCAAACACATTAACCTACCTCTTTATACGAATACGATTCCCTCAATTGGAGAATATTCATCCATTTCTCCTATGATATAAATAATCTTCCAACACATATATATCTCCAAAATTTGGGTTATCACCCAAACTTTAGTGTAGCTAACCATCACTACACATACCATCTACATTCGAATGTACATCAATATCGCTAGTACTAATTTCGACTATTGGTATACACATAACTAATAGGCTACAAACCTCAAGCTTAACTAAAAGTCATCTCTTAATCCCATCACTTAGGGGAATACAATTCTGATATATAATCACTATCCCGACTACGGTTAAATTATTCTTATGAACCCCTAAATCTTATTGCACTTGCAAGCTATTCCATAAGTTAAACATTGCTAAGGATACACAACCACTATCTCTCTCGTCGGTCCCCAATTAATTTTAAGTGGAATCCTATCACTATAAGGATTCGACACAATTATCGGCCTACTATTCCATGTTGTACACTCACAACTCTATCAAAGGGACCTTAACCTTACATCATAACTAGACTCATTTATGACCCCTACATAGAACTCCCATTCTCAATGAGATTCCCCACTATATCGATATGACCCTCTCCAATATATAGGGATATAAGTCCCCAAAATAACTCGATACGTAGCCGCGGTCCCATCATGTGAGAAACTTCTGATAAATCTCCAAAACATCTTTCTTACATCATATAATCATGTCCCAAATCAATAAAACCAACAAAAAAGGGTTAGAAATCATTCTAGAGAAGATTCACAAAATAGCCCTATTTTTTAATCGATTCGGCC
The DNA here is from genome assembly GCA_949130495.1 of Sambucus nigra. NCBI lineage: Eukaryota > Viridiplantae > Streptophyta > Magnoliopsida > Dipsacales > Adoxaceae > Sambucus > Sambucus nigra. Next base: position 171,609,923 of record OX422219.1, read on the forward strand.
TAGCCCAAATTGATTCGGTCTCAAGGGAGAATCGATTCGCTTCAACTGCGAATCGATTCGGTCTAAAGGACCTGGGAGACTGTCCCATGCCGAATCGATTATCCTTGGGTACGAATCGATTTAGTCACACGGACCTGGGACTCTGCAACATTCCAAATCGATTCGGAAGGAGGCCGAATCGATTTAGCCTGTTCAGCACGCTCCGAAATGGTTCTTTTTCTACAAAACCTAAATTTCCAAAATCCCAAATTAACAATTTCTAACCATAAATTTATAACCCAAACATGTTTCCAACATCAAAACACATCCTATATTTCACCTCATCAATTTATACCCCTTAAACCCATGTGTAAACATCAATTTCAAGATTAAACCCAAAATCTTGGTTTTGATAAATATACCCAAAAATCCAATTATTTTATCCACAAATTATGAAATTAAATACACAAATGAAATATTTAGCAAGATTAAACACTTGCCTGGAAATATGTAGAGGTCGAATAATCCTCGAGATCGCGTTTGGGCCGGAATCTCCAAGCTTTCCTTTATCTCTCTCTTCCTTTCTTCTCTTTTCTCTCTTCTTTCTCTTTCTCTCTTTTTCTCTCTAATAAGATGGCTTGATCCGTAAGCCTTTAAATCCCTTAAAACATAAGTCCTACTTTTAAATGTTAATACGCACTTTAAATGACTCGTTTACTCCAATTCGAGTCAAACTGACCTAAAATATTTCGAAACCGAATGACAGTCATTTTGACTAACTCGACCCATCCAGAACCATTGGTACACTCTAAATCCTCATTCGACAAACTTTAAAATGTCCTCAATTTTTGGACTTCAATTTCCAAATTCTAAAATTTTTCGATTTAAATAAATTTTGTCTCTCAAAATTAAATTGTTACAAAAGAGATATTACACGATGAATGATTTTATGTCATGTGGATCAAAAGAGGTACTTTCCACCCCGTCTATTGTAGTTATTTATGTATGTGATGCAAAACATGACCTAATACAAATCCATTAAATATTTTTTCTTTTAAAAAGAGGTAATGTCTCTTCAATACTTGCTAGCCTAGCCAAATATACCAATTTCCATGAAAAATAGTTTAAAAAATTTCGCGTCAAATTTTTTATTTCGCTTCATACACATGCAAGGAAAAAATGTTGATGCAAAGCAACGAAATTTAAATTTCTACCTTAACTTATTGTGTGGCTATCAAAAATGAGAAAAATCTAAAGCATACGGTGCTGAACTATTATGGGATTTTCTAAAAAATCCCACATCTAGATTACTTAGATTTTAAAGAATTCATCACTACGAATGGTTGAAAAGTTGATCTTGTGTGATAACTTGTCATGGTAGATTTATCCAATACAAATAGTAAATATCGCAAGGTCTATGAGCCTTTTATTTGTATCTTTCAAAATGTGAAAAATCTATTCTACTCAAAGTGCATAAGAGACGACAATTGGTATGTTGTTATGCATGCATCAAAGGGTTTGACTACTCAAGTAGATAGCTTAAAGGGCCCTACAGAGTTCCAATTTTTACTTGATGGCAACCCTAATCTTAAGCATCGTTTAGCATATTTAAATGAAGATTTATTTTAAAAATAGTAGTCTTCTATTTTTTAATTAACCCTTGTATGTAAATCCTTTTTATATAGTATGTATTGGGATAGTTCTTGTATTTATGTACATTTGTGCATCTTCGACTAGTATATTTAGTTATCTTTCACTTACTTTCTCATCACTCACATTTTGTAACTTTATGTATATATGATTAAGTTTTGAAAGACATAATAATAACAAATCGCCAATATGAAGTAGCAACATAAATGTTCACAGTTTCTGTTGATGTTCAATATTTATGTGGTTGCCTCGATTGGTAGTTTGTGTTATGTGAAGTTAAGTGAGACACAAGGCATCAAAGTCTCTTATTGGTAATACTAATTCGTTTTATAATATCCACTTTTAGATTTTTTATAAGACTACCGTCACTAATCCTACTCTTTTTAATATCATTTCTAAATTCATACATATTTTCATAAATCAAAAAACCAAAAATGGGTCTTATACCACAATTTCCAATTTAGAGTGTTCACATAATTTTTTACATTTTTAACACATTTGATGGCTATTTTCATAAATAAAAACTGACACCCTAGATTTGTGTTATGGGTTAGACCCAATGTTGTTCCTCGTACGAATTATGTGGACGTTGATGCCATTTTTGGCTACGTTGGTTCCCAAAGTCATTTCAGGATTTTGGTTCTTTCTTATTATTTGAAACATTTTAAAATACTTGCAATGCTAGTTAGAGAAGGAACACTTTGAATATTTTTCATATGTTTTGTAGAAGGAAAACATAGAAGATTTAAAAAATTTACTTGTGGAAATGTATATAGGCTGTGTTTTATTATTCGTTATGTTGAACAATTTAATAGATTAATAGTTAGTCAATTGATGTTTTATTATTATTTTGTTATTTATGGCTTAGTTAATGTCTTAATAGTTAGTAATTTTTGTTGCACAATTTGATGGCTTAACACTTATTTCTGAAAATATATACATGTTTGAAAATATGTACAAGTTTTTTTGGGAGGCAGGAAATTAAAAATTATTTTTTTAATTAAATTTAACAATGCTAACAGTTCTGAGTCATGGCCAAAACTATTATCAATTAAATCTGAAACGAGAAAGGCCTCCGATTTTAAAACTCTTTGTACTTCAAGAAGATAATTTCCTTTTTAAATGCGAAAGCGAAGATGATGGTTCAATTAAACAACAAATTTTAATTTCCTTTCAAATTAAAATTAAACAAAGTGAAATAAGATTAAATCCAATCTAATTTAAATTTCACTTAAACCAATTAATTTAACCCAAGTCCTAGAAATTTGGCTAAGTCATATTTTCAATATTTCCAAATTAGGCCAAACCAAATTTTACCAAATTAAATTAATGACTTGAATTAACTAAACATTACCCAACTTTAATGTAGCACCAAATTAAACATAAGTAGTGATTAAACCAAATTTTATCTTTTTACCTAAACATGCATTCTAGGTGAGTATTGCGAAAGATAAAATTAAACAATGAATCACTATGCGGCGATGTACGAGAAAAAACCCACAACGGGAAAAAACCTCGGACGGCCCTAGCCTTAAATCCACTATTTATGGTTTTACAAATACAAGACAATAAACTTACAACACTCGACTCGATCCCTCTCAAGCCCCGATGCTCCTTATTGTATATACCTCCTCCTACTGAATAACCACAGAGCTCCACCGCAGTCTCGGAATCCACCGATCGGACTTTATATGGTCATCACCACCCGAACAAGGAGCATTTCTCCAAGTGGGTAAATCAACAAAAACATCTTCTTCTTTGTGGGATGTAGAAGCAAACCCAAACGAACTCTTCAATATGTAGAGTAAACCAGTGCCAAAGCTCCAAGCAATGTATATATATAAAGGAACTTGGATAAACAAACTTTGGGTGTAAAACAAGTGTTTAAAAGATTTTTCTTGAAAAACAAAAAACACTTAAACAATGAACTTTTTCCTTTTGAAATTAAGCTCTCAAACTCTCTCTTGGAGATGGAGGATAGTGAAAAAGTTAAGTCAAAAAATTGGTTCGCACACTTAGATATTCAGGAAAAGAGTTAGTGGAAAAAGTAGTGGGAATGAGGGAAAAAATTGCTCAAAATTGTCAATTAATTGTTCCCGCCAAAACTCGTTCGAATGACATTTTCTTTCGAACGAGGCTTCTAACGAAGTTCCAATGTGAACTTGTTAGAAAACTCATTGGAAATATCGTTCGAACACCATGTTCGTTTGAACGACATTTTGAATGACATTCCAGTGGCCTTTTGGGGAACTCGTTGGCAAACTCGTTCGAACGACATATTGTTCGAACAACAAACTCGTTCGAATGACATTTCGAACGAACTTCGAGAAAGTTGAAAATTTTAGTTTTAGCCCAGAAACATTATATACTTTATTTTAAAGTTTTAATAAAATATTTCTGAAAATAAACAATAGTTTCAAATAAACTACACCCAATATAAAATGTTCCAAGATCCTATATATATATATATATTAAAATGCATTCATACCTTAGGAGTAAACAAAACATTTTTTATGACGTAGAAACGAGGCACTACAAACACGATATTTGATGAAGCTTTAAAAACTTGATCGCTACGTCTTCAACTTTAGTGTGTCATAGGCTTGAAGGATGATCAATAACTCTAACCTATGACTCAAATGTTTTTGCCCAGAATTGAGCCAAAACTACAAAGGACTCAATTGGAAATTTGTGTCCTTACAAAATCGCATTAATATATTTTCACGATATAAAACTGTGCACGTTTCAAGGGTCACAGTTTGAGACCATGACCAACATCATAATTCCATCATTAATGGTCACTGTTGGTGACCGTGATCATTAAAACAACATGGTTTAGGATAACGGCTGGAATTATGGTTGTGAGCCATGACCACTGGTCACAGTCCTCAACCGTGAGTAAGCCCCAATGTTGATGTCCACCAAATAACCATGTTATTATCACGGTTTTGGATCGAGACCACTAATATGGTCACCTTTAAAAGGATCAGAGACCAAAACAGTGACAGTAGGCCTTGGTGACAGACCAAAACCAAGACCATTCTCTGTATATGGCATAGTTTTTGTGGATGACTTCTCTAGACGAGTTTGCATGTACACTATGAGATAAAAGGATGAAGTCTTAAAGATTTTCTCTAAGTGAAAGAAGATGATAGAGATAGATATTGGCAGAAAAATTAGAATACTCAGATATTATAATGGTGGAAATTTCAAATCCGATCCATTCTAGCAAATAGGCCAAGACGAGGAGGTAGTGAGACACTTCACAATTAGATACGCGTCATAACAAAATGGGGTGGCTGAATGCATGAATCGTACTTTACTAGAGAAAATGCGATGTATGTTATCCAATGCTGGATTAGGAAGCACGTTTTGGGATGAAGTTGTTATATATGCATCTCATCTCATTAATATGTTGCATGTAGTTTCGATTGATGGAAAAACATCAATGGATATATGGTTAGGGAAACATGATACATATTATGATTTTATTATGTATATTAGGCACCCTTGCATATTTTCATGTTAGGGAAACCAAGTTAGAACCTAAAGCCAACAAAGTGATATTATTGAGCTTTAGTGACTGTGTGAAAGGGTATAGACTTTGGTGCCCTGAGACGAAAAAACTCATAAACGGTAGAAATGTTACATTTGATGACTCATCAATATTGAATAGTTCTCCTAAGGAGAACAATACCAGAGAAGTATCATAACAGGTGGATCATGAGGCTCCAATTGCTCTAGTGATAACTTGTCATAAATTCAGAAGATGATGCGATAAGTATATATAAAGTGGAGGCTCCTACCCACAAGCCTCCTCAATAATCCAATTCTATTGCAGTCAATTAAACATAAATATAAGTAAAGAAAACTGCATAGCTTACTGACATGATGGCATATGCACTAGATATAGTGGAGGATACCATTCCATCTTCATAAGGAATATATTAGAAGAAGGTAATGGATAAAGAGATGCAATCTCTTCATAAAAATCAGACTTGGTAGTTAGTCAAACTTCTAAAGGATAACAAAGTCATTGGGTGAAATGGGTTTACGCTAATAAGGAAGGCTTTTCAGGTAAAAATGATGTAATATTAAAAGCTACGTTAGTGACAGAAGGATAAACGTAAAAGGAAGGTATGGATTATAGCGAGGTATTTTTTTTAATAGTGAAAAATTTTCCATTTGTATTTTGCTAGCTTTAGTTGCACAGTTTGATCTCGAGTTGGTACAACTGGACATTAAACTGCGTTGTTACATGGATATTTGGAGGAAGAGATTTACATGACTCATCCAGAAGCATGCTAGGTTGTTGGTCAAGATAATTGGGCTTGCAACCTAAGAAAATTTATATATGGCAGTACACCAAATTAGGCTGATAGTCATGGAAACCTGGTCACGGACCAATGTCGTGCACATAGACAATAAATGTGTGACATGTTCCATGACCATAAAATGTCATGACCCTTACTGGATACGGTCAACCACAGTGGGCCACAACTCTTTTCCTTAACCAAGGCGTGACTATCATCGCATAAAAATTGCATTAAATTTCCCTCCAACTATAGTCACGGACTATGACCATTACCACATCCATGACCAATGCCAAAATTCCCTCCAAATGTGTCACGGCTTCAGGTTGTGACCAATTCAAAATGGTCACGAAGAGTGGTCACGATTTAGGGTCGTGAACAGTCCTATTATAATGGCATGGTTGCGGCTCTTGTCGTGGGAAAAAATGGACTCACAACTTTGGGTCATGGCCAGTCTCTTTATATTAAAACCCCCAAACCAACCTCTTCATTTTCACACGAACTCTATCTCTCTATCTCAAACCCCCAAACATATTTAGTTTCCTCTTTCTCCAACTTCGTATCTATCTTTCGTCTATCTCTCTCTCTCTCTCTCTCTCTCTCTATATATATATATATATATATATATATATATATATATACACACACACACACACACACACATTTATATATATATATGTGTGTGTGTGTGTGTGTATTAGTTAATGGATGTTTATTTTAACCATAACACATTTTGAAACCCTAATTTCCATGTATATGTTAATGTGTGTTTATTTTAACCATCATTTTCATGGATATGTTAATGGGTTGAAACAAAGTCCAAGGTAGTGGTACAAGAGATTTGATCAGTTCATGATTAGGTAGTAGTACACAAGGAGACACATTGATCATTGTGTGTATTTTTGAAAACTTTATGATGGATATTTTTTTAATTTTTTGTATATTTTTATTACAATTGCGTCCAATAGAAATGTGGAGATTGATAAACTAAAGATTCAGTTAAGTTACGAATTTGAGATGTAATATCTATGCAAAGCAAGTCAAATACTTGGTATGGAGATTCGTAAAGACAGTGTCAAGGGCATAGCCTGTTTATCACAATAACGGTATCTGAAGAGGTTACAATGTTTTGGTATGGATTCTAGAACCAAAGATGTAACTACTCCATTGTCCTCTCACTTAAAGTTAAGTGTCATGTTATCTCTATAGCCAAATAAGGAGAAATAAAAAATGGATCATCTTCCCTAGGCTAACACAGTGGGATGTTTGATTTATACAATTGTGTGTAGAAGGTCCAACATTTCGCAGGTTGTTAATATGATTAACATGTATATGCATAATCCTTATAAAGGGAAGTAGCAGGTGATGAAATGGATCTTATTGTACATCCTTGGTACCATAAATGTGGTGTTGTATGTAAAAATTACTCTGTTATGTGGACTAATGAGAAATGTACACTCGTCCTCCTACGTGGCCAACCAGCCACTAAGAACGGCATAAAAGATACTTAGCCGACTGGAAGGCAAACCAACTCCAGAATGCCAACCATTAAGAATATCAAAATTTACTCTAATGGGATGCAAACCAGTACTGAATTCCAATAGTTTTATTTACTATACATAGATGTAAATGCCTGGCCATATAAAGGAATTCCATCTCTGGGTTTTACACCATTATAAATACAAAATACTCCCTTAGATGGAGTAACAACTCAAATCAATCATATACACACCATACTGAGCTATTGAAAACCCTATGAAATAATACCAATAGTGGACGTAGATTATTTTACAGCTAAACCACTCTAAAAATTGCTTTTCTTGTGTGTGTGTGTGTGTTATTTGATTAACCTACTATATTTTTATCTTTGATTATAAATCTGGATTAAGTCCATTTTTAGACACCAACATAATGGCATCGTCTATGGGAATGACTACTAGTCATCGCTCTCTACCTCTTATATTTCACCATTTAGTTTAAAGAATGACTACTGCACCTGAAAGCAGCCTGGCGGCTATAAGAAATAATCAAGAAATATTTGTTCTCCCTGGTGAGACACACCTTCAATGGATCCTTTTCAATTAGTTAAAGGATGGGAGGCTATGAAAGAGTCTGTTAGACGGTTGGATCACACAATGAAGGATAAGTCATCTAATTCCATAAGAGATATGGCACCCCTACCAGCCAAAAATGAAAGGGGTTATCATTCTCATTCTTCCCATGACCGATTATATCATCCTGGTGAAACTTCTTCATTCTGATTAATGAATTATTATGATGGTATATCTTTTTCCAAAAAAGTCCAAGTGTCTTAGAGAGTCTAAACAGGGAGTCTGATTTTGATCGTCTAGGTTACCGAGTAATTATAGGACATCAAAAGGAGTAGAAGTGTCATCGTGAGCATAGATAAGGGTCCACAAGATCTATGGCTAGTATGAGGGTCTTTGTGTGTGCCGATCAGACTTCTCGGGAGGAAAGTTTAGCGTATAGACACATCAAAGACACTAAATCTACCTCGGCCAAATCCAAACCAGAGGAACATTCCTGAAAGGGATCCATGCAATGGTTGGAAGATCGGCTAAGTGAAATGGACAAAACCAAGAATCCATTACAAAGGAGTTTTCTTAAAGTCTCACCTTTCATCCAGGCTATTTTGGAGTACCCCACACTTTCCAAGCCATCAGTGGTCACTCCCAAATATTATGGGAAAACCGATCCAGTCATGCACACAGATCAATATCAAGCTGCTATGGACATCTACTAAGTACCCAACAAAATGAGGTGTACATCTCTCTCCAATTCAATCACATGACTATCCTATATCTGATATAATAATCTCCCAAGAGGTAAAATCTCTAGTTTTTAATAATTAGATGAATTATTCATAGATAACTTTTTCTTTGGGGCTAAGACGATCAAGAGTGTCATTCATCTCTTGACTATGCAATAAAAATCGACAGAAAGTACTAGATAATATATTATGCATTTTAACAATGAAAAACTAAAGGTGGTGGATTATGAGGAGAAGATAACCATTGCAGCATTTATGAATGGTTGCTCGCTAAAGATAATGCACCTAAAACCATGACAGAATTAATGGCTAAGGCTGGAAAGATAATGAATGTCGAGGAGGCCAAGGAAGCTAAGGAATATCCTAAAACTAAGGGTGAAAGTCAGAAAAACAATTCTAATTCATTCAATAAGGATCAGAAAGACAAAAATCTTAATTGGATCAAGACGTATGATGAATATACACCCCTCAACAAAAGTTTTCACCATATCCTGAAGGAAATCAAGGCGAACCGATAATTGAATTAGCCTGGAAAGTTGAAGACCTTCCCCCCAACAAGAGATAAGCTCAAGTACTGCGAATTTCATAGGAATCATGGGCACAACACCAACAACTACATTGTATTAAAGAATGAGATTGAAATTCTTATTCGGTGGGAAAAACTGAGCAAGTTTATTGATCAAAATGGCAACTAAAATGATTGGAGGATATCTGAATCTCCATCCCGAGAAAAGGAAGACATCAAAAGACCAAGAAATAATGATTTTAAAGAAGATCCAGACTTATCGAAAAATCCTGATGAACTAGAGGTAGAGGTATGCATGATATCCTTTGGATGCCACGTCATTGTAGGAATAGATGCTAGATGGGGAGACATGATTGCAAAAATGAAAGCTTACTTAAATGAAGTCAAGTTTTGCACAACTATCAATTTGATTGATATGGCATAATCCAGCTATATTCGACCAAGAAAAGTCAACAAATACATGCTAATGATCATATTCTCCAAAACCGATTTAAGTGGGGTGCTTTAGCCTCACGATGATCCATTAGTTATCACATGCAGAGTTCATCACGGTAGAGTTGCAAGGATACAAGTTGATAATGGGAGTTCTATAGATATAATGCTCTATAAATTTTTCAGTAACCTATGTCTACGTGACAGTAAACTAGATACATCCATAAACCTCTCATAGGATTTGTAGGTGAGAAAGTATAACCCTTGGGGACAATCAAGATGGAAGTTTTAGTAAGCACCTGGACGGTAAGAAGGAGAAAAAGAATTCATTTCTTCGTGTTAGATAAAAATGTCCCATCAACCTACAATATCATCCTAAGAAGAGTGGGAATAAATAAGTTAGAGGTTGTGTTATCCATCATGCATCAATGCATGAAATTTCCAACAAATTATGGAGTCAGTATAGTAAATGGCAATAAGAATGAATCCATGGAATGCTATTATGCTTCATCCGACAAATAAAAAACACAAATTAAAGGAACAACCACATTCCATATTGACACTCTGGATCCTCGGGAAGATGAGGAGATGATGAAAGGGAAAGTTATGGGAAAATGGATGGTATTGTACTAGACAACGAGAGATAGAAAGAACTATCCAAATTGGTTCAAGATTATCTCCCTCTCTTAAACAGGAATTAATTATTTTCCTTACAGAAAGGAAAAATGTGTTAGCTTGGAGCCATGAGGATATTCTAGGGATTGATACAGATTTCATTTGCCATGATCTTAATATCTACCCAAATTCTAGATCAATTAAGCATAAGAGAGGACTTTTCAGCCCCGAGAAGAATGTGGCAATCCTGGGAGAAGGGGAGAAATTACAGCAAGCACGGTTTATTGAAAATTTCAAGTATCCTAGTTGGTTGGCTAATGTGGTAATGTTAAATAAGAAGAATGACAAATGGCACTTATGTGTAGACTTTACATACCTAAATATGGCATGCCCAAAATATCACCTTCCTTTGCCAAGGATTGATCAATTGGTCGATACAACAGCGGGTCATGAATTGTTCAATTCTATGGATGCTTATTCTGGTTATAATCAGATGATTAGGCACATATTCTTCATATTTATCCCCTTAATTTAGGTATTTTTATGATCCCGTGCAGTGTAAATAGCTTGGATTTATCTCGTATTTACGCTACTAACCTCTTTTGGCAATTATTTCGTGTTTTGCGTATATATCATGTGTTTTACAGGTATTTCATGAAAATTAGTGCAAAAGAGAATGCAAAACAGTGAAAGAAACCAAGAAATGGGGAGTTGAAGGGAATTTTAGTAATTTTGCATATATATTCCGGAGGTGGGGCCAACTATAAAGTTTAAGAGCTCTAAATTCAAAGAACACTGGAAAAAACAGAACCTCAATCCGAGCTACGGTGAAGAAGTTACGATGTTTTGAAGTTGCGCGATAATGAAGAGAAATGGACCAGAAACCAAACCGATCCGGATGGAACAGGACCGATCCGGTGGGGACCGGACCGATCCGATAGAATAAAAAAAAGAACCGATCCAGTACCAAATGGATTCGGGTCCGGACCGGTCCGCCTGTGCGAATTGCTGGCATTAATTATGCAGATCATGAGGTGCATAGCTGGTCAAATCTTGCGTAACAAGCAATTCTAGCTGTCAAATTCGTGCTACTTGGTGCTATAAAAGACCAAGCCCTACCTCTTTCCAAGAGGGAGATGAATTCTAGAGAGTAGAATAGAATTTTAGAGAGAGAAAGTAAGATTTTAGAGAGTTTTCTTAGTTTTTCTTTACATAGAAATTTTCATAAACCCTAGTTTGTAAGGTTGAAGAAGAAGAATTTTTCTGGATTCAAGTTCATCTCTTTTCCCTATTGCTGAATACAAGTATCAATTTTTCATTCTCTTATTTATTCTTTACTTTATTTCCAATTCAATTCTCAATTGTATTGCAATTTGTTAATAATGTTTGTTAGATCCATAATTCCATATATTGTTATGAATTTGTTTTCTAATAAAACCATGTCTAGCTAAATTTTCAAGGGTTGGGGTACATGAACTCATTCCGGTATAAATTACCTGTGTAGAAAATAGAGGGTAAATTAAATATTGACCAAATCGTGTATGGAAATTCTATGAACATAGCCGAACTTTTAATCTCTCTTGCCTTAGGTACTTGAGATGTTTAAGAACGTTATGTAAGTGAAATTGCCCATTCACCGCTTTGTATTTACCTTTGATTTCATACGATGCGGGTAAGATCCTTCATATATGTAATTCTTAGGATCTATAAAGATTGGATTTAGTCAAAAAATTCAATTTACAATTCTAGTATTCTATACGGTAATTTACTAAGGTTTGAGGGATTGTACTCCACCCTATTTTCTCTCATTTTCAAATATAATTTCTTTACAATTCTTAGTGTTTTTTTGCACATTTTATTTCATCACCAATTGGAAATTTAAACCGATCAATCATCTCTTTCTTTTATTTTATTTTAACATCAACTTTAGGATTAAACTACCTTACCTTTGTCGTCACGTTCACACGTCCTAATTCCCTATGGATTCGATACCCAGACTCGCCACTATACTCCTTAAGAAGTGTAGTTACAAGTTTAGGTTTTTTGTATTGAGGTTGGAAGCCGATAACAATGACTAGCGTATTACACGGACGCTCGGTTTTTCCACTCGATCAAAATGACGCCGTTGCCGGAGAATTAGGTAGACTTTAGGTTACGTTGGTTAATCCCGAATTTGACCTTAAAAAAAAATCTCATCTTTCATAAGTTGTTGATGCAAACTCCTTTGTTGTCTCCAACCTAATTTCACGAAAATTCCCTTGCTGAAGCTAACTCTGACAATTCTCATACTACCGACGTTCCACACTTTTGAGTCAAACACTGAGTGAGGGTTCTGAATCGTTGGGTAGCAATATGTCTGTGCACGGTAGTGTTGGTGTTGGTGCTGGAGAGGAAGAGATACCATATCTTCCCATGAAAGATCTTTTATTTCCGGAGCAAATTGTTACCCCTGGTTGCATTTTACTCCCGTATAATGCCGGTCAGTTCCACTTTCAAAATGGGATGATTAAAATTCTTCCCACATTTCATGGTATGGATTCTGAAAAGCCATATCTCCATATTCGAGAATTCGAAGATACATGTGAGACATTTGGTGATCAAGCCTGCCCACAAGATTTTATCCGATTAAAGCTTTTCCCTTTATCCTTAAAGGATAAAGCTAAGACCTGGCTATGGTCTCTACCCCCGAATTATGTTATGTCATGGAGAGATATGCAGACTAAGTTTCTCTCAAAGTTCTTTCCGCAACACAAAACCAATTCTGTCAAGGCTCAAATCCAAGGTTTTTGCCAAAATGACAATGAAGCCTTTGATAAGTGTTGGGAACGTGTTCAGGAGTTAGTTAGCGCTTGCCCACATCATGGGTTTGAGAAACATCATCTCATTTCATTCTTTCATCAAGGGCTTACTTTGGCATCTAAACAACTCGTGCAGACAATGTACGAAAGACCATTTTGGGAATTAGAATCGAGTGATGTTGAGGCTCATTTGAAATACGTAGCAGAGACTACGCAATCATGGGATGTTTCTGACCCCAATAGCCAAAACAGACATCGACAAGTGTCCAACACTCCTGTTGCTTTCGGTATTTATCAATTGGACAAGGACACTTTGTTAGATTGTCGGCTTGATCAGTTTGAAAAGAGGATAAGAGACATCCTTGAGGTTCGGTTTAGAGAAGCTACTGGACATATCTCAGCTGAAAAAGAAGAGATGTGTGCCATTTGTGCGGCGGGTCATTCTACCAAAGGATGTCCAGCAATACCCGCTTATAAGGTGATATACACTAAGCAAGTGGAAGTTATAGGAGGGGTTAACGGACATTTTAGTACACCTCAGGGAAACGCGTACAATTCATCTTGGAGGAATCATCTTGGTTTAACACATATGCAGCCCCCCATGCAATCACCATCTCCTGGTTCATATGTTACCCCACCGAGGCGATCTCTTGAGGACAACTTAAATCACCTCATCCAATCTCAAAAGGAGAACAGTGCTAAGTATGATCGAATGTTCAATGAAATACATACTAGCATCTCAAGGTTGCAAACTGCATCGAATGTCCAAGAGAAGGGAAAATTTCCTGCTCAAAGCCAACGACCTCCGCAAGGACAAACTAGTGTTGGCACTACATCCCACGGCCATCGAGAGCAATGTAGCGCTATTACCACTCTACGTAGTGGGAAAGTAGTTGATTTGTCACCTTTCCCACGCAATGTATCTAAAGATAAAGAGGTTTCGCCCGGCACAAGAGAGGCCGAAGATGCCCCTTTAAATGAAAGTGAGGAGGAGGAAAATACTAGTGGACCCAAGGCCATCACCCCCACCGCTGCCCCATACCCTCAACGGTTGGTCTCTCACTCCAAAACGACCTCCCGTGATGAAGTTCTGGAAGTCCTTAAGCAAGTAAAAATTAATTTACCTTTTCTCAAGACTATACAGAGAATTCCTGCATATGCTAAGTTTATTAAGGACTTACTCACGGTGAAACGCAAGCTAAAGGTAAACCAGAACGTCTCTTTGGCCCAAAATGTCAGCGCAGTCTTGTCGAGTGACTTTCCATTAAAATATAAAGATCCGGGTGCACCCACTATTTCATGTATCATGGGGAAGAACCGAATCGAGAGAGTTCTAATATATCTAGGGGCAAGTGTTAACATTATGCCCTATTCCATCTATAGTCAACTAGAACTGGGGGCCCTTAAGCCCACAAATATGACTCTTCAGCTCGCGGATCGTTCTGTGAAGCTTCCTCGGGGAATTGTTGAGGATGTGATTGTCCAAATAGACACTTTCTACTTCCTGGTGGATTTTGTCATTTGGGACGAAGAACCCTCCATTCTCCCAAGTAATCATGTTCCCGTTATCCTTGGACGCCCATTTTTATCTACAACTAATGCTCTTATCAATACCCGAAGTGGGCGTATGCAATTAACTTTCGGGAATAAGACCCTCGAAATAAATATTTTTAATAATTCCAAGAGAGAGGGTGATGAAGGGGAACCGTGAGGGTTGGATCTTTTGGGGGAAGCACACAAGCAAGAAAGAACTTACAAGGAAGAGCCATTAGGGGAAGGTTGTGTTACGCCCAGTGAGAGGAGTGGTTGCAACCTCGAGAGGAAGGTAGGGGATGTATGTTTAGTTAATGCATTCGAGAGCATGAGTGAGCCCATGAACAATAGTGAAAGAGGAGATTTAGAGTGTGTCGGGGGAGGCTTGTCGAAATACTTAGAAGAAAGATAATGGCAGAACACTATCGATACATTTCTCCTCGATTACCACCCACCCACACCCCCTATCATTCTGCGAGTGAGCACGAAAGGCGGGTTGAGGACACCAAACAAGAGAGAGAGCTAGAGGAGTTGAACCTAGAAGAGTTTGAGAGCGAGTTTGGACAGGTGGATGCACGCCTAAATGATGAAGTCCAATCTTTCTGGGCCTCATTTCGTCATTTAGACGAAAGCGAGTGGGAAAATAGAATTAATGCATTTCTCCTTCCCAAACCTCCACCCATACCATTTGAGTCTTCGGAGGTACTTTAAGATAAGACTCAAATATCGTCCGACTTAGAGACCAACCCACGTGCTACGCAACAAGAGGATCCTTTTCTGATTTATCATAATGCATCTCCCGGTCTTTCCTTTATCTATGGGCACGGGCCCAATTTGTTCCGGCTATTCACGTATTATGGTAAAACGGGAGCGATGAGGAGCTCATCGTACCTAGTGAAAGGGGTCGGGTGATTTGTGGAGAGAGATGAGAGGTCGTCGCACCCCCGACGCGTATGGGGTGATTTTTGTTGTATTTTTGAGTCGTGTATAAGTGTCATATAATGTCTTGTTGCATTTTAATAATTTGCTTGTTTTATTTGTCGCACTTATTTTTTTTCCTCTTTTGATTGACGACAATGCAAAAGTCTAAGTTAGGGGGGGTGATAAGTGCGTCTTTCTAAAACTTCACAAATTTTTAAAATGCCAAAAAAATAGAAAAATTCAAAAATTTCCAAAAAAAAATAAATTTTGAAAAATGTTGAAAAGCCAAAAATATTTTTGTTCAAAATAAATAAAAATTGGAATATAAATTTATCAAAAATGTCACCTTTATTCTATTTAAAGTCTCAACTTGTTAACAGTCAAAATGCACTAAGCCAAAATTGACCGAAGATGGAAATTGAAAGAAAATTGACGACTTAATGAATAAGTGTGGAGATTGATCAAACCCGGTGAGATTATGAGCCTTTCAATTTTTTATGAGTTTTTAAATCAATCCGAGTTGATGATTAACTCAAAGTTCTTTTCAGTGTTGTATTGAGTCGTTGATGATCTCAATCCTTTGTTTGATCGGTTATGGGAAATGTGTGAAATTCGTATTAAATATGTCTCTAAACTTAATTAATATCGAGATGCATATGGTAATGTGATTAGTAATTTGGACAATGAAGTAGGCCCTCTTTTGTTTAACCCAAAAATATTAGCCATAATAAAGTTGTGAAAAAATTATCCCTTTGCAACCCACTTTGAGCCTAATATAATTTTTCCCTTTCGTTTGATAACCCGAAAAAATCAAAATAGCCCGAAATTGTGAAAATTGAGAAAATTCATCAACTAAGTCCGAATTGTGCAATAAAAAGGGGCAAGGAAAAAAAATAGATATGCTCAACAAAAATAGCAAGAAAAGAAAAAATAAAATAAAAAATGAAAATAGAAAAAGAAAGAGAAAGAGAAAAATGAGCAAATGCCCGAAAAAGCACTAATGGACATCATAAGGACATTTTCCAATTCCAACATTCCCTACCATTTCCATTTTTTCCCTTTTACACCTTAACCCCAAGAAAAGTCCTAACCGAGTCCGAATGGTGAAATTGATTATCGCGTGGAGAGCTAAGATACAAAAAGATAATATGAGAGATTAAAATGGTGTCATTAAGAGATGATGTTTCCCGTTTTCTAATAACCGTACTCCGATGATGAGATATGTTCACCATATATTTCCTTATTTTCAATTTTGTATGCATGAATTTGTGTCCATTGTATTTACTCTTTATATCATGCAAACCGAGAGAAAATAGCCACAATTCGAATGATTCGTTTGTGAGTGCTTCCGTCAGAATTTGAATCAAAACGAATTTTCGAAAAGTAACGTAATGCTCAATCGGTGGAAATTTGAGGTTGAATTTTTGGCTTGGCAAACACACACTATGGTTTGAGACATTTGAATATGAATTCATGGTGATTATTTTTCAAAAAGTTTAAATTGTACAATTTTTAAATATTTTGATATTTATTTGAGTTAATAAAGAATTTTGTGGGTGTATTCACTGCAAACTCTCACGAGACAAAACTCGTCCTACTAGGGTAACCTAGGGGTTTAAAGGCTTGTTGCATATGCTAAATGCAATCGCTTGCCCGCGAAAAAGGTATTCTATCCCAATAAAAGAATTTTCAAGAGTTGAACTTTAAACTAATTTCGTTTACGTTGCTCGGGACGCGCAAAGTTCTAAGTTAGGGGGTGTGATTAGGCACATATTCTTCATATTTATCCCCTTAATTTCGGTATTTTTATGATCCCGTGCAGTGTAAATAGCTTGAATTTGTCTCGTATTTATGCTACTAACCTCTTTTGGCAAGTATTTCGTGTTTTGTGTATTTATCATGTGTTTTACAGGTATTTCATGCAAATTAGTGCGAAAGAGAATGCAAAACAGTGAAAGAAACCAAGTAATGGGGAGAGAATGCAAAACAGTGAAAGAAACCAAGTAATGGGGAGTTGAAGGGAATTTTAGTAATTTTACATATATATTCCAGAGGTGGGGCCAACTAGAAAGTTGAAGAGCTCTAAATTACAAGAACACTGGAAAAACGGCACCTCAATCCGAGCTACGGTGAAGAAGTTACGATGTTTTGAAGTTGCGCGATAATGAAGAGAAATGGACCAGAAATCAAACCGATCCCGATGGAACAGGACCGATCCGGTAGAATAAAAAAAGAACTGATCCGGTACCAAATGGATCCGGGTCCGAACCGGTTCGGCTGTGTGAATTGCTGGCATTAATTATGCAGATCATGAGGTGCATAGCTGGTCAAATCTTGCACAACAAGCGATTCTAGCTGTCAAATTCGTGCTACTTGGTGCTATAAAAGACCAAGCCCTACCTCTTTCTAAGAGGGAGACGAATTATAGAGAGTAGAATAGAATTTTAGAGAGAGAAAATCAGATTTTAGAGAGTTTTCTTAGTTTTTCTTTACATAGAAATTTTCATAAACCCTAGTTTGTAAGGTTGAAGAAGAAGAATTTTTCTGGATTCAGTTCATGTCTTTTCCCTATTGCTGAATAGAATTATCAATTTTTCATTCTCTTATTTACTCTTTACTTTATTTCCAATTCAATTCTAAATTGTTTTTCAATTTGTTAATAATGTTTGTTAGATCCATAATTCCATATATTGTTATGAATTTGTTTTCTAATAAAACCATGTCTAGCTAAATTTTCAAGGGTTGGGGTACATGAACTCATTCCGGTTTAAATTACTTGTGTAGAAAATAGAGGGTAAATTAAATATTGACCAAATCGTGTATGGAAATTCTACAAACATAGCCGACCTTTTAATCTCTCTTGCCTTAGGTACTTGAGATGTTTAAGAACGTTATGTAAGTGAAATTGCCCATTCACCGCTTTGTATTTACCTTTGATTTCATATGATGCGGGTAAGATCCTTCATATATGTAATGCTTAGGATCTATAAAGATTGGATTTAGTCAAAAATTTCAATTTACAATTCTAGTATTCTATACGGTAATTTACTAAGGTTTGAGGGATTGTACTCCACCATATTTTCTCTCACTTTCAAATCTAATTTCTTTACAATTCTCAGTGTTTTTGCGCACATTTTATTTCATCACCAATTGGAAATTTAAACCCATCAATCATCTTTTTCTTTTATTTTATTTTAACATAAACTTTAGGATTAAACTACCTTACCTTTGTCGTCACGTTCACACGTCCTAATACCCTGTGGATTCGATACCCAAACTCGCCACTATACTCCTTAAGAAGTGTAGTTACAAGTTTAGGTTTTTTGTATTGAGGTTGTAAACCGATAACAACGACTAGCGTATCTCACGGATGCTCGATTTTTCCACTCATCATCAGACTAAGATGAAACCTGAAGACAAGGAAACAAAATTCTTTATTACCAACAATATTATGCCCTTTTAGTTGAAAAACACCGACGCAACCTATCAGAGTCTAATGAATAAGATTTTTGAAGACCAGATTGGTAAAAACATGAAAGTCTACGTAGATGATATGCTCACCAAGAGAAAATTTTCTGCCCACATATCCATGTAATACCCCGTACTTTTGGCTATATTTATTTTTGGGATTAATTAATTAAATGCGTATTAATTGGAAATTAATCCGGGTTAAAAATACTAACGAGATGCAAGTTGGTATTTGATTATGTGCATACATGTTTTATATGATTATTGAATTATGAAAAATTTGTCGTGAGATTGATATACGGCATTTTAGAAATTTTGTTGAGACGCGTGTGACCGCCGCGTCACGGTATAATATTTTGATTATAAAAGAGAATTTAAATTCTATAAACTGTATGATCGTTTTGAGTGCGCCAACGCGTCCGGAAGGGTCGAGATAGTCCGAAAACACTAGCCGGGGGTGTAGTTTGGATTCCGGGGTATTTTTAGGTCATACCGGCATCATAAAGGGTATTTTGGTAATTTTATATTTTGAGGAATTAAAAGTGACGAAAATTGGGAGTTTTAATCTGATTGGGAATTGAACCACTAAGCCACTAACCAACCCATATTAACCCATTAAGCTACGGAGGTTATCATTTAGGTTTCCAACTTTCCCCAAAGAAAACCCTAGCCACCATAGCCACCTTTGGAGAAGGAAGCTTAGAGAAGGAAAGAAAGAGAAGGCATTCTGCAGAAACCTTTACCGAAATCAACACCAAATTCAGAGACAATCAAGGCAAGTGTTTTAATTATATTTAAATTCGTAGAATGTTCCTTCCATGTTAGAAAATTGAAGAATATCAATTGTTCTTGAAAGATAATGAAAACCCATGTATTTTGAAACTTAGAACTTGGAATCTTGAGGAGGATTTGCATGTAGAATGATAGGTAGATGTTCATACTGATGATATTTATGATTGGATGAAATTTAAAATGGATTTAAATTGGGTAAATTCATGATTTAAGATTTTAGGGTTTGTGTTCTTGAAATATTTGGGGAAAGTGATGAGATTTGATGGTTTAATGATGATTGGGAAGAATTAACTTCGTAAATTACATTAGTTTATAACCTTGATATGTTTAGAATTGATTAGAGACCTTAAAGTATTGTTGGGACTTAGTTTAGAAGAGATTTGTGGAGTATAAATGGTGAAAAACGAGATTTAGAAAAATCTGGGACGAAACTGGTAGGTCGTTAGAAGCCCCTGCCCAGGTCGTTCGAACGAACTCGTTCGAACGAGCTTTTAACGAATTGACCAGTCGCTTCCAACGAAAGGGAACTTCGTTCGATAATCTCGTTCGAACGAGATATCGTTAGAAGGTACAGTTCGTTCGAACGAACTGGAATCTCGTTCGAGCAGTCTCGTTCGAACGAGACTTCTAACGAGTTGACAGTGGAATCTCGTTCGAACAGTCTCGTTCGAACGAGACTTCTAACGAGCTGGCAGTTTGGGCCTTTTTGGACTGTTTTGATTTTTGGAGTCCCGTAAACTTGTTCGAGGATATAGATAACATTCCGATGATGATGTAATGATAGAATTGGGACTTTTGGGTA
The DNA here is from genome assembly GCA_949130495.1 of Sambucus nigra. Classification (NCBI taxonomy): domain Eukaryota; kingdom Viridiplantae; phylum Streptophyta; class Magnoliopsida; order Dipsacales; family Adoxaceae; genus Sambucus; species Sambucus nigra. Next base: position 171,630,543 of record OX422219.1, read on the forward strand.
TTTATGAGAAGGAAATTATATACGAGAGTTAAATTCAATGAACCGTTTGGGTTGAGACGTGAGTGTCTACTACGACGTGAGAATAGATTATGGCGCGTATGATTATAAATCGGAATCGTATAAAGTGTGTAAATTATATATTGGTACTAGAATGAGAATAGTACTACGATTAAACTACGTTGATTACTAAGATGCGTGTTTACTTAATATTGGTATATAAATTGTGTGTATGACATACCTACCATACTTGCTATCACGGGAGGTTTGCGTTCGCTTAGGGCCCTCTAATCCTTTTGTTGCCTGGATTTAGACTGGTTACCTTGATGAACATAGGTCATAGAAAGACTTATTGGGATATTAATAAGTCCGCTGATCGTGGGAGCGTAGGTATGTGCGTGACCCATGTGATGTGACTGTGTTCGCCTCCATTATTTGTGATGTTGTTATCTGTGAACTATTCCTGAGAGATTTGGAATACGTAATCCTTATGTACGTGATGTACCGGGATAGATAGCAGAGTATGTGTGCACCGCAGCTTAGTTCTCGGGGTGCTTGTAGTGTATATTTATGATGTGAATAATATACACTTAATTAATGGGAACCTTCATGTTATTAGTGTGAATATAATTACGGTATTGTTTCGAGAAATATAACGAGTTAACTGATAGTGATATATATTGCATATTGAGCATCTGAGTTTACGTTAAACCCCTACTTAATTACGAGCGTTATATGTTAATAGAACCGAGTAATTTGGGTAGGACCTATGATAGTCTAGCTAGATATGATGTCACTTAGCTAATGGTTTGTATCGTTGTAGATGGGTACTTACGTTAGGAGTGCACAGTTAGACGAGAGGTGAGAATATCATGTGAGTGCACGTCCTAACATGTACTTTGCATTTAATGTTTTAAATGTTTTTAAAGCACTTGCAGGTTTTTAAAATATAACTCCACATTCGGGCTCTGACCCGTTTGCTTTTCAAATCTATTTTTCTTTGTAAAACCATTTTAGGTGCCCAGCCACAAGGACACCATGCATAAGATACTCATTCAGGTGACGAACTATAGCTGTTTGTGGAAGCTACAGGGATTTGCTTGTAGACGCTTCTATCACTTGGATTCCAGATTCATTATCTATCAGTTGTAGGGCATGTTGCCCATTTCTATTAGAGTTACATTTCCATTACAGTTTTCAGACTTTGGCATGTATTGATTTAGTATTTAGTTTACTATCAGTTGTGGGATTTGTAGTGAGGAGTTTTCCTCCAGATTTTATTTACGTTATGTGATGGTTATTCTATTTACTACTTTATGGTGAATGGTGTTATTATTCTTTATTACACTTGTTGCATGTTAATCAGACTTATATTAAAATTTGGCACTTACTTTTTAAATACTAGGTGGTTAGTAATCATTAAAATGTTTTCGACAGTGATGCTATTAACTGGACCAACTTGGCATTTTGAATTAATTTAATAAAGGAGTAGCTACCCGGTATTTAATTAGTCGGGGTGTCACAATCCACTAGAAAAAAAGTAGATGAAGCTCAACCCAACCAAATGTATCGTCGAAGTAGATGAAGGAATGTTCCTAGGATAAATCATCAATAAAAGGGGAATAAAAGAAAACAATGCAAATTAAAGCCTGGATGGAAATGCAGACCCCGACCAATAAGAAAGATGTCCAAAAAGTGTAGTTGTATTGAACCATTTTGTCTCCCGAGAAACATATAAATGTCTTCCATTATTTATGGTGCTTAAAAATCCCTTTGAGTTGAATGATGAATGCGAGAAATCTTTAAAGAAGTTATTAGGTTCTCCCCCACTCATCTCCCGACCAGTTTGGGGAGAAAAACTATAGCTATATTTGGTTGGTTAAGAGTCAGCTGTTAGCTCAGCTTTGGTCTGACGGGATGGAGGAGTCCAAAGTCTAGTATATTATACTATCAAGGCATTTTGAGGAGTGGAAATTAGAAATCCACGCCTGGAGAAGTTAGTATTAGCTCTTATTGAAGCTTCTAGGAGAATGAGGCCATATTTTCAAGCTCGCAACATTATTATCTACACGGATTTGCCTCTGCAACATGCATTGCATAAACTTAAGAAGTATTGAAGGCTAATGTCCTGGGAAGTTGAATTGGGAGAATATAAAATTTTTTATGAGCCCAGAGTTGCAATAAAAGGCCAAGCAGTGGCAGACTTCATACTCGAATTCATGTATGTATAAGTATAACCCAATCTAAGTTTGCATGCCGAGAAAACTTCTTCAAAAGAGATATTAGCTCAAAATAAAACAGATATTGCGGTCGATCAACTAGAATCTTCATTTTTTCAAGAAATAATTCAACAGAGTAAGAAGATGTTAAAATATGGAGTGCTGGAAAATGAAGATTTCTAAGGACACAGCAATCTAGTAATTATTTATAGATGGATACTCATATGCTAGTGAAAGTGGAGCATGCCTCATCATCAACACTTTAAACAACTTTGGAGACATCCAATAATGAGGCAGAATATAAAGCATTGATCATAAGATTGGAACTAGCTTCATCATTGGGCACCGACCAAGTGTTGGTGCATAGTGATTCCTAGCTAATTGTCAATCAAATGCACCAAATTTATGGCGTTAAAGGGAAAACGATGATGAGATATCATAAAAAATCTATGGAGGTTATTGTTTTATTCACTTCATTGCGGATGGTGAGGATTCCAAAAATAGAGAATCCTCGAGCTGACGCTCTTGCTCGTCTTGCTTCGGCAACTCAAACAGAACTCAGGCGGACAACCCCAATGAAAATTCTTTCCCATCGAAGTATTGATGGGATGGAAGTCAGCATCATATCTGTAAAATATGGACCCAATTAGAGAGTACCTTCAAAGAGGAATAGTGTAGTCTGACCAAAAAGAAGCCAAGAAGATGGGGTATAAAGAAATCAGTTACATTATGGAAAAAGGTGTTTTGTATAGGCGAAGATACACTATTTTCCCTACTTTATTGTATTAATCCAAAAAAAGTAAATGATCTAATAAAAGAAGTGCATTAAGGTTCATGTGGATTTAACATAGTCGGTAGGTCTCTAAGACAACAGATAGCAATGCAAGGTTACTGCTAGCCGATGATGAAAGAAGATTGTGTTACTTTCACCAAGAAGTGTGATAAGTGACAAAAATTTGCCATCGTCCATAGAAGACTAGGAGCAACTCTAACACCCATCACTTCTCCATGGCCTTTCGCTATATGGGTAATTGACTTGGTCGGTCCACTGTCGATCACCAAGGAAAGGGTAAATTATGTAGTTGTAGAAGTTGATTACTTCATCAAATGGTTGAAGGTTGAACTTTTGATCAATATGCCCTATCAGAGGATTTTTCAGTTCATATAGAAGAAAATCATTTGTAGGTATGGAATGCCTTATGCCTTCATCACCGACCATGACACTCAATTTGATAATGAGAAATTTGAAGAGTAATATATTAGCTCTGGCATCCAGAAACTTCATTCAGCACCTAGGCACCCACAGTGCATTCGCCATACAGAAATCACCGACAAGAACTTGCAAGATGGGATGATAAAAAGGTTTAATAAGGATAAAGGAAAATGTATTAATCAAATCCATGGTGTCATTTGGGAATATAAGAACACTTCCAGAACAGGAAAAGGAGAAACCCCATACATATTAGCTTTTGGCATTGAGGCAGTGGATCCAGTTAAAATATGTCTATCGACTCATAGGGTGTTGAACTTTGATTAACACAAGAATGACCTCATGAGGCGACTAGATCTAGACATGATCAAAGAAGTTCGAGAAGATGTTGTTATTTGGATGGCTTGTTATCAATAAAGGACTGCAAGGTTTTATAAATGAAGCGTCAAACCTACTAACCTGAAGCGAGGAGATCTGGTGCTCAAGAAAGTTATCCAGAAGAACAACAAGCTGGAGCGTAATTGGCATGGTCCATACCATATCTTGGCGGTTATTCGACCAAGAACTTATCGCTTGGAAACTTTGGAAGGAGAGGAATACAAAAATCCATGGAATGCAGACTATCTGCATAAGTATTATCAAAAATTCCATTTTTAATGTAATGAGTTATTCAAGTTAATGAAATTGCAAGCTTTCCTTTATTACACTTCATTTTTATGTTTTGTTTTTCAGAGTATAATGCATTACACCTTAACCATAAATTATTAAATTAATGATCCATTTTAATTCAAAATTTTCCAACTTCAGAAAAGAGCATGGTTCAAACTTTTCCAAATTTTTCCAACTTCAGAAAGGTTAATTTTGATCCAGATGAGAATGGTTCAAATTTTTCTAACTTCAAAAAAGTTAATTTTGATCCAAACATCAGAAAAGTGCATGGTTCAAACTTGTTCAAACTTTTCCAATTTCATAAAACTACATGGTTCAAACTTTTCCAAACTTTTCCAACTTCAAAAAAGTTAAACTTCATATATGATTTGTCCTTGGCAAGTCAAGAACAAGAAGTCAGTCAAATTTCATTACTAGGGATTTTACCCAACCAGGTTAAAACACTAGAATAATTATATATTCCTAATACACTCGATCGCCACTGATAATTAATGCTACAACTTATCACAATAAAGCTATTACAGTTTTATCTAAGTGCAATAGTCTAATCTAAGGTCGTACAACTGATTGAAACACGAACTAAATACTAAACATTTGAGCAGGTTATTTAGTCTATAAGCCGATTAACTAATCAGTATACAGGTTACCTAGTCGAAAAAAGGATTAATATCAACCACGTGCTTAAATAAAGGAAACTCAATTAAAAATAACTTCATTTCATTGATGAAAATGCATTACAACATAAAAAGAAGTATAAAAATATTCTATTGGGCGTTTTCTATCATCCTTGCTCATCCCAAAAGGAGGATCATTAAGGCTCGGATGGTTAATAGAATCAAAAGTCCTCCTCCTAGAACGCTTACTCGCACTTGGTTGATCAAGATGATGTTGAGGATGAACATGGTCCACTTTTTTTAATGCCAAAATCCCCAACATATTTTCTAATCAAACTTTGAGGTATAGCATCTGGAGGAATCCAACAAAAGTCAATCGAGAAAGGAGTATCACGATCATCTACGATCTCCGGAGTATGCTAGTGCCACAGTTCATTATTTTTAGGTACCTTTAACAAGGAAAGAAGGTTCAACCAACAAAATTTATAACCTTTATGTTTGGCTTAATCCATATGCACATCTAGATCAGTCAGAGCTTCATCATATCCATCCATCCAAATGGACCTGGGTTGCTTGTGGAGATGGAAATTAAGTTGGTCCACATTATCTTGATGTTTTCTAATGTCCTTTTATTTCACTTTAAGTTAAGTAGCTTGCTCGGCCAAGTTTCTCCTGGTTCCTTCCTTGCTAACAGTAGACCGATCAACTATATTTTTCCTTGATTATTGGCCAAAGACAGATTTGGTTTTATTTTTCTACAAATCCTCTAACTCCTCCAACAACCTAGCATTTTTAACCTCTAAAAATGAAACACCCTCATCTATACCATTAGTGGTTGATCTCTTCACACTGTCAAGTTCATTACTCATGGAATTATTTTATCTCTCTAACATAGCAACAATTTATTGGGCAATCTCCAAATCTTATTTAAAAGACAATTCATTCTTATGAAGACCAAAATTGATAACTTGTAATTTTTTTATCAAAAGCATTTGCTTTACTTAAGGCCTTGTGCTTAGCCTCATAATTAGAATGAAGTAAAGCCGAGGACAGTTTTTAATCATCTTGCAGCTTCTCAATCATCTTATAATAAGCATCATTATTAGCTAGATCCCTATCCAAAAGGCAATGAAGATGGATATATGACTCTTTAACTTGGTTGGAGACATCTGGGGCCAAGCAACCCTACTAAGTCTTCCGTAGACATGGGAACGAAAATTTTTACTTCGCCTAAGCTGGTCAAATTCCACAAAAATTATGTCCTTCTTCCTGTCATCAAACTAGAAAGTTACAAGTATATGAGTTTATGGGGATAATCCAGAGAATGGACAATACAGAAAATAACATACCAATAAGAAATTAAAGTCATTGAAAGGCATCAAAAATTGAAAAAAAACATGTTCCTTCATTGATTAATCTTGAAGTACAGAGGTGGATACATCAGCAAGAAAGAAAGGAGAAGAAATAGGAAATACATATGAGAAAAGATAAAAAAAAAACTAGCTAAGAAGGAGTTAAACCTTCTCCTCATCCTTGGCTTGGTCTTGGCTGACGATAGGTAGGTCAGAACTTACTTCTGGCACCACTAAAGACTCAATGGGCATTATTAAAGACTTTCCTGACCCTTCTTCGCAGTCAAAATCCTCATTCACGTTAGGATGAGTGTCTGGGGAGTGCCTTTAGAACACCTCAGAGTTAGCCTCTGTGCCAACCACCTTTAGATCCTACGACTAACCTTCCTTAAAGGAAAGTTTCTTGGCATACTCAATTTGAGTAGAGGCAACAAAAATGGCCTCTACTAACCCTTGTCGAAGTTATCTTTTCCCTTAGTCTTAAAGGAAGTAACTTTAGAAGTCAAGCCAACCACTTTATCTTCAACAGTTTGGTCCCGAGCTCTGTCTTCTGTAAGTTTATCTTTGATAACCTTGTATCTACCTTCAGCATCACCCAATTTCTTCTCAGTAGTTTGGTCCTTTTCCTTAGCAGACTTTATTTCATCTTCTATTGTAATTTCCCTATCCTCGGCTTTCCTCAGTACCTTTTCCTAAATCTTTTTCTTTAATTCCAAAGCCTCTCGGGAAGCAGTCAAAGATTGTTTCAGTCCCTCAAAAGCCTCTTCCACTTCACCGGAAGAGGACCTCAGTTAGTCGTCCTTCATCATCATTTGGTTGAAGTCAACCAAAAACTGAAAAAAAAGAGCAAATACCAGAAGTCAGAAAAAATATTCATCAACGTGAAGAAAAAGCAGAAGATAAGATAATTACTAGTGACAAACTATGGCAAGCCCTCTCATTCAGCTTGGACCTGGGCAGGGGGGCTGATGCAACTTTATCAGCAGGAAGAGTTCTAAACTTTATTAAAATTACTGACCAATTTAGGGTTAAAAGAAATAGAATCTGACCCAATGGCAAAGTCAACTTGGATTTTTCTTACCAACTCTTATTGGTTGGATAAAGTCTTATTTGCAACCAATGCTTGCTACTCATCTTGAATTTCTGGGCCTATTTTTGAAGGTCGGGGAAACCTCTCTTTAATATCTTAAATTAAGACTCAGTAGTTTGAGTCTCATTAGCATTCAGGACTCGAGGCCTCTTATCCCCAGCCTGGGACTTCTTCTCAACTTACTTTTTAGTAGTGTCATTATTCTTCTTGGGGGAGGAGACAATGACCCACTCATCAAATTGGGCATATTTCTCTTAGTCATGTCGACCAGAGGAGAAAGTGGGATCATAAAAATATCAAAGGATTCAAGTGAGGAAGAATTTTCTCCCTGGTTGAACTTAGTACTAGCAGATTATGTAGCTGAAGAAGAAGGTACATGATCCTCTTATAAGTTAAAGGCAACTTGGGTCAACACAAGTGTTGGTCTAGCAACAAAAGAGGTTATAGAACTCTTATATTCCAACAATAAAGAATCATCTTGGGGATGTCCCTCTTCAACCCTCTTGTTAAGTGACTATAGAAATAAGAGCTCTTCAATATTAATTTCCCCTTATTTGGGACACCTCTTCTAACTTTCCTCTACATTAAAAAGGAATAGCAAAGTTTGTCAGCTAAATTCAATAATACATAACAAAAGAGGAAATTAAATAATAGAATTGCAACTTATGCCATGCCTATTTGAGGACACCTAGGACCAGTGTAAGATACTCCCTCAAGAAGAAGATCATGTTGTCAATTCTTAACAGCTACACCATAATCCCAATAATCCTTATTGCAATTTGCTAAATTCACTACTAAAGCCCTATTTATTTGCCCAGTCTTTAGATAAAAATGTACTCTCTCCAATAGTACCCCATTTGTAACAAAACACCAACCCCTGGACCCCAATATGGGTACCGTAAATCTCATTTTACCTATGGACACCATTAATAACCCTTCAAGTGTTGGGTGCCACCATAGTAGGGAAAATATACAAGTATTCATAAAATTAAAGGAAAAGAGGGCTTATTGGAAAAGTGATGCCACACTCAGCTATGAATAAGGTAGGGATGCAATGACCCTCAAGAAGAGAAAACACATCTATGAATAAGGTAGGGATATCTCTAAATCTACCCAAGAGAGAATGTTTTGTATTTTATCCAAACTCATCTAATGAACCTTCGCCTACAATGTACACCATGGTGGAAATAGAGAAAAAGATGATAAAACATAGAAAAGGGGAAAGAAAGCTTACAGGGGATCTAAGGTGACTGCAAGAACTGAAGAAAAAATAATGGCAGCGAACAATCATACAAAGAAGGCTTAAAGACATGGAAAACTCTTAAGTTCATAAGGCTTGAGGTGAAAATAAAGGAGGAAATTTACTACATATATAGGTTACCTCAGTAAATGGGAACGGATTTTTTAAATGAACATACGGTTGAACTATCGCCGACTGCACACTTTCCAAAGCTTCAAAATACCATCGTGCCCTTTGGCGGTTCAAAAAAGTTTGACTTATTTACAAAAATGTCATTATCAAACAGTACCAGTGAAAATTTTTACAAGTGTGGGAGGTCGGCTATCGGCCAAACACTCAAAACGGTTCTTCAAGAAATTTCTTGGGCAAAATACACCATAATTTTTATCAATCATCAAGCATGAATCATGGGGACTTTATTATATGTAAAAATTACTCTCATACGTGGACCAATGATAAATGAACCCTTGTACTCCTACGTGGTTGACAAGCCACCATGATCGGCATCACAGATACTTAGTCGGCTGGAAGGTCGACCAACTTTAGATTGCCAACCATCAGGAATATTAAAAGTTACTCAGATGGGATGACAACCAGCACTGAATTCCAAGAGTTTCATTTATTGTACATTGATGTGAATGTCTGGCAATATAAAGGCGTTCCATGTATAAGGTTTTACACCATTATGAATATAAAATACTCCCTCAACTAGTGGGATAACTCGAATCACGTATATGCGCGCCATACTGAGCTATTATAAACCCTACAAAATAATACCAACAGTGGACGTAGATTATTTTACAGTTGAACCACTCTAAAAATCTCCTATTGTGTGGGTGTGATTTGATTAACCTACTATATATTTATCTATGATTATAAATATGGACTAAGTCCATTTTTATACATCAATATATGCGTTTGAAATTAGAGAAGAAATCGCATGTTGGCAAGCCCGTGTTTGGTTATGCGGATTTAGATTACCCCGATGATTTGGATAAACGTCATTCCACTATAGCTTATGTGTTTACACTTCCTGAAGGACCGATGTGTTGGAAGTATTTGCTTAAGTTTACAGTTTCTTTATCTACTATAGAGGTTGAGTACATGGAGGTGACAAAGGCTACTAAGGAATCCATTTGGCTTCGTGGGTTTATTGAAGACATCTAAATAATTTAGAATCAGGTGGATGTCTTTTGTGGTAGTCACAGTGACATTCACTTAATGAAAAACTAATTTCATCATTCACAAAAAAAGCACATTAACATTCGGTTTCACTTTATTCAAGAGATTTTGGAAGAAGATGTTATTCTCCTTCAAAAGATAGGAATCACGAAAAATTATGTGAATATGCTGACAAAAGTTGTGATAAGGATTAAGTTTTAGCATTGTTTAAACTTGATCAGTATTCTACATCTTTGAGTATATGTCACTTTCGTGCACATTTGGAGGCAACTCAGATTTTGGCTTATTTGGAGTGCATGGGTGCTTTTGGTTGGTGTGGCAAGCAGGGAGATTGAGATGGGTGAATTCTTATAGGATAAAGTTTCGATTGGGGCACTCCGATTATCGTTTTATCGTTATCATGTCATGGATTGCCACTATGGAGATTGTTGGGGTTAGAAAACTATTAATGCCAAAGTCTAAGGTGAAAAATGGAGTACTTAGTGCCCAAGTTAGAGTATTTAGTGTCCAAGTATGAAGCCCTTATACCTTTGACTCACTTGAGTCTATATTGTATACGTGCTCATCTAGTTTGGAAATTGTGACAAAATTATGTCCATCCTAGAAACCAAAGAGCCTCAGAAGTTGGATTGCCTATTCATCTCTCTTACTTTTAGTGATCAAGAGACTATTGCCAACTCTCACACACAGTAGAATTCAATTCATACATGTCATACTGCATAATAATGTGTGTACATATGTTGAGTGTGTTTAAATCCCTAAGTTTGATTTTTAATAATTTTTTGGGATTTTTTAAACAATTTTTAAACCATGTTTTATTAATTAAAACTTGATTTATAAGTTTTTGGGGTCAAACTCTAAATACACTTTATTGTGTATTATGGCCTATTGTTACCTTGGGTAGAAACCGAAAGCGGCATAAACATGAGGGTATGGTTTCAATTATTTTAGACGCGCGTTTCAGATCCGGTATTTGCCCTACATCTGTCTGCCTCTGATTGGTTGGAAGTGTGTTTCTTTACTGAGATAACAATGCGTGTGTTATCAACCCTTGGATCATTTGTTACCAATGGTCTGCATGTCGTCTTGATGAATCCCTGTGTAACCTTCTAAACCAATCAGCTTTCGTTTAACCACTGCCTTGTTTGAGCCCTTAGATTCAAGTCAATTTAAATTGAATTAATCCTGACCCTTGATTTTGAACCAGCATCTCGAACCTTCTCCTCTCACTATAAAAGGGACTCTATTCTCATACTTCGAAGACTTTTGCCATTTCATTGTTTCTGAGAGAAGAGAGAGTATAGAGAGAAGAGAGAAGAGAGAAACTAGAGAGAGAAAGAAAGTTAGAAACCCTAACTTCATTCGTCTAAATCCTCTTCAAACCTAACCCAAACACCATATCCAAAAACACTACCCTGAGTGTTCTTGAGTGTTTGAGAGTTTGAGTTGAGTTATTTTTGTTGTAACCTTGTGTTCGTGAGATCTTGTTTCCAACTTAGACTTTTACTTAGATCTAGTTTCTGATTTCATAGAAATCTCAGATCTGAGTTATTCATGTTACATTACACTTAGTTTCATTCTTTATTTCTCATCTTGAGAAATATATTGTTGATTATTTTCTCTAAAACGTTTTCTTACTTTGAAATCAACAATAAATGCTTTATGTTTCTTGTTCTTGTAAAACTAAACCTTTGACCTAGTTTGGAATCTCACTTGGAGGTTTTCAATCTCGAAAATCTTTTCAAAACTGAGATTGATTAAGATCTTGGTTGATTTCTAAGCAAGATATCCGTGGATTCTGGGATTAATTGAAAGGTCAAATAAGGTTCAAAGTTTTGTAAGAAAAAAGAAAAGAAAAGAGCACAGCATATAGTGTAACTGTAATATTTTAGGACTGTTTGTACTTAATAAGTGTGTGTGTGTGTGTGCATGCATGTGTTAGAAAGCACCTCCACAAACACTTACTCCCTACAACATGAAAAGTGTTGGTAATAAGATCTTGTGAACATAAGTCGACGTAAAGTGCTGGAACAAATCAGAAGTTGACAAACTGAGAGAACTACATCTACAATCAGAACTGCAGAGAAGTTATAAGGACACCAGAGGGTACATTCCTAAACTTATATGTGTCTGAGTTGTTTGCATGTTAGTTATATAGTTTGTAACTCATAAATTTGTTTTAGTGGATTTTTCATTTTACTCCGTAGAGGGAGTCGTGGATGTTTCCTCAATTGGTGAGGTTTTACCACATAAAAAATTGTGAACAGAATCTTTCTACATTTTCTCATCTCATTATTGGTTGTGCTGTGTTTAAAACTTGTTTAAACTATCTTTTAAACTTGTTGCCCAAATCTTGAATAAGATCTCGTACATACTGTTTTATTAAACACTTCTTGTGATTAATCCTTTTTTATTTAAGAAAAGGGTTTCTTTAAAAAACAACTCGGGGTTACTTAAATAGTTTATTTTCAATAAACGGCTTTAGTAACGCATTTTTCAATTGGTATCAGAGCTTGGTAAAACTGCTTTTAAAGAGATCCTGTGTTTCTGAAATTGTTTTCTGAAAATCAAATATGGACGAGAAAAATGAAAGATTTGGTATCTTGACCAGACCTCCAATCTTTGATGGAACCAATTTTGCTTACTAGAAAGTAAGGATGATTGATTTCATTCAAGGAACTTTGGGAGATGATGTTTGGGACATTGTTGAAAATGGTTATAGTTTTCCTACTAAACCAGCTAACGAAGGAAGTAATGAGAGAGTTAAGAAAGCTTTAAGTGAGTTCACTCAAGAAGAGAAACAAGTTTCTCGAAATAATAACAAAGGAAAGAATGCCATATTTATGTCCATAAATGAACATGAATTCAAAATAATATCATCTTGTACCACTTCTAAGGAAGCTTGGGACACCTTGGTTACTGCTCATAAAGGAGACACTAGAGTTAAGGCAGATAAAACCCAAATGCTTATCCAGCAGTATAACTCCTTAATTATGTCTAAGACTGAATCATTTGATGACTTCTATATGAACCTGACTGATATTGTGACCAAACCGCATGCTAATGGGATAACCTATGATTGACAAGAAATTGTATCTAAAATTCTGAGATCATTACCACAGAAGTTTGATAACAAAAGATATGCTATTGAGGAAATGTGTGATATAAATCTCACTCCTGAATTACTCAGTAGTAAATTAAGAACTGTGGAAATGGAACTGGAATTTGAGAAACAATTAACCCAATCCCATAGGAAACAGACTAGTTCCAATCTAAGCTTCTCTTCTAAATTGATTTAGCCTGAGTTTAATACTTCCAATAATGAATCTGTTGAGGACTGCGATATAGAGAGTTTGGACAATCAGATTGCCTTAATGACAAAACAGTTTAAGAAAATCATTAAGTTTATAAACAAAGTGGCAAACAAACAAGGCAAGTCAAATTATCCAACTCCCTCTAGTCACAAACCTCATGAGAAAAACAATGACAAAAATCACAAGGACTCTCATATCAGACCTAATAGAGACCTTAAGAAGACTGAATGCCATAGATGTGGTAAACTGGGGCACATTGCATAAGACTGTAGAGTTAATTTGAACACTCAAAATAAGCACACTAGAGCTAACATCTTCAAAACATGGGATGATTCAAATGACTATGAAAATGAGGAACCTGAGTCATCAGATGCTTTTGATCCTTGCATGTCTTTCTTTGCTAAGATTATTTATAATGATGACATGCCTATGTTTGTTAATAAGGATGAACCAAATAATTCTATGACTGATACTTCGAATGTGGTTAGTACTGGTTTAGATGCTTTAATTACTGAGAATGTTTCATGTTCTACCTCGGGGTGTGTGAGTCAAAGGGAATGCAATAATGACGATGCTAATGGGTGTGTGAGTTCTAAGAATGAAGCCTTAGGGGTCACTTCACACACCACACTTAGTGACTCAGACAATGAAGACCTCCCAGACATTCACACACTTTACACTAAGACTCTCAAGAAAAGCGCTAGACTAGAAAAGACTGTTAAAGATCTTACCAAGAAATTGGAAGATCTAAGCCTGATGGTTAAACTGAATGCTGAAGAGTACACTACCCAATGTTTAACTCATGAAAGTGAAATTAAAGTTTTTGATGAAAAACTGAAAAATTTGACTGAAACAAATGAAATTCTGGAGAAAAAGTACAAAGGGGCATTGTTAGGATTGGAACAAACCAAAGAAAAGACAGCAACTGTTTTCAAAAAATTTACAAAATTTGAAAATAATTCTAACTGTTTTGATGAATTTGTTGCTGAATCTAAAAGCAATTCTGATGATCGAACTGGTATAGGATTTTGTCCCAATTTGAAAACACAAATAAAACCTTTTGAACCTATCAAGTTTGTGTCAGGAGGCAACATACCTATTGAAACATGCCCAGATTTTCATTCCCTAAAAACTGAGTTTGTTTTAAAACATCAAAACTTCAACATTGGGGAATCAAGTTGCTCTAAGCATGAAAGTTCACCTAAGGCTAAATACGTCTGCCCTTTTATCAGAAAGAGTGAACCTACTTTCAAACCTGTACTACCCAGGAATAAAGTTCAAACTGAAAAATTTTAAAAACCTTTGTTTAGAGACTTTCCTAAGGAGACCCCCATCTTAAGCAATATTTATTGCTCCTACTGTGACATATATGGTCACTCTTTCGATGGTTGCTATGCTAGGAGACTTGTTAAACCTATCTATAATCCTCGTACTTACCAGAACTTTAACTATTCTAGGAGGAGTCGAAACAATTATATACTTCCTAGACAGCCAGATAAAAACTCTAACTATAGAAAGAGAAAGACCAAAACTAAAAGAACATTTCCTAGAAGGAATCCTAAGCACTTTCCTAAACCAAATGCTCAAGTCTTTCACAAAATTCAAAATCATGCGCAAAACATTTTTCAGCAAAAATCTAATGCTCGCAAATTTTATCAGTTGAGAGCTAATAAGTGCAAGATGAAAACTAGAGCAATTTGGATTAGAAAAGATGATCTATTACCTCGGATGAAGTGTAATATTGTTGTTACTGCTTTAAAAGCCGAGCACACATCATCTGGTTGGTATTTAGACTCTGGATGTTCTAAGCACATGACTGGAGATGAATCTAAACTTTTAAACAAAACCAGATTTGCTGGTGGTAAAGTTATTTTTGGTGATGGAGTTTCATCTCAAATCATAGGCAAAGGAACTCTCCAAGAAGATGGGATTCCTATTCTTAAAGATGTTCTTCTAGTTAAAGGTCTAAAGGCCAACTTACTTAGTATTTCGCAATTTTGTGACTCAGACCATACTGTTACCTTTTCAAAGAACAATTGCAAGATTTTAAATGAAAAAGGTGAATGCATAATTACTGGATTCAGAACTCCTGACAACTGCTACACTGTCAAGAACAATTCTGAAATTTGTAATGTTGCCGGAATGGATGACAACGAGATATGGCATAACAGAATGGGTCACATAAATTACGATAATCTTAGTAAATTGTCTACTCACGACATAGTAAGAGTAATTCCAAAAATTAAACCCATTCATAATATTGTTTGTGGTTCCTATCAAGAAGGTAAAATTGTTAAGGCCCCTCATACGAGAGTCAAAGATATTCTCACCTCTAATCCCTTAGAACTCATCCATATGGACCTAATGGGTCCTTCCCAAACTATTATCCTTTGTGGACACAGTTATATCTTAGTTATGGTTGATGACTTCACCAGATTTACTTGGGTAGACTTTTTAAAACAAAAGACTGACACTTTTCAAACCTTCTTAAATATTCTTCTTAGGATTGAAAATGAAAAGGACACTCAAGTAAATAGAATCCGTAGTGATAGAGGTGGTGAATTCAAAGACACTGGTATTATAGAATACCGTGACTATAATGGTTACAAACACGAGTTCGGTGCTCCTAAGACTCCTTGACAAAATGGAATCGCCGAGAGAAAGAATCGTACCTTGCAAGAGATGGCACATGTCATGTTACATGCCAAGAATTTACCTAAATATTTTTGGGTAAAATCTATTCATACTGCGTGTCACATCATTAATAGGGTCTATCTTAGAAATAATTCCAAACAAACCCCTTATGAACTTTGGTACAATAAAAAGCCTAATCTCAAATATCTTAGAACCTTTGGCAGTACTTGTTATGTATGCAAAGATAGGTAACACTTATCTAAATTTGAGAGCCGGGGAGATAAAGCTATATTTCTAGGATACTCACCTAACAGTAGAGCTTATCGAGTGTATAATCTTCGCACTAAAACCATGATGGAATCCATAAATGTAATTGTTAGTGACACTACTGTAGAAAGCAAGATTGGTGAATTACCTATTGAAGAAGAGTCTTCAAATATTTTAGAAAATGACCCTTCTGAAATAGATAATTCATTACCTATTGAGACACCTGAAGTACCTAACTGGGTTTCTAAAGATCATCCCATAAACAACATAGTTGGCAACCCTAGTGAGCTAGTACGTACAAGATCCCAACTTAGAAATTATGCAAATTATGCATGTTTTGTTTCCCTTGTGGAACCAAAGAATGTAAATGAGGCATTGAATGACTCTCATTGGATTTCTGCTATGCAGGATGAACTTTTACAATTTGTCATTCATGATGTATGGTATCTTGTTCCACGTCCTGATCACAAAAAGGTTGTTGGTACTCGTTGGATTTTCAAAAATAAAACTGATGAAAATGGGATAATAATTAGAAATAAAGCTAGATTAGTTGCTCAAGGATACTCCCAAATAGAAGGAATTGATTTTAGCGAGACCTTTGCCCCTGTTACTCGATTAGAATCAATTCGTCTGCTTTTCGCTATAGCTTGTCACATGTGTTTTACATTATATCAAATGGATGTCAAATCTGCGTTCCTTAATGGAATATTGGCTGAGGAAACCTATGTAGAACAACCTAAAGGGTTCATTGACCCTAAATATCCAAATCATGTATTTCGTCTGAAAAAGGCTTTATATGGCCTTAAACAAGCTCCTAGAGCTTGGTATGAGCGTCTTTCCAGTTTTCTTTTGGATAAAGGTTTCAAAAGAGGTGGAAATGACCAAACTCTATTTGTCAAACATTTTGACAAACACATTACTATTGAACAAGTATATGTAGACAATATTATATTTGGATCAACTTCTTCCTTAGAAGTAAAATCTTTTTTCTGAAATTATGAGTAAGGAATTTCAGATGTCCCTTATGGGGGAGTTGCAGTTCTTCCTAGGTCTCCAAGTCAAACAAAATCCAGAATGACTATTTGTTTTGCAATCTAAGTACGCTTTATAGATCATTAAGAAATTCGGCCTCGAGAGTGCTAAAGATGCTAAAACACCTATGAGTACTACGGTAAAATTGTCAAAAGATGAAAATGGAAAATCTGTAGATCCTACTCTATATCGTAGTATGATTGGCACAGTACTCTATCTTACTGCCTCGCGTCCTGATATCATGTATGTTGTGTGTGTATGTGCTCGTTATCAAAACAACCCTAAAGAGAGCCATTTTAATTCTGTTAAACGTATAATTAAATATGTTAAAGCCACTCTGAATCTAGGACTTTGGTACACTAATGACACACCAAGCACTATTATTGGGTACACTGATGCTGACTGGGCTGGATGTACTGATGATAGTAAAATCACTTCAGGAGCATGTTATTATACTGATAATAACTTGGTAGGATGGAGTAGTAAAAAACAAAACTGCACATCACTCTCGACAGCTGAATCTGAATACATAGTCGCTGGTAGCTGTTGTGCTCAATTATTGTGGCTTAAACAAATGCTAAGTGATTATGGTATTCAAGAAAACCAATTGCATCTCTATTGTGATAATCAAAGTGCGATTAATATTTCTAAAAACCCTGTTCAACACTCGCGAACAAAGAATATAAAAATAAGACATTATTTTATACGCGAATTAGTTGAATCTAAGGAATTAGAAATCAATTATCTTCCTACTGATCTACAACTCCCAGATATGTTTACTAAACCTCTAGATTATAATAGATTCATTTCATTACGTAAATCTATTGGTATGGTTTGTGCTGAGTAATACCTTTACTGCTTGTCCAAGTTTTTCCCTTTGTCTATTTGAGACAAAATGGGGGAGAAATTTGAGTCTACTAATCTCTTACATATACTAAAAAGCTTGATCTTAGTGATTCATTGCAGGTATTCCTTTTTGTACAGTCATTCTCAACTGATGTATTAGGGTATTAAATTGTAAATAGTTGAGTTATGTACTTTTTGATTTCTAGGATTTGGGTAGATAGAATTTTGATAGGACTAAGTTTTACTTATTTTTGTTTCCCTACGAGTCCTAGTTGACTCAAAGGAGATTTTGTCTCATATTTCCAAAGGGGGAGATTGAAGCCCTTATACCTTTGACTCACTTGAGTCTATATTGTATAAGTGCTCATCTAGTTTGGAAATTGTGACAAAATTATGTCCATCTTAGAAACCAAAGAGCCTCAGAAGTTGGATTGCCTATTCATCTCTCTTACTTGTAGTGATCAAGAGACTATTGCCAACTCTCACACACACTAGAATTCAATTCATACATGTCATACTGCATAATAATGTGTGTACATATGTTGAGTGTGTTTAAATCCCTAAGTTTGATTTTTAATAATTTTTTGGGATTTTTTAAACAATTTTTAAACCATGTTTTATTAATTAAAACTTGATTTATAAGTTTTTGGGGTCAAACTCTAAATATACTTTGTTGTGTATTATGTCCTAATGTTACCTTGGGTAGAAACCGAAAGCGGCATAAACATGAGGGTATGGTTTCAATTATTTTAGACGCGCGTTTCAGATCCTGTATTTGCCCTACATCTGTCTGCCTCTGATTGGTTGGAAGTGTGTTTCTTTACTGAGATAACAACGCGTGTGTTATCAACCCTTGGATCATTTGTTATCAATGGTCTGCATGTCGTCCTGATGAATCCCTGTGTAACCTTCTAAACCAATCAACTTTCGTTTAACCACCGCCTTGTTTGAGCCCTTAGATTCAAGTTAATTTAAATTGACTTAATCCTGATCCTTGATTTTGAACCAGCATCTCGAACCTTCTCCTCTCACTATAAAAGGGACTATATTCTCAGACTTCGAAGACTTTTGCCATTTCATTGTTTTTGAGAGAAGAGAGAGTAGAGAGAGAAGAGAAAAGAGAGAAGAGAGAAACCAGAGAGAGAAAGAAAGTTAGAAACCCTAACTTCATTTGTCTAAATCCTCTTCAAACCTAACCCAAACACCATATCCAAAAACACTACCCTGAGTGTTCTTGAGTGTTTGAGAGTTTGAGTTGAGTTAATTTTGTTGCTGTAACCTTGTGTTCATGAGATCTTGTTTCCAACTTAGATCTAGTTTCTAATTTCATAGAAATCTCAGATCTGAGTTATTCATGTTACATTACACTTAGTTTCATTCTTTATTTCTCATCTTGAGAAATGTATTGTTGATTATTTTCTCTAAAACGTTTTCTTACTTTGAAATCAACAATAAATGCTTTATGTTTCTTGTTCTTGTAAAACTAAACCTTTGACCTAGTTTGGAATCTCACTTGGAGGTTTTCAATCTCGAAAATCTTTTCAAAACTGAGATTGATTAAGATCTTGGTTGATTTCTAAGCAAGATATCCGTGGATTCGGGGATTAATTGAAAGGTCAAATAAGGTTCAAAGTTTTGTAAGAAAATAGAAAAGAAAAGAGCACAGCATATAGTGTAACTATAATTTGTTAGGACTGTTTGTACTTAATAAGTGTGTGTGTGTGTGTGTGTGTGCATGCATGTGTTAGAAAGCACCTCCACAAACACTTACACCCTACAACACGAAAAGTGTTGGTAATAAGATCTTGTGAACATAAGTTGACGTAAAGTGCTGGAACAAATCAGAAGTTGACAAATTGAGAGAACTACATCTACAATCAGAACTGCAGAGAAGTTATAAGGACACCAGAGGGTACATTCCTAAACTTATATAGGTCTGAGTTGTTTGCATGTTAGTTATATAGTTTGTAACTCATAAATTTGTTTTAGTGGATTTTTCATTTTACTCCGTAGAGGGAGTCGTGGATGTTTCCTCAATTGGTGAGGTTTTACCACGTAAAAAATTGTGAACAGAATCTTTCTACATTTTCTCATCTCATTCTTGGTTGTGCTGTGTTTAAAACTTGTTTAAACTATCTTTTAAACTTGTTGCCCAAATCTTGAATAAGATCTCGTACATATTGTTTTATTAAACACTTCTTGTGATTAATCCTTTTTGATTTAAGAAAAGAGTTTCTTCAAAAAACAACTCGAAGTTACTTAAATAGTTTATTTTCAATAAACGGCTTTAGTAACGCATTTTTCAAAGTAAACTTGGTTCCCAAGCTGGAATAATTAATTCCCAAGTATACCTAGTGTCCACACATATTTGGTGGGTAATTTACAATAGGAAAGGCCTATAAATTGTGTAAGTGTGGAAGGCCCCAATTTTAAATGTATTTTAATTTAAAATCAATTTCCTTGTGAAATTTATGCGGAAGGGTTAGGTGACGGTTCAACATATGACAAATTTTAATTTCTTAACAAATTAAAATTAAACCAAGTGAAATTAAATTAATCCATTAAAAACGTTTTCACTTAAGCATGGTTAATTAATCCAAGTCCTAAAAAATTTGCCTAAGTCATATTTCTCAATTTTACCAAGTTAGGCCAAACCAAATTTAATCAATTAAATTAAATGACTTGAATTAACATAACTGTTACCCAATATTAATTTGCATCAAATTAAACAAGTAGAGATTAAATTAAATCAATTTTATCTTTTACCTAAGCATGCGTTCTAGGTGATTTTGCAAAAGATAAAACAAGCAATTAATCCACTACGTCACGATGTACGAGGAAAAACCCACAACGGAAAACAACCTCGGACGACCCTAGCCTCAAATCCACTAATTACGGAATTTACATTTACAAGACAGATGACTTACAATCTCAACTCGAACCCTCTCAAGCCTTGACGTGTCTTCTTGTAACAACCTCTGCCTAGCGGATAACCACGGAGCTCCACCGCGATCAAGGACCCACCGATCGAATAATAGGTACACCGTCAACTACACATGATCCCTTTCACCATGTGAGAAATTCGCAGCTAAACAATTCTTCTTCTTCTTTGAGGGATTTAAAAGAAAACCCAAACTTCTCTTCAAACAAATGTAGAGATAAACCGGTGCCAAAATTCTCCAAACAAAGTATATGTATATATGAACTTGGAAGAAACAAATATGGGTGTAACTAAGTGTTTAAAGGATTTTTTTTCTTTATAAAATTAATACTCAAACTCATGCACTTTTTCATGGAAGACTCAACTCTCAAAACTCTCTTTAGGAGTTAGAATATTGTGAAAAAGTTATGTTACAATCTTTGGTTCCCGCACTATAATAATCTGTCAAAAGTTAGTGGGGTAAGGAAGTGGGAAACATGGGTAAAAATTGCCAAAAAAATTTCCTGCCTGATATCTCGTTCGAATGACATTTTCGTTTGAACGACATCTCGTTCGAACGAGGCTTCAAACGAAGTTCCAGTGTGAACTTGTTAGAAATCTCGTTGGAAATCTCGTTCGAACAGCCATCTCATTCAAACGACATTTCGAACGAAGTTCCGGTGGCCTATGGGGAAGCTTGTTGGCAAACTCGTTCGAACGACTTGTGGTTCGAATGACAATCTCGTTCGAATGACACTTCGAACGAACTTACAGAAAGTTCCAAAAATAACATTTTTAGCCCAGAAACTTTTATACTTTATATAAAAGTTTTTATAGAAAACTTTCTGAAAACAAAACACAGTTTTAAAACCTAACACCCAATAACCTTATTCCAAGCTCCTATATATATATATATATATAACGCATTCATACCTTGGAAGCATGGAACCATTGTTGATGACGTAAAAACGAGGCACTTAAACTTGGCATTTGATGAAGCTTTATACTCTTTGCCGCTACGTCTTCAACTAAACGCATCATAGGATTTAATATGTACGCTTGAACACTATCCTATGAGATAAACATTTTTGTCCGGAATTGAACCAAAACTACAAAGGACTCAATTGGAACTTTGTGTCCTTAAAAATTGGAGGCTTGAGTTTAAGCTAAGAAGGCATGCAAATTAAATGAACACAAACAAGAGAGATCATTTGGAGTGTACACTTTTGTGAGTAGAAAAATATTTTCTATTTTCCATTTGTGAGTGTACTTTGTGAGATCCCTCTTTTGTAACCCATTTAAAAATAGTGAATGGATCTTGCGCCACCCGTGGACGTATCCAAATTGGGGAATCACATTAATATTGTGTCTTCATGTGTGCGTATTCTCTACCCTATATATTTTAGACTTTTTATGTGTATGCCACTTTATTTTGGGGTCATAATTACCATTAATATTATTCGCTGTCACGTTTTCGTACAACATTACAAATAAATAGTATCAAAAAATTACTAAACGCGCTTTACACGTGTTGTATAGTGACGGGCACATGTAAAACAATACTGGTAGCATTTGGTTACTAATTTTAGGATTTTTTTTTAGTAATTGCTCGTAAGTGAGTATAATATTTTATGACACCCCGCCTAATTAAATATCGGATGATCAATCATTTATTAAATTAAAATGAAGGTGAACGGTTGGTTCATTCTTAGCATCACTGACACAAAATAAAATTTCCAATTTAAACACCCTAAATAATTAAACTAAGTGTCAAAACAATTTTAAACCGTATTTCCATTTTATAAAAATCCAGTTATGAAAACCTATTTAATAATTAACAGATTTAGAATCCAATTTTTTTTTATTAAGGATGGTAATTAACACACAAGAGTTCAACAATTCAAATAATCTAATACCAAGCTTAAAAACTATAAATTCAATCATCTAGACAAGAATTAAATTTCAAAGAGTATCTAATACTGGAAGTAAATGAACATAAATCTCTGACGAATCCATTGAATAGGGAAACGAGCGACACATGCCCTAACAAATCAGAACTAAAAAAAGAGTAGAGTCAACAACGAGGTCGTCTAAGCAATGGCCTGCAACTCCCACATAAACTGTAGCACGTCCGTTCCAAGGAATCTAAGCATAACACCCCTGTGTCTGGGCACCTGTAATATATACATATATATACAAGAGAAAATAAATAATAGAAAACAAGTCAGAGCCCGAGTGTAAACAGTTTAAAAATAATTTAGCAAGAATTTAAAATGTTTACCGGCTAATGAAACAACCATGTTAGTATGCGACACTCTCTTGAGTAATTCTCACCTCTCATCTAGTGTGCATGCCTACTGTGCTATTAATCTCAAAAGTTTATTTTAACTTAACTTTCCCACAAAGTTTCATTCCGATAAATACTTTGGCTAAGATAATTCATTTCTGAAAATTAAGCTCTCTCATATATCTTATGTTATATAAAATAACCCAGTGGTGCCACAAAATTCCCAAACACTTACAATAAAGTTGGAGTATTTATTCATTACTTAACTACTCTTATGCGCAGTAGAAAGTTCCCATACTTAAGTATATATATTTAAATTAGTCACTCATATAATATATATACTATCGGCACCCCACATAAAATCTATGGTGCTGGAATACTCTGCTACCAAGTCCCCGTATCACTCGTACTAAGGGAAATACTAGTTCGGAATCACTCTCGAACTGTATTAACACAAAACACATACAATTGGAGGCGAAGTATAGTTCCAAGACACTAAGAGGTCAGCACATACCCTCACCTCTCTTAGGACCATCTGACTATCACTCAAATAGCCTGCATCAATGATAATATCTTCTAGTGTACAAGTCGTTATCCCCTATAAAGGCCCAATCGAGATAAATCTGTCCCGACGCGGAAACTCCCACGATAGCAAGTAGCTCGGGTATGATTTTTACACAGATATATAATATATGCACAATCAAACAATCATATATATATATATAAATATTCACATTTCTAAATTAGGTACGCCCACGACCCATAATTATAATTATCCGTTCTTAGCACATTTTACTCGATTATCTCGCATAACGGGCTCGTCACTTTTATTCTCATATATAAGTAACTCCATACTTACTTCTCATCTCTTGAAGTTTTATATATCCCTAAGTATAATTTCAGTAAACACTCTCACTGATCTTTTATTCTAACTTACTCACAAGTCTCGATCTTTTGTTAGACGTATGCATGATTTCTTATGTGTGAATAACTCGTTTGCATGGGTAAAAACTGCTAAAAATTGCCAAACAAATTTCTCGCCTGATATCTCGTTCGAACGACATTTTAGTTCAAACGACATCTCGTTCGAACGAGGCTTCCAACGAAATTCTAGTGTGAACTCGTTAGAAATCTCGTTGGAAATCTCGTTCGAACAGCCATCTTGTTCGAATGACATTTCGAACGAAGTTCTAGTGGCCTATGGAGAAGCTCGTTGGCAAACTCGTTCGAACGACTTGTGGTTCGAACGACAATCTCGTTCGAACGACACTTCGAACGAACTTACAGAAAGTTCCAAAAATATCATTTTTAGCCCAAAAACTTTATATACTTTATATAAAAGTTTTTAATAGAAAACTTTCTGAAACCAAAACACAGTTTTAAAACCTAACACCCAATAACCTTGTTCTAAGCTCCTATATATATATATATATATATATATATATATATATATATATATATATATATATATATATAATGCATTCATACCTTGGGAGCATGGAACCATTGTTGATGACGTAGAAACGAGGCACTTAAACTTGGCATTTGATGAAACTTTATACTCTTTGCCACTACATCTTCAACTAAACACATCATAGGCTTGAATAGGTACATTTTAACACTATCCAATGACATAAACGTTTTTGTCCGGAATTGAGCCAAAACTACAAAGGACTCAATTGGAAATTTGTGTCCTTACAAATCTCCCCTTTTGGCTATTCCGGGACAAAAACTAAACAAAAATCCTAAAGGGCCGTCAAGCTCACTAGACTGAAAAACATCCCACCCAAAATAAAGAGTACAATGCTTAACTCGAATACCACTTTAGAATTAAACTCTTTGCCACTTGAAGGTTCCTTCACACTTAAGCAAACTATCAAACGCATAGGGAATATCAAAGTATTAAATGCAATTAAATAATTACCCCCCTAAATTAATTCTCCCCTTTATCAAATAAATGATCAACTTAGAAAGACGTCTCCCCCTAAGATATATCTCCCCCAAACTAAGATATGATTACAATAGGATTAGATACCATTTCTCCCCCTATCATTCTCCCCCTTTTTGTTTAGGAATAGACAAAGGATAAAACTAATTAACCACGTTGAAGCTTAGAGTGATAAGACATTAAAGCATATGAGCAAAAAAAGCATAAATAATCCATGGATAGATACCAATTAATGAAGTAGAAGCATAGATGGACTAGAAAGCAAGGCAAAGACAAAACAATATCATATATATATATATATATATATATATATATATATATATATATATATATATACACTCTAAAAGAATAAAAAATGCACACGCATATATATAGAGAGTATAAACACACAAATGACATAAACATACAATAAGTTTAGCATACTCATATGGAAAAAATGTGTCATATGGAAACGGAAGTGTTGGGTTGTGAACTAGTAACGATTAAATTTAGACCCAATCACTTAAAACATGTTCACGAAGTTCTCAATTGATTGCAAACTTTATCACATTTGAATATAACCTCATGTGACAATATAGATTGAACTCAATGAACAAACATACACAATGCATACAAGCCTAGCACGTTGATGATTCTACAAACCAATAGAGTCATAACATTGAAAGCTCAACTAGGATAAATGGACATTGTATAAGTCGTTGATATATCATCCAATCTCCCTTAATAAGCATATATATTTAATTTTGAATGAATATATCAATCAAACATAGGCCTTGGCTATTATTTTTTTCTTTTTAATGACATGTTTTCTTTTAGGCCTTTAGACCACGTATTTCTTTTAGGTCGAAACAAACGGTGGCTTACTATTCGCAAAGGACAATAAATCCTTTCGGAGCCCTTCCCCGTGCACATTTATATTTAACATTTTTCATTTCTCACAAATCTCACGTGCAACGAATTTTTACATGCACTAATCCTCCTAGGTCACAAATATGTAAATGACAAGATTGGTAGGAGAACACCTCACAAAGCTTAAATATACATATGAAATTAAAATTTCAAAAGAGCTCGTGCATGTGTGAGTTGAGGCATATAAAAATAGAATCCATTTAATCAACACAAAATCCAACTACTCCATGTAAGCGTGGTAAAGAACATAATAAGGATTGACAATCTAAACCAAAAGTTCTAGCCACATGGGAGCGAAAAAGATGGTATCCTAACACAAATATATTTCACATAAAGTGTGTCAAACTAAAATACACAAAAAATAAAAATCTTTTTGAGTTTTTGAAATTTTTAACCAAAAAAATATATATATACTCAAAAGACAAACAAAAATCATTTGAATTTTTCATTAAGCTTAAATTATCAAGAAATAAAAACCCAAATGAGAAACAAAAATCTTTTTGTATTTTTCATTTAATGTAAACAAAAATGAAAGATATAAAATATAAAAGATGAACAAAAATCATTATTCTAGCATGTGATTAAGCATAGAGCATAGACTAGAAAATGACTTAGCAAGCATACAATTATCATGGGTGATGTAGCATGAAGCACAAAAAGCTAAAGTATGCAAATAAAATTAACACATTCAACCTTTAGATTTTGTAAGAGAGGAAGCATGTGAAAGTAAATGAGAATCAAAAACCCTATCTTGTAAAGCTACCAAGTCGGATCTCCTAACCCAAACTAATGAAGAGTGACTATCTCGGGGTGTAGGAATCTTGGCTACCTTGGGTGTCTTACATTGGAATTTTCTACAAAATCTTTTAAGATCAAAACAATATTTCATAACATGACCTTTTCGACCACAATGTGCACGAGTAAAAACATGTCGAAAATATTTACCTAAGGAGTGATCTCTAAATGCTTTCCTAGGCGATTCTCCTAAAAAGTTGGTTTTGTCTTTGTGAGTTGATTCATTACAAGTATCGAAGCCTAAACCACAAGTCTCCTTTTTAATTTGGACTCTTCGTAATATTTTATCTAATTTTTCTGAACGACACTCCAAATCAAATTTGACATTACTAGAGTCTTTTAATTTATTTTCTAATTCAAGGATGTTAGACTCTAGTAAAACATTTCTCTCTTCGAACTCAAGAAGCTCCTTTTTCAAGGATTCCATTAAACCTCTAAGGCTATTTCTCTCTCCTTCTACATATTCTAGCTTCTCTCGAAGAGATCTCTCTCGTGTCCTAAGGTCTTCAACCAACACACTATTATCAACGACCTTGACACGTTCTTTCAAACTAGCTTCTAACTTCAAATTATCTCTTTTTAATTTAATTGATTCTTCATATAAATCTTAAAAAGCATTTTGAAGTTCACTCACATTAACCTCTTCTTCATTTTCACTCTCTCTTTCTTCTCCACTCTCACTATCATCAAAAACAAGGGAATCATAAACTATAACCTTGGAAGTGTCATGTGATAAATTTTCATCTATAAATGAGTTCTCACTATCACTAACAAGACTAGCCATAAAATCCATAAAGTTTCGCTTAGTGGGGGAATCGGTTCCCTCTTCCTTATCACTATCACTAAGGGTCGCATTATATGAAATGGGTCACTTACCCTCCCTCCTTAGTTTAGTGGGGCACTCAGAAGCCCTATGGCCATAACCCTCACAACCAAAACACTTATTTGACTCGTCCCTATTTAAATTTTCATTAATAGTTTTAGGGATCCTCTCAACTTTGACATGCCTAGATTTATCAAATTTCTTAAAATCATTTTAAAATTTATTTTTGTTGAATTAAGAAATTTAAGAAATTTTCTAGCAAACATAGCCATATCTTCCGAGTCACTATCACTCTCGCTCTCTACTACTTGTTTATCCTCTTTTCAAGATTTTAAGGCAATGCCCTTTTCAATTTTCTTTTTAGTTTAAGAGGTAAATATGTCTAGTTCATAGGTTTGTAAATCACCTATGAGCTCTTCTAATTTCATAGAGGCTAAAGTGGGTAAAGAATTTAAAACAGTTACTTCTGGAATAAATCTATCAGGAAGGGACCTTAAAAAATTCTTTACAACACGGTTGTCGGGTATTTTCTCTACCAAATTAAAAGATGAATTGATAATATCGGAAATTCTACCATAAAATTCATCAAAAGTTTCATTATCGTCATTTTGATCGTTTCAAATTGAGTGGTGAGGTTTTGGAGTTTCGAAGCTTTAATGACACTTGTACCTTTATGAGTGAGTTGTAAAATATTCCAAGCTTCTTTAGCGGTCTCACACATCATAATGCGTCAGAATTCATCCGGTGTGACAGCGATAAATAAGACATTTAAACCACAGGATTTAAAGTTTGAAAGTTTAAATTCACCCTCACTCCATCTATCGGTCGGTTTGGGAACACGTTCATTTTTTACTAAATAAGTTGGTGGAGACCACCCGTTAAATACAGACATCCAAACCCTTTCATCGATAGATTTAAGTGCCGATTTCATACGCGCTTTCCAATACGCGTAATTAGAACCATCGAAAATAGGAAATTTTAAAAATGGAGAAAATTCAATTTTAGTCAAAAATATTTAAAGGATCTTAACAAAGTAATTTATCGCTTTGGCTCTGATACCAATTTGTAAGTGTGGAAGGCTCCAATTTTAAATGTCTTTTACTTTAAAATCAATTTCTTTGTGAAATTTATGCAGAAGCGTGAAGTGACGGTTCAACATAAGACAAATTTAATTTCTTAACAAATTAAAATTAAACCAATTGAAATTAAATCAATCCATTAAAAATATTTTCACTTAAACATAGTTAATTAATTCAAGTCCTAGAAAATTTGCCTAAGTCAATATTTCTCAATTTTACTAAGTTAGGCCAAACCAAATTTTATCAAGTAAATTAAATGACTTGAATTAACATAACTGTTACCCAATATTAATTTGCACCAAATTAAACAAGTAGAGATTAAATTAAACCAATTTTATCTTTTACCTAAGCATGCGTTCTAGGTGATTTTGCAAAAGATAAAATAAGCAATTAATCCACTATGCCGCGATGTACGAGGAAAAACCCACAACAGAAAATAACCTCGGACGGCCCTAGCCTCAAATCCACTAAGTACGGAATTTAGATTTGCAAGACAGATGACTTAAAATCTCAACTCGAATCCTCTCAAGCCTTGACGCGTCTTCTTGTAACCACCTCTGCCTAGCGGATAA
The DNA here is from genome assembly GCA_949130495.1 of Sambucus nigra. Taxonomy (NCBI): domain Eukaryota; kingdom Viridiplantae; phylum Streptophyta; class Magnoliopsida; order Dipsacales; family Adoxaceae; genus Sambucus; species Sambucus nigra. The sequence continues at coordinate 171,659,542 of OX422219.1, forward strand.
CCACAGAGCTCCACCGCGATCTCGGACCCACCGATCGGACAATAGGTACACCGTTAACCACACATGATCCCTTTCACCATTTTATAAAGCCGCCGGTAAACAATTCTTCTTCTTCTTTGAGGGATTTAGAAGAAATCCCAAACTTCTCTTCAAACAAATGTAGAGATAAACTGGTGCCAAAATGCTCCAAGCAAAGTACATGTCTATATGAACTTGGAAGAAACAAATATGGGTGTAAATAAATGTTTAAAGCATTGTTTTCTTTATAAAATGAACACTCAAACTCATGAACTTTTTCTTGGAAGAATCAACTCTCAAACTCTCTCTAGGAGTTAGAATATTGTGAAAAGGTTATTTTACAAACTTTGGTTCCCGCACTAAAATAATCTGTCAAAAGTTAGCGAGGTAAGGAAGTGGGAAACATGGGTAAAAATTGCTAAAAAATGCCAAACAAATTTCCCGCCTGATATCTCGTTCGAACGACATTTTTGTTCAAACGAGCGAAGTTCCAGTGTGAACTCGTTAGAAATCTCGTTGGAAATCTCGTTCGAACAGCCATCTCGTTCGAACGACATTTCGAACGAAATTCTAGTGGCCTATGGGGAAGCTCGTTGGCAAACTCGTTCGAACGACACTTCGAACGAACTTACAGAAAGTTCCAAAAATATCATTTTTAGCCCAGAAACTTTATATACTTTATATAAAAAAAATTAATAGAAAACTTTCTGAAAACAAAACACAGTTTTAAAACCTAACACCCAATAACCTAGTTCCAAGCTCCTATATATATATATATATATATATATATATATATATATATATATATATATATATATATATAATGGATTCATACCTTGGGAGCATGGAACCATTGTTGGTGACGTAGAAACGAGGCACTTACACTTGGCATTTGATGAAGCTTTATACTCTTTGTCGCTACGTCTTCAACTAAATACATCATAGGCTTGAATAGGTACACTTGAACACTATCCTATGACATAAACGTTTTTGTCCGGAATTTAGCCAAAACTACAAATGACTCAATTGGAAATTTGTGTCCTTACTAATTGGAGGCTTGAGTTTAAGCTAAGAAGGTATGCAAACTAAATCAACACAAACAAGAGAGATCATTTGGAGTGTACACTTTTGTGAGTAGAAAAATATTTTCTATTTTTCATTTGTGAGTGTACTTTGTGAGATCCCTCTTTTGTAACCCATTTAAAAATAGTGAATTGATCTCGTGCCACCCGTAGACGTATCCAAATTGGGGAATCACGTTAATATTATGTCTTCATGTGTGCGTATTATTTACCCTATATATTTTAGACTTTTTATGTGTATGCCACTTTATTTTGGGGTCATAATTACATTTAATATTATTTGTTGTCTCGTTTCCGTACAACATTACAAATAAATAGTATCGACAAATTACTAAACGCGCTTTACATGTGTTGTATAGTGACGGGCACATGTAAAACACTATTGGTAGCATTTGGTTACTAATTTTACAATTTTTTTTAGTACTTGCTCGTAAGTGAGTATAATACTTTATGACACCCTACCTAATTAAATATCGAGTGATCAGCCCTTTATTAAATTAAAATGAAGGTGAACGGTTGGTTCATTCTTAGCCTCACTGACACAAAATAAATTTCCAATTTAAACACCCTAAACAATTAAACTAAGTGTCAAAACAATTTTAAACCTTATTTCCATTTTATAAAAATCCAGTTATGAAAACCTGTTTAATAATTAACAGATTTAGAATCAAAAAATAAATTATTGAGGATGGTAATCAACACACAAGAGTTTAACCATTCAAATAATCTAATACCAAGTTTAAAAACTATAAATGCAATCATCCAGACAAGAATTAAATTCCATAGAGTATCGAATACTGGAAGTAAATGAACATAAATCTCTTACAAATCCACTGAATATGGAAACGGGCGACACATGCCCTAACAAATCAGAACTCAAATAAGAGTAGAGTCAACAACGAGGTCGTCTAATCAATGGCCTGCAACTCCCACATAAATTATAGCGCGTCCATTCCAAGGAATCTAAGCACAACACCCTTGTGGCTGGGCACCTGTAATATATACATATATATACAAGAGAAAAGAAATAACAGGAAACGGGTCAGAGCCCGAATGTAAACAGTTTAAAAATAATTTAGCAAGTATTTAAAATATTTATAGGCTAATGAAACAACCATGTTAGTATGCGACACTCTCTTGAGTAATTCTCACCTCTCATCTAGTGCGCACGCCTACTGTACCATTAATCTCAAAAGTTTATTTTAACTTAACTTCCCCAAAAGGTTTCATTCCGATAAATACTTTGGCTAAGATAATTAATTTCTGAAAATTAAGCTCTCTCATATATCTTATGTTATATAAAATAACCCAGTGATGCCACAAAATTCCCAAACACTTACAATAAAGTTGGAGTATTTATTCATTACTTAACTACTCTTATGCACAGTAGAAAGTTCTCATACTTAATTATATATATTTATATTAGTCACTCATATAATATATACTATCGGTACCCCACATAAAATCTATGGTGCTGACATACTCTGCTATCAAGTCCCTGTATCACTCGTACTAAGGGAAATACTAGTTCAGAATCACTCTCGAACTTTATTAACAGAAAACACATACAATTGGAGGCAAAGTATAGTTCCAAGTCACTAAGAGGTTATCATATACCCTCACATCTCTTAGGACCATCTGACTATCACTCAAATATCATGTATCAAGGATACTATCTTCTAGGGTACCAGTCGTTATCCCCCATAAAGGCCCAATCGAGATAAGACTGTCCCGACGTGGAAACCCCCATGATAGTAAGTAGCTCGAGTATGATTTTTACACAGATATATAATAAATGCACAATCAAACAATCGTATATATATAAATATTCATATTTCTAAATTAGGTACGCCCACGACCCATAATTATAATTATCCGTTCTTAGCACATTTTACTCGATTTTCTCACATAACGGGCTCGTCACTTTTATTCTCATATATAAGTTACTCCATACTTACTTCTCATCTCTTGAAGTATTCTATCTCCCTAAGTATAATTTCAGTAGACACTCTAACTTATCTTTTAGTCTAACTTACTCACGAGTCTCGATATTTTATTAGACGTACGCTTGATTTCGTATGTGTGAATAACTCCCCGTTAACCCATAATTTCATACTACATTAAATTTTCACTCAACGGAGTCTACATAGACCCTATTGGTCTTCCCTATAACCCATTATGATCTAAAATTAATAATCAAGGGTTCCTCCGCATTTTGATCGGATTAAGCAAAGAAGAAAACTTATGCAGTTTTCAAGGAGGGATTGATCGATCGAGGAATGGGGTTGATCGATCGAACGTCGATCGATCGATCGATGTTCTTGATCGATCGATCGATGTTCTTGATCAATCGATCGATCAAGAAGTTATGATGAAGCCTGCCATTGTCCAGTTATGGGTTTCCCTCTCCAACCTCAACCAAATCTCCATTAACGGTCCCCAAACTCGCAAACAACATTGCTACAAGTACTATATACCTAACTACATGATTTTCTACATAAAATATATCCGATTTCATCAAGTGTAACGATTTAATGGAGTAAAATTGACCTAAACTTCAAGAACCCTAATTTTTCCTTAAATTTCCATTCTTCCAATTCTTTTCCAGATTACTTGCTTCTAAATCCATACAAATTCTTGGCTTATCCTTTACATGTGATTTAGATGTCCAGAATATGTCTACTTCCCCTAAAACATATGATTTTAAGTCTAAAAAATATTAATTTCTTCCATGAAACATGTTTAGAACAACCCTAGACTAACATGATTGAAACATTAACTAAAATAAAGTAAGATAGATACTTGCTTGGAATTTGAGTTTCTGATTTGTGGATGAAAGAGGTATGGTTGCGTTCCTTGTCATGCGATCTACGTTTTGGTGGTGGTGGTGGTGCGAACGGGTGAGTCTTTGGCCTTGAGTTTCTTAGAAAGTTCTCCAAATTCTTCTCTAATGGCCGTTGTTTGATTTTGTGGTTGTTAACCCTAGAAGACAACTCCTAAAGGCTGTTATATCCTTAAAAAAAATCCGTGGGTATAATTTCCCAAACATACAAAATGTCTATAATGCCCTCCTGGGATGCCAATTAGGCTTAAAAATGTCCCGAGACCCAAACTAAACCCTCGGGTATATTATTTTGACTATCTCGACCCTTATGAACACATTGGCACACTCGAAACGATGATACGGGTGACTTTTAATTTATTGACTTTTAATAATAATACTTTAATCCCGACACTACACAGGCACGTCATGATTTAATTTCCACAATTATCAAATTATACAGTCGTGATCATTTTAAGAAATTCGATTATACATATTACTTTACCCATTATGTAATATTCAACAAATTACCAATAATTACTAACTCTCATCACGCTAGTAGATATTTAAAATAATTTCCAAATTAATATTAAATTAATATCTCAATTTAAATTTAATAAATCCCCAAGTAAAAAAGTCATAAAAATACGGGGTATTACATACTTCCCCCCTAATAACGGAATTTTGTCCCGAAATTCGAAAAATAAGGCATACCTGGTAAAAATAAATCTATATATTTTTTGGGCATATCTGCCTCACGCTCCCAAGTGGATTCCTCCACAGTATGATGCTCCCACTGGACCCGTATAAGTGGGACTACCTTCGACCTCAATTTCCTCTCGGTATGGTCTAGGATAGCCACTGGTCTCTCCTCGTAAGAGCTGTCGGGCTGTAAATTAATCTACTCTATTGTGATGTGAGTATGGTCCATGTCATCCCGAAGATATCATCTCAATAACGAGATGTGGAACACATCGTGAATCCGGTACAAATGTTCTAACAACCCCAATCTGTATGCCACCGGACCAATCCTCTCGATAATGGGAAATGGTCCCATATACCTCGGAGCTAACTTCCCCTTCTTTCTAAACCTCATTACTCCTCCCATAGGAGATATACGCAGTAATACTTGGTCCCCGACACTAAACTCTCAAAAAAATCACTTTGCATCAGCGTAGCTCTTATGTCTGTCCTATGCTACCCGAATGCGACTCCTGATGAGATCAATCCTAGCTGAAGTTTCCTGAATCACCTCAGGTCCAATCAATTTGTTATCCCCCACCTCTATCCAACAAGCGGGAGAATGACAAGGCCTTCCATGCCATGCCTCAAATGGATTCATGCCAAACGTGAGCTAATAGGAGTTATTGTAAGCAAACTCCACCAGTGGAAGATACGGCTCCCATCCTCCTCCAAAATCTAGGGCACACATGCGTAGAATATCCTCCAACATTTGATTGGTACGATCTGTTTGTCCATCCGTCTGTGGGTGATAAGCTGAACTCACTTTCAACTCTATAGCCATGGCCTCCTGAAAGGTCACCTAGAAGCGCAACATAAAAATCTTATCTCTATCAGACACAATATCCAGGGTCACCCCATGTAGCCTAACAACCTCGACAATGAACAACAGTGCATACTGGCCCATGGTATAGTCTGTCCGTACTGACAGAAAATGAGCCACCTTGGTCAATCGATCCACTATAACCCATATGGAGTCATGACTCCACTGTGATGTAGGTAGCCAAGTAATGAAGTTCATGGAAATACTCTCCCACTTCCACGTAGGTATATCCAATGGCTGAAGTAACCTCGATGGTGTCTGGTGGTCTACCTTTACCATCTGGCAAGTAGAACACATAGACATAACTCAGCAATGTCCTTCTTCATCCCACTCCATCGGTACTGTCACCTCATATCCTGGTACATCTTATCTCCTCCAGGATGTACCACAAATATGGACCGGTGAGACTGTGTCATCACTTCATGACGTAATTCTTCTCCTTCTGGGACCACCAGTCTCCCATTATACCTCAAACCTCCATCAAAACTTACTAAATAGGACTCAGTACCCTCAGCTAAAAGTCGTACAATTTGTTCCTGACAAAATGAATCCGCTGACTGTGCCTTTATCACCCTTGTAACAATCTCTGGTGTGACTATCATGACAGATACAAAGGAACGAACTACCGCATCCTGGTGACCAAACTCTTTCCACTTCACATTCCAGACATCCGCTATATCGCCCACCGGTCTACGGCTTACCGCATCAGCAACCACGTTAGCCTTTCCCGGATGGTACTGTATCTCGAACGGGAAGTCTTTCACAAACTCCAACCATCTGCGCTGACGAATATTTCAGCTCTAGCTGAGTGAATAAGTACTGCAGTGACTTATGGTCTGTGAATAAGAGAAACTTCTCCCCTAACAAGTAATGTCTCCAAATCCTCAATGCAAAAATGACCGCTACTAGCTCTAGGTCGTGGGTGGGGTAATTCCTTTCGTGGGGCTTTAGTTTGTGGGAGGTAAAAGCTATAGCCTTCTCCTCCTGCTGAAGTACTCCCCCGAGTCCCCGTAAAGAGACATCAGTGTACACCAGATACTCTACTCTCGGCTTGGGCAAAGTAAGAACTGGCGCTGAAGTCAACTTATCTTTCATCTCATCAAAACTCAATTATCAAGCATCATCCCAAACATACGAAATTCCCTTACGAGTAAGATTCATCAACGGACCCGCTATATTTGAAAAGCCTCGAATGTTACTCATATAGTACCCGACTAACCCCAAGAAACTATGCACTTTTGTCGGTTTCATGGGTTGTCCCCACTCCCTCACCGCTGACACTTTGCTCTGGTCAACCGATATTACCAATTTTGACAAAACATGCCCCCAAAAACTATACCTCTTGTAACCAAAATCCGCACTTCTCATACTTAGCATACAACTGATGCTCTCGTAGAGTCTAAAGAACCTGACCCAAGTGCTCGGCGTGCTCCTCCTCAGTATGTGAATATATCAGGATTCCATCAATGAAAACGATGACAAACTGATTGAAGAACTCTTTGAACACTCGGTTCATCAAGTTCATGAATACGGCTGGAGCATTTGTCATCCCAAACGTCATGACTCTGAACTTATAGGACCCATATCTCGTCAAGAAAGAAGTCTTCGACACATCCTGCTCCCTAATCCATAGCTGATGGTATCCCGATCTCAAATTTATTTTCAAAAAGAAGGTTTCTCCCCTCAGCTGGTCGAACAGGTCATCGATTCAAGGCAACGGATATTTGTTTCGTATTATGACCTTGTTCATCTCCCAGTAATCCATGCATAACCTCAGTGAACCATCTATCTTCTTCTCAAACAACACTGGATCACCCAAAGGTGAAGTGCTCCTACGAATGAAGCCCTGTCCTAACAGCTCCTCTATTTGATCCCATAACTCCCTCATTTCCATTGGAGCCATACGGTACGGTGCACGTGCTATCGGTTGAGTACCCGGCATCAAGTCTATGATGAAATCTATCTCTCGACTGGGGGATAGGCCCGGTATCTCCTGAAATACATTAGAATACTCGTGAACGACTATAATCGAAACTAAGGGAATCATAATCTCCTTAGAGGTATCCTCCTCTATGTAGTATAAATGGGTGGAAGATCCTCCCTCAGGGCGAGGCATCTCCACCAAAAACATCTCCTGCCCAAGAATGGCAAAGATAATACTCCCACCGAAACAATCTATCATGGATCTGTACGCAGCGAGCCAATCCATGCCAATAATAACATCGTGCTCATGCATCTCTAACACTAGCATGTCTGCCGATAAAATCAAGCTACCAATCTCTACTCCTACACCCAGGAATATAAAGAAAATCAAAGAACCATTCCCAAGTGGTGATTCTACGTATGTCACAGTGCTCTTTGTCGTGTCTAATAACTATAGTCGAGGTCACCCCTATTATGGAAGATTGAGGAGAGTCATCGATAGAAGTTATTGAAATGCAGGAATTATGTGTGTTACCTAACGAAGGCAATATATTCAAAGGCTTGGTCATATAGTGGAGTGTGGTGAACTAGAACTGAAAATTTGGGGTAAAATTTTTATTGACTCATCGGAGCAAAGTTATAATAGTTGGAGTCAACAACCACCACCCACGAATGAGGGTATGTTTTTTATCTAAGGAATTATGAGGCGTATATTGATTTTTGTAGCGATTAATATTGTATGGGTAAAAGGGTTACTAAACTTAGCCTGTAGCATTTTTATTTATGTAGACTCACCGAAGGGTCGTGGGACACCTATATTTTTACATGTCATCACGTCGGTCTAATTTTATCACGAAGTTGTTTACTTTAGGCATGTCTGAACACAATGTGACTATCGACTTGGATTGACTTGAGGTATATGAGAGCGTATGTACCACTATAGCTATCATCTTGTCTTTATTAAGAGAGTAGATGAGTAGACTTTTATTTGAAACCGATAAAACCTGTAAAGAGGTTATAAACTATTGACTAAGGAACTGAGGAGTTTCGATGACCAACTACTTTAGGTAGTAGTGTATCGGGGGGTTCCTTGTTTGGATTTCGCTTGCGAGACACCCCACGCATGAAACTAATAAACGTTGGGAGTCGAAATAAGTTAGGTCTTTAGGATATGAGTTTATAACCTTTGCGATAAATTCGAGTATTATGTGGGTAATCATATCCATTTCATCATGAAAGTTGTACGATAGGGTGTATGGGCGCCCTAGATGGTTGGATTGTAGTAGTTTTCAAAATTGTGAAACAGTAAGTAGTTTTGACTTCAGGATTTATTTGTTTAATACGTGAGGATCATTTTCCCAAACTTTGTCACGAGGATGGTATAGGGAAGATTGCATAAAGTTTAAATGTGATTCAGTTGAAACTATATGGTGAGGCTTGGCGTATAACATCAATGGGGATTTTCGTTAATGTACTGTATGGGCGGTACGACATAGATTTGTTGCGATGTGAGATTTATACTCAGAGTTGACCTTACCGGTATGATTGCCTTTCTGAATTTCGGGACAAAATTCTGTTATAAGGGGAAAGTATGTAATACCCCGTGATTTTAATGACTTTTAATATGGGTTATATTTTAAATTAATGGATTAATTGGATTTTATTATAAATTAATTCATTTGGGTTTTATCCTAATTGTGGATATTAAAATGAATGATTCTGAATATTACTTAAAGATATTTAGGTAATATATGAATGTGATGTTATTGGTATTGCGGTGAGTTATTAATTCAGTAATTTAAATTAATAGTCGGACGCAGTATGGGACGTGTCGGGACTTACTTGTTAAATTAAAAAGGGAACTTATTTTTATATCGACCTTATATTCATTTCGACTGCGTCGTTGCATCCGCTAAGGTTGAAATAGTCAGAAAAGTCTATTTGGATGTTGGTTTTGGGTCTCGAGTCATTTGGAAATGAAAAGACACCCAAAAAGGTCATTTTAGTTATTTTTATAAGGGGGATGAATAGTGATTTCGGATTTTGTCTTATTATAAGTATTTGGAGATTAGTTGAACGTCGGTTCATTCATCTCTTCTACACAAAATTGAAAGGTCATCTTCCTAGAGAGAGTGAAAGATTGCTTGGGAAGAGAAAGGCTTGCTTGGATAGGAGGAGAACTAAAGACCAAAGGTCACCACCACCAACCACCACCGGAAGTTGGCCGAAAAAAGGGAGAACCACCTGTGTTATACACCCCCAATGGATTAGATCTTCATTAGAGCCAAGTATTTGATGATTACAATATAAGTTTGTATATTGTCCTTGTTAGAATAGTTATAAAAAGATGAGATTTTTCATATTTGGAAGATAACGAAGAGTTGTTAATGGATTTCTGAAAAATGGAAGTTTATAGGAATCAAACTCATGTTGTAGATAGTTAGTAATCCACGAAATAATCATAAATTTGTTGAAGGAATGAAGAGAATCAATGGTGTGTTCTTGAAGATATTATGTATATAATTTTCTGGAAAAAGAGGATAAACATATACTTTTAATTCAAACTCTTGATGATTCAAGGATGTTTAGAGCATTAGAAATCATTCACATATTTTGCTATATCATGTAGTAAGGTTTATAAGGAATTAGGGTAGTCAATATGATGTTTTGAATGATAAAAAATGATGAAACCCGTAGTAGAAGAAATGCAGAAAAAGTGGTTTGTTATCTGGGTGATCGATCGATCGTCCCCCTGCCTTCTATCGATCGACCTCCCCAGAATCTGTGAAGTTGTTCCTTTTAATGCTTGTTCTTATCCCAAAACCTTATGTAGATCTTTGGTGATTATTAATTGTATATTATGGGAGTTAGAGAAGATCAGTAAGCGCTAGATAAGAATCGGATTGATTTGATTGGGATTTAATTGATTAGAATTTTGATAATTAATTTGGAAGAAATTTCGATTGCTAGATTCATGTGTTAGATTCTAATTGGTATACATGAGGATTAAGGATAGGTACAGTAGGGGAGATTTAGTATAGCACCTGGGTAGCCTTAGGGTTACAATTTGAGCATCAAGGACTGAGTTTAATATCATTATTGATTGCGCAAGGACTGAGTGTAGTACAAGCACTTAGTGGTATGTCTACTGGATAGAGATGGGAGTTCAGACCACATTTGGTTGAAAGAGGGGATGAGGTTATCCCGATTGCGTATTTGAAGTTAACGGACCTCCACGTCCTACAAAGTTAAGTAGTAGTGTATTGGAGGGGTTCCTTATTTGGATTTCTCTTTGCGAGACGCTCCGCGCATGAACCTTAACGACGTCGGGAGTGATGAGATGTTATAGGATGTGAGAATGTTGATTTTGTTGATAAGTCATATAGTGTGAATGAAACACTATAGACTATGATACATGTGATGATGGTATTCAATCCTAGTTGATAGAAGATGTGTTTATAAGAGATTTGAGACTATCGGTTTTAACCCTAATTAAAGGGAGAGTTTAATTCGTAGTAATTCAGGAGATATGACGATATGGACCAGTAGGGTATTAGTGATTTCTTACTGAATATACTATTAAGGGAAAACCTATTTGAACCTTGAGTAATGAGTGAGACTCGGGGATAATTAAATTAAAGAAGTAAAGTCATAATATTTTAATACGTAAGATTTAAGAGATATAATGCTATGTATGGGAATTATCTTAGGGTAGTGTGACTACCTTGTTGATATTATATCTATAGGTAGATTATAATGCCTATTTGATTGATTGATAATTTATGTGTATGACATACCTAGCTTAATTGCTATCGACGGGAGGTTTACGCGTGAGGGCAATCTTATCCTGATGAATCCATGGGATCTTTATTTTGTCGCTCAAGAACATATGTCTATGAAAGACTTATCGAGGAGTTGATAAGTCCGCTGACTCTGGTAACGTAGGTATGTGCGTGACCCATGGATACGAGAACTATGTTCGCCTCCAATTTATATGTTGTTGTTTGTACCGAACCTTTAGTCCCCTATTCGGCGACCAGCGATGATGGGACATGATAGCAGAGTATTAAATTGCACCGCAGCTGTGACTCGGGGTGCTGTATTATATATGTATATATATATGATGAATTAAATGAATGTATATAGTGGTTAAATCATCTTCTGTGTGATAATTGTAGATAAGGGTGAATTGAGAAAAGAATTGAAATAAGTTAATGAATATTTATTGAAGAGATTAATTCATATTAATGAGAAACGATTCATGTTAATGGGAAACGAATCATATTAATGAGAAACCTATAAGAATTATTATACGACATATGCTATGGGACACACGGGGTTATGATATGGGATAGAATCATATTATGGAAACTATTTAGGAGGAACCATTAACTAGGAGGTTAATAGGAAACGTTAAGTGTGCACTCTAAATGAGAGGTGAGAATAGCAAGTGAGAGTTGGATAATAACATGTACATAATAAATGCTTTATTGCACTTGTTAAATACTTGTTGTTTTCAAAATCATTTTCACATCGGGCTCTGACCCGTTTCCTTGCATATTTTCTTTTTTATTGTACCTTCTATATCCGGTGTCCAGCAGCAGGGATGCCAACCTTAGTTGATTATGACGAGCTATGGAGTTTTGCTTAGACGATTATCTTCTTTTGACTCATGGTGATCTCTTAGTTAGGGCCTGTCGCCCAAAGGAATTCAGTTCTCTTTTCTATCTGAGTCAAATACTCTTGTACTCGTGTCATTTTCATACATTTAATATGGTTGGGATTACTGTATTGGATTATTATTTGGTAATGTTTAGTCCAATTGCATTTAAATTCGTTTGTGTTATCTGTTCGATTATCAGTGTTGTAGAATAAATTGTGTTGTGTTATTCTTAAAATAAAAAAATGGATTTTGTTGAATTAAAATTTGGAAAGTTTTTAACACCAGCTTAATTGGGTATTGGGTGATTAGTAAATGTTTTCGACAGTTATGCTAAGAATGAGACAACTGTATATTCTGTTTTAATTTGGTATGGGAATAGCCACCCGGTATTTAATTAGGCGGGGTATTACAGGTGGTATCAGAGCATCAGGTTCTAATGTCCTTTAGGGTCTGTACGGCTTACTGTGTTTTTATCTTAGTGTTCTTTGATGTAGAGCCTATGTTTAGAATTGTTGATTTCTTTGGTAAGATTCCGTATATATTAGTGAATCTTATTTGCGTTCGGACGGGTTCGTACAAGAAGTATGGCAGGTGAGGGCCATTGGACGGATAGCGGAGATCGTACTTAGGAGGTTATGAAGTATGTTCAGTAGGATGACCATAGTCGAGGTCACCTCTATTATGGAAGATTGAGGAGAGTCATTGGTAGAAGTTATTGAAATGCGGGAATTGTGTGTGTTACCTAACGAAGGCAATATATTCAAAGGCTTGGGCATATAGTGGAGTATGGTGAATAAGAACTGAAAATTTGGGGTAAAATTTTTCTTGACTCATCGAAGCAAAGTTATAATAGTTGGAGTCAACAACCACCGCCCACGAATGAGGGTATGTTTTTTATCTAAGGAATTATGAGGCGTATATTGATTTTTGTAGCAATTAATATTGTATGGGTAAAAGGGTTAATAAACTTAGCCTATAACATTGTTATTTACGTAGACTCACCGAGTGGTCGTGGGACACCTATATTTTTACACGTCATCATGTGGGTCTGATTTTATCACGGAGTTATTTACTTTAGGCATGTCCAAACACGATGTGACTATCGACGTGGATTGACTTGTGGTATATGAGAGAGTATGTACTATTATAGCCATCATCTTGTCTTTATTAAGAGAGTAGATGAGTAGACTTTTATTTGAATGCGATAAAACCTGTAGAGAGGTTATAAACTATTGACTAAGGACATGAGGAGTTTCGATGACCAACTACTTTAGGTAGTAGTGTATCGGGGGGGTTCCTTGTTTGGATTTCGCTTGCGAGACACCCCACGCATGAAACTAATAAACGTTGGGAGTCGAAATAAGTTAGGTCTTTAAGATATGAGTTTATAACCTTTGCGATAAATCCGAGTATTATATGGGTAATCATATCCATTTTATCATGAAATTTTTACGGTAGGGTGTATGGGCGCCCTGGATGGTTGGATTGTAGTAGTTTTCAAAATTGTGAAATAGTAAGTAGTTGTGACTTCAGGATTTATTTGTTTAATACGTGAGGATCATTTTTCCCAAACTTTGTCACGAGGATGGTATAGGGAAGATTGCGTAAGTTTAAATTTGATTCAGTTGAAACTATATGGTGAGGCTTGGCGTATAACATTAATGGGGATTTTCGTTAATGTACTGTATGGGCGGTACGACATAGATTTCTTGCGATGTGAGATTTATACTCAGAGTTGACCTTACCGGTATTATTGCCTTTTCGAATTTCGGGACGAAATTCTGTTATAAGAGGGGAAGTATGTAATACCCCGTGATTTTAATGACTTTTAAGATGGGTTATATTTTAAATTAATGGATTAATTGGATTTTATTATAAATTAATTCATTTGGGTTTTATCCGAATTGTGGATATTAAAATGAATGATTCTGAATATTACTTAAAGATATTTAGGTAATATATGAATGTGATGTTATTGATATTGCGGTGAGTTATTAATTCAGTAATTTGAATTTTTAGTCGAACGCTGTATGGGACGTTTCGGGACTAACTTGTTAAATTAAAAAGGGAACTTATTTTTATATCGACCTTATATTCATTTTGACTACGCCGTTGCATCCGGAAGGGTTGAAATAGTCAGATTAGTCTATTTGGAAGTTGGTTTTGGGTCTCGGGTCATTTGGAAATGAAAAGACACCCAAAAAGGGCATTTTAGTTATTTTTATAAGGGGGATGAATAGTGATTTCAGATTTTGTCTTATTATAAGTATTTGGAGATTAGTTGAAGGTGGGTTCATTCATCTCTTCTACATAAAATTGAAAGGTCATCTTCCTAGAGAGAGTGAAAGGTTGCTAGGGAAGAGAAAAGCTTGCTTGGATAGGAGGAGAACTAAAGACCAAAGGTCACTACCACCAACCACCACCGGAAGTTGGCCGAAAAAAGGGAGAACCACCTGTGTTATACAACCCCAATGGATCAGATCTTCATTAGAAGCAAGTATTTGATCATTACAATTTAAGTTTGTATATTGTCCATGTTGGAATAGTTATAAAAAGACGAGATTTTTCCTGTTTGGAAGATAATGAAGAGTTGTTAATGGATTTCTTAAAAATGGAAGTTTATAGGAATCAAACTCATGTTCTAGATAGATAGTAATCCACGAAATAATCATAAATCTGTTGAAGAGATGAAGAGAATCAATGGTGTGTTCTTGAATATATTATGTATATAATTTTCTGGAAAAAGAGGATAAACATATGCTTTTAATTCAAACTCTTGAGGATTCTAGGATGTTTAGAGCATTAAAAATCATTCACATATGTTGCCATATCATGTAGTAAGGTTTATAAGGAATTTGGGTAGTTAATATGAAGTTTTGAATGATCAAAAATGTTAAAACCCATAGTAGAAGAAATGCAGAAAAGCGGGGTTGTTATCAGGGCGATCGATCGATCGACCCCCTGCCTTCGATCGATCGACCTCCCCATAATTTGTGAAGTTGTTCCTTTTAATGCTTGTTATTATCCCAAAACCTTTTGTAGATCTTTGGTGATTATTAATTGTATATAATGGAATTAGAGAAGATCAATAAGCCCTAGATAAGAATCGAATTGATTTGATTGGGATTTAATTGATTAGAATTATGATAATTAATTTGGAAGAAATTTTGACTGCTAGATTCATGTGTTGGATTCTAATTGGTATTCATGAGGATTAAGGATAGGTCCAGTAGGGGAGATTTAATATAGCACCTGGGTACCCTTAGGGTTACAATATGAGCATCAAGGACTGAGTTTAATATCATTATTGATTGCGCAAGGACTGAGTGTAGTACAAGCACTTAGTGGTATGTCTACTGGATAGAGATGGGAGTTCAGACCACATTTGGTTGAAAGAGGGGATGAGGTTATCCCGATTGCGTATTTGAAGTTAATGGACCTTCACGCCCTACAAAGTTAAGTAGTAGTGTATTGGAGGGATTCCTTATTTGGATTTCGCTTTGCGAGACGCTTCGCGCATGAACCTTAACGACGTCGGGAGTGAAGAGATGTTATAGGATGTGAGGATGTTGATTTTTTTGATAAGTCATATAGTTTGAATGAAACACTATAGACTACGATCCATGTGATGATGGTATTCAATCCTAGTTGATAGAAGATGTGTTTATAAGAGATTTGAGACTATCGGTTTTAACCCTAATTAAAGGGAGAGTTTAATTCGTAGTAATTCTGAAGATATGACAATATGGACCAGTAGGGTATTAGTGATTTCTTACTGAATATACTATTGAGGGAAAACCTATTTGAACCTTGAGTAATGAGTGAGACTAGGGGATAATTAAATTAAAGAAGTAAAGTCATAATATTTTAATACGTAGGATTTAAGAGATATAATGCTATGTATGGGAATCATCTTAGGGTAGTGTGATTACCTTGTTGATATTATATCTATAGGTAGATGATAATGCTTGTTTGATTGATTGATAATTTATGTGTATGACATACCTAGCTTACTTGCTATCGACGGGAGGTTTGCGCGTGAGGGCAGTCATATCCAGATGAATCCATGGGATCTTTGTTTTGTCGGTTAAGAACATAGGTCAATAAAAGACTTATCGAGGAGTTTATAAATCCGCTGGCTGTGGGAACGTAGGTATGTGCGTGACCCATGGATACGAGAACTATGTTCACCTCCAATTTATATGTTGTTGTTTGTACCAAACCTTTAGTCCCCTATTCGGCGACCAGCGATGATGGGTCATGATAGCAGAGTAATGCATTGCACCGCAGCTGTGACTCGGGGTGCCGTATTATATATGTATATATATATATATATATATGATGAATTAAATGAATGTATATAGTGGTTAAATCATCTTCTGTGTGATAATTGTAGATAAGGGTGAATTGAGAAAAGAATTTAAATAAGTTAATGAATATTTATTGAAGAGATTAATTCATATTAATGAGAAACGATTCATGTTAATGGGAAACGATTCATATTAATGAGAAACCTATAAGAATTATTATACGACGTATGGTATGGGACATACGGGGTTATGATATGGGATAGATTCATATTATGCAAACTAGTTAGGAGGAACCATTAACTAGGAGGTTAATAGGAAACGTTAAGTGTGCACTCTAGATGAGAGGTGAGAATAGCAAGTGAGGGTTGGATAGTAACATGTGCATAATAAATGCTTTATTGCACTTGTTAAATACTTGTTGTTTTCAAAATCATTTTCACATTGGGCTCTGACCCGTTTCCTTGCATATTTTCTTTTCTATTGTACCTTCTATATCAGGTGTCCAGCAGCAGGGATGACAACCTTTGTTAATTATGACGAGCTATGGAGTTTTGCTTAGACGCTTATCTTCTTTTGATTCACAGTGATCTCTTGGTTAGGGACTGTCGCCCAAAGGAATTCAGTTCTCTTTTCTATCTGAGTCAAATACTCTTGTACTCGTGTCATTTTCATACATTTAATATGGTTGGGATTACTATATTGGATTATTATTTGGTAATGTGTATTCCAATTGCATTTAAATTCTTTTGTGTTATCTGTTCGGTTATCAGTGTTGTAGAATAAATTGTGTTGTGTTATTCTTAAAATAAAAAATGGATTTTATTGAATTAAAATTTGGAAAGTTTTTAACACCAGCTTAATTGGGTATTGGGTGATTAGTAAATATTTTCGACAGTGATGCTAAGAATGAGCTAACTGTATATTATGTTTTAATTTTGTATGGGGCTGGCCACCCGGTATTTAATTAGGCAGGGTGTTACACTGTCTATGCACGTCAGTGCACTCATACATATGCAGATGCCTCTGGATATCCTTTTTCCATTGGCTGGCGACTACGATGTCCGAACTACCCGAGAACTCCCGGGGATGCGCTTTCTGAAAGGCATCCCTAACCCACTCCCATGTAGATGTAAGTTGTGCTGTACTGGCGCCACTGCCTGAATTTGGGGTGGAGCCTGCTGCACTAGCGCTAATGCGGTATTCACTACCTAAGCAACAATAGCGGCTACCTCAGTTGCGTTCATCATTCCCTGAGCCGGAGCTGCTAGCTTCTCGGCCTGGGCATTCCTGTCTCGGGGTGCGCATCTCGAAGGCATCTGAAACGAGAAGGGAGTTTATTAGTCTACAGTTATTATCAAATTTCGAATAACTTAAGACGTAAGAGTAAATACAAGAATACAACAGTCCTAAAAATAGGTCTCTATATCAAGGACGCTAAGCTAGAAGCGAAATAAGCCGTACATATCCTAAAGGACACTAGAACCTGCTGCTTTGATACCACCTGTGACACCTCGCCTAATTAAATACCGGGTGATCACTCCTTTATTAAATTAAAATCAAGGTGAACGGTTGGTTCATTCTTAGCATCACTGACACAAAATAAAATTTCCAATTTAAACACCCTATGAAAACCTAAGTGTCAAAACAATTTTAAACCTTATTACCATTATATAAAAATCCAGATATGAAAACCTATTTAATAATTAACAGATTTAGAATCCACAAAAAATTTATTGAGGATGGCAATTAACACAAAAAAGTTTAACCATTCAAATAATCCACTACCAAGTTTAAAAACTATCAATTCAATCATCCTGACAAGAATTAAATTCCAAAGAGTATCGAATACTGGAAGTAAATGAACATAAATCTCTGACAAATCCAACTGAATAGGGAAACGGGCGACACATGCCCTAATAAATCAGAACTAAAATAAGAGTAGAGTCAACAACGAGGTCGTCTAAGCAATGGCCTGCAACTCCCACATAAGTTGCAGTGCGTCCGTTTCAATGAATCAAAGCATGACGCCCCTGTGGCTGGGCACCTGTAATATATACATATATATATATACAAGAGAAAAGAAATAACAGGAAACGAGTCAGAGCTCGAGTTTAAAATAGTTTAAAAATAGTTTAGCAAGTATTTACAATGTTTACCGGCTAATGAAACAACCATGTTAGTATGTGACACTCTCTTGAGAAATTCTCACCTCTCATCTAGTGTGCATGCGTACCGTGCTATTAATCTCAAAATTTTATTTTAACTTTACTTTCCCATAAGGTTTCATTCCGATAAATACTATGGCTAAGATAATTAATTTATGAAAATTAAGCTCTCTCATATATCTTATGTTATATAAAATAACCCAGTGATATCACAAAATTCTCAAACACTTACAATAAAGTTGGAATATTTATTCATTACTTAACTACTTTTATGCACAATAGAAAGTTCCCATACTTAAGTATATATATTTAAATTAGTCACTCATATAATATATATACTATCGGCACCCCACATAAAATCTATGGTGCTGGCATACTCTGCTATCAAGTCCCTGTATCACTCGTACTAAGGAAAATACTAGTTCGGAATCACTCTCGAACTGTATTAACACAAAACACATACAATTGGAGGTGAAGTATAGTTCCAAGACACTAAGAGGTCAGCACATACCCTCACGTCTCTTAGGACCATCTGACTATCACTCAAATAGCCTGTATCAAGGATACTATCTTCTAGTGTACAAGTCGTTATCCCCTGTAAAGGCCCAATCGAGATAAATCTGTCCCGACGAACTCCCGTGATAGCAAGTAGCTCGGGTATGATTTTACACAGATATATAATATATGCACAATCATATATATATATATATAAATATTCATATTTCTAAAGTAGGTGCGCCCACGACCCGTAATTATAATTATCCGTTCTTAGCACATTTTACTCGATTATCTCGCATAACGGACTCGTCACTTTTATTCTCATATATAAGTTACTCCATACTTACTTATCATCTCTCTAAGTATTCTATCTCCCTAAGTATAATTTCAGTAGGCACTCTCACTTATATTCTAGTCTAATTTACTCACGAGTCTCGATCTTTTATTCGACGTACGCATGATTTCGTATGTGTGAATAACTCCCCGTTAACCCATAATTCCATACTACATTAAATTTTCACTCAACAGAGTCCACCTAGACCCTACTGGTCTTCTCTATATCCCATTATGATCTAAAATTAATAATCAAGGGTTCCTACGCATTTTGACCGGATTAAACAAAGAAGAAAAATTATGCAGTTTTCTAGGAGGGATCGATCAATCGAGGAATGGGGTTGATGGATCGATCGATCGATGTTCTTGATCGATCGATTGATCAAGCAATTATGACGAAACTTGCCATTGTCTAATTACGGGTTTACCTCTCCAACCTCAACCAAATCTCCATTAACGATCCCCAAACTCTCAAACAACATTACTACAAGTACTATATACCTAACTACATGATTTTCTATGTAAAATATGTCCGATTTCATCAAGTATAACGATTTAATGGAGTAAAATTGACCTAAACTTCAAGAACCCTAATTTTCCTTTAATTTCCATTCTTCCAATTCTTTTCCAGATTACTTGCTTCTAAATCCATACAAATTCTTGGCTTAT
Source organism: Sambucus nigra (assembly GCA_949130495.1). NCBI lineage: Eukaryota > Viridiplantae > Streptophyta > Magnoliopsida > Dipsacales > Adoxaceae > Sambucus > Sambucus nigra. The sequence continues at coordinate 171,679,588 of OX422219.1, forward strand.
CCTCTACATGTGATTTAGTTGTCCAGAATATGTCTACTTCCTCTACAACATTTGTTTTAAGTCTCCAAAATATTAATTTCTTCCATGAAACATGTTCTGAACAACTCTAGACTAACATGATTTAAACATTAACTAAAATAAAGCAAGATAGATACTTGCCTGGAATTTGAGTTTCTGATTTGTGGACGAAATAGGTATGGTTGCGTCCCTTGTCACACGATCTACGTTTTGGTGGTGGTGGCGGTGCGAACGGGTGAGTCTTTGGCCTTGAGTTGCTTGGAAAGTTCTCCAGCTTCTTCTCTAATGGGCGTTCTTTGATTTTGTGTTTGTTAACCCTAGAAGACAACTCCTAAAGGCTGATATATCCTTAGAAAATTCGTGGGTTTAATTGCCAAAATACAAAAATGTCTATAATGCCCTCCCGGGATGCCAATTAGGCTTAAAAATGTCCTGGGACCCAAACTAAATTCCCGGGTACATTATTTTGACTATCTCGGCCCTTTGGAACACGTTGACGCACTCGAAATGACCATATGGGCGACTTGTAATTTATTCAATTTTAATAATAATAATTTTATCCCGACACGACACAGGCGCGTCCCGATTTAATTTCCACAATTATCAAATTATACACTCATGATAATTTTAATAAATTCGATTATGCATATCACTTTACCCATTAAGTAATATTCAGCAAATTCTCAATAATTACTAACTCTCATCACTCTAGTAAATATTTAACATAATTTTTGAATTAATATTAAATTAATGTCTCAGTTTAAATTTAGTAAACCCCCAAATTTAAAAGTCATAAAAATACGGGGTATTACAATTTTCCATATAAAAATTAATATATCCTATGTGTGAATCAATTGAACCTCAAATCTAAAGAAATGGTACACATGATTTTAGTAATTGACAATGGTGTTATTGGCCTAGGTTTAAGTAATCCCCCAAACCCAAGAATGGTGATGCACACTTTCAAATCATATTTTTTCATTGTTTTGTTAATCTAATAAAACATTTTCGTTTTACCTTTCAATATTACATTCGTGTTTACTTTGACCATGACTTTATAGATCAATGACTAGTTCACCCCTCTCATACATCTAGTTATAGATTTAAAATTGGGTCATTCGACAAAAAGTTCCCGACATTTTTTTTAAATAACATTTAATCAAAACTTTTTTATTTTATTACAAAAAGTCGCTCACCATATAAAATATTCGCAAATGCTATTTTTCTCTTAGCCTAAATCTTAAAAAAAATTATCCAAAATATAAACAAATGACCTTTTGAAACATACAAAAATAAAGAGGACTAAGTGCAAAATGTTTCAACTCTTAAGGACGACATATTAATTGTCCCTTTAAAATCTCAACTGAATAGTTTTATTGTGCAATTAAAAAAGAGTGGTGCTATGGGTACCAAATAACTCCCCTAAATAGTATTGATGAGTTGTGCCCGACCCATACTATAAGATATAACACTTAAAGCTATTTGGGAAATAATTTTGGAAAGTTGTTTGGAACACGTAGCATTTTTCATTAAAAAAACACTACTCTTGCATTTTAAATATATCCTTTCGAAAATTTGTAGTACAACGGGCTGGGTCACTTTTTTATTATTTCGATAAGGGATCCGGTTAAAAAGGTGAACATATCCCCCAAACAGTTAAAATTATCCTTAATCTGTATGTTTGTATAATGTTATGAAATGTGTATGTTGGTAATAGTAATATGTCAACTATCCGCGGCGAAGTCAATATTTTCAGGATGAAACAATGGTATGTTTGGGTGGCGAGATATTAGCCTTTTCTTTCAATGGGTATGGGTGATGATAAAACACAAGAAGCTGGCGACGGAACTGTATTCGTAGCAAATGTTTGTTAACTCTATAACATAGTGTTAGGCGCCATCAAGAACGTCAGATAAGTAAAAGCAAAACCTGGAGGAATTAATTCTCATTGGAGAACCCGAAGTGGAATGGTGGTCACTACCAATTTAATGGAGCTTTGGACATATGTTTGTTCAAAAGTGAGTAGAAAAAGGGAGAATTGGAATGGGGAAAAGAAAAGGGAATAATTTGATTGATACTGAATCAAGAAACGACAACAAAGAACCATCCATTTCCAATCCACTATTGCCAAGGTAATTTGTCTATCGTTTTCACATCTTTCATATATTGTTAATTTGTGCCTGTGGGTTGTAATGAAGCCTGGCTTTCGAGCGTGGGTAGGGGTGGCAATTCGGGTCAACGGGTCGTGTTTCGGTCCGACACGACACGACAAGGTTTTTTCGGACAAGAACACCACACGACACGAATTCGTGTTTTTTTAGTTGACACGAACACGATCCGAATAAAAAATAACACGGCACGACACGACCACTATAATTTCTTAAATTTCAGGCCTAAAAAATACGATAACACGACATGACACGACTCATAATTAAGACACGAACACGAAACGACACGACTTCGTGTCAAAAAAACATGACAGGAATACGACACGAACACGAAACATCGTGTCAATTTCGGGTCAATTTTGTGTCGTTTCGTGTCGATTCTAAAATTGTCACCCCTAAGTGTGGGTGTGTGTGACAGACCCTCTAATTTCTTTAGCTTTGCATCATTTCCTTTTTTCCCCATATCCTCGGCCAGGAAAAGATGGTTGGCGTTAGACACTTTTTTTTTTATCAATTAGTCCCGTTTATTAAGTATGTAGTTCAATATATTCTATCATTTTTTTTGCTCCAACAGGTTCCATGAAAAAAGATTTTTGGTTCAATAGGTCTTATTTGTAAACGTATAGCGAATACTCACTATATAGGACATATTAGGAAAAAAAATGTTATGATAGGACCTATTAAGAAATGTCTTGTGTAAATAGGACCTATTTGTCAATCTCTCGGCGTTTGTTAAATAATATGAATTTTGATGATGATGTCCACAAATCTTTTATGTTTATTAGGTTTTATATTTAGTGAGATATCTCATCGAGTTTTATAAATAGATTGATCCTTATATGAGTTTGTACACCATATGTTGATCTCCATGTAAGTTTGTACACATATTTTGAGAAATACAATATTATCTCTCTCTAAATTTTCTCTATAATTTGTTTATAGATTTTTACGGTCTAGTCATTTGACTAATAATTTTGGATAAAAAAAAAGGTCAAACAAATTTTAAACGATTAGGTCCAAATTTAAATACCCCCAATCTAAAAAATGCATAAACCTAATCGGCTATTGGAGGCTTCTCTGCAACTAACTACTATTCTCCGAAATCGAAAATAACATCAATCTTGCTGCTTTCTTCATCTATCCAATAATTGATTACAACGTTCTTAATCAATTCTACATGTATTACTTGGCTCTATCATTTGTAAGTTTATCTTTATCAATAGTTGTTTTTTTCTATTTTCGATTGATTACAATAAATCAATGTACGTTGTTTTGATTCAATGAACTCATTGTAATTCTGTAATTCATGTGATTGAATAACTTTTTATATGTTTTGATTTTGTATTTTGTATGTATTCATGTTTTGATTATATCATATATAAGTTTATATTTATCAATAATTGTTTTATATCTCGATCATTTACAATAGTTTAATGTATGTATTTCATTTCAAGTGAATGACATCATTGTAATTGTTAGTTGTATGTGCTGAATGAATTTCAATATTCTCTCCATGATTTGATTTTTTTATATATATTTATGTAAAATGTTGTGTTTTGATGCATAAACAGATAAAATCAAAACACAATGCTAATATACTGGACATGTTTTAAGACTAATTTATGTGTGACATATTTTTATACGGCATTGAAACCGCATGCCTACGTGGTTGTTGAAATTATTTAGTTCCCTTATGGACGTTGTTCCGCGCCAGCAGAATTACACAATCTTGAAACACCACGTAAACTTGTTATTTCAATGCTATCTGAAAATTCGGTTACGTGTAGAATTATTGATCTTTAAGACTAATTCTAAGTCTACTTGATTCTGAGTTGACATTGAATCACTTATGGATATGGGCCGTGCCAGCAGAACTAAATAATTTTACATGCCATGTAAACATGTGTTTTCAATCGGGTATTGAAATGCGGTTACATGTAGAATTATTGATGTTTCATACTAATTTAAAGAGTACTTGATTTTGAGTTGACATTGAATCACTTATTGATTTGGGTCCGCGCCCCGCGGATCTAACCAATTCGACATTAGTTTGTAAAGTACACACAGTGTTTATAAAGTAGACGTGAATGTTTTTTTGAATAAAGGTCCATGTACTTTATAGCTTCACGTTTACTTTATAAACAATGCCTGTAATTTACTCTTAATTATATATAAACATTTTTATATTTCATGTATTAAATTACTACTATTGTTCAACTATTACACATTTTTTTATAAATTTTGACCTCGAAGTAAATGGTTTTTGTCTCTCGTTTACTACAGGACTCTAATACCCCGTAATTTTAATGACTTTTATTGAGAGCTAAACTAAAAGTAACTGAGAAATCAATGGGGATTAATTGGAATTTATTTGCTTAAATAATTAGAATTAATCGGGATTGAATATTGCTAAAGAATTAAGTAATACAAGCATAATGTTGAATATTACTAGTGCCTAATAGTAATATATGATTTTGATGATGTTACAGATTGTCGGTTGTGCATAATACGACAATTATGGATATTATGTTGGGACGCGATTATGGGATATGTCAGGAATAATATTAATAAATAAAAAGTGAATTATTTTTATGACATCCAAATGGTTGTTTTGACTGAACCATAGTGTCCGAAATGGCCTAAATAGTCAAAAAGGTATACTCGGGGGTTTGATTTAGGGCTCGGGATATTTTGGAACCGAATAGACACCCCGAAGGGGTATTTTTGTCATTTTGCATGGAAGGTGAATAGTAACTCCAAAAATTGTGTTTCATTATATAAGTTTAGGAGGTTGTTTATCAAATGTTCATTCACCCAAATAAAAGGAAAGGTTATTGAGGAGAGTGAGAGTTTTCTCTGGAAAGTGAAGAGTTTTCTAGGAAGTTCAAAGGACAAACCACCTTGTGCCACAATCATCCACCACCGGAAGTTCACCGGATAGGGGGAGGGATCATCCTACATTATCATCACCAAAGGATAAGACCTACACTTTAAGGCAAGTGGAATTCTTGCTCTAATTGGTGCTTATATTATCCATGTTATATTAGCATTTATAAACACCCATGAAACTTATGTAATTGATTGAAAATTGATTGATAATCAAATGGAATGGATGGAATTGATAGGTATTGCATGTAGATGAGATATACACATGTGGAAGAAATAGAAATGATGGTTTGTAGATTTAAATCAAGAACAAATTTCTGGATTCATTTTGAATGCTAATGAAGAATTTAGAATTGGTGATATTTAGACAGTTTAAATGGTTTTAAGTGAATCTTTGAAATGAGAATTATGTAGGATTAATTTGTTGTTGAACATATATTTTAATCCACGAAATTGGAATTATTTGGTGAAGAAATTCCGAGTTTATATGTTGTTCTTAGAGAAAATGATTAAATATGAATTTTTGGATTCTAAGAGAATTGACATGTTTTAATCCAACCTTCTTGATGATTTTAGGTTGTTTGATTATTAGAGATCAATTATATATCACGTTAAAATATTTGGGTTGAATAATGAGGAGATTGGGATCGATTGATATTGGTTTTTATGTTGAGAAAGTATGAAACTCGTAGGAATTATCATGAAAAAATCTGGGCTAAAAACTGATCGATCGACTCAAGAGTGTCGATCGATCGATCGACCCAAGACCATCGATCGATTGACTCCCCCTTGAAATGTGAAATGTTTTCCTTTTGAGTCTTAATTGAATCCCAACTGTTAGAAATCTTTAATGATTATTAATTAAACATATATGAAACTTAGTAACGGGCAGTAGGATATACTTAAGACCCGAGAAGTGAGATTATGGATGGGATTGAATAGGGGGGAATTAAAAATCGTTAATTGAATAAATTTCAGTGAATATTATATCTGAATAATTTTGGTACATTAACAAGGAGCAAGGGGCTTGGATTAATGTTGGAAAATTATATTAAGGTGAGAATGACATTATGTGAGTGATGACTATATAATAATAATACGATAAAGAAAATAATCGTAATTAACAAGTACGGGTAGTATTGATAAATACAACGGGTACTTGGGATATGATAATATACGATAAAGAGAATAAATCGTAATTAACAAGCATGGGTTGTATTGAGAAATACAACAGGTACTTGAGGTTAGGATGAATTCCTAATATGATATATAGGTCGAGTGTGTGCCTAATTCTATATAGGTTGAATGTATGCCTATTGATTAATGATTTATGTGCATGAAATACCTAGCTTACTTGCTATCGACGGGAGTTTTACGCATGAGGGAAGTCATATTCTGATGAATCTATGGGATTCTTGACTTGTCACTCGAGAATATAGGAATTAGGTCGATTACCATTAGTGAAAACAATGGTATAAAACGGTCATTTGGGTGTGTAGGTATGTGCGTAGCCCAAAGGCTTAAGACTATGTTCATCTCCATTATTTTCGTTTTAATATTTGTGGTTTGGGGGATCTTTACCAAATCTATAATCTCCTATACAGTGACGAGATGTATTGGGACATGATAGCAGAGTAATGCAGCACCGCAACTGTGTCTCGGGATGCAGTATAGTATAGTATATATATATACTAGCGGAATGCCCGTGCCTGAAGGCACAACAAAAATTTCCAAAGTAGGTAATCGAAAAACTTTAAAAAAAATTAAAGTACATAATTGAAAACGAAAAAAATTTAATTCCCCAATAAAACGAAGTGAAATTTTTTTTAAGTTAAAATTACTTTAGACACAAAGTAAAAAATTACTCACGAAATAGGTATACCTTGGCTTGATTATCAGGAAACTCCTTTGGACACCCAAAATCTCAACCCAAAACCCATTGTGAAACATGGTTATAAATTAAGGAGAGATGGGCATACCTTGTTTTGAACCAAGATTTGTAATTTAAAAACAGATGATTAGTATTTCCAGAGCAACAGAAATCATAGAAATAAACTTAAAAAATAAAACAGGGCAAAAAGATGTACCACGACAAATATTATACCGAATTTAGAAAATCCTGTCAGATTTGTAAGAAAAAAATAATAAAAATACCAAAGAATAATAAACATCTTGAAATATCCAATATCAGAACCCAAAACCATAAATTCAGTTTGATCTAAAGTCCTTATTTTTAAAACACAACAATAATACTAATTTCCTCATAATAATGGTAAACTATTATATAGTCCATCATATAGTCTCAATTGGAATTTGTAAGAATATATAATGGTCCAGGGGACTTGAAAAACTTTAACCACTCTAATAGAAAACTTAAAATAACATAATTGGACGAATGTTTGGCAAGCCATGTAGATTCTCGTAAATTATTTGTGCCTCAAGATATGTATAATGTTGCTCTCCGTGCACAGGGATAGATAATTTATAGGACTCGTCAACACCATACTATAACTTGCATATTGTCACTAAGAAGCTGCAATAACAGCTTCTTAGTTCCGCAAAAGGAAGTGTATAAAATCAAAAATATCGGTTCCTTAAAGAGAGGTCACAATCGTTCTCCATCTACCTGTTTGAACACAAAAGCCTATAAAATCAAAAGTAAATATCATCATTGAGAGACAGCAAACCAAATGCATCAACTCTACATAACCAGAGAGAGACGGAAGGCCAAATGCATGAAATGAGAGTGTTGTAAAGCTATAATACTAAAAAATCCAAAGTATTGAATCGTATAATTTAAGTAAAAAAAAATACATTTTACAATAGAAACACGGTAAACAATTTAGAAAATTTGGACACAATTCCCTTCGTTTATAGTATGTCCAAATTATAATCCAGATCAATTGATCTACTAAAACCAAATAGAAAATTCAGACAAATCAACATATAATAGACGACATACTAATAGTGTACAATTGTAAAGTGTAAATATCTTCATATAATGTTTGGTTATTAAGTGTATAATTGGAGAATTTCAATTAAATAACCACAAAATATAAATTACATAAAGCAATGCACTAATTTCTAGTGCAACTATGGATTTGGTACAAAAAAACTTGTTTTTCAATTGTTCAAGAAACCGATACAACTCTCTACAATCAAGATCATCCCACATTTTCTACAATTGTCCATGTATTCAATATCATATATGTCAACATATCCTTCTCTATCTACTTTTCTCCAATCAACTCCGTCAATTTCATCCGACGCAACACCTAGTAGGGGTATATATAAACACAAAAGGTTAGTTCAAATGCCCCATCATTCTCTAATCCAACTAATAAAAAAACAAAGCTATCATATCTTTAACTTTCATTAATTGATGCAGTATTATAAAATAGAGCATCTGTATTAGGCACTCCAAAATATTTAAATAAATTATTTGGCATGATAAAAGGGATGAAGTTTGATAGAGAATGAAATGTCGGCACAACTTTTGTTAAAAATATGCAACATCAGCACATCAAATATGCAACAGCAACAACATTACTTAAAATATGCAACAACACAACAATGATAGAGAAAATTTTAAAACTGTTGATACAAATTATTGATATCTAAGATTGAGTGAAGTATTGATATGCAACATCAGCGTTACTATTGATATGCAACAACATATAAGTCTTGATATGCAACAACAACATTGAGTGAAGTATTGATATGCAACAAAAACAACAAATATGGAACAACAATAACATTACTATTTTTTATTCATTCCATTGAAGTAATGATATTTAAGATTGAACACTACAACAAACGAATCAGTGCATCTTTTAACTAACTGAATATCATAACAGTTCAAGCCAGTGTTCATCTTCTTTATCAGCATATGTTGGTTCAAAATCTTTCTGCACTGGCTTTTAACAATGCAACAGTTCCTCCCTCGGCTCAGGCAACTTTCCAATACATATTTTCCGTCAACAAATTTTTGCAGCCTGGAACATTTGATCTGGTGGGAACCATTGTTTATGAGATAGAACAACATCCATACCAAAGTACATTCTATAATGGTACTACTGAAGTTACTGAGGCTGGTGGCCTCGTCAGCGTTGAGTCTGTTATCCTGATTTCCCTTGGAGTTTCTCTTATTGTCATTGTGGTATTGTGGATGCGTAGTCACTTACAAAACCTTTCCAAGAAAACTAAGAGGGAACCGAAGGTGGAAGTTGGAACTGGGACCACTGATGCCTCGATGGATGAATGGTTGAAGGGAACTGCATATACTCAATCAATCTCCAGCAAATCAAAGAAAAAGAAGTAGATGAGTATGCTCATCCAGTTTAGCTGCATGAACTGTTACAATGAGGCATAGGTTCTTGTAACTCGGGGTAGGCATTTGGAAGTCAAAGGTGAATTAGTTTTTTTGGGAAAAAAAGAGACCTGATGAGATTTGTCTTACTGCTATAGCATGAGGAAAACACTTTTATGTTCCATCGTATTGGAGGTTCTGAAAGTTGAGTCTTTTTAAAAAACTAATGGATATTTATGTTAGATGAAAAAGAAAAAAAAAATTCTCCAATTTTCTTTTGTGAAAATATGCAAGAACTAACAAATATGACCATTGTTAGTACCAATAGACCATTGTTCTAAGGAAAGGTATATTGATATCCAGCGTCACATAAAGCAGATTTAACATGGAGTAACCAAAACACATTCCTTCTATTTAACAATTAGTTCATTTAAGAATAGTTTTAATATAAATAATAGTATTGATATCCAGCATCACCTGAAGCACATTCAATATGGAGTAATCAAAAAGCTTCAAAACACGGGCCTCAAAGCTTCATAATACGAAGGAATACCAAAAGTTGAATGGTATTAATATAAATAAAACTTAGTAACATAAGAAAAGAAATGAGAGAAACCTTCACCTTGAGAAATAAATAAATAATGGTAGGGAGTCCTTTCATGAATATTGGCAGGGAGTCCTTTCATGAAACCCAACCTGAAAAGTGTGAACATAAACAATTATTTGAAAGGGAAATAAATAAATAATGGTAAATTTTTTTCTTCATTAAATATTTTCTCTGCCGGTTGAGTTGATCACAACTTTATTTTTTGATCTTTTTCCCTTTTTCCAAAATACATAGACCTTTGAAGTGATAAAAAGTTAAAAGATTAATATATCGCCACCATCACAATTCTAGTTCTGATGTTCTGTAACACTGAAAATACATACAACCATAGAAATAGATTTAATTTCACCAATAGAAATAAGAATAGTTACCATGAACCACGACCTTGGTGGTTACTATATAGGTCACCAAAAAATAAATGTAAAAAAAAACAGGAGGCCCTGATTAAGAACAAAAATGAACCGCTGATATTGAACTCAAAGACAGAGCAATTCAACTTATTTTATAAAAATAGGAGCAAACCCCAAACATACCTTTTATCTATACAAAGCACTGAATGTTTCACAACAATGGAGGCCCTAATTAAGAACAAAAATCTAAAACCCAATAACATTAAAAACACCAATCTCAAACCCAAATAATTTTACTCAAATATTAATGAAAACTAAATGAATTGAAAGAGAATACCTTTAGTAGAGTCAAATAGACCTGAAAGTTGAAAACTTTTACTTTAAAAGCCTCAAATCTGGGAGCAAAAGTAATTAAAATCAAATTTATTACTTAGAAATTGAATAAAGTGGAAAAGATATAGGGTGGCTAACCATGGGGATTGATGGTTATACTTTTTTTTATGTTGAGATACATAAATGGAATGATATACACAAAGACCTCGAGAACTAAGAAATTACAAACTTACCAGGTGATGAGAACGGGCGGATGAGCAATCAGATATGATGTCGATCATCAGATTTGATGTCATGAGAAGATCTGATGCAAGAAAAAATTGATTTTCCCACATCACGAAGTCGAAAAATCAGATCTGATGCATGAAAAACTCGATTAGATCTGCTTGCTTCATCATTCAACTTGAGGAGTGGGTTTGGGAATAGACGATGTAGGTTAGGGAGAAAAATGGGAGTACATATGTTTGTTTGGATCTTGGACACGCAAGTGAGATTGTGTCCAGAGATAAGTGTGGGTTTTGAATTAAAGTTGTTTTGGGATGACGTGGGATGATTTAGGAGGATGTTTTGGTAGGATCGTAGGAAAGTTGGTGTAGCAAAGCACCAAAGTACTTTTCTTTGTTGTGTTACCAAAACACCCTCTCCATCTCAATCAAAAGTGAAAATCTAATAAGTAAATGAGCGGGAAAGTAAGTTTAAGTGGGGTAAAATTATAAATACAATATAGAGTATATAATGAGGTGTGGTGATTTGCAATGCTTATGGTGTGAATTGTGATATCACCCTCCATTTTTTGCCTTGGTGTCGAAATCCTCACCTCTACTTGTGTTATCAGCTTATGGAATAGTAAAAATCTTTTACTCCTAATTATATAGATATATATCACTACACCAAATCTGTCGAATTATCATGGTCATTGACCTTGATAAGTTGGATTTGTCAAGGTCAATTACCGTGACAATTATGGGGGCGACAACTTTTGTTGTCAAGGACTTGTCATGGTCATTGATCGTGACAAGTTCGTTAGACTTGTCACGATCATGTCACGGTCCTTGACCTTGACAATTTTTGTCACGGTTAAGGACTGTGACAAACTCATGACATTTAATAAAAAAAAATCATGGTCAATGACCATGATAATTCTGGACAGAATTGAAAAAAAATCTACTGGGCAGTATGGCCACTTCCACTGCCCAGCAGTATATTTGTACATGTTATAGAAACTTTGTACATGTTCAAACATCATATATCCAAATAAAGTAGAGATAATGCAAATATATATTCAAAATAATATGCATCACGATATAATTCAAATGTAACAACTTAAAACAATTCAGTTCAAATAATGTCACTACATGTCTGGGGTAAGGTTATATCTTAGAAGGTGAGTATGCCACACGATATAGAGATTTACACCCCCAACAATATACATCGTGTCGCATTGTTCGTGCAACCACAAGGGGGAGTTATCCTTCCCGGGTATCACATGCGTGACGAGCACCTTGTACTCGATTTCTTGAAGTAAACGTCTATGAACTGGCATACCCCGGATGGTATTCGGGTCCCTCAACCCCCGCCCTATTCGCTGGCCATCAAATATGTACAGTAAAAATATGCTAGGTCAACCAAGTGTCGATATTGATCGATTGAAGGGAGCCAATTAGGGTAGTGGATCATCAAAGTCCGCACGTGTCGGCGATGAAGCAGCGAGGTCCACATCCTCGTCATCCTGCACCATGTTCTCCTGCACCTCCTCCTCCACCACCTTTTCCTTTGTTTTCTCCTTACAGTTTCTGCCCAATGAACGCTTCATGAATGAGAACATATCTTGGACCATCGCCTCCAAACGGAACAACTTCGCTTCATGCGAGTCCACCATTCTTTCCAACTCGGTGTCGCTCGTCTAAAATACGATGATCCTAGATTTGTCTACCCACGATCTCACCCCTTATCCTCCCCTTATGATCAACGCCAAGTACTTGTCTGAGTGTGTCTGCGGATAAGGATGCCTTATCAGCATCAGACTGCGACTCATGCACTTCCTTAAGATTTGCCTGAAACGACAAAAAGCACATGATTAGTAAAATAAGTAAATAAAAAAATTGTAATGTAATTAATGAAAAATAAACTGTCGGATTACTTACAATCGTGGCCGCGACGCTAGGGGGCACCTCCTTATCCTTCCTCTTATTCGTCCGAATACCCACATAAGTATCGAGCCTATGTGTCCTACCCCCAGGGCAACTCCCTGTCCCCTGGAATAAAATAAAGTAAAATTAGTATCGGCCCCGCAAAGTAAAATAATGCAGAATAATATATTTTTGTAGTTATAGAAAAATTAAATCTTACCATCATCCTATGCTCCACCTCAGCGTAAGATGTCCGACCGGAGTAGTGCACGTTCGTCTTTTTTGCCCGATTTTTCCTCCCCAATTGGCGAGATGCCAATTGTCGCTCCCCGATCTCATTGTCAATGAACTTTTGCCATTGTACCAATGAGATTGGCTCCTTCGGTGGGACAGATTCACGCATTTGGATAACGGACTCTCAGGTCTTCCCAAAGTACCGGGTCCGTATAATTTTCTTCCACGTCTAGTGTTGCTCCCTCAACTGCTCCAAGATACAATTGCATAGTTTTGGATCCAAGCTCAATTGTTCCTGTCCAATAAATACAATGTTAGTTGCGAATAAATATAAATATAAATATAAATATAAATATAAAATGAAATCGAAATTGTAATTGAAATTGAAATTGAAATATTCATATAAATATAAATATAAATTCATTACTTGTAGTGCCACTCAAATAGCTAACTTGAGCTCATTTGGCACCTCCCTTCAACTAGTGTACCTTGGGCCGATGATCGTCTTTACTAGCTCGAGGGATCTCGCTAATAGCCCCGTCTTGTTATCGATGGACATCCCCAATTTGCCATATTTGGGTAGCCTAGGGGCCGAGGATCCCTCTTCGCCTCCGCTACCACCGAACCCAAATGACATCATCATAATCAACATCATCATCCTCGCCTTGAAGGATACATTTGCTGTAAAAAAATATTGTTATTAGTACAAATCAAAATGAATTAGAAGAAGACATGCAAATATGCACAATTACTACAAATCCAAATGAATTTTTACTGTTTAACACCTGAATTCCGAATTCCAAAACAACAACATCTAGCTCATAATATGTACAATTACTAAAAATCTGAAACATCCCCACCCCCACCCCTACTGCCCACACACACGCACACTACACAAGAGTGAAAATGATAAAGTGCAAATCAATTAAAAGCATTAAAAATGGATTCATAAAGTACAAATTGGAGTATTTATTTCAAATTGAAAAATTATTTCGAATTCGGGTTATCATAAAAAATGGATTGATATTCTAGGAGCAGCCAAGTCATCTACACTACTATTTAGACGCTTTGGCACGTATAGGACAATTGACCACGGCTCGTTGTTGATATACTCTGAGTAAAACACTTGGTTAACCTTCTGAAATGCACAAACAAACGGATCATCGCTCACGTGGTCGTTATTCTTCAACTTGGATAAGTCAACCATGATCAAATTGGTGACAGGATCAACTTTACAAGCATTTTTATCCTCGACTCTTACCCAGTAACAGTAAAATACAACCTCTTTGAATCTTATATAATCTAATTCAAATATATTTCAAATTACACCATATTAAGTCATTTCAGCTTCAACGAGATTTTTATCTTTTGCGCTCGATTTATAAAGGTAGGAAGCGTAGATTTATAGTCGATTTATAAACGTATATTCATGGATTAGTATAGTATGCTTCATTTAATTATGTCTTATTTTAAATTTCAAATTCAAATTCAATTTATAATAGAAATTTATATTTCCTCCATCTCCTCTAAAGGGTGAGTGGCCTTATCCCATTCAAGACCACATTTTTTTTGTAATATACTTAACAGCTCATGGACATTTTTACAATTTGAAAAAAAATCGGCAGCATATCTCCGTAGTTCTCCAGTACACGACGTAGATTGACAAGTGTGAGTGTTATTTCAATTGATCAATTGAAATAATAGTCACACTTATCAATCTAGTATGTACCTAGAGAACATTAAGATACGACTGCAGAACTTCCTCCAAAAGTAACAACTTTAAGCCACTAAAAATATTATTATACAGAAATAATGCAGTCCCAAACTGTCCAAATGGGATAATTTAAGAGAACTCATTACAGGGGTAATGACTCTCGAACGAGTCTAAGGGCTATTGAATGCAAACGCATAAGAACTAGAACGCTAGTATCTATGCGCACTATATGTAATTTCAAGTATGTTTCATTTAATTATCATACTATATATATATATATATTGCTCATTATACAAAGTAATTTTCAAAAAAAGTTGAAAAATTCCACCCCCATATGGACAATAATCCAGTGGTCATGCCACTTTTAAAATTAACCAACCCAACATCGATCCACTATAATTCAACCGCAATGGCAACAAAAAATGTGTATCTCGTACTCCTTCTAATTCATCTACTCAATTAATTCTTTTCATCAATTAAACTAACAATTAAAGTATACAATTATTAATTTCCTAATTTACAATGAGGGGCAATCCTACTTGCATATGAAAGGGGCACCAATTATTAATTTACAAAAAAAAAATTAACAACCAATCAATATTAAATCAATTAATTCTTTTACAAGGGGCATTACAATATCAGGGGCAATATCTAATAAACCAATAAAAATTTAATTAAAAAAACAGACACACGCACATATACACATACACGCACATATAAACACCCTGCCCCCCCCCCCTTCCCTAACCCCTCCTCCCCCCCCCCCCCCCCCCAGCTTCCCCTGCCCACCACGCGCACACACACACACACATATATACACATGCACATATACACACACACGCATATATACACACAAACACACACACACACACACACACACACACACACACACGTGCACATACCCCCTCCCTTCCCCCCAGCCCTACTGCCTCCCCCATGTAATACCCCGTATTTTCATGGCTTTTTAAATTTAAGGATTTATTAAATTTAATTGAGATAAATTAATTTAATTTTAATCCGAAATGTTGTTCTAAATATTTACTAGCGTGACAAGAGTTAGTAATTATTGGGAATATATTATTTGTTGCATATTACTGGATGAGTATAGTAATATATGAGATTTATTTTTATAATATTGTCACGTGTGAATAAAATGACAATTGTGGAAATTTAAATCGGGACGCGCCTGTGTCGTGTCGAGACTAAATGTGGATTAATAAAAGTGAATATTTTATAAGTTGTCCGTATGGTCGTTTTGAGTGCGCCAACGCATCCGGAAGGGTCGAGATAGTTAGAAAAGTATACCCGGGGGTTTGATTTTGGTCTCAGGGCGTTTTTAGGCCTAATTAGTACCCCGGGAGGGCATTTTAGTCATTTTGTATTTTTGGGTAATTAAAGCCACGAAAATTAAAGGGGTTATATCAGATGTTTAGGTTATCTCCTAGGGTTAGATAACTCAAAACAATAGAACGGCCATTGGAGAGGAGATGAGAGAGCTCTCAAGGCATTCCAAGGATCAAAACTCATCCGTTTACACCGCCGCCACCGCCAACGCGTAGATCGCGAGACAGGGAACGCAACCACACCAAATTCAACACCAAACTAGATTTCTGAAAATCCCAGGCAAGTGTTTATCTTGCTTATTTCGTTGATGTATCTTTCATATTGGTTTAGGAATGATTATGATGAATTGTATGGAAGAAAAACCCAATTTGAGATAGGAAATTGCATGTAGTGATGACTTAAATGATATTCTGGAAACCTTTTGTGATGTAGAGGATTAAACCACGAAATTTTGATGTTGTATAAGAAGGAAACCTTAGAGCCAATCAGAATAAAGGAGAAAAATCGCGCTTCAGGAACCCCGAACCGGTTCGCATGTTCCTCGAACCGGTTCGCCCCCCAAACCGGTTCGCCCTTGGGTTCGCGAATGTTTGCTGGTCTGGGGTGCTTTTTTTTCCATTCAACACTTAGAATTTTTTTCTTGTTTTCTTTCCTTTCTTCCTTGGATTTTTCTTCAACTTTAACGGGTCATAACTCATCAACCGTAGCTCGAATTTGGGTGCCGTTTCTTCCAGTGTTCTCGTTGTTCCGAGCTCTTCAACTTTCCAGTTGACTCCTCCTTTGGGATCTGGCTGAAGAATTACCAAAATGCCCTTGAACTTTCCTTCTTAGCTTTTCTTTCATTGTCTCGCTATCTCTTTTGCGCTACTTGCATAATTAACCTGTAAAACCAATAAGATAAGCAAGAAACACGAAATACTTGCCAACGAAGATTAGTAGCATAAATGTGCGTCAAATCCATATAGGTTACATCACTCGGGTTCACAAATGCACTGAAATTAGGGGAATAAATATACAATATTTATGTCCAATCACGTAGTAAGTTGGAAAAACCCTTCGAATTAAAGTTAGAAACGAACCATTATACTTGATATGTAATAATGGGAAAATAAGGATAAATGTTGTGAATGTGGGTTATGGGATAAACCTAAATTGATATAATAAAAGTGGTACATTTATATGATTGTGTATGCATATATTATATACTTGTGAAAATCATGCCCGCGCTACTTGCTATCCCTGAGGTTTCCGCGCTGGGACGATCTTCTCTCGTGTGCCTTATGGGGGATATTGACTCGTACCCTAGGAGATAGATATCCTTGGTACAGGCTATCGAATTGATAGTTCAGACGGTCCTAAGAGACGCCGGTATGCGCCATCCTCTTAGAGACTTGGAATCTATGCTTCGCCTCAATATTATTTGTGTATGTGTTAATACAATTCGAGAGTGATTCCGAATTTGTATTCCCCTTAGTGCGAGTGATACGGGGATTGGATAGTAGAGTATGCCGGCACCATAGTTTTTATTTGGGGTGCTGTTATAATATATATATATATATATATATATATATATATTATACGAGTATTTAATATATATATATATGAAATTCTGGAATTTGGAACTGCCTACTGTGATATGGTAAGTAGGACATGGTTGATGACTCATATTGTAAATACTTGTTTTGAGAAAGTATGATATGACACTGGAAAACTTTATAAATTAATAAAGTTAAAACGAGAATTTTGGATACTAATTGAAATATTCTTTTCAAACAATTGTATCGTTCAATTTTAAATCCTGCGAATAACTTAAGATAAGTTAAATCATTGGGGAAAGATAGTGTGATATATGACGAGATAGACCATTGAGAAGGTTAGTGCGATAGGTGTGCACATTAGAAGAGAGGTGAGAATTTCTCAAGAGAGTGCCTCACTAATATGTTCATGTATTGGCCTGTATCAATTTAAATACTTGCTAAACGAATTTTTAAATCATATACACTATCGGGCTCTGACCCGTTTCTATTTCTCTTTCTCTCTTGTATATATATGTATATATTATAGGTGCCCAGCCACAGGGGCGTCTTACTTATGATCCTTTGGAAGGAACGTGTTGCAGCTTAGGTGGGAGTTGCAGGCCACTTGATTAGACAATTTCATTTACTTGATTCCACTTCTATCATTCTCAGTTATTGGGGCATGTGTTGCCCTTTCCCCTATTCAGCTGTTTTATTGGGACATTGTGATTCAGTTATTGTAGTCTTGATACTTTGGGATTTATTATGGTTTGGATGTTTTACTTCAAATTTTTATGTTGGGATTAAAATGTCCAATGTAAATTATTTGGATTATATGTTCCTGGATTATTGTGGTGTGATTCGTTATATATTAAATTGTTGTAAATAATTAAATCTTGTTTTCGAAATAAATTTTGAAAGGTAATGTTGAAAAATGGTTTTGACACCTAGCTTAATTAATTAGGGTGTTTAAATTGGAAAAGTTTTTCATTGGCGACAGTGATGCTAAGAATGAACCAATTGTTCACCTTGATTTTAATTTAATAAAGGAGTGATCGCCCGGTATTTAATTAGGGGGGGTGTCACAGGTGGTATCAGAGCATCAGGTTCTAGTGTCCTTAGGATCTATATGGCTTATTATGCTTTCATCGTTGCTCTGTTTGTTATAGAGCCCTATGTTTAGGATTGTCGATTCCTTTGACGAGATTTCGTTCTCCTGCTTTAATGTGTATACACTAGTGAATTCTAATTTCGTTCGGATGTGTGCGTGTGCCGAGCGATGACGGATGTCAGAAGAGGACCGTTAAGCGTACATCAGGAGGCAGGGCTCAGTTGAGATTCTGAAATATATTCGAGGATGATGATCGTAGTCGAGGTCACCTCCATTATGGCACGAGAAGCCACGACTAGAAAGGCGACTAAGGTGCAGCAATGATTTTCAAATCCTGTTATAGTCAAATGAGGTGCGAGGGTAAACTTACCCAACGTATTACAAAAATGTGTAGAGACTGTCAGTGGGAAATTTTAGAAACGCGAAAATTGTATGTGTTTACCAAAGGAGGTAAAGTATCCAAAGGCTTAAATTTCCCACTGTAGCCAAAGGAGTTAACCACCAATTGTAGAAGTGGAATGCTATGCTTATAGGAGAACCTTAGGTACAGTGTTGACTGTATGTTCCTTCCTGAACTGTTCAGGATGAGAAGCAAACGTGGTTCTGAACTCATCGCAGGAGGGCATGACAGAAGTCCAATTGTGGATATGAATCCTAATCGTTAGCAAATTTTGTATCGAAAGAGGTAGATACTAGTGGAGGAAACGATTCCAAGTGGGAGACCAACTTGTAATAATAGTTGATAATACTCGAGGAGGAAATTCTGATGGACGGCCGATTCAGAGGTTGAAAATGTCATATTTTGTCAATATAGATGATAACGCTTCTTTGTGGGGGAAGTTAAAGGAATCGAAGAATTTAGTCGAGAATAAGACTGAATACAATGGTGGTGGTATAGCACCACAAAAGGTTGTGGATACACATCAGGAAAACCATTTAAATGCTTCAGATAGTTAAATTCTTACCAAGTGATGGTAAATTCAGTAAGTACTATTATAGATAGTAACATGATCTTTATGGCCTAAAAAGCTAAGGGAACAACCGGGATGGCTAACAGGAATCGAGTCTACTAAAGTTCGAGAGAAGGACAATCCTAACCTGGTTAGTAGGACAGGTGATAAGTGGATTATGTGTTGAGGTATTTTGGTGCGGAGTGAAATTGCTCGCGATAATATGTTCCAAAGTGAGAAAAAGGGACAAGAATACGGTGCCTAGTAAAGGACGACAATTAAAAATAATTTTGTTTTGGTTTGGGCAGACGTGTTACGTCCGAAAACCATTTGTGCAGTCAAGACGATTTCCAGGATGGAAGTATAAGTTGTATCCTTAGAGGATGTGGCGTGTTTATGTGACACGAGGGAGTCACCATATTTTGTTCATTGCTAGATTAGCATGTGAGACGAGTTTAATGCATATCATTTTAAATGTTACCATTATGTGTATATTTTTCCTTAGTATAGCGGGATTTTTCTTTGGTGCTATCCGCGGGGGATGAATGAGTATATTTACAGTGTTTTATACTTTATTGAGGTTACTCGTTGTAGTGATGCGATACATGAGTATGATATTATCTTTGTTAAAATGTTATAGAAATGGGTAGTATGATAGTGGGCATTTATTGCAAGGCTATTGGAGTAGTTACATTAGTGCAACATGTTTTGTTTTAGCGAGGCTTTACCTGTAAGAAGGTTGGACTCGCACTTATATTATCTATCCTAGAGACTTCGGAGGAGATAGTGGGCTAGATATTCGATACCAATGTATGTATATACTTTGTCAGTATGATTCAGTATGTACCAGGATTTACCGTTGAGCGAAAAGACTTGACTCAGTATTATGTTTAGCACTCCGGACTTAGTGATAGGAAGAGTGCAGTGTTATATTTATCCTTAAGAGATGTGGGAGTTAAGAGTTATACCCCTAATGTTAGAAAAAGGAAATTTAGGGAATTTCGATCGTATGTATCCGAGGTTTATAGAATGTAATTACCATCAACCAATACGGACAATAGTGAAATTGGTGAAACGTTCTTTGTTAAGCATAGTTACGGGAGAAATTGTAACTTCTCTGTCAAGGGACGGAATAAAGGGGTATATACTATGGACGGAGGACCTAACGGATTTCGATAACCGACAATGCTAGGTAGTAGTGTATCGAGGGAGTTCCTTGTTTGGATTTCGCTTTGCGAGACACCCCACGCATGAAACTTAGCGTAAGGTTGGAAATAGGGAGACGTTTGGTCACTATTCCATGAGTTCGGTACCCTGGTCGAAATGGGATCAAGTAATTATGTATGTAAGTTGGAAGTTGAATTTTGTTTTAAGGTCATTGGAGCCGGATTTTTGTGGTATGAAGCATTGAAAGTTATCCCCACGAGTTGAGGGGTGGAACGATGATAAGGAGAATTTAAGAATTTTGATTTCTAGGGTGATTGAGAGTACCCAAATGTCATAACCGCATACAAACACAAGATGAATAAAGAGTTGGAATGATTTTTAGCATGGATTATCTGGAAAGAACTTTATATTATACAAAAGAGATGACCTGTAATTATTTTGATGAATAGAGCGTTAGTGATTTATTTTGGTTGTTGTACATATTTGGGAAAATTGTTGTACTTATCTGAGGAAGGTTGAGAATTATTATTCCTGTTTTATTGTCATGGAATTTGAATGTCCTATTCCTTCTATTCCGTTGAATTTAGTTAGTTCTACAGATGAGTAGCACGTCGTTCGCTCTCCCAGGGCGGTCGGAGTGTTGCAAAAATGTGGGCATCTTGGTTAACTACAGTTAAAATAGTCCGAGTCGAAGGGACGTGGTAATAGACGTGTGAAATATATGTTTGTGGGACTAGTATAACGAAGTGGAAGTGATAGAGTGGATTAAACGTCATGTGAGGGGCGATAATCCATACATAAGTGTGCAATTAGAATAGCACGCCCTAACTTGATTGGAAGGCTGTGAGAAGCCATTCAAGAATTGGTATTCCTTAAATAACGTAGAATTTAATTGTTATGAAGCACACCCGGAGCGGAGTTGTTATTAGTCAAGTGTGAGAGCGACTTGCGCCTACAAAGAGTAATGATGTTAGTATAGTATAAGAGATCCAGAAGTGCGCTTCGTGGAGAGAAGAGCACGGGTCGGAACTTTCGGCATACTCCAAGGAAGGAAGGGGAGTATTACGTGTCAATTAATGTGAGACATTTCAAGGGAAGAATCGATGTTTAGCGAGACGTAGTGAGTCGTCTCTACATGCACTGCCCATAGGTAAGGTTTGGTTGAAAGAGGAGAATCAACCAAAGAATTTTGTGTTTATCGAAAATTCCTGAAATTGGAAGAGGTTGGTAAAGTCGGTAAAGTTCTTGGATGGGTTGCCATCCTCAAAACAAGATCAAGGGTTTATCCCGAACATGTGAATTAAGTCGCCGAGAAGGAAGTGATTGATATTCCTTTGGACTGGCTTACAATATTAACTAGTATGCTCCAGACTTCCTTTGAAAGGAAGGATCGCGCCAGTGCATGATCCGACGCAGTATAAATTTCTGAATCAGGATGAGATTGGTGAATCCCACCTTCGATATGGGATTTCAGGAACCAGCGGAGATAAGATTTCGTTTCGAGTAGGATGTATCACCCTTATCCAGGGAATAAGCGCATGGTGATTAAAGATTAGTGGAGCCACGTGAAGGAGATTTTGGAATCTTGGTACGATGATTTCAAGAATGCTCTCTAGAAGCACTTGTACCTGTTTGTCGCGTACGAGGTACTTATTAAGGTTTTATTATGGAAGAACCTCGACTATTCTCCTTCCGTATGTTTAGAGGAGAGTACATAATCAAAATTTTTGGATCGGTCGAGAAAATATCTGATAACTATGGTGGAATTCCACGACTGTTTTAGGCAGTCAAGAGTGGTCAAATGTTCGTATAATTTTCTCAGAATGGGAGTTTTGTATATAAATAATCCGAGTATTTGTCATGTAGTGAGGTGCGGCCTCCTAATGATAGTGAGATAAGGAAATTATAACGTATAGGCGTGACCTATGCGAATATTGTCGGGTGGGAGCACAATGTGAAGTGTCTCCAATGAGAATGTAAAACAATATTACTGTGAAGCAAAAGCTATAGTGACTGAGCGTCGTACTATGTAGATAGTTTGCGTACTGACAAGGATATCCAGAATTGTGCTACCTGGTAGGCCTTATTTTTCGAATTTCGGGACGAAATTCCGTTATTAGGGGGGAGTATGTAATACCCCGTATTTTCATGGCTTTTTAAATTTAAGGATTTATTAAATTTAATTGAGATAAATTAATTTAATTTTAATCTGAAATGTTGTTTTAAATATTTACTAGCGTGACAAGAGTTAGTAATTATTGGGAATATATTATTTGTTGCATATTAATGGATGAGTATAGTAATATATGAGATTTATTTTTATAATATTGTCACGTGTGAATAAAATGACAATTGTGGAAATTTAAGTCGGGACGCGCCTGTGTCGTGTCGGGACTAAATGTGGATTAATAAAAATGAATATTTTATAAGTTGCCCGTATGGTCATTTTGAGTGTGCCAACGCGTCCGGAAGGGTCGAGATAGTCAGAAAAGTATACCCGGGGGTTTGATTTGGGTCTCGGGGCATTTTTAGGCCTAATTAGTATCCCGGGAGGGCATTTTAGTCATTTTGTATTTTTGGGTAAATAAACCCACGAAAATTAAAGGGGTTATATCAGATGTTTAGGTTATCTCCTAGGGTTAGATAACTCAAAATACTAGAACGACCATTGGAGAGGAGAGGAGAGAGCTCTTGAGGCATTCCAAGGCTCAAAACTCATCAGTTTACACCGCCGCCACCGCCAATGCGTAGATCGCGAGACGGGGAACACAACCACACCAAATTCAACACCAAACTAGATTTCTGAAAATCCCAGGCAAGTGTTTATCTTGCTTATTTCTTTGATGCATCTTTCATATTGGTTTAGGAATGATTAGGATGAATTGTATGGAAGAAAAACCCAATTTGAGATAGGAAATTGCATGTAGTGATGACTTAAATGATATTCTGGAAACCTTTTGTGATGTAGAGGATTAAACCACAAAATTTTGATGTTGTACAAGAAGGAAACCTTAGAGCCAATCAGAATAAAGGAGAAAAATCGCGCTTCAGGACCCCCGAATCGGTTCGCATGTTCCTCGAACCGGTTCGCCCTTGGGTTCGCGAATGTTTGCTGGTCTGGGGTGCTTTTTCTTCCATTCAACACTTAGAATTTTTTTCTTGTTTTCTTTCCTTTTTCCTTGGATTTTTCTTCAACTTCAACGGGTCATAACTCATCAACCGTAGCTCGGATTTGGGTGCCGTTTCTTCCAGTGTTCTCTTTTTTTCGAGCACTTCAACTTTCCAGTTGACTCCTCCTTCAGGATATGGCTGCAGAATTACCAAAATGCCCTTGAACTTGCCTTCTTAGCTTTTCTTTCATTGTCTCGCTTTCTCTTTTCCGCTGCTTGCATAATTAACCTGTAAAACCAATAAGAGAAGGAAGAAACACGAAATACTTAACAACGAAGATTAGTAGCCTAAATGTGCGTCAAATCCATATAGGTTACATCACTCGGGTTCACAAATGCACTGAAATTAGGGGAATAAATATACAATATTTATGTCCAATCACGTAGTAAGTTGGAAAAACCCTTCGAATTAAAGTTAGAAACAAACCATTATACTTGATATATAATAATGGAAAAATAAGGATAAATGTTGTGAATGTGGGTTATGGGATAAACCTAAATTGATATAATAAAAGTGGTATATTTATATGATTGTGTATGCATATATTATATACTTGTGAAAATCATGCCCGCGCTACTTGCTATCCCTGAGGTTTCCGCGCTGGGACGATCTTCTCTCGTGTGCCTTATGGGGGATATTGACTCGTACCCTAGGAGATAGATATCCTTGGTACAGGCTATCGAATTGATAGTTCAGATGGTCCTAAGAGACGCCGGTATGTGCCATCCTCTTAGAGACTTGGAATCTATGCTTCGCCTCAATATTGTTTGTGTATGTGTTAATACAATTCGAGAGTGATTCCGAATTTTTATTCCCCTTAGTGCGAGTGATACGGGGATTGGATAGTAGAGTATGCCGGCACCATAGTTTTTATTTGGGGTGCTGTTATAATATATATATATATATATATATATATATATATATATATATATGAAATTCTGGAATTTGGAACTGCCTACTGTGATATGGTAAGTAGGACATGGTTGATGACTCATATTGTAAATACTTGTTTTGAGAAAGTATGATATGACACTGGAAAACTTTATAAATTAATAACGTTAAAACGAGAATTTTGGATACTAATTGAAATATTCTTTTCAAACAATTGTATCGTTCAATTTTAAATCCTGCGAATAACCTAAGATAAGTTAAATCATTGGGGAAAGATAGTGTGATATATGACGAGATAGACCATTGAGAAGGTTAGTGCGATAGGTGTGCAAATTAGAAGAGAGGTGAGAATTTCTCAAGAGAGTGCTGCATTAATATGTTGTTGCATTGGCCTGTATCAATTTAAATACTTGCTAAACGAATTTTTAAATTGTATACACTATCGGGCTCTGACCCATTTCTATTTCTCTTTCTCTCTTGTATATATATGTATATATAACAGGTGCCCAGCCACAGGGGCGTCTTACTTAGGATCCTTTGGAAGGAACGTGCTGCAGCTTAGGTGGGAGTTGCAGGCCACTTGATTAGACGATTTCATTTACTTGATTCCACTTCTATCATTCTCAGTTATTGGGGCATGTGTCGCCCTTTCCCCTATTCAACTGTTTTATTGGGACATTGTGATTCAGTTATTGTAGTCTTGATACTTTGGGATTTATTATGGTTTGGATGTTTTACTTCAAATTTTTATGTTGGGATTAAAATGTCCAATGTAAATTATTTGGATTATATGTTCCTGGATTATTGTGGTGTGATTCGTTATATATTAAATTGTTGTAAATAATTAAATCTTGTTTTCGAAATAAATTTTGAAAGGTAATGTTGAAAAATGGTTTTGACACCTAGCTTAATTAATTAGGGTGTTTAAATTGGAAAAGTTTTTCATTTGCGACAGTGATGCTAAGAATGAACCAACTGTTCACCTTGATTTTAATTTAATAAAGGAGTGATCGCCCGATATTTAATTAGGCGGGGTGTCACACCCCCTCCCCCCCCCCCCCCCCCCACACGCATATATACACCACACACACGTATATACACACTCGCACATATACATAAATGGAGGAGAAATAGAGAGAGGAAACATGCAAAAGTTGTAGAGAGAGAGAGCAGCCGCTAGAGAGAGAGATGTGGAGGGAACAAAATCGGTGGAAAAAAAAGAAGATGTAGTTTTTTTTACTGACAGAATTGTGATGGACATGTCACGATCATTGACCGTGACAACTTTATAGGCTTGTCACGGTCATTGATCATGACAAGGCCATGACAGTTGTAATTGTCACGGACTTGTCACGATTATTGACCGTGACAAGGTTTTGTCATGCCCTTGTCACGGTCAATGATCGTGACAAGCCTAAACACTTAAAGAGTGCCAATTTGACCATTTTGGTGTAGTGTGTGTGTATATATATATATATATATATATATATATATATATATATATATATATATATATATATATATATATATATATATACACACACATATGATGATATCTACTGTGTGAATAAAGTAGAATTGAAAGATAATGAAATTTGGAAATTTATTAAGTATAATAATACTTAGTTACATTAAATAATTAAATAGATTATCCATGTTGAAACTAAATGTATTACATATATTATTATTATATGTATTGTGAGAGATATACGTGAGAATTAATTGGGCTATAAATAGTGGATACACTGGGATGAACTAGTTGGCATGTGAACTGTAACTAGGATGGTTTAAAGGTTTGTTAGGTGTGAACTCTAGATGAGAGGCGAGTATTTACGGAGAGAGTTCAATAATCTTACATGTATATAGTAATTGCTGAATTTAGCATTTATTCGCTTGTTGTTTTCAAAACTATTTTCACTATCGGGCTTTGACCCGTTTCCTTGCATATTATCTTCTCTTTCTTATATCTCCCTTATCAGGTGTCCAGCCACAGGGACACCAACTATAGAGGACTATGATGTTTGACGAGCTATGGACATTATGGAGTTTGAAGCTTTGTTTAGATGCCTCATATTTGTTCATTCCTACTATGTAGTTGATCTTTCATTTAGGGCATGTCACGCAGAGGTTTTTAGATATTTCCTTTCTATATGACTCAGGAGTATTTACTCATGTCGTTGACTTACATTTGCTATTATTGTTTGGATTATTGTATTGAAATATTTTATTGGAGGGTTTTACTCCAGTTTCATTTAATTTAGTTTGATATAATTAAGTTGTTATTCATTATCATGGAATGAATTATGTGGAATGTCCTTTATGAAAAAATGGAATTTTATTATATTAAAAATTTGCAAAGTTTAACACTTGTTTAATTGGATATTAGGTGATTAATGCTTTCGACAGTGATGCTAAGAATGAACCAACTGTAAATTCAGTTTTAATTGGGTATAGGACTGATCACCAGTTATTTAATTGAGCGGGGTGTTACCGGTGGTATCAGAGCCAGGTTCTAGAGTCTTTTAGGATCTGTGTGGCTTATTACATTTCAGCGTAGCGTTCTTTGTTATAGAGACTTATCTTAGGGATTGTTATATTCCTCTACGTATTGTGACTTACGTTCTCCTCCGAGAGTTGTTAGAAGGACATCATGAGGAGGACTTAATCGAAGATTTAGAAGATTTTTGAAATAGTGATGGAAATAGAACCCACTATAATTGTTATTCAGGCTGAGGACAACAAAGAAGTCGTTCGGGAGTTTTCGTTTCCCAAGCACCGTCACAAATGACGTTTGTGCCGTTCCAGACTCACCAGCATAGTTGGAATGGGAGTGAGTTAGATGGATATTTGAAGAGAAGCATCCGCAGAAATGTTAAAAATGCAAAGATTGTGTGTGTTAGCCAATGGATGAAGAATATCTAGAGGCTTTGGCAAATAGAGGAGTGTTGAATACCCTGGAGTAAAAATTGGGGTAACATTTTTCTTAGCCGCAAGAGCAGTGGTGTAATGGTGAAAGTAAATAACCATGTTTGAAAAGTGAAATATTATTCCAATGTAAGGATCTTAAGTACGTTGTGACCGCAAGTTCCTTCATCTATTATTTAGAAGGTTATATGCATGACATTTTGAAATTTTTACCCGAAGAGGTAGGTACAGTGAAGAAAAGACCCTTAATTTAATGATGGACTCATGAGAGGAGTCGCCAACTCTTAAGGCAATTTCTGTTTTAACACTCGATGCAGATGGCAATAATGTCGTGTTTTGACAATGAAGATATAAATGCTTCTAAGTAAAGGAAGCAAAGAATTAAGGATCTAGGCAAGGAGTAAGACTGAATGTAACGGTGTTAGTAAAGCACCACAGGGGGGAAGACCCATCAGGGGACCCATTTAAATGATTAAGATAGTTGAATTCATACCAAGTGACGGTGAATTCAGTCAGGTATGTTGAAGCTAGTAGGGTGTTCCTCAGGGCCATCAAAACCAAGGGAACAATGAAGGTGGACCTCGGAGTTGAAGCTACCAGGGTCCGAGAGAAGGAAAAATATAATATATGGTCTGTACGGCCTGAAATAGAGAATTATATGAAGAAGTATTATTCGTGGAGAGTAAGACCACATGCATTGAATTTTTCCCGAAGCAAGTAAAAGGGACACGAGTCTGGTGTCTATCAGGGAAATGATTAAGATAGTTTTATTTAAGTTCGGACAAGCGTGTTATATTTGGGGAACCATTTGAGTGGATAAGGCAATTGTCAAGGTAGGAGATATGGGTTATCCTAGGGAGAATGAGGTATGCTTTATGCGACACGAGTGAGTCATGATATTTTGATTAGCACTAGATTCACGTGTGAGATGAATTTAGTGGTTTTATCGATACCATTATGGGTATTTGTATTTTTCGAGGTGTAACGGGATAAATTTTTTATCTTATCCACGGGGGAGTGGGTGTAGATAGTACGTATATTTTTATTAAGATTACTCGTTCTAGCACAGTGTTATACGAGTACGATATCATCCTAGATGTGGTTATTGATGGTTAGTATGATAGTGGGTTGTTACTAAAAGGCTATCCTGGTTATTGTTTCAAGACAGGATGTGTTGTTTTAGTGATGCTTATAGGGTTGAGCTCGCATTTATGTGATACTAAGTACTCATAAAAGACTTCGAAGAGTGTATTCGTTTTGAGATATTTGATCCCGTTGCGTAGGGAATTTACTGATATGATTAAGAGTATTTGGGTTTATTATCGAGCGTAGAGGCTTAGCTCATTTTTATATTAGCGCTCAGGACATGGTGATAGATAGGCTGCATTATTATGTCACTCCTTTAGAGACGTGGGAGTTGAGATTTATATTTATATGTCTGAGGAACAAGATTTTAAGTGTCTAGGTTATGTGCCTTGAGCGTAGTATTCTCGATGACCAGCAATGCTAGGTAGTAGTGTATCGGGGGGGGGGGGGGTTCCTTGTTTAGATTTCTCTTGCGAGAGATCCCATGCATGAAACCCAACGAATGTCGGGAGTTGAGAGATGTATTGGGCGATAGGACAAAGTCTATAACTTTAGTTATTCCTCTCTTGTAGGTGGAGAAAATTTCATGAGTGTATGACTTGAGGCTTGTAGAACCGGTCATTCTTGTGTAGCAATGCATGGATTGGAGGGTGTATGGGTGCCCTAGTTAGTTTGATTTCATATCGTCTGAGATAGAAGGACGTGAGAATAAATATGTGAAATATAAGATTGTGAGACAGTTATAAACAAAGCTGGAATGTTAGGATAGATTGAACGTCGTGAGAAAAAGAGAATAATCCAAGTTTATGTGTGCGATGAAAGTAATATACCAGAGGTGGGTTGAAAGACGGTGTGAATCCAATCATAAGGATATCTATGGAGAAGAGGAAAATTTAACTATTGTGGGGAAATGGAACAGAGTCCTACTCAGTTGAATATTAAGATGTTATATGGTGAATTTATACACCACTCATAAATGGGAATATGTTGATTCGAGATGATCAACCAGAAATTTCGTATCAAGTCGTCGATTACAGAGACGGAATGGATATACGGGCTATTATGCACCCCTATATTATTATGAATTATGATGAGATCCTTGAACACCACCTCCGATGAAAGTCTTTCAGGAATAGTGGGGATCACTTTTGGTTGGGCAAGTCGTGTCACCTAGGGCCCCGTAGACGGGATGTGATTGTTGACTAATGGAGCGGGATGAAAGGAGACATTGCTGAGTTCATCTCTTAGTGATCCACTTGTCAGTTAGTGAAGGTGGAACATCAGAAGCCAACAAGGTTTCTTCAACCATTAGAGATCCCTATATAGAAAAAGGAGAGAATTCCATGGACTTCATCATAGGGTTACCTACTACATAAAGAGGACACAATTCCATATGGGTGATTGTCGATCGGTTGACTAAGGTAGATCACTTTTGGATAGTTCTGACTGATTACTCTATGACATAGTATGCCCCAATTATTATAGCCGAGATAGTGAAGTTACATGGGGTACCACTTAATATTGTGTCCAATCGGGATAAGATTTGTTTATCTCGATTTTGGGAGAGTTTTCACGAGGCCATGGGTACAAAGGTGCATTTGAGTACGGCCTATCACCCACAGATAGATAGGCAGACAGAACATACTAACCGGATGTTAGGGGATATGTTACGTATGTGTATCCTTGATTTTGAGGGAGGTTGGGAGGAGTACCTTCCGCTAGTGGAGTTTGCATATAATAACTCCTATCAGTCATCATTGGTATGACTCCATTTGAGGCTTTATACGGTAGCCCTTGTCGTTCTCCTACGTGTCAATTAAAGGAGGGGGACAACAAGCTACTTGGGCCAAAGGTGATTCAGGACACGTCTACCAAAACTTACGTGATTCGTAGTCGTATTCGGGTCATCCAGGTTTGATAGAAAAGCTATGCCGATGAGAAGTGTTTCTTTTGTGAATTCGGTATGGGGGACCAAGTGTTATTGTGGGTATCACCTATGAAGGCGATTATGCATTTTGGAAAGAAAGGGAAATTGGCGCCCAGATGTGTAGAACCATTTTCTAGCATTGAGAGAGTTGGACTGGTTGCTTATGGATTAGGGCTGCTGGAGCACTTGCATAGGAGACATGACATGTTCCATATTTCTTCACTGAGGTAATAACTCCGAGATGAGTTGGACCAAACTCATGTTGCACTAGTGGAGATTGATTTGCAGCCATATAATTTTTATGTGGAGAGACTAGTGGCGACCTTGGACCATCGGGAGAGACGTTAGATATCAAAAGTAGTTATGTTGGTGCGAGTCCAGTGGGAGCACCATAATATTGAGGAGTCTACTTGGGGGTAGGAAGATGAGATGTGCGACAAATACCTGAAGTTATTTTTACTAGGTATGCTTTTTCCAAATTTTGGGACGAAATTCCGTTATAAGGTGGAAGTATGTAATACCCCATAATTTTAATGACTTTTATTGAGAGCTAAATTAAAAGTAAATGAGAAATCAATGGGGATTATTTGGAATTTATTTATTTAAATAATTGAAATTAATCTGAATTGAATATTACTAAATAATTAAGTAATATGAGCATGATATTGAATATTACTAGTTCTTAATAGTAATATATGATTTTGACGATGTTACAAATTGTTGGTTGTGCGTAATACGACAATTATGGATATTATGTCGGGACGCGATTATGGGATTAATATTAATAAATAAAAAGAAAATTATTTTTATGACATCCAAATGGTCATTTTGACTGCGCCATAGTGTTCAGAATGGTCTAAATACTTAAAAAAGGTATACCCGGGGGTTTGATTTCGGTCTTGGGGCATTTTGGAACCGAATAGGCACCTTGAAGGGGTATTTTTGTCATTTTGCATGGCAGGTGAATAGTAACTCCAAAAATTGTGTTTTATTATATAAGTTTAGGAGTTGGATTATCAAAGGATCATTCACCCAAATCAAAGGAAAGGTTATTGAGGAGAGTGAAGAGTTTTCTCTGGAAAGTGAAGAGTTTTCAAGGAAGTTCAAGGGACGAACCACCTTGTGCCACCATCATCAACCACCGAAACTTCAGCGAATAGGGGGAGGGATCATCCTACACTAACATCACCAAAGGATCAGAGCTACACTTTAATGCAAGTGCAATTCGTACTCTAATTGGTGCTTATACTATCCATGTTAGATTAGGATTTATAAACACCCATGAAACTTATGTAATTGGGTTGAAAATTGATTGATAAATCAAATGGAATGGATGGAATTGATAGGTATTGCATGCAGATGAGATATACACATGTGTAAGTAATAGAAATGATGGTTTATAGATTTAAATCAAGAACTAAATTATGGATTCATTTTTAATGTCAATGGAGAATTTAGAATTGGTGATATTCAGGGAGTTTAAATGATTTTAAGTGAATATTTGAAATGAGAATTCTGTAGGATTAATCTCTTGTTGAAGATATATTTTAATCCACGAAATTGGAATTATTTGGTGAAGATGTTGTTCTTAGAGAAAATGATTAAATATGAATTTCTGGAATTTAAGAGAATTAACATGTTTTAATCCAACCTTCTTGATGATTTTTGGTTGTTAGATTAGCAGCGATCAATTATATATCATGTTAAAACATTTGGGTTGAATAATGAGGATATTGGGATCGATTGATATTGGTTTTAATGTTGAGAAAGTATGAAACCCGTTGGAATTATCATGCAGAAATCTGAGCTAAAAAACTAATCGATCGATCGATCAACTCAAGAGTCGCGACTCCCCGTGGAAATATGAAATGTTTTCCTTTTGAGTTTTAATTTAATCCCAATTATTAGAAATCTTTGATGATTATTAATTGAACAAAATGGAACTTAGTAACGGGCAGTAGGATATACTTAAGACCCTGGAAGTGAGATTTATGGATGGGATTGAATAGGGGGAATTAACGACCGTTAATTGAATTAATTTAGGTGAATATTATATCTGAATAATTTTGGTACATTAACGAGGAACGAGGGACTTGGATTAATGTTGAAAAATTATATTAAGGTGAGAATGACATTATGTGAGTGATAACAACATAATAATACGATAAATACAATAATCGTAATTAACAAGTACGGGTACTATTGATTAATACAATGGGTACTTGGGATATGATAATATACGATAAATAGAATAAATCGTAATTAACAAGCATGGGTTATTTTGAGAAATATAATGGGTACTTGGGGTTAGGATGAATTCCTAATAGGATATATCGATCGAGTGTGTGCCTACTTCTGTATAGGTTGAATGTATGCCTATTGATTTATGATTTATGTGTATGACATACCTAGCTTACTTGCTATCGACGGAAGGTTTACGTGTGAGGGAAGTCAAATCCCGATGAATCTATGGGATTCTTGACTTGTCACTCGAGAACATAGGACTTAGATCGATTACCATTAGTGAAAACAATGGTATAGAACGGTCCTTTGGGTGCGTAGCCTAAAGTCTTAGGACTATGTTCGCATCCATTATTTGTGTTTTAATATTTGTAGTTCGAGGGATCTTAACCGAATCTATAATCCCCTATACAGTGACGAGATGTATCGGGACATGATAGTAGAGGAATGCAGCACCGCAACTGTGTCTAGGGGTGCAGTTTAATGTGTGTGTGTGTGTGTATATATATATATATATATATATATATATATATATATATATATATATAGAGAGAGAGAGAGAGAGAGAATATAGTGACTATATATATGTATGTATATACATATGATTATATCTACTGTGTGAATAAAGTAGAAGTGGAAGATAATTAAATTTGGAAATTTATTAAGTATGGTAATACTTAGATATGTTAAATAATTGAAGAGATTATCCATGTTGAAACTAAATGTATATCAATATATTATTATATGTATTGTGAGAGAAAAACGTGATAATTAATTGAGCTATAAATAGTGGATACACTGGGATAAACTAGTTGGCATGGGAACTGTAACTAGGATGGTTTAGAGGTACGTTAGGTGTGCACTATAGACGAGGGGTGACGATTTCAGGAGAGAGTCTGATAATCTAACATGTATATAGTAATTGTTGAATTTAGCATTTATTCACTTGATGTTTTCAAAACTATTTTCACTATCGGGCTCTGACCCGTTTCCTTGCATATTCTATTCTCTCTTTTATCTCCCATATCAGGTTTCCAGCCCCAGGGACGCCAACCATAGAGGATTATGATGTTTGACGAGCTATGGGCACTATGATGTTTGGACCTTTTTTTACAGGCCTCATATTTGTTAATTTCTACTCTGTAGTTGATCTTTCATTTAGGGGATATCGCCTAGAGGTTTTTAGTTATTTCCTTTCTATCTGAGTCAAGAGTATTTACTCATGTCGTTGAGTTACATTTGCTATTATTGTTGGGATTATTGTGTTGAGTTATTTTGTTGGAGGGTTTTACTCCAGTTGCATTTAATTCAGTTTGATATTATTCAGTTGTTATTCATTGTAATGGAATGAATTACATGGAATGTCCTTTATGAAAAATGGAATTTTATTTAATTAAAAATTTGCAAAGTTTAACACCTACTTAATTGGATATTAGGTGATTAATGTTTTCGATAGTGATTCTAAGATTGAACCAATTGTAAATTCTATTTTAATTGGGTATAGGAAGGATCACTCGGTATTTATTTGAGCGGGGTGTTATAAGGACATTATGGTAAGTAGTATAATAGCAAGGTGTCGTTATTTGGATAATATGACTGGTATTGAAATATTTGAAGATAGCTCATTAGATTTTATTTGTAATAAGTTGTATATTAGGTTTACTGATTTGAGAATTGGGAGTTTTTCATTGAGGTTTTCATTTGGTGATAAATGTTGGTTCATGTTGGTTTGTGACAATGATGTTCATTATATGTTGTGGCCCCAATTGATCGTGAAAGGGGATTTCATTTGAATATATGTAATTGATTCATTAGCATTGCCAAGTAATACATGTCATGAACGGGTTAAATGCTCTAATCAAATTTGTGAAAAGGGTTGACTGCAGTAATACAAGTTCTGAGAGGGTTGAAAGTGATGATACAAATACACAGAGGTTAGAGTCTTTATCATCAGGCACTACAAATGATTTTAATAGTGGCATTGAAAATGACTTTTATCTTGGACGTGTGGAGCCAAGTAAGTCAAAAGTCATATTTCCAATGACTGGAAGACATATATAAGTCATGAGCAGCAGTGTTTAGAAGGACGTGTAGTGGAATTTTGGGATAAATAATGAAAGTACGCCGTTGAGGTTGGCTTCAAGTATGTGTATTTAAAGAATAATAAAACTCGAGTGGCGGTTGAATGATGTAAAAAGACTACTGAGAATTTCATATGAAAAATTCATGCTTCATTATCTACAATAAATGGATACTTTTACATACGTGGTTTTAATAATGAGCATACATGTAGAGGTATCTTTCGTAGTCCATCGGCCAAAATGATAGCCTCCAAGTTAGTTTCAACATTAGTAGCCAATAATTTTAGAGATAATCAACTATTGAGACCAATTGATGTAGTTAGAGATATGAAGAAGAATTATGGTCTCGATATAGCCTATCAACATTCATGGCGTGCGAAGGAGATGGTTGCTGTTGATATACATTGTGATGAAAAAAATCTCTTATCCATTAATAAAAAATTATCGTGAACTTCTATTGCAGTATAATTATGGGTCACATTGAATCCTTGACGTGAAACATGAGCGTAAAAAATTCAAGAGAATATTTGTAATTTTTAGAGGGTGCATTTATGGATTTCAATACTGCAGGCCTATTTTATTTCTTGACGGTGCCTTTTAGAAGAACCGTTACCACGGAATAATATTGTCAATAATTGCAAGGAATGGGAACAATGGTAAATTAATTCTAAATATTTTATTTTGTGTATTTCATTCACATTTTATTTGTTCCATTACATATCATCAAAATACAAGCATAAAAATGTAAAGTACCTTTGAATGTCTTTTTTTAGTTCATGTGTACCTTGCATTTTTATGCGTGTATTTTGATGATATGTGTTGTTATGTTGAATACAAACTAAAGTACACGCATAAAAATGTAAAGTACACGTGAATGTTTCTATTAATTTCACATGTACTTTTCATTTTTATGCATGTACTTTGATGATATGTGTTGTTAGCTGGAAATAAATCCAAGTACCCGCAATAAAATATAAAGTACCTTTGAATGTCTTTTTTTAGTTCACGTGTACTTTACATTTTTATGTGTGTACTTTGATGATAGTATTGTCATTGAAACCAATTCAAAGTAAAAGCAAAAGATTTTAAACTAAGCATGCATGTCTTTGTATCTTGATCACGTGTATTGTACATTTTTATGTTTTTTCTTCCTATTTGCAAACAATTCAAAGTAAACACATAATATATTTCCTATGTGTTTTAAGGTTTGCCCTAGCAGGATTAATTTACGATGTGTTCTACATGGATACGTTATTTATTTTAATTTTGATATATTTTAATATTTCAAGCCTTTTTTTGTTGCATATGTTGTTGTTGATTCTGAAACGAAAGATAACTGGATGTGGTTTCTTATCAATTTTCATAATGCAGTAGTTGATCAATATCGAAACATAACGTTTATATCTGATCGAAATAATGAATTAATTGAAGTTATTTCGAGGGTCTTCTCGATGTCTGCACATTCTTACTGTATACATCATTTACAAGGGAATATAAAGAAGAAATTTCATGAGAATTGTGGTGGATTTTGAAACAAAATTGTTAAAGATTTTTTGTCTTATGCATATGCTGTCACAATAGATGAATTTTACAAGAATATTGAAGCATTGAAAAAGGAAGGAGGAGTTGGTGTTGCTGATTTCATTGATAGTTTGCCTCCCGAGAATTGGTCCTTTGCATATCTCCCTGGTAAACGGTACGGTGGCTTGGCATCTAGTGGAGTCATTCAATTCATGGATTTTGGAGGAAATGCATTTACCAGTTATGAATATGCTCGATAAATTGAGAGTGCATATTATGATTTCAATGCAAACAAACTTATTGAGACTGACACTTGGACAATTGAGCTATGTCCCTTTTTTTAAAAGTTACTGAATGAAAAGTGGAATAAAAGCTGACGTTGGGTTATTATTCAATCAATTAAAAATGTATTTGAAGTTCATTCATAAGTGCGAGCAACGGTTGACTTAGAATAAAGAACTTATTCTTGTAAGAGTTGGCAGATAAGATATTTTCCATGTTCTCATATTGTTTATGTTGTATAGAGGATAGGTATCAATACTTATGAGTATATTGAGGAGTACTATAAGGTATCTTTCTACAGAAAATCATACTTGATACCTATAGTTCCTCTTTTTGATTTGATTTCCTTAAATATTCCTATACCTGAAAATCCATTTGTCCTTCTACCAATGACAAAGAAACTGACAGGCAGGCCAAGAAATAAGAGAATAAAGTATTCTGGTGAGATCACAATAAGGGAAGTTACTTGCTCTAAGTGTAGTGAAACGGGTCATTACAGGTCTACATGTAAAGAACCCATTTGATTACGTTTAAAATTGTTGAATCCATTCATTTTAACAATTTGATTGAATAAATTATTTAATAACCCATTTTTTTAATAAATGAATGTAATTTTAGTTTTTAGTTTTTATTCTCATTTTTTACTTTATTTTTTGTGTAGCAGTCCACATATTTTTCATAAAATACACGCGATCATTTTTCCTAATGTTCATGTGTACTTTACATTTTTACACGCATATTTTTGTCCAGTACACGCACATTGTAATGATTAAAACTATTTTATCAATGCGTGTACTTGATGAAATATGCATGTACTTTAAGAAGTACGTGCATAATATATAAAGTACACACATTTAATAAACGGTTTTGGTCAGTACAATGTGCATGTACTATATAAAAACATGTGTGTACTTTATATATTGTATAACTTATAACTACTATTTGTCACTTTTATTTATGTATAGTTACATTTAGTTTAGGTTTCTTTTCTTTATTTTTGGACATTATAATTTCTATCATTAATTTTTGTAAGGGTTTTGCTTCTATTATATTATTTTTCCATTTTTTAATGTACAAGTCATTGATATTCTCACATTATTTTTCAATTTTTAATGTACAAGTCACTTATATTATCACATTCCTACATGTATCCTGGTCCGCTCTAGCGGCATTAAACATGACATAAAAATGAATTCATTCATTATAACAGTCGTTTTAAATAAAATCAATGAACATTCACGTTTGAATAAATTATTTTGATTTACTTTAAATATATTTTAATCAATTTTGACATTGAAATTTCAATTATTATTTTTTAAAATGTTTTCCTTCTATTATATTATTTTTCAATATTTAATGAATAAGTCACTCGTATTTTCACATTCATATGTGTATTATGATCCACGTGTAAAGAACCCATTTTATTATATTTAAAATTGGTCATTGCAGGTCTATATGTAAAGAACTCATTCAGTTGTTTTGAATAAAATGAATGTAATTTTAGTGTATAGTTTTTAGTCTCATGCTTTAATTTTTTTCTACAGAAGTTCAACAAAGTACGCATATTATTTAGGATTACACATGATTTCACGTGTACTGTATTAACTTTGTATGTACTATACACTTTACACTCTTTAGTATGATTGTTATATAAATCCTGTTAACATTTTGATTGAATAAATTACGTAATAACCTATTTTTTTTTTAGCATAAATGAATGTAATATTAATGTTTACTGGTTAGTTCTTTTTTTTTGAATTATTTTTTGTGTAGCAGTTCAGAAAAAGTACACGCAATTTTACTAAAATACATGTGATCATTTTTCCTAATGTTCACGTGTACTTTACTAAATTTGCGTATATTTTATATTTTTACACTATGTATGAGTCATGGATTGAGATATCACTATATTATGGAGGTTTTAGTGTATGATATAAGTCACAAGACATGCATAAAAGAAATAAAATATTTATTAAAATAAAAAAAAAAAGTTCAATTTTTGACATAACGAAAGCTGGAAAAAAATAAAGGAGACTTCTAGTTGGGCAAGTTATTAAAGGCATATATGGCATCAGGAAGAGTGTCAATAAAATTCTAGCAGGCTCAAATTTCTTCTTCCATGACAGCTACAAGGCCTTCATGGTAAGCCTTCTTCTCCCTCAGTTGGCCAATTTTCAATGGAACCTCTTGTGTATAGAAAGACATGAGGTCTTCATGTGTTTGAGGATGGTCCTCATCCACATCAAATAAATATATGGGATTACGAGGAAGTCCAGAGTAGCCTTTCCTCACATATGTTTGAAAGTGCACAAAAGAAGTTTCATATAAGGAGTGATTTTCCTCAATTTCCTTTATTTATTTTTTTATTTCTTTCATCCTTCTTAAGAGTAGCTCGCAACTTCTCTGTTGGGATACTCATTATCTAATTTTTACTTGAGATGTAAAGATTAAGAAAGGAACAAATATTACTCTTTTATAGGAAAAATTAAAGCTATTTATTTCTTTGACCAGAAGTAGTTGGGATAGTGACTAGTTGAGCTTACTAAATTATTTTTCGTAATTGTGTCTTATTGTGTGTGTGTGTGTATATATATATATATATATATATATATATATACGCAACAAGAATTACTACATGTACATTGTTTGTATTACGTGTACTTTGTTCATTTTGCGTGTACGTTGTAAATAAATTGTGTACTTTTGATTAAAATGCATATACTTTGTTTAATTAACTTTAATTTAAATAATCTATGCATGTACTTAGTAAATATTACATGTACTTTTAATTAAAATGCGTGTACTTTGTTTCATAACACTTACGTACATTGTTTGTGTAATTATCATTGTGTATACCTTATGTGCATTGTAGTCCACACTAAAGAAAAACACCATTTTGGTGTAATACATATTGTAAAAAATAACCAATATAAAACAAAACAAATTACAAATATGGTATGTATTCGAATAATTTTATAAAAGTTGTTTCTCCTTTTGGGCAAGAATTATTTTGAAAAAATCACTTAGTACATATGCTGTGTGTTTTAGCTATTCAAGGTCTTGAAAGGACCTTTGCATTTCCTTGTTTCTGCTAATTTGTTCAGTTTAGTAGATGCAAAACACCTCGCAGTCAACCCTGAAATTAAAATAAAATAAATATACAAATTAGTATGATGTGAATGAATTTTTTTTGCAAATATACAAATTAGTAATTTTTAGAAATGAAGTTTTTGCTTACCCTTTATAATGCTTAGGACATTCATGATCTCTTATTAGGTCAAAATTTGAGATCACTTTCCAGCAAGAAATCTACTCTTCTTTTTTCTTGTTCTGTTAATGGATCATCATGTAATGTAAACTCATTTGGTGTATCTTCATCAAATGTTCTTTGAGTCTTGAAACCAATGTTTTTCATTAATTTTGCTTTAGTCTTCAATATGTACAGTGTTTTCTGGAAGATAGAAAAATGTTAAGAGGATAAATAGTGTGTGTACAAAAATAAAAAAGTATATGTATATTAAAGAGTGAAAAGTACACGTATAAGATTAAAGAACACGTGCTTTGTATTTGTCCATTTCACCCATATTATAAAATATAATGCGTGTACTTTGATAATCTGGGTGATTGTGCGCAACTAATACAAAGTACACATAATATATGGTAAAGTACACGTGAATCATATAAGTACAGGTAAGATTACTAATTAAGTTTAGGCTCTGACCATTTTTTTGTATCATCGAAGAATGTTGTGTTTTCTTCCTTGTCGTCCGGTCGAAGGGAATCCTTATGGAGAACTTTATTTTCTTCTTTGTATATCGCAAGTAATGTCAATTATCCTACGTTATATCTTAGTACAATTAAAAAATTATTACAAGTGACTAAGTATTCAAATAAATCTCTATATAACTCTCCCTTCTTATTGACTTAATTTTTTCTACAAGCTTCTATTTGAAAAAAATTATAGACATTGTGTTAATAAAAAAACTGTGAAATTTTGATTCACAAAGCTTTTTGTTTAATTTTACTTACCCAATAATAATCAGAAAAAGTGTTTGAGTGGAAGAGCCCTTCCTTTGATAATTTTAACCTCAGTACTTCACTAAAGGCGCTTATTATCTGTTTCACACAATATAAAATGATGAGAAAATAATAATGTTGAAATTTAATGAATGTCTAATATCTTGACTACATACTTGGCTTAGTATTTCTTGATTCTTGAGGACTTCATAAAAATCTTCCCGTGGAACATATGAAACCAGCCCTTTGGAAATAAGTTCCCTACATTTTATATAAGCAATCACAATTGTATAATAAGAATAACCTTATTCTTTTGCACCAAAAAAAATATAAATTAGTGAAGTGACAAATCATAAAATAATACACTTTACCCAAGCTTAGCCTTTTTAATAAGTATTCAATTTTATTCTTCACAGCTTCATCGAGATACTTGCATGCATTGACTTCTGCAAACTTGAAGTGAGTTTCTTTAAATTGTTGAGTTATTGTTAGCTTGCTTGTTCTCAGCTTTGTCCCCTTCTGTTTTTTAATGGGTGTGATTCTTCTCGATTTCTTTTTCATCGCCTTTTTTCTTCTGTACTCTAATAACATGCCTTTTTATTTTGGGTATTTTGGGGGTGGTATCTAGTGTCTTTATTTCATCTTGTACATCGAGGCTCGTTCAATCTTCAAATTCAAAATTTCATCCACAAGTTGTTTATTAATGTTTTACTGATATATTTAAACAAGGAATGTAAGATTGTAAGCATTTTTTATAACAACGAATTAAAAGAACATCATAAGTAAACAATGTAAAACACGTGTACTTTGATTTAAGTTCTGTGTGTATTTTGTTAAAATGTGTGTTAATTCATCAAAATTTGAGAGTATTTTATAAAGTACACGCCTATATTTTATAAAATATATGCGTGTACTTCATAAAATTTATACAAATTTTATAAAGAAACCAAAAATGCATGTACTTTCATCAAAATTTGTGTTTATTTTATAAAGTACAGGTGTTTACTTAATAAAATAAATATTGTCTGTACTTAATAAAAACTGCTTGTATTTTATAGATACCTATTTAGTCTTTTTCACTTTTGATTCTTCAAGAATTTTCTTCAACTCCAAAATTTCGTCATTATTTGATTTATTATTGCTTTTCTAATATATAAAAAGAATTTTAGATTACAAGCAGTAATTGATAAACATAATGTCAAAGAAAAATGAACACAAATTGAAATAAATGAAACAAAATATAACTTTATAGATACATGTTCAGTCATTTTCAGTTGTGATTCTTCAAGTATTTTCTTCAACTCCAAAATTTTGTCATTGAGATATTTATTATTTTTTCCTGATATATAAAAAGAATGTTAGATTATAAGCAATAATTAATAAACATAATGTCAAAGAAAACTGTGTGTACTTTAGGAAAAATGCATGTACTTTGGGAAAACTGCGTGTACTTTAGGAAAACATCATTTTTTATACTAATAGGATGTAAATATACAAAATTCTTATCAATCGTTTGCTTCCTGTCAACTATTTCATGGATTTTCCCAATCATTGAGTTCTAAATTGAAATTATTTCCTCATTCTTTTTAGAAACTGAGGACAACAAATCCTTTACCTTTTTATTGAGAATATGTTAAACAACAAAAGAAATGCGTGTAGATTATGTCAAATGCGTGTACTCTGCATTATTTCCAAAGAATACCTAAATACACATGAAAATTTTCAAAATACACGTCAATGTAAAAATAATTCCATGTGTACATTGGGGTCATATGCGTGTACTTTATAAAATACAAGTGTACTTGAGAGTGCGCCGGAAATCAATGATTAACTTGTTTAATTAAATTCCAATTTTTAATCCCTAAAATCCTAACTCTTGCTAACAAATTGTGACAAACGAAATAAATCAAATCAAGCATGCGAAGTCAATCACAATATGAGGAAAAATCCCCCAAAGTTGAAAAACTATTTATTTCACTATAATATGTAACGACTTACAATTACATCAAAATGAAATTTTGATGCACGAAAACCTGTAGGCGTCGGTTCGTCAGAGTTGGCATTTGTCAGAAAAAGGTCCAGCAAGAACTCCAATTTCAGCAGTGGATAAAGACCCTTTCTCTCCACAAGATTACCCCAAGATGAGTAGAACAATTGTATTTAGGGTTTAAGGATTCACACAAATTTTTGGGAAAGAATTGTTAATCAGAAAGGCATTGAACCTTGAAAAAATGAAGTCTATTTGTGGGCAGAATAATTACGGAAATGTTAGTGCCAAAAGAGTTAGAAAACGTGTCGAATGGGCACTACCTTAAATACAAAAATCGAGGTGGCGCGTCGCTCGAACGAAGTAGAGGTGTCACTTGAACGTAAGGCCACATCGCTCGAATGACTTCGTGCGAGATGGTTATAACACGCGAATAATCAACCAATCTCGCTCGAACGACGTCAACGAGATTTTTTTGATTCGCTTCTACACTTAGAAAAAAATCATTTTTCGAAGGAAAAACGTTCCTGGCCTTTAAAAATATTTTATAAAAGTTTTCCAAATATTTATGTAAATATTAAACACTACAAAAAAAATATTTTACCATAATCATGAGTGGATTAGTGGGGACGGTTGAAGAATACGTTGCATATTACATGATGC
This sequence comes from Sambucus nigra, assembly GCA_949130495.1. Classification (NCBI taxonomy): domain Eukaryota; kingdom Viridiplantae; phylum Streptophyta; class Magnoliopsida; order Dipsacales; family Adoxaceae; genus Sambucus; species Sambucus nigra. Next base: position 171,723,217 of record OX422219.1, read on the forward strand.
ACGTATGAAGATGATGGATGCGGGGATTCAGATCAAGGCCGTCATGGATAATCGTGTTGACGTACTAAATGTAGTGGTATCATACATACTAACTTTGATCTAGGACAAATATAAAATTCTTAAATTCTAACTCAAACATTTATAAAATCATGTCCTTACAAATCTCCCCCCATCTCTATGTCGGTACATACATAAAAAATCCGAATTATGCTACCCAATTGAAAATCAAATGATATACAATTTAATATCCCCATTAAACCCAAAAACTAGAAATAGTAAATGATATGTCTTCAAACAAACTTCAACATCTTCAAATCTCCAACTCTTCACACCATGAAACCAAAACAACCAAGTCGGTGATAGCGAAAATGTAGGGATGGGGACAAATGCCGGATATTCCTAACGAATGAACTCAACATATTCCTTAGGTATAAAAAATGGTGAAATGAAAAGAAATTGACTCAATGAAGTCAACAAATCAAAGCTCAAAGTCACACCAATAACGTCCAAAACGATGTAATGCTTTTTTAAGACTTTCAAGGACGTGCAAACCCATTTTTCATTTCTTTCCAGCCAAACTCTCTCATAAATAATTATGCATTATATTTTTCTTTTGAGGTGATGAAATCAAAATCTATTGGCCCATTTGATTTGGCATATGTTTCTTTTTATTGCCATTTAATTTTTTCAGGCTCTTTTCAAATGGTGGCTCTCATGATGAGTTATTTTGAACTCTCGCGGCCCGTTTCCATGATTTACTCATCATATTTTTTTTCAATTAAATTATCACGGTAAAAGATTTTTACATGCACTACTATCTTATCAAGTTTTATCGCATTTTGGTCATTTTATTGACAGAATTGAAATGGAAACACTCAAGCCAATATGTGATAGACAATTAAAATACTCAAATAATCTCGTGCATATGTGAAATAAAGGAGATAAGGAGCCAAACATGTAGAAGATATCACTAATCGCATCTCAAAGGCTCCAAACAATGTAAAGCACATGGATGAAATGATGTAGCATCTCAAATCACTATTAAGCTGTCACGTGGAATATGGAAGGAAGTTATGACTATGGCTATCTAAAATGTTCATCCATAAATGGTGTAAACAAGATACAAAACTCTTTATGTGTTTTTCAAAAAAAATTATAAAAAGAAAATCTTTTTTACTTTTTCTAGAAAATGTCGAAAATAAAATATTTTTGAATTTTTCAAAAATATAAAAATAAAAACAAAAAAATGATACAAAATATACAATCTACAGATAGGAATCATATGATATGAACATGAAAAATGCATCCCACTCTAGACATGGTGACCACCCCTCCGTCAACTGTGAAAATTCCAAAAGACTTCCCAAGACTCTAGAATCTAAGGACGTCTAAAGGGTTCGTGAAAATATCGGCTAATTGGAGGTCAGTAGATACAAAACTCAAGGATACAACATTTTTTTCTACAAGTTCATGAATAAATTTCTCGTGTATCCTAATGGGCTTTATGAGCGAATGCTGGACTGAATTACGGGATATGTGTATCGCACTCGTGTTATCATAGCAAATAGTCGTGGTGTCCTGTGGAATTCCACAATCCTCCAACATCTGCTTCATCTACAAAAGTTGTGTGAAACAACTCTCGATGGCTATGTACTCAGCCTCCGCAATGAACAAAGGGATGGAGTTTTTCTTCTTGTTCAACTAAGAGACAAGAATATAACAAAAAAAAAACACCCACCAGAAGTGTTCCTACATCTATCTACAAACTCGACCCAGTCGACATCCGAATAGGTGGATAAACAGTCTTCGGTATCAAAGGAATACCAAATGCGGAGGGAAAGAGTCCCACTCACGTATCGAATAATACATTTAAGGGCGAAGAAGTATGACTCTTTTGGGAATGCCTGATATCACACACAAACTCCAACAATAAAGGTTATATCGGGACGATTGGAAGTCATGTAGAGAATACCACCTATCATACTCCGAGATAAGGTTTACTCTACATTATTTCCTGAAGTGTCCTTGCTAAGCTTTGTTGAGGTACCCATCGGTGTACGTGCGTGCTTAGTGGAGTCTAGACCAAATTTCTTCACAAGGTCTCTATCATACTTGGATTGGGAGATGAATATCCTATCCTCTAGATAACAAACTAGGAGGCCAAGGAAAAAAGTATGCTCACCTACCATGGTCATCTCAAACTCACTATTAATCTCCTCCTCAAAGTAGTGAGCCTGCTGGGAGCATGTGGATCCATGGACAATGTCATGCACATAGACATGGGAAATTAAAATAGCACCGTCATCTCTACGGACAAATAACGTCATATCAACGATCCCTATCTTGAAGCCACGAGCTAAGAGATATGAAGTAAGCCTCTCGTACTAAGCACGAGGTGCTTACTTCAAACCATACAAGCCTTTCCTCAGATAGTAGATGTGATCAGGATGCTTAGGGTCTTCAAACCCTTTAGGTTGTTCCACGTAACCCTCCTCCTGTAGAATTCCATTCAAAAAGGCACTCTTGACATCCATCTGATATAACTTTAAGTGCAGATGACATGCAATGGCGAGTAGTAAGCGGACAGACTCAAGCCTCACAACAGGAGTGAATGTCTTGTCAAAGTTTACACCCTATAACTCTGTGTAGCCTTGAGCGACTAACCTAGCCTTATTTTGAATAATAGTACAGTCGCATCCACCTTATTCTTGAAGATCCACTTGGTGCTTATCACATTTTTATCACTAGGTCGGGGGACCGATTCCTAGACATCATTCTTTCTAAACTGAAGCAACTCAACCCGCATAGAACATATCCAATGTTCAACTTTCAGTGCTTCCTTTTAGTTTTTGGGCTCGACTTTGGACATATAGCAAACATATATAACAATGTTCTCTAGCCGAGCATGAGTCTTGACCCCTAGGGTGGGATCTCCTGGAATAGTAGTACGATCATGACTCTTATGAACCCAAGTAGGAGTGTTCCCTAAATCATGAATAGGATCCACTTTGTGTGTGGGAGGTACAATGGGATCATTAGTAGAAAGTGCGTCATCCTCACATAAAATATTAGACTCAACAAATGCCGACGGTTCGTCATCTTGCACGATGATGTTTATTGACTCCATAACCTTAGAGATACTCAGCTTAAAAACCCAATATGCTCTACTAGTCGATGAATATCGTAATAATATTCTCTTGTCTCTCAGGGAGTTAAACTTTCCTAATTTCTCTCTATCCCGTAGGATGTAGCATTTACTTCCAAAGACACGGAAATATGATATGTTGGACTTCTTTTTAGTCCACAATTCATAGGGCGTCTTAAGTGTGGGTGGACGAAGGTAAACCTATTCACAGTGTGACATGCGGTAGACACCGTCTCTTCCCAAAATCCCCTAAAAACTCTACGACCTAGAAGCATGGATCTATCCATCTCTTGAATCGTCTGATTCTTCTTCTCAATAATTCCATTTTCTCGAGGAGTCTTCACGGCCAAAAATTCATGTTTGATCCCGAGGCTATCATAGTAAAGATTTACTTTAGCTTCCTTAAACTCAGTACTGTTCTCACTATGTATTCTGTTGATTGTGACTCCGTATTGATTTTGTAGGACACGACACTTGGTCGTGTGAAATTCCATAATATCATATTTCTCTCTCAGAAAACCTACACTAGAGTAACGAGAGAAATCATCTACCATCACTAGAATATACCTCTTACCACCCAAACTCTCCATACGAGTAGTACCCATAATATCCATGTGAATCAACTCAAGAACTCGTGAAGTGGTAATGGAATTCAACCTCTTGTGGGGGCAACGGACTTGATTTCCCAACTGACAGGGTCCACAAACCTCAAAAGTTAACTTTACAAGTGATGGGAATCCGTGTACTAGGTCCTTTTTAGCTAATTTCTCTAAATCTCTAAAATTCACATGACCTAGACATTGATGGCAAAGATCCATAGGGGTGATCGTGGCGTTGTTGCAGATAAGTGAGGACTTGGGAACAATCCCATATCAATTATCTTCAACCCTCACCCTTTGTAATAGAAGTTTACTGGATTGATCGCTGCATTCGTTCTGGTCAAACTTTACTGCAAATTCAGCGTCGCGCAAATGGCTAATGCTGAGAAGGTTTGCTTTCAAACCTTTGATGTATAAAACATCCTCTAGCTTAGGAAATCCTGGTATCTCTACTGTACCTCGTCCTACAATGATGGATTTTCTCCCATCTCCAAAGGTGACTTTACCTTCCTTGTGATCCTCTAGGTAGGTAAAAAATGAGACATCACTAGTCATGTGCCTAGAGCACCCACTATCGAGATACCATTGGGAAGTGTTATGTACTTTAAGAGCAACATGAATAATAAGGTCTTTTACGTAAAGTTTAGGTACCCAAGATGAGGTAACTTTCTATTTTCCCTTATCATTATTGGCTCTAGTCGGGATATTAGAAGTGTCCGTTGACGGCATAGAAATTCGTTGGAACTCTTCCATTAGACTATGAGAAGTGGCGACTAGAAACTCAACCTTCTCTCTAAGACTCAAAAAATATATTTTTGCACATGGTGGAGCAAATGTACGTCATGTCCGACCCAAACTATAGCAACACTCCCTAAGTTGGCCCTTTCTTTTGGTCATGGCCATATGGATCCATAGTAAACTCAGGAACTGGTTTCGGTGTCACATGGGACGTGGAGGTACCATCAAAACTAATTCCATGCCTTTCACTAAAACCTAGAGCATGGGAGAGGAACATCTTTCCCATATTTCCTAATCGGTACTCTATCTTTACCTTGACCTCCCTGGCTATCTCAAGGTCATGAGTAAGTTGGGATGTAAGGGCTTCAAGTTTCTTCCGAGTGTCCATAGAGATATGAAGCTCACACGTAATACTAGACACTTACTTGGTCAAGTACCCTTTCTCTTTATCTAAATCTCTCTCTATCTCTTAAGGAAGTGCTAATGGAGAATTATCTCTCTCGTATCTCTTAATTCTTTCTCTAAGGCAACTACCTTAAGTGTTAATGCTTTGTAACGTTTTTTAGTTTTAAAAGAATCAACATATAAATCAGCGTATGCGCATCGTAAATCACTCTCACTCTCACTCTCACTTGAAACATACTCCTCCTCACCCACATCGTTTCCACTATCGAGGTGTCCCTGTGAGGTAGCATCCTTATCATTATGAGTCGCACTATCAGTACTCACACGAATAGTCATGAATGCAGTGAAGTTACATTCATGCGGTGACTCTTCTCCAAAATCAACCGACTCGACCTCACTATTATCACTAAGGGAGGCATTAAAAGCAGCGTTCCTTTGCCTTTGCCTTGACGTAGCAACCTAGTAGTACACTCAAATGCCTTATGACCTCTGTTGTCACACTCATAACACCCCTCCTCGTCTTTCTTAGGCGCGTCCTTTTTATCCTTTTCATTTTTCTTTTCAAACTAATTTTTCCTAAAATTCTTTTTATCTTTGAAATTTCCATTTTTTCTTAATTTGAGACATTTCTTGAAACTTTTTACAAACAAGGCCAAATTATCTAAGTCAAAATCAAACTCAGGATCAAACAACTCTTCCTCTGTTTCCTTAGACCACTCACCTCTATTTCTTGTTGACCCACCACTCTTACTAGCATGGGATTTTACCCCTTTATCTTTTGATTTTAGCGTATTAGAAAACATGTTAATTTCATAAGTCAGGAGTTCTCCAACCAATTATTCTAATTTCAGACTACTCAAATTTCTTAATGAATTTAGAACAATCACTTTAGTGATAAAAAGCTTAGGCGGTGATCTGAAAATCTTTTTAACTACTCTAGCATTAGGAATGTGTTCACCCAAATTAAAACTGGTGTTAACCATATCAGATAAGAGGGCATAAAATTCATCAAAACACTCAGATTCAAGCATGGAGATTGTCTCAAATTTTGTAGTTAAATTTTGCAATTTTGATTCTTTACACCATCAGTTCCGTCATGGGTAAGTTGAAAAATATCCCATACATCTTTACACGTGGTACACGTCATGATGCATCGAAACTCGTCGGGGGTGACGTTTTAAAAAATAGCACCAAGCCCGCGTGAGTTATTTGTTCTCCATTTAAATTCATCCCCAGTCCATGCAGTCATGGATTTTAAACTAGTTACGTTATCTACAGTGACAGTGGGAGCCGTCCACCCTTTTTTACACACAACCCAAACACTTTCATCAATAGATTTTAAGTGAGATCTCATACGGGCCTTACAGCATAATTTGATCCGTAAAAAAATAGCACTCAATTATACAAGTTTTCCATTGAAATTTCACTTTTTAAAAAAAAAAATTTTAAACCAAAACTGATATCTAGAAAAAATTTGCAGAAAAGATTACACGGCATAACTGTGTAATATGCTTTGATACCAATTTGAGAGTTCACCATCAATCAATGATTAACTTGTTTAATTAAATTACAATTTGTAATCCCAAAAATCCTAACTCTTGCTAAAAAATTCTGACAGACCAAATAAAATTAATCAAGCATGCAAAGTCAATCACAATATCAGGAAAAATCCCCTAAGGGGAAAAATCATTTATTTCACTATAATATGTAATGACTTACAATCACAACAAAACTAAATTTTGACGCACGAATACTCGCAGGCATCGGTTTGTCATCATCGGCATTTTTCAGCAAGAGGTCCTCCAAGAAATCCAATTTCAGTAGTGGATAAAGACCCCTCTTCTACACAAGCTTACTCCAAGATGAGAAGAACAATTGTATTTACAGTTTAAGGATTCGCACAACTGTTTGGGAAGGATTTGTGAATCCAAAAGCCAAAAAGTGTTGAAAAAACTAAGTCTGTTTCTGGGTAAAAAAAATTGCAGAAACGCCAGTGCCAAAAGACTTAGAAAATGTGTAGAATGGGCACTACTTTAAATATAAAATTGAGGAGGCACATCATTCAAACGAAGTACAAGTGCCGCTCGAACGTAAGCCCACGTCGCTCGAATGACTTCGAGTGAGATGGCTATGTTGCGTGAACAAACAACCAATCTCTCTTGAATAATGTCAGCGAGATTTTTTCCATACGCCTCTGCACTTAGAAAAAAAAATCTTATTTCGAAGAAAAAAAATTCCTAACCTTTAAAAATATTTTATAAAAAATTTCCAAATATTTATTTAAATAACAAACACTCCAAATAAATTATTTTACCATAATCATGAGTGGATTAGTGGGAATGGTTGAAGAGTACGTTGCATGATGTACGTATGAAGATGATGGATGCGGGAATTCGGATCAAGGCCGTCAAGGATGATTGTGTTCACGTTCCAAATGTAGTGGTATCATATTTACTAACTGTGATCTATGACAAACATAAAATTCCTAGATTCTAATTTAGACATTTATAAAATCATGTCCTTACACTACTTTATAAAATAGCTTCTTGTACTCTATAGAATAATGATGTTTTCCATTTGAAAATAAATCAAAAGTACCTGTTTAGTTCTTTTCAATTATAACTCCTTAAGATTCTGCCTCAATGTCCCCATTTCTATGTCACCATCTCTTAATTTTTGCAATATATCTATAAACTTTTTTTTTGAGATTTTCATTACTCTGAGACTAATATGCATTTGTTTGTTCCAAAATTCTTGACAATTCAGCCGGTTTTTCAATGATTAATCCAATTCTTTAATTCTATCTGAGTCATTCATTGTGGCTTGATCAAACTTTTCTTTCAAAGAATTGTTTAGGAGAACAAGGTTGCCATTTTCCGTCTCTAACTTATTCAGTAAGTCTTTTTCTTTCAAAATTTAGGAATTTTCCTCCTTCAACTTCTTGATTTCCTCTTATGTTTCCAAAACATGATGACTATCTATCTGTAACTATACATTCTTAATAGTAAGGTTATCACTCTCTACCTCTAGTGCACAATCAAGGTCTTCGGCTGCTTTAGATAGTTGGTTATGTTTTCTAATAATTCCCTTTTTAAAGGAGCAATTTGTTCCTCCAAATTCAACTTCTCAGCATTTTCAGCATCTGTTGGTTCATAATTCCCAATATTATCAAACATTTCAAAATTCTTAGTATCCTTTGGTTGAACATTTTCCTTCTTTTTCAAAGGACTCACAATGTTTTTAAGGGGAATATTCCAACCTGATGGAAGCTCATTCTCATCAAATTCTTCAACATCTTTTTTCGACGATGAATCACTATGTATAGGGGTTCTTTTAGAAATGTTCAAAGAGTAACTCGGCTCTTCAAGCTGAGCTTCAGTGTCCACATAACTGTCTTTACTAGTTGGTTTATTTGTAGTCTCCTTTAAATTTCTGAAACGATATCATTCACAGCAAGCCAATCTTTCAAAGATGACAAGTTCCACCCATGTCTTCTCTTTCTTCTTTTCAATATGAGGAATTATATCAAACTTCTCACATACGTAATACTACGATCATGCAAAAAAAATGATATTATTAATTTTATTATCAAGATATGCATAATTTAAAGTACATGCACTGTTTAAAACTAAACGTGATATTACAAGTGTACTTTGTAAAATTTGCATCTGTAATTTGAAAGTACATATGATATTTACAAAGTGCACGCTTACTTATATTTGTAAAGTACATGTGTACTTTGTAAATATCACAAAATTACAAGTGCACGTTGTAAATATCACATGTACATTCAAAGCACACTTATTATATTTACAAAGTACACGTGTACTTTGTAAAAATCACGTGTACTTTAAAAATACAATTTTGATATTTACAAAGTGCACGTATAGTTTGTAAATATCACGTGTACTTACAGAAATCACCTCTACTTTTAAAGTACACGTGATATTTATAAAGTACACGCGTGAATTGGTTTAAATATGAATGGTAATTTGAAAGTACAAGTGATATTACAACCATGGTAAATGTAATACTACTAAAGTTCATATGTATTTTATAAATATCACATGTACTATAAAAGTACACGTGATTTTTACAAAGTACACGCGTGAATTGGTTTGAATGTCAGGTGTACTTTGAAAGTACAAGTGATATTAAAACCATGATAAATATAATTAAACTCAAGTTCATAAGAATTGTATAAATATCTCGTGTACTTTGAAAGTACACATGATATTTACAAACTACATGTGAAATTAGGATTTATAAGAAAAATTCTAATTGTTTGTTAGAAGGTATTAGTTGTTTTGCTCACCAATAGGGAAATGACACATCCAGTTATTGTTCTAGGTTTTGAGCTTGCTGTTTTGTTGAGTGAATTTATGAGAAACTCATGCACGGGAAATGCCCAATCATAGTTGTTCATGTCATCAATATTGTTGATGTATTTTGTCAAAAATTCTCCTAATGTGAAGTTTGAGTTGGAGAAAAACAATATCGTCAAGAAGTGGAGACAAAGAAGTTTTACAAAATCGGTAAAGCCCTCATTTGTGTCCAACTCTACCAATTTCTTCAAACCCTTCAATATTTCTGACTTTTTAATTTTATGTTTGAAGTATCGAGCAAGGAATTCAGGTTTTTAAGACGAAGTCAGTCTCTTTTTCAATTCTATTGATGTTTTCCCCTCTACCATTAGTATGCCAAATATTTCTCTTATATCTCTTGGGCTTATTTCAATCCTACTCTTCATCTCAAAACTTTTGGTTTCCTTGTTGTATAGCTTTATAATGGATAGAATATTTTTATCAGTCTTTTTTTTGTCCGCTTCTACTACTTCCTCTCTGTAGTAGGCATTGAAAATCTCCCAGAATGGAGTCTTCTTAATAAGTTCAATATGCATATCATTTATTTTCTTTTTAATACTAGAAAATCATGAAAAAAACTAACAACATTCGATCTATACTAGTCGTTCTTCTTCACACCACATGTAGATTCCGAAGCCACACTAGAACTAGAACTGCTTGAAGAACTGTCTTCAGAACTCCTCTTATTGTTGTCCTTTCCTCTTCTTGCCCTCATCTTCATCCCCATTCTATTAATCTATAAAAAAAATTAAATTACTAACCGATAATGATAATTTACATGTACAAAAAATAAAATACATGCAAACTGCAATAAAATATAGATTAAAATAATAAAATACAAGAATATTTTACAAAAGTACTTGCAATATTGTCATAAACAATTCGTACAATTCTAAAAAATATACATGCTAAAGGCGGTAATATATGTCGTCAATTACATGGTAATACCTAATAGATGTTGTTCGACAAGTAAAAAAATCAAGATTCTCTCTTCCTAGCATAGTCAAAAAGGAAGTGATACAATATCTCCATACTAAAAGTGCCAACGTTTTCAAAACCTCTTAAGCAATACTGCTCAATTCGTTTTTCTAAGTCATTCTCTTTCGATTCAGTTACTTGAAGCTTTTGCACATCAAAAGTTCACTTAATGTCTTCATAGTAGTAGTAAAAACCAAGTAACCCTTTCGCTCTATCATTGATACGAAGGAGAAAACAAATCTCGTCATCATTAGTGGTATTGACTATCAATGTGAAAGCTTTTGTATTGTTAAGATCTTCAAAGGTGCAAGCAATAATTTTGTAGTTGAACATGGTTGATGGTATGATTCCTAAATGATAATACAACAACAATACTTCTTACAAACTTATCAAATATCATTCAAATGTCGCTGGCGCGGACCAAAATAACATAGGATCTATTAAAATAGGATATGACATATATCAAAGATAGAGTAGACGCATAGTACATAAAAGTATACCCAAATTGGATTGAATAAATTCAATTTCAATTTGCGTGTACTTTGTGAATTTTGCCAGTACTTTTTGAAAGTACATGAAAAATTCATAAAGTACACAAAATTGAATTGAACAAATAGGTTTTATGACTGCATGTAGTTTATGAATTTACGTAATGTATTTGCTAAATCCTTTATTATTGCGTGTACTTTCTGAATTTTGCAAGTAATTTTTGAAAGTACAAGCAAAATTCCCAAAGTACACACAATAATAAAGGATTTAACAAATACATCACCTAAATTCATAAACTACATGCAGTCATAAATAAATGCAGCTAGCGCGGACCACAATTAATATAGGAGTTATACAAACACAAAGAGTATGTACATAAATGTAACATGATTTATACAGGAGGAAATGTACTATAATGAAATACATAAATGTAACATGCAAAAATTGTGTTTTGAATTTAAAATCAGGGTAACAAACGTATTTTCTCATATCATGAAGAATAATAAAGTGATATCATCAATCCATGTGTAATGTCTACAAATTTATACAAACGGGAACACAAAATACATAAGGGCAAACATGTGATATGAGAAATAAAATGATAAGAACACAACATATATAGAGTGTATAGTATAATCTTAAGTACAAAACTTAAGAACATATCTATGATCATGTATCCATACTTGTTGGTGTTGTTTGGAAGAATTTGATTGAGAATTTGAAATGTTTGGTAGAACTTCCACGATTAGAGTTTTGATCGCTAGAATTTCTGTGAAGTATGTCTGTTTTGGAATTCAAGTGTATTTATAGGTTGTTGTTGGACCAAAATTTGATTGATAATGAGAATTGTGTAGGGGTTTTGATCACAGAGACAACACGGTTAAGGTTTTGAATGCAGAGACAATACCTTGTATTTGGCGCTTGAATTTCTTTGAAGTGCATGTTTGTTTTAATTTGGGGGTATTTATATGTTGGACCTAATCGTTTAAAATTTATTGTGCCGATTTTTTGTCAAAAATTGTTAGTCCAAGGACTAGACCGTAAAAGCACCTTTGTTTTATAACAAGTTATCTACAAGAATGATCAGTCATTTTCTCTCTATCATCCTGGCAGCAAAGTATAGTGGTGAGAACTCGAACTTCTTTTAAAAAGTCTACATTATTTTTATCATTCTCATCTCCCTAAACAAAATTATGGTCCGGTTTATTGTCATTAGTTATTGAATAATTATCATCATATGTGCCTACTGAATCATGTGAGTGTGTATTTTTGTAACATATGAAAAATCCTCCATTGTAGATTACGAATATATTTTTAGGAAAGTATTCAACCCTTATATATATATACAGAGAGAGAGAGAGAGAGAGAGAGAGAGAGAGAGAGAGAGAGAGAGAGAGAGAGGGTCAAAAGTAAACCAAAATAATGAACTTTTTAATGAACATAATAAGACATAAAATAACCCAATCAATTTTTATTCCTTGTTGTAATTGGTCTGTGCCAGCGAACACGTTGCCACTCTACCCTTCTAACCCGCCACCCATCCCTGCCTTAGCCCCTACTAACTCCGAGACACCTAGATTCTCTCTCTTATTTACCCACACTGATGACCACTTAAACTTACTAACCCAGAGCTAAACACGGTGTTGATTGGGTCTAGTATGAAGCAGGTATGGGGTAATTCAAGGCAGGTGTGTTCATGGATTACTAGGCTTCAAACTGTGTTGAGCTGGAATGGGAAGATGGTCGGAGGTATATATAGGTGTCGAAATGGGTTAAGGATGCTGGAGTCTAGGAGGACATCTCACCTGGTTAAAAGCGAGTAGATTCGGTGGGGATGGAGGTGAGAAGGTAGGTCTCGGGTTCATGCAGTATTGGACAATAAACAAGGTTGTTCAAACATTAGGCAGAAATGGGAAGCTAGGGCTATCCGACAGAGTTTGGGATGGTGATGGACGGATGTATAGGTCATGGGACAGGAGGTTGTGTGTGTAACGACCCGACCTAGATTTATGGTTTCGCCATGAGTCCGCTCAATCTAGACCGAACGTTAGCCATGGAGTGCAATGAAGCATCATATGTAATGTTGCTACTCCAATTTTATTTTAATCAACATTTCACTTATTTAACATGCAATTCCAGTTTCAAGATAAACTACATGTGGAAACCATGGGGAGAATCCCCAATCCAAGTAAACCGAGCTACTAATGTAAAATAAATAAAGTACACTTACTTGTACAACGCCCTCAAAGTACGAAACCGCACCCAACCTGCCGTAACAAAGTGAGGGTGTGAGCCTATGCCCAATGGAAATATATACAAGCAATATAGAAGCGAATGGCAGAAAAGAATACTCACGCGTTACAATCACATGCATGCAAAAAAATATATTCATCTACATATATATATATATAGATATACCTTTAAAAGATACATATTCAAATGCATAAATTGTTTTACTTCTAAAACGTTATTCATCTAGATTAATTTACCATAATCTTAAAAAGACTTCCTTTATTTGTACTAAGTATTTCTCACTTAATTTAGCACGCTCGGTTCAACACTTAACACTAATACACTTGATGTATTCCAACCCATTCTTTCATCGAAATGACCACCTTTCGTTTCATTAAAATATACTTTAGCATTCTCATTGAAAAGTACCAATTCAACGCATGCATTCACCGCGTTAGAGAATACTTGTTTATAATTTGAAAACCTTTTAATACATACCTATGCAAATTATGGGTTTAACAACTTAGGTTACTTAACCATCCATTTTCCCACTTTATTTTACCCTTATCCGTAACTTGTGGACATGAATAGATTTACACCTTTACTTGTCCTTTTCACCCTTATTAGAAAATTTATTTCATTCATTCAAGTTAGGATGTATTAACACGTTTCACCACATAACCCATTTCTTGACATGATCCTTATTTCTTTAATCTTTTCTCGGAATCTTCATTTACCACATACTTACACGAGCTCTACACCGACGGCTATACACACCATATGCTATGGCCAGTGATTTAGGACTTTTCACACAAGGGCTCCTAGCCCTTTTTGCTTATTATTTGTTGCATCCCAGTCCTTATTAGTGTGTTTAACATTTTACACACGTCCACATTATTTCATTCCTTGATTTTACCCGGCCGGAGCCAAAACCCAGACTTAACTGACAATTTTCTCGTTAACACTTGAAAAATTATTTCTTTTCTTCTTTAAGTCCCTTGTCCACACACACATGATTTATACTAAATCAATTCAAGCGTTAGGACTTAATTCAATTTCATACACATTAGTGTAAAGACATTATTTAACATTTGTATTCCATAAAAATGTTCCGCTTTAAGTAAATTACAAATTTTTCCTTTATTTACCAAGCTTGCAATTAGTTCATTGACAAGTGTTATTTCTCAAAATGGTTATTAAGTTCCCAACTTAACATTTAAAATACTTTAGCCGTTTTATCACTTGGTTAATATTTAAAATAACACCCTTTATATTTTAGACTCCCAAACTTCCGTTTGTCTTATTTTATTCTTAAAACAAACATGTGTCCATTCGTTCATAAAGTCTTCATTTTGCATGAAACTTAAAAATATTTATTTCATAAATATTTTGACAACTTTAATATCATTCCACATTTTTATTTCATAAAAATGTCCATCATTTCCCCTTTACTAGAAATACACACAAATAATATTTTCTTATATTTTTATTCCATAAAAATGTCCAGTATTTCTTTTCCACTATAGATACACCAAAATAACATTTCTTATGTTTTTATTCCTTAAAAATATTTATTATTTATTTTTCACTAGAAATACACCAAAATGACATTTTTACATTTTTATTACATAAAAATGTCCATTATTTATTTTCACCAGACATACACCAAAATGACATCTCTTTACTTTTTATCCAATACAAATATTTATTATTTATTTTCACTAGAAATACACCAAAATGACATTTCTTACATTTTTTATTCCATAAAAATGTTTATTATTTATTTTTCTACAGAAATACACCAAAATGACATTTCTTACATTTTATTCTATAAAAATGTCCATTATTTATTTTTCATTAGAAATACACCAAAATGATATTTTTTACATTTTTATTCCATAAAAATGTTTATTATTTATCTTTTACTAAAAATACACGAAAATGACATTTCTTACATTGTTATTCCATAAAAATATTTATTATTTATTTTTCACTAAAATAACAGCAAAATGACATTTCTTACATTTTTATTCCCTAAAATATTTATTATTATATCTTGTAATTTATTCTATTTTCGAGACATATTTAAATCATCCTTGTGTACAATTCCCTACAAATGCTAACATGGTTGTGTAATCAACACTAGGATGCAAGCCCATAAACTACACACAGATATTTAACCTAATATATATAAATAACATGTTGAAATATAATACTCATTAACTTAAATCAAAGGTATCCTTTCCCACCTCAATGAGATCTAATAATGCAGAAAATGGTGTAGAAGATGGAGGACCCCCACCTCCGAAGGTGGCCTCAAGGGGGTCTATAAAAGCCCACTTGAACTTGCCCCCATGAATCCATTCTCCATGTTCATGAAAGATTTTCTTCAACCTCCAACGAAACACTATTAAAACCCTCTTTAAATACCCATCAAAATATACCAATAATGTCACCTTCATCTTTATTCTAAAGTCATCTTGGGGTTTATGTTGAAGTGTGGTGTTGCACACCTCTTTCAAGTATAACAGTTGTGAGGTAGAAGTTTTGGGGAAGAATGGACAATACTTTTGGGAACTTAGAGAGAGGAAGAAATTTTACAAAGTCTAATCGAGTTTCTCTTACTAATTACATGATTTATGTTTTATAACCCAACCAAGGGTTGCTACAAAAATAGGAACCTTATCCCCACTTAAGCTTTCTATATCTGGTATTAAACTCCCCATAAATCAACAACATAACTGATCCAACGGTTGGTATATTGGCAGCACATTTGGCAATACTGCCTTTGCCCGTGCTTAATTCCCACCTCCCTTAATGTAATAAACAAAGAAATTTCCACCAGCTCGTAGCACAACTTGTAATGGGGAGATGTCAGTTCCATGAGCTGACCTGGAAGGGGACTGGAGCTCGAACGCTTACTTACACATCGGGAGCCTGAATCCATCCTAGTCATTCGAATGATGGCTTCGTCATTCAAATGGCATCTGTTGATGTAAAAAATTAGATCACTCTAATAATTCAATCACAGATAAATAAATGAGACAAAATATTTTAAAATGGTTCAGCCTTATAAAAATGGCCTACGTCCACTGTTGTATTGCTGAATGTTTGGGAATTCTCGATTACAAGAAATTCCGTTCTAGATTCCGTCCCCCCTTACAATGAGGATTGTACAATGTATTTATAGCCCCGAGGCTGTAATGTGAAAGGGTAATACATTAAATGATATACATATGAAAGGGTAATACATTTAATGCCCTTTTTGCGTGTGCGTCTGAATGATAACCATTTAATGAATCAGTTGAACTATTGGTTATCCAGCTATTAATGCTTTGTTCGAGATGCAGCTCGAACCGCCTGAGTTACTCGGACCGCCTAAGCTTCTCGGTACTCAAGAGTTCCTCGGAGAGGTCTGTTCCTCGGAGCGTATGAGTTCCTCGGAGTAACATGGTTCCTCGGAGCGTGTGATCATCTAAGAAGTGCTTGTTGTTGCCATGTAGATAGCCACGTGTCTTCATATGATTGGTCCAAGTCAGCAGATTAAATTTGGTATCTTATAGCCCTGAGGCTGTAATGTGAAAGGGTAATACATTAAATGATATACATATGAAAGGGTAATACATTTAATGCCCTTTTTGCGTGTGCGTCTAAATGATAAGCATTTCATGAATCAGTTGAACTGTTGGTTATCTAGCTATTAATGCTTTGTTCGAGATGCAGCTCGGACAGCCTGAGTTGCTCGGACCGCCTAAGCTTCTCGGTACTCAAGATTTCCTCGGAGACGTCTGTTCCTCGGAGCGTATGAGTTCCTCGGAGTAACATGGTTCCTCAGAGCGTGTGATCATCTCGAAAGTTCTTGTTATTGCCATGTAGATAGCCACGTGTCTTCATATGATTGGTCCAAGTCAGCAGATTAAATTTGGTATCAACAGAAGCCCCCAATGTTTCATAGTTCGAAGTTTGAGGATTATGGAACATTCTTTCTCGGAATATGGTAGCTTTAAATAGTCTTCCTAATTTTTAGGAGCATTTCCCTTGTATTTATTTCTCCTTCCCAATTCGTAGAATCATGCTTTTTTGGACTTTTCTGCTTGCTTCGATTCCCGCGTCACTTTTCATCTTTTTAGCCGTTGGTAACGTAATCATCCTTTTTTGTAATCATTACTTCACCATTTCCCAAGGCAAGGTATTTAAACTTCACAGACACTCCCATTGTCTTCTACCTTTTCAAATTTTCATCTTTGAGTTTTATGTCGTCTCTTCCTACTCTCTTGTGCGTTCATCTTTTTCGTCGTTCGTTGTCAGCAGATCCATTCTTTTCCTGTAAGATCTTATTCCTTCTTCTTTATTTCTTTATTCACCATGGTTTACCCTGTTGAGTCTCTTGAGAAGTTTCGTTATGATTTCTCCATTCCCTCTTGGGTTGTCTTGGAAGAGCTTTCTGAGCCTTCTAATTATTTCAATTTGGCTGAGGGACATTGGTTCCCCAGTCTCTTTTTTGCTGAATGTGGATTTTCTTTTCCACCCAATTCCTTGTGTCTGGAATTCTGTCAGTACTTCGATGTTGTTCCTGCACGAATAGCCCCCAACACATGGAGAATAGTTAATGGGGTGCATAGATTAAATCAAATGCATGGAACTCGTATAGGAATCCCAGAAATCATGTTCTTCTATAGATGGGCAGTTAATGATAATATTTTTTATTTAAAAACTAGATTTTTAAATAGAGCCTTAGTAGTCAATCTCCCTGATGCCAATAGGGATTATTTTGAGCATGGGGTTGTCATAAAAAATTGGCAACACCCTCCATTAACTGGAGATGAGGTTTACCAGGGTCCCAGATTCCCTCCTTATGGCAATGGGATAGGTTATTTTCATTTTATTTTATTTATTTTGAAATCATGTTTCTTTTGTGTTTGATAAAATGTGCCACTGATAACAATGTTTATTTATTTGCAGTTGATAGCAAGAGAAAGTGCCCAAAAGAAGCAGATGTCAATATAAGGCATTTGAAACTTATCTGCAGTCTGCATCAAAGTGTTGCCGACGAGCACATTAGATCAGCTTCGTATCTGCTCCAGTATAAGAGCTACACCACTTCTTTCACTGCTCGTCCAGTGATAAGTGAATCAGAGCCAGTACCAGCTTCCACCAGCTCATCGCCTGAATCTCATATTCCTTTAAGTGAAAGGATGAAGAAGAGAAGACCTCCTACCCTGTTTGAGAAGACTTCTTTCGGTTCTGGGGAGGCAACAAGGAGTAGGATTGATGTCCCAAAGGAGGGGACGAAAAAGAATGATGCAGCTCCTCCAGTTGCTTCTGCTAAAGTTACCGAGAAGGTTGCTGAGAAGCCCGCAGTGGCTCCGAGTAGGTCTGCTGCTCCTGGAGAGGTGATTGTGATATCACCGACCAAGGGTTCTTCCTTGGTTGAATTTGTACTTATTCCCCCGAGGAGGCTGAAGAAGAGCTCCTTGGCCAATTTGGATGACACCATTACTCAGCCCCCAACTGCTGGGACTGGAGTTCCCACTTTTATTCCCCCGAGCTCTGCCATGAGCTTGATAAAGTCTTGGATTATTCCCGAGGTCCAAGGTACTGAAGAAAACCTTACTCGGGATATGGTCACCTTGCTAGCTGCTCGTCACCTTACTTGTGTAAGTATCTTTACTTTAAATTTTTTATATTTCCTTTGTCATTTTTGTTTCTAACTTGCTTTCTTTTTCTGTTCACAGTTGACGAGCTGCTTCAATATAATCCTGTAAAAAGATGAAGCGATTAAGGCTTCATGCTCCTCGTCCAGCGTGGAAGGAGCTTTGGAAGAAGCTACCAAGTCTCTGGCAGATTCTCGCCAGAAATATGCTGATGATAAAGCTGTCTGGGAGAAGAAGCTTGCTTCCACCGAGTAAGAAAAAGCTTAGGCTATTGATGCCTCCAAGGAGTTGGAGAAGAGAATAAATGCCCTGGAGAAGGAAAATAAGGAGCTCGAGGAGAAGCTCAAAACAGCTGTAGAGTTGGAAAATAAACTCAAAGTTGTCGAGGAGGAGTTGGCTAAACTTCAGGAAGTAGGTCGGCATAAGGAGGAGGTAGAAAATAAGTTCAAGGTTGCTGAGAACCTGCTGTCCGAGAAGCTATCCTCGGAGAAACTGAAGAGAAAAGCTGCTGTGAAGAAGTCCTTCAGCTCTGGCTGGGACAAGGGGTGGAATAAGGGGTTGGCTGCCATGGTGTCGCAAGTAGACTATGGCAGTCTCAAATACTTTAGGGATGGATAGGTTGCTGCCCTTCAGGAAATGAAGGTCGACGAGTCCTCCGAGCTTTTCCAGAGACATATCCCTGTTCCCCCTCCAACTCCAGAAGAATTAAAAGAGGACGAAGCTACCTCTAAAGAGTCTTCGATGGTGATGGGAGATCGTTCCCTAACCATCCAGCCTACTGTTGAGGAAAATCAGCACATCATTTCTTCCTCCGAGCAACTACCTACTCTACCCGAGCAATTATCTCTTCCCTCCGAGTAACCTACCTCTTCATCCTAGTCTCCCGAGAAGGTTTTGGGAGATAAGGAAAAGGTTTAGTGTTTTTCAGGTTTCTCTTTATTTTGTTTCTCTTTATCAAATGTAACTCAGAAGATGTAACTCTGAATTATGATCTAATAAAACTTGAACTTTTTTCATACTGTTGTTTATCTTTCATTCATACTCTGCTTATTCTTCTTGTTGATGATTGCTCTTCTTTCTCTGCTAGTTTCTGGCTAGGATGGATCTGCAATCTGCCCATGATACAAAGTTACTGCAACAATGTAATGAGTACTTTAAGGTTGGTCATACAGACCTAAGTGCTGCACAAGTTGTCGACATCCTCGGCCAGGATGCTTCAGAACAGGCAGTGGAAGCATATCAATATCTGAAGTGTCTGCTTGATCGATCTATAGCCAATAACGTTGCTTATTATGAAATGATCGAGGATCTTCAAAGCACCCTCGAAGACCTTCAGCTTCAATACAAAGAATCCACTGCCCTGTTGCATGAGGGGTACGAAAATAAGTACAAGTTGATCATGGCTGACAAGGGCTACGAGAATATTTTTGCTGGGTATGATCTGAGGGAGAGAACTTTGAAGGGTAAGGTCGAGGAATGCAGACAGATTGCCAAGTTGCTAGAGCAAGAGAACAACAACTTGCAAAAAGAGATATCAAAATTGAAGTCTGCAGCCTCCACTTCCAGTGCCTTGATCCCAGTGACCGACGAGGGATTCTCGTTCTTAGAGGTTGAGAATGCCAAGTTGAGGGACGATTTGGAGACTTTGAAGAGTTCTGACACCTCTACATCTTCTCGTGGTCGAGTAAGAGCTCCTCGGGGACAAGCAAGAGCAACTCGGGTTCTTGTCGAGGAATAGAGAACTCAATTTGCGTTAGAGAACCAGGCTTTCCAATTAATGGTGAAGAACCAGGCTTTGTCTGATATGTCAAAGAGGATTAGGGACCTCGAAAAATAACTCTCTGCGCAGAAGCCAGTCTTAGAGAATAAGGAGCTTTTCATCAAGAATCTCCATGAGCAGCTAGAAAAGTTAACATATCAATTCCACAAACATCCCAGGGAGTTCTGGATGGCTGGATACAACGAAGAACTATTCCACTTGGACGATCGTATCCAGAATGCCAACAATGAGGGCTACAAGCAAGGCTGGTTGAATGCCTTAGGTGTGTTGAAGCTCGAACAAGGTCATTATCTGTGGGACTACCATGATCCCGGGTTGCTCGACTTACTGTGCCACCATACAATTTGGAGATGGATTGGATCCCGGCTCGGGCCATTCCTCGGAGCTTAATTTCAAAGTATCTCGGTGACTACAATTTACATTCTCAAATCGAGGTATCTCTTCCAGAGCATCTCTTAGATCGACCATCCGTGATGAATGTCAGGATGTTGAAGGATCTTAACTTCACCAATTTTCCTCTGTCTTTAAATGATCCGCCTGCTGGCGAGGAACCTGTGTCAAAAGCAAAGGGGAAGAGACCAGTAGAATAGGAATTTTTGATGTAATAGTTAGTATATATTTAAATATCAATGTACTTGTAATTTATTTTGAATTCAATGAAAGACTTTCATTTTTGTTTGCAAATCTTGATTGCTATTGTCTTATAGTTATCAAACACTTTATATTTATGCATATCTGTTAAAAAGATAACAATATTGTATTGTTTGTCGACCAACTCAGTAATAAAAAGTTTCAAATTTCAATAATATTGCTCGATCACTTAATAATAAAGTCACGAGTATAAAAAATGTTTAAAATTTTTCAAACCAACCAAGGTCGTTAAATTATGCTTGTCGACCAACTACAGTTAGTGGGTTTTTATCCCCGACCAGCCATACTTGGTAGATTTTTCTCTTAAATGTTTTTGACCAACCAAGGTCGGTAAATTTTCTTTGTCAACCAACTACAGTTGGTGGGTTTTTATTCCCGACCAGCCATAGTTAGCAACTTTTGCACTTTTTGGAATAATCTTACCTCCCGACCAACATAAGTTGGCATTTTCGAGAATATATGTACCTTCCGACCAACATAAGTTGGCATTTGCGAGAATATTTTGTTTCTTAGCCAAAGAGGTTGGCAATTTTAGGAATATTTCATTTCCTAGCCAAACAGGTTGGCATTTTTAGGAATATTTCGTTTCCTAGCCAAACATGTTGGCATTTTTAGGAATATATTGTTTCCTAGCCAAACAGGTTGGCATTTTTAGGAATATATTGTTTCCTAATCAACCGAAGTTGGCATTATTAGGAATATTTCGTTTCCTAGCCAAACAGGTTGGCATTTTTAGGAATATTTCATTTCCTAGCCAAATAGGTTGGCATTTTTAGGAATATATTGTTTCCTAACCAACCGAAGTTGGCATTTTTAGGAATATTTTGTTTCCTAACCAACCGGGGTTGGCATTTTTAGGAATATTTTGCTGAGCAGTCTGAGCTTTGTCGAGTAGTGTGTAGCACTAGTATTCCCCGAACAATTCTCAATAAAAAGGAGAGACTTTGGCAGAATATCTTCGTTTTATTCATACTAATGGAACTGCGTTACATATACATCACTGATAATACTTGCGCAGATGCTCTGCGTTCCATGCATTCTTAAACTCCTCGCCTTCTAAAGTTGCTATTCAATAAGTTCCTGGTCGAACAACTTCTGTAACTCGGTATGGTCCATGCCATTTTGCTTCCATCTTATTGTGTTTTTGAATTACTTTCTTCAGCACATAGTCTCCTTCTTTCAGGTCGCACTTCTTCACCCTTTTGTTGTAGAACAAAGTTGTTCGCTGCTGGTAAGCAACATTTCTAATGGTTGCTTCTTCTCTAACTTCCTCGAGCATGCTTAAATCCAGTCTTCTCATTAAGTCACTGACAGGGGAATTAAAATTCAGTACCTTGTGTGTTGGGAGGCCCAACTCGGCAGGTATGACAGCTTCACTTCCAAACGCCACCATGTATGGTGATTCTCCAGTTGCTACTCGGGGAGTAATTCGGTAAGCCCAAAGTACTGATTGTAGCTCGTTGATCCAGTTTTCTTTTGCATCATCAAATCTTTTCTTCAAACCGTTCAGCAGCGTTCTATTTGTCACTTCAGTTTGTCCATTGCTTTGAGGATGACCTGGTGCTGAGTGGATCTTCAAAATATTTGATTGATGACAATAGGCGGTAAACTCCTCGTTATCAAATTGTGTTCCATGGTCTGTGATGAAGGCTTGAGGTAGACCATATCGACAAATGATGTTCTTCCAAATAAATTGGTACACCTTCTCGTACGTCATGTCAATGAGTGGCTCAGCTTCTACCCACTTAGTAAAATAATCCACTGCGACGACGAGATACTTAAACCTTCCTCGGGTCGTTGGCAGTGGTCCAACCAAATCAATTCCCCACATGGAAAATGGCCAAGGAAAAGTTATGGGTGTCAACAATGCTTGTGGAGTTCTTCGGATGAAGGAGAAGCGCTGGCACTTATCATACTTCTTGGCATAGGCTATACAATCAGCCCTCATCATCGGCCAGTAGTATCCCTGCGTCATCACCCTTTGTAAAAGCGTCCGACCTGCTACATGTGCTCCACAAGACCCTTCATGGATTTCTTCAATCAATTCTTTCACCTCGGACGGATGTACGCATCTCTACAAACCTGCCATAATTCCTCGTCTATATAAAACACCATTAGTTAATACATATCGAGCAACTTTAAACTTCAATTTCTTAGTTGCGAGCTTATCAATTGGTAATTCTCCCTCCTCGATATACGCCCTGATGGGATCCATCCAAGATGGTCCTAAATCAAGGGTGATAAAGTTCATCGTCAGATCTTCATCTATGCTCCGACCAGCTAACACTTCAATTGGGATTGTTCGTCACAGCTCGGTGCGAGTAGCTGATGCTAGTCGAGCTAGGGCGTCTGCTCTCGCATTCTCCATTCTTGGTATTCTGACCAGCTAAATAGCAGCAAATTCTGACACCAGCTCCTTTGCCTTTGCATGATATCTGATAATTAATTCTCCTCTAACTGCATATACTCCCATCATTTGGTTTACAATCAATTGAGAGTCACTAAAGATCACAACCTGCTGCGCCTCCTTCATTTTTGCCAAATTAAGCCTTGCAATCATGGCCTCATATTCAGCCTCATTATTGGAAGCTTTGAATTGGAAACGCAAGGCGTATTCCATGTTGACCTCGTCCGGAGTGCTCAAAACTATCCTCGCGCTACATCCTACAGTGCAAGATGAGCCATCTACATATAGCCTCCATATAGGTAACTCATCTTCAAATTTCGAATCAGTCAGAGTTCCTTGGTGAAATATTTTCTGCTTCCCTTCATCCCCCCCGGATTTTTCTCGCTCCTCGTCGATCATCTTTTCTTGCCCTTTTACCAACCGAAGTTGGTCTGAGATCAAATTTAATGATCCTGTAACATTCACTTGACCTTTTACCAACCGGAGTTGGTCTGAGCTAGTGTTTGTCGATCCTGTAACATCCACAGGTTGATCAGCGAGCAACTCTTGTTCCTCGTTCGGAGTCCTCACAACTATCTCTGCATCACATCCTGTAACATCCACATGCACTTTTACCAATCAGAATTGGTCTGAGCCTATGTTTGTTGATCCTGTAACATCCACAAGTTGATTAGCGAGTAACTTTTGCTCCTCGGCGGTATCAGGATAGGTGAACTCCGCTATAAAATCTGCTACAGCCTTCCCTTTTAATGATGATCTGGGTTCATAAATTATATCATATTCACCGAGCTCTATTGCCCAGTACATCAATCTCCCTAATTTTTCTGTCTTATGAAGGGCTTGTCTCAATGGCACATCGGTATATACTACTACAGTATGAGCTTGGAAGTATGGCCTCATTCTCCTACTCGCCTCAATCAGCGCCAGTGCCAATTTCTCCAACCTTGGATATCTGATCTCTGCTCATCGGAAAGCCTTACTTGTGTAGTAAATTGGCTTTTGTACTCCATTATCCACTCTGATCAACACCGAGCTAACTGTATTCTCGGACACTACAAGGTACAAATACAATTTTCTCCCATCACCGGCCTGGACAACAGTGGAGGTGTTCCCAAGTATTTCTTCAAGTCTTGAAAAGCCTTCTCACATTCATCATTCCACTCAAAAGTCTTTCTGAGTGTCTTGAAGAATGGGAGACATCTATCAGTTTCTCGTGACACAAATCTGTTGAGTGCTGCTACTCGTCCTGTAAGATTTTGTACTTCCTTCTTCGTTGTTGGAGATCGCAGCCTTAATAGAGATTTGATCTTTTCAGGATTTGCTTCAATGCCTCCTTGATTGACGATGTACCCGAGGAACATGCCTTCTCATACTCCAAATATACACTTCGTCGGGTTCAGCTTCATTTGATATTTATCTAGCTGATCAAAAGTCTGACTTAAGTCTACTAGATGATCGGCATCTTTCTTGCTTTTTGTCAGCATGTCGTTAACATAGATTTCCATATTGTCACTGATTTGTTCAGCAAAGACCTTGTTCATCAGCCTCTGATATGTCGCACCTGCATTTTTCAAACCAAAAGGCATAACATTATAACAATAAGTTCCCCTAGGGGTAATGAAAGAAGTACTCTCCCTGTCTTCAGGTTTCATTTTTATCTGATTGTAACCAGAATAAGCATCCATGAAGCTCAGCAACTCGTGTCCCGAGGTAGCATCCACCAATTGATCAATTCGGGGCAATGGAAAGTGATCCTTTGGGCATGCTTTGTTGAGGTCGGTGAAGTCTACACACATCCTCCACTTATTATTCTTCTTTTTTACCATCACCACATTTGCTAACTAGTCTGGATATTTAACGTCTTCGATAAAGCAAGCTTTCTGGAGCTTCTCGACTTCCTCCTGTATAGCTTGATTCTTCTCGGGACTGAATACTCTTCTTCTCTGCTTCACAGGCTTGATCTCCTTATTCACATTGAGCTCGTGACATAAGAAGTTTGGGTCTATCCTAGGCATATCTTCATGACTCCACGCAAAAGTTTGTCTTCTGCTTCTAAGGAAAGTTATCAATTCTTATTTTAATGAGGCTTCTAATGATGAACCTATTTGAGTAGTTCACTCAGGGCATTCGTCGTCCAGAATGATGTTTTCAGTAGCTTCCACCACTTGACCCTTCACGAGTTGTGACTCATCTCGAGGATCCAATGTTTCAATTTCTGCACCTTCATCCACTTGATAGGTAGTAGTCTTTTTCTTTGATTTTTCCAGTTCTTCTTGCTCGGCGGATGAATAATAGCATTCCCAAGCTACTTTCTGATCACCTTTTATAACTCCTACTCCAAAGTTTGTTGGAAATTTTAGGCATTGATGCACTGTAGATGGTACAACCTCGAACTTCTTCAATCCTACTCTTCCCATGATGATATTTTATGATGATTGGACATTCTTATCCATCACGAAGAAACGTATTATTTATGTCCGACACGCAGGCCACATACTAATGAGTATGTCCAACTTGATCGTCCTAAGTGGAAATACTTTCTTGCCAGCAAAACCGATGAGGGGTCTGTGGCAAGGCTCCAGTTGAGATAGCTTTATATTTAAACTATCAAAACACGAGTTCAACATAATGTCTGCCGAGCTACCATTGTCGACCAGCACTCTTGAAATCATTACCTCCTTCATTCTCATCTTGATCACCAGTAGATCATCGTGAGGATATAAAACACCTGCAAGGTCATTTTTTGAAAAATCGATGACCAATTTCTCCTTGTTCACCTTTCTCGGGCGATCTTCCTCAACTAGATTTATTCGCTGAATGTACAAGCAAGCTTGTGCCTCACCGAGGTAAGCTTTTCTTTCTGCAGTAAGGTCTCCTCCTCCTTCATCTCCTCCTGTAATAACATTACAATCAAATGACCCAAAGCGTATTGAAAATACCTCTCGTTCTGGCTGCCTTGGTTTCTTGGGAAGATCGGGGTCATCCTCCGGATCAACTTCATGGTTTCTCTTCTTGTTCTCCTCTGTTCGACGAGGAAATCTAGACCTCTCTCTAGTTCCGTCGTTATTTCTTCTTTCGCCTCCCCGATCAACATACTTCGCTAGCTTTCCTCGTCGAATGAGTGTTTCAATCTCATTCTTAAGAGCTATACAATTTTTGGTCATATGGCCATGATCCTTGTGGAACTCGCAATATTTTTCCCTATTCCTCATGTCAGGGTCTGCCTTCATCTTCTTTGGCCAGTTTATCTCCTCGCTGTTATTAATTTCTTCCAGGATGTGGTTGATATTTGCCTACAAAGGTGTGTTATTATCAAATTTCCTCAAGACCTCCCATGACGACCTATTTTTGGATTGTTTGTCACCAACATTGTTCTTATGTTCTTTCTTCTTAGCTTTATCACCTTCCACCTTGGTTTCTTTGGCGTCCATATTCTTCTTCGCAGACATAGCCTCCTCGGCATTCATAATCTTGGACGCTTTTTCCATCAGGTCCGACATGGTTCGAGGTGGATCTTTGGCCAAAGTGTAATACAACTTGTTTGGCAGCAGTCCACTCATCAAAGCGGTATTCTCTATCTTCTCCTCATAATCAATGACTTCGAGTTTCTCGTTATTAAAACGAGTTATATAATCTCTGATACTCTCACCAACTATTTGTCTAACACTTAACAAATGTGCTACTCGTTTAACTGGCTTTGCTCCAACGCAGAAATTCCCAATGAATAACTCGGTCAGTTGAAGAAAAGTTGAAATCTTACCCCGAGGAAGATTATTATACCATATCTGAGTAGATCCGGTAAGAGTTCCCAAGAATGCCCTGCTTCTCATCTCGTCTGGGACAACATAGATGTCGGCAGCAACTTGATATTGTTCTATATGAAGGACAGGGTCAGTCTTCCCATCATACTTGGGAGTCACAACAGGTGCTCTAAACTTTGATGGTGTTGGAAAATCAACAATGTCCTGGAAAAAAGGTGTTCCTCGAACAAAGGTTCGTTGTAGAGGGTTCTTGGCCTTAGCTATTTCCCCTAATCTATCCTCCAGCCTCTGAATAGATCCTTTCCATGCATAATTTCCTTCCTCAGGCTTATTGGTTCGAGCAACTGATCGCGTTGAAGTGGCTTCCTGGGATTTATCTCGACGAGCAGCTGGTCGGTCATAGGATCCATCTGGACGAGCAGCTGGTCGCGACTGGGCAGATCCTTCCCTTAAATCTGATGGTCGTCGAAAGCTCCTCGACGCTGCATTAAGAGGACTTTTATTCCTCCTAGGGCCTAATCGGTCGAAAGGATAAGCCCTACCTAATCTTTCCAATGCGCTGGTCCTTTCCGGGGAGAGGGTGACACGTTGTTCAGTATTTGTGGCCCACACTAGCGAAGTTCGTCCAGGTTGATAAGAAAAATCTTCAGATTCCTCATTGCGATATGAATTAGTTCGCCTAGTACGCGAAGAAGGCGCACGGGTATTTCTTTGAATGCTTCGTGGTCTGGAATGGGCTGATGCACCGCCATGGAGGGTTTGGATGAGTTGTCGCATCGTTTCTTGCATGACGGTCTGGCCCTGAGCCAGATTTACCATTATTCCAGTTAGATCTGGAACAATTGGTGGAGCAGACGGATTTGGAGGGGTTCCAGCGTTTCGATTGTTGGATTCAGGAATATAAGCCATTGGTAATGGATTGTATTTGATGAGAAAACGATATTACCAGTCATTTCCCACAGACGGCGCCAATCTGTTGATGCAAAAAATTGGACCGAATCCCATTTTTATGATCACAGATAAATAGATGAAAGCAATCCAATCAAGCACATGAGAAACGAAGATTTTTAAAGTGGTTCGGCTATAAGAAAAAGCCTACGACCACTGTTATTTTATTCCCAGGGGTTTACAATAGCACCATAGGGTGTAGAGAGAGAAAGGATGTGTATCTTGTGTATGGGGTTTCTAGGTTCTCCTGGATCTCCTCCGTTTTGGCTAAGGGGATACATGTATTTATAGTGATGGGAGATAAAGAGATTCATTGTATGTAGACATTAATGTCTACATTCAACGAATCTAATTATTGAATTGCTTGGTATGTTATGTGTTGTCATCTATTAATACAGTATAAATGTACATTAAGGCTCATTAAATGCATTGTCATCTTCATTAATGCACATTAAATGCATAGTTATCCTTTGATCTTCCTGGTTGGTATGCCGACTAACTCTCCTCGGGTGCCGACCAACTCTCCTCGGGGGCTGACCAACTCTCCTCGGGTGCCGACTAATTCTCCTCGGGTGTCAAATATTGCCACGTAGGATGACATGTGTCCTTTTCTGATTGGTCCTCGTATATGGAGAATTTTTGCGTTAACAGCATCCTTAGTTGTTCGAACGACAGGCTGGGTCACTCAACGACAGGGCTCTCTTTGGTCAACACGGTAACACGTTTCCAAATGCAGTAATTTCGCTCATAGTTTTCCTTACCATGCACAGCGGGTACCAAACTCAGCTCAGAATAAAGGGATCAGAGCTTTATAAATAATAACCCTATATTTAATCCATATATAATCCATAACCCAATAATTTTCTGCATAATCCAATTTTGTCACCCACAAATCCTTATGACAATAAATCGTTCCTCCTCATATAAAATCCGTATATATTTAACGTGGCAGGATATTACACTGGGAGTGGATCACGGTTTGGTGTGGGCATGGGGTAAAGTCGGGTTGTGTATGATTAGCACCCAAACTCTACAATTTATACCCCGAATAGATGTATTTTAGTTGCTAATTCTCGACAATTTGGATCTTATGCGCTTAATTGTTCAATATGCTGGCTTAATTGCAGTTGCGTTGTCAAAAACTATATTTCCAAGCAATTTGCAATTTAAATGGAGTTAATTCCCTTATCCCGTAACCCTAGCCTAAACCTAGCCTAAACCCCGTGTGTGTCTAATTTGTCCCTTTTTATATATATTTTTTTAATATTTTTAGTTTGAGTCATTTTATTTTTAGGTTTATTCTAGATTTATTTAGTATTTTCTAGGTTTTATTTTCTATTTTATTTTAATTAGTATAATTTTATTTTATTTTGATTAGCTTTTAGTTTAGTCTTATTTTGTTAGGATTAGTTTTAGTATTTTATTTTTAGTTTATTAGATTTTATATTTTAGGGTTTTTGTTTTCTTATTTTATTAGATTTTTCATTTTTTATATCTTTTGTTTTATTATTTTTTTAATAGCTTAGGATTTTATTTTCTTAGGTTTTAATATTTTTATTTTTTATTTTATTCTTAATTAGATTTAATTTTTATTTTTTTATTTTACTTTAGTTTGTCCTTATTTTTTTTAAGGGTTCAAATTAAATACACACACATAAGAACTCACTAATACCTAAATCTCATCCCCACCACACAACCCTACACCCTCACATTTCTTACCCTACACCCTCACCACACAACATACCAACCACTTCATCTTCTCCACCTACACCCCCTCTCTCTCTCCTCACCCTCTCACCTCCATTAACAAAACTCTAACCCACCTCTTTCTTCCTCACATCATCATCTCTAAACCCCCACCTTCCTAACCACTGCAACCCATGGCAACCACTCAACCACCGCCGCCACCAACTCCCCTGCCCAGCCAGCGACTGTCCCGTCACCTGAACCCATCCTCTCTCTCTCGTCGGTGGTCGAACCCTCAACCTGCTACCCCCGCCAGCAAACCCAATGCAACCCTCCGTCGGATTTCCCAATCCGACCAGCTCCAACCCGCTGGCGTCGTCCCTATCTCTAGCCATCTCCAACCCGCAGCGACCTGAGTTCAACCGCCGTAGCCTCCTGCCGGAAACAACTCCGGGGCCGAGCCCTCAACCCCATCTCCGACCCAAGGCTGTCACAACCCGAAATGCAAACCAGCACGACCCAATCGCAACCATCCAAACCCAACCTTCCCATACCAATTTTGCATCTCCCTTTTAAACCAAATCGTGTCACCTGTAAAAACTAAACCAAATACCAAAGTCAAAATAAACCTACTTGTGCACATGTTTAAAATCATTAACCCTTTTTTGCCAAAATACCCCCAACTACTCTTTTATCCCAAAATCCCAAAATACCCATAATCCATGTCATATTTTTTATTCCCACACCCCTCATTCACATGATTTTTTCCTCACACCATATTCACATTCACCCCTTAGCCATTTACCCAAAATACCCCTTAGCCCCATGTGTGCCATGCATCTACTATAAAAGAAGACTTAAGACACCATTTCGAAGACTCATCATCAAATAGAGAGAGAAATTTCTAGAGAAAAGTAGAGAGTTATGTTAGAATAAATTAGGTAGAAATATTTGTAAATAGTTTTATTTTCATTTTTTTAGATATTTGTGAGTGATAAATGTGTGAAATTCAATTGAGTTGATTATTGAGTTTATTATTTTTGGATGCTCATATTGGTTGGATTGTGCTTAATTTCAAAGGAATATAAGTTCAATTTCACTTCAAGAGATTGGGGTTTGATTGTTTTCTTCTTGTAACACCCCGCCTAATTAAATACCGGGTGGTCAGTCACATACCAAATTAAAACAGAATATACAGTTGGCTCATTCTTAGCATCACTGTCGAAAACATTTACTATTCACCCAATACCCAATTAAGCCGGTGTTAAAAACTTTCCAAATTTTAATTCAACAAAAAATCCATTTTTAGTTTATGAATAACACCACACATATTATTCTATCACAATAATATATGAACCGATAACACAAAAGAATTTAAATGCAATTGGAATAAACATTCCCAAATAATAATCCAATACAGTAATCCCAATAATATTAAATGTATGAAAATGACACGAGTACAAGATTATTTGACTCCGATAGAAAAGATAACTGAATTCCTTTTGGGCGACATGCCCTAAATAAAAGAACAATACATAATGTGAATCAAACTAAGATAGGCGTCTAAGAAATACTCCATAGCTCATCATAATCCTCTAAGGTTGGCATCCCTGTTGCTGGACACCTGATATAGAAGATACAGTAGAAAAGAGAATATGAAAGGAAACGGGTCAGAGCCCGATTGTGAAAATGATTTTTAAAACATCAAGTATTTAACAAGTGCAATAAAGCATTTATTATGTACATGTTAGTATCCAACTCTCACTTGCTATTCTCACCTCTAAACTAGAGTGCACACTTAACGTTTCCTATTAACCTCCTAGTTAATGGTTCCTCCTCACTAGTTTCCATAATATGATTCCATCCCATATCATAACCCCGTATGTCCCATACCATATGTAATCTAATCATTCATATACTTTTCTCATTAATATGAATCATTTCTCACTAATATGAATTAAGATCTTCATTTATATCAGAATAATATTCATTAACTTATTTCAACTCTTTTTCTTTATTCACCGTCATCTACAATTATCACACAGTAGATTAATCAAACCGCTATATACATTCATTTAATTCATTATATATATATATATATATATATAATACGGCACACCGAATCACAGCTGCGGTGCAATGCATTACTCTGCTATCATGTCCCAATATTGTTGGTCGCCGAATAGGGGACTAAAGGTTCGGTAAAGATTCCTCGAACCACAAACAACAACACATAAATTGGAGGTGAACATAGTTCTCGGATCCATGGCTCACGCACATACCTACGTACCCACAGTCAGCGGACATATCAACTCCCCGATAAGTCTTTCATAGACCTATGTTCTCGAGCGACAAATCAAAAATCCCATGGATTCATCAGGATGTGACTGCCCTCACACGCAAACCTCCCATCGATAGCAAGTAAGCTAGGTATGTCATACACACAAATTATCAATCAATAAATCAAATAGGCATTATAATCTACCTATAGATATCATATCAACAAGGTAAGCACGCTACCATAAGATAGTTCCCATACATAGCAATATATCTCTTACATCCTACGTATTAAAATATTAAAATATTATGACTTTACTTCTTTAATTTAATTATCCCCAAGACTCACTCAATACTCAAGGTTAATAGGTTTTTCCTCAACATTTATTTAGTAAGAGGTCACTAATACCCTACTGGTCTGTATCGTCATCTCTCCCGAATTACTACGAGTTAAACTCTCCCTTTAATTAGGTTTAAAACCGATAGTTTCAAATCTCTTATAAACACATCTTCTTTTACTTAGGATTAAACCCTCTTCTAAACTTAAGGATACCGAGGTGTTATGTTCAATCACCCCTACTGGTCCTACCTTTAATCCTCATGTATACCAACTAGAATCCAACAATTGAATCTAGCAACCAAAATTCCTTTAATTTAATTATCATTATTCTAATCAATTAAATCCCCATCAAATTAATTCAAATCTTATCTAGGGCTTAATGATCTTATATACATCCCATAATATCCAATTAAAATCACCAAAGATCTACCAAAGGTTTGGCATAAGAATCAACATTAAAAAGAAACAACTTTAACAATCCTGGGGAGGTCGATCGATCGAAGGCAGGGGGTCGATCGATCGATCACTCGGGTAACAGCCTAGTTTTTCTTCATTTCTGCAACTACGGGTTTAGCCATTTTTTATCATTCAAACCTTCATATTAACATCCCAAATAATTTATGATCCTTACTACATGATGTATCAACATATACAAATGATTTCTAATGATCTAAACATCCTAGAATCATCAAGAGATTGGATTAAAAAGCATGTTTATCTCCACTTTTTCCAGAAAATTATCAACCTAATATCCTCAAGAACACAACAATGGTTTTCAGAATTTCTTCAATAGATATATGATTATTTCGTGGATTATTATCAACCTACAACATGAGTTTAATTCCTATATCTTTTCAGTTTCCAGAAATCCATTTAACAACTCCATTATGTCTTCCAAACCTGAAAAATCATCTTTTTTTAATAACTATTCTAACATGGACAATATACAAACTTAGATTTACATTATACTTGCTTCTAATGAAGATCTGATCCATTGGAGTTGTATAACACGGGTGGTTCTCCCTTTCTCCGGCCCACTTTCGATGGTGGTTGGTGGTGGTGACCTTTGACCTTTGCTTCTCCTCCTTTCCAAGCAAGCTTTTCTCTTCCCTAGCAATCTTTCACTCTCTCCAGGAAGATGACTTCTCTATTTTTTGTAGAGGAGATGAATAACCCACGTACACTTAATCTCCAAATACTTATAATAGGATAAAATACGAAATCACTATTCACCCCCTTGTAAAAATGACCAAAATGCCCTTTTGGGTTGTCTATTCATTTCCAAATGACCCGAGACCCAAAACCAACATCCAAATAGACTTTTCTGACTATTTTAACCCTTCCGGACGCAACGACGCAGTCTAAATGACTATAAGGTTGATGTAAAAATAAGTTTTTTTTTTAATTTAACAAATTAGTCCCGACACGTCCCATACCGCGTCCGACTAAAAATTCACATAACTGAATTAATATCACACAGTCATATCAATGACATCACATTCATATATTACCAAAATATCTTTAAGTAATATTCAGAATCATTCATTTTAATATCCACAATTCGGATAAAACCCAAATGAATTAATTAATAATAAAATCCAATTAATCCATTAATTTAAAATATAACCCATTTTAAAAGTCATTAAAATCACAGGGTATTACATACTTCCCCACCTCATAACAGAATTTCGTGCTGAAATTCAGAAAAGTAAATCATACTCATAAGTTCAACTCTGAGTATAAATCTCACATCGCAAGTAATCTATGTCGTACCGCCCATACAGTACATTAACAAAAATCCACCATTGATGTTATATGCCAACCCTCACCATATAGTTTCAACTTAATCGAATTTAAACTTTAGGAAATCTTCCCTATACCATCCTCGTGACAAAGTTTGGGAAAAATGATCCTCACTTATTAAGTAAATAAATCCCGAAGTCACAACTACTTACTATTTCACAATTATGAAGAAATACTACAATCCAACCATCTAGGGCGCCCATCACCCTATCATATATCTTTCATCATAAAATGGATATGATTACCCACATAATACTCGGATTTATCAAAAAGGTTATAAACTCATATCCTAAAGACCTAACTTATTTCGACTGCTAACGGTTATTAGTTTCATGCGTGGGGTGTCTCGCAAGCGAAATCCAAACAAGGAACCCCCCCAATACACTACTACCTAAAGTAGTCGGTCATCGAAACTCCTGAGGTCCTTAGTCAATAGTATATGACCCTTCTATAGGTTTTATCGATTTCAAATAAAAGTCTACTCATCTACTCTCTTAGTAAAGACAAAACGCTAGCTATAGTAGTACATACGCTCTCATAAACCACAAGTCAATCCATGCCGATAGTCACATCATGTCTGGACATGCCTAATGTAAATAATTCTGTGATTAAAATCAAACCCACATGATGACATGAAAATATAGGTGTCCCGCACCCCTCGATGAGTCTACATAAATAACAGTGCTAAAGGCTAAGTTTAGTAACCCTATTGCCCACACAGTATCAATTGCTACAAAAATCAGTATGCGCCTCATAACTCCTTAGATAGAAAACGTACCCTCATTCGTGAGTGGTGATTATTGACTCCAACTATTATAACTTTGCTCCAAAGAGTCAAGAAAAATTTAACCTCAAATTTTCAGTTCTAGTCAACCACACTCCACTATATGCCCAAGCCTTTGAATATATTGCCTTCGCTGGGTAACACGCCCAATTTCAACATTTTTATAACTTCTACTGATAACTCTCCTCAATTGTCCATTTGACCCTCATCTTCCATACTTCTTTTACGAATCCGTCCGAACGCAAATAAGATTCACTAATATATACGGAATCTTACCAAATAAATCAACAATCCTAAACATAGGGCTCTCCATCAAAGAACGCTAAGCTGGAAACATAGTAAGCCGTATAGACCCTAAAGGAAACTAGAACCTGATGCTCTGATACCACCTATAACACCCCGCCTAATTAAATACCGGGTGGCCAGTCCCATACCAAATTAAAATAGAATATACAGTTGGCTCATTCTTAGCATCACTTTCGAAAACATTTACAATTCACCCAATACCCAATTAAGCTGGTGTTAAAAACTTTCCAAATTTTAATTCAACAAAAAATCCATTTTTAGTTTATGAATAACACTACACATATTATTCTATCACAATAATATATGAACCGATAACACAAAAGAATTTAAATGCAATTGGAATAAACATTCCCAAATAATAATCCAATACAGTAATCCCAACAATATTAAATATATGAAAATGACACGAGTACAAGAGTATTCGACTCCG
Source organism: Sambucus nigra (assembly GCA_949130495.1). NCBI lineage: Eukaryota > Viridiplantae > Streptophyta > Magnoliopsida > Dipsacales > Adoxaceae > Sambucus > Sambucus nigra. Next base: position 171,758,994 of record OX422219.1, read on the forward strand.
ATAGAAAAGATAACTGAATTCCTTTTGGGTGACATTCCCTAAATATAAGTACACTACATAATGTGAATCAAACGAAGATAGGCGTTTAAGCAATACTCCATAGCTCCATAGCTTGTCATAATCCTCTAAGTTGGCGTCCCTATTGCTGGACACCTGATATAAAAGATACAATAGAAAAGAGAATATGCAAGGAAACGGGTCAGAGCCCGATTGTGAAAATGATTTTTAAAATAACAAGTATTTAGCAAGTGCAATAAAGAAATTATTATGTACATGTTAGTATCCAACTCTCACATGCTATTCTCACCTCTCAACTAGAGTGCACACTTAACGTTTCCTATTAACCTCCTAGTTAATGGTTCCTCCTCACTAGTTTCCATAATATGATTCGATCCCATATCATAACCCCATATGTCCCATACCATACGTAATCTAATCATTCATATACTTTTCTCATTAATATGAATCATTTCTCATTAATATGAATTAAGCTCTTCAATTCTATCAGAATAATATTCATTAACTTATTTCAATTCTTTTTCTTTATTCACCGTCATTTATAATTATCACACAGTAGATTAATCAAACTGCTATATACATTCATTTAATTAATTAATTATATATATATATATATATATATATATATATATATATATATATATATACATATATAATACGGCACCCCGAGTCACAACTGCGGTGCAATGCATTACTCTGCTATCATGTCCCAATATTGTTGGTCGCCGAATAGGGGACTAAAGGTTTGGTAAGGATTCCTCGAACCACAAACAACAACACACAAATTGGAGGTGAACATAGTTCTCGTATCCATGGGTCACACACATACCTACGTACCCAAAGTCAGCGAACTTATCAACTCCCCGATAAGTCTTTCATAGACCTATGTTCTCGAGCGACAAATCAAATATCCATGGATTCATCAGGATATGACTTCCCTCATGGGCAAACCTCCCTTCGATAGAAAGTAAGCTAGGTATGTCATACACACAATTTATCAATCAATCAAATAGGCATTATCATCTACCTATAGATATAATATCAACAAGGTAATCACGCTACCATAAGATAGTTCCCATACGTAGCAATATATCTCTTATATCCTACGTATTAAAATAATAAAATATTATGACTTTACTTCTTTAATTTAATTATCCTCGAGCCTCACTCAATACTCAAGGTTAAAATAGGTTTTTCCTCAACATATATTAAGTAAGAGGTCACTAATACCCTACTGGTCTGTATCATCATCTCTCCCGAATTACTACGAGTTAAACTCTCCCTTTAATTAGGTTTAAAATCGATAGTTTCAAATCTCTTATAAACACATCTTCTTTTACTTAGGATTAAACCATCTTCTAAACTTAAGGATACCGAGGTGGTATGTTCAATCACCCCTACTTTTCCTACCTTTAATCCTCATGCATACCAACTAGAATCCAACAATTGAATCTAGCAATCGAAATTCCTTTAATTTAATTATCATTATTCTAATCAATTAAATCCCCATCAAATTAATTCAAATCTTATCTAGGGCTTACTGATCTTATATAAGTCCCATAATATATCCAATTAATAATCACCAAAGATGTAACAAAGGTTTGGGATAAGAATCAACATTAAAAACAAACAACTTTAACAATAATGGGGAGGTTGATCGATCGAAGGCAGGGGGTCGATCGATCGATCACTTAGGTAACATCCTGGTTTTTCTGCATTTCTGCAACTACGGGTTTAGCCATTTTTTATCATTCAAACCTTCATATTAACATCCCAAATGATTTATGATCCTTACTACATGATGTATCAACATATACAAATGATTTCTAATGATCTAAACATCCTAGAATCATCAAGAGATTGGATTAAAAAGCATGTTTATCTCCTCTTTTTCCAGAAAATTATCAACCTAATATCCTCAAGAACACAACAATGGTTTTCAGAATTTCTTCAATAGATATATGATTATTTCGTGGATTATTATCAACCTACAACATGAGTTTAATTCCTATATCTTTTCAGTTTCCAGAAATCCACTTAACAACTCCATTATGTCTTCCAAACCTAAAAAATCATCTTTTTTTAATTAACTATTCTAACATGGACAATATACAAACCTAGATTTATATTATACTTGCTTCTAATGAAGATCTGATCCATTGGAGTTGTATAACACGGGTGGTTCTCCCTTTCTCCGGCCCACTTTCGATGGTGGTTGGTGGTGGTGACCTTTGACCTTTGCTTCTCCTCCTTTCCAAGCAAGCTTTTCTCTTCCCTAATAACCTTTCACTCTCTCTAGGAAGATTACTTCTCTATTTTGTGTAGAGGAGATGAATAACCCACGTACACTTAATCTCCAAATACTTATAATAGGACAAAATCTGAAATCACTATTCATCCCCCTTGTAAAAATGACCAAAATACTCTTTTGGGTTGTCTATTCATTTCCAAATGACCCGAGACCCAAAACCAACATCCAAATAGACTTTTCTAACTATTTCAACCCTTCCGGACGCAACGACGCAGTCAAAACGACTATAAGGTTGATGTAAAAATAAGTTTCCTTTTTAATTTAACAAATTAGTCCCGATACGTCCTATACCGCATCCGACTAAAAATTTACATAACTGGATTAATATCACACAGTTATATCAATGACATCACATTCATATATTACCTATATATCTTTAAGTAATATTCAGAATCATTCATTTTAATATCAACAATTCAGATAAAACCCAAATGAATTAATTAATAATAAAATCCAATTAATCCATTAATTTAAAATATAACCCATTTTAAAAGTCATTAAAATCACGGGGTATTACACTTCTCTTCTCATTTATTTTATGCCTTTGATTATTAATTTTCCATATTTCATATCATGTTAGGCTAAAACCCCTTTCAAGGGGTGGGGTAAAACCCTTATTTGATGTTATTTTAGTTTAATTAGTTTGATTACTTGAAATTTCCCTTTGAATGTTAATTTTGATCCCTCACCCTTAGATTTATGCCTCGAGAGAGGGTAAATGATTTTCGAGAGAAAATCAAAATTCTAGTTATAATACACATTTTAGATTCTAACTAGAGATAGGGGTTTCTTAAGTGGGGTATTATAACTTGAATTTCAACTCTAATTTTATTTTCTAAAGATTGACATAAATTTTAATTGATCGATCCTAGTGGGTGATTAATTAAAAGGAATGTGGATCTATTTTCTAGATTTATGGGGTGTTAACCTTAATATTCTAAAATGTTATTATTAAAATTACATTTGAAACGAGAGTTCATTTGTAGTTTTGATATTAATTTGGGAGAATTTAAATAATTAAATTAATTAATTAGAATAACAAAAATTTGTGGTGTAATCCCACTCCTTGATTTTTCTCACAATTATTTACCTCACTTTATCCCTTATTTTAGTTTAGACTTTATTTTTCATTTTAGTAACTTTCTAGTTAGTTATTTTCATCTTAGTTTAAGTCATCACCTCACCCATTTGTTTTAATATTTGAAAAAGCTAAAAAAAAGTAGAAAAGTGAAAAAGCACAAAAAGAAAATAAAAAGTGAATTACAATTGAATTTGTCTGTAGCTTACCCCCTAGAAAGTGGATTGATACCCTTACTTACCTCTACACTTGAGTTTATTTTATATTTTGTAGGTATTTTAAGGTTTTGATTAGAAGGACTTTTCAAGGAATGACAGAAGAAAAAAATACACCGAAGAGTGATTTCTATCAAATGGCGTCGTTGCCATTCTTGGGAGCTTGAAGCACTTGGAGCGGATTTCATTTTGTAGTTCTTTTATGTTTTGCACTTTTTTATTTTTTTTTGTACCATTTTTTTTTATTTTAGAAGGCTTGTATTTCGGATTTTTATCATTGCTTGTATTGCGGTGCTTAGAGACGCCATTTATTTTCCATTTAAATTTGTAATAATCGAAGCAAGCGTGATAGGTAAACCGGACAATGTAGAGAGAGGGCGTCCAAAGGTGAGGATTTAGAAGACTCTCTACCTAGGTTCGGTAGGACTCCCGGGGACGGCTGCGATAGGCGTAATCTCCCCCCGATCGACTCAAATTTTTCGGCACCCCACGGCGTAAAAACCGTGGGAGGTACATTTCATAAACACTCGCACCTCTCCTGTTAGCGAGTCAATTCTTTTGTGTGCTCTTGTGTGATTTTATTCTCGCATTTATTTTTTGAATGGTGTGATGAATTAAATTACTAAGACCTACACCCGATCACTCACGAGAAGGGATTTCATCACCCGACTCACTCGCTTACCATTGTGTGCTACCCTAGCCATCATTAAATTTAAAATCAATCAACTAGGTAGCCCTATAGGAGAATATTTTGCAAAGGCGATCACTCAGATGATTTTCGTGATTTTTATCGCTCGCGGACTTAATTAAAATTTGACTACCCTTTCACTAAATGTAAAGATAAAAATTGGCTATGTGCTAGTTAGGAGATTTTCTTGACTTGTGTGTGCGTCCAATTCATTTTTCGGTAGTCGGATTTTAGTGTGTTCGTCCATTCAAAGAGTCTACACTTTTCCCCACCTTTTCTTCCAAAAAAATCCAAAAATATTTTCTTTCATTTTTATAACAAAAAATCCAAAAATATTATCTTTCTTTCCTTTTTAGAGAAAAATCCAAATATATTTTCTTTCCTTTTGAAAAAATTCAAAATCGAAAAAAATATTTTCTCTCCTCATGGCCGAAGAACGTCCTTTACGGGACTACTTTGGTCATTTTCCATTGACACGTGACATGTGTGAGAGTGATCCCGAGCCGTCTCTTTATGATATTCTTAGTCGTTTCATCTCTCTCCCGAGTACCATTGGTACTCTTGAGCCATCCATTCATGCACCTCCTATTCCATCACCCTCGGTGTCAAGTGTCGTCGTCGTGTCTCCTCCTTTGTTGTGCACCCACTGTTATTATGCCGATCACATGTCCCATGAGTGCCTTTACATTCCATATCCATCTGAACCCACCATGGAACATGTGTATCCATATGACACTATTCTGGAACCCACCTCGGCCTATTCTCCCTATATACCCAATCCCGAGTTGTGTGAGTACCCGATCTATTCGTGGAGGCTTGATCACCATTCCACGCAATACGAATCCCAAACCAATGTTATGGATCCTTACACATTCCAACAGTCGTCATGGCAACTTTGTGCACCCAGTCGCGATCAGTTTCCTCACTACGTACCCCATGCGCATCAACCAATTGTCCATCACGAAAGAGATCCTTTCGTGTATGATGAACTTGGCCCCACCCCACACACTTCATATGAGTATTCTCCATATAGTCTCAATTATAGCGAGTTGTGTCCATCTCAACCACCACCACCACCCATCATTCCACCAAACCTTCATCCACATACGCTCTCGAAAGCCTCTTACAAAAGTTCATACTTGAGCAAGAGCAAGCAATTCAAACTCAAGCTCTCCAAAGGCTTGAACAAAGGTTAAATGAATTGGAGTGTGAGCGAGAGTCAAATATTCCCATGGCCCCAACCATCGTTGCCACCGAGTGTAATGATGATGTGTCATCTAGTGACACGGATTTTGTGTGTGACCAACCCTACCACCCAGAGAATCTCGAAGTTGATACCATTCCATGGTACGGTTTCCAAGTCGACAATTGTGTTGACTTACGTTTCAATAGTGAGCCTGATCAATTCCCGCCATGTCCATATGAACCCCACTTTGAGGTTCCCATTCACCTTTCCACTCCCGTAATATCCAAACCAATGCCCGAGTCTATACCCATTGAGCCCAGCGTGTGTGTTCCCGAGGAACCTCTTCATCCTAGGTTAGCTTCGTCTATGAGTGCTCACCATTTTTCCTAGATAGAATCCGTGATAGTTCCTAACTATCCGGATATGGATGATGTCCCACCATTCATGGCTCCCGTTGAGCCTAATAATTCTAGTGATCCTTCTATCTCCGATCTTGGTGCCTCGTTTGAACCACCCACCACATTCATCAATGATACCTTTTTGGAGAAGTTGACAACTCCATCTTTAGGAATCACACTCCCTTGTGAGTGTTCCTTTACTCCTCCCAATGAGTGTGTGTTTCCCACCCTTGAGTTGTATCATCTTCCTCCACCGTTTATCCCACAAGACCCACCTATTGTCCCGTCTACCTCACCACCTAGTTTGGATCTTGACTTTACACATTTCAAGTTTCCATCAACATTTTTAGATCCTCACCTTAAACCATCCTCCACCCATGAGAGTTTTTATGGTGCTACTCTCCACTTCCATGACACCGAGCTTGTTACTCTATACCCTCCACTCTCTTGTGGTGTTGATTTTTCCCATCGACATCTCCCTGACGTGTCACGGCGCGATCATTACCATCGCCCATTTATAGAACGGTCATGTCGTTTTTATGAGGCCTTCCACATTACAATTTCCCCACCATATTTCCTTCCTCACCAACTTGAGCACCATTCTTATATGGCCTTAGTTGCCCTCACCTTCTGGCTCAATAAGGCTCGTGACTGATGCCTATTCAACCTCACCCTTTTCATAATACCCCCCAGCCATGGTCCATCGATGCTTTGCATCGTGTGATGCACTTTGCCATACAAGTTCATTGACCCGTTTTAGCCTCTATCAAACAAGACTGGCGCTTCAGTCTTGTTTGGGGGTGATTCTCATCACCCAATTTTTTTGCCACCCCGAGCTTTCCTAATTCCTATCTTTAGGGTGAGAATGGTTCGTTCTGACTGAAGACATTAAATTTAGAGCTACCGGGAGGCAGTCCGCATTTCTTGTACTAGTCTCATCCTGTTTGGGGGTGGTGTTTCACATCACCCTATGCTTTACATGCTTTATAGGCTTGTACACATTTTTTCTCTTATCCTTTATTTAGGTTTATTCTTGCATATATCTATCCACTTCATTAGCGGTTCATTCTGGTAATCTCTTTCCTACCTTATGCTCTCCATTTTAAAAATCATTTTACTTAACATCGAGGACGATGTTCCTTTTTGTTTGGGGGTGGGGAATTTTATCAAAATCGTACCTCTTTTGAAAAATTTTGAGTTTTAAACCTGATTTTTAAAATTTCGTGCAGTTTCTTTCATCTCAATCATTGATGTGAATTTTCAATCATCCGTCCTTTTAAGTCTAGGAATCAAGCTAGAGAATATTTTTTCTAATATCTTATGTAATACATAACAAGGCATGTTGAACCATGAATTTCTAGATTCAACAAAAATTTACGCACTTATCACGTCAATATGGTTTAGAGTTGAAGAGTACTACAATTCTAAAGAGAACCTTAAGGATCACTAGTGAAGACTTTAACTTGTGAGATTCGTGCCTTTCACCCTTTCAGAGTGTTTTACGCAAACTCTGAGTCACAAGTTGATTCAACTTCCTTTGGGTCTGCACTTAAATAGTTGTATGATCTCATTATTCTTCATTTTTGGCTTCATCACTAAGAATGACATTTTTTTGAGTTGTAAGAAATGCGTTTCATGAAATTTGTCCCGATCACCAATTTTTCATCCATACACCTACCGTTTACCATTCACTTCACCCATATTCCCATCATCAGCCATATACATTCCCCACTTTATTCATATATCATCCATCATCATTTTTTATAAAAGAGTGTTGATTTCAAATATAAATGTCCTCATTGTTGGTTTGAAAAGTGAGAGAAAAACAAAAAAGAAACAAAAAAAAAAAGAAAAAAGAAAAAAAATAGAAAAATAGCAAATTATAGAAAAAAAGAAAAAAAATAGAAAAGAAGAGAGAGAAAATAAAAGAAAGAGTTTGTAGTTTATTTTGTTGAAATAAAGACATTCGTGCCTAAAGTGTATACACTCTTCTATCGTATCCATTTTTCATCCATTTCACATCGCATATCCATCATACACCATCCATACATCATACACCATCCATCCTTCCCATTTCATTTTCCCCTAACCCAATCATCCATATTTTTTCCTAGGTGTTCGGGCAAATGAAAGTCGACGTGGTGAATAACTCGACGTTCTCACTATAGTGATTAGCATTTCTTTCATGAGATCATTTTTCTTTCAAATTGTTCATTCTTTCTTATTTGTGTGTGAGACGTTTGAACTTGCTTACATTTACTCCCCTCCTTACACACAAGAGCGATACACTAACCCAAATCTCAAGAGTTCGTTTGAGAGAGTCATATCCTGTGAGATTTGAAGTTGAAGCGTTGATTCCGACAAGGCAATCTAGGAATTACTCTTGTGATACTCGACCCATTTTGACTGATTCACACTACACACGTTGAGTTCTAGGAAGGATATGCCTTAAGTATTTACTTAGCTAATCTTTTTATAAATTATAGGTTGTATTTCTCAAATCATTTATCTCAGGATGGAGTGCGCAATTATTCTACGTCTAATAAGAGATTGACTGCCCTTCAATAAATTTTTGCAAAATAAAGAATTTTTCTGGGTATATTCCCTGGAAACCCTCACGAGACACAACTCGTCCTGTAGGGAAACCTATAGGTTTAAAGGCTTATTGCACATGCTAAGTGCAATCTCAAGTGCCCGCGAAAGTGGTACACTTTTGGTTTCTTATCTTTCTCTTTCTCTCTATCTTATTGCTCGAGGACTAGCAACGCTCTGTTTGGGGTGGTGTGATAAGCACCCAAAACTGTACAATTTATACCCCGAATAGATGTATTTTAGTTGCTAATTCTCGTTAATTTGGGTCTTATGCGCTTAACTATTCAATATGCAGGCTTAATTGCAGTTGCGGTGTCAAAAGCTATATTTCCAGGCAATTTGCAGTTAAAATGGAGTTAATTCCCATATCCCGTAACCCTAGGCTACCCGAAGCCTAGCCTAAACCTAGCCTAAACCCCGTGTGTGTCTAATTTGTCCCTTTTTATATATATTTTTTATATTTTTAGCTTGAGTCATTTTATTTTATGTTTATTTTAGATTTATTTAGTATTTTCTAGGTTTTATTTTCTATTTTTCTATTTTATTTTTATTAGTAAAATTTTATTTTATTTTGATTAGATTTTAGTTTAGTTTTATTTTATTTGGATTAGTTTTAGTAGTTTATTTTTAGTTTATTAGATTTTATATTTTAGGATTTTTGTTTTCTTATTTTATTAAATTTTTCATTTTTTATTTCTTGTGTTTTATTATTTTTTTAATAGCTTAGGATTTTATTTTCTTAGGTTTTAATATTTTTATTTCTTATTTTATTCTTAGTTAGATTTATTTTTTATTTTTTAATTTTATTTTTGTTAGTCTTTATTTTTTATTAAGTGTTCAAATTAAATACACACACATAACTCACTAACACCTAAATCTCATCCCCACCACACAACCCTACACCCTCACCTTTCTTAACCTACACCCTCACCACACCACATACCCACCACTTCATCTTCTCCACCTACCCCCCCCCCCCCCCCCTTTCTCTCTCTCTCTCCTCACCCTCTCACCTCCATTAACAAAACTCTAACCCACCTCTTTCTTCCTCACCTCATCATCTCTAAACCCCCACCTTCCTAACCACTGCAACCCATGGCAACCACTCAACCACCGCCGCCACCAACTCCCCTGCCCAGCCAGCGACTGTCCCGTCGCCTGAACCCGACCTCTCTCTCTCGCCGGTGGACGAACCCTCAAACTGCTAACCCCTCCAGCAAACCCAACACAACCCTCCGCCGGACTTCCCAATCAGACCAGCTCCAACCCGCTGGTGTCGTCGCTATCTCTAGCCACCTCCGACCCGCAGCGACCTGAGTTCAATAGCCGCAGCCTCCTGCTGAAAATAATTCCGGCGCCGAGCCCTCAACCCCATCTCCGACCCAAGGCTGTCACAACCCGAAATGCAACCCAGCGCGACCCAATCGCAACCATCCAAACCCAACCTTCCCATACCCATTTTGCATCTCCCTTTTAAACCCAATTGTGTCACCTGCAAAAACTAAACCAAAGACCAAATTCAAAATAAACCCACTTGTGCACATGTTTAAAATCATTTACCCCCTTTTTCCAAAATACCCCAACTACTCTTTTACCCCAAAACCCCAAAATACCCATAAACCATATTAGATTTTTATTCGATCACTCCTCATTGACATGATTTTTTCCTCACACCATATCCACATGCACCCCTTAGCCATTTACCCAAACTACCCCTTAGCCCTATGTGTGCCATGCATCTACTATAAAAGAAGACTCAAGACACCATTTGGACGACTCATCATCAAATAGAGAGAGAAAATTCTAGAGAAAAGTAGAGAGTTAGGTTAGAATAAATTAGGTAGAAATATTTGTAAATAGTTTTATTTTCATTTTTTTTTAGATATTTTTGAGTGATAAATGTGTGAAATTCAATTGAGTTGATTATTGAGTTTATTATTGTTGGATGCTCATATCGGATGGATTGTGCGTAATTTCAAAGGAATAGAATTTCAATTTCACTTCAAGAGATTGGGGTTTGATTGTTTTCTTCTCTTCTCATTTATTTTATGCTTTTGATTATTAATTTATCATATTTCATATCATGTTGGGCTAAAAACTCTTGAAAGGGGTGGGGTAAAACGCTTATTTGATGTTATTTTAGTTTAATTAGTTTGATTACTTGAAATTTCCCTTTGAATGTTAATTTTGATCCCTCACCCTTAGATTTACGCCTCGAGAGAGGGTAAATGATTATCGAGAGAAAATCAAAATTCTAGTTATAATACCCATTTTAGATTCGAACTAGAGATATGAGTTTCTTAAGTGGGGTATTATAACTTGAATTTCAACTTTAAATCTATTTTCTAAAGATTGACATAAATTTTAATTGATCGATCCTAGCGGGTGATTAATTAAAAGGAGTGTGGATCTATTTTTCTAGAGTTGTGGGGTGTTAAACTTAATATTCTAAAATGTTATTATTAAAATTACATTTGCAACGAGAGTTGATTTGTAGTTTTGATATTAATTTGGGAGAATTCAAATAATTAAATTAATTAATTAGAATAACTAAAATTTGTGGTGTAATCCCACTCCTTGATTGTTCTCACAATTATTTACCTCACTTTATCTCTTATTTTAGTTTAGACTTTATTTTTCATTTTAGTAACTTTCTAGTTAGTTATTTTCATCTTAGTTTAAATAATCACCTCACCCATTTGTTTTAATATTTGAAAATGCTAAAAAAAAGTGGAAAAGTGAAAAAGCACAAAAAGAAAATAAATAGTGAATTACAATTGAATTTGTGTCTAGCTTACCCCCTAGAAAGTGGATTGATACCCTTACTAACCTTTACACTTAAGTTTGTTTTATATTTTGTAGGTATTTTAAGGTTTTGATTAGAAGGACTTTTCAAGCAACGATAGAAGAAAAGGATACACCGAAGAGTGATTTTTATCAGTGTAGGTTAATGGGTAAGTGGTGCAGGTTATGAATGTTAAGGCTAGTGGCAGATGAGGTGGGGGAGGGGGGTTAAGGTTTGTCAGGTTTGTGTATGTGTATGTTAAAAATTACGCGTGTCCAATGTCGTTGACACGGGCTAGTTACAACAAGAAATTGAAATTGATTGGGCTATTTTTTAATGTATTATCAGTAGGAGTGGACATAGGCTCGAGGCCCGCCAAGCCCTTCCAGCCCGTCCGAAAAAAATAGGGCTTGTGTAAGGTAAATATAACTGCAACCGGAGCTTGGTAAAATTTTATAGGACCAATTTTTTTTCTTGGACGGGCTTGGGAATGCATACTTAGGCCTGTTTGAGCCCGGCCCTGCTCGAGGCCCGAGAATTAGATATAATATTATGTATGTATGTATATTATTTGTTTATTTTTTTCCTTTAAGGTTAAGAGTTACAAAAAAGAATATAAATGGAGAAGATTTAGAGATATCAATTTTAGGATTTATTCTCTCTTAGTCTTATGGGTATATTCTAAAATAAATTTACTAAACAATAAAATAGGTCATATACTTACTAAACAATAAAATAGGCCATATACATGCTAAAAAATTAAATTTAAGTTAAAAAATTGTGTCTAGGCCTTGATAAGAAGCTTTCGAACTTGTTTGGGCTTAGATTTACACAATGAGGCCCGAGCGGGGCCTGATCGGGATTGTAATAGGTCATATATTTCTAGGCCCAGTCTAAGCCAAACTGGGCCCGCCCAGGCCCAGCTCATGGCCACCCTACTTTTTAGGTTAATTAAAATATTCATTATTTTGGTTCACTTTAGATCCTCTCTCTCTCTCTCTCTCTCTATATATATATATATATATGTGTGTGTGTGTGTGTGTGTGATGAGAGAGAGAGAGAGAGAAATATATATATATATATATATATATATATTGTTGATGTAAAAAACTAAACTAGGTCTAAATACTCAATCACAAATAATATTTTTAAGTAAAGAAAGAAACAAAAAGTCTTTTAAAGTTGTTTGGCTTATAGATAAAAGCCTACGTCCACTGGACTTTTTATTGCCTTGTGTTTGCCTTTTAATCACTTGCATTTGACGAAGGGATTACAACGTATTTATAGCCCAGAACGAAGACCAAGAGATGGAATGTTAATGGATGAATGTCTTTATAAATTAGGCATTTACAGCATTAGAGAAGGTTCATAATGTTTTTGGTTATTAGTGTTTTACTGATAGTGTCGGTCGGCCTCCCTACTGTTAGTCGGGCTTCCTGGCATTGGTCGACAACCCAGTATGATGGCCGGCATTCTAGCCCTTAGTCGTTGGTTATTCCTTGATGATTAGGATTATTTCCACGGTGGATGACACATGTATATTTCAAATTGGTCCACGTAAGTGAGTAATTTTTGGTATCAAAATAAGCCCCCAATGTTCCATGCTTGATGCTTTCTTGAAAGTATGGAGAATTTAGTTCTGATACTAGCTCGGACTATATTTCTGATGCTTGGTCGGTTGCCGACTTCCCACGCTTGTAAAATTATTAGCTCTGCTGATGGCATTTTTGTAAATATCCAGACTTGTAACGAATTGTTTGGGGGCTAATACCTCTTTTTTTGATAGGTCATCAAAATTCCAATTGTCGTTTCTCTTTAATCATTAATTTTGCCGATTTTGTAAGCAATCTATAAAAGATGGTAAAATCTCGGTCATCTCTCACCTCAAACTCTCTGAGTTTGTGCTGCAATTTCTTGAGCTTTCGTGCAATTTTTCATCATGTCTTCTAATTCTTGTTGAATCCTTTAGTCTTTGTAAGAATTCTTTCTATTTCTTTTTTTCTTCACATCGAATCATGGTTTACGTTGTTATTTCTCTAGATGAGTTAAGAAAATAATGGAACATACTAGATTGGGTTGATTTAGAGTTTCCTAATCCCCCTCTAGACGTTTTCTCTTTGTTAGAGGGTCATTGGATCCCTTCTTCATTCATTGTTGAATGTGGTTTTACCTTTCCCCGAAATCATTTTTGTCTAGAATTTTGTCAATATTTTGACATTGTACCTGCTATAGTAGCCCCCAATACTCAGAGGGTTATCAATGGTGTTCATATTCTTAATCAAATCCACAGAACCCACACAAGCATTCCTGAAATCATGTTTTGTTATAAGTGGGTCACTAGTGAGAGTACTTACTATTTAAAAACTAGGGCTGTAAATAGAGCTTTAGTTGTTAACCTTCCTGACTCCAATTGGGATTACTTCGACCACGGAGTGATTGCCAAAAATTTGGCAATATGTACCCCTAACAGGGGGTGAAGTGTATAATAGGCCAAAATGCCCTCAGGAAGGCCATGGGATAGGTTATTTTAAATTCTTATGTGACTTTATTAAAAGTTATTCTGCTGAAATGTTAAAGAATCATTAGTTGTTTGTTTACTTGTAGTTGATAGGAAGAGGAAGTGTCATAAAGAAGGTGACATTAATCTTAACGAGCTCAAGTTTCTCTTGGGCCTTCATCAAAAAATCAGCGAGGAACATACTAGGTCGGCATCATACTTGCTGAAATACAGGAGTTTTGTCATCTGTTTTGTTTCCCGACCTTCTTCTATTGTTCCTACCATTATGCTTGACTTAGACTAGGACCCAGTGTCAACTTCATCAGGAAGTATTGAACTTGTTTCTAGTCCCTCTTCATCCTTGGATTATGACATTCCTCTTATTGCTGCTATGGGAAAGAGGAAATTCCCCGATGTCATGGGAGATGTTTCTTCCCCTAGCTGCACCAAATCTTCTACTTATGGGGCCACTAATAAAGAATATGCTGGGAAGAAATTCAGAGCTAAGAAGGGTGAAGATTCCCTTATCAAATGTATAAGAAAAGGTCTTCCTTCCAGACTTGCTAAAGGAGCTACCGTTATTACCAACTAACAGAACTTGGTCGATTTATCAGTTGTTGACACTGGTTCTCCTTTGGCCATAGGTCCTGGTTCAGCTAGACAATTAATAAAGTCTGGTACTTTGCCAGATCATAGAAGTACTGCCTCTGCCATGCCCTGTTTGAATTTTTTTAAAAGGGTTTCTCAAAGCCTTGCCTTGGTAAGAGTTCTTACTTTTCATACTTGTACTTTTTTACTATTTTCTTATACTAATTTGGATTCTCCTCTTACAGTTCCTAGTTGATTTCAACTAGATCTTGGAGAAGGATGATGCACTTCGTTCTTCTTCAAATGACGTAGAAGAGGCTTTTGAAGGCTTGAAGAAGTCCTTGCTTGACTCTTAATAAGCATTGGAAATTAAGAAGCAGTCTTGGGAGAACAAATTAAAAACTACTGAGGAGCCTTAAAAGACATCTGAGAATGAGGCTGTTACAGCTCGGAGATAAATCTCAGAGTTTGATTAGAACTTGGTTGTTGAGAAGTTCAAGAGGGTAAAGTCTAGGGAAGCCTTTTTAATAAGGAATGGGAGAAATCAATCGTATATGATTCTGTCTAGATTTAATATATGAAGAAAAAAATGCTACAAGGACAGTTGGTCGACAACACTTGGTGAAGTTGGTACTCCTCAAGAATCTGAGCCTTTCCTCAGACATGACCCTGGTTCCCCAACAAACTTGGATGAGGAAGTTAATAATGATGTGGGATCAGGAGATTCAACCCTTGTTCTGAAACCTGCAGTCGACCAACTACATATAGTTTCCGAGTCTTCTCTCCCCAAAACTTTTGAGCAAATCACTCCACCCATTCCTGTCTGCAATCAAGTTAAAACTTCTACTTATAGGGAGAAGGTGTAGACTTTCTCGGCAATCAGACTTTTTCTTTTTATCTTCATTTCTTTTTTATTTCCTTTTAATGTATTTCTAATTTGACTTTTATCAATGAAAATGACTATCTCTTATCTATGCACTTGTCTTCTTTCGATTACTGCTTCAAACTCTTTATTCATTTTTTATTGGAGATTTATTTACTCTTTATAGTTCATGGCCAAAATGGATCAACTTTCCTCTACTGAATCTGATCTACTCAAAAGATGTAATGATCTTTTCAAGGCTGGTCACCTGACTTTATTCGAGGAAGATCTGTCAAAGTTGCTCGGGGCTAACATTTCAGATCAAGCCAAGAAGCTTATTTGTACTTGAAGTGTCTTCTTGATCGGGCTATAGCTAATAATTTGGATTACTTTAAAATGATAGAAGAACTTCAAGAAGATCACAAAGAAGCCAAGGCTTTCCTGCATGATGATTACGAGAAGTAGTACAAATCTCTAAGTAAATCTTAGGGTTTTGAGGAAAGATTAGAGAAGTATGCTTCTTCTTTTAGGAAGAAAGATTTTTCTCAAGTGTGAAGTGGATGAGGCTAGGGCCATTTACAATATGTTGGAGGAAGAAAATAATAGTTTGAGATAGGAGTTGAACTCTTTGAAGGTTCTTTCACTGTTGCTGGTGATGAGGGATTCTCATTTTTGGAGACTGAAAATTCTAATCTAAGGGAAGAACGGGAGGCCTTAAAAAATCCAAACCTTCTACCTCCTCCCGATCAAGCGTAAGACCTGGTCGAGATGAAACTGATGAAAGTAGGACTCAATAGACACTTGCAAATCAGGATGCACAAATAAAGGCTAAGAATTTAACCATTATTGAGATGTTCCAAAAGATCCAAACCCAGGGCGAGCAACTTGCCACACGGTCTTCTCAAATGCAAATTAAGGATAGATTGATGAAGAAACTTCAACACCAAGTTGAGAGGTTAACTTTTCTGTTTCACAAGAAACCTTAAGAAATTTGGATTAAGGGGTACAGTGATACTCTTGGTCATTTTGGTGAACGCTTTAGTCAAGCTCAGCGAGAAGGCTATAAATGGGGTTAGACTAATTGCCTAACAGTCAGGAAGGTTAAGTAGGACAGTAGGCTATGGAATTGGGTTGATTTGGGGATTTTAGAGTGTGAAGATCCTCCTATTAAACTGGACATCAACTGGATCCCTGTAAAAACCATTCCTCAATGTTTGATCTCCAAATCTTAGGGGATTATGATCTGCATAACGAGCTAGAAATAGTTCGGTCTCCTCATCTGTTAAATGCCATGAGCAGTAGTAATAGGAGAATGCTTCAAGATTTCAACTTCATTAACTCCCCATACACATTGTATGATCCTCCAGTAGGAACCAACAATGAAATCCTCTAAATCTGAAGAAAAGCATCCAGTAGAATAATCTTGAACATAATTTGTTTCTCTAATTCAATTATGAACAATATTTGCATGTAATGATCATTTATATGAAAAGTATTTGATTAACTTATCATGTCATTTTCTAGATGTGAATGACTTCTTTGTTTCATCAGTTTTATTGATATAGTTAGACATTTGCCCAAGTTTATTAGCAATTACGAGTGAGATTATCATAGGTTCTACTGATATACTTAAATTTCTAAGTTTGGTATCAGTTACCTTTGATGGGATGATTGGTTCTACTATCACACTTAAATTTAAATCCAAGTTTAGTACTAGTTACCCATAGTATTTCCATAGGTTCTACTAATGCACCTAAATTTTTAGGTTTAGCATCAGTTACAAGTGGTGACCAGGCATGTGTGGAACATGTGTAAACATTCCTATTTAAGAATCGTCACAACGTTCTTTCACCATTTTGGCCAGTTTGGATAAAACTTGTTGATTTTTATACAAAGCTTTTTTCCTGATTGTGTTGACCAAGTGTTAAGGAGTTAAATTCCTATCTTAACTTGGGTTTTTGTATGTTTCCGATCAACTTTTGCTTTTACTGACCAACTATTAAGTGATCACCAATCAACTACGTGGTTGTTGTTCCGATCAACTTTTGCATATTTACCGACCAAATATGTGGAGTGATCACCAAACAACTATATAGCTATTATTTTGATCAACTTTTGCATGTTTACCGACCAAGTATGTGGAGTGATCACCAATCAACTATGTGGCTATTATTTCGATCAACTTTTGCATGTTTACCAACCAAGTATGTGGTGATGTATATCATTAGTACTCCTAAAAAAAATAAAAAAATGGAGGAAATCATCTTTTTATTGATACTGAAGTGACATGATTAAAAGATTTGTCTCATTACATTACTAGGAATATTTCCTAAGATGTTCGGCATGCCAAGGATTTTTTTAACTCTTCTCCTTCCATTGTCTCAATTATGTAAGTACCTGGCCAGACAACCGGTGAGATACGATATGGCCCATGCCAATTGGCCTCAAGTTTGTTGGTCTTCTGAGTCACCTCCTTGAGAACATAATCCCCTTCTTTCAAGTTGGTCGGCTTCATCCTTTTGTTATAAAATCGTGTTCTTCTTTATTGGTAAGCATTATTTCTCAAGGATGCATCCTCGCGCACTTCCTCCAGCATATCCAGGTTTAATCTTCTCATCAAATCCAGTCCAACTGGTGTCACCATTTCAGTTCCAAATGCCAACATGTATGGTGTTTCTCCAGTGGCAGTCCTTATATTTGTTCGGTAAGACCATAAAATATATTTTAGTTCATTAGTCCAATCTCCTTTAGCCTCGTCAAGTCTTATCTTTAAACCATTGAGCAAAGTCTTGTTCATCACTTCAGTTTGCCCGTTGCTTTGAGGATGACCTGATGCAGAGTGCAGCTTTTGAATGTTTGATTGGGCATAGTAGGCGGTAAATTCTTCATTATCAAACTGTGTGCCATGGTCTGTGATGAAGGCGTAAGGCAAACCATATCTACAAATGATGTTTTTTTCTGATAAACTGGTAGACCTTCTCATCGGCCATCTCTATCAATGGTTCTACCTCAACCCATTTTGTAAAATAATCCAGAGCCATGACCAAATACGTGAATCTTTCTCGGGTGATCGGTACTGGCCCGACTAAGTCTATTCCCCACATAGCGAATGGCCAAGGTGAGGTGATTGGAGTAAGAGCATCCTGTGGAGTTTTACGAATGATGTAGTATGTTTGGCACTTATCACATTTCTTGGAAAAAGCTGTACAATATGCTCTCACAGTTGGCCAATAGTATCCCTAGGTATTAATTCACTGCAACAATGCTCTGCCTACCACATGAGCCCTATAAGACCCTTTATCAACTCATTCTATTAAGTCTTGAACCTCCACTGGATGGACGCAACACTGTAGAATAAATGTTAATCCTCTCATGTACTGTACTCCTTTTTCTAGCACATATCTTACTAATTTATACTTAAGTTTTTTGGCCTCGATTGGATCTGCTTGTAAGATTCCTTCTTAAATATAAGCTTTGATGGAATCCATCCAAGATGGCCCCATATCTACTTTGATGAAATTAATCATCAAGTCGTTATCAATACTCCTGTTGGCTAAAATTTAATGGGAATAGTTCTTCGAAGCTTAATTCTGGTGGCCGATGCTAGCCGAGCAAGTGCATCAGCTCGGGAACTATCCAATCTTGGAATTCTGCTTACCCAAACAACTGGTAATTTAACTATAACTTCCATCTTCTTAGCAAAGTATCTTGTCATTAGCTCTCCTTTGGCTCCATAAAAACTCAGAATTCGATTCACCACTAATTGAGAATCATTGTATGCCACAACTTGCTCGGCGTTCAGTGATTGAGCTAGACTTAAGCCCGCAATGAGAGCTTCATATCCTCCTTTATTATTAGAGGCCTGAAACTGGAATCGTAGAATATAATCAATATCTATTCCATCGGGAGTGTTGAGTATTTTACCTTCTCCACTTCCTATTACACAAGATGATCCTTCTACATACAAGTTTCATATGGGGATGTCATCGTCAAATGCTTGGTCTAATAATATCCCATGATGGAATATTTTACTCCCCACTTCCTCATATCTTTTGGCCATTTCTTGTGCTCCAGTGGACGTCTCTGGTAGGTCGATAATAATTTCTTCTGAGCTTTCCCCTAATGGTGTCTGCTCGGGGTGTTGGTCGTTGATGACACCATTTGGGTTGTCCTTCTTTTGGATTTTCTCTGCCCGACTTCTTCATTCTCAGGATCCTCCAAATAAGTGAATTCAGCAGTGAAATCTTCCCAATCTTGGAATTTCAATGAGTACCTTAGCTCATACACTATATCATATTCTTCTAGTTCTACCACCCAATACATTAATCTCCCAAACTTCTCTGGTTTATGCAAGGCTTATGGAAGAGGCATGTCAGTGTACACCATAATAGTATGGGCTTAAAAATAAGGTTCCATCCATATGGATACCTCAATCAATGCCAATTCTAACTTCTCTAGGCATGCATATCTAATTTATGCTCCTCGAAAAGATTTGCTTGTATAGTAGACAGGATTTTGAACTCCATTATCTTCTCGTATCAAGGCATAACTCACAGCTGACTCAGAGACGGCCAAGAATAAGTATACATTTTCTCTTAAATTTAGTCGGGAGAGCAATGGGTTGATCCCAAATACTTTTTCAACTCCAAAAAAGATTTCTCGCATTTGTCGTACCATTCAAAACTCTTCCTTAGTAATTTAAAGAATGGTAGGCACTTGTTAGTAGCTTGGGACACAAATATGTTCAAGGCTGCTACTCGCCCAGTTAGACTTTGCACCTCATTCTTGCAACTAGGGGACTACATTTCAATCAAAGCATTGATCTTGTCTGGGTTTTCTTTAATTCCCCTATGGTTTACTTTATACCCGAGAAACATACCTTCCAGAACACCAAATACGCACTTGGTCGGATTAAACTTCATTTGGTGCTTCTCCAGTTGATCATAGGTTTTTCTGAGGTCGATAGTGTGATCGGATGCTTTTTTTTCCCTTTGTCAGCATGTCATTTGCGTATACTTCCATATTCTTGCTTATTTGCTCCACAAATACTTTATTCACCAATCTTTGGTAAGTAGCACCTGCATTTTTCAAACCAAGTGACATAACATTATAGCGGTAAGTTCCTCGGGGAGTAATAAAATAAGTGTTTTCCCTATATTCAGGCTTCATCTTAATCTAGTTATAACCAGAATACACATTCATGAAACTTAATAGCTCATGCCCTGATGTAGCATCAACGAGTTGATCAATCTGTGGCAAGGGGAAATAATCCTTTGGTCATGCCTTGTTCAAATCTGTGAAGTCCACACACATTCTCGACTTATTGTTTTTCTTTTTGACGATAACAATGTTGGCCAACCAATCTGGATATTTCACATTTTTAATGAATGAGGCTTTCTGAAGCTTCTCAACTTCCTCCTATATAGCCTAGTTCTTCTTGGGACTAAATTTTCTACGCCTTTGCCTCACAGGCTCGACATCCTTGTTGACATTGAGTTGCTAGCAAAGAAAATTAGGGTCAATCCTAGGCATATCTTCGTGACTCCAAGCAAACACGAGCTTTCTTTGTCTTAGGAACGTCACTAGCTCCTGTTTAAGAACATGATCCAGTGTTGTTCCTATTTGAGCAGTTCAATTTGGCATATCGTCATCTAGAACAATGCTCTCAGTTGCTTCTACTATCTGACATTTCAGTAATTATGTTTCTTCCCTCGGATCTAGGGTTTCAACCTCAGAGTCGCTATTAGGATCAGGAATATCCAATTGGTAAGTGGTGGTCTTTCTCTTTATTTCTTCCAAATTTTCTTGCTCGGCAGAGGAGTAATAGTATTCTCGAGCTACTTTTTGGTCGCCTTTTATCATGACTAGTCCGAAGTTGATTAGGAACTTCAAATATTGATGGGTTGAAGACGACACAGCTTCAAAATTCTTCAATCCTACTCTTCCCATAATCATATTGTAGGCAAAATGAACATTTTTCTCCATTACAAAGAAATTCATCTACTCTGTCTGACTTGTTGGACATGGGCCAATCAACACTTCTAGCTTGATTTTGCCCAATAAAGATATTTTTTCTAGAAAACCCTATTAAAACTGGAGTAGGTCTAATTAATCAATCACAAATAATATTTGTCAGTAAGAGAAAGAAAAAAAAAGTTTTTTAAAGTGGTTTAGCATACAGAGAAAAGACTATGTCCATTGTACTTGTGTTTGCCTTTTAATCACTTGCCTTTGATGAGGGGATTACAACGTATTTATAGCCCAGTAGGAATACCAAGAGATGGAATGTTAAAAGATGGAATGTCTTTATAAATTAGGCATTTAGATCAGTAAAAAAGGTTCATAATGTTTTCGGCTATTGTCATTTTGCTGATAGTGTTGGTCGGCCTCCCTACTGTTGGTCGGGCTTCTTGGCGTTAGGAGGCATCCCAGTATGATGGCCGACATTCCTGGCCTTGGTCGATGGTTATTCCTTACTGACTATGATTATTGCCACTGTGGATGACACATGTCTATTTCTGATTGGTGCACGTAAGTGGGAAATTTTTGGTGTCAATATATATATATATATGTTAATTTAATGAGATGAAAATTTTCATTTGTTATTTTTCGTAACACCGTTCTCATTTTTTATACCAGTTCATCATTCATTATGTTTTATATTGAACATCTCAATTATAATTTGAAAAATAAAATTTGGGACCAGAAGTTCCCAATGCCAATTATAATTTGAGAGCTGAAGTTCTCAATTACTATTTACATTTTTTAGACATGAAGTTCTAATATTATTTTTGGCCTAAACTATTAAAGTCATAATCAAACCTAAAATTTTGATTGTCTAATTGGATGGATGTAGACTAAAAGTCCCCCAATTATATTTGTGGTATGAAATCCCTGAAGGATTTTTTTTGCGAGAAGCAAAGCCAAGGAGTACGTACTCAATTCGAGTAAGACATTTATTATATAGCTTAAAGTATTTCGAAAAGATGTCGTACGACCATCTAAGTGAATACTTGTTTAAGGAAGGGTATGAAAACAATCCAATTTGCCTATGTCTTTATAAATTATAAAGAAATCCCCACTGGGATTTGTGATAGTAAAAGTTTATGTGGATGATATTGATTTAATCGGGATTCCAGAAGAGTTAAATAAAACTTCTAACTATTTGAAGAGTGAATTTGAGATGAAAGAAATCGGGAAAATAATATTTTCTCCCGATCTGCAGATCGAGAGAAATTTCAGTGGAATTTTTGTCCATAGATTTGAAAATATTTGGTATGGACACATCACATCCACATAGTTCACCCATGATCGTCTTGTCTTTATACGTAAAGAAATATCCATACCGTCCCAAAGAAGATGATGAAGAAAAATTGGGTCCAGATGCACCCAATTGGTGCATTATTATACTTGGCACATTATACTAGGTCAGATATTTCATTCTCCGTCAACTTTCTTTCTAGATATAGTTCAGAGCCAACAAAAGGGTATTGGATCATAATAAGATATTTATGAGAAACCACTAACATGGTCTTATATTATTCTAATTTTTCTAATGGTTATGAGTTAGTAGGTTATGCAGATTCTAGATATATCTCTAATCCTCATAAGGGACAATTTTAGACAGTTCATGTATTTCTTAGTGGCAATACAACTATTTCTTGGCGTTATACTAACAAACTTTAGTAGCTACTTCTTCTAAACACTTTGAAATTTTAGCACTTCATGAAGCTAATCGTGAATCGATATAGATGAGATCTTTAATTCAGCAGTTTTGTAGTTCTTGTCAATTGTCCCTCATTACAGATATTCCCATTATCATATATGAAGACAATGCAGTAAGAATAGCCCGAGTTTAGGAAGGCTTCATTAAAAGAGACATAAATAAGAACATTTCACCAAAGTTTTTCTTCACTCACGAGCTTCAAAAGAATAATAAAACTAAAGTCAAGCAAGTGCATTCAACTGTCAACCTAGTTTATATGTTTACCAAGTCACTTTCGAAAGTGACATTTTAAAAACTTGTACATGGGATTGAAATGCGCAAACTTCACCTACAATCAATTTAAGATATGAAAATCAGGGGAGATCCTTTTTGCTGGGGGGGGGGGGGGGGGGGAGTGATATCATTCTCTTTTGGGACATATGTGCGCTATACTTTTTTTCTTTCACTAGATTTTTTCCATTGGATTTTTCAAGTAAAGTTATTAATGAGTCAGTATTAAGAACGTCAAACATCAATTTAATGATAACAAAAGTTGTACTCTTTTACCTTCACTTTTATTTTTTCCACTTGATTTTTCCTTATTAAGGTTTTAACAAGGCAATAATCATTGAATTGTAGATACAGTGTATATCTAAGGAGAATGTTAAATAATATGGCTTTTGAAGTGGATGTCCATACATCCTTCATGTCCATTGGCTTCTATGTCTATTGGGATACCTCACCATGTTCTATAAATAGGGTGATCCCCATATAAGTTTGTACACACATTTTGAGAAATACAATATTATCTCTCTAAATTCTCTTTGTCCTTTATTTTATAGCAGCATTCATATTTTAGAATTTAAATCACAAATAGTGGTCATATGATAGATATTCTTTCAATACATCTGGTAAGTGTAATATAATATTTTGAAACAATAAAGGGTATGTATGTGGTTAGTATTGCATAATTTATTTCAATATATTATGCATTTTTAATCCTTGTAATAATGTTGGTTATGAATAAAGGACATTTAATTTATTTTTCAAAAAACCAATCCCTATTTCTTTAAGTTGATTTTATTTTTTTAAATACAACTTATACTCTTATATTAAAAATTAGAAGAAAAAAAATTATTTGACTACCAACTACCAGGGCTTTGAGTTTTTTGACCTTCGGTCACCGAAACAATCACCAATTCTTTGGTAGATAGACAAAAAAATATAAATTTGCAATATAAAAACACAAAATTAATTGACCTTTTAATTACTCTAACATCGTTAATTTTAATTTCACCATTTGGCATCATATCTTCTCATCAATTATAATACCCCGTATTTTTATTCGGTATTTATTAATTATTATTTATGAGAATAAAATAATAATTAGAAATATTTTTTACCTGTGTGAAATAGTAATAGTAAATGCATAATTTAAGAGGCATTTAAAATTGCTTGTTAAGTGCATAATTAATTGTATTAGAAGTTATTATGAGTGGTTACTCGTAAAATAATCAAGCACTATATTTTATTTTATGTTGTTACACACTATCATTTCTACCAGACTCTAGGCTGGTACATGGGTACAAATAGGTTTCTTTATTGCTTGGGATTGACCCTCGGGATAGGTATATTTTTTAGCTAAGTTTTGGCTCACTCTTGGTAGCATTTTGGGCTCATATGGAGAGCTAAAATTACTCATTTTATTGAATTATAGGATTAAGGATATATTAGTGGCGTTAACCATCATTAATTAATTGTGTTAAACGTAAAACATAAACCTTACTAGCATGTGAGTTGTAGAAGACCTTCAGGAGGTCTTTTGACCGGAACTAAGAGACCACAAGTATCAAGATTAACCTTCATAACCAAGTAAGAATTTCGTGCTTTATTAGAGTATAACCTATAACTTATTTATGTCTTGATTGTTATTGAAATTAATTGGGATTAGAAGCATGTTTGAATTATAATGTGTTGATTAATCGTGTTTTATATTGGACTAATACAAATTATAGATGTAAACTTGTAATCATCTGTTAAAATATGATTTTAGTTGTATATATTAAAGAAATTAATATTTAAATCAGTATTGATTATGTTTAATGATCTTAGAACGCATGTGTAGAGATAATTTTTATACTCTGATGATACCTTTGATGTGGAAGATATATAATTAATGATGAACTCCAATCTAATAATAAATCCTTGATTTAGTCGTCTTAAAATATGCAAATTTGATACATCTTTCCAGCTAAATATTGAACCGATGATATAGGGAATAAAATTAGGAATCTGTAGGACTGATCAAGAGATTATTTGACATTGAATCGAAGGGTTGTAGGACCATTAATAGAGGATCATTTTTTATGGATTCAATTTGATCGAAACATCGATTTTTCAAGATAATCTTGGGAGCAGGGGAGACCCCCACCATAGTTAGGCTCCAGCCCCCTATAGAGCCTTAAGGTTTCTATAGAAGTGGGTTAATTTAAGGGATGAAGGAAACTCTTTTTTGTTTTATTTTTTTTTATTTTTCTGTCATAAATGGGAATTACTGCTCGTAACTTTGATTTGTTAACATTAATTAAATATATAGATTTATATATAATTAGGGATGAAGAAATCCTAGAAGTTATACCAAATTCGAGATTTTTTATTAGTAAAGCTACGTTTACATGGGAATCCGATTTTGGTCATTCACGTGCTAATTGGATATGTAAGTGAATACGTGACATCCTATTTATGTATTGTGCTTCATATATTTGTTTATGGATGTACACACACCATATGCAAATATTTGTCTCATTGGGAATCTATCGATTGGGGTTGTGGATTTTAATGGTTTGTGGGTCTAGGTATTTCACTCCTAGATGATGTAAATGGTTGTGTAGAGGTTGATATTTTATATCATGTGTTCACTTTGTCACCGTCTCATGACGTGGAGATGTAAGTGACTTGATCCATCATATGGTTCGGTGTGTGACTAGATAATGGTGTGACTATGTGGTGACCCCCCATTCTTTTGTTTGTACATGTTTAAAATTTGTTAAGTATGAGACTCTAACGAATTTATCGATAGAGGCACAAGAACGTCCCTGATGGTTCCAACCTCCATGTAATTTATGATACTTATAATTATATTGTATTATCCAGTGATTGACATGTTTTTATTGACACTATGTCAATTTATTACATGTAGTATGATATCATGTATATCCTTTTGTTCGTATGACATGAGTGGGGATTCTTCTCAGCTTCACTCTCCATATAAGTAAAGGCTTACATTGTAATGTAGTTGTAGATTAGAACGATATCTTACGTGATAGTCTAGGATTTGAGAATTATTAGTATTGGTTATAAGTTGTCTTGGGACACTCGTGTAGATTATTTTATTTATGTTGAGGGGTGATGTATGTTTTACATGTGAGTGCCAATGGGTTAGCAAGATTACGTAAAAGAGTCACAAATTATTATTGCATCAATACAAGAATATATTTCTTATAACTTTTAGGTATGACCCATTCACTAAACCCAAAAAGGCAATTTTCAAGGGTATGATCTTGCTATGGAAGGACTCCAGACCATATATTATATACTTCCAAAGTATCCACAAACGATAAATTTCCTAAAATGCTAAAGAAAGACCTATATAATTGATTAGACATAAGTTCTTCTGATTTATACCCTTAATTTAGAGGCTTTTATCACCTCGTGTCATGTAAAATGAGTTTATTTATCTTATATCCTTGCTATAGACATTTCCTATATAGCGCATTGAGTTTCATGTATTCGTTATGTTTTTTACGGGTATTTTATACAAGTGAAGAGAAGAGGAAACTCAAAACTGAGAAACCAAGGAAGAAAGAAAGGAAGAAAAGTAAGAGGGAAGAATAGTCACTGATGATGCTAAGATTTAGCATCACCAGATAAGTGATAGTGAGCTCAAGCAGTAGCAGCCATGGAGATGTATAAGTGTATAAGTAGGTAAGTGTATAGAAGGGGATGAGTATAAGAGGAAATTAGACAATGATAGATAGTGGTTCAGCCAAATTGGCCTACATCCACTGTGAGTGTGTGATCCACTAAGTATGGGCACTAATGGCCTTGGATACAATGCACATAACCCTCTCTCTCTCTCTCCTGTGTGTACAAGCAGAGTTTTAGCTAGGGCTACAGTTAATTGATCGATCCCCTGTAGGGTTGGGGGTGACAAGTATATATAGGTCTTGGGGGTGTAGTGTACCCCCCAAGTAAGCATGGTGCATGTGAATAATGATCTAGCCAATCCCCTGTTGACACCTGTAGATGCCAAATGATGACATAATATTCCCTCACGTGAGGGGGTGATTCGGTTGTAACGGTCTTCCACGTGTCATATGAGCCTCACGCGCACTGTTCCACGCGTCTCCCAAACCACGCGCTGTCATGATGTCACCCTCGGCCTATGAGCCGAGGCCGAGGGCAAAGTTTCTTTCGGCAGTGAGTCTGGCTTGATTCTGTCCTCGTACTGTCGTACCCTCGTAGGGTCGGCCGGAGCCTAGTGAGGGGTCGGCCCCTCGTAGGGTCGTCTGGAGCCTGGTGAAGGGTCAGCCCCTCGTAGGGTCGTCTGGAGCTTGGTGAAGGGTCGACCCCTCGTAGGGTCGTCTGGGTCTGGTGAAGGCCAGTTGGGGCCTGGTGAAGGGTCGGCCCCTCTTAGGGTCGTCCGTTGTGGAGGCGATCCTCCTAGAACATAAACGGGTATATCAATCACCCCCCAGCCCTTAGCCATAGGTACTGTTGAGATGGCTGAGGGATAGTGTTTTAAATGAGATGCAGGTATGATCAGTTAGGTGAGTGACACCTGGTTAGGTACTCATTGTTGTTCCAGTTTCCAAGGTACGACGGCTGCACACTGCGCTTGGGTCCTTGCACCCTAATGATGCCTTCCTCGTGGGTTGTGTCCTGCCTTGGTCAATGGGCCCACTCATTGCTAAGGTATTTAAGGTATTTTCAAACTCTCTTTCTTCCTTCTTCTTCTTCGCGCCTAAGCATCCTCTGTCTCTAGAATTTTCAGCCTACATCGCCATTTGCAGCCTTCGATTCTTCCAGACCTAGCAGCGTTCTTATTCTCTCCTCATCAGGTAATCTATTTCATCCAGCGCTCTCTTTTTCTTTCACTTTCGTTTGTTTTGTAGGCTCGTAGGCAGCCATTTTCCTTAAGTTGTGCCATAACCTTTTCCGGTGTCTTTTCCGGTGTCTTCTCCGGTAACTGGCTCTTGGATGTTCTTGAGTGTTCTTGAGTGAAAACCTTTGAGTTCTTTGTTTAATCCAAAAGTCAAACCTGGTCCATCCCCCAAGTGTTTGTGGTTGAATTAGCCAAGTCTAGTATAATTAACTAAGTGTAGGGTCTTCCCTTTAATGCTTAGGAGGCTTTACAACCTAGTGTCTGAATTCCCACCCCTGAGAGAAAAGCTCTTTGCCGAGATCAGACGAATAGAGGAAGAGGAAGAGAGGGGCCGACCCTAATTGGGTACGACCCATCTTTCCCATTCCTCTTGCCACTATAAGACCATCTGAACCCTCTGAGTCCTGTGGGTCGTCCCATCGTCCAGCCGAGACTACCAAACTAAGTGAGATGGACGAGAGAGTATCCTCTCCAACTGGTGCTGAAACTTCTGGTAGGAGGGAGATGTCTGACCTAAGTCCAGGCCGAGAGGCCGAGGGTATGGACCCCTCTGAGGCTGTCCCAGTGACAACCCTGTCTCCCCACGCCTTCCAAGTGGCTTTTCCCCAGGGTCCTCCTGCAGGTGACGAGGGGGAGAGAGATGAGGACGAGGACGATGATACAGATGATGAGGTTGATACTTCCCACGCCTCGTCCTTTATCTCCTCTGTTAGGGATCGAGACCTCCTGATATGGAGGCATGCATATGGTGTTCCTCCCACCGTATCTATGAGGGTTCCCTCTGAGGACGAGAGGGTCTTTGGGGGTGCAGAGGGAGAGGTTGCAGTATACGAACAGATGTTCAAGGTTGGGGTCAGGTTCCCTCTGCATCCTGCCATCGTAGATATCCTATCTGCCCTTGGTGTTGCTCCCTCTCAACTTCCTCCCAACTCTTGGAGGACAATCCTGGGCTATATCTCCTTGTGGAAGAATGCTTTCACCGACGAGCCCTCGGCCGACCTATTCTTGGGCTGCTACAATATAACCTCCTCGTCTAAACAGCCTGGATACTACCATCTGGGGGCGAGGAGGTCTGAGAAGAAACTCCTCCACGTGGCACAGACTTCCAACCACGATTGGAAAAAGAGATTCTTCTTTATCTCTCGAGAGTGGGAGGTCACGGCCGAGGGTCCGAGGGTACCCAGAAGATGGTCTAACCCTTCAATGAGGGCCAGGTCAGACCCTGGCCTTAGTCTAGAGGAGAAGGACATCGTTGAGTATCTGAGGGGACGAGGGAGAGAGGGTGAGATCCCAAAGTTTGAAGATTTGATGACCCCTCGATTCCTTAAAGAAGCTGGTCTGAGGGTCGGCCCTCTGACAGAACTATGTGAGTTACACTGAATATTTTCCCTTCTTTACTTATTTTTGAAGTGTTCTCTCTTTATCTTTGAACTTTTCTGACATGTCGTCCTCTTATCAGATCGTCCTGCAGGTACACCAGACTACCTCTGGGAAATGACTGCTCCAAGCCTGCTTGCTGGTTTGTCAAAAAAGAAGGGGAAGGAGCCTCAGCAAGCTCCGATGAAGACAAGGGCCTCAGGGCCGACGGTTGTTGAGCCGACCTCTGATAGCCACAAGAGGAAGGAGCCTGAGACTCCTGTTGAGTATCGGCCTGATCCAAGGACGAGGGCAAGGGTCGATGCCTCTGAGGGTATGACCTCTTCGTCGAGCATGGGGGCCTTCTGGTCTCAGAATCTGTCCCATCTGAGGGCCGACCCCTCATCCCTTATTGCAAACTTGAGGGCGGCCAAGGCCTCGATGTTCTCTGCACCATCGGCCTCTGACTTCGAGTTCTTGGCAAAGATGCCTCCAGCTAAAGTGTACGACTTCGGTCTGCACTCCCTTGCTCAGGTATTGGTCTTGACCTTTAATTTCATTCTTTCATTAACTGTTCCCTCGGCCCCTCTTGACATTTGTTCATTTTTTCTTGCAGTCCGTCTGTGCCCTCACCTCAGCCACCAAGTGGATGGCTGAGAACCAACAGAAATTCCATGAAGCTGAGAGGGCCATTCAACAAGAGGCTGACCTACGGACAGAGTTAAACACTGCTAGGGCCGAGCTGGAGAGCACAAGGACTGAGCACGCTAGAGTCCTTGATGAGCTGACGAAGCAACATGATGCCGATCTGCAGGCTAAGGACTTGTTGATCAAGGACAAGGACTTGTTGATCAAGGACAAGGACGAGGCTTTAACCAATATGGAGGCCAAGCACAAGACTGACCTTGAAGCAGCTGTCCAAAGAGCCGAGGCTGATGCTGTTGAGGCTTACAAGGTTTCTGACGAATTCCAGGGCTTCGGCCTTGAATATCTTGAGAGGGGGATTAGGACGTCCTGTCGGTGGGTCGTCCTAAAGTTTGCCGACACAGTATCATCCATCCGCCCATCTCTTGAGGTGGTTCAGCTGGATGATCCCTTGATTGCTGAAGCCCTGTCGTAAGTGGAGTCCCAAGTTCATGTTGAGGGGGTCGGGACGTCTGAGGGTCGGCCAGTCATGATTGCTGAAGAGACCCCATCGGTTGATGTTGAGGCTCATCCCTCTGATGTCGTCCCCTAGGGTGGCTGCCTGTAGCCCATACCCTTGTTTTTGTATTTTTGTTCTGTATATTGTAAAACACTTGATGCTTTATATTAATACCATCGTCCCTTCCTTTCACAACTGTCTCCCATAACTGCTGTCTTCCATATTTAATTCTGTTATGGTTTGTTCCTTGCTAATTTGCTTCTTCGTTGATGATGATGATACTAACCCTTCCCTCGTCTTTTTGAGGACCAATGTGGGGTCGTCCCCTCATCAGGCCTCATTATAGCCGAGGGTTCAAATAATCAAATTAATGATTTTTAAATAAAGTCTACCCTCGTCTTTCTTGAGAACAGTGGTGGGGTCGTCCCCTCCACTGGTCCTCATTATAGCCGAGGGTTCAATTAACCAAATTAATGATTTTTATGTAGTCTACCCTCGTCTTTCTTGAGAACAGTGGTGGGGTCGTCCCCTCCACTGGTCCTCATTATAGCCGAGGGTTCAAATAACCAATTTAATGGTTTTAAATAAAGTCTACCCTCGTCTTTCTTGAGAACAGTGGTGGGTCGTCCCCTCCACTGGTCCTCATTATAGCCGAGGGTTCAGAGAACCAATTTAATGGTTTTTAAAGTCTTCCCTCGTCTTTCTTGAGGACAGTGGTGGGGTGGTCCCCTCCACTGGTCCCCATTATAGCCGAGGGATCAACTTTCCAATTTAATGGATTTTAAAGTCTTCCCTCGTCTTTCTTGAGGACTGTGGTGGGGTCGTCCCCTCCACTGGTCCCCATTATAGCCGAGGGATCAACTTACCAAATTAATGTAATTTGGTTTTTAACAAAGTCTACCCTCGTCTTTTTTGAGGACAGTGGTGGGTCGTCCCCTCCACTGGTCCCCATTATAGCCGAGGGTTCAACTAACCAATTTAATGGTATATATGAAGTCTACCCTCGTCTTTCTTGAGGGCAGTGGAGTGGTTGTCCCCTCCACTGGTCCTCATTATAGCCGAGGGTTTAACCAACCAATTTAATGGATTTTAACAAAGTCTACCCTCGTCTTTCTTGGGGACAGTGGTGGGGTCGTCCCCTCCACTGGTCCTCATTATAGCCGAGGGTTCAACTTCTTTGCATGTATACTAGAACTGATAACCACTGGATGAGGGAAACACTGATACTTCTCATTAATCTTCAATGTGTTCTGTCGAAACAATGCTTATTACAACTATGGCTTATCAAGACCTTACAACACTACTGGTAGTATTTTTTCAAATGATCTGCATTCCAGGGGTTTGAGAAAGGTTCCCCCTCCAGGTTTTCTAGCATGTAAGTCCCCGGGATGACTTCATCGATGACCCTATATGGGCCATGCCAATTAGGGTGAAGCTTGTTGAGCTTTTGCCAAGTCTTCTTGAGGACCAAGTCCCCCACTGCGATGGGCCTATGTTTCACCCTCCGATTGTAGAACCTTGCGGTCCTCTGTTGGTAGGAAGCCTGCCTCATCTCAGCATCCTCCCTTCTTTCCTCAATCAAGTCCAGGTCAAGTCTCCTCTCTTCTGTATTTCCCTGGGGGTCATACACTTGGACCCTATGAGTGGGAAACTCGACTTCGGTGGGGATGACTGCTTCTGACCCATAAGCTAACATGAATGGGGTCTCCCCAGTGGAGGTCCTTACTGTCGTCCTGTACGCCCGCAACACTGCATATAACTCCTCGACCCATCTTCCTTTTGCCTCCTCAAGCCTCTTCTTAATCCCATCTAGGATTGTCCTGTTCGTTACTTAGGTTTGCCCATTGGCCTGAGGTCGGCCTGGGGTGGAGAAAAATTGTTTGATACTTACCCTCTCACAGTACTTCTGCAGAGAGGCATTCTTGAACTGAGTCCCGTTATCCGAGATGAGGGTGTTGGGTAGACCATACCTGCATATCACATTTTTCCAGATGAACTGAAAGGTCTTCTGCTCTGTGATCGTGACCATTGGCTCAGCCTCTACCCACTTTGAAAAGTAGTCAATTGCTACGATGAGGAACCGATAGTTATTGACTGCCCTTGGTAAGGGTCCTACCAGGTCAATCCCCCACACTGCAAACGGCCATGGGGATGTAATGGAGGTGAGGGGCTGATGAGGTTGGTGAGGGATGGTAGCAAATCTTTGGCATTTATCACACTTTTTAACATATGCGGCAGCATCTTTCCCCAAGGTCGGCCACCAGTAGCCTTGGGTGATCACCCTCTTCTCTAAGGATCTTCCCCCAATGTGGCTTGAGCACGTCCCTTCATGTACGTCCTGCAGAATGGAAGGGACTTCTAAGGGATGCACGCATCTAAGTAAAGGGAGCAGAAACCCCTTTTTGTACAGCGTGTCTCCGATGACAGTGAATTTTGCGGCCCTGTATCTTAGCTTCTTCCTTTCTTGGCTTGCTTCTGGCATTTCTCCCTCTTTAATGTATTTGATCAGAGGGTCCATCCATGAAGGTTCTTGAGAAACATTCATACAAACACCAAGTGTTCCCTCGGCGTCTTCGATAGCTGGCTGAAACAAAATTTCCACTGGGACCGTCCTCCTGATGTCTGTTCTTGTTGCCGAGGCCAGCCTAGCAAGGGCATCAGCGCGGCCATTATCAAGCCTAGGTACCCTCCTTAATTTCACTTCTCTGAAGCCCTTCAGTAATGATCTCACCTTCTCGAGGTACCTAGCCATCCTTTCGTCCTTAGCCTCGTAGGCTCCTAGTATCTGATTTACGACTAGCCTTGAATCACTATGGACCAAAATCTGGCCGACACTAAGAGACTTGGCCAAGGAGAGGCCTGCTACTAAGGCCTCATATTCAGCCTCATTGTTGGAGGCTTTGAAGTTGAACCTCAGGGCGTATTCGACGTCTGTGCCATCGGGTGCTGATAGTATCAGTCCAGCATCACTTCCGCTATCACAGGAGGACCCGTCAACGAAGAGGCTCCACGAAGTCTTTCCTTCAGAGAAATTTCCCTCAGAGAGGGACCCCTGTCTAAAGATGTATCTTCCCTCTTCGTTTTCAGTCACTTTTCTTCTAGCGGTGCTCGTCTCAGCCATATCTGCGAGCGTGTCTGCGGGTTTGTCTTCTGCATCCGTCTTCCCGAGGGTCTCACCCTCAGCCTCATCATCTTCCCATGTGAACTCAGCCACGAAGTTTGCCAAGGCCTGCCCCTTAATGGCTGTCTTAGGCTGATACACAATGTCAAACTCCCCCAGCTCTATAGCCCAGGTCATTAGCCTTCCTGATTTTTCAGGCTTGTGTAGGACCTGCCTAAGAGGAGAGTCAGTAAGGATGACCATAGTATGGGACTAGAAGTACGGTTTCATCTTCCTTGAGGCATGGATCAAGGCATAGGCCAACTTCTCCATCCTCGGGTATCTCTGCTCTGCCCCCTGGAGTGCCTTGCTATTGAAATATACGGGCTTCTGTATCCCGTCTTCGTCTCTTACGATTGCTGCACTGATAGTGGACTCTGAGACAGCAAGGTACACGTAAAGTCGTTCACCCTGCACGGGTCGTGACAGCAGCAAGGGAGACCCTAAGTATGATTTTAGCTCCTTGAAAGCCTCATCACACTCTTCGCTCCATTCGAAGGCCTTCCTGAGGATCTTGAAGAATGGTAGACACCTGTCTGTAGCCCTTGACACAAATCTGTTCAAGGCAGCCACTCTCCCTGTGAGCCTCTGAACGTCTTTAATGGACTTGGGGGTCTTCATCTCAATAAGGGCCTTTATCTTTTCAGGATTGGCCTCGATGCCTCTTTGATTGACAATGAACCCCAAGAACTTCCCCGCTCCGACCCCGAAGACACACTTGGCCGGATTGAGCTTCATTTTGTATTTGTCCATTGTATTAAAGGTCCTCTCCAGGTCTGCCACATGATCCTCTACCTTCAGACTCTTAGTCAGCATGTCATCTACGTAAACCTCCATAGACTTCCCAATTTGGTCTTCGAACATTTTGTTTACGAGGCGCTGGTACGTTGCCCCCGCATTTTTTAGGCCAAAGGGCATGACCCTATAACAGTATGTCCCCTTGTCAGTGATGAAGGCGGTCCTCTCCGAGTCCTCAGGGTTCATGAAAATCTGGTTATACCCTGAGTAGGCATCCATGAAACTCATGAGCTCATGGCCTGCGGTAGCGTCTACCATCTGGTCGATGCGGGGGAGAGGGAAGCTGTCTTTGGGACAATGCTTGTTGAGGTCTGTGAAGTCCACGCACATTCTCCACTTGCCGTTGGCCTTTGGGACGATGACTGCATTGGACAGCCACTCAGGGTAGATGACCTCTCTGATAAATTCAGCGTCTTCTAATTTTTTAACCTCATCCCTGATGACCTCATACTTTTCTCTAGAGTAAATCCTCCT
This sequence comes from Sambucus nigra, assembly GCA_949130495.1. NCBI lineage: Eukaryota > Viridiplantae > Streptophyta > Magnoliopsida > Dipsacales > Adoxaceae > Sambucus > Sambucus nigra. The sequence goes on from OX422219.1 coordinate 171,794,013, forward strand.
CCTCTGCTTTACCGGCTTCACTCCCTCTACCACATTGAGTTTGTGGCACATGATTTCAGGGTCGATCCCTGGCATATCTACATGACTCCACGCGAAGACGCTTCGCCTTCTTCTCAACAGTTTGATGAGGTCTTCCTTGATACTGGGCTTCAGAGACTTGCCAACTTGGATGGTTTTTCCCGGGTCATCCTCATCGAGGATGATGGGTTCTACCTCCTCAGCGGCCTCCCCTTTTTTGAGCTTCGTCTCGTCCCTGGGGTCTAGGGTATCAATGTTGTAAGTGGCTGTAGCCCTCTTGTGCGCCTCCTTTTCTTCAGCGGAGTTGTAGTAGCATTCTCTCGCTGTCGTCTGGTCTCCCTGGACTTCCCCCACCCCATAAGGGGTAGAGAACTTAACCATCTGGTGGACTATGGACGGCACAGCTTCAAACCCCTTGAGGGCCACACGTCCCAGTATGATGTTGTATGCCGAAAACACATGCTCATCCAGCACAAAGAAACTGACCCTCTTGGTGAGCCATCTCGGCCACTCGTCCCCCATCCTGACATCAGCCTCATATATTCCTAGGGGGTGGACCTTCTCCCCACTGAACCCAATCAATGGGTGATGGTATGGGACAAGTCTGGCACGACTGAGGCCCAAGGCCTTGAAGCATGGCCAAAACATCACATCTACGGACGAGCCCCCATCTACCAGGATCCTCGGCACTTCGCACCCGTGCACTCTGGTAGTGATGACAAGAGGGTCATCATGCGGGGCCAAGAGGCCTTTGAAGTCCATTCTTGAAAATCCCACGATCAAAGTGTCCATATCAACCTTCTTCCTTTTTTCTGACTTGACCTCTAGGGAGGTCGAGTGCACCGTCTTCGTAACTGCCTTGGCCTCAGCGACATGGGCCTTCCTGTCGGCGACCTCCGACCCTCCTCCTGCAAGTCCCCCGGAGATCATTCCCACCCCGAGCGAGATCATATTGAGCCTCTTGACAGGGCCGTGGTCGTCTCTCGGCGGGAGGTCAGGGTCGTCCTCATCATCAGAGGGGTCGTCCCCTCTTTTTTGAGGACCTTCTCTGCAGGCATCGACTCGCTTCTTTCTGGGGTCGTCCCCTCTTCCCCTCTTGAAGTCGGCTTTATCGACGTACTTTCTGAGCTTCCCTTCCTTCAGCATCTTCTCAATCTCATCTTTCAGAGCAAAGCATTTGTTTGTTACGTGGCCGTGGTCTTGGTGAAATTCACACCACAGGTTCTTATTCCTCTTGCCGGGGGCTGCCCTCAGCTTTTCAGGCCACTTCAGCGTCCGGTCACTCTTTATCTCATTGAGGATCTGTTCACAGCTGACCGTCAGAGGGGTGTACCCCGCGAACTTATCATCCATGGTTCTCTTCTTCCCCTCTTTGTTCTTCTTGGGGTATTTACTCCCACTTGCACTTCCTCTTTCGTCCTCACATTTTGCAGCCATCGCCTCTTCGGCGTTCATCACCTTTCCTGCTGTAGACAACAGCTCAGCCATCGTCCTCGGAGGGTCTTCGGCAAGCTTCCATAATAGCTTCCCCTTCTGGAGCCCTCCAATCAGGGCTGTCATAGCTATGCTCTCCTCATAGTCTTCCACCTCCAGCTTCTCTTTATTGAATCTGGCTATGTAGTCTCTCAGAGTCTCGTTCTTTCCCTGCTTAACATAGAGCAGGTGTGTGGTCTTCTTCTGTGGCCTCACCCCAAAGCAGAAATTATGGATGAACAGGTCTGCCAACTGCTTAAAGTTTCCAATAGAATTTTTTGGAAGAGACGTGTACCACACATGCGCAGCCCCTGTCAGGGTACCAGAGAAGGCACGACATCTCATCTCATCTGAGATAGAGTATATGTCTACCGCGGATTGATACATCTCCACATGGTGGACAGGGTTGGTGCTCCCATCATATCTTGGGGTGACCACAGGAGGCTTGAATTTTGACGGCGTGGGGAAGTTGACTATCTTTGCCACAAAGGGTGAGCCTACGGTGTACCCCCTCTGAAGAGGGTCCCGGCTCTTCAATATGTCGCCAATCTTATCCTCTAACCACTGGATTGAGCCATTCCAGGGCCTCACAGGGTCGGCCTGGCCGATGTTATCCCCTACTGCTTCTCGGAGGTGGATGGAGGGCTCCGCTACGGCAGGCCTGTGTCGGCTATTTACTTCCCTTTGGCCGTCGTCCCGTCTTTGGGGTCGGCCTTCTGCTTCTTTCCTAGATCTCGCTGCGCTTCTTGACTTGGCCAACTTGTCCCGCAGGTCATTCACTGGGCCCAGCCTCTCGAAGGCCGACCCCCTGCTCAGGCGGTCAAAAGCAGAGCCTCTTGGGCGATCATCAGGGTTTGGTCTCCCGCACTTTCCTCTACTGTCCTGGAGAGGTCGTACAGTATTGTTGGAGACCTCATACGGCTCCCAGCATTCTACTGGAGCCTCTTCTTCCTCCAGATCGTCATACTTGTCCTCAGGGAAAGGGTTTCCTTGCCTCCCCAGGCGTAAACGCCGGTGGTCAGCAACATCCCTACGCCGCTGAGGGGGTGGCAGGTCTTTACGTGGTGCCTGGGGTGGTCCCCTGGCCTCATGTTGTCCTGGAGCTGCTGCCGGAGTAATCATCTCAGGTGAGACCCCCGGTGGTCTCAGTATGTTCTGACTTAGGGCTGTGAACTGCTCCTACATCATCCGCTGGCTGGCTGCCAGAGACTTTAGGGCTGCTGCCACATCTGCCATCTCAGACTGAGGCGGCGGCTGACTGGAACTGGGTCTTCCCCCCTCATCCGGCGGGGGAAGAGGTGGTGGTGGCATCTCAGGCGCCATGTGCTTGAGCTATGAAAAGTTGAACTGAAGAAAATACTGGTGAGCTTGGGAACCTTAGTGGGTCTCTTTCAATGGTGAAACACCTCCTCTCAGGGGGAGTGTTGGTTCACCACCAGAGTGCCCAGTGAGGTCAAGCTGTACAAAGGAAGAGATGTCTTCTCGTTCCCACAGACGGCGCCAAACTGATGATGCTAAGATTTAGCATCACCAGATAAGTGATAGTGAGCTCAAGCAGTAGCAGCCATGGAGATGTATAAGTGTATAAGTAGGTAAGTGTATAGAAGGGGATGAGTATAAGAGGAAATTAGACAATGATATATAGTGGTTTAGCCAAATTGGCCTACATCCACTGTGAGTGTGTGATCCACTAAGTATGGGCACTAATGGCCTTGGATACAATGCACATAACCCTCTCTCTCTCTCTCCTGTGTGTACAAGCAGAGTTTTAGCTAGGGCTACAGTTAATTGATCTATCCCCTGTAGGGTTGGGGGTGACAAGTATATATAGGTCTTGGGGGGTGTAGTGTACCCCCCAAGTAAGCATGGTGCATGTGAATAATGATCTAGCCAATCCCCTGTTGACACCTGTAGATGCCAAATGATGACATAATATTCCCTCACGTGAGGGGGTGATTCGGTTGTAACGGTCTTCCACGTGTCATATGAGCCTCACGCGCACTGTTCCACGCGTCTCCCAAACCACGCGCTGTCATGATGTCACCCTCGGCCTATGAGCCGAGGCCGAGGGCAAAGTTTCTTCCGGCAGTGAGTCTGGCTTGATTCTGTCCTCGTACTGTCGTACCCTCGTAGGGTCGGCCGGAGCCTGGTGAGGGGTCGGCCCCTCGTAGGGTCGTCTGGAGCCTGGTGAAGGGTCGGCCCCTCGTAGGGTCGTCTGGGTCTGGTGAAGGCCAGTTGGGGCCTGGTGAAGGGTCGGCCCCTCTTAGGGTCGTCCGTTGTGGAGGCGATCCTCCTAGAACATAAACGGGTATATCAGTCACTTTACATCTGGAGTTTGGATGAGGAACCACAATGAAAGTTGAAGATATCGAGTCTACAAGAAAGTAGGAAGAAACGGTATCCAAATCCGAGTCCCAGACCAAAAGTTAATAAGCCTTAAAGATGAGGGAAAATCACGACAAAGAGAAGAAATAAAAAAATCTTTGGACCAATTCGATGTGAGCTAAAGCCGAACCGATCCGGTGAAGACAAAGTTCCTGTGAAGGGAGGACTGATCCAATATCATTATAAAATGAATTGTTCCAGATTCATAAAAGTTCCTTCATAAGAAAAACTACTGAATCGATCGTATTATTCACAAAAATGGATATATCTGGTATACACCAAACAGGCCCGATAGACCGGGTCGACCGGTTTGGGTAACGAATTTCTAATTCATCTTTTTCAAATTTAGAGGTTTATCTAGATCCAACTCTTGTAAATTCATAGGGTATTTATTCCAACTAATTACCAGACTTTAATGGGTTCTCTTTTTTATAGTTTTAGAGAGATTTTGCACCTCAGAATACTAGGTTTTAATTTCTTCAACATTTATTCAAGTTTCAAGCATTAATTCTAGAATTTTCTTCATTCCAAGTATCGTTTCCTTTCTAGTTTCAATTTCTTTTATATTAGTTTATGATTATTCATAGAACTAGGTTACAATTCTTATTTACAATATTCTTCCCAAATTTTCACGTTGTTTTGAATTCATGCAAAATAGATTTTATGCTCATGCTTAGTTTAATTATGTCCATCTAAATTTCTAAGGGTTGGGATGCATGATCCCGACCCGATGTAGTTTCCATGAATAGAAAATAGGTTTTGAATTAAATTTTAATTGAATTGTGTTATGTAGTGATAAAAACCATCGTAGATATTTTAACCTCATTTGCCCTAGGTAGTCGGGGTGTTTAAGGATGCAATGTGCATGTTGTCTATTCATCACCGCTTTATTCTTGACTTTTATTACGTATGATGCGTGTTAATGCCTTCATATATGTAATGCTTAGGATTAATAAAGACTGGGTTAATAAACTCATTAATTCAAAAGCTAGTATTCTATCCGGGAAATCTACTAGGGTTTGGGGGATTATATCCTAACCTGCTTTTCCCTCATTCATATTTACTTAATTGTAGTAGCTTCATTTCTATGCACATAGCATAGTTCGTAATTTAAATTTAATTTGCATTTAGAAAGTAGAATTTAGTTCCAAAATTATTCATCTTTTAGTTTTTTTTTTCTTGAATCAATTTAGGGTTAGTCTTATATTCCTTCATCGTTATGAGCATTCGTCCTAGTTCCCTGTGGATACGATCCCATCTTATCGGGTTTATTACTTACGTGACAGGCTTGCACTTGAGCCTATATAAGCATGCACTTTAGACACATTTATGGTCCTGTCAAGTTTTTGGCGTCGTTGCTAGGGAGCTTAGGTAGACTTTTAGGTTAGTAGATTTAATCCCAAATTTGATTCCAAAATTTAAAAAGCCAAAAAAAAAAATCAAAAATCCATAAAAATTTAGAAAAAAAAGGAAAAAAAATCGTCTCTCAAAAGCCCTTTCATGCAAAATCAAGAACAAATTCCTCAAAATACTCCAATAAGAATCCTCGAAAATCCCATCGTTGAGTATAATTCCGATAGTCCCCATACCCCTTGCGTTCCACAATTATGGATTCCACCTCCTACACCTCCAAACTACATCACAAGTCACACGTTGAGTCACACTTCTAGAACACTGAGTGAGGATTCCGAGTTAATTGGAGAGAGAGAGATATCAATGTTGGATATCGTGAGTTTCGGTATAGGTGAGGGAAATCTACCATATCGTCCCATGAAAGAACTACCATATTTCACATGAGGGAAATCTAACATATCGTCCCGAGCAAACTATCACATATGAAAGAACCCTTATTTCACGGCATGGATTCAGAGAAACTATACCTCCATATCCATGAGTACGAAGAGGCGTGTGAAACATTTAGTGTTCAAGCTTGAACGCAAGATGTTGTTCGCCTAAAGCTTTTTCCTTTCTCCTCAAAAGAATAAATCTAAGACCTGGCTTTGGTCTTTACCACAGAACTCTATTATATCATCAATGGATATGTAATACAAGTTTCTTTTGAAGTTCTTACCACAACATTAAAGCAACTCCTTTAAGGCTCAAATTCATTCTTTTCGACAACAAGATAATGAGTCATTTGATAAGTGTTGGGAACGCTTCCAAGGGTTGGTTAACGCTTGCCCACATTATGGATTTGAGAAACATCACCTTATCTCTTTCTTCCATCACGGGCTTACTATAACGTCTAAATACCTTGTTCAAACAATGTGTGAAAGATCATTTTGGGAATTAGATGCGAGTGATGCCGAGGCTCATCTTAAGTATGTTTTTGAGACTACTCAAGCATGGGATATATCCAATCCTAATGCCCAAAACCAATCTCGACAAGTGTCCACAAATCCTGCCGCGTTCGTTCTATACCAATTGGATAAAGATACCTTGTTAGACCATTGACTTCATCAATTTGAGAAAAATATAAGTGACATACTCGAGGTACAACTAAAAGTAACTATCGGATCCACCCATGTAGTGAAAGAAAAGGTGTGTTTCCATTTGTGAGGTGGGCCATTCAATAAAGTAATGTTCGACGATACCCGCCTACAAAGCCATGCTTACCAAGCAAGTGGAAGCAATATGAGGGTTTAAGGGAAATTTTAACGCCCCTCACGGGAACAGATATAACCCTTCATAGAGGACCATCCTGGTTTTAGCTAAGGGCAACAACAAGATGCGTTGAACCCAAATTCACATATTGCACTACTCCACCCCCTACTCAATTTCAATAAGCGCCGCCTCATGCAAGCACCATCTCCAGGCCCATACATTACCCCACCATGAAGAACTCTTGATGACAACTTAAACCAGTTCATCCAATCTCAAAATGCAATAAATGCCAAGTTTGAGCACATGTTCACTGAGATGAATTCAAGCATATCTAAGTTGCAATCCTCGTTAAGTGTCCAAGAGAAGGCCAAGTTTTTGGCTGAAGGCCAAAGACCTCCTCAAGGTCAATCCAATTTGAGCTATGCATCTTCCTATCTACAAGAGTAATTCCAAGTCGTCACCACTCTATGTAGTGGGCGAGTCGTTGATTTATCACCTCCCCCACATGAGGGGCCAAAAGATAAGGAGGTTTCGCCCTGCATGAAAGAAGCCTAAGATGCCCCTTGAATAAAAGTGATAAGTACAATGATAGCAAGCCTGAAGTTGTTGTGAAACTGCCCACCATCGCTCCGTTCCCTCAACGGTTGGCCCCACCTTAAAAGGGATCCTCCCGTGCAGATGTGATAGATGTTCTTATGCTAGTTAAGCTGAATTTTCCATTTCTTGATGCCATCCAATAAATTCACGTATATGCCAAGGTCATTAAAGATCTTTTGACCGTGAAAAGACGGGTAAAGGTGAAGAAGAATGTCTTCCTAGCACAAAATATGAGCTCCATTCTACTTAACGACCTCCCACCCAAGTTTAAAGTTCCGCGCACACCCATGAGTTCATTTATTATTGAAGAGGTAGAATTGAGAAAGCCTTGTTGGACTTAGGCACGAGTGTTAATATCCTTCCCTACTCCATTTATAGGCAGCTTGAGTTGGGTGACCTTAACCCCATACAAATCACTCTCCAATTAGGGGATCGCATAGTAAAGGTGCCTCGAGGGATTGTTGAGGATGTGATAGTCCAAGTGGACACTTTTTAATTCCCGATAGACTTTGTCATTTGGGACACAGAGCCCTCTATCCATTATAGCAACCATGGTCCCATCATTTTAGGCCGCCCATTCTTAGCCACGATTAATTTGTTAATCAATACACGAAATGGGCAAATGTAGCTCACTTTTGGGAACATGACCCTCGAGATGAACATCTTCAATGTTGCTAACCAAGTGGGTGATGAAGATTAAAAATCCATACGATCGAACTCATAGAGTAGGCAGTAGAGGAGCACACCAAGAGAACCATGATTGGGGACACTTTAGAATCATGCCTAGTGAGAGGTGATTGGAGTGAGATTCCATACACTGATTTTGAGAGAGAGGTTGAGGAGTTTAAAGAGATATTAGATGACGGAGCATCGATAGAGGAGCTTAGAGATGTTTATTGTGTTTCTAGATTCAAGGAGATACCCCCGATGGAGTCATGCTTGATCCCCTCCAAAGAGAAATTTCCTACCCTCGAGTTGAAGAAACTACCATCTAATGTGAAATACGCTATTTTAGGAGAGGATGAGACATTTCCTGTTGTTGTCTCCTCTATCCTAGACAAAGAGCAAGTGGGTAAGCTGCTGGAAATTTTGAGGAAGAATAGAGGTGATTTTGGTTGTTCTATAGAGGATTTTAAGGGTATAAGTCCAATGATTTGTACCCACAAAATCCACCTCGAAGAGGACGTGAATCCCTCGAGGGAAATACAAAGGCAACTAAACCTAACTATGAAAGAAGTTATTAAAGCGGAGATTATCAAATTATTAGATGCCGGGATTATCTAGCCTATCTCGGATAGCAAATGGGTAGGGCCAATTCAAGTCGTCCCAAAGAATTTGTGCATGACTGTGGTTGAAAATTCAAGACCACCAGGTGGCGTGTTTGCATTGATTACCAGAAACTAAATTCCGAAATAAAAAAAGACCATTTTACCTTGACATATATCGACCAAATGCTTGACCGCATAGTGGGTTACCCATATTATTGCTTCCTTGATGGTTATTCCGCATATAACCAAATTAAGGTAGACGTACTTGATCAAGAAAATATGACTTTTACATGCCCATTTGGCACGTTTGCCTGAAAACGTAAGCCTTTTAAATTGTGCAATGCACCCGCAACCTTTCAACGGTGCATGTTGAGTCTCTTTAGCGACATGGTAGAGAGAGGACTTGAGGTTTTTATGGACAATTTTAGCATTTTTTGCCCCTCTTTTGACTAATGTCTAGCAAATCTTGAGAAAGTATTATCCCGGTGTGTGGAAATGAACTTAGTTCTCAATTAGCAAAAATGTAATTTCATGGTTACTGAGGGCCTAGTTCTTGGCCATAGAGTCTCATCTAAAGGCATAGAAGTTGACCGAGAAAAAATTGATATCACAATCAAGGTTCCCCCACCTAAATCATTAAAGGATGTGCGCTACTTCTTTGGCCACGCAGGATTTTATATAAGGTTCATCAAGGATTTTAGTTCCATTGATAGACCCTTGAGTAACCTCCTTATGAAGGACACCCCCTTTGAGTGGAATGCTGCATGCCAAGAGGCTTTCGATAAATTATAAAGCATGCTAATTTTTTCCCCCATCATGCAAGCTCCGGATTGGTCCCTTCGATTAGAGCTCATGTGTGATGTGAATGATTAAACGATTGGGCCTATCTTGAGGCGAAGAAAGGACAAGAAAGCTCATGTCATTTATTACGCTAGCCAGACATTGATCGAGCCACAACTTAGCTACTCCACCACGGAGAAAGAGTTGTTAGCGGTTGTTTTTGCTTTGGACAAATTCCGCTCATACATAGTTGGGTCTCCCATTACATGCTTTACCGACCACGTAGAACTTAAATATCTCCTTACTAAGAAAGATACAAAGTCCATCCTCATAAGGTGGATCCTACTCTTGCAAGAGTTAAATCTCTCTATAAAAGATAACAAATGGGTAGAAAACATCGTCGTCGACCATTTGTCACGGCTCTCGTCCGACGTGCCTAGTGATCCAATACCCAAAGATGAGTACTTTATGGATGGGCAACTGTTTGGTACTTCTTCTCTACCTTGGTATGGAACTTTCTTGTTGCAAGGATAGAACACAGTTACACTTAATTTCAAAGAATTACCAATTATGGAATTTAAAATACCATGATTTCATGATTAATTTCCTCTACCGATGAGGAAATTGAAGCTAACATGGAATTAATCACATCGTCATTAAAAAATTCGATGGGAATTGTGGGTTAAATAAGTTTATTAGCCTACTCACATAGAAAAGTGGCAAAAAAAAATTTCAGCCTTTGAAATTTATTCTAATTAAAATTTTCACCTTTAAGACTAAAACATATGGGTGAAATCTTTTACTCATTTTGAAATATTAGGATCATCATTAAAAAAAAGTAATTTTCAATTAAAAGTAAGAAAAAAATTCTCAAATTTTAATTTAGCTTCCCTTCGGTGCTAATTAGAATTAATCTCATCGAACATCTTAACTCCCTTATGAAATAAAACATTTTGATAAGAGATTAAATCATCTCCCCCTGAATTACTTGGACATTACGTCTTTCAATTTTTTTTTTTTGAATACTATAGCAAAAATCTATCCAACATAATTAAATAATCGACATCCTTTGGCACCATAATTAATGACAATGACTTTTTTAAAGAGCGTATAATTACTTATGTTTAAGTTTATACCATGATTTCATTCTATAAAATTAAATTCACTCGTGTAGAACTTCTTCGTTAGGAGGATCAATCTCAATCACATTTATTTCAAAGAACTGTCACTTAATTTTTTTTTAAATCCTCAGATATTGTGATTAATTCCCTTCTTTAGGTAGGAAAGTCATGTTAAAAAAATGAATTAATCACATAACATTTTAAAAGGCGATGGAAACCATTTGCTTTATTTTTATACCCCTATCCTACTTTATATTTAAAACTTGAAGTAATATAAAAATATTTATCCAATTCTAATTTTCTAAATCAAATCAACGATGATATCTCAATTTCTTGTACAAATGAAATTACCCAGTCTCACTACATTAATTTTCCAAACTAAAAATATTTTTAATTGAAATAAATTTTCGAAGACTAAAACTAATTTAATGGATAAATTAATTCATGATGCAATTCAATATAGAGTTGAATAAACAATTTTGATTTGCCTTAAAAGTTGTGATTTAGGCCAGTCACATATAATTAATCCATATGGTTCATAATAATGTGGGTTTCTTATTAATTTAATAATTATCACACAAAATTATTAACAAATTAATAAAAGATGATAAAGATACAATAAACCACAAATACATATAATTGTATATTAAAAAGAAAATATACTTCCATTTTTCAGTTTGAAAAAAATTTCTTCCTTATGTAGACTCCTTAAGGATCCATAATATCTTCAAGAAGAGGTCATTAGGAAATATAACTCTAGAAAAAATATTACCCAAATCCATAAAAACTCCACGGGTGTAGAGAAAAGGGTTGCGATTGCACTATTTTGGTCGTGATCACGGCTATGCACTGAATCTTGTTATCCATCTTCTTCTAGGTTTTGAACCTCTCATGAAAACTACCTCATTTTGAAACTTTTTGCAACTTCACAAACTCCATTATTTATCCTTTAAACTGGAGCACAATGCAACCAAATATCATGGAAATTCCACCAAGATCAAACTCCATTATAATATAGGATTCAAGAATAGAAAAAAGTATTTTATCCCCTCACAAAATCCACCAAATACATCAATTGATGTAGTACTTAAAATAACCTAATTATTACAACCAAATATATTCTAAGAAGCATAACTGCGACAAAACATCGTATAGTCCATTCGCCCAACATAATCATGTAAATGTGATGGAGGGAGAAATAAAAATCCTACAAAACCATGTTAATACAAAAGATATACAACCATCCATGTATTTTTTAACATGAAAAACTTGGGTTCGCATGGTCATGAACATTAATATTCTAAAATATGATGAATCCTTAAGTGAAGCTCTAATACAAACTTATTGGGATTGAGATTAAAAATGTATGCCCATAGCAGTTTAATTAATCATATTTCATAAAGCAGTAATAACAAGAACTAGATCTAGGGTTTAGATATTATGTTTGGATCACCCTAACTTTCCAAATCTTTAGGTGATTTAATACAGGAGACATAGTTGATGAATAAGATGTTATTTATGTTTTTCCACCTTTAATCTTTTCTTAAATGTGAAAAACACCTTAAAATTTCTAGTATATGATCCATCAAAACTAAGTCTCGTGTGTAGGCAATTCCAAACGTGAAAACTTGGTGAAATAAGATGAAACTAATTTTGTCTCTTTTCACCCCTCATAAAAATGTGAATAGTGTTTTCTCTCACCCAATTTAACCCTTGTGGGTGGGCTTGGTTCCATTAGGGTTTCCAAATAGTTTTTGGTCTTCTACCTGGTACATCGACTTTACAAGGGATCCAAAGCAAATGATTAAATCGGCTTACCAATGAAAATGTGAAAATAACAAATTATGCCTTGTAATTTATTTATTTTTCTATTTAATTGTAATTAATTACACTAAATAATTACAACTTCACTTTAATTAAATTATCACAAAATTACTTGAATATTGATGCCCTATTTGTAATGTTAGATAGGACATAATATGATTCCCTTCGTTAAGCATTCAATACCGTTTAGTAAAATTCAGTTTTCACCGAATAGATTTTCACCAACGCTTTACTTATTCCTTGATCTCAACTTTAACTTAATTGATACTTTATCACATTATAAAATCCATTGATCTTTCTTACTTGTATGATGAAAATTATAAGTTTATTAAGGGGTATCACAATGCAGAATATCTCTTAGATGTGAATTACTCCAGAATATGATCTCACACAAATTCACATACTAATTGCCCAACCTACAAAGATTATTGACCCAATAAATTGGATCTAACCCGTAGAAAATCAAAGCAATAAATATATTAATATTTTAATCCTCACATCCCAGAGATAAATAATCTATGCATCCTCTTCAAATTGTGAGATTGCGCAAGTCTAATCTAGTCAGCACCTAGACTCGAATCTCACCATTGGTATTCATGATATACCTATACAATATTTTTGAACTATTAGACAAGTTCCTGAACCATCAGAGAAGTTCACATAATCAATATAAACTATTAAGCTTATATAAGTAGCTTTATCGATAGCATGTCAACTCTCTATCTAGGTTGTAAATTATTCAATAGAAAAATTTTGATCTTCTGTGATCGAGATGAACCAAACTCATCAGAATTCCTATTAAGTATAATTGACCGACATACACAATATATTACAAAAATATAAGACATTCCTATGACCATGATTAATATTTTAAATAAGCTTTCAAAATCCTGTATTAATAAATTAAAAATGTCATAGAACATGGATTTAAAAAAAAGCTTAAACACATTCAAAATTACCTTCCATATTAAAATAAAAAATTATTCTCCTTGAAATCACTTAATAAAAGGATACTCATTGCTACATTCAACTTAATTTTGCTCTCTACGCTCGCATTGCAAACTAAATAAATGTACACATTTTTGTTAAAGAAACACATCGAATAGATAGTCGCTCGACTTTATTTAAATCTATCACATTCCAAAACTAAACCTAAAAGGTGATAATAAATTTTAAGTTAATTACATAATCCTTGGTAAAATTCGTGTACCAAACGACCTACCATGGTCTCATCAGTGAGGGAATATGACCTAACATATGTGTTGATACCAAATTTAATCTGATGACGTGGACCATTCACTTGAAGACACATCTCATGAATAATTTCAACGAACAACATACTGTCACCGAGCTACTCAAGCGCCCCGAGCAACTCAAACATACCGAGCAACTTAGGCGCCTCGAGGAACTTAAGGCCTCGAGCAACTCAGGGTCCCCGAGCAACTCAAGCGTGCCGAGCAGCTTAAGCGGTCCGAGCTACTTAGCGTAAAGAGCATCCAAATCAAGAGAATCAAAGAGACGACTGCGCATTAAATGCTCATTATTATCGTACAGAAGTATATGTCTACTAGATAATAGCGCATTGTCCTTTCACACATACAACCTCAAGGATATAAATACATTGTAACCTCTCATTATAAGAAAAGTCTGGATTTCTGGATAAACCACTTATCGAGAATTCCCGACAAACAGTCAGCAATACAAAAATAGTGGACGTAGGCCATTCTTATAAGGCTGAACCACTTTAAAAATCTTTTGTCTTATTTATTTTATCTGTGATTGATTAATTAGAATTTTTTACATCAACAGATGATTGATTAATTAGAGATAATCTAATTTTTTACATCAACAGATTGGCATCGTCTGTGGGAAACGACTGTACTCATCGTTTTTCACTAAAATAATTCATTATCAATGGCAGATAATCTGGAATCCAATAATCAAAACACTGGGATCCCCCCAAATCCGTCCATTCCCCCAAATGTGTCAGATCTGGGTGGCATAATGGCAAGTTTAGCCCAAGGTCAAACAGCCATGCAAGAAACCATGCGTCAACTTATACAAACTGTTCAAGGAGGAGTGCCGGTCCAATCAAGACAATGAAGTGTTCAGAAAAATACCCGTTTACCCTCTTCGCGAACTAGGAGAATGTTATTCCCAAAGGAATCTCAATTCATATCGTACTGAGAGATCTAATGATCCTTCTCATCAACCTGGTCGGAATTCATCTGTGCGAGCTATAGATTCTCAATGAAACATCACTCTATCTCCATAAAGGACCAGTGCTCTAGAAAGGTTGAGTAGAGTCTCTCCTTTTGATTGTTTGGGCCCTAAAAATAATAAAATTCCTCCTAAGATTGCGTCGAGGAACTCTCCACGACCATCCGATCTAAGGGAAAGCTCTGCCCAATCACGACTAACTGCTCGTAATAAAAGATCCCAAGAGGCAAATTCAACGCGATCAATTTCTCGAACCAATAGGCCTGAGGAAGGAAACGATGCATGGAAGGGCTCTATTCAGAGGTTGGAGGAAAGATTAAGTGAAATGGCTAAGGCCAAGAATCCTCTACAAAGGACTTTTGTTCAGGGGACACCCTTTGTACATGCAATTGTGGATTTTCCCAGACCATTAAAATTCAAAGCTCCAACGGTGACGCCTAAATATGATGGAAAAACTGACCCTGTCCTTTATATAGAATAATACCAAGCTGCTGCCGATATCTATGCAGTTCCAGAAGAGATGAGATGCAGGGCATTTTCAGGAACTCTTATCGGATCTGGTCAAATATGGTACAATAATCTTCCTCGGGGGAAGATCGTGACTTTCTTTTAACTAGTCGAGCTCTCTACTGGGAACTTATGTTTTGGAGCAAAACCGGTCAAATGAGTAGCACACTTGCTGAGCGTTAGACAGAAGGTAGGTGAAAGCACCAGGGATTATATTAATCATTTCAATAATCAAAACCTCGAGGTAATTGATTACGAGGAGAAGACAGTAATTACTTCCCTGATGAGTGGACTATTGCCAAATAAATTGTACTACACTTTAGCCAAAGATCCACCTAGAACCATGGCAGAACTGATGGCAAAAGCAGCCAAAATCATGAATGTCGAGGAATCTATGGCTGTGAAGAAGAATGCAAACACTAAGGAGGTCAAGGTTGAAGATGGTAAGACTGAAAAGAAGGATCAAAAGAATAATGATGGAAACAGGCCGTCGAAAGCAAAGCAAGCACCGAAACAATTGAAGAAGTTTGAAAATTATACTCCTTTGAAGGTAGATATAAACCACATTCTGGAAGAGATCAATAACAGCGAGGAGCTAAATTGGCCAGAAAAAATGAAGGCAGATCCTGACAAGAGGAATAAATCCAAATATTGCGAGTTCCACAAAGACCATGGTCACACAACCAAAAATTGCATAGCTCTCCAGAATGAAATTGAAGCACTCATTAGACGAGGAAAGCTGGCTAAATATATTGATCATCAAAATGGTGGAAATAACAATGACCAAACAAGGAAGAGGTCTAGATCTCCTCATCGAGAAAAAGAAGACAAGAAGAGAAGTCATGAAGAAGACCCAGAAGATGACCAGGATGACCCCGATCACCCTAAAAGACCAAAGAAGCCAGAACGTGAGGTATTTTTAATCCATTTTGGATCATTTGAATGTAATGTTATTATAGGTGGAGATGCAGGAGGTGGAGATCTAATTGCACAAAGAAAAGATTACCTCAATGAGGCTCAATCTTGCTCGTACATTCAACAAATAAATCTGACTGAAGATGATCGCCTGAGGAAGGTGAATAAGGACAAACTTGTCATTGGTTTCTCTAAGAACGACCTGGAAGGTGTACTATAGACTCATGATGACCCATTGGTGATCAAGATGAGAATGAAAGAAGTGGTGATTTCACGAGTACTGGTGGATAATGGTAGCTCGACAGATATCATGTTCTATCCATGCTTTGATAGTTTGAATCTGAAGCTAGCCCAGTTGGAGCCTTATCATAGACCCCTCCTCGGCTTTACTAGCGAGAAGGTTTTCCACTTGGGACGATCAAGTTGGATATGATTATCGGTATATGGCCTGCTTACCGAACAGAAAGAGTACGCTTTTTTTTATAATGGATAAAAATGTCCAATCAACTTACAATATCATCATGGGAAGCGTAGGCCTGAAGAAGTTCGAAGCAGTACCATCTACTGTACATCAATGTCTAAAATTCCCAACCAATTTTGGAGTGGGAGTTGTGAAAGGCGACCAGAAAGTAGCTCGAGAAAGCTACTATTCATCTGCCAAGCAGGAGGAGCGTGAAGAATCTAGGAAGAAGACTACTACCTATCAGGTGGATGAAATAGAAGATGCGGAGATTGAAACTTTAGACCCTAGAGATGAGTCTCAGCTCGTTAAGGGCCAGGTCATGGAGGCTACCGAAAATATCATTCTGGACGACGAACATCCATAATGAACAACTCAAATTGGTGCATCATTGGATGTATCAATAAAATAAGAGATGATAGCATTTCTAAGACGCGGAAAGCAGACTTTCGCATGGAGTCATGAAGACATGCCAGGGATAGACCCGAATTTCTTGTGCCACGACCTCAACGTGAATAAGGAAGTCAATCCAGTAAAGCAGCGAAGAAGAGTGTTTAGTCCTAAGAAGAAACAAGCTATACAAGAAGAAGTAGAGAAACTACAAAAAGCCTCTTTTATTGAAGATGTCAAATATCCTGATTGGCTAGCAAATGTGGTAATAGTGAAGAAGAAAAATAACAAGTGGAGGATGTGGGTAGACTTCACTGATCTTAATAAGGCATGCCCAAAGGATCATTTTCCTTTGTCCCGAATCGACCAACTGGTACATGCTACCTCGGGGCATGAATTATTGAGTTTCATGGATGCTTATTCTGGTTACAACCAGATTAAAATGAAGCCTAAAGACAGGGAGAGTACCTCTTTTATCACTCCAAGGGGAACTTATTGCTATAATGTTATGCCTTTTGGACTTAAAAATGCAGGTGCCACATATCAGCGGATGATGAATAAGGTGTTTGCGGAGAAAATCAGTCATAACATGAAAGTTTATGTTGACGATATGCTGACGAAGAGCAAGAAAGCTGTTGATCATCCAGTTGACCTAAGTGAGACCTTTGATCAACTAGAGAAATACCAAATAAAACTGAATCCCACCAAATGCATATTCGGAGTACGAGAAGTCATGTTTCTCGGATAGATTGTTAACCAACGAGGAATTGAGGCGAATCATGAAAAGATAAAGGCTCTATTGTAGCTACGATCTCCAACAACGAAGAAGGAAGTGCAAAGTCTCATAGGGCGAGTTGCGGCACTTAATAGATTTGTGTCACGAGCAACTGATAGATGTCTCCCATTCTTCAAAACACTCCAAAAAACGTTTGAGTGGAATGATGAATGCGAAGAGGCCTTTCAAGAGTTGAAGAAGTATCTGGGGACACCTCCACTATTATCTAGACTAGTGATGGGAGAAAGACTATACTTGTACTTGGAAGTTTCAAAAAATGCAGTGAGTTAGGCATTGATAAGAGTGGAGGATGGAGTACAAAAACCAGTATATTACACCAGCAAAGCTTTTCAAGGAGCAGAAATTAGATATCCAAGGTTGGAGAAGTTAGAACTAGCACTTATTGAAGAAAGAATAAGGATAAGGCCATACTTCCAAGCTCATACTATAGTTGTGTATACAGATATGACATTAAGGTAATCTCTGCACAAACCAGAGAAATCAGGAAGGTTGATGTACTGGGCAGTAGTACTTGGAGAATATGATATAATTTATGAGCCTAGATCATCGCTCAAAGGGCAGGCAGTAGTGGATTTTATCACAGAATTCACTCAGGAGGATTCCTCCGACGAGCAGGAGTTGAATACAGACCAGCCTGTGGATGTTACAGGATCATCAAATTTAAACCCTGACCAACTTACGTCAGGGGACGAGCAGCGAAGAGTAATGGACGAGGACAAAAGGAATCATCATATACTTCACCAAGGAAGTCTTTCTGACCAAGAGTTTGATAATGGAGTTCCTATGTGGAATCTGTATGTAGATATCTCTTCGTGCTCTACAGGCAGTGGAGCAGGGATTATTTTAAATAGTCCAGATGGGATTGATGTGGAATATGATCTTCGTTTTCAATTTAAAGCTTCTAATAATGAGGTCGAATATGAAGCAATGATCGTGGGTCTAAGCCAGGCCAAAACCATGAAAGTTGAGCAAGTCATTGTGTTTAGTGACTCTCAATTAATCGTAAATCAAATTCTGGGAGTGTATGCAGTAACGGATAATTAATGATCAAGTATCATGCAAAAGAAATGGAGGTTATATCAAATTTTACTGCAGTTTAGTTGATTAGAATACCAAGATTCGAGAACGCAAAAGCAGATGCACTAGCTCGATTGGCATCAGTCACGCGCATCGAGATACGAAGAACAATCCCAATAGAAATCCTAGTTGGTCGCAGCATAGACAAAGATTTGATGATGAATTTAATTGCCCTCTACTTGGGACCATCTTGGATGGATCCCATCAGGGCCTATATTGAAGAGGGGGCTTTACCAACTAATAAACTCGCAGCCAAGAAACTGAAGTTTAAAGTTGCTTGTTATGTATTGACCAGTGGCATTTTGTACAGACGATGAGTTATACCAGGGCTACAAAGATGTGTCCATCCCTCCGAAGTAAAAGATTTGATCGAAGAAGTTCATGAAGGGTCTTGTGGAGCCCATATAGCCGGTCGGACTCTCTTGCAAAAAATAACCACGCAGGGGTATTACTGGCCGACCATGAGAGCTGATTGTGTAGCTTATGCCAAGAAGTGTGACAAATGTCAATGCTTCTCCTCTATTCGAAGAACTCCCCAAGCATTATTAACGCCCATCACGTCTCCTTGGCCATTCGCCATGTGAGGAATAGACTTGGTCGGGCCACTTCCAACGACCAGAGGAAGATTCAAATACCTTGTGGTTATTGTGGATTATTTTATAAAATGGGTGGAAGCTATGCCTCTCATTGATATGACATACAACAAAGTCTATCAATTCATTTGGAAGAATATTATTTACAGATATGGTCTCCCACATGCATTCATTACTAACCATGGAACCCAGTTTGACAGCGAGGAGTTTGCTGCATATTGTCATCAATCCAATGTACTGAAGATCCACTCTGCACCAGGACATCCCCAAAGCAATGGGCAAATTGAGGTGACAAACAGAACGCTGCTGAATGGTATGAAGAAATGACTACATGATGCAAAAGGAAATTAGATTAATGAGCTACATTCTGTGTTGTGGGCTTATCGCACCACAACACGAACAGCAATGGGAGACTCCCCATACATGCTGGCATTTGGGAGTGAGGTTGTCATACCTGCTGAATTGGGCCTACCTGCGCACAGGATGCTTAATTCCAATTCTCTTGTCAGTGATTTAATGAGAATATTAGACCTAGATATGCTTGAAGAAGTCAGGGAAGAAGCAACCATCAGAAATGCAACATATCAACAACGAACAACTTTGTTCTATAACAAAAGAGTGAAGAAGTGTGATTTGAAGGAAGGGGATTATGTGTTGAAGAAAGTAATACAAAAGAATAACAAACTGGAAGCCCACTGGCATGGACCCTAAAGAGTAACATAAGTTGTTCATCCAGGGACATACATGATTGAAACCTTGGAGGGAGAAGAATTCAAGAATGCATGGAATGCAGAGCATCTGCGCAAGTATTATCAGTAATTGAAATTCCTATGTAATGCAATTTCTTCAGTATGAATAAAGTGTTGGATGTTTTACCCAATTTCTCTCTTTTTGTTAAATTTTTTTGGAATAATAGTGCTACACACTACACATCAAATTCAGAACAATTACATCCAACTCCGGTTGGTCGGGAACTAATTACCACCAACTCCGATTGGTCGGGAATCAATTACCACCAACTTCAGTTGGTCGGGAACTAATTACCACCAACTCCGGTTGGTCGGGAATCAATTATCACCAACTCCGGTTGGTCGGGAACCAATTACCACCAACTCCGGTTGGTCGGGAACTAGTTACCACTAACTTCGGTTAGTCGGAAATCAATTACCACCAACTCTGGTTGGTCGGGAACTAATCACCACCAACTCCGGTTGGTTGGGAATCAATTGCCACCAACTCCGGTTGGTCGACGAATCAATTACCACCAACTTCGGTTGGTCAGAAAATTAAATACAATCAACTCCAGTTGGTTAAACTAAGCAGGAACATGGGATGCAAATCATTTCATTGCTTAGGCCCAAAGAGTGACAAGTCACTATAATCAAATAATAGATAAGAAAATTCAATTATCCAAAAACAAAACAGAATGTACATATCAAAATGTGCATATATTCACAAACAAAGACATTCTGCAAATTACTTAGAAGAAAATAAAATGGAAAAAGACTAAAAATTCCTTCATTCAAATCAAGTAGAATTACATATGCTGTGAAAAATACACTTCATTACATAAAAAATCCTATTCTATTGGTTTTTTCCCTTCTGCCTTTGAAACAGGTTCTACTCCAGCAGGAGGATCATCTAAGGCATAAGGAGAATTTATAAAATTTACATCTCTCAGCATTCTAACATTCATTACAGATGGCCGATCAAGTAAACGTTTTGGGCGACATATCTCGAAGTTGGCATGAAGACTGTAATCACCAAGATACTTGGAAATCAGACATCGAGTAATTGCACGAGCAGGAATCCAACTAAAATCAAGTTTAAAAGGAGGTACGGGTAAATCGAGCACTCCAGGCTCATAATAATCCCATAAATAATGTCCTTGCTCCAATTGTAGCACACACATAGAATTTAACCATCCCTGCTTGTACCCCTTGTTATTTGATTGCTGGAGCCGAGCATCAAGATCGTATAGGGCTTCATTATACCCAGCCATCCAAAACTCTCTGGGTTGTTTATGAAATTGGTAAGTTAACCTCTCCAGTTGCTCGTGGAGATTCTTCACCAGAAGTTGTTTATTTTCCAAGGTAGAACGCAGGGTAGATAGTTATTTGCTGAAGTTCAGAATCTTCTTAGACAATTCTTCTAAGGCTTGGTTCTTCACCACCAACTGAAAGGCCTGATTTTCTAAAGCCGCCTGCGTTCTAGCTTCTTTAATAGAGACCCGACCATCCCTAGCTCATCCACGAGAAGAAGGTCTTGCTCGTTCGCGAGTAGATGAGGAGGATCCATCCCTTTTCAAAGTTTCCAACTCATCTCATAAGTTGGAATTTTCTACCTCCAAGAAAGAGAAACCTTCATCATTAAAAGGAACCAAGGCTCTCGAGGAAGATGCAGCAGACTTGAGCTATTTTATCTCCTCTTGCAAGGAAATGTTCTCCTGCTCCAACAACTTGGCGATATGCCTGTGCTCTTCAACTTTAAGCTTTAGTGTTTTACTTTCCTTCTTCTCATAAGCAGAGATAAATTTGTCATACCCTTTGTCAGCACTCAGTTGTTGATATTTTTTCTCGTATCCTTGGTGCAAAAGGGTAGAAGATTCTTTATATTGATGTTGGAGTTCCTCGATAGTTCCTTGGAGATATTCAATCATCTCATAGTAGGCCACATTGTTGGCGACTGCACGATCAAGCAAACACTTCAGGTACTGGTATGCTTCAACTGCTCATTCAGAAGTATCTAAACCGAGGATATCAATGATTTGAACTTTATTTGGATCTACATGACCAACTTTGAAACAGTCATTGCATTTCTTCATCAATTATGTGTCATGAGCTGATAAGAGCTCCGTCCTGGACATAAACTAACAAAGAGAAGAAAAAAAAAAGAATCAATAAGGATGCAGACAGAGCAAGTAAAAGAAAAGGTCAAGACGAATAATCAAAGTTCGAATTTTTATTTCGTCATGAGGGAAAATACAAAATATGAGGTTACATTCAATAGAACAACAAAATAAAAGCCCGAGAAACTTACACGTTCTCCTTGTTCCATACAACGTCCTCAAAAGATTTGGAGGAAGGGGCTGGTTGCTCGGAGGACAAGGGTAGCTGCTCGGTAGAAGTGTTGGTTAGTTGTAGTTACTCGGAAGGTTGAACAACAGGAGCAGCAGGGACCTAATCTCCAATCATCAAAGAACATTCATCTGAAGCAGCTTCATCCTCCTTTTCTTCTCCAGGAGAGGGAGGAGGGCCATGAGTGTGCTGCTGGGAAAATTCAGAATTCTCGGCAACTTTCATCTCCTACAAAGTTGCAATCCATCCATCCCTGAAATATTTGAGTCTGGCATACTCCATTTGAGAAGACATGGCATCCAGGCCCTTGCTCTTGCCTTTATCCCGACCAGCACTGAATGATTTTTTAACTTCCTTCTTCCTTTTTTCCTTCTCTGAGGAGGTTCTTTCCCTAAGGAGCTCTTCGGCAGCCTTCAACTTCTCCTCCACCTCCATTTTCTGACGCTCAACATCTTGAAGTTTAACAACTTCCTCTTCAGCAGACTTGAGCTTAATTTCCAGTTTCTTATTACTTTATTCGAAGACTTTGTTGCTCTGCTCAGACTCCATCAATTTCTTCTCCAAATCCTTGGAGGCACTCACATCTTCATTTCTTTCTAGCTCAATGGACTTAAATTTCTTCTCCCAAGAAACTTTATCTTCCTCGTATTTTTGACGAGAATCTTTCAGAGATTGGGTCAGCCCAATAAAAGCTTCCTCTACTCCTCCCAAGGAGCTTGAAGACTTGATAGCTTCATCCTTCTTCAGAATGCTGTTAAAACACGTCACTAGCTGGAAAAAGAAATAACTTTGAGTCAATATATGAACATAATATTAGAAAGTGAAAGACTCAAGATAATAATACTTACTGAGGCAATGTGTTGAGCAGCCAGGGTAGTGATTCTCTCACGAGAAAGAGTGTATTCAATGCCCTGGACTTCTGGGATAGTCCAGGATTTCACAAAGCTCACAGCAGAGCTCGAAGCAACAAAAGATGTAATACTACATTCAACGTTTGAAGGTTGGGAGATAAGTTCAGCAGGTCTCTTAGAAGAGCTTTTCTTCAACCGCCTCATAGGGGTAGGAGAATTTTCAACCAAATGCGTTGTTTTTGTTGGTGATATGACAATAACCTCACTCGGAGGAGAGAGAGCAACAATTTTGCTCGGAGCCACAGGGGGCTTCTCGCTAATTTTCTTGGCAGCAATAGGAGAGGGTACATCTAAAGTCTTTATCCCTTCTTCCAGGACATCTTTTTTACTTTTCTTTGCCTCCCCAGTAGTAGAGGGAGACTTGTAAAAAAAAGGTAGGATCTCTTCTCCTCTTCATTACATTACTGATAGAAATACTTGACTCAGACTAAGAACCTTCCACACTAGTCTCAGAAGCTAGTACTTGGTCAAGATTAACTACCACTGGACGAGCAGTGAAAGACGAAGTATAGCTCTTGTACTGCAACAAATAAGAGGCGGGTCTAATATGTTCCTCGGTAACAGATTGGTGAAAATCCCAGATAAGTTTCAAATGCTTTAAATTAACGTCAGCTTCTTTTGGAGGTTTTCTTTTTACTATCAACTGTAACAAACAAAAACAAATGTCAGTGATACATTTTATCAAACACAAAGAAAACAAGATTTCAAAAAATAAAAACAGCCTATTCTATTGCCATAAGGGGGACACCTGGGACCTTTATATACATCATCTCCATTTAATGGAGCGTGTTACCAATTTTTCATAACAACGCCATGCTCAAAATAATCCCTATTGGCATCTGGAAGATTAACAACTAAAGCCCTATTCAAAAACCCAATTTTTAAATAGAAAGTAGAATCACTGATAAACCATCTATAGCAGTACATAATCTCTGGAATCCCTAAACATGTTCCATGGAGTTGATTCATTCTATGTATGCCATTAACTATCCTCCAGGTATTTGGAGCTATTTTTGCATGTACAACGTCAAAATATTGACAGAACTCCAAACATAGGGGATTTGGAGGAAAAGAAAAGCCACATTCGGCCACAAAGAGACTTGGGAACCAATGTCCCTTAGCTAAAGAAAAATAATGAGAAGGTTCAGAAAGTTCTTCCAAAATAACCCATGAAGGGATTGAAAATTCAAATCGAAATTTGTCCAATGACTCAACAAGATAAACCATGATGAACAAAGTAAAGAAAAGAAAGGGAAGAAAATCTTATAGAGGAAAAGATATCAGGTGACAATGAACGATGGAAAGAACAAAGGCACAAGACAGAGAGAAAATGAAGAGTTCAAAGATATAGGTTTGAAAAGTGAAAGACGATAGGATTTCTGCCGCACTTAAATACTTTACCTCGGGAATAAAAAAAACACTGATTACAAGGGAGGACGTTTGCGTATCCGGCGGCTAAAAGAAGAAAAGGGGCACAATTATCGAAGAGGTCATGAAAATTCAAAATATTTATGAAGCCTGATACTTTGCACTCAAAAAGGAGTTGCATACAACGAATGTTTTCCTAAAAACCATACAAACCAATAATCTATGCAGTTTTCAAGCAGAATATTCCATACTTTTCTTCAACATAAAACTATGAAACATTGGGGGCTTCTATTGATACCAAATTTAATCTGATGACGTGGAACATTCACTTAAAGACACGTCTCATGAACAATTTCAACGAACAACATACTATCACCGAGCTACTCAAGCGCCCCGAGCAACTCAATCATACCGAGCAACTTAGGCGCCTCGAGGAACTTAAGGACCCAAGCAACTAAGGGGCCCCGAGCAACTCAAGCATGCCGAGAAGCTTAGACGGTCCGAGCAGCTTAAGTGGTCCGAGCTACTTAGCGTACAGATCATCCAAATCAAGAGAATCAAAGAGACGACTGTGCATTAAATGCTCATTATTATTGTACAGAAGTATATGTCTACTAGATAACAACGCATTTTCCTTTCACACATACAGCCTCAAGGCTATAAATACATTATAACCTCCTCATTAGAAGAACAGTCTGAATTTATGGATAAACCACATATCGAGAATTCCAGACAAACAGTCAGCAATACAAAAACAGTGGGCGTAAGCCATTCTTATAAGGCTTAACCATTTTAAAAATCTTTTGTCTTATTTATTTTATCTGTGATTGATTAATTAGAGATAATCTAATTTTTTACATCAACAGAGGATTGACTAATTAGAGATAATCTAATTTTTTACATCAACAATATTCATTACCCACTTAATGCTCACGACATAGGCATGGATGTCGTATGGCATGTGCATGTTGTTGTGGAGGACTTCTAAAGAACGTGTTTCATCATGCGCGTGGATGGATTATAAGGGGCGAACTAGTACGTTTGGTATTCAATATAGTTTACCATAAATACGTACATTTACCAAAGTTTTATTTATTTAGAAAATTTGAACAATTTAGAGGATTTAAGACATTTACACTTTAGTTTAGTTTGTTTGAACTAAATTTAATTTATGAGCATTGTTGATCGCTCGTTTAAAAGTAATATGTATAAAATAAAAGTATATAATCAACTACAAATGGAAATAAAACAACCCAACTAAGACACCATTCTAAGAAATTTAAAGCCCCTATAAGTAACCCTAAATGTATACTAAACATTCAAAAAAAAAAAATTAATGGATTTTTTATTCTTAAAAATACATTCTCATAATCCATTTGGGTTTAAAATTTTATTTACCCTTTAAAATCTATAAAGTTTGCCCATAGTGGTAGAAAACATTCAGTGCCGTGACAAAAATAGATTTATTTCTTACACGAAACATGATAAGTGAAACTACATCATATAAGTTTTTCTTTATATAATGATGTGCTATTATGTTAACAACTTATACCCACTAATGTATCGTGGACTAAAATTACATATTTTGTTTAAAAAGTACAAAATAGTGGATGCCCATTTATATCCCATATTTAATAATCGTGTTTTGGGATATCATCCTTTGTATTTTAAATAACGGTGAAAGCCCTTGAGTATACACAAGCTAATAAAATCAAAATCTTTTTGCCTCTAAATTTTCTCACTGTCCTCTTTATTTTACAACACATTATGAGTGATCCAATATAGTTTTCATTATCGGCTGCCATTACCCGCCATTCATACTATCTTTTTTCCACCAATGTTTTCCATTATAAATCAGATATACTTGGAGTGAGATTTTAGGATTTTTATTGGCTTCATGCTTTCATAATGTTCCAACTAAAGTTGAACCCAAGACTCCAGAAGAGTTTATGTAATGTTGTTATGTGGTACTTTCCCATTCATATGCGATGAGTTATATTAAAGTAATTCCTGAAGAAATTCAATTGTGGGACATCATAATATATAGTTACCATATTGAAACAAATAATGAAAAATAATTTTTCACTACTTCTTATGTTGGAAGCCATAAACTTATATTAGAAAATAATCATTTCATTATCCATGGGGTTATATTATACAACATTTATTGTCGTGGAATTTCACTTTATCATGAGCCTAAAGCTCCATGGTTCAATTAGGTAATATTATACAATAACCATTTCGATCACCTCATTTGTTTTCCATAAGCCTTTAAAATTTGAAATGATATCCTGTAATTTTTTTTCCAAAATATTTATGATTTTAATTGATATTTATATTTACTATTGTTATTATAACGGTATATATAGGGTTTTTATGGTTCACTATCTATTGAATCATTGACAAATATCGTGTTTATCGTATTTTGATGAGATATTATTCCCTTTATTAGAGGGAGGATGAAATGTACATGGAGTACAGAGATATTCCTGAAGAACACTCCACTCTTGAATAACAATGGGAATTATTATGGAATATTTCCACATTATCTCATCTAATCCCCCATACCGCTCAATGCAAAAATGAAGTGAAAATTGATATTTCCACATCAAATGATTATGAAACTTCCAATTAAATGTTACAAATGTTCTTGCCAAAATCATTATCTCAGTAGGACAAAATAATTCGACAGCAAATAAATTTATTCCACACTAGAAGCATGGAAAATCTATAGGTACAAACTACTTGAATTCCTATTAGTTGGATTCCAATAAAATCATACCCATATAATACACTAGAACATACTATACATAATGCTCTAGAAGAAGTTCTGAATAAAAGATCCACTTTCTCTAAAATCCAAAAGAGGTGATTTTTCATGAAAAGACAGAAGTCCCTGAAGCAACTATAAAGCCTCTAAAGTAGGCGAAGGTACCCAATATTGAGAATGAAGTGCTCTGAGGGAATGGTTTAAACAAAAGGATTTTTTTTATTTTTTTCAAAACATTTATTAAACTTAAAAAGAATTAACCCAAAGTAAAACTTAGCACCCATTTTAAATAGATTCTTGTGATTAATTGATTAATAAGTTTTATCTTATCATAAGTATGCATCTAAGTGACTACAGCAAGATAAAATAAATCAATCACACAAGGACTGATATACGATGAAGACCCAAATAGGAAACATCTCGGATGGCCTAGCCAATGCAATTCGCTATGATACGGATTTACACAAGTTGAAAGATGGCTTACTCAATGACTCGACTCCCTTGTTAGCCTTGACATGTCTTCAATATTCAATCACTCCTCCAAAACAAAAATATAGGAATCCATCCATGGAAGTGCCATAATGTGTGGATCCACACATTCCTCGATATCCACCGATCCAAGCTCAACAACCGTCTATGGATATGAGCACAAAACCCACTACTTCTTCACCATAATACCACAAACACGGAGTCCATCATGTGTAAACAGCAAATACAGAGTCCACTGCATTGAAATAATTATCACAAAGATGTGGAGAATAAACTTGGTGCTCGAATAAGATCTTCAAAGCATATATAAATTGAAACTTGGATCCTAAAAAACTTGGGTATAAACAAGGATTTTAGATAGCTTTCAGAAAGAGTTTGGGAACTCTAAAAGAATGAAAAAGTCTCTAAGAAAAATGTTGTTCCACACTCCTATTTATAGGAGGTTTGTTAAAAAAGAGACAAGGATGAAAAAGCATTTGAAAAATCTTGAATTTATAAAAAATTCCTATACTCTTCGAACGAAGACAAGCATCTCGTTCGAACACTATTCAAATGACATTTCCAACAAGATTCCAGCAAAAGGTCAAAAATATCTCGTTAAAATTTTCGTTTGAATAGGGATCTAACAAGGTACCTATACGCGTTTAAACAACTTCCCAAGTTCGTTCTAACTCAATCCTAAAAAAAATTATTTTTCATCCTAATATAGAAAGGATAAAATCATTTTAAAACCATTTTATTTTATTTTTATAAATTCCTAACACCCAGTTATAAAATCAAGGATCAAAACATACTTGTGTCCATACCTAAGAGATCCTTGAAACGTGAAGATGAAAATGAGTGAGAACGTAACACGGTACGATGATGCAATCTCTAAAGCTTGGCTACTAATCATCGTCCAAATATTTCATAGGCTTTAGAGGTCAACATACAAAAAGCCTAGCCTATGACTCAAAATGTTTTGTCCGGAATTAAGCCAATACATACAAATTGACTCAATTATAAATTTGTCCTTACAAGTCTCCCCCTTTGGCTATTCTAGGACAAAATAAAAAAAAATCCTACGGGATGTCAAGATCTCTAACATACTTTAGACTTAACACCAAAAAGGAAAAAATACAAAATTGACAGACATATACGTTGAGTAGCTTTGCACGCTTGTAAACTTTGTTTCATGTTTCAAACCTACATATTTAAAAGCACCTTCAAATGAAAAGAGAATATATAAGTAATATGAATATGAGTATGAATAAACTCCCCTATGTCTAATAATCCCCACCTAGGTAAAATGTCTCCTCCTAACACTAAAGTAAAAGATACTACTATTTCTCCCCCTTTTTGAACAGGAATAGACAACGTAAGAATGAATAATAAATAATTTCTCCACCATATAACATATCTCTCCCGAAATTTGAAAACTTATTATACCAACTCAAATTAAGGAAGTGTGAATAATACCATGAAATGGTGTAAAGTGCAACAAACTAATATGGCAACCCAGTATAAATAATCCAAACTATGATCAATTAATACCAATATTAATGTAAATATGATACAAACTTGAATAAATAGTGAAGCATGAGATATCAATGTAATCAAGCAACAAGAGATGGCAATTTGATCATATATCAAGCCAATTTGATCGAAAGATAAAGCATATGGAAAACATGGATTAAATGCTCTCTCTCTCTCTTTCTCTTTCTCTCTCACTCTCTCTCTCTCTCTCTCTCTCTCTCTATATATATATATATATATATATATATATATATATATATATATATATATATATGTATATGTATGTATGTATGTATGTATGTATGTATAAACACCACAAAATGACACACATAAGCTTGACATACTAGTATAGCATCAATGCGTCCAAACATGTGAAATAGAGTGAAGGGGCGTGAAGTATATACAAATAAATTATGAACTAATCAGTCAAAAATGTCTAAGGAATTATATTGGATCGCCTAACTTTATCAATATAAGATTTAGCCTCAGGTGACAGATAAAATGAACTCAAAAAACAAACAATCATAATGCATACAAGCTTAGATTTTTGATGGTTCTACAAATCAATAGCATCATGAAATGATACGCGTAACTAGGATTCATTGTGGAAAGTCATTGATCTTCAACTATAATACCCTCAAAAGATAAACATATATCATATATTTTTTCACTCAATTTTTGAAGATACCATTTTTTAAAATCAATCAAACAAATATGTTGGCCTTTAATCTTTTTTTCCCACTTTTTTTATAGGCTTTTATAAATGGTGGCCTTTCCGCAAAGGATATTTTATCCTTCCATAACCATTTCTCATGCACCCTCATATTTTTAATAAAAAATAACATACTCACGGGCAACAGTTATTACATCCACGAATCTCCCACAACGAATAGATATGTAGATGTAAAGATTGAAGGGATAACATCTCACTTAGATAAAATATAATATGTGAAGTTAAAGTTCAAAAGATCTTGGGCATGTGTGTTGAGGAGGCATATGCAAAGTGAATCCATTATGCAAGTCATTTTCAAACTACTCTGTACAAGCATGATTAAGAACAATCTAAGAATTGAAAATCATAATCAAATGTCCTAAACACATGGAAATATGGAAGGAATTGGATTCAAGGACACCAATATGCCACACAAAATGTTCAAAACTAAACTAACAACAATCTTTTTGAGTTTAAACATTTTTGAAAAGGATATAAATTTAACAAAAAAATAAACTCAAAAGAAAAATAAAATCTTTTTATATTTTTAATAGGAACCAATAAATGAAAAATCAAAATGCAAAAGATAAATATCATAAAACTAGAAGGCATATATATTATGAAGTAAAAAATCTAGTGTGTGACAAACCTGCAAGCAATCAGTTGTAAGATATAGCATGTGAAGAGTCATGTGAAAGCATGTGAGAATCAACAAGTCTAACATTTAACGTCTCCAAAACCGATTTCCTAACCTAAATAGACGAATATTTAATGCATCGGGCTTTGAGAACCATAGGGACACTAGACTTAAACTTCTTAGGATATTTTCTAAGATCAAATAAAAAATGCCTAAGATGACCTTTCATGTCGCAGTGTGTGAACCTATAGTCATGACAATGAATGGGACCTTTGGGTTGATCTTTTCTAACACCTTGGGTTGCGGTTGACCCTCTAAAATAAATGATGGTCTTGGATTTAGAAATAGAAGAATTCAAATTATCAAAGCTAGTATTAACACTAGCAACAATACTTTAAGTCTCTCAAATCATCTTTTAACCTCAAAATCCTAAACTCGAGAATGGAATTAGACTCTTCAAACATTAGGGGCACCTTCTTCAAATTTTTAATTATTCCTAAAAGATTATCTTTCTCCCCCTCAATGTAAACAAACTTATCCCTATGACTTGTCTCACGTGACTTAATTTTTTTACCGATTTCTCTTTAACCTTAATGGCACATTCATTAACCCTATAAATTTTAGAATCCTCTCATTATTTGTCTAAAAATATGACTCTATCCTCACTCCTTTTCTTGCATACTTTTAAAGATGTAAAATCACAATTCATGTCCATGAGCTTCTCATAAAGGATATTTCTTTGAGTTTGAATTGTTCGAAAAAAATCAATTTCAGCTTTAAAATGAAACTTTTCATTTTTCAAAAATTTTAATTCTTTTCGCAAACTTCAAATTCATAAGAGATAAATTTTCACCATGATTATGAAACTTATTAAACTCACCTCGAATATCTAAATCATCATCGCTAAACACATCGGACAATTTATCACTATGGGGATCCATCGAGAGGAAAAAACTAACAAACACGTAAGAGATAGACAAATAGACCACCCTAAACAGCACGAGATAAGGATCTACACGATAACTTAGTGTACTCGCTCTGATACCAATTGGAGAATGCAGTGCTCAAAGGGAATGGTCTATAAACCAAAAGGGAATTTAAAAAATTTCAAAATTAAATACTAGAACAATATTAACCCAAAGTAGAACCTAGTACTAATTTTTTTTTTTAAATGTTGTGATTAAATAATTAATCAATATTATCTTATCCTATCATGATAAAACAAATCAATTACACAATGCCCGATGTACGAGAAAAACCCAAATGATAAAAACCTCGAATCGCCCAGCCAGCATAATTCACTATGATACAGATTTACAAAAGTTGACAGGTGACTTACTTAGCTACTTGACTCTCTTGTTAGCCTTGACACGCCTTCAATCTTCAACCGCTCCTCCGCAGTGACAATGTAGGAATCTACCCATGAAAGTACCATAACGTGTGAGTCCACACATGACTCTCTATCTATCAATCCAATATCAGCAACCATCTAAAAATATGAACACAAAATCCACCATATCTTCACCTCAGCACCAGAAACACGGAGTCCACCATGTGTAAACAACAAATATGGAGTCCACCATAATGAAACAATTCTCACAAACATGTGTAGAATAAATTTGGTACTCAAACAAGATCTTCAAAGCATATATATATATATATATATATATATATATATATATATATATATATTGAAGCTTGGATCCTAAAAAACATGGTTATCAATTAGTGGTTTGGATAGCTTTTTGAAAGATGTTGGAGACTTTAAAATAATGAAAAACTCTCTAAGGAAAATGATGCTCCGCACTCAAAGGTTTGTTAAAAATGAGATAAGGATGAAAAAGATTTTGAAAAATCTTGCATTTATAAAAAAATTGCTTACTCATTAGAATGACTTTGAACTTCGTTCGAATGAAGTATAACATCTCATTCGAATACTATTCAAATGACCTTTCCAACGAGATCCTAGGGAATGGTAAAAAACATCTCGTTCAAAGTTTCGTTTGAACAATGATTAATGAGGTACTTATGCTTGTTCAAACGACTTCCCAAGTTCGTTATAACGAAGCCCCAAAAAATATAAAAAGGATAAAATCATTTTAAAATAATATAATAACAATTTCATAAAATCCTAGAAACCATTTATAAAATCTCCAAGGATCAAAATATTTAGACATCCATACATGATATATCCTCGGAATGTGAAGACAAAAACGAACATGAAACATAATACAATGATGAAATATCTGAAGCTTGGTCTCTATGTCATCATCCAAACTTGTCATAGGCTTGAAAGGTAAATATACACAAAACCTAACCTATGATTCAAAGTCTTTTTCCCGGAATCAAGCTAATACATACAAATTAACTTAATCGAAAATTTGTCCTTACAAATATTAATGAGATATTTCTGTTTTATACATATAGAAGTGAAAAGTGGGATCGCCAAAGACGATCACCGATGATATAATTATATGTTGTAGCTACAAAAATCAATGGGCAATGATACTAAAAATCCACATACTAAAATGAATGTCGAAAAATACTATATTGGTCAAAATGATAAAATGTCATCATGGCATAATTCGAGTCTCTTAATATACGTGGTGTATTCGGACTTATAGTACTACCCCCATGAGAAGTGAACCCTGAAGGTTATGAATGGGTGTTTATAAGAAAGAAGAGTACGAAAATCTCTAAAAAGTGCATAACTTATGGGAAAAGGTTTCATGTAAAAATAAAATATTTATGATATACATATGTATCATCTCGTAATAGCTATAAATACTTTTTAGATATATGATTAGCAAAGTAGTTTTTAAAATATATTATGTATGAGACTCATGAATACTATTACTACTTATTTATACGAGACTTGGACAAAGAATACATATAAAAATCCTAAAACGATTTTCTTTACCCGAAGCAAAGATAAAGAGTACGTACTCAAATACATTAAGATGTTCATTATACAACAGGCAGTCCAAAAGGACATTTGTATGACCGTCTTAGTAATTATTTGTCTAAGGAAAGGTATGAAAACAATCATATTGATGCCATTTTATATACCAAAGGTCTCTGATATTTGGATATTATAATACCATATCATCTTCAATAGGATGATTACTGATGCCAAAAATTATCCACCCACGTGGACCAATCAGAAGTGAACCCATGTCCTTATACGTGGCCAAAGTCCTAGTCAACAAAAATAAATCTGCCGACCAATACATGGAATGCCGACCAGCACAAGGAATGTCGACCAACACAAAGAAGGTCGACCAATAAGATAACTAAGCGTCGTCATACCAAGGGTCATATTACACGTGGTTTATACAACTAATCATCACATTTATCATGAAATGATGTAAATTATTAATTATATAAAATCATTTCATCCCTTGACATTCCAACCCTTGAAAGCCAGGTCATTATAAATACATTTTATCCCTTTCATCAAGGGCACAGTCGAACGGATTCTGGAATATTATTATTTACTAGAATACCTAGTTTTCTATAACCATAAACATTAATAAAATAACAGTGGATGTAGGATTTCTTCCATAGATGAACCACTTTAAAAATATCTTTCTTTATTTACTATTACATAATTTATTTGTGATTAGAAAATTAGATCAAGCCTAGTTTTTTTACATCAACAGATTGGCGCCGTCTGTGGAAATGAGTTTCTAATTGTTGTTCTCACTCTTACATATACTTGTGTGAAGACGATGAATGACCCTGAGTCCATTTTCAGAAATGAAGGTAATCCTCATGTTCCGTCTACTCCACCTATATCAACAGACCTAACTGAAATCTTGGCTAGTATTGCCAGTGGACAAGAAGCCATGTAGGAGACGGTGAGGCATTTGGATTAATCACTATAAGTGGCTCCCTCATCCAAAAGAGAAGTGTTGCCCCCACCTCCGAGATCCATCAGACATAGTTATTCCAGGTCTTCACGAGACACCTCTTATCATCCAGGAATAAGTTCATCATTCAGGTCCACGGAACACTATGATATCCATTCTTTCTCTCTTGAAAGGCCAAGTATAATGGAAAGCCTAAGTAGAGCTTCTCCTTTTAATTATTTAGGGCCATGATAAGATAGAAATTTTCCTAGGGCGTTATCTAGAAACACTCAATATCCAACCGACCAACGTGAGGCCTCAGTCAGATCAAGATCAAGCATCTGACGATTTGTACGTGTCAAGTAGACCTCTTAAGAGGAGAGTTCAGTGCAAACACATGGTTGGTAGAGCCAAGATGCTTCGCATAAATTTGAGGCAGGTAATCCATCCTGGAAAGGGTCAATCTATATGTTAGAAGATCGATTAGGTGAAATGGCGAAAGCCAAGAATCCTTTACAATGGAGTTTTGTTAAAGGATCCCCATTTGTTCAGGCAATTATGGATTTTCCTACTCCATCAAAATTTAAAGCTCCTGTGGTCACTCCCAAATATAATGGTAAGACATATCAGGTTCTCCATATCGAGCAATATCTAACTGCAGTTGATATTTATTCAGTCTTTGATGAAATGAGGTGCAGAGCTTTCTCAAGTACCATTACGGGTTAAACCCGAATATGGTATAATACCATGCCCCAAGGACAAATTGCTACCTTCAATCAGCTTATCGAGCTATTCATTAGCAACTTCTATTTTGGAGCTAAGACAATAAAAAAGTAGATCATCTTCTAAGTGTAAGGCAATAAGTGAGGGAAAGTACCAAGGAATACATCACAC
The DNA here is from genome assembly GCA_949130495.1 of Sambucus nigra. NCBI lineage: Eukaryota > Viridiplantae > Streptophyta > Magnoliopsida > Dipsacales > Adoxaceae > Sambucus > Sambucus nigra. The sequence continues at coordinate 171,829,265 of OX422219.1, forward strand.
TCTTTAATAATGAAAAGTTAGAGGTGATTGATTATGAGGAGAAAATAACCATCACTGCTCTTATAAGTGTCTTGCTTCCCAAGAAACTATATTATAAGTTGGCTAAAGATCCTCCTAACTAGGGTTTAACTCATGCAAAAGGAAGCAAAAATAATAAATGCCGAGGAAGCTATGGCTGGAAAATAGAGTCCTGTCACGAAGTTTTGACACGAAACCTGATAAGAAGGAGCAGGGTCCGAAGAAAGAATATAATATCCAAAAGTATGGAAAGTACACTCCATTGAGTGTTATCATTCACCATATCTTGGAAGAAATCAAGAAAGTGAGGATTTATGATGGCCTAAGAAGTTAAGGGTGCCTCCTAATAAAGGTGATAGATCTAAATACTATTAATTCCATAAGGATCATGGTCATACGATGAATAAGTGCATCACTTTGAAAAATGAGATTGAATCCCTAATCCACCGAGGAAAACTCAATAAATTTGTCGATCGATAAGATAGCAGAGAACCTAGAAGAAGGTTAAAGTCTTCATGCAAGCCTAGAGATGACTAGAAGAGAAATCATGAAGATGATTATGACGAGGATCCAAACATATCAAAGAATCCCAAGAAACCAAAATGTGAGGTAGTTATGATCAGTTTTAGTTCTTTTGAGTGTAATATGATTACAAGAGGCGATGTAGGAGGAGGTGATCACACTGCTGAAAGGAAATCTAACTTGAATAAAGACCAGGCTTGCTCTTATATCCAGAGGATTAATCTAAATGAAGATGATCAGCCAAGGAAAGTCAACGAAAATAAATTGGTGATGGGGACTTCAAAAAATAATCTCTCTGGGGTACTTTATCCCCACGATGACCCATTAGTTATCAAATTTAGAATCCATGATATTATCATCGCCAGAGTTTTGATTGATAATGGTAGTTCAGCTGATATTATGTTTTATCCTTGCTTTCAGAGTTTGAACTTGAAGCTCGGCCAATTGGAACCCTATCATAGGCCATTCATAGGCTTTTCTAGTAAAAAAGTTTACCCTTTGAGAACAATCAAGCTAGAAGGGTTGATTGACACTTAGCCAGTAAGTCACATAGAGAAAATACATTTCTTTATAATGGACAATAACATTCAATCTGCCTGGAATGTGATCCTCGGTAGGGTAGGATTGAAGAAGTTAGAAGTCATATTGTCGATAGTCCATTAGTGCTTGAAGTTTCCAACTCATTTTGGGGTAGGTACTGTGAAAAGAGACCAAAAGGTGGCTAGAGAGTGTTACTACTCATCAGTCGGGCAAGAAGATCTGATTGAATTCAAGAAGAAGACTAAAACTTACTAGGTGGATACTACTGAGCTTAATGGTCAATCTGATGTTGAAACTCTAGATCCATGAGATAAAATAGTGTTGGTTAAAGGAAAGATTGTGAAAGACACCGAAAACATCATTCTGGATGATGACAAACTAGAAAGGACTACACAGAATGGCTCAAGATTGGATTCCATACTTAAACAGGAGTTGATTATGTTTCTGAGGTAATGGAGACATGTATTTTCTTAGAGCCATGAGGATATGAATGGGATTGATCCCAATTTACTCTATCATAATCTTAATGTCAGCAAGGATGCCAAGCTGATCAAACAGAGACATCGGGTTTTCAGTCCTGAAAAGAATCAAGTTATCCAAGAGGAATTAGATAAGCTAAAAAAAGCTAGATTTATTGAAGATGTGAAGTATCCAAACTAGTTGGCCAATGTTGTAATGGTAAAAAAGAAGAATGATAAATGTAGAATCTGCGTAGATTTCACTGATTTGAATAAGGCATGCCTAAAATATCATTTTTCCTTGCCCAAAATTGATTAAGTCGTCGATGCTACATCAGTACATGAGGTTTTAAGCTTTATGGATGCATATTCTGGTCATGACTAGATAAAAATGAAACCTGGAGATGGGGAAAGTACAACCTTCATCACCCCCCAAGGAACTTATTGCTATAATGTAATGCCTTTTGGTCTCAAAAATGCAGATGCAACGTATAAAAGGTTGTGAATTAGGTCTTCGAAGAACAGATAGCCAAAAACATAGATGTTTATGTTGATGACATGTTGACGAAGAACAAAAAAGCTTCAGATCATATCAGGGACCTCAATCAGACTTTGAATCAATTGGAAATGCATCAGATGAAGATGTATCTGACCAATTATGTGTTTGGAGTAGAAGAAGGGATGTTCCTCAGCTTCATAATTAATCACAGGAGAATTAAAGCCAATCTAATGAAGATAAAATCTTTGGTCGAAATGCAGTCTTCGAAGTCCAGGAAATATATACAGAGGCTCACTAGAAGAGATGCAGCTTTAAACAGATTTATGTCCTGAGCAACAAATAGGTGCTTACCATTTTTCAAAGCATTGAGCAAAACTTTTGAGTGGAATGTAAAATGTGAGGACGCATTACAGGAGTTAAAGAAGTACTTGTTATCACCACCTCTACTCTCCAGACTAGTTTTGGGAGAGAAATTGCACTTATAATTACCCGTTTCTAAATCAGCAGTGAGCTCGGCATTGGTCAGATAGGACAATGGAATCCTAAAGCTAGTATACTATACCAATAAAGCATTTGGAGAAGCTAAAATCTGGTACTTGCGTTTGGAAAAATTAACCTAGCACTTATTGAGGCTTCAAGACGAATGGAACCTTATTTCCAAGCACACGTTATTATTGTGTATACTGGTTTGTCTCTTCGGCAAGCTCTCTACAAACCTGAGAAGTCAGGAAGATTGATGTACTGGGTTGTAGAATTAGGAGAGTATGATATTATCTATGAACCAATATCTTCATTGAAAGGACAAAGTTTGGCAAATTGCATTATTGAATTTACTTATCTAGAGGTTCCTGACTAACATCGCTTGCCTACCGAGCAAACTTCGAAAGAAAGGAGATTAACTCAAAGGCAAGACATAGCAGATGTCGATCAACCTGAGTCATCTAGAATTTAGAAAATGAACCAAAAATATGTAAAAGAGAGTAAAAGATATTCCATCATGGATCATTGATAGAAGAAAGCTTCAATGATGATGTTCCATTATCGAATTTGTACGTGGATGGATCTTCATGTGCTATCGGTAGTGGAGCAGGTATAATACTTAATACTCCTAATAATATTGATATTGAGTATGGTATTAGGTTTCAGTTTAAATCATGAATCAATGAGGAAGAATATGAAGCCTTGATAGTGGGGCTAAATTTAGCTCATTTATTAGGTGCCGAGCTAGTAGCGGCGCATAGTGACTCACAGCTGGTTGTTAACCAAGTGTTGAATGTGTATGGACCCAAAGGAGAATTTATGACCCAGTATCTTTTCAAATCCATGGAAGTCATTGCCAAATTTTCATCCATCTGAATGAATAATATCCCAAGAATAAAGAATGCCCGAGTTGATGCACTTGCTCGACTAGCATCAGCAAGAAGAATTGAGCTCTGAAGAACAATCCCAATCGATCTCTTGGCTAATCGAATTATTGATGAAGACTTGATGGTTATTTTCATTCCTATAGATCTAGGACTTTCCTAGATGGATCCCATAAAATCTTATATTGAAGATGGTGATAATACACAAATATTGCGTATTTTATCTCTAAAACCAACGCATTTTAGCCCCCTCGGGTGCCTTAATCTCTATATTTAAGCCCGATAACTAGACAACCTTGGTTTATATTATTAACATGCTATATGAGGTATGATTGTGCTTTTGTAGGTATTTAGGTACTAAGAATGGAGTTCAGACACATTCCGCTCAAGTTTCGTACATAATCGCACGTTCAAGGGAAATTCGGTTAATTCACAATTTGGGCACATGGCCCAACACCTACATTAAAGTTGTATCCCTCCTCATAAGCTTCGCGTGGCCATGAACGGTTCACGATTCTGATCCCTAACAAAGAAGTTACAGCATTTCTAGCGGAAGGGAATACCAAATACACCAAAACAGGAGGAAAAGAGAAACTGCCCTGCTTGATCGATCGATCGATCAAAAGGATCGATTGATCGATCCTTCAGATTTTTTCCATGATTTCAACCATCGATCAATCGACCAAAGGGTTCAATCGATCGATCCCCTATTTTTTTCAGATATTTTCCTTTTTTTTCTTTTCTTTCCTCTTTTCTTTTATCCCAACTTACTATATAAGGGATTTTTCTGTAAATATCAGATATATTCAATTTTAATTAGTTTTAGCATAGGGTTTTGGGTTTTGAGAGCTTGGCTTCATTTCTCTTTGGGTTAACAACCATTTGGGTTATGTTTGTTGAACTTTCCACTTCCATCTCCATTATTAAAGTTGTTCTTGTTTAATTCTTTCTTTGTAACTTATTTTCACGCTTTATTAATTAGTTTACTTTCTTTATTTCTTGATTTCCTAGTTTAATTAGTTGTAATTTAGTTTAATCATTATGTGCCCCTAGATAAATAGGGTCGGGATGTCGTTCCTCCATTAACGGGCCTCGAGCTCTGAAAATTAGGTTTTGTGCAAAATTGCGATTAATTGAACCAACGCATATTAAAGTGGGATTATTACGCGTTTAACTTTCTCTGTCATGCATCGTTAGTTTTTATAGAGATAATCCGAATTTAATCCGCGTGCGACCAATTTTTGATTAATTATTTATTCACGTAACTTTGGCTTAAATTCCTTATTGTGTGAAGTTTATGATTAATTGATAACGCTCGATTAAATTGCTCTCAAGCCAAAATTCTAATTAATAGTTGTTTCTAACCTTATGGTTGGATGATATCCTGATCCTCGCTTTTACTTTATTTAGACTCAACTTCTCTATTTTCTTTTATTTCCTAGCACACATCACCTTTTTTCACTTTTATTCCTGAATTAACAATTTGTTTCGATCTATCGAACATTCTCTGTGGATTCGATACCCAACTTACCTCTATACTCACCCATTGAGCGTAGTCGTAATTTAGGTCTTTGTATAGTTTAGGTGTGATGAATATAACACGACCGACGCGTAGGTGACTCTCGCACCGCGGTAAAACCCTGCCCTATCAAAATGGCACCGTTCTCGGGGATGTTTTGATTTAGATTGTAATTGTCTTATTAGTTCATAGTATTCTTTCTTTTGTATTTGTACAGGACTTCTACATTTAAGCGCCTAGAAATGCTTGATTTTTTCCCGTCGCACATTGCATTGTGGAATTTGTCCTCTCGAGCTTTATTTTAGGGTAAGCATGTTTTATTCTAATTTTTCTGGTAATCCTAATGATAATTTTCAAAATTTCGATAAACCTATGACTTTTGGTCAATACTTACATGCCCAAAAAATTGCAACATCTAAAATGACATTGGGTGAGTATTACGAAAGTCAAAGTTTGGATTACATCAATTTTGGGCATGATCATTTTGATTCTGGGTTACAAGATCCTTATGATAAGAATTTTGAAACCAATTGTAATCATTTTCAAAATTCAATAGTTAATGATTTTCATTGTAGTCCCGAGAACAATTTTCAAAGTTCTCATTTGCAAGAATCCGGTCCTCGCCCCATGACTTTCGGTGAGGGATTGCGCATGCTTGAAAATGAGAGGATTGAAAACCGTTATCCGAAAGAAAATGGTTGTTGGGAACATGAGTTGGATTTACTATTCGAATCTGATGGCGACTTTTCTTCCGAGACTGCCAAAGTCGAGGACCGTTTTGAACCAAATGAGGTGCTTTTTCCTACTTTGGAACAAATCATACTTGACTTGACCCATGGTATAGTAGAGAATGAAGATGAGGATGAAACGGGCCTAGTATCCATTTGCAAAGAACTCATTTCTTCTTTGATTCTCAAAGAAGAAAGTTTCATTGTAAAAGATCCAATTTCTTCCGAAATTAATTTCTTTCGGCGATGATCACTCATCGCTTGAGATTGAATTTCTTTCATCCCCATCTTTATTCTATACCATCACACCAATTCTAGTACCCTATGAATCAGTTCAAAACTTTACAGTTCTAAACGTTTTCATCGACGAGGAGTACTCGCTCGAGCCGACTTCCATGACGGCATCTTTTCCCTCATGTGCGCCACCTCCCATTCCAACTTTAAAATACTTGGGAGATGATTCATTTTTTCTTCGCCCACATGTGTATTTGTCTCCCCTCCTATCCAAATCCCCCATCCTCCCTCCCAAATTTTTAATTGGGGATGGTTCATCTTTTCCACCACCCACATGCCTTCCAGCATTTGAACGGAATTCCTATTTTTCGGGAGGCATGCATGAGAGGGAAGGTCCACCATTGGTCTTCCAAAGTCAAAATTTTGTTTGGGTGGACCCTCAAAAATTCCTACTTTTAGTATATAGCGCATTAGAATTCTCATGTGTAGGTTTTATATACTAACTTATTCATTTTTTATTTCTTCTTAATTCAGTCTAGTGTAATTAGTTAATCTCTTTTGATATTTTTTGTATGCTTGGTTCTAACTCTTGATGTAGGTTCAACGGACTTGAAATTACAGAAAATGGTCGTCCCGGCATACTTCTGTTAAGAAAAAATGAAAAAAGTCACAAAAACATTTATCTTTATTTTACACACACTCATTCTCACACATTTGCATTTGTTTTTCTTTTTTCTTTTTCTTTTATTTTTCATTTGTGTGTGAACATGCGTGTGTGTCGCTCGTCGTATATATTTTTCATTTTTTAGTTAACGTATGTGCGTGTATCTGCATACTTAATCTAATTCTTTGTTATTTTATTTTTATTTTTATTTTTACTTTCTTTTTTATTTTTTATTTGTATTTTTATGTTGATATACTTATATATATATATATATATTTTTATATATTCCCTTAAATGTAATCCCCCCCCCCCCCCCCGGTTAAAAACAGGAGGCAGTAGGCATTTACCTGCTTGATCGATCGATCGAAGCCCATGGGTCGATCGATCGATCGACCACTTAAATGCTGAGACAGGCCTATTTTTTCCCTTTCTCCTCTATTCTTTTTCTCTCCTCTCTTCCCAATTTCGAGCCCTAAAATCCCCTAATTACATTTTCCTTAATTTTCAACCCTTTTCTACATTTTCAAGGAATAATCCTTCCTCTTTACTTTTATATTTGTAGATTTTGGTTGAATTGTGTCATTATTTCATTGTTTTAAACAAGTTTGGACATGTTTGAGGGTGTGTTGGTTGTGTCCCTGTTTTTCTTGTTGATTATTGCTATATTTCCATTCATGAACACATATTTGTTGGTGCATTGTTGTTGTGTTCATGAATGAGGCTACTTTGTTGGTTCAAATGGTATTTTTCGCCCTCGCCACACATTGCGCACGCCAAGTGTTCGCTAAAATTCCACAAACATTTTTCAATCCATTTTTGTCGCACACTTGGGTGATTTTCACTCGTTGTCGCATGTCGACAAATTTTATCGCAATGTTGATTCTTTTTCACTCGATTGGGAGCACATGAACCCACCATTTCAACTCGTACACTAACTAACCATTAATTGTTCTTACAATTTTTTTGTATTACTTAATTATTGTTTTGTAGGTTGAAATGGCAAATCTCAAGAAATACAAGTTCACTAGGTGCATGCCCAACCGGGGCTTCGAGGGGTTTCGTTGTGAGCAGGAGTGAGATTGGTTTTAGGCATATTTCCATACTTTCGAGAGGCCTTTGCGTTATAATTTTTCCTGGACCCTTGATCATTTACCACAGGAGGCGCGTTTACTTTTGCACTGATAGGGATGGGAGCCCTTTCTCGCTACCAATGGGCACATCAATGAAGAGCTCGTCCGTATGTTTTACGCAACATTGGTAGAGGTAAGAGGGAAGGGGCCTAATACATATGAGGTCATGGTCCGTGGGGAGTGGATACCGCTACACCGTTCTGATTTGGTGAGATTTATGGGTGTGCCAGACCCTGCGGATCCTGTCAGTTTCTTGGATAGGGATATGTTTGGTCATGCGACGTTAATAGAGGCCCTTGCACCGGGCGAGGGATGGAATAAGGGTGCTTTCTGTTCGGTGGCAATGACAGACTTACCGAGACTTCTCCACTACATTAACTTCCATTATTTCATGGTGACGAGCAACCGATCAGAGGTTCGTCACAAGCATGCGGCATTCATCTACACTATGCTTAATAATTTGGGTGAAATCAGTTTGCCCAAAATATTTTTGGAGATGATGCTCGCACAATCTAAGGAGGTGGTTTGGAGATTTTCCCTTCCTTTTCCTGCCCTCATCATGAGGATCTGCACTTCTCACGGTTGCCGAGAGTACAACGCTGATCGCAAACGTGATCCACTAGGGCTTCTCCCAAAAGATAACATATCGAAGATGTTGACTCACGCGTGGGGAGAACCCGGGAACAAAAGGCAGAGGGCAGAGGCGGCTGATATGGTAGAGGAGGAGTCAAAGATGGGACATATGGAGCAGGGTGAGGGTTCTCACGTGCCACACACAGATTTGGATGCCCGCTTTTAGGCATTTCAGGCAGTGCAGGACCAATGCTGGGAGGATACCCAACTTCGGAGGGCTACATGGGAGTCCCGCGTGGACCAACAGCAGTTAGAGATGAGACAGCAGTAGGCTGATCTACGAAAGAACAGGGCCGAGCATAGGCAGGTGAGAGCACAGCAGAGGCATGAGTACCGTATGATGCAGGCGATGATGAGAGACATTTATTTACAGCGGCATGATTCGAACACAACACTACCTCCTCATTTTCAGGATCATTCTGATCCTAGTGGTTAGCCTGTTGTACTGGGTCATTTATTGCATTTCTGCGATGGATATTATGCTGTATTTTTTATTTTTAATTTATTTTTATTTCTTTATTTTTAATAGTTGTAATGTATTAAGTTGTTTTGTATCAAACTTATCAAAATGAGAAATGAGAATGTAGCTTGAGGTTGTTTATTGGATTTTGATGTGTGTGACCTTCCATTTTATAAAATCAAAATGTTCACCATCAGTTTATCTAGTATTTGCACTTCATCCCCTCTATATTGTTGTGACTTGTGATATAGATTCTTTTAACTTAATACATCGGTACATATTCTTCCTATGCTTTGTACTAACTTGTTTTGCAGATTTATTTGGACTTGTACTTATGGAGATCGCTCTAAATTTGGGTAATATCATTCTTTTCCTATCTTTGTGTTGTGTTCTTTAATGGAAACATTGGGGACAATTCAACATTTAAGTTAGGGGGTGTGGGATATTCTATCCATTTCGCTGTTTAGTCCTTGAATTGACAACAATTTAGTTACAACGCATGTTTTTGTTAAAAATTTCAAAAATTTCAAAAATCTTTTCTTTCTTTTTCTCCTTTGTTGGGAATTTTGCCTTTGTTTCCAATGATAAATTTTAATAATTTCCCGATCCATTTGACAATTCGACAATGCATGTTTTCGATTTTAGAAGTTATTAGAATTTAGTCCTCTAATCATTAATATTATGAATAACTTCATGAATTAAACTTTATCCCTTGAGCACATACGTTTTTCTTGTTATATTGATTTGGTTTAAAATTTTTATAACTCACTAATCTTTTGTTGCATTGTATATACTTACACCTTGTGAGATTAGAGACTTATATTCATTTGTATGTGTATACACTATTCTTTCCTCTTTAAAAACGTTACAGTCGTTGGTAATCTCTTTATTCTTTCATTTGACAGTTAATTAATTGAGTTCATTCTTGAAATGTATTACTTGAGCATGATTTTCATTTATTGTTTTTACTCGAGAATTGCGTAAAATTTATGAAATGATCAATGGCCATCTTTGTATATCACCCATATGAACTTGACCTCACCCTTTTATATGTTCCCTAGTCAACCCACTTGAGCCTAAATACTAGCCTTTCGTTTCATTACCCAAAATCCCCTAACCAACTCCAAATGGGAGTTATATACCATACATATTACCGTACATACACTTGTTTGGATTGTTACTTGGGATTGAATGATATTGTTGTGTATTGTGGTTGCAATTTGAGCATGAAAAGAGTAAGAAAAGAATAGTGAAAAAAGTGAAAAAGACAAAGCAGAAAACAAAAAAAACAAGAGAAGAAGAAGAAAAGAAAAAGAAAGAGAAATTTGTATATATTGTCTATAGTGATTCAATAAGCTTTGATTACTCTCTCGATTGATATATCTAATGCTCGTTTGGAAATCATTTGTCCAATTTTGAAATTGCCCACTTTTTTCCATTATCCCGAGTTTCATCCCCAAACACTTTGAATCCGTATATACATCCCTTTCATTTTGTACCCTAGCCTAGCCTACATTACAACCCTAGTAAAGTCCTATGTGATCCTAAGTAGATGTAATTCAAAGGTTTAAATAGTTTTGATAATCTGTGAAAATACATTTCGTCTCTTTTATATGTGCGGTATCTTTCACTAATATTACAGTTTTTATTTTCTATATAGCGTTCTTCAATTGTGACATGTGTGCGGCCTAGTTTCCCTTTACATTTACTCCTTATGCCTGCATGTCCCATGTGTTACCTCCCTGTTTCAAGTGAATTCGTTTAATGTGTGTAATGCCCATGAGGATTGACTTTTATGCATGCTTTGATATTTAGTATCAGAGTTTTTTATGTTTTTGCTAAATCACATTTTGCGTGTTCTCACTCCCCTCCCACATGTTAAGGTTTCAATTCATTGAGGTGCATTCGATAATGTTAATAACTACGGACTTTTCATGTGAATTCGTTTGCTATGCTAATAACATGTTGAAATCTTGTTCGTATTGTTGAGTTTGTCGCATGTGATTGGGCATATTTTGAGGAAACTTTATGATGTTTGTGGGTTTCATCACTGAAAACCCTCATGAGATGACACTCGTCCACTACAGTAACCTAGGGGTCTAACGGCTTATTACATATGCTAAATGCAATCGAATCGCCCGTGAAAGTGGACTTATGCGTTTATACCATATTTTTGTACTATCTCCTGCATTTGGTTTACTTAATTTTCTCGTTGCGTCCAATTTCATTGCTAGGGACTAGCAATGTGTAAGTTAGGGGGTATGATAATATGAAAATATTGCGTATTTCATCTCTTGAACCTACGCATTTTAGCCCCCTCGAGTGCCTTAATCTCTATATTTAAGTTCGTTAACTAGACAACTCGGTTTATATTGTTAACATGCTATATGAGGTATAATTGGGCTTTTGTAAGTATTTAGGTACTAAGAATGGAGTTCAAACGCATTCCTCTCAAGTTCCGTACGCAATCACATGTTCAAGGGAAATTCGGTCAATTCACAGCCCAACACCTACACGAAAGTTGTAGATCTCCTCGCAAGCTTCACGTGGTCATGAATAGTGCACGATTCCGATCCCTAACGAAGAAGTTACAGCGTTTCTAGTAGAAGGGAATAGAAAATACACCAAAACAGGAGGAAAGGAGAAGCTGCCTTGCTTGATCGATCGATTGATCAAAAGGATTGATCGATCGATCCTTCATATTTTTGCCACAATTTTAACCATCGATCGATCGACCAAATGGGTCGATCGATCGATCCCCTGCTTTTTTCGGACATTTTCCTTTTCTTTTCTTTCTTCTTTTCTTTTATCCCAACTTAATATATAAGAGATTTTTGTGTAAAAATCAGATATATTCAGTTTTCATTAGTTTTAGCTTAGGGTTTTGGGTTTTGAGAGCTTGGCTTCATTTCTCTTTGGGTTGACAACCATTTGGGGTATGTTTGTTGAACTTTCGACTTCCATCTCCATTAATAAAGTTGTTCTTGTTTAATTCTTTCTTTGTAACTTAGTTTCATGCTATGTTAATTAGATAACTTTCTTTTTTTCTTGCTTTCCTAGTTTGATTAGTTGTAATTTCGTTTAATCATTATGTGCCCCTGGATAAATAGGGTCGGGATGTCGTTCCGCCATTAACGGTCCCCGAGCTCCGAAAATTAGGTTTTGTGCAAAATTGTGTTTAATTAAACCCGCGCGTATTAAAGCCGGATTATTACGTGTTTAACTTTCTCTGTCATGCATCGTTAGTGTTTATAGCGATTATCCGAATTTAATCCGTGTGCGGCCAATTTTCAGTTAATTTTTTATTCACACAACTTTGGCTTAAATTCCTTATTGTGTGAAGTTTATGATTAATTGACAACGCTCGATTAAATTGCTCTTGAGCCGGAATTCTAATCAATAGTTATTTCGGTCCGTATGGTTGGATGATATCCCAGTCCTCGCGCTTTTACTTTATTTAGACTCAACTTCTCTCTTTTCTTTTATTTCCTAGCACACATCAACCTTTTTCACTTTCATTCTTGAATTAATAATTCATTACGATCTATCAAACATTCTCTATGGATTCGACACCCGACTTACCGCTATACTCACTCGTTGAGTGTAGTCGTAACTTAGGACATTTATATAGTTCAGGTGAGATGAATATATCACGACCGGCGCGTAGGTGACTCTCGCGCCGTGGCAAAACCCTGCCCTATCAGATGACACCCTACCAGCCGATCCTAAAGAGGTGAAGAATCACCGATATAAAGTAGCGGGGTATGTGTTGGACAAATGATTTTTATACAAAAGGGGATTAACGATCTCCATGCAGCGCTATGTTCATCCAATGGAGGTGGAATATTTGTTTAAAGAAGTGCATGAAGGACCCTGTGGAGCTCATTCAGCTGTAAGATCATTGCTCTAACGGATCAACACTCTGGGATATTATGGGCCGACCATGAAGGATGATTGTACAGCCTTTACAAGAAAGTGTGATAAGTGCCTGAGATTCTCTAGAGTTAATAAAACATCTAATGCTACTCTAACACCAATAACGTCACTCGGGATATTTTCTATATGGGTAATTGACTTGGTCATCCCACTGCCGACCACCAAACGTAGGTGCACATACTTAGTTGTTTTTGTGGATTACTTCACCAAATGGGTGGAGGCAGAGCCATTGATTGATATGAATTATGAGAAGGTGTATCAGTTCATCTGGAAGAATATGATCTGCTGATATGGTTTACCATATGCGTTCATCACAGATCATGGAACCTAGTTCGACAATGAGGAATTTGAAGCATACTATGCCAAGTCCAAAATCCAGAGGCTGCATTCTGCACCAGACGATCCTCAAAGTAATGGTTAAACAGAAGTGACTAACACAACTTTGTTGAATGAACTGAAAAAGAGACTTAATACTGCCAAGGGCAACTTGATTAATGAGCTAGAATGTATTCTTTGGGCCTACAGAACAAAGCTTAGAACAGCAACTGGACAAACACCATACATTCTTGCTTTTGGGACTGAAGCAATGGTACCCGCCGAGATCCACCTACCTACTTTTAGGGTATTGAACACTAATTCACCAGTTAATGACTTAATAAGGCAATTAGATCTCGATATGTTAAAGGAGGTACGAGAAGATACATCTTTGAGAAATAGTGCCTACCAACATCGCACTGCTCATTTTTATAATAAAAGGTTAAGTCGAGGGTATTATGTTCTTAAGAATGTTATCCAGAAGAATAATAAGATCGAGGTCAATTAGCATGGACCATACCGCATCTCATCTGTCATTCGACGAGGGACATATCGGATAGAGACTCTATAAGGTCAAGAGTTCAAAAATCCTTAGAATGTTGAACATCTTCAGAAGTATTATCAGTAATTCAAAAGATGACCATTATTGTATCTCTCTCGCTTTTATTTCAATATCAATAAAAAGTTTATTTCAGTATCTACATTTTTTGATTTTTTTTCGGAGTATGGTGATGATATAACATATAACATCCCCCACAATAACGATAACTTTTGATCTTCAGCTCCGACCAAGTCAAAATAGGATTACAGCCCTCAGCACTTGATCGGGAAAAATAATAACCAACCAAGTCAAAATAGGATTATAAGTCCTCAACACTTGGTCGAAAACAATAATTTACTTCATGTATGACTTCGTAAAAACCAAATCACGAACAAGAGGTTGATTACTTCATGTATAATTTTTTTTAAACATGTCAAGAATAAGAAGTGTAAAACTTTGTATAAAATTAAAAAAGTTGTAAAAAAGTTTTACCTGACTAAGTTAAATGTACAAAGACCTGTAAAAATTCCTAGAAACTAAAATATAAACATACATTCTTCATACACTTAGTCACCACTGATAACTAATGCTAAATTTGGATCAAGATATCTAAGTTCATTAGTAGAATCAATGTCATAACAACTGGTAACTAATACTAAATTTAGATTGGCATATCTAAGTGTGTTAGTTGAACCAATAACATTACAATCCCGAGTTAACTGAATGATTAAAATAATCATAAGTTGATAAAAAAAAACACATTTTATTCATACAAATTGTATTACATTCAAATGAATTACAAAATACAGGATAGTCATTCGACTGGACATTTTCCCTCAGCTTTGGAAGATGATTTTACTTTTTCCATACCAGTAGGAGGATCATCCAGCATATAAGGAGAATTAATAAAGTTGAAATCTTGAAGCATCCTTCTATTTTTGTTGCTGATACTCGGCCCGTTGGTCAGATAAGGAGGTTGAACTATTTCAAGTTCATCGTACAACACATAATCCCCTAAATATTTCGATATTAAACATTGGGGAATCGACTCAACTGGAATCCGACTGACATCCAACTTGAACTGAGGTTGTTGGCAGTCTAAGAAACTAGGATCATGCCAATACTATAGTTTGTTATCTTGATCAACCTTCATCACAGTCAAGTAATCAGTCCAAACCCATTTATAACCTTTACGAAGAGATTGACCAACGTGATCATCTATATGGCCCAAAACTTCATTGTAACCATCCATCTATACCTCTCTAGGTTGTTTGTGAAATTAGAAGGTTAATATTTTGACTTGATATTGAAGTTTCTTCAAAACCTCATCCTTCACCTTCAACTGAGACGATTAGTCGACAAAGGCTTTGTCTTTAGCTTCTAATTTTGAGGACAAATCAGTAACATCTTGACTCTTTTTCCTCAGTTGGGAAACTTGGTTAGCTAAAGTTTTCTTGGTCCTAGTTTCTTCTACAGTTAGTCGGCTAGCTCTTTGTCTAGAAGATGATGCAAGTTTGAATTTGGCCAAACCTTCAAGCTCTTACCTCAATTTGGCATTTTCCTCCTCTAGAATAGAGGCACCTTCATCGACACAAGCAGTTGAAGATTTTTTTTAAGTCCCCAAGTTCATCGCTTAGTCTATTATTCTCCTCTTCCAGAGGTTTAGCAATCCCTATAGCTTCATCAACTTCACAATTTAATAAGAACTCCTTCTTTTTGAATGTAGAGGCATCTTTTTCTAGTTTCTCCTCAAAACCTCAACCTTCACTCAAGACCTTATACTTGGCTTTGTAGTCGACATGCAGAAGAGATTTCCTTTCATTATGCTCTGGTTGCAAATCTTCAATCATCTCAAAGTATGCAATATTATTGGCCATAACTCGATCAAGACGAAACTTGAGATAAGTGTATGCATCCCTTGCTTGATCAGAAGCTTCTGTGTTAAGTAAGTTTGTTAATTCTTCATCAATTAAGTCCATGTGACAAGCTTTGAACAGATTATTGCATCACTTGAGTAGGTCGGAGTCATTAGAGGCAATTTTTTCCATCTTGGCCATAAACTAGAAGATAAAGTAACAACTAATTAACAATAAAAGAATAAAGTAGATAAACATTCGAGCAATAACAAATAACATGAGAATTGATGGAAAAGTTCTTTGATTGATAAATAAGAAATGTTACAAACACATCAAACCAAAGAAAAAAGGAAGATCCAAAAAAGATGTAAAATACAAGAGGTCGAGCAAGTCTACACCTTCTTCTTATACTTATCCACGTCATGGATATTTTACTCGGTAGAAGGGATAGCTGAAGTATCTCCTTGGTCAACAAGAGGGGAAGTAGAGTCAACAGCCAAGGGATAATCCCCTAAACCAACTTTATCTTTAATCTCATCATCAAGGTTAAGTGGAGGACCTGGATCATGCCTGAGGATAAGCTCAAAATCTTCAGTAGTACCAACTTCCGTTAATGCCTCCGACCAACGTTCCTTAAAAAAATTATTTTTGGCATACCCAACTTGAGCTGAAGTAGTAGAGATATCTTTATCCCTGCGACTATTGAAGGAATCTTCCCTGGCCTTCTTCCTCTTAGCATTTTCAGTAGAAAGGACTGTGGTCAGCTTGTCTACTTCACCTTCAATAGCCTTTGCCTTGCACTTAGATTTAGTAACAACCGAGTTAGCCACAACTAAAGCATTATCAGCCTTCTTCCGAGCTTCTTCAGTATTTTTTATTTTTTTCCTAGGCATTTTTCTCAATTTTTAGAGCCTATTGGGATTCCATCAAAGATAGCCTCGGACCTTCAAAGGCTTCTTCTACTTATCCCGAGGAAGAACGTAGTTGATCATCCTTCTCCAGCATTTGGTTACAGTCGACCAAGATCTATAAGAAAAATCCAAGTCAATACAAAATTAAAAAGGCATGAATACCATCTGACCAACGTCAAAAATGAAAACTTACCAAGGCCGGGCTTTGAAAATCCCTTTTTGATAATTGAGATCGGGACATTGAAGCATTAGCAACTCTGTGGTCCAAAAGTGTACTAGACTTGATCAACTTTCTAGCCAAGCTAGGACTAAAGGCTACAGATGATCTAGTAATAGGTGGAACCATGTAGACCAAACCCTATTAATATGCATCAATAACTTTATCAATTTTCTTGTCAGTAGGAACCCTCCTCAATCTCTTCAAAGGAGATTCATCACCGCTGTTGGATGGGGGCTTTTTGCTAACATCATTCCTCTTCTTATGGGTAGCAGTATCAACTAGTTTCTTGGCCCCAGATACAGAGTCATCTTCCCAAATGTTGGGGATTTTTCTCTTGCCCATACTGATAGTAAATTGAAGATTGGAGTTAAGAGAGGTGGAATTGCCGACTTAGCAACAACTCCAGCAAATTCACTGGCAGAGGAAGTAGATATTAGGTCTTTCTCCAACTATTGATGGAATGCTAACAGTTGGTCGGGCTACAAAGGAAGTTATGGAGGTCTTATATTCCAGAAAGGTATAAGATGATTGGGGGTGATCTTCTCTTGTTCTTTGGTTCAGGTCCCACAAGAATTTGAGTTCTTTTAAATTAAATTCACCCTATTTAGGAGAATATCTTACGCTCCTATGAAACAAAGCAACAAGCAATGATAGTTAGTGCATATCAGAAAAGAAGAGCAAAAATTGAAAAAACAACCTATCCCATTCCCTAATTGAGAGCATCTGGGACCACGATAGGCTACTCCGCCATCAAGGGGGTCATGTTGCCAATTATTAACTAATAAAGCATGACTCCAATAATCTTTATTGGAGTCAGGCAAGTTCAACACTAAAGCTCTATTAGAATCTTTGGTTTTTAAATAATATGTATTTTTCCCTGCAATGGACCATTTATAACAGAACATAATCTTTGGAATCCTAATATGAGTCCCATAGAGTTCGCTCAATCTGTTTACACCTTCGATAATTCTCCAAGTGTTGGGAGCCACTCGTGTTGGGACAACATCAAAATATTAGCAAAAATGAAGAATAAAAGGGTTTGGTGGAAATGAAAAACCACACTCTGCTATAAACAAAGTTGGAATCCAGTGACCTTAATCTAAGGAATATACATCTAAAGGGCCATGAGGAACTTCTAAATCGACCAAAGAAGGAATTTTATTCTGTAACCTAAATTCTTCTAAAGACTCATCATCAACTATATAAACCATGGTGCAAAAGATGGAAACGAGAAAAAATTAAGAAAAGAAAAAGTTCTTCCAGAAGGTTAAGGATTCAGTAAGAATTATCAAAGGAAATGGGAATGATGGAAAACGATCGCACAAAAGCTTAGAAATAACTACTACAGTTCGAAAATTTGGGGGTAAGGACGAGCCTGGAAAATCTCCCGCCTTTTATAGGTTTCCTCAAAAATAGTGAATGAAATGATTAAATATACCAACTATTGATATTCCGACGGCTTCACGAGTCAGAAGGTTAAAAATACCCATTTTTCCTTTGGCGGTTTGCTAAAATTCAAAATATTTGCAAAAATGCCATGTTCAAACAATGCGGTAAAATTTTACAAGTATGGGAGGTCCTCTACCGAAAAAGCATCATGAAAATAATCCTAGGTACTTCTACTACACCAAATCTGTCGAATTGCCACGGTCATTGACCGCGACAAGTCCAACTTGTCAAGGTCAATGACCGTGACAATTCTGGGGGTGAAAACTCTTGTTGTCATGGACTTGACAAGGTCGATGACTGTGAAAAGTTCATTAGACTTGTCACGGTCCTGTCATGTTCTTTGATCTTGACAAGTTTTGTCAAGGTTAAAGACCGTGACAAACTAGTGACACATCTTAAAAATTGTCACGGTCATTGACCGTGACAAGTTTCCTTTGTCACGGACTTTCCACGGTCAATGACCGTGATAAAACTAGAGAAAATTTTAAAAACATCTGCTGAGCAGTTTGGCCACTGCCACTGCCCAACAGTATATTTGTATATGTTATAGCAAAATTGTACCTGTTCAAACAGCATATATCCAAATAAAATAGAAAGAATGCATAAATTCATTGCATATATATATTTCCATATCCAAATGTCCAAATAAAAAAAATTCAAATATAATCTAAGTGTCAAAATAAAAATTGATAGAAATAATATCACGACATAGTGTCTGGGGAAGGTTCGAGGAGGAAGGAAGGCCACACGATATACGCATTGAGACACCCCTCAATATGCATCACGCCGCATTGTTCGCGTAACCACAATGTGGAGTTCTCTTTTGTGGGTATCATATGCGTGATGATAAACTTGGCCTTGATATTTCGAAGGTTACATCCATGAACCGGCATACCATCAATGGTATTCGGGTCCCTCAACTTCCTCTATATCCGCTTTCCATCACATATATCACGTAAAAACATGCTAGGACAATCGATTGTTGACATAAGCCGCTGGAGGGGAGCCAAGTAGGGGACTTGATCATAAAGAACTGAGTCCACGCGTATCAGTGATGAAGAAGCGATGGCCACGCCCTCATCCTCCTCCACCTCCCCCTCCACCACTTTCTCCTTCCCTTTGACCTTGCCCTTTCGAACCAACTGATGCTTCATGAATGCGTACATATCAAGGACCGTCTCCTACAAACTTGATAGATTTTCATCATGTGTGTCCACCTAATGAGCCAACCCGGTATTGCCCGTCTCTATTCTGGTGATCCTAGATTTTCCCACCCATGATCTCACCCCCTACTCCTCCCCTTGCGATAAGCGTCAAGCACTTGGCTGAGTGCATCCGTGGACAAAGATGCCTTGTCGACATCAGACTACGACTCACGCACTTTCTTCAACTTTGTCTGAAATGACAAACAACACACGATTAGTTAAATAAGTAAATAAGTAAATAAAAAAATTATAACGTAATTCACAAAAATTAAATCATTGGATAATATACAATCGTGGTCGTGACGCCCGGGGACACATCCTTATCCTTGCCCTTCTTCGTCTGAATTCCCACATAGGCATCGAGCTTATGTTGCCAACCTCCAGGGCCACTCCCCGTCCTCTGAAATAAAATAAGGCAAAATTAGTAAGTAACGCAAAGTAAAATAATGCAGAATAACATATTTCTATAATTATAGAAAAATAAAAACTTACCATCCTGTGCTCCATCTCAGCATAACACGTTCGGCCAGAGTAGTGCACGTCCATTTTTTTGCCCGATTTTTCCTCCCCGATTGGTGAGATATCAATTGTCGCTCCTCGATCTCATTGTCAATGAACTTTTTTCAATGTGCCAATGTGATCGGCTCCTTCAGCGGGATGGACTCATGCATTTTGATAATGGACTCCCAGGTCTTCCCAAAGTACCGGGCCCACAAATTCTTCTTTCATGTCTTGTGTTGCTCCCTCAACTGCTCCAACACAGAATCGAGGAGTTATGGGAGTAGGCTGAATTGTTCCTATCAAACAAATACAAAACAAAAACAATGTAAGTGTTAGTCATGAATAAATAGAAATATAAGTTGAAATATAAATACATTACCTGTAGTGCTGCCCAAATAGTTAAATTTAGCTCATTTGGCACCTCCCTCCAACTGGTGTACCCCGGGTCGATAATATTCTTCACTAGCTCGAGGGATCTAGTAAATAAGCTTGTCTTATTCTCAACAGCCATTCCCAATTTTCCCCATTTGGGGAGCCTAGGGGCCGAGGAGCCCTCATCGCCTCCGCTACCTCTGAGCCCTGAAGATGTTATCATCATTATCATTATCATCATCTTTTCCTTAATCCCTGAAGGAGACATTTTAAAAAAAACATTGTTATTAGTAAAAATCCAAATGAATTGGAAGAATACAAATGAATTATAAGACATACAAATATTTTATGTGGTCGTGCCACTCTCGAATGGGTCGTGACACGAAGTAATTTTAGAAAATAGTTGAACCCCCCCCCCCCCACACACACACACATGTATACAAAGGAAAGAGAGAAAGAGAGAAAATGATCATGTACAAATGAATTAAAAACAGTAAACTAATGTCCGATAAAAGCATTAAACTATTGTACGATAATTGGAATACTTATTACTAATCTAAAAATTATTTCAAAATTGGGTTATCATAAAAAATGGATTGATATTAGATAGGAGTAGCCAAGTCATCCACACTACTATTTAGATGATTTGGCGTATGTAGGATGATTGACCATGGCTCGTTGTTCATATACTTCGAGTAAAACACTTGCATGACTTTTTGAAATGCACAAACAAACGGCCCATCGCTCACGTCCTTGTTGCTCTTCAACTTGGACAAGTCAATCATGATCAAATTGGTGCCAAGATAAACTTTATAAGAATTTTTATCCTCGACTCTTACCCAATCATTGTAAAATACTACCTCTTTGAAACTTACGTAGTCCAATTCAAATATATTTTGAAATACACCATAGTAAGTCGTTTCAGCTTCAACAAGGTTTTTACCTTTTGAACTCGCTCGAAAGAAAATAAGAGTCTTGTATGAAATGCCCGAGTTCTGTACATTTGTACTTTCCTCGTACACCCTTGTGCCGAATATGTAACCGTTAAATCGATACTTTTTGTACTCTTGTTCGATGAACAAGGGTCAAGTGGCTAGACGAGCAAGCCTTGATGTCGTATCACCCGTCTTTAAGAGTTGAGAATATAGATAAATTAATTAGGTTAGTTTTAAATTTTTATTGTAATGTAACGTTATATAACATTAATTTTCATTATAATTACCTCGTGTGACAACCACACCCTAAATTCGTTGTCTGATTGTGCCATTATTTTTCATCTTTTATTGTTCTCACATGCTTCATATTTTCTGCACAAATTTAATTATGTCTTATTTATATTTGATTTTCAAATTTCAAATTCAAATTCAATTTATAATATTTATCTCCTATTTCATCCATCTCCTCTAAAGTGTGAGTAGTCCTATCCCATTCAAGACCGCATATTTTTTTAATATACTTAACAACTCATTTACATTGTTACGATTGAGAAAAATTCAACAGCATATCCCCATAGTTCTCCAAGTACACGACGTAGATTCACAAGTGTGAGTGTTATTTCAATTTATCAATTGAAATAACACTCACACTTGCCAATCTAGTATGTACCCAGAGAACATTAGGATATGACTGCAGAACTTCATCCAAAAGTAACAAGTTTAAACCAATAAGAATATTATTATACAGAAATTATGCAGTCCAAAACTGTCCAAATGGGACAATTCGAGAGATCTCATTACAGGTCTAATGACTCTCTAACGGGTCTAAGGATTATTGAATGCGTACGCATAAGAACTAGAAGGATATATGTAATATCAAGTATGTTTAATTTAATTATCATAAATGAAACATACTATATATATATATATGAATTAATAATATATTGTTCTTGACACAAATTAATTTTAGAAAAATTTTGAAAACTCCCCCCCCCCCCCCCATTTGGACAGTAATCCAGTGGTCATACCACTTTCAAAATTAACCAACCCAACATCGGTCCACTATAATCCAACAGCAACAACAAACCAAGAAATGTGCATCCCGTACTCCTTTTAATTCATTTACTCAATTAATTCATTTCATCACGTCTTATATATATATCATCATTAAAGCTATACAACTAAAGCTACATTTTATTAATCAATTTGTCTGTTTCAACTGTCACGGTGTAATATTAATGTTTAACAACTTAATTTTGAATTCCAAAACAACAACATCTAATATGTAAAATTACTAAAAATCCTAAACATCAATTCAAACTAACTACTTACTAATTCAAAACCAAAAATTAATAAAAGCACCTAAGTCATTTATATCCAATTAAAGTCATAATTAAATTAACAATAATAATTATAAGTCCTAATTCAAATTCCTATTATGACTATTCCGTGAGAAAAATCTCAACATATATTTGGGTATTTATACTTAAGGGTACAAAATATATTTGGGTATTTACATATTTGAGTATTTACACATTAATCAACACACACACGCACCCCTCCCCCACCTTCCCCATCACTCCCCCCCTCCGCCCACCACCACTACACCAAATCCTGCGAATGGTCACGCCCAGTGGGTCACGGCCCAACTTAATATTTGGCGTGACCATTTTTATTACCACACTAAATCATCCATGCTCTGAAAGTGGTCACGGACCAAATCCCTGACCACCGTGGGTCACGGACTTAGACCGTCACCAGCGCGTGACCAACTTGGCACCAAGGTTCGGGCCAAAATCCCCTCCAAACTGGTCGCTGATGGGTCACGGACTTGGACCATTACCAAAGACAAGAAGAAGAAGAAGAAGAAGAAGAAGAAGAAGAAGAAGAAGAAGAAGAAGAAGAAGAAGAAGAAAAAATACACATTGAGGGTCACGGCTAGGGTTCGTGACCATTTCTTGGTGTGGGTCACGGCTATGGGCCGTGACCATACCTCATGCAAGTAGCAGGGTTGATGTGAAGAGGGTCGAGCATAGTGGGTCACGGCTCTAGGATGTGACCAGGTGCAAGCCAGATCACCTCTTCTTTCATTTATTGGTCGCGCGCATGGGGGTCATGGCTCTAGGCCGTGACCAGATTCAGGTATTAAAAAAAACATTGCTTGACATTTCGTTTATGTGATTTGTAAGGCTGTCTAAGGGCTCGCGCAATTTCGTGTGAATTTAAGTTGAATTTACAAGGTCTCGTGCTATTTCGTGCGGATTTAAATTGGATTTGCGTGATTTTAGTTTGTTTTCATTTGGATTAACCCCTGGTATGTATTGATTCATTTTGATTTCATTTGGATTTCGTGATTTGCCCTAATTTATGTGTATGTATGTGTAGATTTATGTTTGTATGTGCGTATGTGTGTGTATGTATAGATTTATGTTTATATGTGTGTGTATGTATAGATTTATGTGTATATGTATGTTTATGTGTATAACTATGAACAAATAAATTGTTTTTTTGTCAATGTGTGTGTATGTATAGATTGTATGTGTCTGTCTGTATAGATTTATGTCAAAAAAATATTAGGGTTTAGTAAACCTTAAATAGTATGTGTGTGTATGTATAGATTATATCAATAAGCCCTAGATTGTATGTGCGTATATGTATCGATTATGCCAATAAACCCTAGATTGTATATGTGTGTATTTTTTTTTATAAAATATAATTAAATGGATTTTTAATGAGTAAAAAAAATTACATCCACCTTGTCGTGATTTTGTTGGGGGTTATATGCGTGCCATCATATTATATTGGGGGTTATATGCATGTCGTGATTTTTGCACTACAATATGTGTGTAAGTACTACAATATGTGATTTTTTACATTTACCTTCTGCAGTAGTGTTTATGCATTGGTTGTTTGTTTGCACTACAATATGTGTGCAAGTACAATGTGTGTTTCTGTTGATTCTGCAGTTTGTATGTTTATTGAATAGATAATACACATATACTTTTAAACTCTCTTATAATAAACCCTAACAAAACATGTTATAAACATTACGGCGGGTTGTTGTTGGGATTTCACATATACGTTTAAACTCTCATAATGTTCAAACCCAAACCTTAATAGTAAGACTCGTATTCATGCCCCCGTATACTTTTCTCAAGAAAAATGAGGCAGGGTGATAATTACTGTCAACAAGAGTGGGAGAGATTGCAATTAGACCGCACACATAACTCTTTTATTAGTGTGCGTCATATAGAGGGTACTCCTATTTATAGGTATAGAAATAAAAAGATCAAACAATTTAACTGCCTTGTAAATCGTGAATTTGATCTCCAGCAAGATTACTTGTTCAATCGTATTCTATTTTCTCTACCAGAAAATTGGGATGACGTTATACAAAATATATTTCACACACATAATCCAGACATAGCCCTGACCTTGGTTACGTTTTTGGAGAAGGCAGAAAAAAAATCCCACCCGTTATGGATACAATTGTGTACAAAGAGCATTGACATAGACTCTGATGTCTCGCGCCACATGCATGTAAAATTGAATCTTGACAACATGTTGAGAAATATGGGATTTCAAGTTCATGTCACGGATATCTACACATCAATCATAGATACCCTTCCTCCTAGTTGGCCACGTGCAAAAATTCATAAGTTCTTAAAAACTAATACCAAATGGATGGAGATCAGACACATTGAACTTATTCTAAAGTCTTACGCTGAAAAGGTATCTATCTATCTATATATATAGTCATAAGCTTGATTAATTAGTTATAATTTCATATTATTATAATTATTTAGTCACTTATAGTTTTTCATTTTTGTAGATAATGTCGAGAGGAAATAACCCAATGGTACCGAGTGCCAAGGTGACACCACAAAGAGGTTCACCATCTCGTGCAGAACCCGGATTCTCAACACTAATGACTGAGTAATTCAAAACTCCACCAATGGTTCAATCCTCACCAAGTCCAACTCCAAGTGCTCCTAAGCCCCAATTTAGCACTCCCGTTGCTTTAACACCCCCATCCAGCACTCCTGATGCCTCCCACTCAAATGAAAAGAACCCTATTGGGTTCTCCCTTCTTAGGAATAACCCGACGGGTGATTGGAACCTTGTTCATCAAGCTGTCAAAGATGACATACATGACCAACTTTGCAAGCATTTCTCATTTCCTGACCATTCCAAGAATAGGGTTCTATCTCGATTTGCTGAAAGATTGAGGACATACAGGAGAAACCTTCGGAAGAAACATTTCTCGAAACAGGCAGCGAGCTTAGATATTTTGGCTTTGAAAGAGAGAGTTCCTCCCAATATTGAAATGTCGTTGGAGAAGTGGAATAAGTTTTTAGAGAATGAGGCGAAGGAGAAAAAGTTGGTCCAGAGGGATCAAAACAAAAAAAATTGGGCACAAAAAACTGATATCCATAGGCTGGGATCCAAATCATACGACAATTTGAAGAATTAATGGGAGAGTAGGACAAAGGATGGTACAGATGCCGGTAAAAATCCAAATCGATCCAACTTATTCCTTCATGCTCGACGGGACAAAGATAATAAATTCCCTCCGCACTTGGCTAAGACACTGGAATCAATAGAGGCCATCAGCATTCAATCCGATTCGAGCCCTATTGATGACTTTGACCTTGAAAATGATTCCCTGGCACAGACCTTTGGAAAGGACAAAAGGGGGAGGAAGAGAGGTGTTGGCTCACATATGACAAAAACAAAACTTCAACACACTCCACCTCTTGTGGATGAGCTTTCTTCGGTCAAGAATTGTATCTCATACCAAAAGGAGAACCAGTTGAAGATCGATGGGGATGTCCATGAGATTAAAAATACCCTGGGATTATTGAAGAATCAAATTGGGAAACTTGTGAACTTTTTTGAAAGTTATAGGCCCCCAATGCCTCCTCAAGGTTACCCTTACCCTAGTCCTACTCAAGGTTTCATACATCCTTCTCCTCCAACATTCCCCTCTCAAATGCTTCATCCTCCAACATTCTCCTCCCCTGCACCTCGGTCAATCACGGGACTTGGATCATCGTCAACAACTCACGGTGACTATAACGAAGAGTGCTATATCAAGGACATGATCAATTCGAGGTTTGTTGGCGTGTGCATACTCATCTACATAGTTCCTAGAACTCTAGTACATAGCCGACCTTTGGAGAAGGGTGAGGCTAAAATAATGGTCGATCACTACACCAAATTTGCACTATTGTCACGGTCATTGACCTTGACAAGTTGAACTTGTCAAGGTCAATGACCGTGACAATTTGGGGCGAGACAACGTTTTTTCTCACGGATGTGTCACGATCATAGACGATGACAACCTCGTAAGAATTATCACGGTCGTGTCACGGTCTAAGATCGTGACACATTTAGTCACGATTAATAACCGTGATAAATTCTTGTCCCCTTTTTAAAAAATTATCACGGTCAATGATCGTTACAATTCTGGGCGGAATTGAAAAAAAATCTACGGGCAGTATGGCCACTGCCACTGCCCAGCAATATATTTGTAGCTGTTATATCAACATTGTACCTATTCAAATATCATATATCCAAATAAACTAGAGATAACGCAAATATACATTCAAAATAGAAACTATTTAAGAAGAAACAACATCACCATCAATTATCTCAAATATACAAACTATTTAGCTGGAAAAGAGATTTTGTACTGCGACACTCGGGGACACCTCCTTATCCTTCCCTTCTCGTCCGAACAGCCACATAAGTATCGAGCATATGTGGCCTACCCTCAGGGCCACTCCCTGTCCCCTGAAATAAAATAAAGTAAAATTAGTATCCGCCCGCAAATATAGATAAATATAAATCAAAATTGAAATCAAAATTGAAATTGACATATAAATATAAATACATTACCTGTAGTGTCACCCAAACAGCTAACTTTAGCTCATATGGCACCTCCGTCCAACTAATGTACCCCGGGCAATCGTGTCAAATATAATTCCCTTCATATCTGAACACTAAGAAATGCCATAATCCTATGGAGTTATGCGCTGGAAATTCCTTCCAACCGTTGTGTAGCCAAAAATCAGCAGTTGAAGTTATCAATTCCACATTTCAATGGTCTCCCATGTTTTGCTAGAGGTTCCAAGTGGTGGGGTATGGAAAGTGGAATTGACAACTTCAACTGGTGATGTTTGGCTACATAACGGTTGGGAGGAATTTGCAGAGCATAACTCCATAAGATTATGGCATTTCTTAGTGTTCGGATAGACGAAGCGATTCAGTCTCCTCTCCACAAATAGGACACCCCAAATAACTATGTACTAATCACCTATTAAAGGTAAGAAGCGTATATTCATGGATTAGTACAAGAAAAAACTTAGATGTAGTTGGAATATTTATGTATTAATCTCCTCTCCACACACGCACACTACACAAGAGTGAAAATGATAAGTTCAAATCAATTAAAAGCATTAAAAATGGATGTTTCGGAACAAATTGAAATATTTATTACAAAGTGAAAAATTGTTTCAAATTCGGGTTATCATAAAAAATGGATTGATATTCGGTAGGAGCAGCCAAGTCATCCACGCTACTATTTAGATGCCTTGGAGCGTGTTGGACAATTGACCACGGCTCGTTGTTGATATACTTCGAATAAAACACTTGCTTGACCTTTTGAAATGCACAAACAAACGGCTCATCGCTCACGTGGTCGTTGCTCTTCAACTTGGACAAGTCACCCATGATAAAATTGGTGACAAGATCAACTTTACAAGCATTTTTATCCTCAACTCGTACTTAGTTACAGTAAAATACAACCTCTTTGAAGCTTATATAATCCAATTCAAATATATTTTTGATTACACCATAGTAAGTCATTTCAGCTTCAATGAGGTTTTTATCTTTTGCGCTCGCTCGAAAGATAGTAAGAGATTTGTATGAAATACCCGATTTCTGTAAATTTGTACTTTCCTCGTACACTTTAGCGCCGAAAATGTAACCGGTCAATCGATACTTTTTGTACTCTTGTACCACGAACAAGGGTCCAGTGGCTAGACGAGCAAGCCTTGATGTCGTATCACCCGTCTTTAGGAGTTGAGAATATAGATAAATTAATTATATTAGTGTTAAAATTTGAGTGTAATGTAACGTTATATAACGACTGTTTTCATTATAATTAGCTCTTGTGTCAACCACAGCCTAAATTCGTTGTCTGGATGTGCCATGTGAATGTTACTACGTGAATGTTTTTATCTACAATGAGTTAACCTTGAAACAATATATATTATCTCATAGAATCATCAAAACATGATATTAAGAGAATTACAATGGTACCTTGACTTACCCCCCACCCCCACCCCCCACACACACATAAACAAATTGACAAATTCATGGGTTATTTCCAACATATAAACATCATATACACCTAACAAACATACACAAACAAATATTCACGAGTTAGTTTCAACAAAAGTGCAAAAAATTCAAGAACCCATATATATACAAATACAAAAATAAATAACTCGTGCATTTGTCAATTTGTTTGACAAATTCATGGGTTAATTCAAATACAAAAATAAATTCATGGGTTAATTCATGGGTTAATTCAAATACAAAAATACAAATTCATTGGTTAATTCAAATATACACCCACACCCACACCCACCTCCCTCCACACCCCCCGCTCACCACATACACACACCCCGACACCCCCACCCACCATATACACACACACACACACAATAGCCCCCCACCCTGCCCCACCTCCCTCCACACACCCCACTCACCACACATATACACACACACACAATAGCCCCCTGCCCCACCACCTACCCCCACCTTGCCCCACACGCACACACACTCATATGCACATATATACACACATACACACATATATATACACACAAACATATATATAAATGGAAGAGAGAAAGAGGGATAAATAAACCTGAGAGAGAGAGAGAGGGAGAGAGAGAGAGGTAGGGAACGGCGGGAGGGAAAAAAGAAGGGGTAAGGGTTTTTGCTGCAGAAGTTGTCACGGTCGTGTCAAGGTCCTTGACCGTGAAAATTATTTAAAGAATTGTCACAATCAATGACCGTGACAAGTAAATTTGTCACGGACTTGTCATGTTCATTGACCGTGACAATCCTTTGTCAAGGTCGTGTCAAGGTCAATGACTGTGACACAAAATGCGTGTTTTTTGTCACGGTCAATGAACTTGACAAGGGTGGACGGCTGAAAGGTGACAATTTGGCCATTTTGGTGTAGTGGATGAAATATACAACGGCTGAGGAGATGTACCTCTGTACGTTAACAATGGGGATGGGATGGAATTGAGGAATTATGCAAAATATTTTATTACGTGGCCAGTTTATTTGTCGGCCAAGATGCAATGATATTTTCTTTCGTTTCAGTTGCAATAATTTTTTTTTTGTTTTAGTTGTAGGAATATTGGTTTTGCTTTAGTTGGAATGATATTTTTTTGTTTCAGTTGTAAGAATATTGGTTTTTGTTTCGTTTGTAATGATATTTTTTTTGTTTTAGTCATAAGAATATTCTTTTTATTTCAGTTGTAATAATATTTTTAACCTATTACCACAGGACTGGAATTTGAAGATTATTACATGGATTTTCCACAATACAAATAGTGGATGGGAGAGACTAACTGAATATCAAATAATCATGTAAAGGGCGTTTATGAATTTGTTAAATACGTTTCCAAAAATCTTAAAAGTGAGAAGATTCCGTGTCCGTGCACTCATTGTATTAACGAAAAATATAAGTCATTGGAAGACGTTGAGTTACATTTACTAAAGTGGGGAATCTATCAAGACTATATAATATGGACATACCATGGTGAAAAAATTGTACCTTATGTTCTAGAAGAATTACCGGCACCTGACCATGTAAAAGTACCCCAAGGAGTAGAAGTGGTACATGATTCACCAACACATCATCCATTAACTGACTTAATTAATGATGCTTACGGGCTCCACAACCATCAAAATCACCAACCTATGGATACAAAGAATGCGCATTATGACCACGTAAATGAAAAAATTGATGCTGAATTACTAGGAGATCGGGAATACATACGGTTAAAAGCCGATGCGGCTAGATCGTTGTATAAAGATTGCGATGAAGATCACTCGGTATTATATGCGATGATTGGTTTGCATAATTTGAAGATTCAGTTTGGTTTGTCTGGGAACGGCGTAACCTGAATTCTTAATTGGGTTAAAGAAATTCTCCCATAAGAGAACACATTACCAGACAATTATCTTACCATGAAGAAGAGTTTGAAGGGATTAGGTTTGAAATACAAATTTATTCATTCTTTTAAGTATGATTGCATATTGTACCGGAACTAGCACGAAGAGAAGTATGAATGTCCTGTGTGCAGTGAGCCTACATATATGGTTTGTGAGAATGGAAATGACAAACATGCAAAAAATTGCAAGTGCTCGCAAGTCCCACAAAAGGTTTTGAAGTATTTTCCACTTGGTCCACGGTTGAAATGGTTTTTTACTGTACTGTGGATAGCGGAGGCCACGACATAGTGTAATACCCCGTATTTTTGGCGATATTTATTTTTGGGATTAATTAATTAAATGAGAATTAATTGGGAATTAATCCGGATAAAATACTAGCGAGATGTGAGTTGGTATTTGACTATATAGAGTATATATGATGATATATGAATATTGAATTATGAAATTTGTCGTGAGATTGATATACAGTAATTTGTACATTTTATTGGGACGCGTGAGACAGTCGCGTCAGGTTATAATTATTTTAATTATAAAAGTGAAATTAAATTCTATTAACCGTATGGTCATTTTGAGTACGCCAACGCGTCCGGAAGGGTCGAGATAGTCAGAAAACACTAGCCGGGGGTTTAGTTTGGGTCCCGGGGTATTTTTAGGCCATACCGGCAACATATAGGGGTAGTTTGGTAATTTTGCATTTTTGAGAATTAAAAGTGACGAAAATTAGTAAATTATATCTGATGTGGATTTGACCCACTAAACCACTAACCAACTCATTTTAACCTAATAGGCTACGTAGGTTATTAGAATTAGGTTTCTAATTTTTCCCAAAACAAACCCTAGCCACCATAGCCATTGGAGAAGAAAGCTTAGAGAGGGAGAGAAAGAGGAGAATTCTGCAGAGAGAGAGAGAAGGCAATTCAGCCTTCAAGATTCATCCTCAAATACAGAGAAAGATTAGAGGCAAGTGGTTTAATTACAATTGATGTAATGCTATGATTTTCCATGTTTAGGAATTATCGAAATTGATCTTGGAAGATGACATAGACCCATGAATTGGAAGTTAAAAACTATGAATTATGTTAGGGACTGCATGTAGTAACAATGTGGACGAATTATGAATTCAAAATTTTAACCCTTGATGATTTAAAAACGTATTTAAGAAGGGGTTTATGAATGTTCTTGAAAGAATTAGAAAACTAGGGTTCTTGAAGAAGATTGATCCATATATATAGCCCTTGGTTGATGAATTATTGGTTTTAGAACGTTATTAATGTTGTGGGATGGTTGTATGATGATACTATAACGTTATATTAGAGATCCATGCATTAAAAGTATGTTTTGGGATGATTTGAAAACTGCAAAACGAAGCAGTCCGTAGCCATACCTGGTGCATTCGATCGATCGAT
Source organism: Sambucus nigra (assembly GCA_949130495.1). NCBI lineage: Eukaryota > Viridiplantae > Streptophyta > Magnoliopsida > Dipsacales > Adoxaceae > Sambucus > Sambucus nigra. Next base: position 171,860,945 of record OX422219.1, read on the forward strand.
GTTTATCAGTCGATCGATCGATCACCATCGATCGATCGAAGGAAAAGGTCGATCGATCGACCTTCCCAGAATGAGTAAAGTTTTTCCCTATTTAAATTTTAATGGTAGTAACCCTTGGAAAATGTTATTGGAGACCTTATGAATACCCTTAAACTTAAGGAAGACCAGTAGGCATGATTATGAAACTTGGACCTTAATTAGAATTCAATTTGAGGAATTATTCCAAATTAATGAAATTCGATAAGTGAGATAATATTTGGGATAAAAGTGTAAATTTGAATAATTTGATGAAATGAGGTTTGGGCAGAAGTAAAGACCTTAGGAATAAAGATGTTATATGTGGGAATAATAGGAACTTAATAATCTATTTGAGATGAGTATAAGAAACTACGACGTGAGACGTGTCGACAGTTTAACTTTTATATTATCGGGAGACTTAAAATATATAATTTGGAATAATGGTATAAGGATGTAGAGTATACCTTTATTAATATTGTGATATCTAAGATGTGTGAATGCTTAGCATACAATTTTATGTATATGACATACCTACCATACTTGCTATCACGGGAGGTTTACGTTCGCTTAGGGCCTTCTTATCCTTGTGTTGCCTGGATTGAGATTGGTTACCTCGATGAACATAGGTCAGAGAAGGACTTATTGGGATGTTAATAAGTTTACTAATCGTGGGAGCGTAGGTATGTGCGTGACCCATGTGATGTGACTGTGTTCGCCTCCATTGTTTGTGATGTTGTTATCTGAGAACGATTCCTGAGAGATTCGGAATGCGTGATCCTTAAGTACGTGATGTACCGGGATAGATAGCAGAGTATGTGTGCACCACAGCTTAGTCTCGGGGTGCGTGTATTGTATATTTATGATGCGAATAATATACGATTAAATGAAAAGGAGTCTGCTATGTTAAATTATGTGTATAGTTATTGTAACTTGATGAAAAGATAAAAGGGGACAGATATCAATAAATGGTTTTATTACTAATTGGGAATCCAAGAATTAAAGTAGAACTCTCTATTTAATTGTTAAGGTTGGAATTAAAATGTGAACCGAGTAGAAGTGTTAGAAATCCTTTTGAACTAGATAGTTAGGGGAAAACACATGAATGGGTACAGGAACGTTAGGAGTGCACAGTTAGACGAGAGGTGAGTATCTCATGTGAGAGCACGTCCTAACATGTACTTTGCATTTATTGTTTTAATTGTTATTAAAGCACTTGTTGTTTTCAAAATAATCTCCACTTTCGGGCTCTGACCCGTTTGCTTTCAAATCTATTTTTTTTGTAAAAACCATTTTAGGTGCCCAGCCACAAGGACACCACGCTTAGGATCCTCATACAGGTGACGAGCTGTAGCTGTTTGTGGAAGTTACAGGGATTTTCTTTTAGACGCTTCTATCATTTGGATTCCATGTTCAGTATTCCTCAGTTGTAGGGCATGTTGCCCAAATTCTATTAGAGACATTTCCATTTCAGTTTTTCAGACTTTGGCATGTATTAATTCAGTATTCAGTATTTCGTTACTTATTTCAGTTGTGGGATTTGTTGTGAGGAGTTTTTCCTCCGGATTTATTTATATCATGTGATGGTTATTCTATTATTTTGTTATGGTGAATGGTGATATTATTCTAGATTTAAATCTTTTACTACATGTTAATCAGACTTTAATTAAAATTTGACAACTTACTTTTTAAATACTAGGTGGTTAGTAATAATAAAATATTTTTGACAGTGATGCTATTAACCGAGCCAACTTGGCATTTTGATTTAATTTAATAAAGGAGTAGCTACCCGGTATTTAATTAGTCAGGGTGTCACAGGTGGTATCAAAGCATCAGGCTCTAGTGTCCTTTAGGATCTGTACGGCTATTATGTTTCCGCTAAGTTTTCTTTGATATAGAGCCCTATATTTTAGGACTGTTGTACTCTTTTTGTGTATCTTCGTTCTTCAACTATTTTAAGTTTATAAACTGTGAAATTATAAACTTTATTCTTATTTCAGATGCCTCCACGACGTGCACGACGAGTTCCCAGGGATGCAACGCCAGAACCCCAACCCGCTCCAGTTCAGGGCATGATGAACGCCGCTGAGGTTGCAGCCATTGTAGCCCAAGCGGTAAATACCGCAATTGCCGTAGTTCAGCAGGCACCGCCTCAGGCGCCGGTTGCCGCGCCAGTACAGGCAAATGTATTCCTGTATGCTTGGGAACGTGTACGTGACGCTTTTCAGAAAGCGCATCCGCCAGAGTTTGCAGGTAGCTCAGATGTGGTAGTCTCGAGCCAGTGGAGGAAGGATATGTAGAGGCACTTGAGGATGTATGAGTGCACGGATGTTCCGAAGCAGGTGCTAGCCACTTTCAAGCTAGTTGAATCTTCACTATAGTGGTGGGAGTCTATTACCACCGTGGAGGAGAGGGATACTCTCACTATTCAGGACTTTTGGGTGCGGTTCGACCGCAAGTACTTTCCGTCAGCTGTTCACACGGAAATGAGGAGGAAACTGATGAATCTGAAGCTAGAGGGTAAAACCGTGGTCGAGTATGAGGCCGAGTTCACGAATCTGTTGAATATCATTCCGGATGAGATACCGACAGAAAAGAAGAAGATTGAGAAATTCACTGACGGGTTGACATGGAGGATCCGTCAGCATCTGTTAGGGAACCTTTCGTTGGCCACTTATTCTGAAGTGGTTAACGCTGCTTTGTTACACTGCCAGGATCACCGCTTTCATATGGTTGAGGGAAAGAGATCGAGAGAGTCTAGCCATCAGGGCAGGACTGGAGGACATGGTGCCGGTGGGGCACAATCTGTTCAGGGGCAGAGACAGGGTGAGCAGGGTTCCCAGCAGGGGGATCAGAAGAGGTTCAGATCAGGGAATTACAGGCACGGACAGGGAGGTTTCCGTCAGGGCCATCAGGGTTCAAACGGCCATCAGGGCCAACAGGGGCAGAATGGGCAGCAGTTTCAGCAGGGCCAGCAGGGCCAAGGGAGGAATGGTAACGGCCACCAGGGCCGGGGACAGCAGGGGCAGAGAGGAGGGAACTTCCCAGGGAAGTGTTATGTTTGTGGCAAGACTGGCCATAAACGACAGGATTGTCCTGATAGGGGTAGGGCCCCACAGCAGCAGCAGCAGGGTGCTCGCCAGGAGCCGCAGAGGCCTATGGTTCCCGCCGCTCTCCCTGCACCGCCACAGATGGCAGCATTGCCACCCATTACAGCAGTCCCAGTTCAGCAGGGGCAGCTACAGTATGGACGTGTCTATAACGTCCACCAGGCAGCAGTTCCACAGGCACCGCCCGCGATTGAGGGTACATTTCCTATCCATGGCACTATGGGTCGGGTATTGTTTGATACGGGGTCTACACATTATTTTATAGCTACACATTTCGCGAAGGCTTTAGGGTTGTTAGCCACAGCGGAGAGCACAGTGACGTGTGTCGACTCACCATTGGGGAATGGGTCACTTATATTCTTTATATGCCGGGGAGTGGGGGTAGAGATTGGTGGTTTGGTATTACCTGCAGACATGTTGGTATTAGATATGCATGTGCACGATGTGATTATCGGTATGGATTGGCTCGTAGCTTATAGGGCCATGATTGATTGCTTCAGCGGGAGCATTGTTTTTGCCATTCCGGGGCAAGAGATGTTTGTAGTGGCGATGCCTCGCCCAGAGGGAGGTTCGACCGCTCATCTGTATTACATAGAGGATGATACCTCTAAGGAGGTTGTGATTCCTTTATATTCAATCCCAGTTATCAGGGAGTATTCGGATGTGTTTCAGGAGATACCAGGCCTACCCCCCAGTCAAGAGATAGACTTTGTTATAGACCTATTGCCAGATACGAGACCTATAGCACGCGCACCGTACTGTATGGCTCCGGCAGAGATGCGAGAGCTACGAAATCAGATAGAGCAGCTGTTAGGTCAGGGCTTTATTCGTAGGAGTACCTCACCTTAGGGCGCTCCAGTTTTGTTTGTGAAGAAGAGGGAGGGTTCACTAAGATTGTGTGTGGACTATCGGGAGTTGAACAAGGTCACGATACGGAATAAGTATCCGTTGCCTCGAATCGATGACCTATTTGACCAGTTGAGAGGAGCTTCTTTCTTCTCGAAGATTGATTTGAGATCGGGATACCATCAGTTGCGTATCAGGGAGGAGGATGTCTCGACGACTGCGTTCTTAACGAGATATGGTTCTTACGAGTTTTGGGTTATGCCTTTTGGTTTGACCAATGCTCCAGCAGTGTTTATAGACTTGATGAATAGGGTGTTCAGAGAGTTCCTTGATCAGTTTTTCATTGTCTTCATTGATGATATTCTGGTTTACTCCCAGACAGAGGAGGAGCACGCCGAACATTTGAGGCAGGTTTTGCAGACGCTACGTCAGAACGAACTGTATGCAAAGTTTGAGAAGTGCGGGTTTTGGTTGAAGGAGGTCCAGTTTTTGGGACACATTATTTCCGACCGGGGGATATCTGTTGATCCGGGGAAGGTATCCGCGGTGAGGGAGTGGGGACAGCACACGACACCGACTGAGATTCGTAGTTTCTTAGGCCTAACAGGATACTACAAGAGGTTCATTCGGGGATTTTCGAAGATAGCGGGTCCTTTGACACATCTGACTCGTAAAGGTGTGCCGTTCATTTGGAGTGATGCCTGTCAGTTGGCATTTGATGAGTTAAAGGACAAATTGACCTCAGCACCTGTGTTAGCATTGCCGAGACCGGGAGTTGAGTATTTGGTTTACACCGATGCGTCTTTGCAAGGACTTGGAGGTGTATTGCAGCAGAAGAGACAGGCCATAGCTTATGCTTACCGTAAGCTTAAGCCTCATGAGAAGAATTACCCCATGCATGATTTGGAGTTGGCGGCAGTGGTATTTGCCCTACGGATTTGGAGGCACTATCTTTTGGGGGAGAAGTTCCAATTGTTCACGGACCACAAGTCCCTACAGTACCTGTTCACACAGAAGGAGTTGAACATGCGGCAAAGGAGGTGGCTTGAGTTTGTGAAAGACTACCAGTTCGATATCCAGTATCAACCGGGTAAGGCTAATGTGGTAGTAGACGCGTTGAGCCGTAGGCCAGCAGATGAGGTGGCAGGGGTGTGGAAGTCAAAGTGGAAGGAGTTGGGACACCAGGATGCAGTGGCCCGATCTTTCATGTCTGTGATATCCTTTACACCGCAGATTGTCACGAAGGTAGTACGGGCACAGGCTAATGACTCGTTCTGCAGGAGCAGATAGTTCGATTACTAGCAGAGGGAGCCGAGTCCTATACCGTTAGCTCAGACGGGGGATTATGCTTCAATGGGAGATTGGTGGTTCCGAAAGGGGAGGAATTGCGACACGAGGTGATGGCAGAGTCACACGGCTCACGGTTCGCGGTACATCCCGGAGGGGATAAAATGTACCAAGACATGAGACGCCAGTATTGGTGGAGCGGAATGAAGAGAGATATCACTGTGTTTATTTCGAAATGCGCCACTTTTCAGCTAGTAAAAGTGGATCATCAGAGATCGACAGGACTTCTACAGCCGTTGGAGGTTCCGAGGTGGATGTGGGATAGCATATCCATGGACTTTATCATGGGGTTGCCTATGTCGCAGAGGGGTCACGACTCCGTTTGGGTAATTGTGGACAGGTTGTCCAAAGTCGCTCACTTTTTACCCGTAAGGACTGACTACACTATGGGACAGTATGCCCAGCTCTTCATTTCAGAGATTGTGAGACTTCACGGTGTGCCCCTAAATATCGTGTCTGACAGAGGTAAGATATTTGATTCGCGGTTTTGGGAGAGTTTCTAGGAGGCCATGGGCACGGAATTGCGGTTGAGTACGGCTTATCATCCGCAGACCAATGGGCAGACCGAGCGCACAAATCAGATGTTAGAGGACATGCTACGCATGTGCATTATTGACTTTGGAGGTGGATGGGAGCAATACCTTCCACTGGTAGAGTTTGCTTATAATAACTCCTACCAGTTCACTATTGGCATGGCTCCGTTTGAGGCATTGTACGGTAGGCCTTGTCGTTCCCCAGCATGTTGGTTGGAGGTGGGGGACAATAAACTACTTGGGTCGGAAGTGATTCAGGATACTTCGGCAAGGATTTAGTTGATTCGGAGTCGCATTCGGGTAGCTCAAGACCGACAGAAGAGTTATGCTGATGCGAAGAGATCTTTCAGGGAGTTCCAAGTGGGGGACCAGGTTTTGCTCAGAGTATCTCCTATGAAGGGGATTATGCGTTTTGGGAAGAAGGGGAAGTTGGCACCGAGGTAAGTGGGGTCATTTCCTATTATTGAGCGGATTGGACCAATTGCGTATAGACTCGGGGTACCGGAGCACTTACACCGGATTCACGATGTGTTTCATATTTCCTCACTAAGGAAATATCTCAGAGACGATTTGGCTCATTCTCACATCGCTTTGGAGGAGATTGATCTACAGCCTGATAGCTCCTACGAAGAGGGGCCGATTGCTATTTTGGACCGAAGTTAGAGGAAGCTGCGGTCAAAGATAGTTCCGTTAGTGCGTGTTTAGTGGCGACATCACAATGTCGAGGAGTCCACATGGGAACGCGAGGATGAGATGCGCGAACGTTATCCAGATTTGTTTTTATCAGGTACTTTCTAGTTCCGAATTTCGGGACGAAATTCTGTTTTTAGGGGGGAAGTATGTAATACCCAGTATTTTTGGCGATATTTATTTTTGGGATTAATTAATTAAATGAGAATTAATTGGGAATTAATCCGGATAAAATACTAGCGAGATGTGAGTTGGTATTTGACTATATTGAGTATATATGGTGATATATGAATATTGAATTATGAAATTTGTCGTGAGATTGATATACAGTAATTTGGACATTTTATTGGGACGCGTGAGACAGTCGCGTCAAGTTATAATTATTTTAATTATAAAAGTGAAATTAAATTCTATTAACCGTCTCGTCGTTTTGAGTGCGCCAACGCGTCCGGAAGGGTCGAGATAGTCAGAAAACACTAGCCGGGGGTTTAGTTTGGGTCCCGGGGTATTTTTAGGCCATACCGACAACATATAGGGGTAGTTTGGTAATTTTGCATTTTTGAGAATTAAAAGTGACGAAAATTAGTAAATTATATCTGATGTGGATTTGACCCACTAAACCACTAACCAACTCATTTTAACCTAATAGGCTACGTAGGTTATTAGAATTAGGTTTCTAATTTTTCCCAAAACAAACCCTAACCACCATAGCCATTGGAGAAGAAAGCTTAGAGAGGGAGAGAAAGAGGAGAATTCTGCAGAGAGAGAGAAGGCAATTCAGCCTTCAAGATTCGTCCTCAAATCCAGAGAAAGATTAGAGGCAAGTGGTTTAATTACAATTGATTTAATGCTATGCTTTTCCATGTTTAGGAATTATCGAAATTGATCTTGGAAGATGACATAGACCCATGAATTGGAAGTTAAAAACTATGAATTATGTTAGGGACTGCATGTAGTAAAAATCTGGACGAATTATGAATTCAAAATTTTGAACTTTGATGATTTAAAAACGTATTTAAGAAGGGGTTTATGAATGTTCTTGAAAGAATTAGAAAACTAGGGTTCTTGATGAAGATTGATCCATATATATAGCCCTTGGTTGATGAATTATTGGTTTTAGAACGTTATTAATGTTGTGGGATGGTTGTATGATGATACTATAACGTTATATTAGATATCCATGCATTAAAAGTATGTTTTGGGATGATTTGAAAACTGCAAAACGAAGCAGTCCGTAGCCATACCTGGTGCATTCGATCGATCGATGTTCATCAGTCGATCGATCGACCACCATCGATCGATCGAAGGAAAAGGTCGATCGATCGACCTTCCCAGAATGAGTAAAGTTTTTCCCTATTTAAATTTTAATTGGGAGACTTAAAATATATAATTTGGAATAATGGTATAAGGATGTAGAGTATACCTTTATTAATATTGTGATATCTAAGATGTGTGAATGCTTAGCATACAATTTTATGTATATGACATACCTACCATACTTGCTATCACGGGAGGTTTACGTTCGCTTAGGGCCTTCTTATCCTTGTGTTGCCTGGATTGAGATTGGTTACCTCGATGAACATAGGTCAGAGAAGGACTTATTGGGATGTTAATAAGTTTACTAATCGTGGGAGCGTAGGTACGTGCGTGACCCATGTGATGTGACTGTGTTCGCCTCCATTGTTTGTGATGTTGTTATCTGAGAACGATTCCTGAGAGATTCGGAATGCGTGATCCTTATGTACGTGATGTACCGGGATAGATAGCAGAGTATGTGTGCACCACAGCTTAGTCTCGGGGTGCGTGTATTGTATATTTATGATGCGAATAATATACGGTTAAACGAAAAGGAATCTGCTATGTTAAATTATGTGTATAGTTATTATAACTTGATGAAAAGATAAAAGGGGACATATATCAATAAATATTTTTATTACTAATTGGGAGTTCGAGAATTAAAGTAGAACTCTCTATTTAATTGTTAAGGTTGGAATTAAAATGTGAACCGAGTAGAAGTGTTAGAAATCCTTTTGAACTAGATAGTTAGGGGAAAACACATGAATGTGTACAGGAACGTTAGGAGTGCACTGTTAGACGAGAGGTGAGTATCGTATGTGAGAGCACGTCCTAACATGTACTTTGCATTTATTGTTTTAATTGTTATTAAAGCACTTGTTGTTTTCAAAATACTCTCCACTTTCGGGCTCTGACCCGTTTGCTTTCAAATCTATTTTTTTTGTAAAAACCATTTTAGGTGCCCAGCCACAAGGACACCACGCTTAGGATACTCATACAGGTGACGAGCTGTAGTTGTTTGTGGAAGTTACAGGGATTTGCTTTTAGACGCTTCTATCATTTGGATTCCATGTTCAGTATTCCTCAGTTGTAGGGCATGTTGCCCATATTCTATTAGAGACATTTCCATTTCAGTTTTTCAGACTTTGGCATGTATTAATTCAGTATTCAGTATTTCGTTACTTATTTCAGTTGTGGGATTTGTTGTGAGGAGTTTTTCCTCTGGATTTATTTATATCATGTGATGGTTATTCTATTATTTCGTTATGGTGAATGGTGATATTATTCTTGCTTTAAATCTTTTACTGCATGTTAATCAGACTTTAATTAAAATTTGACAACTTACTTTTTAAATACTAGGTGGTTAGTAATAATAAAATGTTTTCGACAGTGATGCTATGAACTGAGCCAACTTGGCATGTTGATTTAATTTAATAAAGGAATAGCTACCCGGTATTCAATTATTCGGGGTGTCACACATAGCTTGCTCGATACGAGGTGGGTGGGATTTTGATGCGTCATCCGGTTGATTCACTCATCTAAAAAATTTTAAATGCACAACACCATGAATTTGCAAAGGAACTGCGCAACACTCGTCTTGCAATCTCAACTGATGGGTTTAACCCTTTCGATAATTTATGTACTAGCAAAAGTTATTTACCACTTCTCATTGCGCAATTAATTCTTACTCCGATATTATGCATGAGAAAGAAGTTCACGTTGTTATCTTTATTGATACCCGGGCCGGAGGCTCTCAGTGATGACATTGATATATTCTTAGCACCATTAATCGAAGAACTTAAAGAGTTATGGGATAAAGGGGTGACGGAGTTCGATTCTCATAAGGATGAAGATTTCACACTTAAAGTAATGGTGATGTGGGCGATCCACGATCTTCCTGCTTATGGACCTTGTCCGGTTGTAATGTTTATGGTTATTATGGATGTCCCATATGTGGGGAGGAAACTGAAGCCTGATGGTTAAAACATAGTGGTAAGATGAGTTGCATGGGTCATCATAGATTTCTATCGACCAGTCACACTTTTAGGAATGATAAGTCTAACTTTTTGCGTGTCGGTCACAAGCGTAGAACGACACCTTTTTGGCTTTCTAGTCAGAAAATTGAGGAGAAGATGATGGCTGCAACTTCGGGGGATAGGTATGTAGGCAAACACCCCCAATTTGTAAACCTGAAGCGTAAAGCTAGGGGGATCCGAATGACCCTAGTAAAGCGAAGCCATGGTCCAGGCGATCAATATTTTTTTTATTTTTCGTATTGGAGAGATCATCATGTAAGGCGTATAATTGATGTGATGCACACAGAGAAGAATGTTGAAGAACATTTGATAGGAACATGTCTGAGTAGATCTCATTCTAAAGATGGAAAGAGGGCCCGTCGAGATCTACAAGATATGAAAATAAAAAAGAGACTGTGGTTAAAAAATGATCCAACAACAGGAAGAATGTCTACCCCCCGACTGCTTTCACTTTGACTCCTAGTGAGAAGAAGATCCTCTTAGACACGTTCTTCAACTTGAAGACTCCAACTGGTTATTCTAGTAATTTACGTAGGGTAGTAAGCTACCAAGAAAATGACTTCAAACAATGCAAGTCTCACGACTGGCACGTAATCATCAAATTAATCCCTCTGTTATTTCAGCATTGCTTCTCTGAACACAAAGATCTTCGTCGGGCAATTATGCAAATCAGTTTGTGTTTTACCCTACTATGTGCAAAAGTGGTAAATAGAAGGCACATTAAAGTTGCAAAATCAACTTTAGCCGAGGCAGTTTGTGTATTAGAGAAATATTTTCCTCCGTCATTCTTCGATATCAGTATCCACCTGTTTGTGCATTTATGTGATAAAGCTTTATTATGTGTTCCCGTGAGATATCGTTGGATGTATCCTTTTGAGCACTTGATGAAAACCTTCAAAGATTATGTAAAGAATACACGGTATATTGGAAGGTCGATTGTTGAAGAATATGTAACGGTGGAATCATCGCTATACACTAGGGAACATATTCTAGAACAAGAGGTGAGGAGGTTTAATCCTCGTGGAGAATGAGTGATAGAGGAACCTGACGAGTTTGAGGACTAACTGTCATTTGGGAACCCTAAAGAGGTGAAACTCACAAACGTACAATATGAGTAAGCAAGTCGTCATGTCTTCGAATCGCAAGATGAAGTCAAAAACTAGAGAGAGTGAGTATCTAATGAATTCTTCTTCTTTGATTATATGTATTTTTTATTTTATGATCTAAACTCTACAATTTTTAGGTAGGAAGTACGAGAACGAAATTGTCCAAAATCAAAGGAGAAATTGGACGATAACTGACTTTAGGGAATGGGTGTCAAAAGAGGTACTTTTCACATCTTATGTGTGCTGTTATTTATTCATGTGTGGTAAAAACATGCCCTAATACAAATTCATTAATAAATGAAGCTTCTAAAAAGAGGTGATGTCTCTTCCAAACTTGCACGCCTAGCAAAAGGTCCTAGTTTTCTTGTGAAAGAGTTTAAGAAATTCTGCACCAACAATTTTGATTTCATTTCATATCCATGTGAGGAAAGCTTTTGACGCCAAATAGTGGAATATCAATTTCTTAATTGACCACCTGTATCGCTAGAAAAAGTGATAAAAATCGAAAGAATACGGTGCTAACCTATTATGGGATAATTCAACAAATCCTGGAACTTGACTACGTGGATTTCACAGAAACCGTATTCTATTATGATTGGGTAAAGGTGGAGGATACAACAAATGCTTGCAAAGTTGATCCCAACTCCAAATTTATGATGGTAGATTTATCAAAGCTGAAGACTAAAGACCGCATAGTCGATGAGACTTTTATTTGTGCCTTTCATAACATAAAGAAGTATTCTACTAGAAGTGCATAAACGATGACAATTGGTCTATTGTTGTGCATGCACCAAAGGGTATGACTACTGAAGTAGACACATTAAAGGCTCCAAAAGAGTTCCAGTCAGCTCTTAATGGCAACCCTAATTTGAAGGGTCTTTTAGTTGATTTAGAGGGAGATTGAGTATTAAAATATTATTTTATCCTCATCTATCTTATTTGTACCCTATTATGATTAACATTGAATTATCACTTTACTTTAATATATGAATGTCATCTACTTTTAAGTGTAATGTCCTCCTATTTGTGCAAATGGTAGGTGATTTATCGGTTCTTTTGTTTATAATAGATACGTTTTCATTTATTTATTTCTATCATTTGGCTTTAGAGTGGGGGAACACACAAAACAGCCCCCGAACGGCCCCGTGAGTGGCACCAACACCTCGCACGGGATCAATGTAACTCTTATAAACTGACCGCACAATCACGGGACTCCCGGTTTGAGAATATGATGATAATTTTCATATTTCTAGAATTAGGCTTAAAAACCTGTCGTTAGGGGGTAAAAACTCGAAAAAAGGCCCCCGAATGGCCCCGTGAGTGGCACCAACACCTCGCACGGGACCAATTTAACTCGCACGAACTGACCGCGCGATCACGGGACTCCCAGTTTGAGAATAGGATGATAACTTGCATATTTCTAGACTTAGGCATAAAAACATGGTGTTAGTGGGGGGAAACCCAAAACAGCCCCTGAACGGCCCCATGAGTGGCACCCTCGTACGAACTGATCGCGCGATCACTAGACTCCCAGTTTGAGAATACGATGATAATTTGCATATTTGTAGACTTAGGCTTAAAAACATGCTATTAGTGGGCGAAAACTCGAAACAGTCCCCGAATGGCCCCTTGAGTGGTACCAACACCTCGCATGGGACCAATGTAACTCATACGAATTGACTACGCGATCAAGGGACTCCCGATTTAAGAATACGATGATAATTTGCATATTTCTAGACTTAGGCCTAAAAATAGGGCGTTAGTGGTGGAAAACATGAAACAGCCCCCGACGGCCCCGTGAGTAGCACCAACACCTCGCACAGGACCAATGTAACTCGTAGGAACTGACCGTGCGATCACGGGACTCCCGGTTTGAGAATACGATGATAATTTGCATATTTTTAGACTTAAGCTTAAAAACATGGCGTTAGAAGGCAAAAACCCAACACAACGTCTGTTAGGATCGTCTTCGTTTACTACACCGACAATAAGATCGTCTCTTCGAGTATGAAATGGATAGTAGCAACCAACGGTGTGAAAGGGTCCATTAACTAATAGGTATAGGTTGGTGTAATATATAACAGTTATATAAACACAATGTTTTTGCTAATTTCTTTTGGGGATCCTCTTCTGATGACAATTTCAAGCACCATTGGCTTAGTTGGAAAGGACTTTTCCTTTCATTCAATAAATGGGGTCTGAACATTAAAATATTAAATGGTGTAATTAAAGCAACTAGTTTGAAGATGTGTTGATCTTTGCTATCCTAAAAAAGTCCATAGATTTTTATGCATCAAAAATATAAAAATTCTCTTTTTTCAGGCACTTATGGCTCCATGTGATAAAAAGAATCAGATCTATAGCTGACTTAATTGATCACATTATTATATCAGAGGGGGAGTCTCAAGTATGGACCCTTACAATAGATGGCCTATTATCTTTTAAGTTTGCTTATGAATTTCACAAATCTCATAAACCTACTTCCTTAATTTGGAAATTCCTATGGTCTAGCTCCCAGCCTTTAGAATTGTCTAATTTCTCCAAAAATCTTTTGCATAATGCTATTCTTTTGCAGTCTAAATTTTTGAAATTGAATATTCAACTGGACTCTAGATGTAGATGTTGTTATGAACATAGGGAATCTCTCTCTCACACTTTCTAAACTGTTATATAACAGCTATATAAACTTTTATATAACAGTTATATAACAGTTTATATAGCTGTTATATAACAGTTATATAGTTGTTATATAACATCTATATAAATTGTTATATAACAGTTTATACAGCTATTATATAATAGTTATTTAAACTGTTATGTAACAGTTCATATAGCTGCTATATAACAGTTTATATAGCTGTTATATAACATTTTATATAACTGTTATTGAAATTCTGTTACTAAAGCCGTTTATTAAAAATAAACTATTTAAGTAACTCCGAGCTGTTTTTTGAGGAAACTCTTTTCTTGAAAAAACAAAACTATTTGAACACAAGATGTGTTTAACAAAACAGTATGTACGAGATCTATTCAAGATTTGAATAACAGGTTTATTAAACAGTTTTAAACAAGCTTTTAAACCCAGCACAACCAGGAATGAGATGAGAAGATTTAGAAAGATTAAGTACAAGATTTTTACGTGGTAAAACCTCACCAATTGAGGAAACATCCACGACTCCCTCTACGGAGTAAAACAAAAATCCACTATAAACAAATTAAACAGTTACAAACTATATAACAAACATGCATACAACTCAGACCTATATAAGTTTAGGAATGTACCCTCTGGTGTCCTTATAACTTCTCTGCAGTTCTGATTGTTGATGTTGTCCTCTCAGTTTGTTAACTCCAATTTGTTCAAGCTCTTTACGTCGACTCTTTTTTTCTCAAGATCTTATTACCAACACTTTTCGTGTAGTAGAGTGAAAGTGTTTGTGGAGGTGCGCTCTAACACATGCATGCACACACTCACACTTATTAAGTACAAACAGTCCTAGGAAATTACATTTAAGTCTATATGCTGTGATTTTTCTTTTTCTCTCTTCTCACAAAACATTGAACCTGTTTGACCTTTAAATCAATCCCAGAATCCACGGATATCTTGCTTAGAAGGCAGTCAAGATCTTAATCAATCTTAGAGTTTTGAAAAGATTTTCGAGATTGAAAACCTCCAAGTGTGATTCCAAACTAGGTCAAAGGTTTAGTTTTAAGAGAACTAGAAACAGAAAACATTTTTGTTGATTTCAAAGTTAAAAACATTTACAGAAAATGAATCAACAAAATATTTCTCAAGCTGAGAAACAAACATGCAAACTAAGTGTAATATATCATGAAAAACTCATATCTGAAAATTTCTATATACAAGAACAACAGATCTAAGAAAATGATTAAGTTGGAAATAAGATCCAAAGAAGAAGAGGTTACAGCAACATACCAACTCTCAAATCATCTTTTAAAACACTCAAACACTCAAGGTTGTGTTTGGTAAAGTATAGAGGTTTGAAGGTTTATATTTTGTTTGAACTGTGTAGACGATTTAGGGTTAGGGTTAGGGTTTCTAACTCTTTCTCTCTCTTCTGGTTTCTCTCTTCTCTCTCTACTCTCTCTACTCTCTCTACTCTCTCTTTCTTTTCTCTCAAAGGATGAAATGGCAAAAGTCTTTTAATGCTGAGAGTAGAAGCCTTTTTATAAGAGGCTGGGAAGGTTCGAGAATAATGATTGAAATCAAGGGACCAGATTTAGTCAAGTTCAATTGACTTAGATCTAAGGGTATACGATATGCGGTGGTTAAAGCTCTCCTGATTGGTTCAAAGTGGATCACAGGGATTATGATGGAAGACATGCATATCGTTGGAAAGAACGATCCAAGGGATGAAAATGATCACTCAATTTGTCTCAACAAGGAAACACACATCTCACCAATCAGAAGCTAACACATGTTGGCATATGAGGTGAGATAAAACGTGCGTCTAAAGTAATTACAATATAAACCCTGAAGTCTCTGCCGCTTTTGGTTTCTACCCAAACCAACTTTGAGACAATTAAACCAACATTCTAAAATAGCAGATTTACCCCATAACCTTTTAAAACCAAGTTTTATTAATAAAACCTTATTTTTAAAATGTTTTAAAAAATCCCAAAAAATATATATAAAAACAATATTGGGGATTTAAACACACACAATATATGTACACACACTAATATTCAATATGAGATGTAAATGATTCATTCTACTGTGTGTGAGTGTTGGTAATTAGGTCTAGATCCCTTCAATCAAAGATGAAATAGAAACGCAAGCTCTGAGGTTCTTTGGATTCTAGGTTAGACATAATTTTGTCACAATTTCCAAACTAGATGAACACTTATACAATATAGACTCAAGTGAGTCAAGAGTATAAGGTGCTTCAATCTCCCCCTTTGGAAATATGAGACAAAATCTCCTTTGAGTCAACTAGGACTCGTAGGGGACAAAAAGATAAAAAAAAACTTATTCCTATAAAGATTCTATCTACCTAAATCCTAGAAAACAAAAGTACATAACTCAACTATTTACAATTGAATACCCTATAACATCTGTTGAGAAAAGTTGTACAAAAACCTGCAATGAATCACTAATCAAGATGTTTAGCATATATAAAGAATAATTAGAGACTCAAATTTCTCCCCCATTTTGTCTCAAATGCAAAAAGGGAAAAACTTGGATAATCAGCAAATGTATTACTCAGCACAAACCATACCAATAGATTTACGTAAGGAAATGAATCTATTATAATCTAAAGGTTTGGTGAGCATATATGAGAGTTGAAAATCAGTAGGAAGACAATTGATTTCTAATTCCTTAGTTTCAACCAATTCCCGTATAAAGTGATGTCTAATTTTTATGTGCTTTGTTCGCGAGTGTTGAACAGGGTTTTTAGAAATATTAATCGCACTTTGATTATCACAATAGAGATGCAATTGGTTTTCTTGAATACCATAATCACTTAGCATTTGTTTAAGCCACAGTAATTGAGCACAATAGCTGCCAGCGGCTATGTATTCAGATTCGGCTGTCGAGAGTGATGTGCAGTTTTATTTCTTACTACTCCAACCTACCAAGTTATTAACTATATAATAACATGCTCCTGATGTGCTTTTACTATCATCAGTACACCCAGCCCAGTCAACATCAGTGTACCCAATTATAGTGCTTGGTGTGTCATTAGTGTACCAAAGTCCTAGATTCAGAGTGCCTTTTAAATATTTAATGATACATTTAACAGCATTTAAAGGGCTCTCTTTAGGGTTATTTTGATAACGAGCACATACACACACAGCATACATAATATCAGGACGCGAGGCAGTAAGATATAGTAAGGTTCCTATCATACTACGATATAGAGTAGGATCTACGGATTTTCCATTTTCATCTTTAGAAAGTTTTAACGTAGTACTCATGGGCATTTTATCATCTTTAGCACTCTCGAGGCCAAATTTATTTACTATATCTAAAGCGTACTTAGATTGCGATACAAATAATCCTTCTGAATTTTGTTTGACTTGAAGGCCTAAGAAGAATTGTAACTCCCCCATAAGGGACATTTGGAATTCCTTATGCATAGTTTCAGAGAAGGATTTTACTTCTGAGGGAGAAGTTGATCCAAAGATAATATCGTCAACATAAACTTGAGAAATAATGATGTGTTTGTCAAAATGTTTTACCAAAAGAGTTTGATCATTTCCACCTCTTTTGAAACCTTTATCTAAGAGGAAACTGGAAAGACGGTCATACCAAGCTCTAGGTGCTTGTTTAAGTCCATACAGAGCCTTTTTAAGACGAAATACATGATTTGGATATTGAGGGTCAATGAACCCTTTAGGTTGTTCTACATAGGTCTCTTCAGTCAATATTCCATTAAGGAATGCAGATTTGACATCCATTTGGTAAAGTGTAAAATGCATGTGGCAAGCTATAGCAAAGAGCAGAACAACAGATTCTAACCGAGTAACAGGAGCAAAGGTCTCGTTAAAATCTATTCCTTCAATTTGAGAGTATCCTTGAGTAACTAATCTAGCTTTCTTTCTAATTATTATCCCATTTTCATCAGTCTTATTTTTAAAAATCCAACGTGTTCCAATAACCTTTTTGTGATCAGGACGAGGAACAACATACCAAACATCATGAATGACAAATTGAAAAAGTTCTTCCTTCATAGCAGAAATCCAGTGGGAGTCATTCAATGCCTCATTTACATTCTTTGGTTCCACAAGGGAAACAAAACATGCATAATGTGCATAGTTTCATAGTTGGGATCTTGTACGCACTGGCTCACTCGGGTTACCAACTACGTTATTTATGGGATGATCCTTAGAAACCCAGTTAGGTACTTCAGGTGTCTCAATTGGTAATGAATCATCTATTTCAGGAGAGTTATTTTCTAAAATGTTTGTAGGCTCTTCCTCAATAGTTGATTCACCAGTCTTACTCTCTACAGTAGTGTCACTCACAATTACATTTATGGATTCCATCAAGGTTTTAGTGCGAAGATTATACACTTGATAGGCTTTACTGTTAGGTGAGTATCCTAAAAATATAGCTTTATCTCCCCTACTCTTAAATTTGGATAAGTGTTCCCTACCTTTTCATACATAACAAGTACTACCAAAAGTTCTAAGGTACTTAAGATTGGGCTTTTTCTTGTACCAAAGTTCGTAAGGGGTTTGTTTGGAATTCTTTCTAAGATAGACCCCATTTATGATGTGACATGCAGTACGAATAGATTCTACCCAAAAGTATTTAGGTAAATTCTTGGCATGTAACATAACACGTGCCATCTCTTGAAGGGTACGATTCTTTCTTTCGACAATTCCATTTTGTTGAGGAGTCTTAGGAGCACTGAATTCATGTTTGTAACCATTATAGTCACAGTATTCAATAATACCAGTGTCTTTGAATTCTCCACCTCTATCACTATGGATTCTATTTACTTGAGTGTCCTTTTCATTTTCAATCCGAAGAAGTATTATTAAGAAAGTTTGAAAAGTGTTAGACTTTTATTTTAAAAAGGCTAACCAAGTAAATCTGGTGAAGTGGTCAACCATAACTAAAATATAACTGCGTCCACAAAGAGTAACAGTTTGGGAGGGACCCATTAGGTCCATATGGATGAGCTCTAAGGGATTTGAGGTAAGAACATCATTAACTTTCTTATGAGGTGCCTTAATAATTTAACCTTCCTAACAGGAACCACAGACAATGTTAGGAATGGGTTTGATTTTAGGAACTCCTCTAACTATTTCTTGAGAGGTCAGTCTACTAAGGTTATCGTAATTTATATGACCCATTCTGTTATGCCATATCTCGTTGTCATCCATTCTGGAAACATTACAGATTTCAGATTTGTTCATGACAGTATAACAATTGTCAGGAGTCCTGAATCCTGTAATTATGTATTCACCTTTTCCATTTCAAATTTTGCAATTGTTCTTTGAAAAGGTAACAGTATGATCTGAGTCATAAAATTGTGATATACTAAGTAGATTTGCTTTAAGACCTTTAACTATAAGGACATTTTCAAGAACAGGAAGTCCATCTTCTTGGAGAGTTCCTTTGCCTATGATTTGAGATGATACACCATCACCAAAAATAACTTTTCCACCAGCAAAGCTGGTTTTGTTCAAAAGTTTAGTACCATCCCCAGTTATGTGCTTAGAACATCCAGAGTCTAAATACCAACCAGATGATGTGTGTTCAGCTTTTAGAGCAGTAACAACTATGTTACACTTCATCTGAGGTAATAGATCATCTTTTCTAACCCAAATTACTCTAGTTTTCATTTTGCACTTATTAGCTCTCAATTGATAAAATTTGCGAGCATTAGATTTTTGCTGAAAAATGTTTTGAGCATGATTTTGAATTTTATGAAAGACTTGAGCATTTGGTTTAGGAAAGTGCTTGGGAATCCTTCTAGGAAATGTTCTTTTAGGTTTGGTCTTTCTCTTTTTATAATTAGAGTTTTTATATGGTTGTCTAGGAAGTATATAATTATTGCAGCTTCTTCTAGAATAGTTAAAGTTCTGATAGATATGAGGATTATAGATAGGTTTAACTAATCTCCTAGCATAGCAACTGTCAAAAGAATGACTGTATATGTCGCAATAGGAGCAGTAAAGATTGCTCAAAATTGGGTTCTCCTTGGGAAAGTCTCTAAATAAAGGTTTTGAGAAGTTTTGAGGTTGAACTCTATTCCTAGGTGTCACAGTCTTGAATGCAGACTCACTCTTCCTAATAGAGGGGCAGACGTATTTAGCCTTAGGTTAACTTTCATGTTTAGAGAAACTTGATTCCCCAATGTTAAAATTTTGATGTTTTGAATCAAACTCAGTTTTTAGAGAATGAAAGTCTGGGCATGTTTCAATAGGCCTTTTGCCTCCTGATACAAACTTGATAGGTTCAAAAGATTTTGTTTGTGTCTTCAAATTGGGGCAAAACCCTATTCCAGTTCGATCATCAGAATTGGTTTTTAATTCAGCAACAAATTCATCAAAACAGTTTGAATTATTTTCAAATTTTGTAAATTTTTTGAAAACAGTTGTTGTCTTTTCTTTAGTTTCTTCCAATTCTAACAATGTCCCTTTGTACTTTTTCTCCAGAATTTCATTTGTTTCAGTCAAATTTATGAGTTTTTCATCAAACATTTTAATTTCACTTTCATGAGTTAGACATTGGGTAGTATACTCTTCAGCATTCAGTTTAACCATTAGGCTTAGATCTTCTAACTTCTTAGTGAGATCTTTCACATTCTTTTCTAGTCTAGTGCTTTTCTTGAGAGTTTTAGCATAGAGAGTGTGAATATCTGGGAGGTCTTCATTGTTCGAGTCACTAAGTGTAGTGTGTGAAGTGACCCCTAGGGCTTCATTCTTTGTACTCATACACCCATTGACATCGTCATTATCGCTTTCCCTTTGACTCACACACCCCGAGGAACAGATAACAATATTCTCAGTAAACAAAGCATCTAAACCAGTAACAGCAGTACTCGAAACATCAGAAGTAGAATTAATATATTCATCCTCATTAACAAACACATGCATATCATCATTATAGATAATCTTGGCAAAGAAAGACATGCAAGGGTCAAAAACATGAGATGACTCAGGTTCCTCATTTTCAGATTCACTTGAATCATCCCATGTTTTGCAAATGTTGGCTCTAGTGTGTTTGTTTTGAGTGTTCAAGTTAACTCTACAGTCTTGTGCAATGTGTCCTAGTTTACCACATCTATAGCATTCAGTCTTCTTAAGGTCTCTGTTAGTTCTAGTGTGAGAGTCCTTGTGATTTTTGTCATGGCTTTTCTCATGAGGTCTGTGATTGAGAGGAGTTTGATAATTGGACTTGCCTTGTTTATTTGCCATGTTGTTGCTAAATTTAATGATTTTCTTAAACTTTTTTGACATTAAGGCAATATGATTGTCCAAACTCTCTATATCGCATTCCTCATCAGAATCATCATTGGAAGTATTAAACTCAGGCTTAATCAATTTAGAAGAGAAGCTTAGATTGGAACTAGTCTGTTTCCTATGGTACTAGATTAATTGTTTCTTAAATTCCAATTCCATTTCCACAGTTCTTAATTTACTACTGAGTAGTTCAGGAGTGAGATTAGTATCACACATTTCCTCAATAGCATATCTTTTGTTATCAAATTTCTATGGTAATGATCTCATAATTTTATATACACATTTCTTGTCTATCATAAGTTATCCCATTAGCATGCAGTTCGGTCAAAATATCAGTCAGGTTCATATAGAAGTCATCAAATGACTCAGTCTCAGACATAATTAGGGAATTATACTGTTGAATGAGCATTTGAGTTTTAGCAGCCTTAACTCTAGTGTCACCTTCATGAGCAGTAACTAAAGTGTCCCAAGCTTCCTTACAAGTGGTACCGGATGAGATTCTTTTGAACTCATGTTCATTTATAGACATAAATATAGCATTCTTTCCTTTGTTATTGTTGCGAGAAACTTGTTTCTCTTCTTGTGTGAACTCACTTAAAACTTTCTTAACCCTCTCATTACTTCCTTCAGTGGCTGGTTTTGTAGGAAAAGTGTAACCATTTTCAACAATGTCCCAGACATCATCTCCCAGAGTTCCTTGAATGAAAGCAATCATCCTTACTTTCCAGTAAGCAAAATTGGTTCCATCAAAGATAGGAGGTCTGGTCCAGTTACCAAATCTTTCATTTTTCTCGTCCATATTTGATTTTCAGAAAACAATTTCAGAAACACAGGATCTCTTTATAAGAAGTTTACTAAGCTCTGATACCAATTGAAATTCTGTTACTAAATCCGTTTATTAAAAATAAACTATTTAAGTAACTCCGAGCTATTTTTTAAGGAAACTCTTTTCTTGAAAAAACAAAACTATTTGAACACAAGATGTGTTTAACAAAACAGTATGTACGAGATCTATTCAAGATTTGAATAACAGGTTTATTAAACAGTTTTAAATAAGCTTTTAAACCCAGCACAACCAGGAATGAGATGAGAAGATGTAGAAAGATTAAGTACAAGATTTTTACGTGGTAAAACCTCACCAATTGAGGAAACATCCACGACTCCCTCTACGGAGTAAAACAAAAATCCACTATAAACAAATTAAACAGTTACAAACTATATAACAAACATGCATACAACTCAGACCTATATAAGTTTAAGAATGTACCCTCTGGTGTCCTTACAACTTCTCCGCAGTTCTGATTGTTGATGTTGTCCTCTCAGTTTGTTAACTCCAATTTGTTCAAGCTCTTTACGTCGACTCTTTTTTTCTCAAGATCTTATTACCAACACTTTTCGTGTAGTAGAGTGAAAGTGTTTGTGGAGGTGCTCTCTAACACATGCATGCACACACTCACACTTATTAAGTACAAACAGTCCTAGGAAATTACATATAAGTCTATATGCTGTGATTTTTCTTTTTCTCTCTTCTCACAAAACTTTGAACCTGTTTGACCTTTAAATTAATCCCAGAATCCACGGATATCTTGCTTAGAAGACAGTCAAGACCTTAATCAATCTCAGAGTTTTGAAACGATTTTCGAGATTGAAAACCTCCAAGTGTGATTCCAAACTAGGTCAAAGGTTT
The DNA here is from genome assembly GCA_949130495.1 of Sambucus nigra. Classification (NCBI taxonomy): domain Eukaryota; kingdom Viridiplantae; phylum Streptophyta; class Magnoliopsida; order Dipsacales; family Adoxaceae; genus Sambucus; species Sambucus nigra. Next base: position 171,883,550 of record OX422219.1, read on the forward strand.
AGTTTTAAGAGAACTAGAAACAGAAAACATTTTTGTTGATTTCAAAGTTAAAAACATTTACAAAAAATGAATCAACAAAATATTTCTCAAGCTGAGAAACAAACATGCAGACTAAGTGTAATATATCATGAAAAACTTAGATCTGAAAATTTCTATATACAAGAACAACAGATCTAAGAAAATGATTAAGTTGGAAACAAGATCCAAAGAAGAAGAGGTTACAACAACAAACCAACTCTCAAATCATCTTTTAAAACACTCAAACACTCAAGGTTGTGTTTGGTAAAGTATAGAGGTTTGAAGGTTTATATTTGGTTTGAACTGTGTAGACGATTTAGGGTTAGGGTTAGGGTTTCTAACTCTTTCTCTCTCTTCTGGTTTCTCTCTACTCTCTCTACTCTCTCTTTCTTTTCTCTCAAAGGACGAAATGGCAAATATCTTCTAATGCTGAGAGTAGGAGCCTTTTTATAAGAGGCTGGGAAGGTTCGAGAATAAAGATTGAAATCAAGGGACCAGATTTAGTCAAGTTCAATTGACTTAGATCCAAGGGCATACGATATGCAGTGGTTAAAGCCCTCTTGATTAGTTCAAAGGGGATCACAGTGATTATGATGGAAGACATGCAGATCGTTGATAAGAACGATCCAAGGGAGGAAAATGATCACTCGATTTATCTCAGCAAGGAAACACACTTCTCACCAATCAGAAGCTAACACATGTTGGCATACGAGGCGAGATAAAACGCGCGTCTAAAGTAATTACAATGTAAACCCTTAAGTCTCTACCGCTTTTAGTTTCTACCCAAACAAACTTTGAGACAATTAAACCAACATTCTAAAATAGCATATTTACCCCATAACCTTTTAAAACCAAGTTTTATTAATAAAACCTTTTTTTTTAAAATGTTTTAAAAAGTCCCAAAAAATATATAAAAAACAATATTGGGGATTTAAACACACACAACATATGTACACACACTAATATGCAATATCACATGTAAATGATTCATTCTACTGTGTGTGAGTGTTGGTAATTAGGGGTAGATCCCTTCAATCAAAGATGAAATAGAAATGCAAGCTCTGAGGTTCTTTGGATTCTAGGTTAGACATAATTTTGTCACAATTTCCAAATTAGATGAACACTTATACAATATAGACTCAAGTGAGTCAAGAGTATAAGGTGCTTCAGTTATGTTATATTAACTCTTATATAACATAACAGTTATATATTTATATTAAATTGTTATATAATACTTAATATAAATGTTATGTTATATTAACTGTAATATAACATGACAATAATAAAAAACGATTATGCTATATTAATTGTTATATAACATAACAATACTAACATTTCACAAACTTGGATTTGGGGTTTAATCCTAACCATGTGCACTTCTATTTTGAACCTAATTTCGTCTGTACTTTCATATTTTTTTCTGATCTTGAAGGATCCTGGGGTTACTGGTCTATTGCATTTTTTCAGCAGGTGGCTTCTCTGGTGAATATCATTCCCATTCATATTGCTGCTGGAAGCAGCCTTAAGGTTTGTCAACTGACTAGCTCTTGGTGATAATGCCAATAGCTGAAAAAAATTTAATGTTGATTAGTATTGTTACAATTGTAATTATCACCACTTAGTCCAGGCAAACACCATTATGTATTGGGGCCGGTCCTTTATGGGTTTAGAAATGAAAATACAAAAGAAAATACGATGATAATTAGTGGGGGAAAATCGGAAACAGACCCCGAACGGCCCCATGAGTGGAACCAAAACCTCACACGGGACCAATGTAACTCGTAGGAACTGACCGCGAGATCACAGGACAAGCCGGTTTCAGAATACGACGATAATTTGTATATTTCTAGACTTAGGTTTAAAAACTTTTTGTTAGTGGGCGAAAACCCGAAACAGCCCCCAAACGGCCCTGTGAGTGGCACCAACACTTCGCACAGGACTAATGTAACTCGTAGGAACTGACCACGCGATCACGGGACTCCCGATTTGAGAATACGACGATAATTTGCATATTTCTAGACTTAGGCTTAAAAACTTGTCGTTAGCGGGCAAAAACCGAAAAATAGCACCCGAACTTCCCCGTGAGTGGCACCAAAACATCGCACGGGACCAATGTAACTCGTACGAACTGACCGCACGATCATGGGACTCTCAATTTGAGAATATGATGATAACTTTCATATTCCTAGACTTAGGCATAAAAACTTGTCGTTAGTGGCGAAAAACTCGAAACAGCCCCCGAACGGCCCAGTGAATGGCACCAACACCTCGCACGGGACCAATGTAACTCGTACGAACTGATCGCGCGATCATGGGACTCCCAGTTTGAGAATACGACGATAATTTCATTATTTCTAGACTTAGGCATAAAAATAGGGCATTAGTGAGGGAAACCCCGAAACAACCATCGAACGGCCCCATGAGTGGAACCAAAGCCTCGCACGGGACCAATGTAACTCCTAGGAACTGATCGTGCGATTACAGGATTCCCGGTTTGAGAATACGATGATAATTTAAAAATATCAGGACTTAGGCAAAACATGGCGTTAGTGAGGAAAAACTGAAATAACCCCCGAACGGCCCCGTGAGTGGCACCAACACCTCGAATGGGACCAATGTACCTCGTACGAACTGATCGCGTGATCACGGGCCTCCCGGTTTGAGAATACGATGATAATTTGCATATTTTTAGAGTTAGGTTTAAAAACTTGTCGTTCGTGGGGAAAAACTCGAAACAGCCCCCGAACGTCCCCGAAAGTGGCATCAACACCTCGCACGGGACTAATATAACTCGTACAAACTAATCGCGCGATCACTGGACTCTCGGTTTGAGAATACGATGATAATTTGCATATTTCTAGACTTAGGCTTAAAAACTTGTCATTAGTGGGCGAAAACCCAAAATAGCCACCGAACAACCCCGTGAGTGGCACCAACACCTTGCACGGGACCAATATAACTCTTACGAACTGATCACGTGATCAAGAGACACCAGATTTGATAATATTATGATAATTTAAAAATATCAGGACTTACGCAAAATATGACGTTGGGGGGAAAACCCAAAATAACCCCCGAACGGCCCCGTGAGTGGCACCAACACCTCGCACGGGACCATTGTAACTTGTACGAACTGACCGCGCGGTCACGGAACTGCTGATTTGAGAATACGATGATAATTTGCATATTTCTAGACTTATGCTCAAAAACTTACCGGTAGTGGCGCAAAACCCGAAATAGCTCCCGATCGACACCATGAGTGGCACGAATACCTCGTACGGGACCAATGTAACTCGTATGAACTGATTGTATGATCACGGGACTCCCGATTTGAAAATACGATGAGAATCTGCATATTTCTAGGCTTAGGCTCAAAAACTTGTCGTTAGTGGGAGAAAACCCAAAACAGTCCCCGAACGGCTTCATGAGTGGCACCAACACCTCACAGGGGACCAATGTAACTTATTCGAACTGATCATGCGATCATGGGACTCCCGATTTAAGAATACAATGATAATTTGCATATTTCTAGACTTAGGCATAAAAATAGGGCGTTAGTGGGGAAAAACCCGAAACAACCCCCGAACGGCCCCCTGAGTGGCACCAACACCTCGCACGGGACCAATGTAACTCGTACGAACTGACCGCTCGATCAAAGGACTCCCGATTTGAGAATACGACGATAACTTGCACATTTCTAGACTTAGGCATAAAAACATCGTGTTTGTGGGGGAAAACCCGAAACATCCCCTGAACGGCCCCATGAGTGGCACTAACACCTCGCACGGGACCAATGTAACTCGTACGAACTGACTGTGCGATCCCTGGACTCCCGGTTTAAGAATACGATGATAATTTTCATATTTCTAGACTTAGGCTTAGAAACATGTCGTTAGTGAGCGAAAATCGAAACAGCCTCTGAATGGCCCCGTGAGTGGCACCAACACCTCGCACGGGACCAATGTAACTCGTACGAACTGACCTACGATCACGGGACTCCCGATTAAAGAATACGATGATAATTTTCATATTTTATGGCTTAGGCATAAAAATAAGGCGTTAGTGGGGGAAAACACGAAACAGCCCGCGAACGGCCCCGGGAGTGGCACCAACACCTTGCACGGGACAAATATAACTCGTACGAACTGATCGCACGATCATAAGACTCCTAGTTTGAGAATACGATGATAATTTAAAAATATCACGACTTAGGAAAAACATGACGTTAGTGGGGAAAAACCCAAAACAACCCCCGAACGGCCCCGTGAGTGGCACCAACACCTCGCACGGGACCAATGTAACTCGTACGAACTGATTGCTCGATCACGGGACTTTCGGTTTGAGAATATAATGATAATTCGCATATTTTTAGGCTTACACATAAAAACATTCTGTTAGTGGGGGAAAACCCGAAACAACCCCCGAACGGCCCCGTGAGTGGCACCAACACTTTGCACAGGACCAATGTAACTCGTATGAACTGACCACGCGATCATGGGACTCTCGATTTGAGAATATGACGATAATTTGTATATTTCTAGACTTAGGCTTAAAAACTTGCCGTTAGCGGGCGAAAAACAAAAATAGCCCCCAAACTGCCCCGTGAGTGGTACCAACACATCGCACGAGACCAATGTAACTCATACGAACTGACCGCGCGATCATGGGACTCGATTTGAGAATACGATGATAATTCTCATATTTATAGACTCAGGCTTAAAAACATTTCATTAGTGGGCAAAAACTCGAAATTGCCCCCGAACGGCCGCGTGAGTGGCACCAACACCTCGCACGAGACCAATGCAACTCGTACGAACTGACGGCTCGATCACAAGACTCCCAGTTTGAGAATATGATGATAACTTACATATTTCTAGACTTAGGCATAAAAACATCGTGTTTATGGGGGAAAACCCGAAACATCCCCCGAATGGCCCCATGAGTGGCACTAACACCTCGCACGGGACCAATATAACTCGTACGAACTGATTGTGCGATCCCTGGACTCCCGATTTAAGAATACGACGATAATCTGCATATTTCTAGACTTAGGGTTAGAAACATGCCATTAGTGGCCGAATTCCCAAAACAGCCTCCGAACGGCCTCGTGAGTGGCACCAACACCTCGCACGGGACCAATGTAACTCGTACGAACTGACCGCACGATCACGTGACTCCCGGTTTGAGAATACGACGATAATTTGCATATTTTTAGACTTAGGCATAAAAATAGGGCATTAGTGAGGGAAAACCCGAAACAGACCCCGAACGGCCTAATGAGTGGCACCAATGCCTCGCACGGGATGTAACTCTTAGGAACTGACCACACGATTATAGGATTATCGGTTTGAGAATACAATGATAATTTAAAAATATCTGGACTTAGGCAAAACATGGCGTTAGTGGGGAAAACCCGAAATAGACACCGAACGGCCCCGTGAGTGGCACTAACACCTCGCACGAGACCAATTTACCTCGTACGAACTAACCGCGTGATCACGGGCCTCCCGGTTTGAGAATACGACGATAATTTACATATTTCTAGAGTGAGGCTTAAAAACTTGCCGTTAGTGGGGGAAAACCCGAAATATCTCCCGAACAGCCCCATGAGTGGCATCAACACCTCGCACGGGACCAATGTAACTCGTACGAACTGACCGTGCGATCACGGGACTCTCGATTTGAGAATACGATGATAATTTGCATATTTCTAGGCTTAGGCTTAAAAAATTGTCGTTAGCGGGCGAAAACCCTCAACAGCCAATGAACGGCCCCGTGAGTGGTACCAACACCTTGCATGAGACCAATGTAACTCGTATGAACTGACCGTGTCAACACGAGACACCTAATTTGAGAAGACAACTATAATTTAAAAATATCTAGACCTACGCAAAACATGACGTTGGTGGGGAAAAACCCAAAATAGCCCCAGAACGGCCCCATGAGTGGCACCAACACCTCGCACGGGACCAATGTAACTCATACGAACTGACCGCGCGGTCACGGGACTCCTGATTTGAGAATACGATGATAATTTTCATAGTTCTAGACTTATGCTTAAAAACTTGTCGATAGTGGGGCAAAACCCAAAACAACTCCCGAACGACACCATGAGTGGCACCAACACCTCGTACGGGACCAATGTAACTCGTATGAACTGACTGCATGATCACAAAACTCCCGATTTGAAAATACAATGATAATCTTCATATTTCTAGACTTAGGCTCAAAAACTTATCGTTAGTAGGTGAAAACCCAAAACAGTCCCCGAACGGCCCGTGAGTGGCACCAACACCTCACACGGGACCAATATAAGTCGTACGAACTAGCCGTGCAATCACGAGACTCCCGGTTTAAGAATACGATGATAATTAAAAAATATCATAACTTAGGCAAAAAATGGCGTTAGTGGGGGAAAACCATAAACAATCCCCGAAACGGCCCCTTGAGTGGCACCAACACCTCGTAGGGGACCAATGTAACTCGTACGAATTCACCGCTCATTCACGGGACTACCGGTTTGAGAATACGATGATAAATTGTATATTTCTAGACTTAGGCATAAAAACATGGAATTAGTGGGGGAAAACCAAAAACAACCCCCGAACGGCCCCATGAGTGGCACTAACACCTCGAACGAGACCAATGTAAGTCGTACGAATTGACCGCGCGTTCACTGGACTCCCGGTTTGAGAAGATGACAATAATTTGTATATTTCTAAACTTAGGCTTAAAAACTTGCCGTTAGGGGGCGAAAACTCGAAACAGCCCCCGAACGGCCCCGTGAGTGGAACGAACACCTCGCACGGGACCAATCTTACTCGTACAAACTGACCGTGCGATCACGGGACTCCCGGTTTAAAAATACAATGATAATTTGCATATTTCTAGACTTAGGCATAAAAATAGGGTGTTAGTGGGAAAAAAACCCGAACGGCCCCCTGAGTGGCACCAACACCTCGCATGGGACCAATGTAACTCATAGAACTGACTGCTCGATCACGGGACTGGGTTTGAGAATACGAGGATAACTTTCATGTTTCTAGACTTAGGCATAAATACATCGTGTTAGTGGGGAAAACCCAAAACATCCCCTGGACGGACCCATGAGTGGCACCAACACCTCGCACGGGACCAATGTAACTCGTACGAACTGACCGTGCGATCGCTGGACTCCCGATTTAAGAATAGAATGATAATTTGCATATTTTTAGACTTAGGCTTAAAAACATGCCGTTAGTGGTCGAAAACCCGAAACAGCCTCCGAACAGACCCGTGAGTGGTACCAACACCTTGCACGGGACCAATGTAACTCATACGAACTGACCGCATGATCACGAGACACCCAATTTGAGAATATGATGATAATTTAAAAATATCACGACTTACGCAAAACATGACGTTGGTGGGGAAAAACCCAAAACAGCCCCCGAACGGCCCTGTGAGTGGCACCAACACCTCGTACGGGACCAATGTAACTCATACGAACTGACCGTGCGATCACGGGACTCCTGATTTGAGAATACAATAACAATTTGCATAATTCTAGACTTATGCTTAAAAACTTGTCGGCAGTGGGGAAAAACTCGAAATAGCTCCCGAACGACACCACGAGTGGCACCAACATCTCGTATGGGACCAATGTAACTCGTACGAACAGACTACATGATCACGGGACTCCCGATTTGAAAATACGATGATAATATGCATATTTCTAGACCTAGGCTCAAGAACTGGTCGTCTGTGCGTGAAAACCCAAAGCAATCCCCGAACGGCCCTGTGAGTGCCACTAACACCTCACACGGGACCAATATAACTCGTACGAACTGACCGCGCGATCACGAGACTCCCAGTTTGAGAATAAGATGATAATTTAAAAATATCACAACTTAGCCAAAACATGGCGTTAGTGGGGAAAACCCGAAACAACCCCCAAACGGCCCCGTGAGTGGCACCAACACCTCGCACAGGACCAATGTAAATCGTATGAACTCATCGCTTGATCACGGGACTCCCGATTTGAGAATACGATGATAACTTGCATATTTCTATACTTAGGCATAAAAATATGGTGTTAGTGCGGGAAAACTCGAAACAACCCCCGAACGGCCCCATGACTGGCACTAACACCTCGCACGGCACAAATGTAAGTCGTACGAACTGACCGCACGATCAATGGACTTCCAATTTGAGAATATGACAATAATTTTTGTATTTCTAAACTTAGGCTTAAAAACTTGTCGTTAGTGGGCGAAAACTCAAAACAGACCCCGAACGTCCCCGTGATGGAATGAACACATCGCATGGGACCAATGTAACTTGTACGAACTGACCGTACGATCACGGGACTCCCGATTTAAGAATACAATGATAATTGGAATATTTCTAGACTTAGGCATAAAAATAGGACGTTAGTGGGGAAAAACCTGAAACAACCCCCGAACAACCCCATGGTGGCACCAATACCTCGCACGGGACCAATGTAACTCGTACGAACTGACCGTGTGATCCCTGGACTTCCGATTTAAGAATAGGATGATAATTTGCATATTTATAGACTTAGTCTTAGAAACATGGCGTTAGTGGCCGAAAACCCGAAACATCCTCCGAACGACGCCGTGAGTGGCACCAACACCTCGCACGGGACCAACGTAACTCGTACGAACTGACCTGCGATCATGGGACTCCCAGTTAAAGAATACGATGATAATTTGCATATTTCATGACTTAGGCATAAAAACAGGACGTTAGTGGGGGAAAACCCGAAACATCCCCCAAACGACCCCGTGAGTGGCACCAACACCTCGCACGGGACCAATATAACTCATTCAAAATGATCGCGCGATCACAAGACTCTCGGTTTGAGAATACGACGATAATTTAAAAATATCACAACTTAGGCAAAACATGGCATTAGTGGGGAAAAACCTGAAACAACCCCCGAACGGCCCCGTGAGTGGCACCAACACCTCGCACGGGACCAATGTGACTCGTACGAACTGACCACTCGATCACGGGACTCCCGATTTTAGAATACGATGATAATTCGAATATTTCTATACTTAGGCTTAAAAATATACTGTTAGTGGGGGAAAATTCGAAACAGCCCTCAAACGGCCCCGTGAGTGGCACCAACACTTCGCACAGGACTAATGTAACTCGTACGAACTGAACACGCGATGACGGGACTCCCGATTTGAGAATACGATGATAATATGCATATTTCTAGACTTAGGCTTAAAAACTTGTTGTTAGCGGGCGAAAACCCGAAACAGCCACCGAACTGCCCCGTGAGTGGAACCAACACATCGCACGGGACCAATGTAACTCATACGAACTGATCGCGCGATCACAGGACTCTCGATTTGAGAATTCGACGATAATTTTCATATTTCTAGACTTAGGCTTAAAAACTTGTCGTTAGTGGGAGAAAACTCAAAATAGCAACCGAATGGCCCCGTGAGTGGCACCAACACCTCGCACGGAACCAATATAACTCGTACGAATTGACTGCGCGATCACGGGACTCTCAGTTTGAGAATACGATGATAATTTGAATATTTCTTGACATATGCACAAAAATAGGGCATTAGTGAGGGAAAACCCGAAACAGCCACCGAGCGGCCCCATGAGTGGCACCAACGCCTCGCACGGGATCAATATAACTCTTAGGAACTGACCGCGCGATTTTAGGATTCTCGATTTGAGAATACGATGATAATTTAAAAATATCAGGACTTAGGCAAAACATGGCGTTAGTGGGGAAAAACTCGAAACAACCCCCGAACGGCCCCGTGAGTGGCACCAACACCTCGTAGGGGACCAATGTAACTCGCAAGAACTCACCGCTCGATCACGGGACTCCCAGTTTCAGAATGCGATGATAACTTGCATATTTCTAGACTTAGGCATAAAAACATGGCATTAGTAGGGGAAAACCCGAAACAGTCCTTGAACGGCCCCATGAGTGGCACTAACACCTCGCATGAGACCAATGTAAGTCGTAGAACTGATCGCGCGTTCACTGGACTCCCGATTTGAGAATACGACAATAATTTGTATATTTCTAAACTTAGGCTTAAAAACTTTTTGTTAGTTTGCAAAAACTAGAAACAGTCCCCGAACGGCCCCGTGAGTGGAACGAACACCTCGCACGGGACCAATGTAACTCATACGAACTGACCGTGCGATCACGAGACTCCCGGTTTAAAAATAAAGTGATAATTTTCATATTTCTAGATTTAGGCATAAAAATAGGGCGTTAGTGGGGAAAAACCCAAAACAACCCCCGAACGGCCCCCTGAGTGGCACCAACACCTCGCATGGGAACAATGTAACTCGTACGAACTGACTTCTCGATAACGGTACTACCGATTTGAGAATACGATAATAACTTTCATATTTCTAGACTTGGATATATAAACATCGTGTTAGTGGGGGAATACCCGAAACATCCCCCGAACGGCCCCATGAGTGGCACCAACACCTCGCACGGGACCAATGTAACTCGTACGAACTGACCGTACGATCGTTGGACTCCCGGTTTAAGAATACAATGATAATTTGCATATTTTTAGACTTAGGATTAAAAACATGCCATTAGTGGCCGAAAACCCGAAACAGCCTCCGAATAGACCCGTGAGTGGCACCAACACCTCGCACGAGACTAATGTAACTCGTACGAACTGACCTACGATCACGGGACTCCCGGTTAAAGAATACGATGATAATTTTCATATTTCATGACTTAAGCATAAAAATAGGGCGTTAGTGGGGAAAAACCTGAAACAGCCCCCGAACGGCCCCATGAGTGGAACCAACACCTCGCACGGGACCAATATAACTCATCCAAAATGACCGCACGATCACGAGACTCCCAGTTTGAGAATATGATGATAATTTAAAAATATCACAACTTAGGCAAAACATGGCGTTAGTGGGGAACAACTCGAAACAACCCCCGAAAGGCCCGTGAGTGGCACCAACACCTCGCACGGGATAAATGTAACTCGTACAAACGGACTGCTTGATCACGGGACTCCCGGTTTGAGAATACGATGATAATTTGCATATTTCTAGACACAGGCTTAAAAATATGCCGTTAGTGGGGGAAAACCCGAAACAGCCCCCGAACGGTCCTGTGAGTGGCACCAACACTTCGCACAGGACCAATCTAACTCATACGAACTGACCAGGTGATAACGGGACTCCCGATTTGAGAATACGATGATAATATGCATATTTCTAGACTTAGGCTTAAAAACTTGTCGTTAGTGGGCGAAAACCCAAAACAGCCCCGGAATTGCCCCGTGAGTGGCACCAACACATCGTACGAGACCAATGTAAATCATACAAACTAATCACGCGATCACGGGACTCTAGATTTGAGAATAGGACGATAATTTTCATATTTCTAGACTTAGGCTTAAAAACTTGTCGTTAGTGGGCGAAAACTCGAAATAGCCCCCGAACGGCCCTATGAGTGGCACCAACACCTCGCACGGGACCAATGTAACTCGTACGAACTGAGCGCGTGATCACGAGACTCCCAATTAGAGAATACAACAATAATTTGTATATTTTTAGACGTATGCGCAAAAATAGGGCATTAGTGAGGGAAAACCCGAAACAGCCACGAAACGCCCCCATGAGTGGCACCAACGCCTCGCACGGGATCAATGTAACTCTTAGGAACTAATCGCGCGATTATAGTATTCTCATTTTGAGAATACGATGATAATTTAAAAATATCAGGACTTAGGCAAAACATGGCGTTTGTGGGGAAAAACCCGAAATAGCCCCCGAACGGCCCCGTGAGTGGTACCAACACCTCGCACGAGACCAATGTACCTCGTAAGAACTGACCGCGTGATCACGGGCCTTTCGGGTTGAGAATACGTTAATAATTTGCATATTTATAGAGTTAGGCTTAAAAACTTGTCATTAGTGGGGGAAAACCCGAAACATCCCCCGAACGGCCCTGTGAGTGGCATCAACACCTCGCACGGGACCAATGCAACTCGTACAAACTGACTGTACGATCATGGGACTCTCGATTTGAGAATACTATGATAATTTGCATATTTCTAGACTTAGGCTTAAAAACTTGTCGTTCGTGGGCGAAAATCTGAAACAGCCACCGAACGGCCCCGTGAGTGGCACCAACACCTTGCACGGGACCAATGTAAGTTGTACGAACTGACCGCGTGATCACGAGACACCCGATTTGAGAATACGATAATAATTTAAAAATATCAGGACTTACGCAAAACATGACTTTGGTGTGGAAAAACCCAAAACTGCCCCCGAACGGCCCCATGAGTGGCACCTGCACCTCACACGAGACCAATGTAACTCATACGAACTGAACATGCGGTCACGGGACTCCTGATTTGAGAATACGATGATAATTTGCATAATTCTAGACTTATGCTTAAAAACTTACCGGTAGTGGGGCAAAACCCGAAACAACTCCCAAACGACACCATGAGTTCCACCAACACCTCGCACGGGACCAATATAACTCGTACGAACTGACTGCATGATCACGGGACTCCTGATTTGAAAATACGATGATAATCTATATATTTCTATACTTAGGCTCAAAAACATATCGTTAGTGGGTAAAAACCCAAAACAGTCCCCCGAACGGCCCCGTGAGTGGCACCAACACCTCACACGGGACCAATATAACTCATACGAACTAACCGCATGATCACGAGACTCCCGATTTGAGAATACGATGATAATTTAAAAATATCACGACTTAGGCAAAACATGGCGTTAGTGGGGAAAAACCCAAAACAACCCCCGAACGGCCCCGTGAGTGGCACCAACACCTCGCACAGGACCAATGTAACTCTGACGATCTCACCGCTCGATCACGGGACTCCCGATTTGAGAATACGACGATAACTTTCATATTTCTAGACTTAGGCATTATAGAATGGAATTAGTGGAGGGAAACCCGAAACAACCCACGAACGGCCCCATGAGTAGCACTAACACCTCGCACGGGACCAATGTAAGTCGTACGAAGTGACCGCGCACTCACTAGACTCCCGGTTTGAGAATAAGATAATAATTTGCATATTTCTAAACTTTGGCTTAAAAAATTCCCGTTAGTGGGTGAAAACTCGAAACAGCCCCCGAATAGCCCCGTGAGTGGAACGAACATCTCGCACGGGATCAATGTAACTCGTACGAACTGACCGTGCAATCATGGGACTCCCAGTTTAAGAATACATATGATAATTTGCATATTTCTAGACTTAAGCATAAAAATAGGGCGTTAGTGGGGAAAACTCAAAACAACCCCCGAACGGCCCCCTGTGTGTCACCAACACCTGGCACGGGACCAATGTAACTCGTACGAACTGACCGCTCGATCATGGGACTCCCGGTTTGAGAATACAATGATAACCTGCATATTTCTACACTTAGGCACAAAAACATCGTGTTAGTGGGGGAAAACCCCAAACAGCCCCTGAATGGCCCCATAAGTGGCACCAACACCTCACACGGAACCAATGTAACTCGTATGAACTAACCGTGCGATTGCTGGACTCCCAGTTTAAGTATACAATGATAATTTACATATTTTTAGACTTAGGCTTAAAAACATGCCGTTAATGGCCGAAAACCCAAAACAGCCTCCGAACGGCTCCGTGAGTGGCACCAACACCTCGCACGGGACGAATGTAACTCGTACGAACTGACCATACAATCACGGGACTCCCGATTAAAGAATATGATTATAATTTGCATATTTCATGACTTAGTCATAAAAATAGGGCGTTAGTGGGGAAAACCCGAAACAGCCCCTGAATGGCCCCGTGAGTGGCACCAACACCTCGCACAGGACCAATGTAACTCGTACGAACTGACTGCGTGATAATGAGACTCCCGATTTGAAAATATGACGATAATTTAAAAATATCACGACTTAGTCAAAACATGTCGTTAGTGGCCGAAAACTCAAAACAGCCTCCGAACGGCCCCGTGAGTGGCACCAACACCTCGCACGGGACCAATGTAACTCGTACGAACTGACCGCTCGATCACGGGACTCTCGGTTTGAGAATACGATGATAATTCACATATTTCTAGACTTTGTCTTAAAAACATGCCGTTAGTGGGGGAAAACCCGAAACAACCCCCGAACGGCCCCATGAGTGGTACCAACACCTCGCAGGGACCAATGTAACTCGTACGAACTGACCGTGCGCTCAAGGGACTCCCGGCTTAAGAATACGATGATAATTTAAAAATATTAGGACTTAGGCAAAACATGACGTTAGTGGGGAAAAACCATAAACAGCCCCCGAACGGCCCCGTGAGTGGCACCAACACCTCGCACGGGACCAATGTAACTCGTACGAACTGACCGCGTGATCACGGGACTCCTGATTTGAAATTATGATGAAAATTTGCATATTTCTTTACTTAGGCTTAAAAACTTACCGTTAGTGGGCAAAAATAGAAAACAGCCTCCGAATGGCCCCGTGAGTGGCACCAACACCTCACACGGGACCAATGTAACTCGTACGAACTGACCACGCGATCACGGGTCTCCCGATTTAAGCATACTAAGATAATTTAAAAATATCAGGACTTAGGCAAAACATTAAGTTAGCGGGGGAAAACCCAAAATAGCCCCCAAACGGCTCCGTGAGTGGCACCAACACGTCACACGGGACCAATGTAACTCGTACGAACTGACTGCGCGATCATGGGACTCTCGGTTTAAGAATACGACGATAAGTTGCATATTTCTAGACTTAGGCTTTAAAAACTTGTCGTTAGTGGGTGAAAACCCGAAACAACCCCTGAACGGCCCCGTGAGTTGCACCAACACCTCGCAAGGGACCAATGTAACTCGTACGAACTGACTGAGCGATCACGGGACTCCCGGTTTAAAAATATGATGATAATTTGAATATTTCTAGATTTTGGCTTTAAAACTTGCCGTTAGTCGACGAAAACCTGAAACAGACCCCGATCGGCCCCATGAGTGGCACCAACACCTCGTAAGGGACCAATGTAACTCATACCAACTGACCGCGCGATCACAGGACTCCCGATTTCAGAATACGATGATAATTTAAAAATATCAGGACTTAGGCTAAACATGACGTTAGTGGGGAAAAACCCGAAACAACCCCCGAACGGCCCCGTGAGTGGCACCAACACCTCACATGGGACGATTGTAACTCGTAAGAACTGACCGCGCGATCACGGGACTCCCAGTTTGAGAGTACGATGATAATTTGCATATTTTTAGACTTAGGCTTAAAAACTTGTCGTTAGTGGGCGAAAACTCGAAATAGCCCCCGGACGGCCCCGTGAGTGGCACCAATATCTCGCACGAGACCAATGTAACTCGTACGAACTAACCCTGCGATCACGGGACTCCCGGTTTTAGAATGGAATTGATATGTTGATAATTATAACTCATATATGCAATTTTTCAGCATGAATAAATTTTTTCTAAAACTACTTGGTTACTAATATCATTTTTTTCTATCCTATCATTTGTAGGATTTTTGCACGTGGAACAAATGAAGAAGGCAATGGTTTACAACATGAAGATTGTTTATATAATATTGTGGACATTCAGGATTATGTTTTTTATGTGTTACAGCCGTGCGGGCTTTTATTGTTTAGTTTTATGGTTGTGTGGGCTTTTATAATTTGATTGTTAAATTTTATGGCCGTGCGGGCTTTATAATAAGCAGGGTTTACATTTACTGGATTTGGAATGTCCAAAAAATAGAGGAAACTCTACCCAATTTTTTTTGGTCTGTGAATTATTAAGACGTGTAATATTTTTAAGTTTATATATATATTAGTTTATTAATAACGTTCTCAAGTCGTAATTTGTGATTCTTTTTTATTGTTTTTCCAATAATAAATATTTGTAACACCTCGTACGCATCCAACGTTACACGTAGCAATCGATAGTGCACTCACAGGACCCCTAATTTTAGGATCGGACCAAAAAATGACATTTTTTTTAAATTATGGTTAAATATGGTCATGGATTTTGTCCATGACCATTTTTATTTTTTTTGTCGCGCATAAAAATGGTCACGGCCAAAGTCCATGACCCCCAAACGTGACCAAAAATGGTCACGGTCAAAGTCCGCGACCATTTTTTTCCTTTTTTTTCGTCGCGGTATGGGTCACGGACTTTGGCCACTACCATTTTTGGTCACGGTTGGGGGTCACGGACTTGGGCCGCGACCTTTTTTTTTTTTTTTTTTTTTGTCACGGTTGTGGGTTGCGGACTTGGGCCGCGACCAATTTGTCACGGTTGTGGGTCATGAACTTGGGTCGCGATCATTTTTTTTGTCACGATTGTGGGTCGCAAACTTGGGCCATGACTAATTTGTCACGGACTAGGGTCGCGACCCATCACGGCATGGGTCACGGCCCAAGTCCGCGACCATATGCCGTGACCCTCTGCGGGCCGTAACCATTTTTTGGTCATGGACTTGGGCCGCGACCCACGAAATTGGTCATGCCCGAAATGGTCACGGCCCAAGTCCGCGACCCACAGTCTTGGTCAAGGATTTTGGTCGTGACCAATCGCTAGTTTTAGTGTAGTGCACACACACACACACACACACCACCCCCAAAACCCCTGCCCCACCACCCACCCCCTCCACCCACCACACACACATATATACACACACATACATATACACGCATACATATACACACATACATATACACACACATATATACAAAGGAAAGAGAAAGAGAGGGAAAACCCTAAAAAATCTCATAGAGAAAGAGAGAGGAATCGCTTAGAGAGAGAAAGAGGGAGGGAAACCAAAACGGTGGGAAAAAAAGGAGGGGAGGGATTTTTTACAGACAAATTTATCATGGACCTGTCACCGTCTTTGATCGTGACAAGTCTTTGTCACAGACTTGTCATGGTCATTGACCGTGACAAAAAATGCGTGTTTTTTTATCACGGTCAATGATCGTGACAAGGGTGCCAATTTGGCCTTTTTGGTATAGTGTTCTAGAATCAAATTCTCCATACTTTCACACAAGCACCAAGCTTGAAACATTGGGGGCTTCTATTGATGCCAAAAATTATCCACCCACATGGACCAATCAGAATTGAACCCGTGTCCTCCTACGTGGCCAAAGCCCTAGTTAGAAAGAAGTAAATTTGTCGACCAATACATGGAATGCCGACCAACACAAATAAGGCCAAGCAACATGACAACGAAGCTTCATCATGCCAAGGGTCATATTACAGGTGGTTTATACAACTAATCGTCACATTTATCATGTCAGGATGTAAATGCTTAATTATATAAAATAATTCCAACCCTTGACATTCCAACCCTTGACCTGTGGGTCACTATAAATACATTGTATCCCTTTCATCAAGGGCACAATCAAACGGATTATGGGATATTCTCATTTACTAGAATACCTAGTTTTCTGTAACCACAAACATTAATAAAATAACAGTGGATGTAGGCTTTCTTCCATAGCTGAACCACTTTAAAATCTCTTTCTTTATTTACCATTCATATTTTACCTCTGATTAGAAAATTAAAGTCTAGTTTTTTACATCAATAATGACAAATATATATTTGGTCCAGAAGTACCATATTTTCATGTTGTTATTGCATTCTTTTTACTATATTGTTATATATAACAAAATACTTGACACAATAACTACAGTCTATCTCTTTGTAAGAAATAATTACCATTGACTTGCAAAGCATGGGACAAATATCAATCTTATCATGTGATGTTTTTATATACAATCATCTGCATCTAGTTAGTTGTATTGATGCAACCTCGCAAGGAACAATCGAATCACTTATGACTTACCCTCATCAACACATGTTACTACCACTACCTACAAAGGCAAAAATGCATGTATAACTCAAATTCAAAGAGGTTACATCAAGCGAGATATGACAAACACATTTCAATTTTTCTATATTTATAAACTCTAGAAGAGTTATGCTATTGGAATCAAATAGATAAGATAAAGTAACATTTTCACCCCTTTTCACCAAAGTCTTATGGAACTCGAACTTTAAAAGAAAATGAGATCGAAGTAACAACCTATCAAATCTTTTCACTAAGTCAAAGCAATATTTCAAAAGCTTGTGTATGAGATAGGAATGCATCGACTCAATCATTAGAGAAATTCCATAATCAGGGGGAGTATACAATAAAAGGGAGCATTTTATTAAATTGAGAATCAAATAACATGAAATTATGGACATATGTGCACTGTACCTTTTTTCATTTAACTAGGTTTTTTCCAATTGTCTTTTCATATTAAAGGTTTTAATGAGCCAGAACTAAGCGCATACAGCACCAATTTTAATGATAAAAAAAAGTTAAACTTTTTTCTTTAATTTTGGTTTTTACCACTGGATTTTTCCCTCGAAAGGTTTTAATTAAGTAAGAATAATTGAATTGTGGAAATAATGTACATCCTAAGGGGAGTGTTATAAAATGTGTTGGTGTAAAAAAGGATTTCTTATACACAACACAATAAATTTATATGGAAATGCCAAATAAACAGAATGCAGTGAAAGGAAAATAATGACAGTGTATGTATGTGGTTCGACTGGGTACATCCTATGTCCATGGATGAACGTGTAGGGGATCTTTGTTTATCATTATAAAGAATGCTTGAGTAAATATTTGTATATCTATCAAGGTTCGATTTACTAACACTATGGAAGGCTTTACATTCATAGCATGTTATAACATTCTTCCTTAATTTTAGCATGAATGTTTGAATTATTTAAATTTAGAGGTGACGCGTGTTTGGATCCTCTGAGATACTCGTCAGCAATAATAGGGGTCGTGCTAGCCATTAGGATTACACACTTTGACTTCGTCTTTAGAGCTTCAAATAGGTTAAACTTGACAAAGATGATTCTTCGACTGATGGTGGCAGGTTATCTGTTTAAGGGTGTTAAGTCTTTTCCTGAAATGCTCTACTTTCCCTTTATTTAACATGGGAATTGATCGACCTATTATCCAGTCCTTGGATCAGGCTGTGTGTGTTGGTCCTTAATCGTTCATCCAAGACCATTGGTCCCTTTCCCCTTAAGCTATGGACTATTTAGAAATTCCCCTCATCAATTACCCCACAAACTCTTTATGTTCATAGAATTG
Source organism: Sambucus nigra (assembly GCA_949130495.1). Lineage (NCBI taxonomy): Eukaryota > Viridiplantae > Streptophyta > Magnoliopsida > Dipsacales > Adoxaceae > Sambucus > Sambucus nigra. The sequence continues at coordinate 171,902,741 of OX422219.1, forward strand.
AGCCGAAGAGTCTTCTTCATAGTCAAAACCCCTCTGATGATTCCATATGTCTCCTAGATTTGGCAATCCTCAATAACAGTTGTTGTAGCCGCTTTAGTTCATGATTTGTCATGATTACTCTATAGTCTCGTGTTAATATCATCTTCAAAGAAAAGATAGTGATTCGGCTTGATTTGTTTCTAATGATAGGTGTTAATTAAATATCAAGCCACAATCATCATGCGTCTAACAACACGCAGATTCCCTAAGTGTGCGTGGACACATAATCTTACCCACGTGCTTCGCCCTCGCTTGCGTTCCATCAATTTCATGAGAACAATTCGATTTATTTCAATTTCAATATTTGAATTTGAACAAACATCTTTCCATGGTATAAAACCCCCCTTCATCTTTTATTTCAAACCTTCCCGTTCCTATTTTCAAGCAACTAAAACTCTGTCTTCTTGTAATTGTTCCTCAAAAACAAATTTTTTCTACGAGTGTAATCCCATTATCTTAATTAAAACTCCTCCTTATTTGAATAGTTCACTTCCATTATCGTCTTCCTTCTAACTAGTACGCTTCATTTTTCTTCTTTTCCCTATTTTCTGTAAATTCCTTCTCTTTAGGTCTGGTGCATCACAGCTTAGGGTTTGTGTTTCACTTTACCCGAATAATTAACTTTGTATCATCATTCCATGAGGGCAATTATCACTTTACCCACTTCATTCCCTCCCACTCTCCATTGCTAAAATACTTTAAATGGTTATAAACCTTTGGTCCCACCCTTTATTCAACCCACCAATAAAGACTTCAACGTTAAGGATATTGGGACATAATAGTTGAGATAATGAATGCTTTTGGTATCGAACATAATTAAACAATGGCCTCTACCCAAGGGACTTCATCCTCCAATGTTAGTAGGCCCACTCAACCCACAAGAGCTCAAAATGTTGTCCCAAGAGTGGCCCCAACCAAATAGTTCCACGTCAGAACTTCACATGAGGTGCCCCTTACTCCTTACGAGTTAGTGAGTACTATGACATAAGAGGCGGTTAATTATTATGTTTAACACCATGCCCTTTCAAGGAATCTTCCCATCAGATTAGACGATGAGACTGATCAACATCCATTTTTTTTATGATGAAGAGGTTTCCTTATATGAACATTACTTCTAATAAGGACTTGATATTACCCTCACTAAACCCATTAGAGAAGCCCTTTCCTTCCTCAACCTTGCCCCCAACATCTAGTGTCGAAAGCTTGGAGCATTCTTATTGGTTCCATAATTCACTTCTATTATCTATTTGGGGCTAGCCATTCGATGTTATCTGGGGAGTTATTATCATTGTATATACATATGGTGTCCTGAAAGGGGTGGCATACCACGCCCCTTAAGCAAAAAGGTTAATCCTTCATCAATTTTCTCCTCTTCTCCATCATGACTGGAGATGTCAACCCTTCTTCATTAGGGGAGAGGGGTTGGAACATGATGAGAAAAATGATCTCACGGGATATTAATTCATGGTCCCTCTGGTTTGGAATGAGACCGGCCTCAGTGAGTCTTCCCTCAGAACCAAAGGGGTAGGGTTGAAAAGGATATCATCAAATCTCATCCCTTCAAGGATGTTTATAACATATTGAGGTTGACAAACCATGGTTTGAACACTCAGGGCGAAAAAGTTCGCAATTGAGAAGTTCTTTGGGAAAGGTCTCTCACCATATAAGGATGAATTCTTGTTACTTTCCAACGTTCTTTCTTCCCCCCTTCATCATGTATACATTGTGCATATTTAGATTACATCATTTGTTAAACTTTTTATACTAACAATGTCTTCAACATTTTTCAAATTTGTATGGCCCGTAAAGGATACCGATCAGCCCTTCAATGCTAAAATCAAACCCCTATTTCTCCCAAACCTAATGTTTCCCAATAAAACCCTTAAAGAAGTTGAGACTAACCCTCCAGTCCAATAGATGGTAATCAAGAATCCAACCTTCCTCTGAATGTAAAGGAAACTTTATTTTTTATGCTCGTAGATGACGAGGCCTTCCAAAGAAGGAGGAAAGAGAAAATCCATGTAGAAGATGAGGGCCAAACTATGACCACCCCACCTCCGTCCTACGATGCCTTGTCATTGATGATGAAGGTGATGCTAAAGGGGAGAGAGTCCCTCAGATGGGAGAAAGAGATGGTGTCCCTTATCTTCAATTTGACGACCTGGATGAGACGTACTTGGACTTTTAAGAGGCCTACCTTCTTATCGACCTTGATGCTCTGGGTGGTTGTGGTCCAATAGGATGTTCCAAGGAGATGATCCAACTAGGGATGAAGGTAATCACTTACTCCTTATCTTTGAGTTGCTAATACTTGTTTTGCTTTCCTGAAAATCCTCTTTATTTTTTAGATGGGTTATCTGCCACCTATATGTCTCAGAGGTGGAATGAGAGGAAAAATAAAGCTAGGCAGGCCCCAAGTATGAAGAGAGAGATATAGGTTCTGAAAAAATTCAAGTCTGGTACTAAAGACACCCTCACTTTTATTAGAGAGGAGATGAAGAATGAGCATTTGATGAAGGAGGATGATGTGAAAGAAAAGGAAGGTCTAGTCCAGAGAGGGACCAGTTGAAAATTGAAAATATTGAACTAAAAAGGCAGATACAACTAAAGGACAAGGACAATAAAGAATCTATAAAGTCGAACGATCATTGGTTCCTACGATCAGATTTTGGTTCCCAACATCTTTCTTGATTTCAAAGTATTGTGGCATAATGAGGTATCAATCCTTCATTTGCGATTAACATCTTAGTTGACAAACCCAGTTGTATCGAACAAGTTAATAGCTTGGTGAAAAACCAAACGCTTTGTATGGCATTGTTTATATATGGTTGATGAACCATGTTACCTTGAGTATATTGTTTATAAATGTCGACGAACCGTGTTGTTCTGAAAGATTTCTTTACACTCGGGTGATGACCTATTACTCTGAACCATTTGTTTAAACACGGTTGATGAACCATATTGTTTTAACAAATTTATTTATACTCATTGATGTACTGAGTTACTATGAACCATTCATTTATACACGATTAATGAACCGTATTGTTTTGAAAGATTTGTTTATACTCAATTGACAAATCGAGATACTCTGAACTATTTGTTTATATACACTTGGTGAACCATGTTGTTCTAAAAGATTTGTTTATACTCATTTGATGAATTGAGTTACTCTAAATCATTTTTATATACACGATTGATGAAATGTGTTGTTCCTAATGATTTTGTTGATCCTGTGTTTATTTGTACACGGTTGGGAACCGTGTCGAGTTGAAGAAAATTTTCTTATAAATGGTTGACAAATCGTGTCGTTTATAGATTGAAAGTTAATTGGAAAAAGGTGGTATGAATGATAATTTACGTTCCGATCACTAGTTTTTTAAATAAAAATTTACTCCGTGTAAAATCACTCTAACTTTATTTCCTTTGTATACATCCGCCTTTCATTTTAAAATTAACCGAGTAATTGGATGCATTACTTCTTGACTTAGAATTAACCACATTATACTCAAGCGATCTCACTTCGCAGATTATATTATATTTGAGGGGCGATTTAACTTGGTAATCAACTAAGTTATTTTGTTCGAGACAAAGAGCCTGGAAAAAGTCATACCATAATGTCATCTAGTGTTAGCCTTTTTTCATCCTAGTGGTTAGTTCTTAATATTTTATGAATCAATTGCTTAGGTGGGTAAGAGAATTATGATTTGATGGAGATTAACCATATGGAGAAATAATCATTCAAAAATAGCTTTCTTTATTGATAATACTTTCATTTAAAACTAAATTCAAAATAGAACTTCCAAAGAAAAAAGCATAAGTAAATCCACCAATAACTACAATTAGAAATTTAAATAGACAAGAAAAGATAAGTAAATTTCTACTGCCTGGTAGTATTTTCCTCCACCTCCCGACCACGTTCTACTAATAGTACCACTTCAAGTTTTTAATGTTCCATGGGTAGAGACGGGCTAGACCTTAATGAAATCTAATCTCATAGGTTCTAGGTCAGAAAATATATACCACTACATATGGTCCTTCCCAATTATCTCTAAAATTTTCGTGACTAGGGTTTTTAGTTGGCTGCATTTCCTTTCTGAGTACTAGGTCGACAACTTGGACTGTCTAATTCCTGACTCTTCTATTTTAGTTACATGTCACTTTGTGCTGCATTGCTGTAATCCTCAGCGTTTCTTCCTACCTTTGCTTATCCAAGATATCTAAATTTACCCAAAGTCATTCGTTGTTCTTCTCTTCTTGGAAACATAGTACCCTCAAGATTGAGACTTCTAGCTTAATTGTGATAAATGCTTCGGTTTAAAAAGTAAGGGTGAATAGAGTAAATCCCTTCGATCTCCTCGCTATCATTATGTGTACCTATAAAACTAAGATTTTCTTGTCCATCGAGGGGCCCTTAGAATTATTGAGTTCTATCTTGATCCCATTTATGAGTGTTTGATTTGTGACCTAGACTTGACCATTGCATTTGGGGTGTCTTGGGGCTAAATAGTATAGTGTTTGATTCAAAATTGGTCACAAATATTGTTAATCCTAATTCTATCAAATTACCTTCCATTGTCTAAGATGATATGTTACATATGCCGAACTGACTAATTATAAACCTCCATATGAATGAATGAACTTCCTAGTCAGTGATCTTATCCAGCAGTTCTACTTCTACCCACTTGGTGAAATAGTCGATTTCTACTAACATAAACTTGCAATGACCTTTTTCGATTGGTAACATGCCAAAGATGTCCATTCCCATAATGTGAACATCTAGTGAAAAATATTTTTTTGTTAATTCTTCGATCGATCGGTGAATGTCATTGGTCGTTCTCTGACATTTATCACATTTCTTAACGTAGTCCTTGCCATATTTACTCATCGTGGGCCAATAGTATCCATGCGTTGGGGATCTTTGAGCTAAAATTATCCCTCTGAGATGTCCCCCGTAGAGGCCTTCGTGTAGTTTGGCAAGGACAACTGTCACTTCTATAGGGTTAAGTCATCGGAGGATCAACCTTAAATACCCCCTTCGGTACAATATCCCTCTATATATTAGATACTCAGGTACCTTGATTTGCACATTCCTTGCTTTCATCGAATTGTCTGGTTATATCTCTTCTTATATGAACTGCATGTATTTATCCATCCAACTAGGGCCCAACTCTACGATGTCGATGACTTTCTCCTCTTCGGTGTTAATGCTTAGTTTGTCCAGGATATCTACAATGGATTCCCACGATCGGTTAAGGCTAGCCTTGCTAGGTGGTCGGCTTTGGCATTGTCTTTTATAAGGATATGCATGATGTTGAAGGCCATGAAATGTTTCACTATTTGTTGAAATTTCTTAATGTGGGATATAATATTCTTTATTTTTATTTCATAATCCCCCATTACATGTTGGACCAACATATTTTAATCACTAAAAAATTGTACTTGTTCATCTTTAAAGGAGAGGGCGAGTCGTGCCCATTCTATTAGCGCTTCATACTCAGCCTTGTTATTGGACGCCTTGAAGTTAAAACACAGTGCATACTCTGCACTAGCTCCCTCAAAATTTTCGACTATCAGTCCTACTCTGTATCCTTCTTTGTTTGACGATCTGTTTACATCGATCATCCAGACTTCCCTACCTTCTTCAATTAGTAGGAGTGTATTCTCTTTTCCTTTATTTGATAAATCTATGATAAAATCAGTAACCTCCCTCCTTTCACTGTTGCCTTTAGTATGTATTATATGTCAAATTCTCCCAGATCCACTGACCATTTCATGAGTGTCCCGTAGACCTTTGCTTTTGAAATTCATCAAAATAACAATCGTGTGAGCTTAAAAGTACGATCTCAATTTTTTAGCAATTATAATTAGTGCAAAGGCCAATTTTTATAAGATTGAGTATCCTTATTCTGCTCCCTTAAAAACTCTACTTACATACCGTACATTGAATCCCTCCGTTATCTATTATAAAAAAATGAGGTGACCACCATTGAAGAAACGACGAGGTACATGTATAGCTCTTCCCCCGACTTCACTTTTGAAAGTTGGGAAACGTCCGTCAGATAGGTCTTTAGGTCCTAAAAAGCTTGTTTGCATTCGTTCATCCATACGAATTCATTTTTTAATGTTCTAAAGAACACAATGAACCTATATGTGGCCTTACTCACAAATCGGTTCAACACTACTACCCTACCTATCAGTGATTGTACCTCTTTCATCATCTTTGGACCCATCATATTTAGAATCTCCTGGATTTTCTCGGGGTTATCTTCGATCCCCTTTTGTGTCATTATGAGGCTCGAAAACATTACTAAAGATATGTCTAATGCACATTTCTTAGGAATCAGGTTCATCCCATACCGATTATGGATCTTAAACATTTCCTCCAGATTTGTCACACGTTCCTAACCAGTCAAACTTATTATTAACATTTCATCAATAGAGACTTTTACTGTCTTACCTATTTTATCTTAAAACCTTCGATTGACGAGTCGCTTGTTAGTTGCTTTGACATCTTTTAATTCGAACGAGATTACTTTGTAATAATAATTCCCCTGGTTGATTACAAATGAAGTCTTCTCTTCATCCCCTAGTGCATCTAGATATGGTTGTATCCAGAGTATACATCCATAAAGTAGAGTGTCTCATGTCATACTCTAGCATCCACAAGGGAGTCAATCCTAAAAACAGGATATGAGTCCTTTAGAAAAACATCATTCAAGTCAGAGTAGTCTACGCACAGCCTCCACTTTCCATTTGGATTTCGTACCATCACTACATTAGATAGCCATTCGGGGTATTTGACGTCACAAATGAATTTTGCCTCCAAAAACATTCCTACTTCAACTTGGCCAGATTGGTTCCTCCCCAAGGCAAACGCCCTCTTCTCCCCCTAAATAAGTTGTCTGGATGGATTTGTCTTCAATTCACGGGTTATAATCGAGGTGTCAATACATAGCATGTCCTCGTGACTCCATGCAAATGTCTTGTGTTGTTCTTTTAGAAATGAAACCAACCTCTCCTTTCTATATTCTGTTAATGATGACCCTACGTATCTACCCTTTTTGGGCAGTCGTTATACGAAGGAATGGGTATCAAGTCCCCCACTAGAGACCCTATAGTCATTTATTCCCTTGGTTCCAACCCATCAATACTAAAGACTTCCCTTTTCTTCCTCAAGGATGAGAAATAACATCTTCTAGGCCATAATTGAATTCCTCATACTATTCCTATTCCATTCGGTATTAGGAAGCAAATGGTCAAGGATTTGATTGACAAGACCAAGTCGATTCGACTTAGGGTCATTCATTATATGAGCACATTACAGGCCGATGGTGACCTGACCACCAGAAAGTCCACCAAAAGGTTGACTGACCGCCTGCCTTTTCCAATGGTGAATGGTAATTCCATTAAGCCCTACGAATACACTTTTTTCTCCAGAGAAGTCCAATAATGCACCTTGTACTAGCTTCAATCGTGCTCCTTCCAGCTTCATTTTCTCAAAGCACTCGTAGTATATGAGGTCAGCCAAAATTCTTGTATCGATCATGATCCTCTCCACTGTTTAATTAGAGATTTCCACAATCATAAATAAGGGATCATCATGGGGCATGATGAGGTCTCTGGAATCTTTCGGTGAGAAAAAAATATCTTTCTAGTCCTCAGTGTTTTTTTTATCTTACACCTCTAATAGTTCTCTTTTATGACTCCGATAGTCCCATCTGGACAAAGTCGAATCCCCTCCTGCTACAAATCCCCCGGATATCATATTTATTTGCCTTCCTCCTTTGACCAATCCAGCATTACTTATTTCTTCTCTTCTTTGTTCTTTTTCTTTTGAGCTACTCCTTATTCTTTTGTCTCATCTTTCGCTACCTCGTCATTCCTAACAAAGGGTTCCTCTATGAAAATTTCCCTCAGGTATCCTCTCTATACCACTGGATTAATCTTATTTTTGAGGTGGAGGTAATTACTGGTGTCGTGGCCATAATCTCTTTAAAATTGGCAGTATAGGTTGGAACTGGACTTTATGGGATGGTTCTTTGACTTTCTTGGCCACTTCAGTATCCTTGGGCCTTCCATGATGTCTAGAACCTTTCCTACGATGGTATAGAGGGGAGTGAACTGCTCAGAGCTATTCTAATTTACCCGTGGTCCTCCCTTCGAATTTGTTGAATTTTGTCTTCCTCCTTCGTCTTCATACCTTATCTTTTTATGCTCGTCTTCATACTTCCTTTCTCCAAAATATTTGGGAGGGTGGCCTGACTATTGACTATTGAGTATGTCCTCGGCATATTATCTACTTTCATCATGAGCTCTGTTAAATTCCTGTGAAGAGTATTTAATAATGAATAAATGGTGTTTCCACTAGATAATCCCCTTAAGAAGGTTGATACAACCACCTTCTAATTGGTATGACCAATGTGGAGTAGTTCATTATTAAATCTCTTGACATACCCCTTGAGGCTTTCGTCCCTAGTTCGTAGGACATTGAACAAATAATCAATCGTCTTTTGATGGATCCTACTCCCGATGAAGTGATAAACAAAACACACGTAGAGCTCTCTAAATCAAGTGATGGATTAGGGAGGTAGCCCATTAACCCATGTTCTCATCGAACACTTCAGTGTGGTGGCAAACTCTATGCACCTTATTTGGTTAGGAGTGGACAAGGCATGCCCCATAATGGTCGATGTGACCCTGAAATATGAGGTACCGTCAAAAGAGTCCATTTTAAATAGTTTGAAGTTTGATGTCATGTGACAGCTCATGACTCCTTGACTTAATGACGCTTCTCATCCTTCTTCTTAGGCTACTTCATTGGCTGGTGGGAGCCAAGCATCTCGGGCAACTAACACTCGATGTATGGTGGAGGTGAGTGACAGAGGTGGAGGGGGCAGTAGCGGTGCCTAGTCGACTTGTTGCTCGGGTGGTAATGACACCTAGCTCTCTTGGTTTTGCATAACCCGTGGGTCTTGGTCTACCTATTGCTCTGGTAGTGGTTGTTAGTACAAAGGTAGATGATTTAAGAGTTCTACCAATTGATTTTGAAGGGCTTGTTCTTACTTTTTGAGGCATTCGATGACCTGTGTTACATGGTTTCTACTCATGGCTTTAGAAACAGTGGTTCCTACAGACAATGCCAATTATGTTGGTACCCAAAAAGGCTTTCTTATACACAATACAGTAAATTTATATGGAAATTCCAAATAAATAGAACGAGGTAAAAGGGAAAAAAAATGACAGTGTATATACGTGGTTTAGTCGGGCATGACCCACATTTATGGATGAAGGGGTAGGGGATCTTTCTTTATAGTTATGGATAATATTTTAGTACAGAGTTATAGAGCTTTCCAACCTAGCTTAACCAACACTACGCAAGGCTTTATATGCATAGACCGCTACAACTTTCTTCCTTAATTTTAGCATGCAGGTTTGAATTGTTCAAATTCGGAGGTGATGCGTGTTCGAAACCTATGAGATACTCATCCATAATAATAGGGTTAGTGATAGCCCTTATGAGTACAAACTTTGATTAAGTCTTTAGAGGTACAAATATGTTACAACTAATGAAGATGAGTCTTCGACTGATGGTGATAAGTAATCTGTCGAAGGGTGTCAAGTCTTCGACTTAAATGCTCTACTTTCCATTTATACAATATGGTAATTGACTAATCGGTTGACTGTGTGTGCATCATCTCTTAGTCATTCATCCAGGACCATCGATCCCTTCCCCCTTCAATCATGAACTATTTAAAAATTTCCTCATCAAAATCTTCTATATACTCTAAAGTGCTTTACAAGCAATTATTCTAATTTCTCTTAGGTTGTCCATGTGTACACATCATTCATTGTCAAATATAATGTTCAGATTACTTATAACCCTTCTCTTTCAATTACCACCATTGTTACTCGTTTAATTTCTACCTTTTGGCTTTCCAAGTTCTTCTCTTTTAATTTCGATACATGTGCCTCTCTCTCTCTCTCTCTCTCTCTCTCTCTCTCTCTCTCTCTCTCTCTCTTACCGAATGACTTATCATCTTTTGTTCTTTTATATTTGTAAATGTGCGTACAAATTACCTTGGATAGAAACTCACAAAGACCATAAACTTCCCATAAACGTTTTGCACACTTTACTTCAAAAAATCCCTCTCTTTTTAGCTATCTCTCTGTGTTGGTTCAGGTATAATGCAGAAAGAGAACTTTTCTTCGAATGGCGGAAATAATGCTATGTATCTCGGGTATCAATGCATCATTATATTCTTCTTCATCGTCTTATATACAAAAGGACGTATACCAGAGACCACAAAATCTTCTTGTAGATAAGGTAGCCATCAGTGTCAATTACATCCGATAATTATCTATCAAGCCATTTCAAGATATCTCAAAATTTGTTGGCTTTAGTGGGCAATGGTTATTTTGATTCAGCTATATATGAGGTTTATGTTCCAGATCTAGCATTTTTCTATCATAATGTGTTTATGTGTTGGTTTGAGTGGCCAATAATTAATTTGCTTAAACTATGTATGGGGTTTGCCTTTAAGTTTTGGAAATTTGTAAATATGATTTTTTTTATTTCTTAGGAATGTTGATTGATCTTAAAAAAATTTGTGCAACACAATGTTGAGAGGATACACAAAGACAATTAAGTGATCGACTGGACTTGCGGATTTTTAGAGCATCAAATATGGTGGATGTGGGTAAGAGGATGATTAGTATTATAGAGTGGAGAAGCTCTGTGTAAGTTGTAGCTGGTTGTTTTTGTGGGTTATTTGGGTATTAAAGCTCTATGTTGAGTTTGTAATTGTTTTGTTTGGGAAATCATAATTGGGTTTAGATAGACAAAAGGAGGAGGGAGAAAGGGGTTTCATTAGTATTAGTACGTTTGTATGGATATTAATATGCCTATGGTGTGGTTTTATTTGGGTATTATATTGTTATAGTTTTATCAACTGTTTTTGTGATTATTAATAAGATCCATGGGTATGCTTTATGCTTAGAAATTATAATCAAACTTCTTATTAGTTTAGGAGGAATTAGGGAGAGAAGTTAACAAATTAATAGCATATAGGTGTATTTTATTTGAATTTAGTACTACACTCTTGTGTAATGCCCATGTGTTTTACTTAACTTCTTTCGCATTTTCATTTGCTTTATTTATCAATTTAAGTTTACTTGCACACTTCATATTTATGTTATATTTAGTTTATGTCACATTATTATTATTATTATTATTATTATTATTATTATTATTATTATTATTATTATTATTATTATTATTATTATTATTATTATTATTATTATTATTATTATTATTATCTCGCTTTGATAAAACTCAAAAACTAGCAAGCAAAGCAATGTAATATTAATTCATTTTTTTACATGTTTTTTTATCCTAGATCCATGTTGATGTAAAAAATTAGATCATATCTAATTATTCAATAACAGATAAAATAAATGAAACAAATAGTTTTTAAAGTGGTTCAGTCTTATAAGAATGGCATATGTCCACTGTTATGTTATTGCTGAGTGTTTGAGAATTCTCTATTACAAGTTCTCTCAAGAAATTCCGGTCCCTTACAATGAGGATTGTACAATGTATTTATAGCCCTGAGGATGTAATGTGAAAGGGTAATACATTAAATGATGTACATATGAAAGGGTAATACATTCAATGCCCCTTAAGCATGTGCGTCTGAATGATAAGCATTTAATGAATAGTCAAATTGTTGGTTATCCAGCTATTAATTCTTTGTTCGAGGTGCAGCTCGGACCGCCTGAGTTGCTCGGACCGCCTAAGCTTCTCGGTACCCAAGAGTTCCTCGGAGAGTTCTTGTTCCTCGGAGTGTGTGAGTTTCTCGGGAGTGTTTGTGGTTGCCACGTAGATTGCCACGTGTCTTTACTTTATTGAGTCATGTTAGCAGACTAAATTTGGTATCAACAATCCATATCGTGTTTTTGTTATTGTACTTCGTTCGCAATTCCACATCGATCAAATTTTCAAATTAAGTCTACTTATTCGTGTAAATATATATATAATATAAATATCACTAAAAAACGCTAACGCTTGCGCATCGCGCATAATTAAAATCTAGTGTACAAAATAATGGATATCCCCTTATATCTTATATTATCAAATATCTTTTGGTATGCTATTATTTGTAGTATAAACAGGAATGAATCTCTCTCTCTCTCTCTCTCTCTCTCTCGGGTATATTTCTAGTAAAATGGTTTCACAAAAATCATGAATCTTAAGGCATGAAGAAGTAATTGCGAAGGTGATATAAAAGGCACGTGTGTAGCCGGCTTTTGCACGTGAGGGGCGGATAAGAAATAGAAATTGAATGATGGTACATGCAAGCGTGTGAGGAGAGGGTGAGATTCACGTGACATCACCCAAAAGAAGGTTGGGCTGTCAACAATCAGTGTGGTTTGCAGTTGTAAAGTCCTCTCTCCCTCTTGAGTGTTGTGTAGCAAAAGAGTATCGTATAATATCAAACCTATTTTCCCTTTTCGTCCGTTTCTTCTTCTTTTTCTGCTTCCTTTTTGTTTTCACCTATGTCTATCATAATCATACACAACTTCTATACAAATTTTCATCGTCAATACGTTAATGCTGATGGTCTTTATATTTATATGGTCGTTACAATCAAAATTTAATGGGATAATTCAATTCTAATCCTACTTTTTGAGTCAAACATGTATTAAATTTTATAATTTTTTTTAATGTATCAAGTTTTTTTTTATTATAAATTATATATACTAAATTTTCACCCCGCCCACAATTCACAGACGCTTTGCAGTTCTTATTACACAATGTAATGCAAACATACTCATCAAAATATAGGTAAATATGTAATGTTAAAAGACCAATTTTAAACTTAGCCTCTTGGCTTAGTGGTATACGGCTATCACTGAGACAGTCTTGGAGGTGGATTGAGTTTAGTCCTCAGTTCGATCTCCGGTACTGTCAAAATAATGCTTACCAACGAAAGCCACGAACCGCGAATGGGGATTAATCGAGGTGCGCGAAAGCTGGTCTGGACGTCCTCATGGCATGCTAGAAAAAAAAAGACCAATTTTACATGTGTGTGATACATGCTATTAATACAGAAAAATTTATAAAAGGATAGCGGATATATGCATTTTATTAATAGAATATTTGATGTTAAACAAATACTTGCATGTAAAATTGAAATGCAAAAATAAGAACATTTAATGATGGAGTAAGGGGAATTAAAAGAATAATATATATACATATTTGTCAATTTTGTCAAATTTTTAAAAATTTGTATTTAAAAACAAGTTTATCAAACGCACACTAATAATTATAAACACAAAAAACTGAATTTTAAAACTGTATTTAAAAACAGCGTCTAAATCGAGTTTTCTGAATAGAGAACCAAATGGGCCCTTAATAGTCCATAACTTCAAATTTACAAATCCAAAATTCACAAAGTTTATATATTTGGAATCGACTCATCAAAATCTATCGAACAACGAACGAGGTCGATTCCATGCCTAATTAATGGGCTGGTGAAATTTGATTCATAGAAAAATAAAAAATATATAAAATGGCATAATCAAATATACGACTTTTTCCAGTCATATCTGTATATATATATATATATATATATATATATATATATATATATATATATATATATATATATATATACACACACACACGCACACAAAACCGTTAGGTCCCGTTTGGTTGTTCCAAAATTGTAAATTGGATCATTAATAAATTGATCTATTTACAAATTGATCCATTAATTATGTTTGGTTTCATTAATGAAATGATTCATTAATTGCCCAATTTTAACTCATGTGCAAAATCTGAAATTGGATTATTTCACAAAAAAATTGAAATGAATCCATTTGAAATAGGAATCACATAAAGTGTATGTCGCATCTCCCTCCTCCTCTCCCTCTCTCTTTCCCTCCCCCTCCCTCTCCCCCTCCCCCTCTTGATTCGTTTTTATCTTTTTTTCATAGAATCTTAACATCAATTTCAAATTACCAAATATTGTGTAAAATTGGGTTTAACTCATTTCAAATTCACTCATTTACAATTCAACAATTCACAATGAACCAATTTACATAATCAAATAATTTGCGCAACCAAACTGAACCTTAATGATCAAAATTATTGACAATTTGTAAATACTCCATTTTTGTAGAAAATTCAAAATTATCTATATTTCGAGGATCTCTTTTCTTTTGATACATCAAGTTCAAAATAAATTAAAAATATAAATATTATGTAAATTAAACTTATATTAGAAAGATATTTAATTTGAAGCTCGAGAAAAAATTAGATGAAAAAAAAAATTACAGTTTAAACTGAAGCACCAAGCACTTGAAAATACAATTGCTCCTTAAGAGCTTTGCGTAATAATTTAAAAAAAAAGGAAAAAAATAAAAAGAAGTCAACGTCCGTGTAAAATTACACTGCATTGACATTGCCTAACTGTAAAGCAGTTATATGTGGCTTTCATATAACAAACCCACGACCTAACACGTGCCACTCATCTTTATCGCTAGAGTTGTGACACGATTAAAACGCCAAATTAATATTTAGTTAGTAACTATGTAGTTAAATATGTAATAAAATTTTCAATTTTCTAATAAATTTTATGAAAAAATATTTATATTTTAATATGATTAATAAAAAAATATTTAGTTTTTATTCAATATATATATATATATATATATATATATATATATATATATATATTAAAGTCACTTATGAAGAAAAAGTTGTTTTGATTGATCAATGAGAAAATAACTTATTTAAATAATATTTATTTCTCAAACTCTCTTAAAATATTTCACTTTGGTTATATTTAGGCTTATTCCATGCCAACTTTTAACCCGGATTGAAATAATAAATCTAAATAAACTTTCTTAACAACACCTACCGACTTTTTATTACTTGCTTTTTGAAAAATTACATTGAACAAAAGTGACCAGGTTTTAAATATTTTTTTTAGTCTAAAGGTTTCATAAAAAGAGTAGCCCAGTGTTCATGAATTCTAAAAATACTACTTTTGATTATAAGAAAATAATATGGACAGCGAGTCAGGAAAAAATAAAGAAAAAAAATAGTACGAACACTACATCAAAATGGTCAAGATGTCACCTTTCAGCTGGTCAACCTTATCACGGTCATTGACCGTAACAACAAACACGCGTTTTGTGTCACGGTCATTGACCGTGACAAGTCGGTGACAAGAATATTTGTCACGGACTTGTCACGGGCATAGACCGTGACAATACTTAAAATAATTGTCACGGTCAAGGATCTTGACACGACCGTGACAATCTCTTCAGTAAAAAAAATCCCTAGGCTTTTTTTTCCCACCGTTTTTTGGTTTCCCACTCTCTCTCTCTCTCTCTCTCTCTCTCTCTCTCTCTCTCTCTCTCTCTCTCAGGTATATTTTTTTCCTCTCTTTCTCTTTCATTTCTATATGTGTGTGTATGTGTGTATATATATGTGTGTATATGTATGTGTATATGTGTCTGTATATATGTGTGTGGTGGGGGAGGGGGGCAGGGGGTGGTGGGGGTGGGGGGTGGGTGTGTGTGTGAAGTTGTGGTGGGAGTGGGGTGAGGGGGTGGGGTGGGTGTACGTGTGCGTGTGTATGGTGGGGGAGGGGGTGGGGGCAGGGATGGGGGGTGGGGGTGGGGTAGGGGTGGGGGGCTGTGTGTGTGTCTATGTGTGTGTGTGCGTAGTGTCCCTTGTAAAAGAATTGATTGATTATTAATTTTTTTAGCAAATTAATATATGATTGCCCCTTATTATAAATTAGTAAATTAATATATGATTAATTATGAAAGTAGAATTGCCCCTCATTGTAAATTAGTAAATTAATAATTGAGTAGATGGATTAATTGAGTAGATGAATTAGAAGGAGTACGGGATACACATTTGTTGTTGACATTGATGTTGGATTATTTTGTTTAGTAAATGTTGGGTTGGTTAGTTTAAAAGTGACATTAACACTGGATTATTGTCCATATGGGGGTGGAAATTTTTAACTTTTGAATAATTGAATTTTAATATAAATAAGACATAATTAAATGAAACATACTATATATAATTATTAATCATTGAATTTAAATAGAAATAAGACATAATTAAATGAAACATAGTATATATCATTTTTAATCATTATTGGATTATTGTGTGTGTGGTGGGGGGCAGAGGGTGGTGTGTGTACGTGTGCGTGGTGGGGGAGGGGGTGGGGGTGGGGGGGGGGCAGGGTGGGGGGCAAGGTGGGGGGAGGGAGAGGGCAGGGATGGGGAGAGGGGGAGGGGGCAAGGTAGTTTAATTGATGAAATGAATTAATTGAGTAGATGAATGAGAAGGAGTATGGGATACACATTTGTTGTTGACATTGCTGTTGGATTATTTTGTTCAGTAAATGTTAGGTTGGTTAGTTTTAAAAGTGACATGAACACTGGATTATTGTCCATATGGGGGGGGAGGGGGGGGGGGGGGGGATTTTTCAACTTTTGAATAATTGAATTTGAATATAAATAAGACATAATTAAATGAAACATACTATATATAATTATTAATCATTGAATTTGAATATAAATAAGACATAATTAAATGAAACATAGTATATATAATTATTAATCATTATTGGATTATTGTGTGTGTGGTAGGGGGCAGGGGGTGGTGTGTGTACGTGTACGTGTACGTGTGCGTGTGTGTGGTGGGGGAGGGGGTGGGGGCAGGGTGGGGGAAGGGGGTGGGGCAAGGTGGGGGGAAGGGGTGGGGCAAGGTAGTTTAATTGATGAAATGAATTAATTGAGTAGATGAATTAGAAGGAGTACGGGATACACATTTGTTGTTGACATTGCTGTTGGATTATTTTGTTTCTTAAATGTTGGATTGGTTAGTTTTAAATGAACACTGGATTATTGTCCATATGGTGGTGGGATTTTTCAACTTTTAAATGATTGAATTTGAATATAAATAAGACATAATTAAATGAAACATACTATATATAATTATTAATCATTATTGGATTATTGTGTGTGTGCGTGTGTGTGGTGGGGGAGGGGGTGGGGGCAGAGGGTGGTTTGTAGTAATTGTACATATTTGCATGTCTTCTTCTAATTTTTTTTATCTGTACTAATAACATTTTTTTTACACCAAATGTCTCCTTCAGGTATTAAGGCGAGGATGATGATGTTGGTTATGATGATGTCGTCTGGGCTCGGTGGTAGCGAAGGCGACGAGGGCTCCTCGGCCCCTAGGCTCCCCAAAATTGACAAATTTGGGATTACCATCGAGAACAAGTCAGAGCTATTAACGAGATCCCTCGAGCTGCTAAAGACGGTCATCGGCCCGGGGTTTATGAGTTGGAAGGAGGTGCCATATGAGCTCAAGTTACCTGTTTGGGCGGCACTACAGGTAATATATTTATATTTATATGAATATTTCAATTTCAATTTCAATTTCAATTTCAATTTATTCGCAACTAATATTGTATTTGTTGGATAAGAACAATTCAACATAGATCCAAAGCTACGCGATTTCGTCTTGGAGCATTTGAGGGAGCAACACAAGACGTGGAAGAAAAATATGCGAACACGGTACTTTGGGAAAACACGAGAGTCCATTATCCAATGGCATGAATCCGTCCCGCCCAAGGAGTCGATCTCATTGGCACAATGGCAAAAGTTCATTGACAATGAGATCGGGGAGCGACAATTGGCATCTCGCCAATCGGGGAGGGAAAATCGGGAAAAAAAGATGGACGTGCACTACTCCGGCCGGACGTCTTACGCCGAGGTGGAGCATAGGATGAAGGTAAGATTTAATTTTTCTATAACTACAAAAATATATTATTCTTCATTATTTTACTTTGCGGGGCCGATACTAATTTTACTTTATTTTATTTTAGGGGGTAGGGAGTGGCTCTGGGGGTAAGCCACATAGGCTCGAAACTTATGTGGCTCTTCAGACGAAGAAGGGGAAGGACGAGGAGGTGACCCCGAGCATCACGGCCACGATTGTAAGTAATCCGACAGTTTATTTTTTGTTAATTACGTTATAATTTTTTAGTTTACTTATTTTACTAATCATGTGCTTTTTGTCGTTTCAGGCAAAGCTTAAGGAAGTGCATGAGTCGTAGTCTGATGCCGACAATGCGTCTTTGTCCACAGACGTACTCAGCCAAGTGCTTGTATCTGATCGCAAGGGGAGGACAAGGGGAGTGAGATCGCGGGTAGCCAAATCTAGGATCATCGGATTGGAGACGAGCGACACCGGGTTGGTTCGAACGGAAGATTCACATGACGTGAAGCTGTCCCGTTTGGAGGCGATGGTCCAAGATATGTACTCATTCATGAAGCGTACGTTGGGCGGAGACCGTAAGGGGAAAGGGAAGGAGAAGGCGGTGGAGGAGGAGGATGTGCGGGAGGACGAGGCGCAGGATGACGAGGATGTGGACCTCGCTGCTTCATCACCGACACGTGCATACTTCGATGATCCACTTCATTTTTTGGCTCCCTTCCCCAGACCGATGTCGATAATTGGTTGGCCGAGCGTGTTCGTATTGGAGGTATTTGATGGAAGCGGATAGGGAGGGGGTTGAGGGACCCGAATATCATCCGGGGTGGAATAGTTCATGGACGTGCGCTTCAAGAGATCGAGTCCAAACTGCTCGTCACGAATGTGATACCCGGGAAGGAGAAATCTCTATTATGGCTGCGCGAACAATGCGTCACGATGTATATTAGTGGGTATGCCAATTCGTATATCGTGTGGCCTACTCACCTCCTCACATTTACCCCAGACATGTAGTAACATTATTTTTATGTTGGTACATTTGAATTATATTTGGATTATATCGTCATGTACATTGTTTATATTTTGAATATATATTTGCATTATCTTTAGTTTATTTGGATATACGATGTTTGAACAGGTACAACGTTGCTATAATAGGTACAAATATACTACTGGGCAGTGGCAGTGGCCATATTGCCTAGTAGAATTTTTTTTAAATTCTGCCCAGAATTATCACGGTCATTGATCGTGACAAGTCCTTGACAAAGGATTATTGTCACGGACTTGTCACGTGTGACACCCCGACTAATTAAATACCGGGTAGCTACTCCTTTATTAAATTAATTCAAAATGCCAAGTTGGCTCAGTTAATAGCATCACTGTCGAAAACATTTTAATTTTACTAACCACCTAGTATTTAGAAAGTAAGTTGCCAAATTTTAATTAAAGTCTGATTAACATGCAACAAGTGTAATGAAGAAATAAGTAACACCATTCACCATACTGAAGTAAAACGAATAACCATCACATAATGTAAATAAAGTCTGGAGGAAAACTCCTCACTACAATCCCATAACTGAAATAAGTAAACCGAAAACTAAAACAGTACATGCCAAAGTCTGAAACTGAAATGGAAATGTAACTCTAATAGAAATGGGCAACATGCCCTACAACTGATAGATAATGAATCTGGAATCCAAGAGATAGAGGCGTCTACAAGCAAATCCCTGTAGCTTCCACAAACATCTATAGCCCATCACTTGAATGAATATCCTATGCATGGTGTCCTTGTGGCTGGGCACCTAAAATGGTTTTACGAAGAAAAATAGATTTGAAAAGCAAACGGGTCAGAGCCCGAATGTGGAGTTATATTTTAAAAACCTGCAAGTGCTTTAAAAACATTTAAAACATTAAATGCAAAGTACATGTTAGGACGTGCACTCACATGATATTCTCACCTCTCGTCTAACTGTGCACTCCTAACGTAAATACCCATCTATAACGACACAATTCACTAGTTAAGTATCATCATATCTAGCTAGACTGCCATAGGTCCTACCCTTATTACTCGGTTCTATTAACATTATAACGCTCGTAATTAAGTAGGGGTTTAATGTAAGCTCAGATGTTCAATATGCAATATATAACTCCATCAGTTAACTTGTTATATTTTTCTCGAAACAATACCGTTCTTATATTCACAACATTAACATGAAGGTTCCCATTAATTAAGTGTATATTATTCACATCATAAATATACAATATAAGAACCCCGAGAACTAAGCTGCGGTGCACACATACTCTGCTATCCATCCCGGTACATCACGTACATAAGGATTACATATTCCGAATCTCTCAGGAATAGTTCATAGATAACAACATCACAAATAATGGAGGCGAACACAGTCACATCACATGGGTCACGCACATACCTACGCTCCCACGATCAACGGACTTATTAATATCCCAATAAGTCTTTATATGACCTATGTTCATCGAGGTAACCAGTCTAAATCCGGGCAACACAAGGATTAGAGGGCCCTAAGCGAACGCAAACCTCCCGTGATAGCAAGTATGGTAGGTATGTCATACACACAATTCATATACCAATACTTAGTAAACACACGTCTTAGTAATACCGTAGTTTAATCGTAGTACATAACGAATTCTCGTACTAACTATAATTATCACAATTTATACTATTCCGGTTTATAATCATACGCGCCATAATTTTCTCACATCGTAGTAGACACTCACGTCTCAACCCAAACCGTCCATTTAATTTAACTCTCGTATATAATTTCCTTATCATAAATACCCAAATGTCCCAATTCTATCATTACAACATCAACGGAATGATATCTATATCCTCGAACAAGTTTACGGGACTCCAAAAATCAAAACAATCCAAAAAGGCCCAGACTGCCAGCTCGTTAGAAGTCTCGTTCGAACGAGATTGGACTGTCAGCTCGTTAGAAGTCTCGTTCGAACGAGACTGTTCGAACGAGATTCCAGTTCGTTCGAACGAACTGTACCTTCTAACGAGATCTCGTTCGAACGAAGTATCGAACGAAATTCCTTTTCATTAGAAGCGACTCGTCAACTCGTTAGAAGCTCGTTCGAACGAGCTCGTTCGAACGACCTGGGAAGGTCTTCTAACGAGGGACCAGTTTCGGCCCAGAATTTTCCCCATCTCGTTTTTATCCATTTTATCACTCCTAATCTCTTCCAAGGTTCATCCCAACAACATTTTAGGGTCTCTAATTCATCCTAAACATATTCAAGTCAACTCCTAACATGTTTTCAAGGATTAAATCTCTTTAACATCAATCAAAATATAAATCTCTACACTTTTTCCCCAATTATTTCAAGAACATGAACCCTAACTTTTGAATCATGAATTAACTCACTATAAATCCGTTTTAATTCCTTCCTATCACATATATCATGAGAATCTACCTATCATTCTACATGCAATTCTCCTCAATATTTTCAAGTTCTAAGCTCCAAACTACATGGGTTTTCATTATCTTTCAAGAACAGTTATAATTCATCAATTTTCTAACATGGAAGAAACATTCTACGAATTTAAATATGATTAAAACACTTGCCTTGATTGGATTTCTGATTTTGGTGTTGGTTTGGTGAAGATTTCTGCAGAATTTCCTCTCTCTTCTCCTCCAATGGTGGCTTAAGGTGGCTAGGGTTTTCTTTGGGAAAATTTGTAAACCTAATGATAGCCTCCGTAGCTTAATGGGTTAATATGGGTTGGTTAGTGGGTTAAATCCACATCAGATTAAAACTCCCAATTTTCGTCACTTTTAATTCCTCAAATTGTAAAATTACCAAAATACCCTTTAAGTTGCCGGTATAGCCTAAAAATACCCCGGAACCCAAACTACACCCCCGGCTAGTGTTTTCTGACTATCTCGACCCTTCCGGACGCGTTGGTGCACTCAAAACGACCATACAGATTATAGATTTTAAATTCACTTTTATAATCAAAATATTACACCGTGACGCGGCGGTCCCACGCGTCTCAACAAAATTTCTAAAATGCCATATATAAATCTCACGACAACTTTCATAATTCCAATTTCATATATACTCATATATGCACATAATTAAATACCAACTCACATCTCGTTAGTATTTATAACCCGGATTAATTTCCAATTAATACGCATTTAATTAATTAATCCCAAAAATAAATATTGCCAAAAGTACGGGGTATTACATACTCCCCCCTTAATGACTGAATTTAGTCCCGAAATTCGAAACTAGAAAGTATCTGCTAAAGACAGCTCTGGATAATGTTCGCGCATCTCATCCTCGCGCTCCCATTTGGACTCCTCGACATTGTGATGTCGCCACTGAACACGCACTAACGGAACTATCTTTGACCGCAGTTTCCTCTCACTTCGGTCCAAAATAGCAATTGGCCCCTCCTCGTAGGAGCTATCCGGCTGGAGATCGATGTCCTCCACAGCAATGTGAGAATGAGACAAATTATCTCTAAGGTATTTCCTCAGCGAGGAAATATGAAACACATCGTGAATCCGATGCAAATGCTCCGGTAACCCGAGTCTATACGCAACCGGTCCGATCCTCTCAATAATAGCAAACGGCCCCACATACCTCGGTGCCAAATTCCCCTTCTTTCCGAAACGCATAATCCCCTTCATAGGAGATACTCGGAGCAAAACCTGGTCTCCCACTTGGAACTCCCTGAAAAACCTCTTCGCATCAGCATAACTTTTCTGCCTGTCTTGAGCTACCCGAATGCGACTCCGAATCAACTCAATCCTTGCCGAAGTATCCTGAATCACTTTCGATCCAAGTAGTTTGTTGTCCCCCACCTCTAACCAACATACTGGGGAACGACAAGGCCTACCGTACAATGCCTCAAACGAAGCCATGCCAATAGTGAACTGATAGGAGTTGTTGTAAGCAAACTCCACCAGTGGAAGCTACTGCTCCCATCCACCCCCAAAGTCAATAATGCACATGCGTAGCATGTCCTCTAACATCTGATTCGTGCGCTCTGTCTGCCCATCGGTCTGCGGATGATAAGCTGTACTCAACCGCAATTCCGTGCCCATTGCCTCCTGGAAACTCTCCCAAAACCGCGAAACAAATATCTTGTCTCTGTCAGACACGATATTTAGGGGCACACCGTGAAGTCTCACAACCTCTGAAATGAAGAGCTGGGCATACTGTCCCTTAGTGTAGTCAGTCCTTACGGGTAAAAAGTGAGCGACCTTGGACAACCTGTCCACAATTACCCAAATGGAGTCGTGACCCCTCTGCGACGTAGGCAACCCCGTGATAAATTCCATGGATATGCTCTCCCACATCCACACCGGGACCTCCAACGGCTGTAGCAACCCTGCCGGTCTCTGATGATCCACTTTTACAAGCTGACAAGTGGCGTATTTCGAAACGAACTCAGCGATATCTCTCTTCATACCGCTCCACTAATACTGCCGTCTCATGTCTTGGTACATTTTGTCCCCTCCGGGATGTACCGCGAACCGTGAGCCGTGCGACTCTGCCATCACATCGTGTCGCAATTCCTCTCCTTCCGGAACTACCAACCTCCCATTGCAGCGTAATCCCCCGTCTGAGCTAACGGTATAGGACTCGGCTCCCTCTGCTAGTAATTGAACTATCTGCTCCTGACAGAACGAGTCATTAGCCTGTGCCCGTACTACCTTCATGACAATCTGCGGTGTAACGGTCATCACAGACATGAAAGATCGGGCCACTGCATCCTGGTGTCCCAATTCCTTCCACTTTGCCTTCCACACCTCTGCCACCTCATCTGTTGGCCTATGGCTCAACACGTCTGCTACCACGTTAGCCTTACCCGGGTGGTACTGGATGTCGAACTGGTAGTCTTTCACAAACTCAAGCCACCTACGCTGCCGCATATTCAACTCTTTCTGCGTGAATAGGTACTGTAGGGACTTGTGGTCCGTGAACAGTTGGAACTTCTCCCCCAAAAGATAGTGCCTCCAAATCCGTAGGGCGAATACCACTACTGCCAACTCCAAATCATGCGTGGGGTAATTCTTCTCGTGAGGCTTAAGCTTATGGGAAGCATAAGCTATGGCCTGTCTCTCCTGCTGTAATACATCTCTAAGCCCTTGCAAAGACGCATCGGTGTAAACCAAATACTCAACTCCCGGTCTCGGCAATGCTAACACAGGTGATGAGGTCAATTTGTCCTTCGATTCATTGAATGCCAACTGACAGGTATCACTCCAGATGTATGTCACACCCTTACGAGTCAGATGTGTCAAAGGACCTGCTATCTTCGAAAATCCCCGAATGAACCTCCTGTAGTATCCTGCCAAGCCCAAGAAACTACGAATCTCCGTCGGTGTCGTGGGCTGTCCCCACTCCCTCACCGCTGATACTTTCCCCGGATCCACAGATATTCCCCGGTCGGAAATAATGTGTCCCAAAAACTGGACTTCCTTCAACCAAAACTCGCACTTCTCGTATTTTGCATACAACTCGTTCTGACGAAGTGTCTGCAAAACCTGCCTCAAATGCTCGGCGTGCTCCTCCTCTGTCTGAGAGTAAACCAGAATATCATCAATGAAGACAATGACAAACTGATCAAGGAACTCTCTGAACACCCTATTCATCAAGTCCATAAACACTGCTGGAGTGTTGGTCAAACCGAAAGGCATAACCCGAAACTCATAAGAACCATATCTCGATAAGAACGCAGTCTTCGAGACATCCTCCTCCCTGATACGCAACTGATGGTATCCTGATCTCAAATCAATCTTCGAGAAGAAAGAAGCTCCTCTCAGCTGGTCGAATAAGTCATCGATTCGAGGCAACGGATATTTATTCCGTATCGTGACCTTATTCAACTCTCGGTAGTCCACACACAATCTCAGTGAACCATCCCTCTTCTTCACAAACAAAACTGGAGCGCCCCAAGGTGAGGTACTCCTGCGAATAAAGCCCTGACCTAACAGCTGCTCTATCTGATCCCGTAGCTCTCGCATCTCTGCCGGAGCCATACGGTACGGTGCGCGTGCTATAGGTCTCGTACCCGGTAGCAAATCTATAACAAAGTCTATCTCTCGACTGGGGGGTAAGCCTGGTATCTCCTGAAACACATCTGAATACTCCCTGACGACTGGGATCGAATCTAAAGGAATCACTACCTCTTTAGAGGTATCCTCCTCAATGTAATACAGATGAGCGATCGATCCTCCCTCTGGGCGAGGCATCGCCACTACAAACATCTCTTTCCCCGGAATGGCAAAACAATGCTTCCGCTGAAGCAATCAATCATGGCCCTATAAGCTACGAGCCAATCCATACCGATGATCACATCGTGAACATGCATATCTAATACCAACATATCTGCAGGTAATACCAAACCACCAATCTCTACCCCCACTCCCCGGCATATAAAGAAAATAAGTGACCCACTCCCCAATGGTGAGTCGACACACGTCACTGTGCTCTCTGCCGTAGCTAACAATCCTAAAGCTTTCGCGAAGTGTGTAGCTATAAAACAATGTGTAGCACCCGTATCAAATAACACCCAACCCATAGTGCCATGGATAGGAAACGTACCCTCAATCGCGGGCGGTGCCTGTGGAACTGCAGCCTGGTGGACGTTGTAGACACGTCCATACTGTAGCTGCCCCTGCTGAACTGGGACCACTGGAATGGGTGGCAATGCTGCCATCTGTGGCGGTGCGGGGAGAGCGGCGGGAAACATAGGCCTCTGTGGCTCCTGGCGAGCACCCTGCTGCTGCTGCTGTGGGGCCCTGCCCCTATCAGGACAATCCTGTCGCTTATGGCCAGTCTTGCCACAAACAAAACACTTCCCTGGGAAGTTCCCTCCTCTCTGCCCCTGCTGTCCCCGGCCCTGGTGGCCGTTACCATTCCTCCCTTGGCCCTGCTGGCCCTGGTGAAACTGCTGCCCATTCTGCCCCTGTTGGCCCTGATGGCCGTTTGGACCCTGATGGCCCTGACGGAAACCTCCCTGTCCCTGTCTGTAGTTCCCTGACCGGAACCTCTTATTATCCCCCTATTGGGAGCCCTGCTCATTCTGTCTCTGCCCCTGACCAAACTGTGCCCCGCTGGCACCATGTCCTCCAGTCCTGCCCTAATGGCTAGACTCCCCCGACCTCTTGCCCTCGGCCATATGAAAACGGTGGTCCTGGCAGTGTAACAATGCAGCGTTAACCACATCAGAATAAGTGGCCAACGATAGGTTCCCTAGCAGATGCTGACGGATCCTCCAATTCAACCCGTCGGTGAACTTCTCAATCTTCTTCTTCTCAGTTGGTATCTCATCTGGAACGATATTCAACAGATTAGTGAACTCGGCCTCATATTCGGCCACTGTCTTACCTTCCTGCCTCAGACTCATCAGCTTCCTCCTCATTTCCGTATGAACAGCCGACGGAAAGTACTTGCGGTCAAACTGCACCCAGAAATCCTGAATAGTGAGGGTATCCCTCTCCTCCACGGTGGTAATAGACTCCCACCACTGCAGTGCAGATCCAACTAGCTTGAAAATAGCTAGCACCTGCTTCTAAACATCAGTTCACTCATGCATCCTCAAGTGCCTCTGCATATCCTTCCTCTATTGGCTCGAGACTACCACATCTGAGCTACCTGCAAACTCTGGCGGACGTGCTTTCTGAAAAGCATCACGTACACGCTCCCAAGCAGACGAGAATGCATTAGCCTGTATTGGCGCGGCAATCGGTGCCTGAGGTGGTGCCTGCTGAACCACGGTAATCGCGGCATTTACCGCTTGGGCTACTATAGCAGCAACCTCAACGGCGTTCATCATGCCCTGAACTGGAACGGGCTGGGGTTCGGGCGTTGCATCCCTGGGAACTCGTCGTGCACGTCGTGGAGGCATCTGAAATAAGAATGAAGTTTATAAGTTCGCAGTTATAAACTTAAAATAGCTAAAGAACGTAGCATACACAAAAAGAGTACAACAGTCCTAAAATATAGGGCTCTATATCAAAGAAACGTAGCAGAAACATAATAGCCGTACAGATCCTAAAGGACACTAGAACCTGATGCTCTGATACCACCTGTGACACCCCGACTAATTAAATACCGGTTAGCTACTCCTTTATTAAATTAATTCAAAATGCCAAGTTAGCTCAGCTAATAGCATCACTGTCGAAAACATTTTAATTTTACTAACCACCTAGTATTTAAAAAGTAAGTTGCCAAATTTTAATTAAAGTCTGAATAACATGAAATAAGTGGAATGAAGAAATAAGTAACACCATTCACCATACTGAAGTAAAACGAATAACCATCACATAATGTAAATAAAGTCTGGAGGAAAACTCCTCACTACAATCCCATAACTGAAATAAGTAAACCGAAAACTAAAACAGTACATGCCAAAGTCTGAAACTGAAATGGAAATGTAACTCTAATAGAAATGGGCAACATGCCCTACAACTGATAGATAATGAATCTGGAATCCAAGAGATAGAGGCGTCTACAAGCAAATCCCTGTAGCTTCCACAAACAGCTACAGCCCGTCACCTGAATGAATATCCTATGCATGGTGTCCTTGTGGCTGGGCACCTAAAATGGTTTTACGAAGAAAAATAGATTTGAAAAGCAAACGGGTCAGAGCCCGAATGTGGAGTTATATTTTAAAAACCTGCAAGTGCTTTAAAAACATTAAAAACATTAAATGCAAAGTACATGTTAGGACGTGCACTCACATGATATTCTCACCTCTCGTCTAACTGTGCACTCCTAACGTAAATACCCATCTATAACGACACAATTCACTAGTTAAGTATCATCATATCTAGCTAGACTGCCATAGGTCCTACCCTTAAGACTCGGTTCTATTAACATTATAACGCTCGTAATTAAGTAGGGGTTTAATGTAAGCTCAGATGTTCAATATGCAATATATAACTCTATCAGTTAACTCGTTATATTTTTCTCGAAACAATACCGTACTTATATTCACAACATTAACATGAAGGTTCCCATTAATTAAGTGTATATTATTCACATCATAAATATACAATATAAGCACCCCGAGAACTAAGCTGCGGTGCACACATACTCTGCTATCCATCCCGGTACATCACGTACATAAGGATTACATATTCCGAATCTCTCAGGAATAGTTCACAGATAACAACATCACCAATAATGGAGGCGAACACAGTCACATCACATGGGTCACGCACATACCTATGCTCCCACGATCAGCGGACTTATTAATATCCCAATAAGTCTTTCTATGACCTATGTTCATTGAGGTAAGCAGTCTAAATCCGAGCAACACAAGGATTAGAGGGCCCTAAGCGAACGCAAACCTCCCGTGATAGTAAGTATGGTAGGTATGTCATACACACAATTCATATACCAATACTAAGTAAACACACGTCTTAGTAATACCGTAGTTTAATCGTAGTACATAACGCATTCTCATAATAACTATAATTATCACAATTTATACTATTCCGATTTATAATCATACGCGCCATAATTTTCTCACGTCGTAGTAGACACTCATGTCTCAACCCAAACCGTCCATTTAATTTAACTCTCGTATATAATTTCCTTATCATAAATACCCAAATGTCCCAATTCTATCATTACAACATCAACGGAATGATATCTATATCCTCGAACAAGTTTACGGGACTCCAAAAATCAAAACAGTCCAAAAAGGCCCAGATTGCCAGCTCGTTAGAAGTCTCGTTCGAACGAGGCTGTTCGAACAATATTGGACTGTCAGCTCGTTAGAAGTCTCGTTCGAACGAGACTGTTCGAACGAGATTCCAGTTCGTTCGAACGAACTGTACCTTCTAACGAGATCTCGTTCGAATGAAGTATCGAAAGAAATTCCTTTTCGTTAGAAGCGACTGGTCAACTCGTTAGAAGCTCGTTCGAACGAGCTCGTTCGAACAACCTGGGAAGGTCTTCTAACGAAGGACCAGTTTCGGCCGAGAATTTTCCCCATCTCGTTTTTATCCATTTTATCACTCCTAATCTCTTCCAGAGTTCATCCCAACAACGTTTTAGGGTCTCTAATTCATCCTAAACATATTCAAGTCAACTCCTAACATGTTTTCAAGGATTAAATCTCTTTAACATCAATCAAAATATAAATCTCTACACTTTTTCCCCAATTATTTCAAGAACATGAACCCTTACTTTTGAATCATGAATTAACTCACTATAAATCCATTTTAATTCCTTCCTATCACAGATATCATGAGAATAATTATCTACCTATCATTCTACATGCAATTCTCCTCAATATTTTCAAGTTCTAAGCTCCAAACTACATGGGTTTTCATTATCTTTCAAGAACAGTTATAATTCATCAATTTCCTAACATGGAAGAAACATTCTACGAATTTAAATATGATTAAAACACTTGCCTTGATTGGATTTCTGATTTTGGTGTTGGTTTGGTGAAGATTTCTGCAGAATTTCCTCTCTTTTCTCCTCCAATGGTGGCTTAAGGTGGCTAGGGTTTTCTTTGGGAAAATTTGTAAACCTAATGATAGCCTCCGTAGCTTAATGGGTTAATATGGGTTGGTTAGTGGGTTAAATCCACATCAGATTAAAACTCCCAATTTTCGTCACTTTTAATTCCTCAAATTGTAAAATTACCAAAATACCCTTTAAGTTGCCGGTATAGCCTAAAAATACCCCGGAACCCAAACTACACCCCCGGCTAGTGTTTTCTGACTATCTCGACCCTTCTGGACGCGTTGGCGCACTCAAAACGACCATACGGATTATAAATTTTAAATTCACTTTTATAATCAAAATATTACACCGTGACGCGGTGGTCCCACGCGTCTCAACAAAATTTCTAAAATACCGTATATAAATCTCACGACAACTTTCATAATTACAATTTCATATATACTCATATATGCACATAATTAAATACCAACTCACATCTCGTTAGTATTTATAACCCGGATTAATTTCCAATTAATACGCATTTAATTAATTAATCCCAAAAATAAATATAGCCAAAAGTACGGGGTATTACATCACGGTCAATGACCGTGACAATTTTTTAAAATGGGTCAAGGATTTGTTACGGTTATTAGCCGTGACTAAACTTGTCACAGTCATGGACCATGACATGACCGTGACAATTCTAACGAACTTGTCACGGTCAGTGATCGTGACACGTCCGTGACAAAAAAAGTTGTCTCGCCCCGAATTGTCACGGTCATTGACCTTGACAAGTCCAACTTGTCAAGGTCAATGACTGTGACAATTAGGCAGATTTGGTGTAGTGGAAACATAAAATAAGTGGATGAGAGGATCATTGATCACTATAAGATATTTCCATACGAAAAAGAAAAAAAAAAGACAAGAGAGAGGAAGTGAAAAGATAGTGATGAAATGGACTACTACTATCTCTTCTCATCCAACGTAAATAAAGTAACTAAAAACAGATAATGTTATTTCGTCCATTGATTTTGATAATTTTCCACTTCAGGCGTGGTAAACAAACAAGACGCGTAACACTCTAATTTCCGCACTCGTAATTCCCGCGAGAGATGGAGTGCCATACTATTATGACAATATTTATAATTTTTAAAATTTAAATCCGTAATCTATTAAAATTAATAACAACTAGTCTATTAATTCTGATAATAATGAAATTTTAGTTTCCACCAACAATTAACGTCAGTATGAATTAATAACATAATTAATTAAATAGTATACCATAACAAGTAAACATTAGAATTTTACATAATTAGAGCATAAAACATTAAGATTTTTCTAAAAATAACAATATACATCAATCACTTGTAAACGTTATTAAAAAAAATACAACTATAAATTATAAAACTTAATTTATTTAATAAAAATGTTAATCGATTAATTAATTAAAAATGGTACGATTCTTTAAAATAGGATCTTGAATCATCATGATAATCACATCTTCAAATCATGTGTGGTGTCAAAAAATTTGGGATATGGGGGGTGCCCGTGTACCACGATGTATGCACAATAATAAATAAAAGAGAGATGGTTCGACCATTAATGACCTACGTCCACGTGGCTACTGCTATGTTCCATTAGAAAGATGAGAGAATTTACATGGATGTGTTTCTCTAGTTTTTAAGTCCCCCCCTTCACAATGGGGGGTGTCCCCTTTATATAGAGTTAGGGGTTACATTAAGGTTACAAATATGGATGAGCCCTATCTTCGTGGAGTTTGATTTGACTCAAATACTGCTCCTCGGTCTTCTCATTTATTAAGGACTTTAGTCATCCTTATCTTATTGGAGCATCCGTTGGTCGCCATCATGATCGGTGTTCTTACCACGTGTCATGCTATTATGTAGGCATATTTTTTGCTCCCACAATATCCCCACAGGTCGCAGTTCAGCTGAGTTGATTCCGAGATGAGTTGCGAGCTGGTCCATAATCTCTTTAAACCTGCATAGTTGCTGATGTGAACTGAACTGGCGTTCTTTAATCTATCGTTCAACTTTTAGCCTTCTTTGGTTGTTCTTCTTGCCTTTATAAATTTTTTAGATGAATGCTTGGCTTGAGTTGAGAGACGTTTAGTTGATATGGGAACCGGACTTGAGAGTGTCGAGCTTCCTACGTACCCTCATGGGATCAGGTCGAACGTAGTTCATTGTTCTGTTTTATTGTATGGCCCAATTCGTGAGGCCGACCACATGCCTATATAGAATTCGTTTGCTGAGGCTTTCTCGAGCGTGCATCAATTAGGGCATCTCCCTGTATTTTGATCTTATATGTTCCATTTGGTAAGGTCGACCACAGGCCTATGTGTCAAGCCTTGCTCGAGCATGTACCTAGTCGGGGTAAGACCCTGCATTAGGTTTCTCATATGGTCCATTTGGTGAGGCCGACCAAATGCCTATGTGCCGAGCCTTACTAGAGCATGTACCTAGTAGGGGTATGACCCTGCATTAAGATTTTCATATGGTCCAATTGGAGAGGCCGACCAAAAGCCTATGTGCCAAGACTTTCTCAGGCATGTCCCTAGTCGGGGTAAGACCCTGCATTAGGTTTTTCCTATGGTCCAATTGGAGAGGCCGACCATAGGCCTATGTGCCGAGGCTTGCTCGGGCATGTACCCAGTCGGGGTAAGACACTGCATTAGGTTTTTCATATGGTCCAATTGGAGAGGATGACCAGAAGCCTATGTACTGAGCCTTGCTCGAGTATATATCTAGTAGGGGTAAGACCCTGCATTAGGTTTTTCATATGGTCCAATTGGAGAGGCTGACTAGAAGCCTATGTGCCGAGCCTTGCTCGAGCATGTAACTAGTATGGGTAAGACCCTGCATTAGGTTTTTCATATGGTCCAATTGGAGAGGACGACCAAAAGCCTATGTGCTGAGCCTTTCTCGAGCATGTACCTAGTAGGGGTAAGACCCTGCATTAGGTTGTTCATATGGTCCAATTGGAGAGGCCGACCAAAAGCCTATTTCTCGAGGCTTGCTCGGGCATGTACCTAGTCGGGGTAAGACCCTGCATTAGGTTTTTCATATTTGATATGTAATCAGTATGCTTATTGTACTTAGGCCTTTTTCGCAAGTTAATGTAATACCGATTTTGTTCGCATTTTTCCATTTTGTAATGCCTTACATGTAAATATCCGTCTGTTTTACCTTTTAGGTTGTGCCGTCACACTTCTTTAGGCCTAAAAGACGATGGCAAAAATGCACCTGGTTTAAGAGTCATCCACCCTTTCAGGATTTTAACCAACCAACATAGTTAGCAACTAACCTGAGTTGGCTTTTTGCCTAGGGATCCCCGTATGGCTTTTATTTTTGTCGGGGCAACTCATGGGGCCATTTGTGTTTGGAGATGACAAAGACCAGAGGTCTTCTTTAACTTAATTGAAATAAGCAAGATAGTTGTTGTAATTAAATTAAGCTTAGTCCTAATCGTCATTTGAAAGACTAATGTGAGTTTTAACCATGTTGGCATCCATCCTCAGTTGGCCTCTTCTATTTTTCTTTAAATATTGCGGTGAATCTGTTCACGTGTCATCGTTGCCATGGAGCCCCTAATCGGGCTGTGAAGAGAAGACTGCCAAACTGTCCATCGAGTTATTTGATCTGTATAACCAAGATGATAAGTGTGCCCGACCTTTCCACGGGGATTTATTTTATTGAAGAGTATCACGTTGATTGTTTGTCGAGCTGGATATATTTAAGGATTATCTTGCTCATACAGCTCCATGTAATGTACCGTTCCTCGGGGCAAACTTTTTTGCCGATCATGCATGGTGGTTCCTGGATGCTGTGGAAAAATCCATATAGCTCGTAAATATGAAGAAATTGATATGAGTTCAAAGCATCTTCATGCAGAAATGCGTTAATTTTATATGGTGTTCAAGAAACGTCGTTCCTCTAGAGTGGATATCTTAGTGCTGATGATGCCCTTTCAACTTCGACAAGTGAAATTTCATCATCCAGTGATCGCCAATCACTATGGGTTGTCCAATGATGTCAGGGTGATCTAGTGTTGCTGCCAATACGTTATATTCGTCGCATGTGTCGGCTAGTAAAGGAAGACCTGGAAACAGGCTGAGGATGACTAGACATAGGGTTAAAAGGAATATGTGGGTGCTTGGTTGTGACAGCCCCAGTTTGCAGTTTGGTGGGCCAAAAATTCTTAAGTCAATAGACCACAAAGCAGGTTGGTGGAGATGAGACGCGAGTCGTCTTTAAACTATGAGATCGTTGGTCGGAGTGGACAAAGAGGAGTTTGGTGATGCCCGTCTTCAATATTTAGCAACCACGGTTGATTATAATCTTGCTAGATATGTGACTTCCTACATGTTGGACTCGTTCTTATTGATGAATATAGTTGATCGATGCACTGCATACTACTTCATGTGTTATTGGATATTTGTTATGCAGATTGCCCAACTTCCTATTCGTCGAGGTTGAATTAAATAAGAATTGCATTGCCCAACTGTACATTGGAGCTCGCGACATGATCATATAATGTCGACTATCCATCGAAGCTGAGGGTCCGTCGAAGTAAAATTATAAAGGATCTGGTAGATATTGCGAACGATCCATGCTTGAGCATATGTCCGAGCATTGATAAGATAAATGATGCATGATCATCCGATGAGGAATGATTATCAAGGTGAAAATCAAATTTCCAGATTAAGTAAACGATGCCTGAATGCCTGTTGATGCAAATATTATAGAGGATCTGGTAGATATTGTGAGTGATCCATGCTCGAACATCCGTCGAGGCAAAAAGGACCAAGAAGATATTATGAACGATCCTGCAGTGATAGTGAAAACTAACTTTCCAATAAATGTTGTGTCGATCAATAATTGACTGTGCCAACCATCTGTCGAGACCGAATATAAGAATTATCCTGACCAACCATTTGTTGGGGATAAAATGCGACGTGCGCGGTAGATATCTTTGGGATTAAATATATAGAAATCTTTTGCCAATAATTTGCCGAGATGAACCTTGAATATGCCTGATCATCCTTCAGGTCAAGAATCATAAAGCCAGATGATCAATACTGAAATGGAAGAAATATCAACGTCCGAGCATCCGTCGGTTATCACAAATAATATTGCTCAAGCATTTGTTGGGTCCAAAGTGGTGTAACGTTCTCGACCATCCGTCGGAGCATTAAAAATATAAATAGTGCTCGGCTAGTCCGTCGAGATAATGCAGTACAGTGCCGAGAAGATATCGTAAGTGATGCGTGCTCGAGAATCCGTCAGAGCATTAATCAGATTTCGAAGAGCTTAAGATTGTGGTCTAGCATCCCTCGGAACCGAATCTTGCACCTATGGAAGTTAATAAAGTGCCCGACCAACTGTCGAGGCTAAATCAAATAGAATTTATCATTCATCAAATTCTCATGGGGATGGACATTCCCGAGAATCTGTCGGGGCTCCGCTAATTACTAGTAAAAATATTATACTGACCATCCATTGGTATAACCAACAATAGACGACAATATTAAAAATTAAATGATCGAATAAATGAGGTGAGGGTTATACAAGCGCGCCCCACTATTTATGTGAACAAAATAATTGTAATAAAGTCGAATAAAAGATGAAAAATTTGTCAAATATATCCAGATGTACGACATGGGAGTTAATTTGAAATTTTTGCAAATAGCTCTAAGAAAATACTCAATTTTGAGTTGGTTTCAAAAAATAGTTAAAGTAAGGGGTAGCACTGCCTTTTAACATCAATTGTTAGTTTTGACAAAGTCAAAGGGGTTGTAAAACCCATAAATCCAGCCCCTGCATTTATCCTTCTGGGTATGTCTCTATGGAAAAATTGATTCACGACCACATATGGTGGTCCAGTCATGCTGCTAGTGTACTTTGTTTGTCGAAGGTCGACCAGCAGGGGAGGGTCTGTTCATAGCAGATCGGAGGTAACCGGAGAGATTACTGGAGATTGCAGGCTGAAGACTTGCTAGTGCTCGATCGAAGAAATACACTTGGGGGAGGAGTTATGGGTTCACAGGCTATCTGTGGGTTCACCGACGAGGAGTTGGGACGCGAGTTGGTGTTGCCGACCAATAATTATGGTCTGGTGGTCGCGATCTTGAAGAAATGGCCCATAAGTACTACCTCCTGGCTCGTCGCGGTAACACAATGGTCGCCGACCACGAAGGGTGGTCCGGAGGTGCCTTTGATATAACTAGGGCGGTTCAGTGGTGCTCTCCCTCGAGCTCTTCACTAGTTCGGGTGTAGTGGGTCAAACTGTTCACCGAGCTTGTCATTGTGGCTGTTCACCGAGCTCGTCACTATCGGTCACATGTAGGTCGAAAATTGTTTAGACTCCATACTACTGTATGCGTTGTTGGGATTCAGTTATACGGGTTGCCCCTTTTCCATTATTGTGGGACCATAATAACAAATAAATTGAGTAGTGGTTGGTGCCGCCAAGCTGAACGACAGTGCTGGATCACAAGCCGGAGACGACCTCGGGCCGTAAACTGGTGATGACCTGAAGAGAGAACCAAAAATTGGTTGATTGCTTCATGATTTCACTTTTACCGTGTAGATGGAGATAAATATTGATGGCTTGGTTGTGTATGAAATCTCTGTGAAAACATATCTGCTGAGAGAATATCTCTGGATATCTTTGTCCAGATGTGGTCAACACCTCTCATAAGAAAGAACGGTCTTCTCACATTTTTCTCCTAAAAAATGTGGGATAATCAGAATATATTTTGAACCCAGTTAATTGCATACATACCCAGAAAGCCTCAAAAGAGTCCATGATCTTAAAGACTCGTACAGAACTTCTGATTATGAAACTATCAATTATGCAGATTCGTCAATAAAAATTTAATACAATGTTTATGAATATAAACATATGAGAATGATTATTGCAATGCAAAAAATATAATTATTTATATGAAAATAAATGAAAAACATAGCTCTTTAAGAGGTTTTTTGCGTGTAAACCATTGCGTTGCAACATAAACCTTCGTCTTCTCAACAAAAAAGGAAAGACTTTTAGTGTCATTTCCCACAGACGACGCCAATTGTAGTGTAAAAAAATATGGGATATGGGGGGTGCCCATATACCACGATGTATTCACAATAATAAATAAAAGAGAGACAAAGATTTATGTGGTTCAACCATGAAAGACCTACGTCCATGGGGCTACTGCTGTGTTCCATTAGAATGATGAGAGAATTTACATGAATGTGTTTCTCTAGTTTCTAAGCCCCCTTCACAATGGGGAGTGTCCCCTTTATATAGAGTTAGGGGTTACATTAGGGTTACAAATATGGATGAGTCCTATCTTCGTAGATTTTTATTTGACTCAGATACTGCTCCTCGGTCTTCTCATTTATTAAGGACTCTAGTCATCTTTGTCTTGTTGGAGCATCCATTGCTCTCCATCTTGATCGGGGTGCTCGCCACGTGTCATGCTATTATGTAGGCATATTTTTTGCCCCCATATCATGTTTTTGGAATATAAAACAATAATGTCATCACATACCTCAATTCATAAGTATGAATTTAGAATTCGTTCTTATACCTCCATTATGTCATTGTTGGAAAGATTAGCGAAGCAGTTGATCTTAACGATGGCCGATCGAGTTGAATTTTGGACAACGACTTCATCTTGAATACATCAAGAACATATTCTAATTCCAGCTCATTCCAACTGTTAGATATTTTTTATGTCCAAAATACTATTTTTAAAATTAGCATACTTTGAGTCTTTTATTTTTTCTCCATTATCCTTTTATTATGTTGTCTTTTCCTATGCCTGAATGATGAAAAAGCAACCACTTAATTATAAGCGGGGACAAAATCCAAATCTCCAACACTCACTTAACCATCCATCAAGGTAGATACCCAAGAGTCCTTGACTCTTGGCATTTGGAGTACCCTTTCATTAACCAAAGCGACTCATTGTATTAATATAATTATGGAACATATTATAGAAAATTATTATTTCAAATAATTCTAACATTCTCCCACTTGATCCATAATTATCATAAGGTGTGTAATAATCTTGACTTTTACTTAAATATTTTTTCACAAACATCTTAATCAATCAAACTATTGATGCAAGTCATGATGCTCACATACTAATTCGTGAGCATGATTGCGTCCATGTACACCAACTTTAACAACTCATCCAACAAGGTTTATAAATAGGGTTATTCAATGATGGTCTATTGATATATTATAAAAAGACTATTTCTGTTATTTTCATCAATTCACATGCATGTAGTCAAATATTGTAAGACATAAATTAAAATGTTCAGAGAATACTTATGTGATATTAAAACACAGGTTCAACTAAATAAGCACTAAGAAATCCATAATCTAATTATTTTAATGACTACACTCGAGACTCATCCGTTAAACATGTTTAACAATGTCATCGGCAGTAGTCCTTTAGTCAGTGAATTTACTATGTAAACACTCGTACTTATATGTTTAAGTAACACCAGTTATTTTTGAACTTATTATTTGACAAATATATATTTTAATTTAATGCACTTAAATTCCTTAAAATACCCTATCAATTATTTATAAAGAATGCAACAAAAATATAATATTTCAGCAACTTGGTAATAGTGTCGACAATTCCTAGTCCCAAAATGAAATTTCGTAGCCATAATCCATACATTATAACCTAAAAGTATACTATAACCTTAGTTTTTATAATAAATAAATCATTAATTTATTATTTTTCACTCTTTCATAATGTTAGCTATTAATCCAAAGCGGAGATACATAATAAAGATGGAGATAAATACATCCATAAGCTATTAAAATTCTATATGTAATAATTAATCATTTTGAAATGAACAATCTTCATAAATGTGAGCATATACTATTTTAAATATCTCATTCCCATATATTCCTGAAATATTTTATTTCTCTAATATATCTTTAATTAGTAATGTATAGAGAATTCTACAATACATAAACTTACTACCACTGATCTTAAGGTGTATATATACTAAAATAACTACATAAAGTATTCTTAAAATACCATTGGTGGAAAACTAGCATATGTTTATATAGTGATTTCTCAATCCATAAAGTTATTTTCTTGAACTCTCATAAGTTTTCACACTAAATGTAACTCTTAATAAAAAGGAGTTACGAAAGTCATAAGAATTTCACATTTTAAGATATAGGTCAAAATATTTATTTACACCCCTTTCGCTATTTGTAAAGAAACTGTGATCATAGTTCTAACTTTATATTGATGATTATCACAAGGGTCGTGTTTAGTCTTAAAGCTCATTACACTCGACTCTATTGTATCAATAAGATAATTCAACGCGATCCTAAACTTCATTATGATCAATTAATGGCGGTAGAATTTTTAAAACTTGTGAAAACAAAATATGATACTTTCTTATTCCTCTGTCAAATTCACATTTTTCTGATAAATCTCATAATCATTTAGAATAGCGAACTCATTTAAGAGCTTCTTAAAATTATTCGTATCCACCAACCAAAAGAATAATTACTTCGAATGTTAAGGGAATGACAAGAGTATCTTAACTTCTTCTATAACCATATTAGGTCATTTGATACTCTCATTAATTTCACCAGTCTTAAAGAATTTGATATTTTTTTTATTTCAACTGTAAATAATGTACCCTCTTGAAAGTGTACAAATATAGTTCTAAAATTCAATTCTTTTAGCGGATTCTAAATCCATGCATGTACTAGACATTCACAACCACGAGGGCATGTCAAATTGGGTAAAGTTGAATTTATATAATACACTTTTAACTATATAACTATATAACTATATAACTATATAACTATATATATATATATATATATATATATATATTAGTGTGAATAACTCTTGTGGTAATATCAACATTAATGCATTTGGATGCTTGTTTTATAATGACATGATTTATGTATAGGTCCAATATGCAAGTACTATAATCTCCCACCTAGGCCATATAGATCATTCTAGAACTGTAAAACCTTAAGGCTCAAATGTGAGTGTTGACATTCATAAGTGACAACTCAAGTACAATCCAGTCAATTAAATCACCAGAACAAGTGTAGAGTTAAAAGAGTGTGATATTCGATTATGCCACGAAATTGAAGATTTTTTAATAAATCTACTTTTAATTTCAACATTATGATATAAGACTAGAATTATTATTCTTGTAAAATTTTAATAAAAAACATAATTGTACAAACCACCAATGAAAATACCATAATTAAGTAAATATATTCTCATATAAACTTAAAGATCTTTTGTATACACATGAAAAGTATCTCACGATAAAATTAAGAAAACAAAGATTTTGAAAAGTCATCAAGGATTTTTTAAATGAATCCAAAATAACATAAGAAAAGGAATCCATGAATTTATGGTTTGTCTTTTAAGCATCCTTATATCGATTAAGAACTATTTTTGTAGCACTCTATTTTGAAAAATAAAATAACTTATTTTATTAATATTGAAAAATACATTATAATTCACACAATATAGCTTATATATATGTATGTTATATAATGGGTACTCATATTTCAGTCTCTAATATTATGGGATTTTGCATAAACTTTATGCTTAATCCATTTAAAAAATTTCAAAAGTTATAAAGGAGTATCACACACTAATTTAATCATTGATAGTTGGTTACTGTAGTAAAACTGAATTATAACGACTTAGCACTTTTAAGTAAAGCTTAGCTTTTCACTTCATTCTAAGAAGTCAGCCTCTAAAGCATGAAAATGGATAAAACATGAAATTCTAGAGGAATAAAATGATATATAATTAATGAGATAAATATCACACTATATTAATATTATGAGATGACAACACGTAAGTTAACAACATTTTATAAATGTTATCTTTCTTTCTAAATAACTTTGAATATTTATTTATGACTTTACTAGGAATTATATTATGTAATTTAGATGGACATGTCATCTAGGATAATCTTTTACCAGTTAATTGCATAGTTCTTTAATATTTATTTTAGTTACTCGAAATCATTTTCCTATGAAAAATTATCTTTGCTTGACGAAATAAACCAGATATATTCCTTTAAAATATTTGCAAAAATAATCATGATGAGTTATTAGTATCACTTTTGTCTTTAAATTTAATATTAATAATTATTCTAGTTGGGTCACTTTGGTGACTACCAATCTATCCATTATATGAATATTACACTATCCTATATATTGTATAATAATTTCAACAAGAATTGATGTTTTCAAACATCACAAATGAACATTATGCTTATAAATTATGGAAGCTTATGGACTTTTTGGAACAACCGATGCCAACCTTAATAAAAAAAACATATTTTCCCTTCATATTAACATCACAATTGCAACCGGACTCTATGGAGCAACCAAATCACAATGGATTAAGCATAACAAAATCATTAATAATCCGAATATTGAAAACCATATCCAGACTCTTTGGAGAAATCAAGACATAGTATTTTAATGTTATCACAAAATTCATTATTTATAATTTATTAAATTAGACCACTTTGGTGAAATTGTAACCTAATTATGATATATATACTGAGATGAAAATATTAAGGCATACTTCTAATATCCATCACTCATGTTGGATATAATAAGCATTTACACATTAATATAATATTTATAATTTTGGAGCAATTTTGAGAACCTAATTAAACTTTGGTTTCAAGAAAAAATATAAATCATACAATGATAAATTGATGCAAAAAAAAATACTTATTAATATTCATTTAATAATCGTAATTGTACTTTGGGTAATCTTATAATGAATAAATCACATCAACATCTATTCAATAACCTATAATTATTTACCTTCGGATAATTAAATTTATACACAATAGTTTAATATTTACAGTTATAGAATATGACACTTTGATGGACACCTAATCTAACATAATATAAATATAAATGTAAAAATCTAAACCATAATTATAATATTCATAATAATATTTGGTGTATACCAAAACATCACATAATATGAATATAATTATAGAAAAATAAAGTAGGACAACTAATGTAGTTATTAAATCACATAAAAGAGGAAAAATCCAATACTTTCAATAACAAAAAAATTTGAGTAATCAATA
The DNA here is from genome assembly GCA_949130495.1 of Sambucus nigra. NCBI lineage: Eukaryota > Viridiplantae > Streptophyta > Magnoliopsida > Dipsacales > Adoxaceae > Sambucus > Sambucus nigra. Next base: position 171,944,216 of record OX422219.1, read on the forward strand.
TGAAAGTGTTAAGCATTTTTAAAAAAAATAATCTCCAATAATCAAAATTTTAAAATCAAATTGAAGAAGGAAATAGCTATAACATTTATTAACAAATATATAATTTAAGATTTTAAGGGCCTAAACGTGCTCAAATAGCCCCAATAACATCCATCGCCTAAATGATGAGTTTTGATCATTAGGTTGTTTCAGATTGACATGAAAATTTCATTAAATCCTGAGTAAGTTGGAAATTTTAATATTAATTATTGCTTATTAGAGGAATAATAAAATTGTCATTAAAATATCTCAAAATTTTAGATTTACAGTTTTATAAAATAAGGAGGTTTAAAGATGTAATTAAATTATCAAAAAAGGAATTATCAATAAGGGAACCAAATCGAATATTAATTTATTCATTAAAAACTTTGAGCCAAACAATCTAATATTATGAAATTTTCTTTTACATCATTATACATATATACCAAATAATTCATTTGGTTGCATTCATATAGGTCATAAGTTATTTTTATCCTTAATTGCGCTTTAAATATTTAATTCACGAAGTGTGCAAAAGAAAATTTTACTTTCATGTAACATAAATGCGCACAGATGTTAGATAATGCATGTAAAAATTAATACCCCAAAAAATATTATAAGAAAAAAACTTAATTGATAATCAAGGGTCCAAATATAGATACATACACAATAATATAATATTTGTAACTATAGATAAAAGCACTTTGATATCTTTCTAATCAAATATCATACAAATATTAGTGTCAAAATATTAATTCACAATTATATTAGGACCTTTGGGAAATAAAAAATAATAATCTAATTTATCGAAAATGTTATTATCAAATCCATAATCATATATCTAGCATTCAAAACTTTATATGGAAACTTTTGGTCAAAACCAAATAGTACATAACATCAGTATTAGAACATCAATTTAATGATAATAAATATATGTAGTTATTTATACCATAAAATATAGAAAAATAATTTATTTTTTCAAAAATGGAAAACTTGGAGTTATCACTATAGTAACATAATCAATCACTTTAGGATGACTCTCTAATTCGCGAAATCGTAAAATCATTTTTAAGAGCGTTGACATTATTATCAGAAATGACAAGAACACATTTTTAGGGGTCTAAGCGATGTCAAATCTCCGAGATAGGATGGTGCCCATTAATTTCAATGGGTTTGTTTTTTTTTTATATTTCCAGATGACTAATTAAATTTCGTAAAATTATGAGCAAGAAAAAAAATTTGTCACTGAAAGTGTCACTAATATTTTTAGTAATTCATCAATTTGAACCCGGATTCCTTTTGTAGGCAAAAAATCTTAATGGATAATCATAAGCTCAAAAACCAAAGCTCTCATACCATGTAAATGTTATTAAAAGAACACAACCATAAAGTGTAAAACATGATTTAATTAATCAAAAAATTAATTGATTAATTAATGAAAACGATATGGTTCTTTAAAATAGGATCTTGAATCATCATGATAATCATATATTCAAATCATATTTATCATTTATTATCATTATGAAGAATATAAAATTATAATTAAATCACATACCTCAATTTATAAGTATGAATTTAAAATTCGTTCTTGTACCTCCATTATGTCACTTTTAGAAAGATTAGCGAATCAATCGATCTTAACAATGTCCCATAGGGTTGAATTTCAGACAGTGACTTTATCTTATATACTATAAGAACATATTTCAATTTCAGCTCATTCCAATAGTTATATTTTCTTTCATGGCCGAAATACTATTAAAAAAATTAACACACTTTGAGTCGTTAGATTTCTCTACCTTATCCTATGATTTAATTACGTTATCTTTTCGTGTGTCTAGATGATGAAAAATCAGCCACTTATTTATAATTAGGGACAAATCCCGAATTTCCAACAATCATTTAATCTCAACCATCCATCCAGGAAGATACCCAAGAGTCCTTTCGGCTCTTGGTATTTGGAGTACCCTTTTATTAACCAAAGTGACTCTTAATATTAATATAATTATGGAATACATCATGGAGAATTATTATTTCAAATGGGCAGACCATCACTATACATCATATCTATAAAAGAGAATAAGAGGTCACTCAGTAATCCATAAGGCCTGATATAAGTCCCAAGAAAGGTTTAAAAGGTTCTTGAGGCCTCAATAAAGGTCTTACCTCCACCACCGCCTATGTTTGATCTCCCTCGATAAAGTATGGGCATAAAATTGATGAGTTTAGATACCTTAACTTGACAAGATGAGGAATGTTACCCTCGCAATTGAGGGTCCAAATAAAGAAAGAAAATCAAGGAAGCAAAAGTCTTAATGGACGGATGGACTCTTACAAAATTGATATGAACAATGTAATTTGCTACTTCAAACAAATCAAATGAAGTTTTTTATCACCCGTGATGTAATCAACATATGTTTTATTTAAGAGTTACAAGGGTTTTATCCTTCGCTCTAAAGACCTATGGTCTAAGGACTCACAAACCGAGTTACAAGGTCTTTAGCCATGGCTCCAAACATAAAATAATGTTTAAATACCCAAAATAAAGAGTTAGAAGGATTTTAGCCTTGGATCTATATTTAAACTCAGTTCTCAGGACCTAGACTTAAAGTTACAAGGACTCTAGCCTTGATTTAAGACTAATAGTCAATGGACTTAGGACCCTAAAAATACTACAACCCATAGGTCCAGGCAACCCAAAGATTTTAGTCAAAGTTAAAAGGCCCAATAAAGACTTAAAATAGTTACTGATATTTTCATTTATATTTCCAAGAGGCTAAGGTCTAAAGACCCATAAACAACCTCCAAAAAGGGTTATTTTGTGCCAAAATTTCCCTTTTTACCAACAAACAATGCCCCTCGAACCTATTTTTAAAAAATATTTAAGGAATCAATTTCCATTTTTGAAAAAATTTATAAGGCTAAGTGTTCAAAAAAAAATTATCTAAAACATTAGTTTTCCTTTTAATAAAGATGCTAGACCCTATATCCAGAGGTATTATGACCCTTTGTGGTACTCTATATTCAAAATTTTGTAAGTTCGGAGGTTTTAGACCCTTATAAGCACCTCAAAATTAAAATTTATATGCCCAGAGGTGGACTTTAATTTAGGACCCGTATAAGGACTTTAATTTTCAAAATCTTATAAGTCTAGAGCTCTTAGGACCTTTATAAGGACTTTAATTTTTAAAATTTTATAAGCCTAGAGATCTTCGAACCCTTAAAATGACTTCAATTTCCAAAATTTATAAGTTTAGAGGTCTTTGGACCCGTATATGGACTTTAAATTTTGAAAATTTCTATGTTTAGAGGTCGAAAAACCCTTACAAGGACTTCTGAGTTAAATTTTTTTATAAAGAGTTTAAAGGTCTTATGATCCATTTATAAAAGTCGACCATTTTATACACCTAAGCTCAGAGGTCTCAGTACTTAATGGGGGATTAAGGGTAAGAAATTTTTTAAATCTACGGTCTTAGGACCTTTTATAGCTTTGATTTTAAACCTTTATGCCCATAATTTTTATGGGTATAAGTGTTTGTACAACAAATATGGGCTTTAAGTCTTACAAAATAATAAGTATCAAATGTGCTAAGGGTCTAAGGCTTAATGCCCCACTGCAGAACCTCGGTCTTCACTTCGATAATTGTGTAACTATATGGCAGAGGTCTTAGGATGCTCAGATTAAATTCAATGAATTTGAAATTCGGGATATTTTGCATTACTAAGTAATATTAGGGGGATAGGTTAATGGTGTCAGGCAGTATAAAAAATTCCTTAACAAAGTAAAAAAGTAAAGCAAGTACAAATTGAAGATTGAAGAACAAAAAATCTCTATGATTTCAAAACTACCTTTTCATTAAGATCAGAGATGGAGACTACAAAGAGTGGACCATGGCGAACCAACTATTTAAAAAATAAGAAAATTATATAAAACAATTTCATGTCATGAGGGTTTGGCAATCCATAAATGTTCAAATTTTGAAGGAAGAGAGGCAGAGATAGATTTCTTAGTTTTTTCTTCTTGGGAAGTGGAAGTAGAGGCTTAAGTAATATCCTTATCAATACTGCCTTCATCATTTGAGCTTTTTTCCTCTACTCGAGGGCTTCAGGAAAGAAACAAGAGACATTCACCTTAAGAAATAATACCTGAATCTTGGACTTATAAGCTTCAAAACCAGCATTGATGTTCTAAAATAGGTACCTCTTAAAGACCTCAAACTCTTCATATACATCCAAATAGCTCTACAGAGTAGTGTGGATTTGTCCCTAAAGTTCCCTGTTCATAACCAAAGCCTTAGAGTAGCTCTTTTATAGGTCTCGACCTCGAGAAATCAATTATTCCTTATCAGTGGTTAGGTATTTGATTGACTACTTCAAGACATTTACTTCACTATCAAATCGAATAAGTCTACCTTTAAGCTTGGATAATTATCTTCTGGGCTGGAAGGTCCTCCATAATCTCCTTAAGATCAACTTGACCAAGGGTATGCTGATCCTTAATTGTGGCTAGTGATTCTTGTGTAGTAGGTAATAAAGAGGAACTGTCCCTAAGAGTCTTCTCATTTGAAAGCTTCTCATGCTTTAAGGAAGTGACCCGAACCTTCAAAATGTTCCTTTCCTTGGTAATAGACTCTGCTCGTAGGCTCTGATTACTGATCATTCGGTCTAAATACAGTCGGGTTAAATCCCAACTACTTTCCATCTTATTAGCCTTCTTTCACACTCTATTACCATCAAGACCATTCGCCAAAAGAGATTCTATCAAGTTCCGAGACTATAAGAGAAAAGGATCATGATAGAAAGGAACATAAAGTAAAAAGTTAAGGAAAAGGTTAGAGAAATGTACAAGTACCTTGACATAAATGGACTAACTCTTAGCATTGGCAGGGGTACCTATACCCATCAAAGTGGTCACCATAACAGAATTATTTGTCTTGGCCAGTGGATGTTGGTCATCAAAATCCACGCATAAGAGTCTATACCCTCAGCTAAAGGAGGCCTCAAATAGCCCTTAACCTTAGGGATCAATAAGTTTTTCCCCTCAGCAATAGTAGGGACCTTCGATGTACTAGACATCCCAGTCTGTATATGCAAACCTCTTACCTGTGGGAGGGATCCACCTTCTATATGGATTCTTTCTATGAGACCAAGGGATGAAAGTCCTTTATGATAGAATAATCATTTTTAATTTCCCTATAAGTCCCAAATAACCTTCTTTCTTCTTGCAGCAAGGGTGAGGTTCTTACATGTTCCAATATGAGCCTTTAGCAGGGTCAAGCCATAGGTCAGACTCCTCCACTAACTTGACCCTAGAAATTGAAATTTCCACTGGGGAACTGAACTTTTGGTGTCTAGTTCTTTTAGTCCTCTTCTTTTTGTTGACCAAAGTCTCAGCAAGAATATCTTTATTAAGCATTCGGTCCATCCCCGTCTCTTCTAGTTCATTTACCCGATCAACAACATGTCAAAATTAGCATCAATAGGATTAAAAATAAAGACACTAGTATGAGAAAGAAAAGTGTAAAAATACTTATAAAAGTAACAGTAAGAAAGTAAAATGGGATTATCGATTGAAGTGGAGATCCCTTCAACCTATGGATGATAAAACTTACCCTTAGACTAGTCATAATTTCCTTAAGAGGTTTCATGCACCTATTCTAAGACTTGAAACATAAATTTGCTCTTTCGATAATCCAAGATGTATGGCTCAGACTCTAACATGTCCAACACAATAATACTTAGGACCTTAAATACTTTTACAAGTATCAGAGCCGTAGGCTCAGGTCCCAGCCTACAGTGTAAGAGATGTCTAAAAGTGACAGGGATCTCAAAGGGACTAAATGTTAACTTGTAGGCCTCATTAGACCCATTTAACTCTAATATGGTGGGATCAATAACCACTGTAAAAATGAAGGAAAATTTAAGTCTCAAAATAGAGGTCAATTCAAGCATCAAAACAAATGTGTATCTTTAACTTACCTACAGCTAGAGGGGTGCATCATCGTGTAAGGAACCCAATGGGCTCAATCGGGTCTAGGGTGGCATAGGATCCCCCAATAAAGAATAATATTTCCTTTCAATTCTTGGGGGCATTATTCTTATCCTTATCAAATTCACCTCATTGGGACCGGGGGAAAAATACTTCAAAACCTTATCATTTAGTTTTTTCTAATCCTAAGCCCTTTATAATTTGAGGAACTAGGTTGGGGAGATATCATAGTGACCTCCACTAGACTCCTTAAATCCAACATTGTTCCCATCAGAGGTCTCAATGAATTGACCACCAACTTAGTAGGGGCTATCGTAATAGAAGTCAAGATCCTCACCAGTGGCAAGGGAAATGGGAACCTATCCTCATAATGAAGGAAGAAATCATTAAAGCATATGTCATTGTCCACTATTGAGAAGGCCCTCTCATTAGGCATTGCATCCCTTAGAGTGATATTCTTTAAAATTTGTTATGTCTTTTGAATCTCCACCAGATCTTCTCAGCTTTACATGAGGAATAGTTAGCCCCACTAGAAAGGTGAAGTTGAAGACTCTCTCATATGGCAACCCATCACATCAGGGTGAACTGATCCATTAAGAGGATGAAAAAAAGGCTCAGCCTTCACCATGGGAGCTCTTCAGGTTTAGGGCCCAACAAATGATAAAGGTGTGGGCTCCAAGACCTTATAAGGAGATATTTTCTTAGTAGACATTATTTAGGAAAAAGTTGTTTTCTTTCTCAAAGAAATTCTAAAAGCAAGAGAGATAATGGGAAATTAGCGTTGATATTTCAACCCAACCCAAGGGGATCTTTTATATACAACAAGGCCTAAAGTTCCATCCCTTTCTATCTCTAGGATCAAACTTTTCAGTCTTCTTAGTTCCATCAATATCCTCAGTCCTCAACACCTATCCATACCCATACGATAGCTCCTTCCTAATTCAATATAATGATGAAGAGAATCTCAGTGGCTAGTAATGACTAACTTGTACAAAAGATAAGTGCTCCCCATCATAACCTTTGCAAAAAATAGCAAGGGTCTACTGTTAATACCTTATTTTACACGTGGTGTTTGAAAAGGTCTAAAGTCCCTTAAATACCCTCGGGAATAACAGAGGTCACACAGATGACCTCTCACCTAAGAAAGATTGTCATATTCACCTCAAGACCTCCGTTGCACTCAAGAAAAAACTAGGGTATTCTATCTGGCATCAGTGACTTCTCATTGTTCTTGAATATGACCAATCTTTCCAATGTGTCCCCCCTAACCATGATCAGAGACTTTAGTACTAATTTTTCACCAATACTGAAGCCTAAAATAGACCTCACTCCGAAAGAGAACAAACTAGTGGAGCAACTAGGGTGGATTAGACTTAAATATGCAAAGCATGCTAACGGTAAAGTAGATATTTGGTCTTTTACATAAACATAAACATAACATACATGAGGTTGTCCTTTATTGAAGCATAAGTTATATTCCTTATCCATTGTATTCGATCAGGTGTCTTAGGATAGTAATCCTTAGACAAAATATTACATGTATTAATCTTGTAAATCCTTCCTCGTAACATTGCATGATTAAATTTGTAAGAACATCATTAATATAATTTACTTGGGATAATCCCATCATCTTATTTTTCGATCACGTAAAATCTTGGTCCCAATGATGTGATTGGTTTCTCTTAAGTCCTTTATATTGAACTTAATAGACAACGACACTATTATGGTGAAAATACAAAAACATTGTTCTCTATTAAAAGAATATAATCCATATAAAGTTTGACAAATACAACAATGTTTTCGTCATGCTTATTATACAAAAAAAGTTTCACCCAAACATTGATCAAAATCAAAATATTTGATTTCCTTACCAAATAGGATGTTTTCAAATCGACATCCACATGTTAACATATTATGGTATCCACTTGGTTGAGGTATTTAGACTTCCTATATACCTTTTAGCATTTTGTAATATTCCAATTAACTTTTTATGTGTGTACGTGTTTGTTTGGTTCTTTAGTTTAGGTAACATGCTTATGAAAATATACCATTCCTATGAAGAAGACATAATTTTTGAAGTTTATTTTCCATATGTATATCACATGAGCGATTGTGTAGTCATGGCTGTTTTTCCTTATATTTTGTAGCCAGGGTCTCTTCGTTGGTACCTCAATACATCGAAGTAAATTTTTTTTGATGCAAAGACATATATTCGTTGTTTGGATTACTACACTAGATTTTTTCCTTAGATTTTTTGATATTCCTCATAACTTCCTTTACCGGTATGTCTCCATAATGAAACATCCCTTTGTGTTAGCGAAGAGAGCTTTGCTTTGTAGTCACGCCTTATATATCTAAACTAGATTATTCTTAATTTATCTTTTTAGAAAACATGAACACTTTTATGACGACTTAATCTTCCCTAAACTTAAGTGATTTGATCTCCTTTGTGGTTTCACCTTACCAAATTACCTTAAGCTTGTCCTCACCTCTTGGAAGAGCTTAAGATAAATGTGAGATTTATTTCATTATTATCAATATTTGTCAAAACTCGAAAAAATAATTATTGAGAAGATAGTTTTTTTAGAGCAAAGACACTTTATTAAGAGATTTTTTTTAAGATATTTGTTTTTAAGTTTGATTATTCTAGAGAGTTGAACCAGTTTTTATCTTCTTTATATTTCTTGTTGTGTTCTTGTGGTGTTTAATTTTTAAAATTTGATCACAATTAGTATTCAAGATTAAACATTATCTACCTATTTTCTTGAGCAAGTATACTTGTATTCTTGTTCATGAAAGACTTGTATGAATATATTAAAGAACATTTTGAGGTTTGAGAAAAGCAAAATCATTTAAAAAGTTTCAAAACATTTTGGAAAAGTCAAATCCTGGAAAGTGGTATACAAACATTTGTGTTTTCTCAACAAAGTTCGACTTCTACATTAAAGAGGAATTTTGATTTGTGGCATAGTTTCAAAAGACATTTGACGAGTCTAAAACTTTCCGCTATTGTATAGCATTCTCCACGAGTTTAGAAAGAATTTATAGTCAGTCAGTGCATTGTTGGATTATAAGTCATTATCTTTTATTTTTAATATTCTACCATAGTACATTTGTCGTTCCATTCAGTATGAGGTTTTTTCTTACTATGGGGTTTTCCTTGTGAGACTTGGTTTTGTGTGACTTTATACATTGTTTTCACATTTACATAACTTACCTAAATTGAAGATAAATTTTGGTGATATTTAACAGGTAAACTTATGATCACATATACTTAGGTTGTCTATCTTGTACGTGATTGGAATTAAAGGTAAGTATCGCTTTTATTATGGTGATATTTTAATTGGGTACTTTAATTCCGTTTAGGTTTCAATCACAAGACACTCTCAACTTTTATCAGATCAGTTCCTCATTTTAATAGGTTTAATCATGTGGAGGTTGATCCCATGTGTATTTTAATGGAGTTAGGTTTGTGTGAGTATTAGTTACTAAATCGGTGCTCATAATATGCATGCGTTCAATGGACTTGTAACACTGTCCAATTTTTTGACATAAAATGGTTTGTATCAATAACAATAGTGATGATGACGAAGATGATATATGTACTTGTTATGAAAAGGCTATTTTGAAATCAAAAGTTTTATGGAGGTTAAATTTAAAACTTATTACAACAGTAAAACTTTTGTGATCCCTTATACTTTCATCGCTTACCTTGAAACCTTGTTTGACAATGTTGATTTTGAAGAATACTACGACAAAGGAAAAATAAGAAAGTTACAATCATCACCAAATCATCCATAATGTAACGAACACACAAAGGTCATAAATCATACTTTCCTAGATGGGATGGGGTAGAGGCTGAAATTAGATAAACGAACTGCAGAGTTTGTTGTGAGACACCATAAATAGCGACAAGAGAGACACCTTACATTTTATCCTTTGGTATAGAGGCTATGGTCCTAGTGGATATTGGCCTCCATAATACTGTGACACAGGCAAAATAAAAAAGTTGTAATCATCTCTAGCTTATCCATAATGTAACAAGTAGATAGAGGTCACAAATCAAACTTTGCTGGATGTCATGAAGTGGAGGCTTGAAGTAGCTAAAAGAAATTCTATAAATGAACTGTAGAGTGTGCTGTGGGATTATAGGACAATATCGTGAATAGGGATAAAAGAGACTCCTTACATGCCATCCTTTGGGAGTGAGGCTATGGACCTAGTGGATATCAACCTACTAAGTCACAGGGTGTTAAATTTTGATTCTCCTAATAGTGATTTTTCAAGAAGGCTTGATTTAGATCTGATAGATGATGTCAAGAAGGCAATCACACTTACAATAGCAACATATCAATAACGCAGGGCTAAATTCTATAACAAAAGAGTCAATCCGATGATACTCAAAGAGGTAGATTAGGTGTCGAAGAAAGTTACACAAAAATTAAAAAAGTTGGAAGCAAATTGGCATGGTCCATTCCTCATAGATGGATTAGTACAACCAGGCACATACCATATTATAACTTTAGAGGGGGATCCGTTCAAAGATCCATGGAATTATGAGCATATAAAAAAGTATTATTATTAAAAAATCTCATAGTGGGATATTATCAAATTTGTACGAGCAAGAATCCATTATATAAAGATGATTGTTACTTCCCTTAGTTTCATTCTTATTAATAATAAACAATCCAAATAAACACAAATCAATATAGCTTCAGCCAACCCAATTGATCTATTACACATATTTGATGACTGCTCAAAATCATTTTTGGAAGAAGATGCATTAACAAGATCCGATCACATACCATCCATATTTTTTGAAATCCAAGTACTTGACTACAACAAATAAATATAGCCCAGGTCGACTTTGGCTGATCCAGTATATCTATTGCATGTTATTGACTGCAAAAAAACATTTTAGGAAAAAGATTTATCGACAACGTCCAGTCACATACTATCCATACTTTTGGAAATTCACATATTTGACTGCACCAAATAAATACAGATCAGGTCGATTTCAGCGCACCCAATTGATCTCTTGAATGTCTTTGACTACACAAAAAGTTTTTTTAAAGAGGGTATATCGATAAGATCTGATCACATATCGTCCATATTTTTAGAAATGCACATATTTGATTGAACAAAAAAAATACAGATCAGGATGTATTTAGCTCACCCAATTGATCTATCACACATCATTGATTGAACATCATCCTTATAGGAACTAGTAAGATAAATATAAAAAATACTAGTGACATTGAAATATAAAATGTAAAGTTGACATAATTTAAAAAATTAAATAATCACAACAATCACACCAAAGGGAATATATTACACAACCAATAAATATAAATATGAAACCATTCATCTTACACTAAAAAAATTTCTCAAATATTCATTGATTCATTATTCAATATAATTTTTTGGCAAATAAAAAGTTACATAGGGAAAGGAAATGAGTTAAGCAGTTCTAGCATCCTTGGAGATAAATTTTGTTTTTCTAGCAGCATACTTTGAGGCACTCCCTCATTCACCTTCATAAATAGGGTCTCCTTCAACGATATTAAGAACTTAAAGATCTTCCTCACATGATGAGTCTAAATTATCTATGCAGGAAGCTTCATCCTCCTCGTCCATAGCTTTCGCTTCATCGTCATCCCCTTCCCAAGCCATGATTGTTTCATCAATGTCAGGATAATGTTTAGCTATCCTTTTCTTCAACTCATCATACCCATTCAAAAAGTCTATGGGGATGTCGATGACATATTCCTTGTACTCCTTGAAATCCTTCATGGCATGTTCCCCAACCATGAAAATAACCACTAAAGCCTCATAGAGTTTGATCTTTATAGCCTGCAATTGGTCGTTATCATACTTGAGATCCCCTTAAATCTTGTTGTGCTATTCAACCTTGCAAATTATGTGCTCATCAGGTTCTTTTATCTTATTGTGCACATTTTTTAAGTCATCCTCAAGGTATTTAATAATTTTTTCAAGATTCCCCATGGCGACCTTGAGATCATCGCAGGTATTCTTAGCGGCTTTAGCTTTTTCCATTAGGATGGTAATATTCATATGACCCTGCATAATGAAAAATAAAATAGTGAAAGTCAGAGAGGTGGGTAGTCAGAGCATAAAAAAGAGATGAGATAAATTAACTTACTGCGAAGGACTTATGTGAAGAAAAATTGCACAAGTTGTCCACATTCAGGCTCTGCAAAAACCTGAAATAAGGATGGTAATCCATGTAACCCAAAACCATAGGAATATTGGCAGCATTAATGAGAATGGAGTTATAGTCTGTCAATAGCTCATCCTTAGTGAGAGGAGGTTCAACTCATAAGGCTCCATAGGACAATATGTGGAGGAAAAATCACTCTATTTGGATACTCGCTGAGAAGTATGCTTGGGAAAATTTGGATCTTTGAAGGTGGTATCCTCCAGAGATCGCTTCCTTCCACCTTATTTCTTCTTAAGGTCAATGCCTTTACCCATGCCACTAAATTTTTTCTTTTTGGCTTTTACAATGGCTAAAATTACAACCTCAACATTGGATAGCCTTGGAGGGTTATCATTGCACTGCTTAGTAGGGGTTCCTTCCCTATCTTTCTTAATAGCTTCATTTTTAGCCAACTCCTGGAGTTTCTTGTCCTTTATTTCCTTTATTTTATATTGACAAACATTTGTTGGGGCCATGATAAAAGAGCATGAATTTTGAGGGGAAACCTTACTAATATATGTATAACAATATGTTTATAAAAGGTATAAAGTACATGAGCAAGCATGATAAAAGAAATATAAGGACAACCTAACACTTATGAGAATATCTAACCTTCTTCAGCCTCGTGGTTAATTTCCTCACTCTCATCTCATACTTGGACAACCTCTACCTCAGCCATCTCCTCTTCCTTAGAAAATTCGTCAGAAGGCTTGGGTGGCTTATAGGTGTCAAGCTCAATAGTACTGATGCTTAAATAATTTGTCATTCTTCCAAACCTATTGGGAGTGTACACATCTTTAAAAACCATGGAGTCTTAGGTACAAATTATCTTAATGATCTTCACCATTCTCTTGCCCACTGAAGGAGATTTCTTTGGTAATCAAGTCGTAGGGGCTCCAGTTCCTAGGAGTACTAATCCCTCTCTATGGGTTATTTGGAAAAAACTCCCATGCACCAGAATTATAAATAAACTTAGTCTTCCAGTTGTAGTTACTGGTTTAGGAGACCTGGACCATCTTATTATTGGATATTTTAGGGGAGAATTAATAATAGCCAGGGGTCCTATCTCTCTCTTATAAACCATATACAAACGTAAATATATCTCCATTTTGTCAAAACCCTCTACACGTTTTTCAATAGATCATAGCTCCAATAATTGATCAATACGCATTTAGTGGGATTTGAGTAAGAGTCAGTCCAAATCCTTTCAATATGGACCTTATTGAGGATAGATGGGAAGACAAACTCCTAATTGGTGGGACCAAAGAGGGAAAAAACCTCATCAACATTCCTCCTATTATATTCCTTCTCCTCTGAGTAGGGAATACTAATAAATACACCATTAGGGAGGGAATACACAACCCTTAGGTCGTCCAAGTATTCATCTCTAACATCACTTCTTTACCACTTAGCATCTGAAGTGGTGTGGTAAAAAAGGGGGTGGGAATCTCTCCTAAGTTCAGCTTCTTATCTCCTAATGGAACTTCTACAAGCATGGTGGAAGGAGTTATTTTAGACATAAAATCTTTCTTTTGAGAGTTTAGATTGACATAAGATGTTGTGTTGCAATTATTTATGTAATTGTTCCCCCCAATTCTAATGTTTTCACTATCAAGACTCTCTGAGGTACAAAATTCAGAGGTGTAATACTCAACACTTGAGGGATGACATAGTAGAGGAACTTAGTTTTGGAATAAATTTAGGGTTTTCTAGGTCATCTATGGGGTGGAGAACTAACAAAAAAGAGGGATACCAATAAAAAAGGCACCTGGGTAAAGTTGGTGAAGATCGTAAATATGTTTCCAAATCATAGATGAATTTCGCATGCAGGTCACTCACCCCTACATCGCAAAAACCCTAGAAATTTAAAGAAACACAGGGATTGAGAAAATCCTCAAAGAAAATAAACACTATAACCAAAACTCCGAAGGGACAGTAAGAAAGGGAGAAAGATTGCGCAAAAGTACTTTATAAACCCTTAGAGAAAGGATGACTTTGATAAAGGAAAACACGATAAATCCTAAAAAAAGATGGTTGGTTGAATCTATTTCTCTCTCTCTCTCTCTCTCTCTCTCTTAAGAAGATGGATCATTATGTTTAGAAAAAAGGAAAAACTATTTTTCTCCCCGCTTTTATATTGGAGATGAACATGCGTGCCAGAAGCATTTTAAAACCCAATTGGATTGTTGACATGTGGCCAACTTAAGTCAGCCAAAAATTTTTAGCGAGAAATATACAAGTCCATTAGTTTAGCCGGTCAAACAAATCAAATAAATAATTTGTGAACCAGTTGATGTTAACCCATGATTAATTATAATATAACTTCATGAAATTATTTGCAGTTACAAGGAACGTCTTGGGGGATTTTGTTACACTATATTTATAGAACATCTACTGATCCAATGACCTCATCTTCGACTGAAGAGATGCTAGTAAATGATCTTGGTTAAGCCATGAGCTCAACCTTATTCACCACCTAGATTGATCTAGCCAGGCAGAGTGTCAACATGGGACTTTGGCGACTGTCCAACAACATGTTCTTGGCATGTTAGAGGACCAACATGTGTTGGACCTTTCCTTAATGGGTGGAATCTTAAAAAAATCAGTAAGTACTCCATTACTCCAAGATTCCCCCATTTGAACCATGATGTCCAGAAACATTTCCTTTTATAGGAATCACTTTAAAAAGAGGGGATCAAGGCAGGCAACGATTCATTCTACACATAAACTTGCAAGATCATTCCTAATATCTTTATTGCCCGAAACCTAGACGCTATACTATTTTGTACAAATCTAATTCAAAAGTAACAAGACAACCCTTGGATGTAAGATTATTACTAAAGATCCTTTTGGTTCGAGTTGACATACTTTTAGCCGCGGTAAAAAGCAAGACGGTGAAATATTCTTCCACATATTTAAAATTAAATTTTTGTTGGATTGAAATTGTGAATAAATGAACACCCTAAAATTTTGAAAACTTTAAACAAGAATACATAAGAAGATTTAAATTTAAATAGGTGACAACACATTTCACCATATTACTTTTCATCGCGTCGAAACATATTTTACCCCAAACCAAACGGACCCTAAGGGTTAAACCACCTATTTCTTAGTGTTAATCCTCTTATCCTCACCCCATATCTATTTAATTACATATATATAGCGTATTTGTTGTTTGTTATCTCTGATTGGGGTTTTCTATATCTAATAGAAACTTGAATCCGTTATCATTTTGTTGAACAAGACAACCTGTGGATGTAAGATTATTCTTAAGGGTTGAACCATCTATTTCTTTGTGTTAATCCTCTTATTTTCACCCCATCTGTATTTAATTACATGTACATTATGTATCTATTGTTTGTTATCTATGATTGGGTTTTTCTTTAACTATGACACAAGGATCCATTTTTGGACGATAGAGTAACTTTGGTTTATGAGTTAGGATTATTCGATATGTATTAATCTTTTATGTAATCCTATATTCCATTGTCATTTTGATGCATCTTTTTCCTTAATACTTTATGATAGTCTACATTCACTAAAACTTTGATGACTTTATGATATTACTTGTTCAGGATTAGTTAAATATAAATCACATATTTGTTCCTTGTTTATCATAATTGATTTTATATTATGTGTTCATGAGTTATGTTTATCTCTTTAATATGATTAATAAATTTCACCACATCACTATATGGTATATACCCTTTAAAAATCAAATAATGTAAAAATTGCATTTTGTCACTGAAAATAAACCTTATTTTCAAGTTAGTTTTCCTTTTTCGTTATAATTACTTCACCTTGTCAACTCCCCCCAAAAAATAGGGAGAGGAATTGTGGGAAAAATAAGATTACATTAAGGTGAGATTTAATTGAAATGAACATATGGACTTTTGGTTTGAAATGATCTTAGGAAACTGTGGCCATCCCCGATCCTCATCGCGCGAGCGGGTAGCGTGGATGAAAGGATCCTTCAAGTCTCGCGCGTCCCTCTCGGGAGCGCTTCGATCGGCGTCGTTTGAGATGTGGAAATGTAGAGAGATTCAGAGTCGCCAGTCTATTTTACTCAAAATAGATAAAAGAAAAAGGGGAAGCCACCCCGAAGGATATCATCCAAAGACATACTGGTGCGTGCGAAATCAAGACGATTCGAGAAGGGTTCGGAGGCTTAGTTACGAAATGGGAAGGTGTTAGGCACCCATTCCGCCCTTTCGGTCTCTCATGAATATTTGCTATTTTCCTTTTGTTTCCCTCCATGATATGTGTGCATGTGTATGCATAGAATGGAGGTAGGAATCCTCGACTTGTATCATGGAAATGATAAACGAGTCATCCGTTGGAAGATATAAGAATAATATTAGAAAAATAAGATTTACGCGATTACCCCTACGTTGATCGTTATAATGGAACGATAACGCATGTGGGGTAATACGTCACTAAGGGCAAGTATATAGAATATAAGAAGATTATAGTAGATAGAAAGATGAGAGAAAAAGTGGAAAAAAGGACTCGAGTCTCGGGTTTTACCCCGAGATGCCTACGTATCCTATAAAGGCATAAAAGTCCACGTAGTTTGTATACAAAATGAGGGGTGGGGTTTATCCCATAAATCCAAATGGGGAATCTCTTATTTGTGAGTGTGTGTAGAAAAAGGGTTTTAGATTGTGAGAAAACTGTGGAAAAAGTGTGAGAATCCCTACTTGGAATTTATGATCAAACCCTCTTTTTCTTGTTTTTTGGGTTTTATTTATATGAACATAGGAGATGTGTAATAATACTAAATAAAAAGTGTATTAGGATGTGTGAGATGAGATAATAAAAGTTCTAAATAAGAAGACAAGTTATTGAGAATTTAAGAGAGAGTTTGAGAAATTTGGACATTCTTGAAGATCTTGAGCTTGATATTGAATGTTAGAGAGCAGCCCTTGCACTTGGATGATGATGGAGAGTGGCTAATCCACCAAATTTGATGAAAAGTGGAAGTAAAAATGGGATTTGGATGTTGAAATCATGCTGCCTTCGAGAGAGGTTTCTAGGATTCGTTTAGAGAGATTTTTATCAGATATGGGTTCTCCTTGCAAATGAGGTTAAGGCCTCCTTTTATAGGCCCAGGTGAGTGCCGATCGGCATAGACTTGTTCCTGCCTATCGGATGGTGCCGATTGGCAGGGTCTGGAACCTGCCATTTGGCAGTGCGCTTCAGTATTTTTTGAAAAATCCGTCGCCGAGGGAAAACCGTTGGTCAGAATCGCGCATGGAGCATACCATTAGAAAGGTGATTCAGAGACCTTAGAAAGTACTTTGGACCGCTCCCGGGTTCGGGAGTTGACTTTGGGTCAAATATGGCTCGGAAGCATTTGTCGGTCCATTGGACGGGGAATTGCTCGGACGCAAACGGATCGTTCGTCCGCATGGTAAGCTGAATCGCGTACGGGATAGATTGTTGGAAATTTTAGGAGATGTACTTCAGTATTCCAAAGAGTTTGACCCGATTTGGAGAGTTGACTTTGGTCAACCGGGCCCGGGAAGCATTCGGTGACCTCTCAAAGTCAAACGGATCGTTCGTCCGCATGGAAAGTCAGAATTGCGCACGGGGTGGACCGTTGGAAAGGGTATTCAGTGCCCTTTGAATATTCATTCAGTCTCAGTCGAGACGAAGAGTTTGACTTATATTAAATAGAGCCTGGGAGCGCCCGGTGGCCTCTAAGTCAGGCTTCAGACGCAAACGAATCATTCGTCCGCATGGTAAGTTGAAATTGCACACGGGGAAGATCGTTGGAAAGGGTATTTTATGACCTTCAAAGATTCATTCAGTCTCGGTCGAGACGAAGAGTTTGACTTTTGGGTCAAATTGAGTCGGGGAGTACCCGATGGCCTCCAGGTAAGTACTCGGGACATGACCTGGGTTTATGGTGATGAAGGGAGGTACTAGGGACCTAAGGAGAGTTAGGGGGAACAAAATGGGGTGTCTACAGATCCCCTTGACGGGCGAGTTTGGAATAAATGATGACCATCGAATAGACACCGCATGATGCTTTTAAGGGAGTATGACCGATTCAGAGAATCAAGGCCGATTCTGCGGACCTAAGGAGTGTGTTAGGGATAAATGATGATCGAAGGTTTAGGTCAATTCTGAGGACCTGAAGTAGTGTTGGGGATGGTGACCAATTCTGCGGATCAAAGCCAAATCTGCGGGCTTAAGTGATGAGGGTGATTGACTATGCAAGCCAAAGCCAATTCTGTGGGCTTAGGGTGAAGATATAATAACCGAGGTCAATTATGAACTAAGAGTGGTGAAGATTGAGGACCGAGGTCAATTCTGACCTGACTCAGGTGATGATCCAAGATCGGGGCCAATTCTGACCCAAGAATGGTGACGATCGAGGACAGAGGTCAATTCCGACCTAACTCAGGTGACAATCCAAGACCAGGGCCAATTTCTGACCCAAGAGTGGTGGCGATCGAGGACCGAAGTCAATTCTAACCTAACTCAGGTGACGATCCAATATCGGGGCCAATTCTGACCCAAGAGTGGTGACGACCGAGGACCGACGTCAAATCTGACCTAACTCAGGTGACGATCCAAGATCGGGGGCCAATTTCTGACCCAAGAGTGGTGACGACCGAGGACCGAGATCAATTCTTACCTAACTCAGGTGACGATCCAATATCGGGGCCAATTCTAACCCAAGAGTGGTGACGACCGAGGACCAAGGTCAATTCTGACCTAACTTAGGTGACGATCCAAGACCAAGGCCAATTCTGACCCAAGAGTGGTGACAACCGAGGACCGAGGTCAATTCTGACCTAACTCAGGTAACGATTCAAGACCGGGGCCAATTATGACCCAAGAGTGGATAAAGATTGGATTTTGATTCGGCTGGGGAAAGACCTTTGTGATTTTGATCTGAGCTGGGGCGCTGATAGCTGGGGAAGCTTTTAAGAGACCTCGCAGGGGGTAATAACCTATTTTGGGTGCTGTAAGAGAATTCCGCTAGGGAAGTGATCAGGTGATCCTTAGGGATCCTCCGGAGCTTTGCTGGGAGGAGTTTTCACTTGGTTTTAGAGGATTTCGCTGGGGAAGAGGGGTTATGCTTGGGTGAATGCAAAACTTTCTTAGTAAAGAGGCTTTAAATCCATCCTGGAATTTTTGGAAATTTTCCAGGGATTTTTTGAGGTTTTCTGGTATTTTCTGGGAATTTTTGTACGAAATTTAGGGGGTGTGCCGATCAGCATGGTATGAGGGGTGCCATTCGGCAGTGGCACGGACTTTTGGGCTACCTCGGGAAGGTAAGGGGATAGTGCCGATCGGTATGGTAGGGGGAGATGCCGATTGGCATAACGCTTGGCATCCTATATAAAGGGGGAGAATCCCCTCATTTTTTCACAGCTTATTTTGCTTTCTCTCTCTCTGCGATTCTTCTGCAAATTGTTATATCATTTCGATCTTCAAGAAATGGCCGCTTTCATGAGCACTGCAGTCCACCGAGAGTGGTTGACCGTTGATGATTGGGTGAATGTGGAGTGGAGGGCTAGGGCGCCTTTTGATTTGGGGAGTGAGAACTCCTTTGATGTGTTTGAGCCTGTTGCGGATAAGCGGACCTTACTGCGGGAGCCATCACGTCATCGCTATTCAAGAGTGATCCCCGTCGGTTATGTAAGTAACCCGACTTTTGGTATTCTTCTGTTTCTAGTGATTTTTCTTTCTTGACCTTTGATGAGACTTTTCTTTTTGCCAGTCTGATATTTCTTTGAAGAACATGCGTGCCCGTGGGACAACGGGGCTCAAGGATGTCTAGGAGCATTTCCCACCTGTGGTGCGCTGGGTGGTATCATCAGCGGGTTTTGGTAGATTGGCATTGGCACTGGATGAGATTCCTCGTTCGACAGCGATCTTGTGCTCTTTGGGAGAGAGTTGGTGGGACACTACCCATACCTTTCATTTTGGATTCGGGGAGATGACGGTGACTCCCATCGACGTACAATGGCTGCTGGGGCTGGATTGTGATGGAGAGCAGATAGACGTGGATCGCTCTTTATGGGTGAGATCGGAGGCAGTGTATGCGGCACTTGGTGATGTAGGGAGGATAGTCTTTGGGGATTCTATCCGGCTGTCCCTGCTGAAGGATGTTCTGTTGGATAGGGAGATCGATGTGGAGGACGGGCTGCAAGTGAGGCAGAGGGCCCGATTATTCATTCTTCCGGTATTGGGAGGTTTCATGGTGGCGTCGAGCGGCGACGTCGTCCATTTATGGTTTCTGCCGTACTTGAGGATGCTTTCGAACATCCCTTCTATGATTGGGGGAGTCTAACGTTGGCTACCCTTTACTTTTCTCTGCATGCATTCAGTCGGTGCTGCCGGCAGACCTTTTCTGGGGCCACGTACCTTCTTGAGGTATTCTTCAGTTTGTGCATTTCTTTTCATGCATTGGCATTTTCCTTTCACGCATTCGCATTTTCCTTATGCGTCTCTTTTTGCTTGTGAATTCAGACGTGGTTTTATGAGGTGATTGGGTGCAATACCCCACTGATTGCTTTGAAGGATGACATTGTTAGGGACTTCTGTCAATTGTATCAATGGCGTAAGTCCAATCGACAGTCGAAGGGATCTCTTTCCCTGGAGGCGGTGAGTCAGGTCTTGAATGACCTGACCAGTGGTAGGGTAAGACTCCTTCCATTTTGGTCTTAGTTTTTGTTCTTTCTGGTCTTGTATTAATTTATGCTCGCTCGGAGATTTTCAGGTGACCTTTTACCCATGGGGGACAACTATTCAGTATGCGGGGGCGACCGGGGTGAACGCGCAGATGAGGCGTTTGCTGGCGCATGAGTTCGGCCATTCCTGGTACCTCGGGGAGAGGGTGGTTCGTCAGATTGCTAATGAGGAGGTGGTGGTGCCACCCGCGCAGCCTCCTATGTCTATGAAGCAGGAGCGACTTCTGTCAGAGGATGAGAGGATCGCAGTGATGATCAGCGAGTCCTACTTTCTATACACCGATACGGCTGCACCGTATAACTATATAGATTTTGTGACAAGCTGGCTGATAGTGCCCCGCATATATGATGCACTGCCCTTCTCTCCGGCGGGTTCGAGTATGGCGGTGGGATCTTCCCACAACGGTGGTGGTCCGTCGGCATCTGCGGCGGTGGTGACCTCGGAGGTCCCTTTTGTGCGATTGCATACCCCTTTATACAACATTCGGCGGGCTGATGGATGGATGGTGCCTATGCTTCACCGTCCTCATGCAATGGATCCGAAGGAGTTGGGTTTAACAGAGGAGGTCCTTCGACCTGTGGTATACCTTTTTGTTCTTCTCTTTATTTCTTTTATGTTTTGGTCATTTCTACTTTGATACTGATTTCACCTTTTCTTTCAGCAAGTTCGAGTGTCGACCACTTGGCTTAGGGACATTAAAGATTGGATATCTTCAGTGACTGCCCATATTCGGGACGTGGTTCCTGTTCTTTCTTTCTTGGTGCCGCCTGCTTCGTCCGAAGATGACTCAGGCTCGGGTACTGGTGGCGCATCGTCTCTCCATAGGGGGAAGAGAGCACGCCCCAGGGGTGGAAGCTCTTGAGAGAGAGAGGGAGAGAAAGAATGTGGGTTCGGGCTGAGTCCCATTTTTTTTTTTTTATTTTCTGCAAAGATGATGTAACACACAAAACAGATATATGCAATGCAATGGAGTTTTTTGTTATCTTTTATCAATGATGAATGAATGCATGCACACGCGCTTTTTACTTTTCTGCTGAGACCGTAAAAAGGAATATTTTTAAAATTTTTTAAAGGAAAGTTTTTGATTAAAAAAAGGGGAAATTTAAATGGATTTTGAAATTCTGTTGAGAATATCAATTTATTTTTATTGAGTTTTCTGATTGGACAAAAGAGGAAAAAAAGGGAAATTTCTAAAAATGGGGGGGTTGCCGATCGGCAAGCACCCTGACCTGCCTATCGGCAGTTCAGTACAGTCCCATCAATTCAAAGCTTTGAATGGTACCCTTTTCAGCCTTTGGTACCTTGTGGGGTAGGATTCCCTCCGATTTCTGCAGGGATTATGTCCCTTGTGAGGATTTTCAAGTATAAAAAGGGGTAAGGGTGGAGTGTTTTCATCACACCTTTGCATTCTTACCTACTTTCCCACCATCTCTTAGCCTTGCAAGATGGCTCTCCCTGGTAGAACCGAGTTTTCCAACTACCTCAAAGCCTTGGAAGATATGTGCTCTTATAATGTCGACTACGATGCTTTCAACATTCGTCGAGTCTCCTTGTGGCGTAATCAGCCTACTGAGTGGAATATGCAGATGGCGGCGGTACAATTTTGGTACCCCGAAGACCATGTATTCCGCTTTGGGTTGGAAGAAGTTTGTCCTACCTACGAGGAATTTTCTACCACACTGGGTGTAAATCCCAGTGTTACTGCGGCTTTGCCCGAATTTTCCCTTTTTACTATGGATTTGTTGGCCGGGCTTCTTCATATTTCGCCTTCAGTGGCTAGATCATTGGTTTCTGGAGGAATGATCTCACTCCCGGCGGTGCTGCAGTCCGTGCACTTACAGGAAGTAGGTGATGCTGGCTACGCTGGAGCCGTTATTCTGGGTCTAGTTTCCAAATTATTGCTGGTGACTGGGGAATTACAGGTAGTCCCATAACTTGCAGCCATTACTTTATGGATGTCATACCGTCGTAATCCCACGACGGTGATATTGGCGGAGAGTCTGAATGTCCTGGATGCTTGGAGAGAAGTCCGTTCTGACTTTTTGAGGGGTAGCCCTATGATGCTGTTCATGTGGTTGTTTGAAAGATTCCGCTTGTCGGCTCCTCCAGAATATCTCTTGTCGGCCGTACCTAACTTTTTTTCGCGCTACTTCATCTGTGTTGGCCTGTATGTTGAGAACTGGGAGAATTGGCTTATGGAGCATGGGGCTTATGGTCTGTATTGGTCAGTGGCTTGGTGGGGACAGTTGCATCCTGTTCTGGAGCTAGGAGAGTATTCATATGTGCGGCTGGTTGGTCTCAGACAAACCTCTTTTTATTTCCCTTGGCGGCTTTTGCGCTAATTCGGCTGGGCGCAGGTCGTGCCTCCTCGGACCTTAAATTTCTTTTCGGTAGAAGATTTGATTGAGCGCCTGCGTCTGTTGCTTGGATCTCTGTGGGAAAATTGACGTCCGTTGACCCGTCCCTCTAAGTCTGTCGGTAAGGTTTGGTATGTCCCCAAAGATTATATGAAGTGGTTGTGGAGGAAAGTAGTCAGTAAGATGTTAACAGTAGAGACTGGACAAAGATGGTTTATTTTATCTAACACCATGGAAGGGGGTGTTGTGGTTTTTTCGAAGATAGTTAAGGCTCATCGATCCATGGAATGTTTACGGCACTCTATTCAGGCAGGGGAAACTTGGGGTCCTCACGATGTAGATGATGAGGGTGCAGGATCCTCTGGTAGCTGTGGGTAGGACTTCTAGGGGGTTTATTTGTGTGATAGGTGTGGGGATTTTATTTGGCTTTCTATGGTAGTGGGGAAGGGAGTTATCCATTCCTTTTTCTTATATAATCCGTACTGTAATTTCTTATTAATGAAATAAATAAATTTCTGATCATCCAGCTGTGCCTTTCGATGAATTTTGTATTTTGAATTATCTATACTGATCGCTAAGGCATACATAGTCCTTTTGTTCAAATAATTTTAGAATGAACTGTCGTTCTCGGAGGTAAGAAAAGAATAGTATTTTGTGAAAAAGAAAGGGTCCGCACTCATGTGAGGTGCATGAGTTGCCTACGTACCTCTGTTTTTTTTTGAAAATGTTTTAAAATAGTTTTTGTAGAGGATCAGGCCCACGTAGTTCTGGGTAGAGGGAAATGAAGTGTTTTTTTATAGAATAGAAGGGGGATGAGAAGAGTCGTAGCGCGCCGAGATTTTGGACTAAGGGTAGAACTTCTTGAGATGGTCCAGGTTGACTGGATGAGCCATCTCCTCCCCATCCAATTCCGTGAGCATGGCAGCACAGCCGGATAAGATTTTCTTCATAATGTAGGGGCTTCTCTTATTGGGTTTGAATTTCCCTCTGGGGTCACTGATGGGTTCTACTATCTCCTTGAGGGCTAAATCCCCCTCCTGGACACTTCGGGCCTTGAATTTTTTGTTTAATGATCGCACTATTCGGCGATGATACCCCTGTATGTGGTAAAGATCTTTTAATCTTCTTTCATCTAGGAGGTCTAGCTCATTAAGATGGTTTTGGCACCAGTCTTCTTCACTAACCTTGCTTTCGAGCATGACGGGTAGCGAGGGTATTTCCAGCTCCACAGGTAGGACTGCTTCCATGCCGTAGACCAGGGAGTAAGGGGTAGCCCCAGTAGAGGTTCGTATTGAGGTTCGATAGCCCCAGAGGGCGTATGGGATCCGGTTGGCCCAATCCCTACAACTTTTGGTCATCTTGCCGATGATGGCTTTGAGGTTTTTGTTGGTGGATTCTACTGCACCATTAGTCTCAGGTCGGTAGGGAGAGGATTTGTATCTCTCGATCCCGTACTCGTTGACTACTTCTGTGACTTATGCTTCGAAATGCAACCCCTTATTTGATACTAGCTCGTGCGGGACCTTATATCGTCAGATGATATTTTTCTTGAGGAATTTGGCCACTTTCTTGGCATTCAATACTGCGTGTGACTCAGCCTCGACCCATTTGATGAAATAAGCGATGGAAACCAGGATGAACTCATGTCCGTTTGAAGCCTTTGGTGTAACCTTCCCTATGATGTCGATACCCCAGGTGGAGAACGGCCAGGGAGAGGTCATGTTGTATAATTCTCGTGGAGGCAAGTGTTGAAGATTAGAGAATTGTTGGCATTTGAGGCACCTCTAGACATAGGCGGTGCAATCCTGGATCATGGTGGTCCAGTAGTAGCCCTGTCGGACGATCGTCTTGGCGAGCATATGACCATTCATATGGGGTCCGTATTCCCCGCTGTGGATTTTCTGCATTATTTTCTCAATCTCATCCCATGCGATGCAGTGTAGATGAGTTCCATCAAAGTTCCTCTTGAGTAGATCTTTATGACAGATGATGTACTGGGCGGCCAATCTTTGAAGGGTTGTTTGATCTTTTTTGTTGGAACCCTCGGGATACCTACCATGTTTGAGGAGGCACCATATATCATAGTACCAGTAATCAGCTAGTTCGGGATCTTCAGTGGAGACAAGCTCAATATGGTAGCAATGGGTCGGTTTGTCTTGCTTTCGAACCAGGAAGAGGGTCATTGTTATTCCTTCGGGCATGTCGACCATGGAGGCCAAGGTGGCGAGAGCATCGACTAGATTATTCTTTTCTCGAGGTAGGTAATGGAAGGTGATATCTCGGAACCGGGAGGCTAACTCTTCTAATTGGGCATGAAAGGGTTGGAGCTTTTCGTCCTTGACTTTCCACTTTCTGAGCACTTGACCGATGATAAGGGCAGAATCCCCATAGACATCAAGGTATTGAATACCTTTCTTGAGAGCAACTTTGAGTCCCACCATGCATGCCTCATATTCCTTCATGTTGTTGGTGCAAGGGAAATCCAATTTTATGGCGATGGGAGTGTGGGAGTCATCTGGGGCGATCAGGAATATCCCAATGCCATATCCCTTTTTATTGGAAATGCCGTCAAAGAACATTTTCCATCGAAGGTGGTCTTGAGTGGTGCAGAGGATATTTTTATCCGGGAATTCGGAAATCGAAACATCCGCTTCGTCTACGGGATAATCGACAAGGTAGTCAGAGATAGCTCTTCCTTTAATAGCTTTCTGTGTGACGTACGCGATATGGAACTCGATTAGCAGCATCAACCATCGGTCCATTCGACTAGATAAGGCGGGTTTCTCAAGAAGGTATTTGATAGGATCCATTCGGGATACAAGTTTGATGGGGAAGGCGAGCATGTTGTGTCGCAACTTTTGGGTGACCCAGACAAGTGCGACAGATGCCTTTTCTAAAGAAGTGTAGTTGACCGCGTACCCGACCAATTTATGACTGGCGTAATAGATGGCTCTTTCTTTGCGGGAGTCCTCAAGGTATTGGGCTAGCAAAGCCCCGACTGTCGTGTCGATTATGGTTAGGTATTGTTTGATTCGGTCAAAAGCTTCTTGGCAGGCCTCATTCCAAACCTTGGTTGAATCCTTTTGGAGGAGATTGAATATCGGTTCGCAGATGGAGGTTAGCTGGATGATGAACCGGCTGATATATTGTAATTTCCCAAGAAAACCTCGAACTTATTTCTCTGTTTGGGGCAGTGGCATCTCAAGTATGGCCTTTAGCTTTGTAGGATCTGCTTCTATCCCCTTTTCGCTGACCATGAATCCCAAGAGTTTTCCCTTTGTAATGCCGAAGACACACTTTTGTGGATTAAGTCGCATCTGATATCATCGCAGTTGTTCGAAGAACTTCTAGAGAGTGGGAACATGACCCTATCTAGTTTTGGAATTGATAATCATATCATCCACATACACCTCGACCTCTTTATGAATCAGATCGTGCAGGATGGTTGTGGCATCCCTTTGGTAGGTAGCCCCAGCATTCTTGAGACCGAATAGAATAACGGTGTAGCAAAAGGTTCCCCATGGGGTGATGAATGCAGTTTTTTCTTAGTGGTCGGGATGCATCTTGATTTGGTTGTATCCAGCAAACCCGTGGACAAAAGTATTGAGAGTATGACTGGCTGTGTTGCCCATGATCATGTCGATATTGGGTAGCGGATAATCATCCTTTGGAGAAGCTTTGTTTAAATCTCGGTAATCTACACACATTCGAACCTTCCCTCTTGATTTCGGCACAGGTACAATGTTGGCTAGCCATGTGGGATATTCGATCACCCGAATGAAACCCACGTTTAACTGTTTGACCACCTCTTCTTTGACCTTGAGCGACCATTGGGTGTAGAGTTTTCTAAATTTTTATTTAACCGGCTTGTAATCTGGGAGAGTGGGGATCTCGTGTTGAGCTATTTCAGGATCGATGTCGGGCATATCATCATAGGACTATGTGAAGACATCCACGAACTCCTTCAGTAATTCTTCGAGTTGTGCGCGCTCATGCTCGTCAAGGTTGGCCCCTATCCTAATCTCACGCAGTTGGATACTATATCCGAGATTAATAAAAACGGTCTCTTATTCATTAACTTGAATGTGATTATGTTGTTTATTATTAATCTTATTTAGATCAGTTAAGAATTGTTCATTTGCAAAATCATCATCATCAAATGTTTGATTAGAATTCAAGCAGTTAATGTAAGGCACAACAAGATACTCAAAATCTTCATTTATTTCATTGATAGGAAAAACAGCATTGAGAACCTCATCAAAAGAGGTCTCGATTACATTTGAGCAAGGATATACAATAGAAGAAGAAATAGGGTAAACATTGGGGTCAGGGGAGATTTCACGAGGTAGAACTGGCGCAGCATGCCACTTGAGGAGAGGTGTATGAGCAGCTTTAATCAAACGGGATGGGCCATTAATGTAGTGCCTGAATGAACCATGCAGAGTGCCAGCCCCAGTGTCTGTAAGTTGAAGGAATTTTTGGAATCGCCTTCCTCGGTCTCTTCGATATCTTTGATGAGCATTTGCACGCGATGTGGGAAACTTTCGGCCCATGGGTAGCTGTCTTGGAAAAAGATCTCCATTCCCGGCCTCATCTTCTTGTCTGTGTGGTCATACCATGGTTCTAGAAAATCGTAAAAGGGGAAGTCCTCGCCTTCTTTGATGAATCGTCCATTTAAGGAGTCTCCCAAGATAGTTCGGATGCAGTCTGATCTTATCTTTGGTTGAGACTGGTGAATCATTCTGAGCTCTTGTTCTGATGGTTAATACCCCAAGCCACAAGGAGGGAAAGATTTCTTCAGTTCGATGGGCCTAAGTATCCCTTGATGCCTTTGCCCTATCCCCAGTCTGGGCATGAAGTGCATGTTTCTGAACATCTGAATCACATTGACATTGCCATGAGGGTCATATTCTCAAAAAACCCTTTCATTGAAATCGTCCCCTGTCGGGAGTAAAAGTGGTTCAACTTGGAATCCTGATAGGAGCATATCATTTGACCCATGCTGTATCTCGAGAATTGGACTGCTGGTGTTTTCCCCTTGGCATTTTTGTTGTCGCCCAAAATGGTGATGACTCGCCCGTTGGCGAAAAACTTCAATTTCTGATGGAGTGAGGAAGACACACCCTTGATACTGTGGAGCCAGGGGCGTCCAAGCAACAAGTTAAAATAGGATGGGATGTCTATGACTTGGAATTCAATGACGGGTTTTATAGGGCCAACCCCTATTGCAAGTTTCATGGACCCCATCACCTCACGACGGGTATTATCGTAATAATGCACAGCGGAGGAGGTTTGAGCGAGGTCACTTTCTTTCAGGCCTAAACACTTGAAGGTTCTCAATGGGAAAACATTCAAGGCAGATTCGTTATCGACAAGATAGAGTGGAATGACCTTTCCCATAACTTCGATGGAGATATTGAGTGCATGATTGTGATTCGACCCAATTCTGGGGATTTCTTCTTCAGAAAATGATAGCATTCGGGTAGAGGTTAAGTATCCGACCAGATTTTTCGCTTCTTCTGGTGTGGTAGATGGAGGAACTATGGGTCCAGTGAGTAGCTTGATTAAAGCATTTTTGTGCAGCTGGGAAGACATGAAAAGCCCCCATAGAGTGATGTTACCTTGGGTTTTCTTCAATTGATTGAGGATCTTTCTCTCCTCGATGGTCATCTCTGGTATAGGAAGGTTTTCAATGCCCTTCCCTTTGTCATTTACTGGTAGTGAGCTTGGAGCCTGGTAATGTCTCCCTGATCTGGTCATGTGATTTACTGAAGAAGGGAAGAACATGAATCCCATTTCCTCATCAATCTCAGGTGGTTCTGCCACCCTGTTTATTTCACCGAGGAGTTCTTCAAATGATATTATCCCACATATGTCGGCTACTGGGTCAACTCTTCCTGAAGGTTATTCTTCACTCGAGTCTTCGAATTCTTCCCCCCATCCGATGGTGGCAACTCTGTCTTTCCATGTAAAGTCCATGCATTGCATAACTTCAACGGCCTCTTTATACAAGTTCCCCCATTTCGTGGGGATATATGTGATTGAAGGGACCAAGCACCCTTGTATCTTCAAAGTGTCAAGTAACCTGGTGATACTGCAAATGCTATTAGTTTTCCCAAATAATTCTACCATAGTCTGGACAACATCATCTAGGCTGACTTCGTCAGTTGGTACAACCCACTTGTCTGAATCTTGAGCTCACTTTCGTGCTCTAAGAACAGTGTGTTGAACTTCTGGCAATCGATGACCATCTGTGAGGGCAATTTTAGCCCAAACTCTAGAAGTTGGTTTAACACCTCAGACAATTCCATACTTCCATTTTCAGAACGGGTACAAACAACGATGCATGCTCTGGTAAGGAGTGATAGTGCCTGATCTGCGAGGCTAGTAGGGTGTAGGAGAAAATATGGGCAAGTTTGAAGTGGTTTAGGAGAGTATATGGGTGTGATTTGAGTTGAGGGATCGAAATCTGGGTTTTCTTCCAAGAAGATGGCATTGGTGTGATTTGGGAGTGGGTTGTGAGTAGTGTTTGGCTTAGGATTGGCTGGTGGGGCGATGGTACCACGGTCAATGAGATCTATGGCCGACAGTTTGGTGAAAGGCACAATGAGCATCGGTCTTGAAGTTTCTTGGGAGTGGGTTTGGCAATGGATGTGGATCTAAGGGTTTGATGAGGTTTCGGCTTAACAGGGCTTGGTAAACTTTAGAGAGGGGAGCATGGAGCTCAGTGTATTCCCTTTGAATGGGGGCATGCGACTTTCTTGTGCCCATGATGTGGTTGGTTGAGAGATGTTGTTGATGGTTATAATGCTAGCACTGGCAGGCTTGTCATACTTTCTAGGGGTGAACTGCCCGGACACCTTCTTTGGTTCAACCTCTATTTTAACGAGGCTCTCCTCGATTTCCACTCCAACCTATCTGAGATCTCATAAGTGTGGATAGTATTGTCCTCCCATCATCGCTCGGAGATGGGGTAAGAAGTTTTTCTTCACTATGTTGACCTGTTCTTCAGATGGCCGATTGGTCATGGTAGCTGCTCGCTCTCTCCACCGAGTTATAAAGTTACTGACTGATTCTCCTGGATTCTGTTTGAGCATCTCTAAATCATGATGGGTGACCTCAAGCTCTTCGTTGTTTTTGTACTGCGACATGAATTCTCGAGCTATATCCTCCCAACTACGGATTTTAGATTCTTCGAGATATAAAAACCATCGGAGGGCACTATCCTTCAAAGTTTGCTGAAACAATTGGGCCATCACTTGTTTAGAAGACCCTAGTAGAGTCATGGAATGATGATAACTGCGAATATGAACAATTGGGGGTCCACTCCCTCCTAACTTCTCGATATTTGGCATCTTGAACTTCTCGGGTAACCTCACTTTAGGATAAGGAGACATGTGGGTGTAGTCCATGTAATTCCCAGAGATCCTGACTTGGTCAAACTTCTTGGTGAGTATATTGAGATCCTCTTTGACTTTATTCAACTCCTTTTCCTTTGGATCAGCGACCACAGGCAGGTTAGCGATAGGCTGGGCAATGTTTGGCATTGGAAGCTGGGCAGGCGGCGGCCCATTGGCAGGAGGGGCACGTGGAGCGTGCTGATATTCTTTCAGAACTAAGATACGCTCAGGTGGACCCATAGCACGAGGGAATAGGGCCTCGGGCTCTTGAGGAATAGGAACTTGGTTTCATTGCATCTCTCGAACCTCGGTTTAGAGGTTGTCAATCTTGGACACGAGATGAGCTAGGACTATCATCAGATCCAGCTGTATGACTGGTGCTTGATTTGTATTTTCCCTGGAAAATGGGTGGATTCCGAACTTGGAAGAAGTAGTAGAAGAACGGATGAAACTCCGGGGTGATTTGACTGAAGACCGAATCCACTAGGGAGCCAGGCCAAGGGCTTGCGATCGACCTGAGAAGGCGTAGGATGAGATTTTTTTTTAAAAAAAGGAAGAATTATTTTTGGATTTTCGATAAAGAAGGGAGAAATGATTTTGGATTTTTGATAAAGAAGGGAGAAATGGTTTTGAATTTTTGATAAAAAAGGGAGAAATGTTTTTGGATTTTTGATAAAGAAGGGATAAATGTTTTTGGATTTTTAATAAAGAGGGAAGAAATGTTTTTAGATTTTTGATAAAGAAGGAAGAAATATTTTTTGATTTTTGATAAAGAAGGAAGAAATGTTTTTTGATTTTTGATAAAGAGGGAAGAAATGTTTTTGGATTTAAAGGAAGAATTGTTTTTGGATTTTTGTTAAAGAAGGGATAAATGTTTTTGGAGACGGAAATCAGCATGATTATTATGTGTTCACTTGTATTTAATTCTCCTACATGCAATGTCGGACAGGACCCGAGCCTGGAGAAGTGGGGGTCTTAATATATGCAAAGCTACGATTTAGACTTGTAACCAGGCTCATGGACAGGGTCCCGTTTTAAAAATGCGCAAAAATTGGGCGGCAGGCTGATCTAGAATTTTGACAGAGTTTCGGGTTGAAACCGGCAATCTAAAGTGCGTGTTCTAGGTCTGACACCTATATACGGGTATGCGATTGGTTGGGTGAATCGACAGGGGTTCCCCCCTTTGGCGTGACTTCCAAGATATATGTCTTTCTCTTGCGGGCAATCGGTACGTGTGTACAAGCCATTTGATATACCTAAGTGTACGTGAATTACCCCACCATATACCTCGTGAGGATGGTACGTGTGAGAGAGAATTCGATATACTCGACGTACGTGAACGAATTCCCTGCGATATACCTCCAGTTATGACTTTGGTCAAGCGGTACGATGCGGGGGAACCGTTCGATATACGTCGAAGGTACTTGGCCAATGGAAAGTGAGAGTCATATCGCTTAGGCTAACTGCGACCTGCCGGACCAGCGCCCATCACGAAGTGACCCTCCAGTTACTGGGTAAAATTTGGTCAATATCAATGCTCTTTGGCGATGTCGTGTGAATCATGCATGATTCTCTTATTAGTATCTTATGATGAGAATGCCTTTCTTGATTATGACAAACAGGGAGCAAAGTACAAGTACCCCAAAAGGTACACCAAGTATGGATGGGTGATGCGTGCAACATGGGGATATACATATGATCCTAGGAGCACGTGGTGACAAGTGTACATGGAAAAATTTCTACAAGTGTGTGAACATAAGCATAAGCATGGGATACACATGACAAAGGGGAACATGCAAATATGGGGGGAAATATAAACAAATATAGCATCCATGTAAATAGAGTCAAGACCTCAAAACAAATATAGCATCCATGATATACCAGTTTATATCCTCGGCTTGGCTGAAGATTACCTCCAACCGGACGACCCTCAGGGGGCCGAAGCTACATCAGGTTCCAGACGACCCCTCAGGGGGCCGACCCTTCATCAGGCTCCGGATGACCCCTCAGGGAGCCAACCCTTCATCAGGTTCCAGACCACCCCTCAGGGGGCTGACCCTTTATCAGGCTCCGGATGGCCCCTCAGGGGGCCGACCCTTCATCAGGCTCCGGACGACCCCTCAGGGGCCGACCCTACATCAGGTTCCAGATGACCCCTCAGGGGGACGACCCTTCATCAGGCTCCGGACGACCCCTCAGGGGGGCCGACCCTTCATCAGGCTCCAGACGACCCTCCGAGGGTACGACAGTACGAGGCCAGAATTGGGCCAGACTCACTACTGGAAGGAACTTTGCCCTCGGCCTCGGCTTATAGGCCGAGGGTGACATCATCACAGCACGTGGTTTGGGAGATGCGTGGAATAGTGAGCGTGAGGCTCACATGGCACATGGGAGACCGTTATAACAAAATCACACCCTCACGTGAGGGAATATTATGTCATCATTTGGCATCTACAGGTGTTAGCATGGGATTGTCTAGATCATCATTCACATGCACCATGCATACTTGGGGGGTACACTACACCCCCCAAGACCTATATATACTTGTCACCTACAACCCTACAGGGGGATCGATCAGTTTTATTTTAACCCTATCTAAAACTCTGCTTGGACACACAGTAGAGAGAGAAAGTGAGCTTATGTGTATTGTACTAAAGGCCATTAGTGCCCATACTTAGTGGATCACACAATCAAAGTGTATGTAGGCCAAATTGGCCGAACCACTATACATCATTGTCTTGGTTCCTCTTATACTCACCCCCTTCTACATACTTGTACACTTATACATCCATATGACTTCCATGGCTGCCATTGTTTGAGCTCACTATCACTTATCCGCTGGTGCTAAATCTTAGCATCATTAGTTTGGCACCGTCTGTGGGAACGAGAAGACATCTCTTCCTTTGTACAGCTTGACCTCACTGGGCGCTCTGGTGGTGAGCCAGCACTCCCCCCGAGAGGAGATGTTTCACCATTGAAAGAGACCCACTAAAGTTCTCAAGCTCACCATTCTTTTCTTCAGTTCAGCTTTTCATAGCTCAAACACATGTCACCTGAAATGCCACCACCACCACTTCCCTCGCCGGATGATGGGGGAAGACCCAGTTCCAGTCAGCCACCGCCTCAGTCTGAGATGGTTGATGTGGCGGCATCCTTAAAGTCTCTGGCAGCAAGCCATCAGATGATGCAGGAGCAGTTCACAGATCTAAGCCAGAACATACTAAGACCACGAGGGGTTTCACCTGAGATGATTACTCCGGCAGCAGCTTTGGGATAGCATGAGGCCAGGGGACCACCCCAGGCACCATGCAAAGACCTGCCACCCCCTCAGCGGCATAGGGATGTTGCTGACCCCCGACGTCTACGCCTGGGGAGGCAAGGAAACCCTTGCCTTGAGGACAGGTATGACGATCTGGAGGGAGAGGAGGCCCCTATAGAATGCTGGGAACCGTATGAGGTCTCCAACAATACTGTACGACCTCTCCAGGATAGTAGAGGAAAGTGCGGGAGACCAAATCCTGATGATCGCCCGAGAGGCTCTGGTTTTGATCGCTTGAGCAGGGGGTCAGCCTTTGAGAGGCTGGGCCCAGTAAATGACCTGCGGGATAAATTGTCTAGGTTAAGAAGTGCTGCGAGGTCCAGGATGGAGGCAGCAGATGGCCGACTCCAAGGACGGGATGACGGCCAAAGGGAAGTAAACAGCCGACACAATCCTGCCGCAGCAGAACCCTCCATCCACCTTAAAGAACATCGGCCAAGACGACCCTGTGAGGCCCTGGAATGACTCAATCCAGCGATTAGAGGATAAGATCGGTGATATACTGAAGAGCCGGGACCCTCTTCAAAAGGGATACACCATAGGCTCATCCTTTGTGGCGAAGATAGTCAACTTCCCTACGCCATCAAGGTTCAAGCCACCTGTGGTCACCCCAAGATACGACGGGAGCACCAACCCTGTCCACCATGGTGAGATGTATCAATCAGCAGCAGACATATACTCTATCTCAGATGATATGTGGTGTCTTGCCTTTTCTGGTACCCTGACAGGGGCTGCACATGTCTAGTACACGTCTCTTCCAAAAAATTCCATTGAAAACTTTAAGCAGTTGGCAGACCGGTTCATCCACAACTTTTGCTTTGGGGTGAGGCCACAGAAGAAGACCACCCACCTGCTCTATGTTAAGAAGGGGAAGAATGAGAGTCTGAGGGACTACATAGCCAGATTTAATAAAGAGAAGCTGGAGGTGGAAGACTATGAGGAGAGCATAGCTATGACAACCCTGATTAGAGGACTCCAAAAGGGGAAGCTGTTATGGAAGCTTGCTGAAGACCCTCCGAGGACGATGGGTGAATTGCTGTCGACAGCAGGAAAGGTGATGAACGCGGAAGAGACAATGGCCGCAAAATATGAAGACGAAAAAGGAGGTGCTAGTGGGGGTAAATACCCTAAGAAGAACAAAGAGGGGAAGAAGAGGTCCACGGATGACAAGTTCGCTGGTTACGCCCCTCTAACGGTCAGCTGTGAATAGATTCTCAATGAGATAAAGAGTGATCGGTCCCTGAAGTGGCTTGAGAAGCTGAGGGCAGCCCCCAGCAAGAGGAATAAGAACCTATGGTGTGAATTTCACCAAGACCACGGCCACGTAACAGACAAATGCTTTTCTCTGAAAGATGAGATTGAGAAGATGCTAAAAGAAGGGAAGCTCAGAAAGTACGTCGACAAAGGTGCCTTCAAGAGGGGCCGAGGGGACGACCCCAAAAATAAGCAAGGCGATGCATGTCGAGAAGGTCCTCGAAAAAGAGGGGACGACCCTTCTGATGATGAGGACGACCCTGTCCTCCCGCTGAGAGACGACCACGGCCCTGTCAAGAGGCTTAATATGATCTCGCTCGAAGTGGGAATGATCTCCAGGGGTGTAGCAAGAGGAGGGTCTGAGGTCTCCGACAAGAAGGCCCATGTAGCTGAGGCCAAGGCACTGACGAAGACGGTACACTCAACCTCTTTGCAGGTCAAGTCAGAAAAGAGGAAGAAGGTTGATATGGACACTCTGATAGTAGGGTTCTCGAGAATGGACTTTAAAGGCCTCCTAGCCCCACACGACGACCCACTCATCATCACAACTAAGGTGCACGGGTGTGAGGTGCCGAGGATATTGGTCGATGGGGCTAGTTCTGCAGATGTAATGTTTTGGTCATGCTTCAAAGCCTTAGGTCTCAGCCGTGCTAGACTCGTCCCATACCATCATCCATTGATTGGGTTCAGTGGAGAAAAGGTTCATCCCCTTGGAGTGTATGAGGCCGATGTTACGATGGGAGACGAGTGGCCGAGATGTCTTACCAAGAAGGTCAGTTTATTTGTGATGGATGAGCATGTGTTTTCATCCTACAATATCATATTGGGGCGGGTGGACCTCAAGGGGTTTGAATCTGTGCCATCTAGGTCCACCAGATGATTAAATTACCTACCCCCTACGGGGTGGGGGAAGTTCAGGGAGACCAGACGACAGCACGAGAATGTTACTACAACTCCGCTGAAGAAATAGAGGCACACAAGAGGGACACTACTACTTACAATATTGACACCCTAGACCCCAGGGATGAGACGAAGTTAAAGAAGGGAGAAGCCGCGGAAGAGGTAGAATCCATCATCCTCGATGAGGATGACCCGAAAAAACCGTCCAAGTCGGCAAGTCTCTGAATCCCAATATCAAAGAAGACCTCATTAAACTATTGAGGAGAAGACGAAGCTTCTTTGCGTGGAGCCATGAAGATATGCCAGGGATCGACCCTGAAATCATGTGCCACAAGCTCAATGTGGTAAGGGGAGCAAAGCCGGTGAAACAGAAGAGGAGAATTTACTCTAGAGAAAAGTATGAGGTCATAAGGGATGAGGTCAAAAAATTAGAAGACGCTGAATTTATCAGAGAAGTCATCTACCCTTAATGGCTGTCCAATGCGGTCATTGTCCCAAAGGCCAATGGGAAGTGGAGAATGTGTGTGGACTTCACTGACCTCAATAAGCACTGTCCCAAAGACAGATTCCCTCTCCCCCGCATCGACCAGATGGTAGACGCTACCACAGGCCACGATCTCATGAGCTTTATGGATGCCAATTCAGGGTACAACCAGATATCCATGAACCCTGAAGAATCGGAGAAGACAACCTTCATTACTGATAAGGGGACATACTTCTATAGGGTCATGCCCTTTGGCCTGAAAAATGCAGGGGCAACGTATCAGCGCCTTGTAAATAAAATGTTTGAATAACAAATTGGGAAGTCTATGGAGGTTTATGTAGATGACATGCT
The DNA here is from genome assembly GCA_949130495.1 of Sambucus nigra. NCBI lineage: Eukaryota > Viridiplantae > Streptophyta > Magnoliopsida > Dipsacales > Adoxaceae > Sambucus > Sambucus nigra. The sequence continues at coordinate 171,981,217 of OX422219.1, forward strand.
GACTAAGAGTTTGAAGGTGGAGGATCATGTGGTAGACCTGGAGAGGACCTTTAACATGATGGAAAAATACCAGATGAAGCTCAACCCGACCAAGTGTGTCTTCGGGGTCAGAGCAGGGAAGTTCCTGGGGTTCATTGTCAACCAAAGAGGCATCGAGGCCAATCCCGAAAAGATAAAATCCCTTGTTGAGATGAAGACCCCCAAGTCCATCAAAGACGTTCAGAGGCTCACGGGGAGAGTTGCTGCCTTGAACAGATTTGTGTCAAGGGCCACAGACAGGTGTCTACCATTATTCAAGATCCTCAGGAAGGCCTTCGAATGGAGTGAAGAGTGTGATGAGGCTTTCAAGGAGCTAAAATCATATCTGGGGTCTCCCTTGCTGCTGTCACGCCCCATGCAGGGTGAACGACTTTATGTGTACCTCGCCGTCTCAGAGTCGGCCATCAGTGCAGCCATTGTGAGAGAGAAAGACGGAATACAGAAGCCTGTGTATTTTAACAGTAAGGCACTCCAGGGGGAAGAGCAAAGATACCCGAGGATAGAGAAGTTGGCCTACGCTCTGATCCATGCCTCAAGGAAGATGAAGCTGCACTTCCAGTCCCATACAATGGTCATCCTTACTGACTCTCCTCTTAGGCAGGTCCTACACAAGCCAAAAAAATCAGGTAGGTTAATGGCCTGGGCTATAGAGCTGGGGGAGTTTGGGATTGTGTATCATCCTAGGACGGCCATTAAGGGGTAAGCATTAGCAGACTTCATGGCTGAGTTTACTTGGGAAGATGATGAAGCCGAGGATGAGGGCCTCGGGAAGATAGATACCTGACAGGGTGAGCTCGCCGACACACCTACAGATAAGGCTGAGACAAGCACCGCTAGAAGGAAAGTGGTTGAAAACGAAGAGGGAAGATATCTCTTTAGATATGGGTCACTCACCGAGGGAAGTTTCTCAGAAGAACACACCGTGTGGAGTCTCTTCGTCGACGGGTCCTCTTGCGAAAGCGGGAGCGGAGATGGGTTAATAGTATCAGCACCCGATGGCACAGACATTGAGTACGCCCTGAGGTTCAATTTTAAGGCCTCCAACAACGAGGCCGAGTATGAGGCCTTGATAGCAGGCCTCTCCTTGGCCAGATCACTTAGTGTCGGCCAGATTTTGGTTCATAGTGATTCGAGGCTAATAGTGAATCAGGCACTAGGAGCCTACTAGGCCAAGGATGAGAGGATGGCTAGGTACCTTGAAAAGGCGAGGTCGTTACTAAAGGGATTCCGAGAAGTGAAATTAAATAGGATACCTAGGCTCTATAATGGCCGTGCTGATGCCCTTGCTAGGTTGGCCTCGGCAATGAGGACAGACATTAGGAGGACGGTCCCAGTAGAAATTTTGATTCGTCTAACTATTGAAGACACTGAGGAAACACTTGGCAATTGCCTAAATATTTCTCAGGAAGCTTCGTGGATGGACCCTCTGACCAGGTACACTAAAGGGGGGGGGGGGGAGATTCTAGAAGCAAGGCAAGAAAGGAAGAAGTTGAGATACAGGGCTGCAAAATTCACTGTCATCGGAGACACTTTGTACAAAAAGGGGTTTTTGCTCCCCCTACTTAGGTGTGTGCACCCCTCAGAAGTCCCTTCCATTTTGCTAGATGTGCATGAAGGATCGTGCTCAAGCCATGTTGGGGGTAGATCCTTAGCGAAGAGGGTGGTCACCCAAGGCTACTGGTGGCCGACCTTGGGGAAAGATGCCGCAGCATATGTAAAAAAGTGTGATAAATGCCAAAGATTTGCCACCATCCCTCATCAACCTCATCAGCCTCTTACCTCCATTACATACCCATGGCCGTTTGCAGTATGGGGGATCGACCTGGAAGGACCCTTACCGAGAGCTGTCAATAACTATCGGCTCCTCATCGTAGCCATTGACTACTTTTCAAAGTGGGTGGAAGCGGAGCCGATGGTGACGATCACAGAGAAGAAGACCTTCCTGTTCATCTGGAAAAATATCATATGCAGATATGGTCTCCCCAACACCCTCATCTCGGATAACGGGACTCAGTTCGAGAATACCTCTCTATAGAAGTATTGTGAAAGGGTGAGTATCAAACAATTCTTCCCCACCCCAGGTCGACCTCAGGCCCGTGGGCAAACAGAAGTTACAAACAGGACAATCCTTGATGGAATCAAGAAGAGGCTTACAGAGGCAAAAGAATGATGGGTCGAGGAGTTATATGCCGTGCTGTGGGCATACAGGACGACAATGAGGACCTCTACCGGAGAGACCCCATTCATGCTAGCTTATGGCTCTGAAGCCGTCATCCCCACAGAGATTGAGTTTCCTACTCATAGGTTCCAAATGTACGACCCCTAGAGAAATACGGATGAGAGGAGACTCGACTTGGACCTGATTGAGGAAATGAGGGAGGACGCTGAGATAAGGCAGGCAGCCTATCAGCAGAGGATCGCAAGGTTTTACAATCATAGGGTGAATCAGAGGCCTATCGCAGTGGGGGACTTGGTCCTCAAGAAGACTTGGCAAAATCCCAACAAGCAACATCCTAATTGGCATGGCCCATGTAGGGTCATCGATGAAGTCGTCCCGGGGACCTATAGACTAGAAAACCTAGAAGGGGAACCTTTTTCCAACCCCTGGAATGCAGATCATTTGAAGAAATACTATCAGTAGTGTTGTAAGGTCTTGATAGACCATATTTGTAATAAGAGTTTCTCCGACAGAACACTTGGAAAATTAATGAGAAATATCAGTGTGTCTCCTCATCTTGTGTTTATCAGTTCTAGTACGCGTGAAAACATCTCCAGAGAACGGACATCGGCCTATAATGAGGTCACACGGAGGGGACTACCCCACCATGGTTCTCAAGAAAGACGAGGGACCACTTGATTAAAAAACCATTATTTTGGTTATTGTGACCCACGGCTATAATGAGGTCACATGGAGGGGACGACCCCACCATGGTCCTCAAGAAAGACGAGGGACCACTTGATTAAAAAACCATTAGTTTGGTTATTGTTACCCTCGACTATAATGAGGTCACATGGAGGGGGCGACCCCACCATGGTCCTCAAGAAAGACGAGGGACCACTTGATTAAAAAACCATTAGTTTGGTTATTGTGACCCTCGGCTATAATAAGGTCACATGGAGGGGACGACCCCACCATGGTCCTCAAGAAAGACGAGGGACCACTTGATTAAAAAACCATTAGTTTGGTTATTGTGATCCTCGGCTATAATGAGGTCACATGGAAGGGATGACCCCACCATGGTCCTCAAGAAAGACGAGGGACCACTTGAGTAAAAAACCATGAGTTTGGTTATTGTGACCCTTGGCTATAATGAGGTCACATGGAGGGGACGACCCCACCATGGTCCTCAAGAAAGACGAGGGACCACTTGATTAAAAAACCATTAGTTTGGTTATTATGACCCTCGGCTATAATGAGGTCACATGGAGGGGACGACCCCACCATGGTCCTCAAGAAAGACGAGGGACCACTTGATTAAAAAACCATTAGTTTGGTTATTTTGACCCTCGGCTATAATGAGGCCACATGGAGGGGACGACCCCATCATGGTCCTCAATAAAGACGAGGGACCACTTGATTAAAAAACCATTAGTTTTGTTATTGTGACCCTCGGCTATAATGAGGTCACATGGAGGGGAAGACCCCACCATGGTCCTCAAGAAAGACGAGGGACCACTTGATTAAAAAACCATTAGTTTGGTTATTGTGACCCTCGGCTATAATGAGGTCACATGGAGGGGACGACCCCACCATGGTCCTCAAGAAAGACGAGGGACCACTTGATTAAAAAACCATTAGTTTGGTTATTGTGACCCTCGACTATAATGAGGTCACATGGAGGGGACGACCCCAGCATGGTCCTCAAGAAAGACGAGGGACCACTTGATTAAAAAACCATTAGTTTGGTTATTGTGATCCTCAGCTATAATGAGGTTGCATGGAGGGGATGACCCCACCATGGTCCTCAAGAAAGACGAGGGACCACTTGATTAAAAAACCATTAGTTTGGTTATTATGACCCTCGGCTATAATGAGGCCACATGGAGGGGACGTCCCCACCATGGTCCTCAAGAAAGACGAGGGACCACTTGATCAAAAACCATTAATTTGGTAAGTTAAACCCTCGGCTATAATGAGGGCCAACGCAGGGGACGACCCCTCGTTCACCCTCAAGAAAGACGAGGGAGAGGTTAGTGGCATTAACAAAGATTCACAACACAAACCATACAAAAGGCAAAAACATGGAAGACAGTTAAAGAGATGATAGTATAAATGAAATGTCAAGTGTTATACAAAATAGAGTACAAAAATGATTATTACATTAAGAAGGTACGGGCTACAGACAGCCGCCCTATGGGACAATATCGGAGGGAAGGGCCTCAACATCCACTAGAGGGGTTTCCTCAATGACCACAACCGGCTGATCCTCAGATGTGCCAACACCCTCGACTTGCACTTGTGATTCCACCTGAGTTAGAGCCTCGGCGATCAGAGGGTCATCCAATCTGACTGCTTCAATCGATGGGCGGACCGAGGAGACGACATCACCAAACCTGAGGACGACCCACGACAGGCAGTCCTGATTCATCTCTCCAAATATTCAAGGCCGAAGCCTTGAAACTCGTCAGAAATTTTATAAGCCTCAACAGCATCAGCCTCGGCTTTCCTGATAGCTGCTTCAAGATCAGTCTTGTGCTTGACCCCCATGTTGGCCAATGCCTCATCCTTTTCCTTGATAAGCAAGTCTTTGGCCTTAAGGTCCTCGTCATGCTACCTCGTCAGCTTTTCCAGGATCCTTGCATGCTCAGTCCTGGTACTTTCTAACTCGGCCCTTGCAGTATCAAGCTCCGATTGAAGATCTTCCTCGTGTTGAATAGCCCTCTCGGCTTCATGGACCTTTTCTTAGTTCTCAGCCATCCACTTGGTGGCCGAAGTAAAGGCGCATACAGACTGCACAATAAAAATAAACAGATGTCAAGAGGCCGAGGAAACAGTTGGTGAAAGAATGAAATTAAAGAAGTGGGTCAAGACCAATACCTGTGCAAGGGCGTGCATACCATAGTCATACACTTTGGCAGGAGTCATCTTTGATAGTAACTCGTAATCAGCGGCCGAGGGAGCAGAAAACATTGAGGCCTTGGCTACCCTCAAGTTTGTGATCAGTGATGAGGGCTCGGCCCTGAGATGTGCCAGGTTCTGGGACCAGAAGGCCCCCATGCTGGATGAAGAAGCAGTCCCTCCAGATGCTTTGACCCTAGCCCTCGTTCGAGAATCCGGACGAGGGTCAACAGGAGCCTCAGGCTCCTTTCTTTTGTGGCTATCGGCGGTCGGCTCAACAACCGTCGGCCCAGCGACCTTCATCTTCCTCGAAGCCTGCTGAGGATCCTTACCCTTCTTCTTGGCCAAGACGGATAGTAAGCTGGGAGCAGTCATTTCCCAAAGGTAGTCTGATACACCTGCAGGATGACTTGAAAAGGGTACGACGTGTAAGAAAAGTACAGAGATAAAGAGGAAACACTTTAGAAATAAGTAAAGAGTGGAAAACGTTCAGTATAACTCACATAGTTCTATCAGAGGGACGACCCTCAGACCAGCTTCTTTGAGGAACCAGGGGGTCATAAAATATTTAAATTTTGCAATCTCACCCCCTCTCCCTCGTCCCCTCAGATACTCAAGGATGTCCTTTTCTTCTAGACTAAGTCCGGGGTCTGACCTAGCCTTCATTGATGGGTTATACCATCTACAGGGGACCCTCGGCAGTAAGGGATGCCTCGGCGGATAACTCCCACTCCCTAGAGATGAAGAAGAATCTCTTTTTCCAATCGTGGTTGGAGGTTTGCGCCACGTGGAGGATTTTCTTCTCAGACCTCCTCGCCCCCAGATGATAGTATCCGAGCTGTTTGGACGAGGAGGTGATATTGTAGCAGGCTAAGAATATGTCGGCCGAGGGCTCATCGGTGAAAGCGTTCTTCCACAGGGAGATGTAACCTAGTATCGTCCTCCAGGAATTGGGAGGAAGTTGAGAGGGGGCAACTCCAAGGGCCGATAAAATGTCTACGATGGCAGGATGTAAAGGGAGTCTGACACCTACCTTGAACATTTGTTTATACACAATAACCTCTCCCTCATCACCTTCAAAAACCCTCTCGTCCTCAGAGGGAACCCTCATGGTTATGTTAGGGGGCATTCCATAGGCATGTCTCAACAATAAGAGGTCGCGATCCCTAACTGAGGAGGTATAGGACGAGGCATGGGATGTATCAACCTGGTCATCTAAATCATCACCCTCGTCCTCAGTCCCCTCTCCATCGGCCTCATCATCTTCCAGAGGCCCCTGGGGAAAGGCCATCTGAAAGGCATGTGGAGATAGGGTTGTCACAGGGACAGCCTCAGAGGGAACCATACCCTCGACCTGTCGGCTTAGTCTTAGGTAAGATGTCTCTACTCTACTAGAAGGACCAACACCAATTGGCGAGGATGCTCTCTCGTCCATCTCACTTGACTGACACTCGGCTGGACGATGGGACGACCCACAAGACTCAGGCGACTCAAATGGTTTTATTATGGCTAGGGGAATAGGAATGATGGGTCGTACCCAATTAGGGTCGGCCCCTCGTCTCCTGTCCTCTATTCGTCTGATCTCAACAAATAATTTCTCTCTCAAGGAAGGGAATTAAGATACTAAACTATAAAGCCTCTTAATCATTAAAGGGGGAGACCCTAGACTTGGAGGAATTGGGAGAACTTAGCTACAGACAAGTGTTCAGTTGACCAAATTAGACTTTTGGATTAAAATAAGGAGAATCAATGATTTTCACTCAAGAACACCCAAGAAATTCAAGAACACTCGAAAACCAGTCACCGAAAAAGTTAAGAAACAACTCAAATCTAGCCCTACAAGCCTAAGGAAAGAAAGCAAAAAAGAAATGAAAGTAAAGAGGACACTGGGGCAGAAGGATTACCTGAAGAGAAAGGACAGTTGCTAAGCTTGAAGGATCGAAGACTGCAGAAATGGCAATGAAGACTGGTGAAAGGCTAGAGAGAGAGAGCTTGGGCGCGAAGAAGAAGAAGAAGAGAGAGAGAGTTCAAAAATCTCTTAAATACCTTAGTGATGAATGGGCCCATTAACCAAGGCAGGGCATAGCCCACGAGGAAGGCATCATTAGGGAACAAATCCCCAAGAAAAATATGCAGCCACCATGCCTTGGAAACTGGAACAACAATGAGTATCTGCCCAGGAGTCACTCACCTAACTGATCATACACGCATCTCAATTACAACACTATCCCTCAGCCATATTCACAACATCAATGGCTAAGAGCTGGGGGGTGATTGATATACCCGTTTATATCCTCGGATTGGCTGAAGATTACCTCCAACCGGACGAGCCCTTAGGGGGTCGAACCTACATCAGGTTCCAGACGACCTCTTAGGGGGCCGACCCTTCATCAGGCTCCGGACGACCCCTCGAGGGGCCAACCCTTCATCAGGTTCCAGACGACCCCTCAGGGGGCTGACCCTTCATCAGGCTCCGGACGACCCCTCAGGGAGCCAACCCTTCATCAGGCTCCAGACGACCCCTCAGGAGGTCGACCCTACATCAGGTTCCAGACGACCCCTCAGGGGGCCGACCCTTCATCAGGCTCCAGACGACCCCTCAGGGGGGCTGACCCTTCATCAGGCTCCGGACGACCCCTCAGGGGGTGCTACCCTTCATTAGTACGACAGTACGAGGCCATAATTAGGCCAGACTCACTACTGGAAGGAACTTTGCCCTCGAACTCGGCTCATAGGCCGAGGGTGACATCATTACAGCGCGTGGTTTGGGAGATACGTGGAACAGTGCGCGTGAGGCTCACATGGCACATGGGAGACCGTTATAACAAAATCACACCCTCACGTGAGGGAATATTATGTCATCATTTGGCATCTACAGGTGTCAGTATGGGATTGGCTAGATCATCATTCACATGCACCATGCATACTTGGGGGGTACACTACACCCCCAAGACCCATATATACTTGTCACCTACAACCCTACAGGGGGATCGATCAGTTTTATTGTAACCCTAGCTAAAACTCTGCTTGGACACACAGTAGAGAGAGAAAGTGAGCTTATGTGCATTGTACTCAAGGCCATTAGTGCCCATACTTAGTGGATCACACACTCACAGTGGATGTAGGTCAAATTGGCTGAACCACTATACATCATTGTCTTGGTTCCTCTTATACTCATCCCCTTCTACATACTTGTACACTTATACATCCATATGACTGCCATGGCTGCCATTGTTTGAGCTCGCTATCACTTATCCGGTGGTGCTAAATCTTAGCATCATCACACATGACAAAGGGGAACATGCAAATATGGGGGGAAATATAAACAAATATAGCATCCATGTAAATAGAGTCAAGCCCTCAAAACAAATAATGTCCCTAGCGGAGTCGCCACTATGGCCATCCCCGATCCTCGCCACACGGGCGGGCAGCGTGGAGGAAAGGATCCTTCAGGTCTCGCGCGTCCCTCTCAGGAGCGCTTCGGCCAACGTCGTTTGAGATGTGGAAATGTAGAGAGATTCAGAGTCTCCAGTCTATTTTACTCAAAATAGACAAAGGAAAAAGGGGAATCCACCCCGAAGGATGGCATCCAAAGACATACTGCTGCGTGCGAAACCAAGACGATTCGAGAAGGGTTCGGAGGCTTAGTTACGAAATGGGAAGGTGTTAGGCACCCATTCCGCCCTTTTTGTCTCTCATGAATATTTGCTATTTTCCTTTTGTTTCCCCCGTGAAATGTGTGCATGTGTATGTATAGAATGAAGGTAGGAATCCTCGACTTGTATCATGGAAAAGATAAAGTGAGTCATCCGCAGGAAGATATAAGAATAATATTAGAAAAATAAGATTTATGCAATTACCCCTACGTTGATCGTTATAATGGAACGATAATGCATGTGGGGTAATACGTCATTAAGGGCAAGTATATAGAATATAAGAAGATTAGAGTAGATAGAAAGATGAGAGAAAAAGTGGGAAAAAGGACTCGAGTCTCGGGTTTTACCTCGAGATGCCTACGTACCCTATAAAGGCATCAAAGTCCACATAGTTCGTATACAAAATGAGGGGTGGGGTTTATCCCATAAATCCAAATGGGGAATCTCTTATTTGTGAGTGTATGTGTGTGTGTAGAAAAAGGGTTTTAGATTGTGAGAAAAGTGTGGAAAAAGTGTGAGAATCCCTACTTGGAATTTATGAGCAAACCCTCTTTTTCTTATTTTTTGGGTTTTATTTATATGAACATAGGAGATGTGAAATAATAGTAAATAAAAAGTATATTAGGATGTGTGAGATGAGATAATAAAAGTGCTAAATAAGAAGACAAGTTGTTGAGAATTTAAGAGAATTTAAGAGAGAGTTTGAGAAAGTTGGATCTTCTTGAAGATCTTGAGCTTGATATTAAATCTTGGAGAGCATACCTTGCACTTGTATGATGATGGAGAGTGGCTAATTCACCAAATTTGATGAAAAGGATGATGAAAAGTGGAAGTAAAAGGGGGATTTGGATGTTGAAATCACGCTGCCTTCGAGAGAGGTTTCTGGGATTCGTTCTGAGAGATTTTTATCAGATCTGGGATCTCCTTGAAAATGAGGTGAAGGCCTCCTTTTATAGTCCCATGTGAGTTCCGATCGGCATAGACCTATTCCTGCCTATCGGCAGGTGCCGATAGGCAGGGTTTGGAACCTGCCATTTGGCAGTGCGCTTCAGGCTTTTTCAGAAAATTGGCCGCCGAGGGAAAACTGTTAGTCAGAATCACACATGGGTCATACCGTTCGAAAGGTGATTCAGAGACCTTCAAAAGTCCTTTGGACCACTCCCAGGTTTGAGAGTTGACTTTGGGTCAATTGTGGCTCGGAAGCATTTGTCGGTCCATTGGACGTGGAATTGCTCGGACGCAAACGGATCGTTCGTCTGCATGGTAAGTCTGAATCAAGCACAGAGAAGACCGTTGGAAAGGTTAGGAGATGTACTTCGACATTCCAAAGAGTTTGACCCGATTTGGGGAGTTGACTTTTTTCAACTGGGTCGGGGAAGCATTCGGTGACCTCTCAGAGTCAAACGGATCGTTCGTCCGCATAGAAAGTCAGAATCGCGCACGGGGTGTACCATTGGAAAGGGTATTCAGTGACCTTTGAAGATTAATTTAGTATCTATCGAGATGAAGAGTTTGAATTAGGTCAAATAGAGCCTGGGAGCGCCCGGTGGCCTCTCGGTCAGGTTTCGGACACAAACGGATTGTTCGTCCGCATGGTAAGTCAGAATCACGCACGGGGCAGACCGTTGGAAAGGGTATTTAGTGACCTTTGAAGATTCATTTAGTCTCGATTGAGATGAAGAGTTTGACTTTTGGGTCAAACTGAGCCGGGGAGTGCTCGATGGCCTCCAGGTCAGTACTCAGGAAATGACCTGGGTTTACGGTGATGAAGGGAGGTACTAGGGACCTAAGGAGAGTTTGGGGGGAACAAAATGGGGTGTCTACATAAATGTATATACTTTAAGGGGTGAAATATAATGCATTAATGTGATGTTCTAGGATAAACGCTTGTTTGGAATTTGGTTTACTTTTCTCAATTAATATTTCTCATGTTTTCACTATATATGTTTTTGGAATCGCAATTACAACCAGTCAGACTTCTTCTATATACGGTGGGTGTTGAAATTGAAATTGACCTTATACAAATTATGCTCCCATATGGACCTTGAATAGGTGAAATGGGATAAGTGTTCAATTTTAAGACAAATATATAAAGTGGACCTCAAGTAAGGCTCCTACATTAACTATCAAAAGAGTTTCACTATGTATTACATCATGAATGAGTTTATTAAAATGTATGAGACATATTGTTCTTTGACTAAGAGAGTCTGAGGTCTTCGCGGCCTTTGTCATGAACCCATAAGACCTAAGAACATATATGATAGAATTATCTAAGCATCACTGAGTATTAATTTAAGTCTCAACTAGGAGTAAAATAAATTTATTTGTTGGAAACGAGCAAATATAATATTTTACACTCACAATAGTCAGTTAAGAGCTTGAGGAATTAGATATAACCCTAAAAAAAGCTATTACTCTTTGTTCTATAGAAGTATGATGATTTGCACTTTTCTTCAACCTTTCCCCAATCTCCTATTTATATGCAAACTCTTGGAGAAAGAATGAGTGGATTGTGATAGCATGGCAATGATGTTTTTAAGGTGCAATAGTGTCAACAATGTGGTGGAGTGTTAGCTAAAGATTTTACAGGTGGTGTAAGGTGGTTGGTAGTTATATTTAATGCAAAAGGGAGCCATCAATGCAAGTGGACTTGAGTGGTGGCACTAGGTGGAGTTACGTTCTATTTTTTACCCACTTCTCCAGGCACTGCATAATCTACCAGAACTACGGAGGTCTGTAAATATCGTTAGTTAGTCTTGAGATGATCTTGAGGTATGTTGTTAGAATACCTTTTCGAGATGAGGGCTATATGACCTTAGAAGTCCATTTCCCTTCAGATTAAGGTCAGTTGTGTGTGTGTCAGACGTGGAGAGATATTGGCTATGTGCTATCTAAGCTTAGTATAAGAGAAATATTGGGACGAATAAGCCTAATAAAAGACTTAGGCAGTTATTGAGGTATGCTATAATGTCATGGTCTTCTGTGGTAATTGTGGTTTTTGAAGCTAGGTAGTGGTGTGGAAAGGGTCGGAGGTTGATCTAGGACCTTTATCCTTGCATGAGTGGAGTTGGTGGACTGGAAAATGTTTAGAATACCAAGGGTTGATATGGTATCATCATTTTCCCCTTATTGTTTTTATAAAGATTGTAAAGATAAACACATAATCTTTACGCAAGGTAGGGATCTAAGGGTAACTAGACAACATTCGTCATAATGAGAGTTCATTGGGATTATGATTATATGTGGTCAAGATTACTTGATGGGATATGGATTTGGGTCTTGAGGAAGTTTATGGTGGTTATAAAGCAACCCCTTTACCTATTTCAAATCTTCACATCTCACTCCAAAAATTTCTTATCTCGAGATTTTTTATAAATATACTTATCTCTTTATCTATTATAATTTTTTTTACAGACAATATCCCCTTTTCAAAAGTCTTAAACCCAACACCCATTTTGGTTGTTGGGACTTAATTTTCCATTCCTCCAACTCTTGAGAAAAAATCTGAAACTTTTAAACACCTTATAACTTGCACTATTCTCTATGCTATAATGGTAGACAACTACATGGGGGGTATACAACCCTAATTTTTCTTTTGGTGATTACTTCACATCTAGGATCACTAAGCAAGGCGTGGTGGAAATTAGGAAGTTTGTAGATTCTATAGTCCATTACTCTCAAGGTTTCCAATCCTAAAGAAAGGTTGTTATTCTTTGGTTTCTCAGCACGCATGATTTAATGAATGTTTTCTCTTGTAAGGTTCCATGTTTCCTCTCCCTATGCATTGGTGAGATTTTTAAAGGCCATCGGTATATACCATTATCATCTTGTGCCTAACTCTTAGAAGTTGGTGATGGACATGGTCTTGTATTTTAAAGAGTTAAGTGGGGGAAAGCATGATGTCACTCTGGCCTAATTTTCCAAGTTATATCGGGTCCAGGAGAAAGCCCAAATATAAAGAGCTAAAATAATTTTCCCTTAAGGTCACAGTGGTTTTTGTGAAGGACAGGCACAATGTGCCTAAGAATTGGAAGGAAATATTCTTGTTCATTGGTTGATCCTAGGCCACTCCAAACCCTTTTGAGCTCATCGGTTTCCCTATTCTCTGTTTCTCTCCATCGATTGTGGGTAAGTTATTCTTAACTCTATTTTTTGTGCTTGAGTTTAATTATTGACCTCTAAGTTGAGCATTGAAGATTCCTCTTTTCTTGCAGTGATTGTTGAGTCTTACAAGGAGGAGGGGATATGATTGTCAAGGATAAGAAATTGTCTTTCTTTCCTTTTGAGGCCTTCATCACTTATAACTTCCTTTTTGAGTGGGTTTTGGTGCCTGAGACCCATGCCCTGACATATGGAAGTGTTCTTGAGGCTCCCAAGATAGTGATTGAGAAGTCACTTGGTGCTCAGGCCTTTTCCATGGTACCTAGGAAGAGGAAGGTTATCGTGGAGGTCCCTGCCAAAGTTCCTGAGGCCTCTGAGGGAGAAGATGACAAGCCTATTAGTAAGGGTGATCTCCCTACAAGGATTGACGATAAAAAAGGATGGAACATGGTTGTGGTGTTGACTGAAAGATGGGACCTTGTCTATATATAATTGAACTAGATCATTGATAATCAATGACTGTGGGTGTCTTCTTGGAAAAAGTAGAGGGTAGTCCTAAGGTTTAAAATTACTTTGTTGGAATATGATCAGGTTCTCAATAAGAAGACCCCGAGGGACAGTGCTTCCATCATGGTTGATTCTCTTGAATCTTTATCTAAGGTTGAGGAAACCCATTCTTTGACTTATCTTGAGTATAAAGTGGACCTCTGATATTAGACCCTCAAGCTTCAAAGTGCTCAGTATAAGCTTCATCATGCTAAAAAAGGATAGGGATATTTTCTATAATTAGTTTATTGAATTTAAGGATGTGAAGGATTTATTGACTTGTAAAGGTCATGAGACGAAGAAGGAGAATGTTGAGGTCATAGTAAGGCATTATGACATTCAATATAGGATTTATGTAATGGTGAATATAAATCTCGATGCCTACCTTGAGTCAGAGCCATTCAAGAAGTTTTTCTTTTAAAACTGCAACTTTGGTTTTGAGGCCTGTAATGCCAAATTCTAGAAGATCTTTACTAATGTAGACATCTCAAGTCTATTTGTTAAATCCCCCCAATATGACATATGTTATGATACTTAGACCAATAAAAAGGCTAATATCGATGAGGCCTCTACCTCCCTTGTCCAATAAGAAGAAGAATCTTTGAAGAAAGCCTCCACTTCTCAAACCCAGTTAAGCAATTCAAAGAAGGAAAGTTAATCCCCCGTGAGGGAAACCCCTGTCAATCCCAAGCTTTAAGAATAAATTTTATGTAATTTTTAAATTTCTTTTAGACTATTTTGGTCTTTTTATTTTTCTATTGGACTATTTTGGTCCATGTCCCTTTTGATGCAAATATATGCTCTATATTATTTAATGATGATGGCTTGGTATTTAAAAATTTGACTTCTTCACTTCCTTGTTTCATTTCATACTTGCCTTACTTTTTCCTTGCTAGGGAATATTTTATATAAAATTCACCCATATTATGAGGTTTGCTAGTAATTCGTATTCCCCTTATCTCCCGAAGATTTCTTAGTAAATAAAAAGGAACTTGAGTGGAATTTCTTTTGAAGTAGATCTGAGGTTTTTAAGACCTCTTCTATATGAACTTGAGTGTAAGACCTTTAAACTTATAAAATTTTAAATCTAATGTCACAAAAAAGGTCATAAAATCTCTGAACATATGAAATCCTAAAATCGGAGGTTCCACAAGTGGTCCTAAGACTTCTAAACTCTGGGCTTTGCACCATTGCTTATAAAATTGGAGTTTTGGATACTTTTTTGTAGTTGAACACTTAGCTCCCAAACGTTTTAAAATGAAAGTTTTATCGAAGTCTCATATTTTCCATAGTTTAAAATAGATGCTTTCCACTTGAATTTTTTCAAAAATCGGGGTTAAAACATGTTTTTCTAAGATCTTTTCATTCTTGTATAACTTTGTCCTTTTAAAAACATTTTTAGGTGCATAAATGCGCCTTGAGTTGACTTTTATGGGTGTTTGGACCCTAGTCAATTTGATTTGAATTAAGGATGAAATCCTTAGTAATTCCTTTGGTATTTTTTGGGTCCTTAGACCTTTGAATATTGACCTAAGCCAAGGCTAACGTCCTTGTGAATTGGGGTTTGGGCCCTTAGACCTTAACTTAACCCTATAGACAGTGATGAAGTCTTTTCAACTCTATATTTGTGTTCTTAGACCTTGGTTTAAGTTTAGAGCAAGGGTGAAATCCTTCAAACTCGAGGTTTGGGTCCTTAGACCTTAGCTTAAACCTAGATCCAAGGATGAAGTACTTGTAACTCGATGTGTTTGGTCCTTAGGCATTGGTTTAATTTTATTGCCAATGCTTAAATCCTTTCATCTCGGTTTGTTGGTCCTTGCACTGTAGATTTCAAAGCCAAGACTAAAATCGTTGTAATTCATAAAAAGTACTAATATTCAAACATCTTGGGAAAAATTATTCTTTTAATTTCATTTCGAGGTACATCATTAGAAGTATTTTTTGACATGCTCAACATTCCAAGTGTGAGGAAGCTCGATTCCCTCGATGTATTTGAGATAATATAACATGTACTCGCAATTTTTTGCCCCATATGGTCATCCCATTTATGACCCAACTTCCATTTTGTTGAATTCTTGGTGAAAATGGTGACTTATCTCAAAACCATGCCCCCCTACATTGAATTCCCATTTGGATAACATTTTTGTTGAAGTAATAATATGTCTTTTGCTTGTATGCAACCATTCGAATAAGTTTAACTTATTTTATTTCCTCTAATTTATCTAGAGACCTTTTAGGAACCTCATCATTATACATTTCTTAGAACTGAAATACCCTTTGAGTAGGTACTTTGACTATTGGGATCTCTACCACAATGTCAAATGTCAGGGAAAATGAAGTTTCTCCCATTGAACCTCTGTCCGTAGTTTTATAGATCCACAATATGATAAAAAATATTCATGTAATTTCCATTTGGTCGTCTTAAACATATTCTTCAAGGTGCTGATGATGGCTATGTGGGTCACTTAAACTTGGACATTAGTCGGAGGATGGCTTGGAGATGAGTAGTGGTTGGCTATGTCATAGTGTGAGAATTATTCTCTAAAGGCTATGTTATCAAACTATTTTCCATTGTCAGAGATCATGGCTCTAGTTAAGCCAAACCTGCAAGTATTATTATTCCGGATGAAGTTGGTGGTATTTAGCTCTGTGAAGGTGGATAAAGGCTCTTCCTTAGGCGAGTTAGTGAAGTAATCATTTACCACGATTTATAACTTATTTTGGCCTTTGCTTAGGGGTAAGGGACCTATAAAGTCCACTCTCTATAGAGCATATGGACATTAACTTAGAACGCGGAACACATTTTTTTATGGTTTATTTGGAACGAAGGCAAACCTCTAACACTTGTCACATCATTGGACCAAATTTCTATCTTTATTCTTTAAGGTTGGACTAAAGTACCCTTAGCTCAATATCTTGTATACAAAGGTCTTTAGGACTATATGGGCACCATAGACACCTTTATGGAGTCTCCGAGGACGTAGTTAACTTATATATAACCAAGGCTTCCCTTAGGTCATGATCCCTTTTTTAATAATTCCCCACTCTACATGCCCTACCTAACAGCTAAAGACTTTAACTTCCTCGCCTGAAGCTTCTATTTGGGTAAGTCTCTATGTCTGAGGTAAGATTTGATAGCATTTGTCTAGTCTGATTCTTGATCAACCTATGTTGTTTTGATTTGAAGCTGGGTGATGCTTGGTGGTCCAAAATAACATATAATACCTCAGAAAGTGCATTGTTTGATGATACTACTTGTATAAAGTTATCTTCTTTTGAATATTCTTCCCGGGGAACCCTTATGATGTAAAATGCTTCACAAGTGATAAGTACCTTGCCATATGGTCACCATTTGCCTCATAGACCCGAGTGACTTGGTTAACTGCCAACTAAGAGTCACCAACGGGTTCAAGTTATCTTTCGTCAAATGGATGGACATGCCAAAGAATTCCATAAAAGATTCAGACTCGACCTTATTATTAAAGACTTCGAGTATAAAATAGAGGGAAAAAGAGATTATAGCTCCTTTTTGGATATCAAATATAGTCTAACTTCACTACGTAAGCTGTTAGAGGATCTATCCACGAGTAGTGCCTATGTCGGAGAGATGGGGTCTATGGCTTGGAATAGCAACTCCTTGTATTCTCCTGCCTTAGTTGCATATATTTTAGGGCTCTTATCATGTTTCCCCATCTCTTATTGGTTTCTTAAGATCGCAATGAATTCAACTAAGGTCTACCCATTGATAGAACTTTGTGATTGATACTTGACATCAAATTATCCTAGTCCACTTGACAGGACTTCCCGAGGTATCTGATTTGTGGAGGATCTGTCATAAGGGTTGATCAGTCATGACCACAAATGGTATCCGATTAGAAATAGGGCCGCATACATCTGACTTAAAATAAGAGGTAGAAGTCCAACTACTTCA
Source organism: Sambucus nigra (assembly GCA_949130495.1). Lineage (NCBI taxonomy): Eukaryota > Viridiplantae > Streptophyta > Magnoliopsida > Dipsacales > Adoxaceae > Sambucus > Sambucus nigra. The sequence goes on from OX422219.1 coordinate 171,998,549, forward strand.
TTTTTAGATACTTGATTTTACCACTTTTTAGGTCTGGACTGATATAGTAAATGGGGTACTCAACCATTAAGTTCTATCGAATAAGAGCTTAACTAATGTTGGATGATGAAGCAATAAGGTACAAGTATAAATCTTCCTTAGTGATTGTCTAAGATAGTAGAGTTGGGGATGCTAAGTACCTCTTGATGTTCTAGAAAGATTGTTCTACCTCAGAAGTCCATTCGAAGGACTTTTTTAATATTTTTAAGAAGGATATACAATTTTCTATGGCCTTTGACACAAAAGGCTTGATGGCAACAACTCTCCTACCTAGGATCTGAACCTATTTTATTTTCCTTATAGATTTCATGTCTAGTATAATTTGGTTCTTCTCTCGATTGGTACCCATAAAGCCTAAGAACTTGCCTCTAGGAACATCGAAAGGACATTTCTTTGGGTTTATGCTCATTTGGTTCCTCTTGAGGATAGAGAAAGTCACTTTGAGGCAATCAACATAAATCTTCATGGGATTGATAATGAGATGTTTAATGATGGAGTTCACAATCCTTTGATAGATTTTACCTACATTCGTTAGTTCGAAAGTCATAACTTTGTAACAACAAGTACCTTTATCTGTAATGAATAAGTTTTTATCTTTATCAACATGGGCCATTATGACCTCATTGTATCTAGAATATGTATCCATGAATGAGGGTATATCTTGGCCTACTGTTGAGTTTGCCAAGGTGTCAATCCATGGTAGAGAGTAGCAGTCCTTAGGGATAGCCTTATTGAGGTCAGTGAAGTCGATGTACATTCTCCACTTGTCGTTGGGTTTAGGGAAAAATATCTCATTGGAAAGACTTTATTAATATTTTACTTCTCTAATGAAGTTGATTGACAAGATCTTGTCATCCTTATCAATTGCATTATTATTTTAACCTCTTCTTTTGGTGAACTAACCTTTGATTTGGGTCTATGATAAGGTGTAGTACCATTACCACCAGATCCACTTCGATCATATTTAAATGGTTCCAAGCTAATATGTCTTTGTTTTATTTTAGGAACTTGATGAGTTCCTCTATAAAGGAGGGGCTTGGGATAGCCCCAACCCAAACTTCTATGGTTTATCCTCCGCATTAATGCACACAGTGATCAAAGCCTCTGTAGGATCTCCTATTTGTTCCTTTTCATAATCCCATGGAACCAATGTATACACGTTCTTCAACTCAATGATTGATATCTTTATAGAGATCTCAAGCACTAGTGGTAGAGGAGGCAAGACCTCCATTGGGGCTCTTAATCCCCTATCGGGGAGCTCAGACACACTGTAGGAGGTCTATCATGATTTCTTATTTTCTCTCATAGAAGGTTTGTAACACTCCTTTGCATTCTTTTAGTCACCATACACTACTCCCCTACTGTTAGGGGTTAGGATCCTCATTATCAGCCTCTGTTTTGGTATGCCAATGCCTAAATCATTAAGTGAAATTCTGCTAAAGATTACATTGTGGGATGAGGGGTGGTCTAGAACTAAGAACTTATCTCAGATAGTAGAGAAACAATATTTCGAGAAAATGGTTAGAGGAATAGTTACACACCCCAAAGAGTATAGGTCTATTCCCTATTTAACCCAATCAGGGTAGTAATGATTTGCTCCATGTACTTGGTCCAACTCACATGGCTTCTAAGAAAATTAAAAATAAGATACCCATTAAAATTCTAGTGTCAATCAATACTCTCTTCATGTTATCATTTCCCATGATCATTGATATGACAAATGTATCGTCATGAGGTAAGACGACTTTTCTGAGGTCAATTTTTGGGAAAACATCATCGAAACTCACTTTGGGGCCTAATACGAGAGAGATACATCATTAACTTGCACTCCTTCATGTTGTATTCTTCTGAGGTGGGCTTTCCTAGACATATTAAAGAGTCCACCATCGTAAAGCCTCCTGAATTGATTTACACATTAGTCAAGGGATGTCATCCTTGTTGTTATTATTATTATTATTATTATTATTATTATTTTGCTTATCTCTATCGACATCTTTGGCTACAAACTCCATGAGTTAACCCCCCTTAATTACCCATTCGAGAGATTCTTTCAGTCTCAATAATTAATTGATGTTGTGGTTATGGTGTTTATGGAACTTAAAATACTTTGATTTGTCTTTTTTTTTTCTTCTGTAGTCCTCATTAGTTTTGGCAGAGGTAATAGATTCAAAGATTCCTCTGTTGTACAAACCTCCTCTATGGTGGCTGTGAGTAGGATAAAATGTTTAGCCTCTGGAGGACCATTATTTTTACCTCTAACTTTATTATTCTTGTCTTATGTATCCTCATAGGATTCCCTAAGATGAGATAAGATGTCTTTTCTCTTTTCCTATTGAGGATCCTTAACATTTATATATTTTTGAGCCCTTTCAAAAAACTCAATTATAATGTAAGAACAAGTTTTATAAATTTCTTACTTTATTTTTATTTGAATTATCGCATCACACACCACTTCACCTTAATGGCCTTCCTCAAGTCTTCAAAGAGAAGAAACGTTTGTGACACTTGCAAGATTGAAGATCGTTCATCACAACATTAGTTGAGAAGAGTTATGTGGTGGTTGGATAAATATTTAAATTTCCAGGGATTGTTTTTAATAGAGTTTGATTTAAAAGTTTTCAAAATGTTTTAAAATTATTTTTAAACAATTTTTAAAATAATCTCTAGCTCATTAGAACGACTTGACATATCATTAGAATGAGATTGGATATGTCATTAAAATGAGGTTCCTTTGTTCAAATGAGTTTGGGAACATCACCTTTTGGGTACACTCTGGAATGTCGTTCGAAGTTTTGTTGAAAGCCTTTGGAATGATATAGGGTACATCGTTCGAATGAGGTGTCAGTTTGTTCCAACAAGTACGCATGTTTTTAATTTTTCATTAAATCTTTTCCAAATGTCTAATGTCTCTATCTTTGTAACATATTTCCTTATAAATAGAGATACGAGATTGGACTTTTACCAAGCCTTTTTAGAGTTCTTTTGGTGATAAAACTCTACAATTTTTTCATCCAAACCCTTAAGGTATTTGAAGATCACTTTTCCAAATCAATAAGAACACATTCCAAGTTCTAAAATCCATATAGATAATTTTTCTAGTGCTGAATTATGGAGTTGAGGCCATACTGATGAAGAAGAATGGAATTATATATTCCAAAGGTTGATCGGTGGATACCGAGGCAAGATGTGCTTGTTGTGTGTGGTTATGGACTTTATCATTTTTTGTTGAAGATTTGAAGACCTTGTCGCCTTATAATTATGTAAGTCGTCAAGTGCTTGTCGTTTCTTAAACATTGTTGAATTAAAGGTTTTGCCCAAAATGAGTTTTTCCTCTGTTTCTTCTTCTATGTATTTTGGTTTGGCAATTGGATTCACCATTATGTTTCATGTTCACTTTAGTTTAAAATCAAGATAAAATCTGGTAAAATGTGAATTTGTGTGTTTGTCCTAAGATACATGTAATTCCATATATCCCCTCATTTCTTCAATTTGTATCAATGATGATTATACTAATTTATTGTTTGATATTTAAATTTGGTATTGTATAATTAATTTGTATAATAGGGACCCTATGTTGGATGGGTTAAATTATGCATATTGGAAAGATCAAATTAGGTTGGCACTGATGTCTATTAACGAAATAATCCAGCTTTTTTGTGAAAGTGGGTACACACCACCCATTGTGACTAATGACAATTTTGAAAGTATTAATCCCGTGACTCCTTGGGCATAGGATGATTTTAAATGGAGTAATTTTAACTTCGACGTCTTAAGTGCAATTTCTAGAGCCGGCAGCCTTGATGAGTTCTGTTGCATCATGATGTGCACTATGTCTAAGGAAGCTTTGGAAACCCTCTAGATCACTCACGAGGGTACCAATGATGTGCAAGCTTCTATGCTACAAAATCTTATCAAAAAGTTTTAAACTATCACTATTGTAGAACCTAAGACTTTTGATGAATTTTATACTAAATTATCTGATATAGTCAACTTCAGTTTTAAGTTGTTTTGAGAAAATTCCTGAGATTCACATTGTTAAAAAGATTTTGAGATTCCTTCCATTCTAATATATCCCTAAGGTTACTATCCTTAATTCTCTGGGAATTTTAGATGCACATGGGATAAAAGAACTTTATGAGATCGTAAACATATGAAATTAATATGTTCCCTAAATTAAAAAGCCAAAGTAAAAAAGGATTGCCTTGAAAAATCAATATAAAAAGAAAGAGGAGGTCTCTTATGACTCCAAATTTTATTTTAATCTTGATGATATTGACCTTTTTGCGAAAAAGTTTAAAAAATTTCCCAATAAAAGAAAAGAAAATTCTACCAAAAGAATATAAAAATTTTGAGAAAAATAAAGATTTTAAATCATCCAAAAAGAATTTAAAAAAAGCAAGAGGAGAGTACCCTAAGAAATACGAGTAGAGAAGCAATGAGTGAGAGGGTAAGGGTCACACAAATCACGAATGCATTACGAGGCTAAATAGAAAGGGCAAAGGGAAAGACTCCTATAATTCCAACCTTAAAAATAGCGAGGTCAAGTCGATGGATTCCTAGGATGAATCACTGCATGCACATAACTTCATCATGTTTATGGACAATCATGTTAGTACATCCAGTACACCTCACTCCTTCGAGGAAGTTTCTAAACATGATGACCTAGACAATGTGTCTAGTCATTCCGGAGAGAGTGAGGGAGATTTCGATTTGAGTGAGGGAGATCGAGTCTTTTAAAACAAAAAAGAAAAATAATTTTTTTGGCACTTAGGATATTATCGCTCGAGAAAGAGTTGAAAGAATCAATAGAGTGCCACTCCTCAGTGATAATTTATTTGGGAGATAAAGTTGTTTTAGTGGAGATGGAAAATGGTGACTTGACAAAGAAATTTTTTAGTCTTACGAGATATCTTTAAGATTGTTTGGGGACTCATGAGGAACTTAAATCCTTCGTATCCTTACTCAAGAAAGATCTCAAACGTGCCCGAAGAGGATACATAGAATAAGATAGGTGAGATGTTCCTCGATCCCGTATTAAGTTTTTAGGGAGAGGCAGGGACTAGGTTACGAAGATGCATCAACTTCCCACGCCACACCAGAACTGATTCCTAGGTTTGTGGTAGATCCTTATGAACCTCGACCTAAACCAGAAAATAAAGTTTAACATAACTAAGCAAACTAAGGTAGACCCAAAAAAGTCTATGTTTGCGCCCATTGCAAAAGGAGAGGTCATCTTATGAATTTTGCTACAAGTTATGGAGAACTAAATGTACACATACTCTTGCACACTGCTATAGTGACTTTGCTAGTCTTAAAAAGAAAGTTGAGAATATAGTCATCACTTCTTAAAGTTTAATGGAAGAGTTTCAAAGGATGTACATGCCTTTTGAGAATGCTTCCAACGCTATGACTAAAGCCAACAATAATAAGGTTAACCAAAAGGTTACCTCCACTCGGGTACCTAAGGAAGATGACAAAGCCCTTGCTATTCACATTGCTCTTAAGGTTCAAGATACCTCTCAATTGTATTTTGATAGATGGTTCTCTAGGCACATGACCAGCCACAAGTAAATTTTTACCAACCTTCTGGATCACAAGGAAGGAAAAATCACTTTGGAGATGTGAGTAGGTCTATTATTTTAGGACATGGTAGTGTTTAGATACATTGATTACCTAAACCAGACAATGTGTTATAAGTAGAAAGGTTGAAAATAACTTAATAAGCGTAAGACAATTGTGCGACGCAAACTTTTCCATAAGGTTTCAACGGTCCGAGTGTAATGTATATTATCAATCCGAAGAACTATTACTACAAGGAGTAAGTACCAAAGGCAATTGTTATGGGATTATTCCTAAGTAATTCTTTGCGTGCAACAGGTTCATGGTCTCCTCTATGTACCTTTTGAATCAATGATGTGACACCCCACCTAATTAAATACCGGGTGATCAGTCCTTTATTAAATTAAATCAGAATATCCAGTTGGTTCTGATTATGCATCACTATCGAAAAATTTATTATTAAATACTAAACACCTAATATTTAAAAAGGTTGATGCAAAAATTTTATGTTTCAATTAATATAAAACTAGGTTAATGAATAATTAGACATTCACCATTCACACCAATCTCATATGATAGGAAATAACTGCAATAATAAATGTAACTGGAGTAAACACATCCAGTCTAAGTACCAAATACAATAATCCAATAGAGATAAACCAACAACTGAAAGAGTAATAACTAAATCAAATCTCTGAATATCTATATAGAAAAGGGGAAACATGCCCTAACTGATAAAATAACTAATGGGGAAGAAATGATGGACATAGAGGCATCTACTACTAATGTCCTGTAACTTTCACAGCAGCTACAACTCGTCGAATGAATGTAACTCCTATGCTTAGTGTCCCTATAGATGGGCACCTAAAATAATTTGACAAAGAAAAGAGATTTATAGAAAACGGGTCAGAGCCCAAGTTGTAAAATAGTTTAAAAATTAGCAAGTCATTAAATGAATCAATAGCACATATATTATTCATGTTAGATTATCGCACTCTCACTTGAGATACTCACTTCTCAACAAATGTGCAAACTTAACGCATGTGCCAACCCATCCTAGTTATGCTACCCCGCCTAACTAGACTGGTGATAAAAAGAATTACGCCAAGACTCTCAAGTGATTAATCATATCCCCCGTATCACGCATGAACATATGTTAAGGATAACTACATAAGTATTTAACCATTATTCTCATAACATTCTTTTTCTCATTCAGGTAATATAGTAACTATTGTTATTTGCAAAACTAATAGACACATAAGGTATAATAAATAACAGGTATAAAAATATCTTTCTCTCTATATTTACATATACTAATATTGCACCCTTGGGTTAGGGCCCCCTTGTTGTCAGTCATACTCTGCTATCATGTCCCAGTGCATCGCTCATTACATAAAGGACTATAGGTTCAATCTCTCGCGAACCATCAAAATGAACACATATATTGGAGGCGAACATAGTTCCAAGTCGATGGGCTATGAATATACCTACGCACCCATATGACCGTAATCATTATCATTCTCACAGAAAGACCGTAGGTAGGTTCTATGCTCTAGTGGTACAAATTAATATCCCACCCGAAGGCTCCTCAAGGCGTGATTGTCCACAATGCACAACCTCCACCTGATAGCAAGTAGCGTGGTTATATTATATACATAATAGTTCAATCGATAATTATACACTCAACTTATTATATTAATTAGGTATTCACGCAACCCAAATCCCCGAATTTATAAGTAGTATTATTATCGATACTACTCAAAATACACTTACAGTACGATTTATCTCTCTATCGTTTAAATATTCCTTAGGGATATCTTATTTCAACATATTCCCTGAGTATTCACACACTCATCTCACCACTAAACTAAGAATTTAAGTCACTTAGTGCTAGAGTATGTCACTTCTCTCCCTTGAATCAACCTAGAAGGATTTTAACTCGTCTGGGCAAAAATTGAGTTTCTGACTTCTCGTTAGAAGCTGGGAATTCTCGTTCGAACAAGGTCATTTTAACGAGGATCTCACTTCGAATGAATTATAACCCAAATATCGTTAGAAATTTTGTTGGAATTCTCATTCGATCGAGGTCATTCGAACGACCTGGGTAGGTCTTCGAACGAAAATTTCGAGTTCATCCCTATCATTCAAAAATTTCATTTTCCCAATTCTTTGAATAATAATATCACTTAAAAGTCATCCTAATTCAAATCCAACAACTATAAAATATATCCCCTAGATTTAGAACACATTCCTAACCATTTTTAACATCAAATCCTTACAATTTTAACATGAATTTCGATTAATTTCTCAAATCTTCAAAAGCTCTAATTTCACATAATCACCATTAATGACCAACTAAACTCAGACATGATTTCGTGGTTTCAACAGATAAAATTCATATTTCTAATCCCCCAATATACAACTATTCAACTACATGCAATTCCTATACCAGAATCAAGAATAAATTTCCAATTTTAGTCCCAATTACATGGTATTATGATTAAATCGTCAACTAAATTAATATGAATTATATATGATCTAAAATTAAGAAAGATAAATACTTTCCTTTTTGGGAACCTCTGATTCGCCGAATGAAACTACTATAGTGGTGATCCTCTCTTCACGATCTACGCGTCAATGTGATATTTGGTGTGATAGCTTGAGTGTTTATCCCAGGACACCTATAGAGTTCTTCTTCTCCCTTTTTGGTTCTCTCTCTCTCTCACTCAGGTTTGGAAACTGACAGATAGCCTATTTCCCATGTACACTTCCCTTTTAATTATCTATTTTCGTCCATTTTAATTCCCCAAAATTTTAAAAGACCAAAATACCCATTCGGGGTGTCGTTTTGGCCTAAATTGTCCCCAAATACAAATAAGACACTCGTGTAGAGTTTTTTGACTATGTCGACCCTTACGGACTCATCAATGCACTCGAAATGATCATACGAGTTACTTAAAAAATAAATTATCTTTTTAACCCAATAATGTAATACCGACACGACTCACACGCGCGTCCTAACTAAGTGTATTGCAACTGCCGTATTTTTGACTGCTAGCCATAATAATATTTTCGTAATCATATATATTACTTTACTCTCTAAGTAATATTCAATATAATTATCACCAATACATACTAACTCTCGTCATGCTAGTAATTGTTACATTTAAATCCAGATTAAATATAAATAAATTTTCTCCATTTAAATTAATTAATCCAAATTCCATAATTAAAGTAAAATCCCTCAAAAATACGGGGTATTACATACTCCCCCCTAATAATGGAATTTCGTCCCAAAATTCAAAAAAGAACATAATAAATGTATACCTGGTAGGAATATTTCTTAATATATGTCCCGCACATCATCTTCACGCTCCCAAGTCGACTCCTCTACATTATGATGCCGCAACTACACTCGTACTAATGACATTATCTTTGACCTTAGTTTCCTCTCACTAGGGTCTAGAATAGTAGCTGGCCCCTCCTCGTAGGAACTATTGGGCTGTAGGTCAATATCCTCTAAAGAAATATAGGTGTGGGATAAGTCATCCCGAAGATATCTCCTCAGTGAAGAAATATGGAACACATAATGAATCCTATGCAGGTGTGCCGGTTACCCAAGTCTGTACGCTACAGGCCTAATCCGCTCAATAATAGGAAATGGCCCAACATATCTTGGTGCCAACTTCCATTTCTTCCCAAACCACATTATCCCCTTAATAGGAGATACTCGAAGCAACACCTGATCCCCCTCACTAAACTCCCTGAAGAACCTCTTGGCATCGGCGTAACTCTTCTGCCTATCCTGAGCAACCCGAATGCGATTCTATATTAACTGAATCTTAGCCGAGGTGTCCTGAATCAACTCCGGCCAAAGTAACTTGTTGTCCCCCACCTCAAGCCAACATGCTAGGGAATGACAAGGTCTACCATATAATGCCTCAAATGGAGCCATGGCAATTGTAAATTGGTAGGAGTTATTATAAGCAAACTCCACGAGTGGAAGGTACTGCTCCCATCCCCCTCCAAAATTAAGGACACACATCCGTAAAGTATCCTCCAACATCTGATTTGTCCTCCCTTTCTACCCATCCGTCTAGGGGTGATAGGTCAGACACAATATCAAGGGGCACTCCATGGAGTTTCATGATCTCAGAAATCAATATATGAGCCCTGTAGTATAGTTGGTCTGAACTGGTAGAAAATGAGCTACCTTTGTTAACCGATCCATAATTACCTATATGGAATCGTGACCCCTCTATGATGTAGGCAGCCTTGTGATTAAATCCATGGAAATGCTCTCCCATTTTCATATAGGGATCTCTAATTGCTGTAGTAATCCTCTCGGTCTCTGATGGTCTATCTTGACCAGCTGACAAGTGGCACACTTTGAAATAAACTCGACGATGTCCTTCTTCATTCCACTCCACCAATACTCTTGCCTCATATCCTGGTACATCTTATCCCCTCAAGTATGTACCGTTAACCATGAACCGTGCGACTCTTCCATCAGTGCATAATGTACATACTCTCCCTCTGGAACTACTAGTCTTCCATTAAAGCATAAACCCCCATCTGAGCTCATGGAGAAGGAATCTGCTCCCTCTGCCAGAAGCTGGATAATCCGATCATGATAGAAGGAATCCGCTGCTTGAGCTTGTATCACCCTTGTAACTATCACGGGTGTAACCATCATCACTAACATGAATGAGCGGGCAATTGCATCCTGATATCCGAGTTCTTTCCATTTCTCCTTCCACACCTCGGCCACCTCACCTGCTGGCCTACGGCTCAATGCGTTTGTTACCACGTTAGCCTTCCCTAGGTGGTAATACATGTAAAATTGATAATCCTTCACAAATTCAAGCTGCCTCCACTGATGCATACTCAATTTCCGCTGCGTGAATAGATACTACAGTGACTTATGATATATGAATAGGAAAAATCTCTCCCCCAAGAGATAATGTCTCCATATTCGCAATGCAAACATGACTACCACTAACTCCAAGTCGTGGGTGGGGTAACTCCTCTTGTGAGGATTAAGCTTACGGGAAGCATAAGCAATCACCTTATCCTCCTATTAAAGCACCCCCAAGTCATAGTAAGGAAGCATCAGTGTAAACCAGTTATTACACCACCCGCCTGGGTAGTGCTAGAACTAGTGCTAAAAGCAGATTGTCCTTCATCTCTTCAGAAGAAAACTGGCATAAATCATACAATACAAATGGCACCCCCTTGCGAGTCAAGTTTGTCAACGGACTTGCTATCTTCAAGAATCCCCAAATAAACTACCTTTAGTATCCTACTAACCCTAAGAAACTATGTATCTCGATCGGCATCGTGGAGTGTCCCCACCCCCTCACTGCTAATACCTTCCTGGGATCTACCGATATCCCTTCCGTAAAAATGATGTGCCACACGAATTGAATATCTCTCAGCCAGAAACCACACTTCTCATATTTCTCAAATAACTCGTACTCACGTAGTGCCTGCAAAACCATCCTCATATTTTCAATATGACCCTCCTCAGTCTGGGAATAAATCAATGAAGACGATGACAAGCTGATATAAGAACTCTTTGAAAACCCTATTCATCAAGTCCATGAAAATGCATAGTGCATTGGTTAGCCTAAATGGAATAACCTTGAACTCATAATATCCATACCTCGTCAGAAAAGAACTATTAGAAAGATATCTCTCCCTAATATGTAACTGATGGTACCCCAACCTCAAGTCTACCTTTGAAAAGTAAGAATCTCCCTTCAACTGGTCGAATAGGTCATCGATTCGGGCAACAAATATTTATTCTGTATTGTGACCTTATTCAACTTTTTGTAGTCGACACATAACCGTAGCGACCCATCTCTCTTCTTCATGAACAATATAGGAGCATCCCAAGGCGAGGTACTCCTACGGATGAAATCCTAACCTAACACCTTCTCGATCTGATCTCGTAGCTCCCATATCTCTTCTGAGGCCATACGATAAGGTGCACAAGCTATCGATCGAGTTCCTGGAGAAAAATCATTCATAAACTCTATTTCCATGCTGGGATGTAATCTTAATATGTCTTGGAATACCTCAGTGAACTCACGAATGACCAGAATCGAATCAAGCGGTATCACCACTACCTTAGAGTTCTCCTCCTCTATATAATATAAATGGGTTGACGAACCTCCCTCGGGATGAGGAATCGCCACCAAAAAAATCTCCTGACCCGATATGGCAAACACAATACTATGACTATAATAATCAATTATAACCCTATACGTAACTAGCCAATTCATCCCGATAAAAGCATCATACTCTTGCATCTCTAAGACAAGAATATCGGCCAGTAAAATCAATCTCTTAATCTCCATGCTTACTCTCCGACATATAAAGAATATCAAACACCCATTTCCCATCGGTGAGTCTACACTAATAATTGTGCTATCTTTCATGTCTAATAACCCCGTGGCACGTGAAAAATTAGTCGCAATGAAACTATGTGAAGCCCCCGTGTCAAATAATATCCGCCCTAAATTCCCCTGGATAGAAAACGTACCCTCGTCTGTGGGTGGGCCTGATGTACTGCAGACCAATGGACTTTGTAGACACGCCCATACTGAAACTATCCTTGCTGCACCGAAACTACTGGAGTGGCTGGTAAAGCTGGTACCTAGGGTGGTGCTGGGAGGGAAACTAGAAATATCGATCTCTAGGGAAATCCGCATTTTGTGGCTAGTGTTGCCACAAGTAAATCACCTCCCTGGAAAGTGTCCTCCCCTTTGCCCCTAATGTCCTTGGACCTAATGGCCTTTACCACCCCTCCCCTGGCCTCGTTGGTCCTGTAGGAAACGCTATTTCCCTTACTGGCCCTGCTGACTAGGCTGGCCATGCCTAAAGCCTCCCTGCCCCTGTCTGAAGTCTCCATAAAGAAATTTCTTAACAAGGTCCCCCTAATGGTAACTCTGCTCACCCTGACGGAGTTGTCCTTGAGTTTTTGGTGTCCCACTGGCACTACTACCTCCTGTCCGTCCCTGCTGGATGGACTCCTCGACTTATTTGCTTCCCTGATGATGGAAGAGGTGGTCCTGTAAATGTAATAGAGCAACTTTAACCACATCGGAATAAGTGTCCAACGAAAGATTCTCTAACAGATGCTGGAAAATCCTCCAAGTCAATCCATCTATAAACCTCTGGATCTTCTTATCCTTTGTCGGTATCTTATCTGGGAAAATATTTAGAAGATCTATAAACTCTTCCTCATACTCTACAACTGTCTTCTCTTCCTGTTTGAGGTTCAATAATTTTCACCTCATCTCTCTCTACACGACAAAAGGGAAGTACTTGTGGTCAAACCGCACCCAGAACTCTCAAATAGTCAAAACATCCCGCTCCCCTGTAGTGGTAATGGACTGCCACCACTGTAGTGCTGCTCCTACTAATTTAAAGGTAGATAAAATCTATTTTTTCACCTCTGTACACTCATACATCCTCAAGTGTCTCTGTATATCCTTCTTCCATTGGCTCGCCTGTTCTACATCTGAACTTCCTATGAACTCTGGAGGATGTGCCTTCTTGAAGGCATCTCTAACGCGCTCCTAACCAGAAGGGAAAGCATGGGCTGGTGCTAGAGCCATTGCTGGTGCCTGTAGTGGGGCCTGCTGTACCACGGGTAATGAAGCATTCACCACCTGTACTACAATAGCGGTAACGTCAGCAACATTCATCGTGCCCTGGGATGGAGCTGGCTGAGGCTCGACCTGGGCTTCCCTATTGGGTCGCTGTGCATGTCTAGGAGGCATGTGAAATGAGATAGAAACTTTATAAGTCCACATTAAATATCTTAAATATCTAAAGACGTAGAATGCACTATTAATGAATTCAACAGTCCTAAATATAGGGCTCTACATCAAAGAAAGCTACGCGAAAAGCACAATAAGCTGCACAAATCCTAAGGACTCTAGAACCTGATGCTCTGATACCACCTGTGACACCCTGCCTAATTAAATACCGGGTGATAAGTCCTTTATTAAATTAAATCAGAATATCCAGTTGGTTCTGATTATGCATCACTGTCGAAAGCTTTATTCTTAAATACTAACCACCTAATATTTAAAAAAGGGTGATGTCAAGATATTATCTTTTAATTAATATAAAACTAGGTTAATGAACAATTAAACATTCACCATTCACACCAATATCATATGATAGAAAATAACTGCAATAATAAATGTAACTGGAGTAAACACTTCCAGTCTAAGTACCAAATACAACAATCCAATAGAGATAAACCAATAACTGAAAGAGTAATAACTAAATCCAAAATCTCTGAATAGGAAAGGGGTAACATACCTTAACTGATAAAATAACTCAAGAGGAAGAAATGATGGGCATAGAGGCGTTTACTACCAAGGTCCTATAACTTCCACAACAACTACAGCTCGTCGAATGAATGGAACTCCTATGCTTGGTGTCCCTATGGGTGGGCACCTAAAATAATTTGACAAAGAAAAGAGAGTTGCAGAAAACGGGTCAGAGCCCGAGTTGTAAAACTGCTTAATATTCATCAAGTGCTTAAATGAGTCAATAGCACATTTATTATTTATGTTAGATTATTTCACTCTCACTTGAGATACTCACTTTTCAACTAATGTGCACACCTAAGGCATGTGCCAAACAATCCTAGTTATGCTACCCTACCTAACTAGACTAATGATAAACATAATTACGCCAATACTCTCAAATGATTAACCATATCGCCCGTATCCCGCATGAACATATGTTAAGGATAGTTACATGAGTATTCAACTGTTATTCTCATAACATTCTTTGTCTCATTAAGTTAATATAATAACTATTGTTATTTCCAAAACTACTAAACACATAAAGTAGAATAAACAACAAGTATACACATATCTGTCTCTCTATATTTACATATACTAATATTGCACCCTTGGGTTAGGGGCCCTTGGTGCCAGGCATACTCTGCTATCATGTCCCGCTGCATCCCTCATTGCATAAAGGACTATAGGTCCAATCTCTTGCGAACCATCAAAACAAACACATATATTGGAGGTGAAAATATTTCCAAGCCGATGGGCTACATACATACCTACACACCCATGAGTCCGTCATCGCTATCATTCTCACAGATAGCCCATACCTAGGTTCTATGCTCTAGTAGTGCAAATTAAGATCCCACCCGAAGGCTCCTCAATTCATGATCGTCAAAAACGCACAACCTCCACCCGATACCAAGCAACGTCGGCATGCTATACACATTATAGTTCAATCAATAAGTATACACACAACTTATTATATTCATTAGGTATTCACGCAACCCAAGTCCCCAAATTTATAAGTAGTATTATTTTCCATACTACTCACAATGCACTAACCGTAAAATTTATCTCTCTATCCTTTAAATATTCCTTAGGGATCTCTCATTTAAACATATTTCCTGATTAGTCACACACTCATCTAACCACTAGAATTAGAATTTAAGTCACTCAATTTTAGCGTTGGTCGTTTCTCTCACTTGAATCAACCTAGAAGGATTTTAACTCATCCGGGGCAAAATTAGAGTTT
The DNA here is from genome assembly GCA_949130495.1 of Sambucus nigra. Taxonomy (NCBI): domain Eukaryota; kingdom Viridiplantae; phylum Streptophyta; class Magnoliopsida; order Dipsacales; family Adoxaceae; genus Sambucus; species Sambucus nigra. Next base: position 172,013,723 of record OX422219.1, read on the forward strand.
CTGACTTCTCATTAAAAGCTGGGAATTCTCATTCAAATGTGGTCGTTCGAATGAGGACCTCACTTTGAACGATCTATAACCCAAATCTCATTGGAATTCTCATTGGAACGACATGGGAAGGTCTTTGAACGAGAATGCTGTGTTCAACCCTGTCTTCCAAAAATTTTGTTTTCCCAATTCTTTCAATAACAAAATCACTTAAAATTCATCCTAGTTCAAATCCAACAACTCTAAACTCTATCCCCTAGTATTAGAACACTTTCCCATCCATTTTTAACGTCAAATCCTTAAAATTTTAACATGAATTTTGATTAATTTCTCAAATCTTCAAAAGCTCTAATTTCATATAATCACCATTAATGACCAAATAAACTAAGACATGATTTCGTGGTTTCAACAGATAAATTTTAGATTTATCATCCCCAATATATAGTTATTGAACTACATGCAATTCTTTTACCATAATCATGAATAAATTCCTAATTTCAGTCCCAAATACATGGTATTATGATTAAAGCCTCAAGTAAATTAACATGAATTATATATGCTCTAAAATAAAATAATATCGACACTGCGCTAAATGAAACTAGTATTGGGGTGCTTCACGATCTATGCGTTGGTGTGAGAGCTTGAGGCTTTATCCCAGGGCACCTATGGAGTTCTTTTCCCCCTCTTTGGTTCTCTCTCTCTCTCTCTCTCTCTTAGGTTTGGAAACTGACAAATAACCTATCTCCCTTTTAATTATCTATTTTCATCCATTTTAATTCTCCAAAATTTCAAAAGACCAAAATACCCCTCCGGGGTGTCGGTTTGGCCTAAATTGTCCCCAAATCCAAATAAGACACTCGTGTAGAGTTTTCTGACTTATATAGACCCTTACGGACTCATCAATGCACTCAAAATGATCATAAGAGTTACTTAAAAAATAAATTATCTTTTTAACCCAATAAAGTAATACCGACACAACTCACACGCACGTCCTAACTAAGTGTATTGCAACTGCCGTATTTTTCACTGCTGGCCATAATAATATTTTCGTAATCATATATATTACTTTATTATCTAAGTAATATTCAATATAATTATCACCAATATACATTAACTCTCGTCACGCTAGTAATTGTTACATTTAAATCCAGATTAATTATAAATAATTTTCTCCATTTTAATTAATTAATCCTAATTCCAAAATTAAAATAAAATCCCTAAAAAAATGGGGTATTACAAATGACTCGGTCATGTGAACTTTAGATATCTTCAGAGACTAGTGAAGAAAGACCTGGTTCATGTCTTGCCATCACTGTGGAAACCAACTTCCTCGATTTTTAGTCCTTACTACCAAGGAAAACAAATTCAAAGTCCTCATTCGAAGTTTTATACCATTACTACCTCTCGTATTTTGGAGTTGATGCACATGGATCTTATGGACCATCCTCGTATGGAGAGAATATGTGGTCAGATATACATTATTGTGATGGTCTATGATTTTTTGACATATTCTATTATGATATTTCTTAGCGAAAAGTCTGATGTAGTCGAGTTCCTGAGTACCAAGTATTATGTCCTACAAAACAAACATGGTGTCACTATTAATCATATGCTTAGTGAAAATAACACTTCATTTAAAGAAGCCAGAGTGGATAGATATTGTGATGGAGTGGGCATCAAACACGAGTTTTTAACCATTCATACTCCTTAACAAAATGGGATTATTAAGAGGAAGAACTAGAAGATTCAAGAGATGACTTAATCTTTACTTCTTTGGAGAAACTTACGTAGACTTTTTTGGGCCTGGGTGGTTAATATCGCATGCCATATAGTTAATAGGGTACATCTTCATCCACAGACATTATACACCCTATATGAGTTGTTCATAGAGGAGAAGCCCAACCTATCATATTTTCGTGTCTTTGGGAGTCCTGTCAATATTTCAAGAGATAGAAAGAACATAAAGTTAGATTCTCAAAGAGAATAGTGGATATTCTTAGGATATTCATCATCAAGCAGGTATTATAGGGTGTTTAACCTTCCAAGCTCTAAGGTTATGGGGTCAATAAATGTCATGATTAGAGAAAATAAGCCATCGACGTCTATTGACCCTAACCTCGAGTGTGAGAACAATGCAATCCACAATGATGATCTTGTAGTTCCTCATACTACCTAAGTGGACCACATTCTTGATTAAGAAAATAATCATGACCCCTCCTCTTTAATTGGTGATCCGACACTAGGTGTGAAAACTTGCGCTCAACTAAAGAATGTGGTTAGATACTTTTACTAATTCTCCTTAATAGAGACCATAAATGTGAGAGAAGAACTCAAGGATGAGCATTGGATATGCTCTATGCAAGATGAGTTGCTTCAGTTTCATAAGAACAATGTCTAGGAGCTAGTACCCTTACCTAGCGAGACTAATGTGATTATTATTAAGTGAATTTACAAGAATAACATGAATGAGAATGATACCATAGTTCATAAAAGGATATATTTATTGCTCAAGGATACACATAGATTAATGTGTGGAATTCGACGAGACATTCGCTTCTGTTGCCAGGCTTGAGTCTAGCTTTCTACTAATAAGCATATCATGTTATCTACATTTCAAGTTATACCAAATGGATGTCAAAAGTACTTTCCTTAATGTCATTCTACAGGAGGAAGTGTACGTGGAACAACCAAAGGGGTTCGAATACCCAAAGAGCCTGGGGCACATATTTTATCTTAAGGAGGCCCTCTATGTTTTGAAGAAAGCACCGCTTTTCGGGTATGAGAGGCTCACTTTTTATTGTTTACATCGTGACTTAAAGAGAGGGGGGTAGATAAGACGTTATTTGTGAGGAGAGAGATTGGTGCAATATTGGTTACCCAAGTCTATGTGGACAATATAGTATTTGGATCCAAATTCTCCCAACATGATCACACCTTTGAGGAGGATATCGGGAGTGAGATTTAAATGAGCATGGTTGGTGATCTTACATTATTCTTACGTCTATAGGTGAGTCAACTTGAGCATGGGATTTTCATATCTTAATCCAAATATGTTAGGGACCTAGTGAAGAAGTTTAGTTTAGACTCAACTAAGCAATCACGCACCCCTATGATTAAATTGAATAATCTTAGCAAAGACACTATAGGCATGTACATAGACAAACTCTTTATAGGAGTATAATAGGTAGCTTTATCTACTTGATTGCTACTCGTCCCAATATTGCCTTTTGTCTTGGAGTTTGTGTACGTTTAAGTGTCCCCTAAAGAGTGTCACTTGCTCACACTTAAATGTAAAATCAAACACGTGAGTGTCACTCTTCCCTATGGTACTTGGTATTCCTTTGATACCATTAACCCTTTGTCCTCCAATTCGGATGCAAATTGGGCCGGGGATATTGATTGTTATAGGAGAATCTCGGGTGGATGTTTTTACTTTGGGCATGCTATAGTATCTTAGTAGAGAAAGAAGCAAAAATCCAATTCCTTTTGCATGGAGGAGGCCGAGTATATATCCGTTGGGATTTATTTCACTTAACTCTTATGGATGAAGCAAATGTTAGAAGATTATGGTATTTTCTAAGGCACAATGACTATTTCATGTAATAATACAAATCAAATTCAAATATCCCGTAATCTGGTCTAATATTCACACATGAAAAACATTAGGATACATGAGCATTTCATTTATAATGAAGTTTTGGAGAGAGTTGTGTCCTTGAGCTTTATGAGTAGCGAATGTCAACTGGTCGTTATTTTCACCAAATCTTTAGTTACACCTAGATTTAAGAATCTTAGGAAGCCTTTGGGCATTTATTCCGTTGATTGATTTTGGGTACTTTATCTAGTGTAGGGTGATTATCATGTTCCTATCATTTTATTTCATTGTTAGATTGTCTTTTTATGTATTTATATAGATATTTTTTAAATCTTGAAAAATTAAAAAATATTTTCGATTTTTTAGAAAAAAATTGAAAAATTCCAAAAAGATTTTATTTTTGATTAAAAATTTCGAAAAGACAAATAGGATTTTGCATTTCGTTTTCAACATATATGGATGTGCATTTAAGATGTTTGAGTGACCCTTACATTTCATCCATTCGTGCATCTTTTTCATTGTGTTTTAAGGTGTGACTTTGTTTCTTTAGTGCACTTAATAATGCGTGTCTAGCATTGCGTTGTTTATTAATGATTAGTTTCTTCATGTCGGACTTTTTATCACCTTTATTGTATACATAGAGGGAGTTAGTGAACATTGTACTTACTTATCACATGTTGAATAAGGTATTCTCATCTCAATAGTGTTTAACAATGAACCACGTGTACTATATATAAGTTGTGCTTGTAAGAACCATAACCCGAATTTCGTTGGCCAAAAAAAATATTTATGTTATGAAATGGAAATGGATTGTTAAAAATAATTTTACCCTTTCCGTTAATAGCTACCATTTGAAAAAAGATCCTAAAATCTTAACGACACATAAAAACTAAAGTGCCAAGGCAATTTTTTTTTCATTGAGGCTTCGCTACATATGATCATTATGATAGCCTCAAAAATTTGAGAGTGGCCTCTTTAAATATGTGATATTTTGAGGGTGTTATAAGGTAGACGATCAATGGGTTCTTACAACATACTCTCTTGAAAATATTAAATATTTTGGTGTTATTGTGTTGAGAAGGATTTAAATTCATGGCATATTGCATAAGTCGAGTCAATTTCATTTAGCTTCATGTTCTTCCTTTAAAAGTATCTCACGACTTCATGCAACTTTCTACATGTGCCTATGTTGATTTACCTGTTGGAATTGTTCACACAATTTCATTCCTCATTCATGACTCAAATATTCTAATGTTATTCTCTGGTGTGATGTATCTGTACTTATATGTAATTTTTAAACCTATTTTTTCACTTGAAAATTTTGAAAAAATTTCAAAAATAGTTGGCATGTCATTGGAATTTCATCACATATGCTTTATTGATTATATTGGAGATGCTATTTATTTCGGATTCACGTGACGATAACATCGCGGTTTAATTTCTATCCCTTAGTCTATGTTGGACAACAAGGGGGAGAATAAATTAAGGTGGAGTTTTTTTAAACTCGTACGCATCATGGTATTTATATCATATTATGTGTGTAGGTTTCTGCTGCCTTAATGATGATCTCATGGACCACACCAGATGAAGACGTTGTTCTTCATTTGGGAGGGCATTAGTTGTATTAGTGTAGACACCTCATTCCATTACCCCTAACTCTCCTTAGGTCCCTAGTACCTCCACTCATCACTGTAAACCTAGGTCACATCTCGAGTACTGACCTGGAGGCCACCGGGTGCTCCCCGACTCAGTTTGACCCAAAAGTCAAACTCCTTGTCTCGACAGAGACTCAATGAATCTTCGAAGGGCACTGAATACCCTTTCCAACGGTTCGCCCCGCGCGCGATTCTGACTTACCATGAGGACGAACGCCCCATTTGTGTCCGAAACCTGACCTAGAGGCCACCGGGGGCTCCCGGGCTCTATTTTACCTAAGTCAACTCTTCATCTTGATTGAGGCTGAATGAATATTCAAATGGAACTAAATACCCTTTCCAACGGTCCGTCCCGTGCACAATTCCGACTTTCCATGCGGACGAACGATCCGTTTGACTCCAAAAAGCCACCGAGCGCTTCCCGGTCCCAGTTGACCAAAGTCAACTCTCCAAACTGGGTCAAACTCTTTGGAATGTCAAAGTACATCTCTCGACCTTTCCAACGGTAGGCCCCGTGCATGATTCGGACTTACCATGCGGATAAACGATCCGTTTGCGTCCGCATGATTCCCCGTCCAATGGACCGACAAATGCTTCTGAGCCACATTTGACCCAAAGTCAACTACCAAACTCGGGAGCGGTCCAAAGTACTTTCAAAGGTATCTGAATTACCTTTCCAACGGTATGCCCCGTGCGCAATTCTGACCAACGGTTTGCCCTCGGCGGATAATTCTCCGAAAAATCCTGAGGCGCGCTGCCAAATGGCAGGTCCTAGATCCTGCCTATCGGCACCTGCCGATAGGCAGTGCCATGATAGGGCCGATCGGCAGTCCCCTGGGAGCCCAGATCTGATAGAAATCTCTCAGAACGAATTCCAGAAACCTCTCTCGAAGGCAGCGTGATTTCAACTTCCAAATCCCCTTTTTACGTCCACTTTCCATCATCCTCTTCATCAAACTTGGGGAATTAACCACTCTCCATCATCATCCAAGTGTAAGGGCTTCTCTCCAACATCCAAGATCAAGCTCAAGATCTTTAAGAAGGTTCAACTTTCTCAACTTTCTCTTGAATTCTCAATAACTTGTTTTTTATTACTTAGCACTTTTATCATCTCATCTCACACATCCTAATATAATTTTTACCTAGTATTATTACACACCTCTTATTTACATATAAATAAAAACCCAAAAAACAAGAAAAATATGGTTTGCTCTTAAATTCCAAATAGGGATTCTCATACTTTTTCCACACTTTTCTCACAACTAAAACACCTTTTTTACACACATACAGACACACACACACACACACACACACACACACTTACAAATAAGAGATTTCTCCATTTGGATTTATGGGTTAAATCCCACCCCTCGTTTTATTTGCGAACTACGTGGACTTTGATGCCTTTATAGGCTACGTAGGCATCTCTGTGTAAAACCCGAGACTCGAGTCCTTTCTCTCACTTTTTCTCTCATTTTCTATCTTCTCTAAATCCATTTTTCTTATATTATACATATATTTGTTCTTAGTGACGCATTACCTCATATACGTTATCGTTCCCTTATAACGATCAATGTAGGGGTAATCGCGTAAATCTTATTTTTCTAATATTACTCTTAAATCTTCCTACAGATGACTCTCTTTATCTTTTCCATGATACAAGTCGAAGATTCCTACCTCCATTCTATATATATACACATGCACACATCTCATGGGGGAAAACATAAAGGAAAATAACAAATATTCATGAGAGACCGAAAGGGAGAAATGGGTGCCTAACACCTTCCCATTTCGTAACTAAGCCTCCGAACCCTTTTCGAATCATTTTTGATTTCGCACGCACAAGTATGTCTTTGGATGCCATCCTTCGGGGTGGCTTCCCCTTTTTTTCTTTTGTCTATTTTGAGTAAAATATACTGGCGACTCTGAATCTCTCTACATTCTCCACACCTCATAAAATTGACGCCAGCCGAAGCGCTCTCCCGAGAGGGGACGCGCGGGACCTAGAGGATCCTTCGTCCCTCCGCGGTGGGGATCCGGGGGATGGCCACAGTGGCGACTCCGCTGGGGAGTTTCTTTATTTTGTGGGCTTGACTCTATTTACATGGATGCTATATTTGTTTATGTTTTCCCCCATATCTGCATGTTCCCATTTTTTCATATGTATCCCATGCTTATGCTTATGTTCACACACTTGTAGAAAATTCTCCATGTACACTTCACACCACGTGCACCTAGGATCACATGTATATCCCCATGTTGCACGCATCACCCATCCATACTTGGTGTACCTTTTGGGGTACTTATACTTGGCTACCTGTTTTGGCATAATCAAGAAAGGCATTCTCATCATAAGATACTAATAAGAGAATCATGCATGATTCACACGATATCACCAAAGATCATTGCTATTGACCAAATTTTACCCAGTAACTAGAGGGTCACTTCGTAATGGGCGCTGGTCCGGCAGGTCGCAGTTAGCCTAAGCGATATGACTCTCATCTTCCATTGGCCAAGTACCTTCGACGTATATCGAACGGTTCCCCCGCATCGTACTGCTTGACCGAAGTCATGACGGGAGGTATATCGTAGGGAATTCGTTCACGTACACCGAGGATATCGAATTCGCTCTCACACGTACCGTCCCCACGAGTTATATGGTGAGGCAATTCACGTACACTCAGGTATATCAAATGGCTTGTCCACACGTACCGATTTCCGGCAAGAGCAAGATGTATATCATGGAAGCCAAGCCAAAGGGGGAACCCATGCCAATTCACCCAACCAACTACATACCCGCATATCGGTGTCAAACCTAGGACACGCACTTTAGATTGTCGATTTTGACCCGAAACTCTGCCGAAATTCCGGGTCGATTTTCTGACCACTTTTCGTGCATTTTTAAAATGGGACTCTGTCCGCGAGCCTGGTTACAAGTCCAATTATATATTAAGACCCCCACTTTTCCAGGCTCGGGTCCCGTCCGACATTGCATTTAGGAGAATTAAATACAAGTGAGAACATAGTAATCATAATAATCATGCTGAGTTTCGAAAATCCAAAAACATTTCTCCCTTCTTTATCAAAAATCCAAAAATATTTATTCCTTCTTTATCAAAAATCCAAAAACATTTCTCCCTTTTTAGAAAAAATCCAAAAATAGTTTCTTCCATTTTTCTCGAAAATAAATCATATCCTATGCCTTCTCAGGTTGATCGCATGCCCTTGGACTGGCTCTCTATTAGCTTAGGTCTTTAGTCAAATCACCCTGGAGTTTCATCCATTCCTCTACTACTTCTTCCAAATTCGAAATCCATCCATCTTCCATGGAGAATGCAGATCAAGCACCAGTCATACAACCAGATCTACCGACAGTCCTAGCTCAGCTCGTGGCCAAGATTGACAACCTCCAAGATGAGGTCCGAGAAATGCAACGAAACCAAGATCATATTCCTCAAGAGCCCAAGCCCATCTGGGTCCCGTAAGAATATCACCATGCTCCGCATGTCCCTCCTGCCAATGGGCCGCCGCCTGCCCAGCTTTAAATGCCAAACATTGCCCAACCTATGGCTAACTTGCTTGTGGTTGCTGATCCAAAGGAGGAGGAGTTGAACAAGGTCAAAGAAGATTTTAAGATGCTCACCAAGAAGTTTCACCAAGTCAAGATCTCTGGAAACTACATGGACTACACCCATATGTCTACTTATCCCAAAGCGAGGTTACCCGAGAAGTTCAAAATGCCAAATATCGAGAAGTTCGGGGGGAGTGGTCCCCCAATTGTTCATCTTCGCAGTTATCATCATTCCATGACTCTACTAGGGACTTCTGAAGAGGTGATGGCCCAATTTTTTCAGCAAAATTTGGAGGACGATGCTCTCTGATGGTTTTTATCTCTTGAGGAATCCAAAATCCATAGCTGGGAGGATGTAGCCCGAGAATTCATATCGCAATACAAATACCACGAAGAGCTCGAGGTCACCCGTCGAGATTTAGAGATGCTCAAACAAAACTTTGGAGAATCAGTCAGTAACTTCATAGCCCGATGAAGGGAAAAAGTAGCTACCATGACTAATCGGCCATCTGAAGAAGAACAAGTCAGCATATTGAAGAAGAATTTCTTGCCCCATGTCCGAACGACCATGGGAGGACAATACTACCTTCATTTTCGAGCTCTCAGAGAGACAGGGGTAGAAATCGAGGAAAGTCTTGCCAAAATAGAAGTTGAACCGCAAAAGTTGTCCGGATAGTTTACCCCTAGAAAGTATGACAAGCCTGTCAGTGCTATAGTCTCGACCATCAATAACATCTCTCAACCAACCACGTCATGGGCACCAGAAAGCTGCCCTGCTCCCGTTCAAAGGGAATACACTGAGCTTCATGCTCCCCTCTCCAAATTTTACCAAGCCTTGTTAAGACGAAACCTTATAAAGCCCCTGGATCCACGTCCATTACCCAATCCACTTCCCAAAAATTTCAAGACCGATGTTCATTGCGCCTTTCACCAAACAGGTGGCCATACCACCGACTAATGCTTCCACCTTAGAAACATAATCCAAGATCTCATTGATCGGGGTACCATCGCCCCACCAGCTAATCCTAAACCAAACACTACTCATAACCCACTCCCAAATCACACTAATGCCATCTTCTTGGAAGAAAACCTGAATTTCGATCCATCAACTCAAATCACACCCTTATACCCTCCTAAACCCCTTCAACTTTGCCCATATTTCCTCCTACACCCTACTTATGCCGCTAATCAGGCACTGTCACTCCTTACCAGAGCGTGCATCGCTGTCCGGACCTGTTCTGAAAGTGGAAGTATCAAATTATTAGATGTGTTGAATCAACTCCTAGAGTTCGGGCTGAAATTGCCCTCACAGATGATTATCGACTGCCAGAGGTTCAGTACATTATTTTTGGAAGCACAAAAATGGGCCTGAGAATCAGACAGATGGGTGTTTCCAATCGACGAAGTCATCTTAGATGATGTTGTCCGGATCATGGCGAAAGCATTCAAGAAAACTAACAACATTTGCAGTATCACCGAGTTACTTAACACTTTGAAGCTATAAGGGCGCCTGGTCCCTTCACCCTTACACATCCCCGCAGAATGGGAAAACCAATACGAAGAAGCCGTTGAAGTCGTAGAATGCATTGATTTTACAGGGGAAAATAGAATTGTTGCCACCGAATGGGGGGAAGAATTCAAAGATTTGAGCAAAAGACCAGTTTCAAAAAGAGCTGGCCCAGCAGCTGACTTATGTGGGATGATATCATTTGAAGAACTCCTCGGAGAAATAGATAAGGTGGCAGATCAACATGAGATTGACAAGGAAACAGGATTTAAGTTTTTCCCTTCTTCAGTAAATCACATGACCAGATCTGGGAGACATTACAAAGTTCCCAACTCACAACCAGTAAATGACAAGGGGAAGGGCTTTGAAAACCTTCCTATGCCAGAGATGACCATTGAGGAAAGCAAGATCCTCGATCAACTGAATAAAACTAAAGCTAACATCACCCTATGGGGGCTTTTCATGTCTTCCCAGCTGCACATAAATGCTTTAATCAAATTACTCACTGGACCTGTAGTTCCTCCTTCTACCACACCAAAAGAGGTGGTAAACCTAGTCGGATCCTTGACCTCCACCCGAATGCTATCATTTTATGAAGAATAAATCCCCAGAATTGGGTCGAATCACAATCATGCACTCAACATCTCCCTCGAAGTTATGGGAAAGGCTGTGCCACTCTCCCTTGTCGATAACAGATCCTCCTTGAATGTTTGCTCTTTGAGAACCTTCAAGTGTTTAGGCCTGAAAGAAAGCGACCTCGCTCCAACCTCCACCGCTGTGCGTGCCTACGATAATACCCGTCGTGAGGTGATGGGATCCATAAAACTTACAATAGGGGTTGGACCTATAAACCCCGTCGTTGAATTCAAAGTCATAGACATCCCATCTTGTTTCAACCTGTTGCTCGGACGCCCCTGGCTCCATGGTATAAAGGGTGTGTCGTCCTCACTCCATTAGAAATTGAAGTTCTTCACCGATGGGCGAGTTATCACCATCTTGGGTGATGACGATAATGTCGAGGGTGCAGGCACCAGCAGTCCGATCCTCGAGATACAGCATGAGTCAAATGATATGCTCCTATCAGGTTTGCAAATCGAGCCATCCCTACTCCCGACAGGGGACGGTTTCCAAGAAAGGGTTTGTCCAGAATATGACCCTCATGGCAATGTCAATGTGATTCAGATGTTCATAAACATGCACTTCATGCCCGGACTGGGGCTAGGACAGAGGCAGGATGAGATACTTGAGCCCATCGAACTAAAGAAAGATTTCCCTCCTTGCAGCTTGGGGTATCAACCATCAGAACAAGAGCTCAGAATGTTCCGCCAGGCACGATCAAAAAGTGGATTAAATTGTATGCGAACGATCTCAGGTGATTCCTTAAATGGATGATTCATCAAAGAGGGCAATGATTTCCCCTTTTGCGATTTTCCAGAACCTTGGCACGACCACACAGACAAGAAAATGAAGCCTGGAATGGAGATCTTTTTCCAAGATAGCTACCCATGGGCCGAAAGTTTCCAGCACCGCGTACAACCGCTTATCAAAGATACTGAAAAGACTGAAGAAAGTGACCCCAAAGATTCCTTCAACCTGCAGACACTGGGGCTGGCACTCTGCATGGTTCATTCAGGCACTACATCAAGGGACCCATCCCGTCTGATCAAAGATTCTAATACACCTCTCCTCAACTGGCATGCTATGCTAGTTCTACCTCTTAAAATCTCCCCTAACCCTAATGTTTACCCTATTTCTTTTACTGTTGTCCATCCTTGCTCAAATGTAATCGAGACCTCTTTTGATGAGATTCTCAATGCTGTTTTTCCTATCAATGAAATAAACGAAGATTTTGAGTATCTTGTTGTGCCTTACATTAATTGTGTAGATTCTAATCAATCTTTTAATGATGATGATTTTGCAAATTAACAATTCTTAAATGATTTAAATAAGGTTAATAATAAACAACATAACCAGGTTCAAGTTAATGAAGAAGAGACTGCTGTTATTAATCTCGGTTCTAGTGGCCAACTGCGCGAGATTAGGATAGGGGCCACCCTTGACGAGCATGAGCGCGCACAACTCGAAGAATTGCTAAAGGAGTTCGTGGATGTCTTCACATGGTCCTATGATGATATGCCCAGTATGTATCCCGAAATAGCTCAGCACGAGATCCCCACTCTCCCAAATGCCAAGCCAGTTAAATAAAAATTGAGAAAGCTTCGCGCCGAATGGTCGCTTAAGGTCAAAGAAGAGGTAATCAAACAGTTGAATGTGGGTTTCATTCGAGTAATCGAATGTCCCACGTGGCTAGACAACATTGTACCTGTACCAAAATCAGGAGGAAAGGTTCAAATGTGTGTGGATTACCGAGATTTAAACAAAGCCTCTCCGAAGGATGATTATCCGCTACCCAATATCGACATGATCATGGACAACACAACCAGTCATGCTCTCAAGTCATTCGTCGACGGGTCTTCCGGATACAACCAAATCAAGATGCATCTCGACCATCAAGAGAAAATTGCATTCATCACCCCATGGGGAACCTTTTGCTACACCGTTATGCCATTCGGTCTCAAGAATGCTGGGGCTACTTACCAAAGGGCCGCCACAACCATCCTGCACAATTTAATTGACAAAGAGGTCGAGGTTTACGTGGATGATATGATTATCAAGTACAAAACTATAAAAGATCATGTTCCCGCTCTCCGGAAGTTCTTCGAACGACTGCAACAATACCAGATGCGACTTAATCCACAGAAGTGTGTCTTCGGCATTACAAAGGGAAAACTCTTAAGATTCATGGCCAGTGAGAAGGGGATAGAAGCATATCCCGCCAAGTTGAAGGCCATACTTGAGATGCCACCTCCCCAAACAGAGAAGGAAGTCCAAGGTTTCCTGGGGAAATTACAATATATCAGCCGGTTCATCAACCAGCTAACCTCCATCTGTGAACCAATCTTCAAGCTCCTCCGAAAAGATTCAACCAAGGTTTGGAATGAGTCCTGCCAAGAAGCTTTTGATCGAATCAAACAATACCTGACCCAACCTCCAGTTCTCATGCCACCACAGCCTGGTCTCCCTTTACTTCTATACCTAACCATAACCGACACTACAGTTGGGTCTTTGCTAGCCCAGTACCTTGGAGACTCCCACAAAGAAATAGCCGTCTATTATGCCAGTCGCAAATTGGTTGGGTACGAGGTCAACTACACTGCTTTAGAAAAAGCATGAGCCGTGCTTGTCTGTGTCACCCAAAAGTTGTGGCACTATATGCTCGCCTTCCCGATCAAACTTATATCCCGAATGGATCCCATCAAATACCTGCTCGAAAAACCCGTCTTGTCCAGCCGAATGGCTCGATGGTTAATGCTCCTAATCGAGTTCGATATCGTGTACGTCACATAGAAAGCTGTTAAAGGAAGAGCCATCTCTGACTACCTCGCGGATTACCCCGTAGAAGAAGCAGATGTCTGGATCTCTGAATTTCTAGATGAAAATGTCCTCTGCACTACTCAAGATCGCCACCGATGGAAAATATTCTTCGATGGAGCTGCCAAGAAAAGAGGATATGGCATTGGGATACTTCTGGTCGCCCCAGATGACTCTCATACTCCCATCGCCATAAAATTGGATTTCCCTTGCACCAACAACATGATGGAATATGAGGCATGCACAGTGGGCCTCAAAGTTGCTCTCGAAAAGGGTATTCAACACCTTGATATCTACGGGGATTCTGTCCTCATCATCGGTCATGTGCTCAGAAAGTGGAAAGTCAAGGACGAAAATATTTAACCCTTTCATGCCCAATTAGAAGAGTTGGCCTCCCAATTTCAAGATATCACCTTCCATTACCTACCCCGAGCAAAGAATAACCTAGCCGATGCTCTCGCCACTTTGGCCTCCATGGTCGACATGCCCGAGGGAATAACAATGACCCCCTTCCTAGTTCAAAAGTGAGACAAACCTACTCATTGCTACCATATTGAGCTTTCCACCTCCGAAGATCCTAAACTAGTCAATTATTGGTACTATGATATTTGGTGCCTCCTTCGGTACGGTAGGTATCCCGAGGGTTCCAACAAGAACAACCGAACTACCCTCCGAAGGTTGGCCGCTCAGTACATCATATGTCATAAAGCACTACTCAAGAGGAATTTCGATGGAACTCATTTGCACTGTATCGCAGGGGCTGACATTGAAAAGATAATGTGGAAAATCCACAGTGGGGAATGCGGGCCCCACATGAACAGTCGCATGCTTGCCAAGAAGATCATCCGACAAGGCTACTACTGGACCACCATGGCCCAGGATTGCACCGCCTATGTTTGGAGATGCCCTAAATGCCAACAGATCTCCAATCTTTAACACTTGCCTCCGAGGGAATTATACAACATGACTTATCCCTGGCCGTTCTCCACCTGGGGTATCGACATCATAGGAAAGGTTACGCCAAAAGTATCAAACGGACATGAGTTCATCCTGGTTGCCATCGATTACTTCACCAAATGGGTCGAAGCTGAGTCATACGCAGTATTAAATGCCAAGAAGGTGGCCAAATTCATCAAGAAAAATATCATCTGCCGATATGGGGTCCCGCACGAGCTAGTGTCAGATAACGGTTTGCACTTTGAGGCAGAATTCACAGAAGTAGTCAACGAGTACGGGATTCAGAGACACAAATCTTCTCCATACCGACCTCAGACCAATGGCCCAGTTAAAGACGCCAACAAAAAACTCAAAACCATCATCAGCAAGATGAACGAAAGTTGTAGGGATTGAGCCGATCGAATCCCGTACGCCCTCTGGGCTATCGAACCTCAATCTGGGCCTCTACCGGGGCTACCCCTTACTCCCTGGTCTACGGCATGGAAGCAGTCCTACCTGTGGAGCTGGAAATACCCTCGCTACGCGTCATGCTCGAAAGCAAGGTTAGTGAAGAAGATTGGTGTCACGGCCGTCTTGATGAGCTAACCCTCCTAGATGAACGGAGATTAAAAGCTCTTTACCACATACAAGGGTATCATCGCCGAATAGAGCGATCGTTTAACAAGAAAGTCAAGGACCGCAGTGTCCGGGAAGGGAATTTAGCCCTCAAGGAGATAATAGAACCCATCTGGGACCCCAGAGGAAAGTTCAAGCCCAATTGGAGCGGCCCGTACATTGTGAAGAAAATCTTATCCGGCTGTGCCGTCTTGCTCACTGACCTGAATTGTGAAGAGATGGCTCGTCCAGTCAATCTGGACCGTCTCAAGAAATTCTACCCCTAGTCCGAAATCTCGACGCACTACGACTCTTCTCATCCCCTTTCTATTCTAAAAAAAAAAAATTCTCCATTTCACTCTACCCATAACTACGTGGGCCTGATACTCTGCAAAAACTATTTTCAAAAGAGATAAGAACTTTTTCAAAAACCCCAGAGGTACGTAGGCAGCTCATACTCCCACATGAGCACGACCCCTTCTTTTTTTTTTCTTTCTTATCCCCGAGAACGGCAGTTCATTCTAAACATGTACTTGAACAAAAGGATTATGTATGCCTTAGCGATTGGTATAGACAATTTAAAATACAAAATTCATCGAAAGGCACAGCTGGATGATCAGAAACTTGTTTATTTCATTAATAAGACACTACAACACAGATTACATAAGAAAAAGGAACGGATAACCCCCTTCTCTCTTACTACACTAAAAAACAGATAAAATCCCCACATACATTCCCTATTACATAAATACACTCCCCAGGAGTCCTACCCACAACTACCCGAGGAGCCTGCACCCTCATCATCAGCATCCTGAGGACCCCAAGTTTCTCCTGCTTGAATGGAGTGCCTCAAACACTCCATGGACCGATGAGACTTAACCATCTTTGAAAAGACCACAACACCCCCTTCCATGGAGTCAGATAAAACAAACCACTTCTGACCAGTCTCTACTGCCAACATTTTGCTGACTACTTTCCTCCATAACCACTTCATATAATCTTTGGGGACATGGTAAACCTTCCCAACATACTGAGAGGGACGGGTCGACGGACGCCGATTTTCCCACAGAGATCCAAGCAAAAGACACAGGCGCTCAGTCAAATCTTCTACCGAAAAGAAATTTGAGGTCCGAGGGGGCACGACCTGCGCCTAGACAAATTGACGCAAAAGTCACCACGGAAAATAAAAAGAGGTCTGCCTGAGACCAACCAGCCGCACATATGAATATTCTCCTAGCTCCAGGATAGGCTGCAGCTGTCCCCACCAAGGCACTGACCAATACAACCCACGAGCCCCATGCTCCACAAACGAACTCTCCCAATTCTCAACATACAGGCCCACACGAATGAAGTAGCATGAAAAGAAGTTGAGTACAGCCGGCAAAGGATATTCTGGAGGAGTCGACAAGAGAAATCTTTCAGACAACCACATGAACAGCATCACAGGGCTACCCCTTAAAAAGTCATAACGAGCTTCTCTCCAAGCATCCAGTCCATTCAGAGTCTCCGCCAATATTACCGCTGCAGGATTGCGATGATATAACATCCATGAAGTAATGGCTACAAGTTGCGGGTCCACCTGCAACTCCCCGGTCACCAACAATAATTTTGAAACCAGACCCAGAACAACGACTCCAGCATAGCCAGCATCCCCTACTTCCCGCACAGGCACGGACTGCAACACCGCTGGGAGGGAGATCATTCCTCCAGAAACCAATGACCTAGCCATAGAGGGCGAGATATGAAGAAACCCGGCCAACAAATCCCTAGGGGAGTGGGAAAATTCGAGAAAAGCCACAGCAACACAGGGATTCACAACCAATATGGCAGAAAATTCCTCGTAGGTAGGACAGACTTCTTCCAACCCAAAGCGGAATACATGGTCTTCGGGGTACCAAAATTGTATTGCCGCCATCAGTATATTCCACTCAAAAGGTCGATTATGCCACAAGGAGACTGGACGCATGTTGAAAGCATAATAGTCAACATTATAAGAGCACATAGCTTCCAAGGCTTCGAGGTAATTGACAAACTCAATGCTACCAGGGAGATCCATCTCACAAGAATAAAGGATGATGGGTGGATATTTAAGAATGAAAAAGGTGTGAGAAAAACACTCCACCCTTCTCCCTTTTTATACTTAAAAATCCTCCACAAGGGACATAATCCCTGCAGAAATCGGAGGGTATCCTACCCCAAATGGTACTAAAGGCTGAAGAGGGTACCAATCAAAGCCTTCAAATGATGGGACTGGACTGAACTGCCGATAGGCAGGCCAGGGTGCTTGTCGATCGACAACCCCCCATTTTTGGAAATTTCCTCCTTTCCTCTTTTGTCAAATCAGAAAACTCCACGAAAATAAATTGATATTCTCAAAAGAATTTCAAGAATCTTGTTTTATGGGATCCCCCTTTTAAATAAAAAATTTTCCTTAAAAAAAAAATCCAAAAATATTCGTTTTCATGGTCTCAGTAACAAAAGGGTGCATATGCATGCATTCATTCATCATTAAAATAAAAGATAGCCAAAAAACTACATTGCATTGCATATATATATGTTGTCTGTGTTACATCATTTTCCAGGAAATAAAGAAAAAGCCAAAAACAACGGGACTCAGCCCGAACCCACTCTCTCTCTATCTCTCTCTCAAGAGCTTCCACCCCATACGACTGCCTCTCTTACACCTACGGTGAGATGGCGCACCCCCACTACCCGAGCCAGAATCTCCCTCAGACGAGGTTGACGGCACCAAACAAGAAGGAACAAGTACAGCATCCCGAATATGAGCGGTCACCGATGATATCTAATCCCTGATGTCCCTGATCCAAGTGGTCGACACCCGAATTTGCTGCAAGGAAAATGACAAAATCAGTATCAGGCAAAGGGAATCAAAAGAGGAAAAGGACCGAAAGGTTTACCGTAGGAAGAAGAACCTCCTCTGTCAAACCCAGCTCCCCCGGATCTATCGCAAGAGGACGGTGCAACATCGTCACTATCCCTCCATCAGCCCGCCGGATGTTGTAGAAGGAGTGTGCAGTCAAACAAAAGGAACTTCCGAGGTCGCCGTAGGTGCCAACGGACCACCACCACTGTGGGAAGACCTCATCACCCGACTCGAACCAGCAGGAGGGAAAGGCAAGGCATCATGAATGTTGGGAACCATCAACCATCTCGTCAAAAGGTCCATATAATCATACGGCGCGACCGTATTAGTATACAACGCGTAGGACTCTCCGATCATCGCCGCGATCCTCTCATCATCAAACAACTGTCGCTCCCGCCTCATAGAAGTAGGAGGCTGCGCGGGAGGCCCAACCACCTCCTCCTCAGCAATGTGACGGATCACCCTCTCCCCGAGGTACCAAGAATGGCCAAAATCATGCGCCAACAAATGCCTCATCTGCGCGTTCACCCCAGTCACCCCCGTATCCTGAATGGCGGTCCCCCAAGGATAAAAGGTCACCTAAAAATCCCCAAGCAGGCATAAGTCAATACAAAATCAGAAGGTGCAAAAACTAAGACTGAATGGAAATATTCTTACCCTATCACTGGTCAGGTCGTTTAAGACCTGACGCACCGCCTCTAGGGAGAGAGATCCCTTCGACTGCTGATTGGCCTTACGCCACCGGTACAGGCGACAAAAGTCCCCAACAGTGTCATCCTTCAGAGCAATCAGCGGGGTGTTGCACCCAATCACCTCATAAAACCACGTTTGAATCCACATGCAAAAAGAGACGCATAAAGAAAATGCGAATGCATGAAAGGAAAATACGAATGCATGAAAGGAAAATGAACAAAGTAGAGGATACCTCCAGGAGATACGTGGCTCCAGTAAATTTTTTCCGGTAGAAATGGATGAATGCATCCAAAGAAGAGTAAAGGGTCGCCAAGGTTAGACTCCCCCAATCGTAGAAAGGGATGTTCGAAAACATCCTTAAGTACGGCAGAAACCACAAATGGATGACGTCGCCGCTCGACGCCACCATGAAACCTCACAACACCAACATAATGAACAACCGTGCCATCTGCCTCACTTGCATCCCATCCTCCACATCAACCAACCTACTCATCAGAACATCCTTCAACAAGGATTCAGATAGAATCCCCAGAGACTATCCTCCTCACATCACCGAGTGCCGTATACACCACCTCCGGCCTCACCCGCAAGGAGTGATCCACCTCTATCTGCTCCCCATCACAATCCAACCCCGGCAGTTGCTGCACATCTATGGGAGTCACCGTCATCTCCCCGAAGCCGAAATGAAAAGTGTGGGTAGTGTCCCATCACCTTTCCCCCAAGGCACATAAAATTGCTGTCGAGCGAGGCGTCTCATCCAGCGCAGCCTCCAACCTCCCAAAACCCGCTGATGATACTATCCAACACACCACGGGTGGAAGATGCTCCTAAACATCCCTAAGCCCTGTTGTCCCACGGGCACGCATGTTCTTCAAATAAATATCCGACTGGCAAAAGGAAAAATTCAGTCAAAGGTCAAGAAAAGGGAAAAATCACCCGAAAAGAAAAAAAATGCCAAAGGTCAGGTTACTTACATAACCACCAGGAATCACTCTCAATGAGCGATGACGCGACGGCTCCCGCAGCAAGGTCTTCTCATCCGTAACCGGCTCGAATGCATCAAAGACATTCTCATTCCCCAAAGAAAAGGACACCCTGTCCCTCCAATCCACATTCGCCCAGTCATCAACGGTCAACCACTCCCGGTGGATAACGGTACTCACAAAAGCTGCCATTTCTTAAAGATCGGAGCGTTAGAACAATTTGCAGAGAGAAATCGCAGAAAGAGAGAGGGCAAGAAGCTGTGAAAATGAAGGTGATGCGCCCTCTTTATATAGGAGGCCAAGCGCCATGCCGATCAGCAACCCCCCTCACCATACCGATCGACACTGCTTCCTCACTTTCCCGAGGCAGTCCAAAAGTCCGTGCCACTGCCGAATGGCACCTCTCAGTCTATGCCGACTGGCACCCACCTTAAAATTTCGTACAAAAATTCTCAGAAAATACCAGGAAACCTAGAAAAATCCCAGAAAAATTTCAAAAAATCCCAGGAGGGATTTCGAACATTTTCACCAAGAAATTTCGCACTCCTTCAAGCGACACACCGTTTTCCCCTACGGAGCTCTCAAAACCCTAACAAATGACCTCTCGGACAAGGAGCCCAAACAACTTAATCACCCCCTCATCAAAAGGCCTCCGTAACCATCATCTACCTGGTGCGATACATTATCACAAGTGACCGGGCGGAAAAAGTGTGTTCGTGTGAGGACACAGTCGTCGTGTGTTTCGCCGCCGCGATACAAAAGAACATAAGCTACTACCACACTTGACAAGCAAGCACAGCGGTAAGTCGGGTATCGTAAGAAATCCACAGGGAGTGATTAAATTTTAGACTTTAATTGTTTTAAAACTTCTGAAAATAAAATGGTGTGAAAGAAATAAGAAAAGGTGATGTGTGGTTGTGGTAACAAAAGAAAAGAATAAGTTAACGCTAAAGTAAAGTAAAGCGAGGATCGGGATTGCATACACGCATTCACAGGCTAAACAACTACTAATTAGAATTAAGGCTCCAAAGCATTTAATCGAGCATTTTCAATTAAGCATAAGCATCACACAAGAAGGAATTTAACCCAAAGTTGCGAGATAAAACATTTAACTGAAAAATGGTCACACGCGGATTAAATTCGGATTATCGCTATAAACACTAAAGTTGCGTGACAAATAAAGTTAAACGCATAATAATCCGACTTTAATACGCGAGGTTTCAATTAAATGCAATTTTACGCAAAACCTAGTTTTTGGAGTTCGGGGCCCAAAAATGGCGGAAAACAATCCCGAACCTATCTATCTAAGGGAGCATGGTGAGTTAAACTAAACTATGTTAATTAGGCTAGGAAAGCAAGAATTAAAACATGTAAACTAGTTAGAAAGCATTGAAACTAAATTACAAGGCAAGAGAAGACGAAGAACAAACTATATTAATGGAGAGGAAGTGAATAGTTCAATCTTACAAACCACATGAGTTGTCAATCCAAGAAGAAGAAGAAGAGAACTCTCCACACCAAACCTAACTAAACTAACCTAAAAATGAAGATATATCTCTTCAAAATGAAGAGAAAGTGTTATATACCAAAAATCCTATGGCAAACTTGTAATAAAAGGGAAGAAAATCAAAAATCTGGAGGGCCGAATCGATTCGGAAATGGTCCGAATCGATTCGGAAACAGGGGAAGTTCGAATCTGCAATTCTGCAGCATTCCGAATCGATTCAGTTTTGGGCCGAATCGATTCGCAACCTAGAGGTCTGAATTCTGCAGCTATGTCCTGTTTTACGGAAAATGCCGTCATTTCTTCGTTATAGCTCGGAATGAGGCACGGTCGGAGGCTACGCGAAGATAACTCAAAGGACTACAACATCCAAGAAGACATTAGGCTAAAAAACCAAAATATGAAATGACTAAAATGCCCTTGAATGTGACCTTGAGTGTGAATTTGAAGTAAAAACCATCCTAAAAATGCCATAACTCCATCGATACAACTCGGAATCATGCACCGTCGGCGGACACACGAAGAGAAATCAAAGGGATTAAACTTCCGTGAAGAGCTCGGGATTCAACCCCGAATGCTGAAATTACTAAAATGTCCCCAAAGCTGCAAAAATCGACGAAACATTTTCGAAAAGCGTCCGAACTTCATACTAAGCATCCAAATACCTACAAAAGCTCAATTAACCCCTACAAAACATGTTAACATAGAAATCCGAGGTTGTCTGGTTAACGAGCATAAGTATAGGGATTAAGATACCCAAGGGGGCTAATAAGGCGTAGGTTAACGGGTGAAATACGCAATATTTGCGTCGTATCACACCCCCTAACTTACACATTGCTAGTCCCTAGCAATGAAATAGGAAACAACATGAACTACAAGAAAATCAGAAACAGGATACAAGTACAAAAGTATGGTATAAAAGCATAAGGCCACTTTCGCGGGCGATTCGATTGCATTTAGCATATGCAATAAGCCGTTAAACCCCTAGGTTACCCTAGTGGACGAGTGTCGTCTCGTGAGGGTTTTCAGAGATGGTACCCACAAACATCACATGGTTTCCTCAAAATATGCCCAACCCAACATGCGACAAACTCAACAACAATGAAAAAGATTTCAAACATGTTATTAGCATATTGAACGAATTCAAGCTAAAGTCCGTTGTTATTAACAAGTTGAATGCACCTCATAGAATTGAAAATTTAAAAGTGGGAGGGGGGAGAGCACATGCATAGTGTGATTTGGCAAAAACTTAAATAATTCGGATAAACAAAAAGCAAGCATACATTCAATCCTCACGGGCATTACGCTCAACAAATGAAATCACTCAGAATGGGAGGTAATACACGGGACATGCGGGCATAAAGAGTAAATGTAAATGGAAACTAGGCCGCACACATGTCACAAATTAAGAACGCTGTTAGGAAATGAAAAACTTGTAATCTCAATGAAAAGATACCGCACACTAAAAGAGGCGAAATGCATTTTCACAGATTATCAAAACTATTTAAACTTTTGAATTACATCAACTTAAGATCACATAGGACTTGTATAAGGTTATAATGTAGGTATGACTAGGGTGCGAAATGAAGGAATGTATGTACGGATTCAAAGTGTTCGGAATGAAAACTCGGGATAATGGGAGAATGCGTGCAATAATAAAATTGGAAAAACAAGTTCCAAAACGACATTAGATATATCATCGGGGAGAGTAATCAAAGCTTATTGAACACTATACACAACATTTACAACTTTCTATTTCTTTTCTTTTCTTCTTTTTCTCTTTTTTTTTCTATTGCTTTTTGCTTTCTCTTTTTCTTCACTTTTTTTACTACTTTCTTTTCTTTGCTTATCAAACTCTCATATGCCTAAAATTGCAACCGCAATACAACAACAACATTCAATCCCAAGTAACATTCCAAACAAAGGTATGTAAGGTGTATGTATGGCTTAAAACTCCAATTTGGAGTTGGTTATGGGAATTTGGGTTATGAAAAGAAAGGCTATATTTAGGCTCAAAGGGGTTAACGAGGGTAAAAACATAAGGGTGAGGTCAAGGCTAATATGGGTGATATAACAAAGATGGCCTATGATCATTTCACAAAGTTTACGTAATTCTCGAGTCAAAACAATATATGAAAATCATGATCAAGTAACACATTTCAAGCATGAACTCAAATAATGAACGGTCAAATGAATGATTAGAGAGATTACCGATGAATTCAACGTTTTCAATGAGAAAAGAATAGTGTATAACACTCACAAACGATGAAAGGTACAAAGCTTACGCGGTGTAAGTATATAAAATGCAACAAAAGATTAACGAGTTATAAAAATCTTAAACCAAATCAATATAACAAGGAAAGTGCATATGCTCATGGGATAAAGTTTAATTCATGAAGTTATTCACAAAATCAATGATTTGAGGACTAAAGTCTAATAACTTATAAAATCGAGAACATGCATCATTTAGTTGTCTATTGGATCGGGCAATTATTGAAATTTATCACTGGAAACAAGGCAAAATGCCCAACAAAGGAGAAAAAAGAAAGAAATTATTTTTGAAAATTTGCAATTTTTTCACAAAAAGGCATACTTAGTAACTAAATGTGAGCAAATTCATGGACTACACATGAAATGGATAGAATATCCTACACCCCCTAAATTAAATGTTGCATTGTCCTCAATGCGCATTAAGAACACAACATAAAGAGAGGAAAAGAACGATATTACCCAAAATTGGAGCGATCTCCATAAGCGCGAGTCCAAAGGAATCTACAAAACAAGTTAGTACCAAGCATAGCAAAAACAAATAACAAAAAGTTAACTAATT
Source organism: Sambucus nigra (assembly GCA_949130495.1). Taxonomy (NCBI): domain Eukaryota; kingdom Viridiplantae; phylum Streptophyta; class Magnoliopsida; order Dipsacales; family Adoxaceae; genus Sambucus; species Sambucus nigra. The sequence goes on from OX422219.1 coordinate 172,037,916, forward strand.
ACACTAGACTAAATTAAAAAGAAAGAAAAGTAGGAAATAAAGAAAATTAAAAAGCTAACTATTTACAACCTACTATTTAGGCTTCACACTAACTGTACACTAGAAGTCTAAATAGTTGAGGGTCCACCCAAAAAGGGATTTGACTTTGAAAGATCAATGGTGGACCCTCCAAAGTGAACATGCCTCCCGAAAGATATGAATTCTGTTTGAACAACGGAAGGCATGTGGGTGGTGAAAAAAGTGAACCATCGCCAATTTGAAATTTTGGGCGGACGATGGGGGATTTGGATAACAAGGGGGAAAGGTACACTAGAGATCCAAGAAAAGTCGACTCATCTCCCAAAGGTTTTTCAAATGGAATGGGAGATAGTGCACACATTGGGATAACATCCATCGAAAACAAATCCGGTAAAGAGTCCTCGTCGGCAAAAAGTGTAGAAGTTGTAAAAGTTTCTACCGACTCATAGGAATCAACCGGTAATTCTAATGGTTCGATGACGGAAAACGTATATGGTGATGAAACAAATTCAATCTCAATCGACTCATCGTCGGAAGGAGATTGAATTTCGGAGGAGAAAGATTCACATTCGATGAGAAATTCTCTGAAAAAGTGAGGTGAAACACAAGTTTCCACCTCCTCGTTGTTTTGTGCAAAAGAATTCATCTCATCGCAAAGTGAACCAAGTCTCATTCCAGCATCATTTAAGCTTTCCAAACCTTGGGACTAAAGAAGAAAAGTTTCTTCCAAAGTAGGCTTCCTCGGCTCAAGAGCTTCGGACTCCTTATTTGGTTGAAACTCGTCTTCGAAAGTAATGAAATGAGAATCGTCATTAGATTCGAATAATGAATCCAACTCAAGATCCCAATAACGATTTTCATTTCGATAAATGTTTTCAAGTCTTTCATTTTCAAGAAAATCTTGAAAATGGAAAACTTGAAAATTATCCCCAAAGTAAGAATCATTAGAATAACCGTAATAACTATAATAGAAAGACATGATTACCTCGTTGTTTGTAGATGGAGAATCCGAGCAATAAAGTGAGCAACCGCGAATCAAAGTTTCTTAGCGCTCAAGTAAGCAAATACTGCAAGAAAGGTTAAAAGAAAGAATACAAATAGGAAAGGAAAAATACTACGAAATAATAAAACAATTACTATCTAAAACACACTCCCCGACAACGGCGCCATTTTGTGACCGAGCGGAAAAAGTGTGTTCGTGTGAGGACACAGTCGTCGTGTGTTTCGCCGCCGCGATACAAAAGAACCTAAGCTACTACCACACTTGACAAGCAAGCACAGCGGTAAGTCGGGTATCGTAAGAAATCCACAGGGAGTGATTAAATTTTAGACTTTAATTGTTTTAAAACTTCTGAAAATAAAATGGTGTGAAAGAAATAAGAAAAGGTGATGTGTGGTTGTGGTAACAAAAGAAAAGAATAAGTTAACGCTAAAGTAAAGTAAAGCGAGGATTGGGATCGCATACACGCATTCACGGGCTAAACAACTACTAATTAGAATTAAGGCTCCAAAGCATTTAATCGAGCATTTTCAATTAAGCATAAGCATCACACAAGAAGGAATTTAACCCAAAGTTGCGAGATAAAACATTTAACTGAAAAATTGTCACACGCGGATTAAATTCGGATTATCGCTATAAACACTAAAGTTGCGTGACAAATAAAGTTAAACGCATAATAATCCGACTTTAATACGCGAGGTTTCAATTAAATGCAATTTTACGCAAAACCTAGTTTTCGGAGTTCGGGGCCCGAAAATGGCGGAAAACAATCCCGAACCTATTTATCTAAGGGAGCATGGTGAGTTAAACTAAACTATGTTAATTAGGCTAGGAAAGCAAGAATTAAAACATGTAAACTAGTTAGAAAGCATTGAAACTAAATTAGAAGGCAAGAGAAGAAGAAGAACAAACTATATTAATGGAGAGGAAGTGAATAGTTCAATCTTACAAACCACATGAGTTGTCAATCCAAGAAGAAGAAGAAGAGAACTCTCCACACCAAACCCTAACTAAACTAACCTAAAAATGAAGATATATCTCTTCAAAATGAAGAGAAAGTGTTATATACCAAAAATCCTATGGCAAACTTGTAATAAAAGGGAAGAAAACCAAAAATCTGGAGGGCCGAATCGATTCGGAAATGGTCCGAATCGATTCGGAAATAGGGGAAGTTCGAATCTGCAATTCTGCAGCATTCCGAATCGATTCGGTTTTGGGCCGAATCGATTCGCAACCTAGAGGTCTGAATTCTGCAGCTTTGTCCTGTTTTACGGAAAATGCCGTCATTTCTTCGTTATAGCTCGGAATGAGGCACGGTCGGAGGCTACGCGAAGATAACTCAAAGGAATACAACATCCAAGAAGACATTAACCTAAAAAACCAAAATATGAAATGACTAAAATGCCCTTGAATGTGACCTTGAGTGTGAATTTGAAGTAAAAACCATCCTAAAAATGCCATAACTCCATCGATACAACTCGGAATCATGCACCGTCGGCTGCCACGTGAAGAGAAATCAAAGGGCTTCAACTTCCGTGAAGAGCTCGGGATTCAAACCCGAATGCTGAAATTACTAAAATGCCCCCGAAGCTGCAAAAGTAGACGAAACATTTCCGAAAAGCGTCCGAACTTCATACTAAGCATCCAAATACCTACAAAAGCTCAATTAACCCCTGTAAAACATGTTAACATAGAAATCCGAGGTTGTCTGGTTAACGAGCATAAGTATAGGAATTAAGATACCCAAGGGGGCTAATAAGGCGTAGGTTAACGGGTGAAATACGCAATATTTGCGTCGTATCAACAAGGTATTTTTTTCAGCATAAACCAGAAGAACCACTCGCCCCGAGCAATCTCTCCCAAAGGGCAATCCAAATTTTCCCGGGCTCATTCATCATTCCCTAGCGAAACCTCAAATCCAATTATTATCCATCAGATGAAAACCCTTTTCCCCCAGCGGAATCCCCAAAAGGTAAGTTAAAACTCCTCCCGGCAAAGCTCCGAAAATTCCCTAAGGATCACGTGATCACTTACCCAGCGGAATTCTCTCACAGTACCCAAAATAGGTTGTTCCCACCTGCGAGGTCTCCTATCAATCTTCCCGCATCTATCAGTTCCCCATCTCAAATTGGAATCGCAAAGCCCTTTCTCCAGCAGAATCAAAATACAATCTTCATCCACTCTTGGTCGTCACCACTCTTGGGTCAGAATTGGCCCCGATCTTGGATCGTCACCGTAGTTAGGTCAGAATTGACCTCGGTCCTCGGTCGTCACCACTCTTGGGTCAGAATTAGCCCCGGTCTTGGATGGTCACCTTAGTTAGGTCAGAATTGACCTTGGTCCTCGGTCGTCACCACTCTTGGGTCAGAATTGGCCCCGGTCTTGGATCGTCACCTTAGTTAGGTTAGAATTGACCTCAGTCCTCGGTCGTCACCACTCTTAGGTCAAAATTGGCCCCGATCTTAGATCGTCACGTTAGTTAGGTAAGAATTGACCTCGGTCCTCGGTCGTCACCACTCTTGGGTCAGAATTGGCCCCGATCTTTGATCGTCACCTTAGTTAGGTCAGAATTGACCTCGGTCCTTGGTCGTCACCACTCTTGGATCAGTATTGGCCCTGGTCTTGGATCATCACCTTAGTTAGGTCAGAATTGACCTCAATCCTCGGTCATCACCACTCTTGGGTCAGAATTGGCCTCGGTCTTGGATCGTCACCTTAGTTAGGTCAGAATTGACCTCGGTCCTCGGTCGTAACCACTCTTGGATCAGAATTGGACCCGGTCTTGGATCGTCACCTTTGTTAGGTCAGAATGGAACTCGTTCCTCGTTCGTCACCACTCTTGGGCCAGAATTGGCCCCGGTCTTGGATCGTCACCTTTATTAGGTCAGAATAGACCTCGGTCCTCGGTCATCCCCACTCGTGGGTCAAAATTGGCCCCATTATTGGATCGTAACCTTAGTTAGGTCAGAATTGACCCCGGTCCTCGGTCGTCACCACTCTTGGGTCAGAATTGGCCCCGGTCTTGGATCGTCACTTTAGTTGGGTCAGAATTGACCTCGATCCTCGATCGTCACCACTCTTGAGTCAGAATTGGCCCCTGTCTTGGATCGTCACCTTAGTTAGGTCAGAATTGACCTCGGTCCTCGGTTGTCACTACTCTTGGGTTAGAATTAGCCCCGTTCTTAGATCGTCACCTTAGTTGGGTCAGAATTGTCCTCGGTCCTCGGTCGTCACCACTCTTGGGTCAGAATTGGCCCCGATCTTGGATCGTCACCTTAGTTAGGTCAGAATTGACCTTAATCCTCAGTCGTCACCACTCTTGGGTCAGAATTGGCCCCGGTCTTGGATCGTCACCTTAGTTGGGTCAGAATTGACCTCGGTCCTCATTTGTCACAACTCTTGGGTCAGAATTGGCCCCGGTCTTGGATCGTCACCTTAGTTAGGTCAAAATTGACCTCGATCCTCGATCGTCACCACTCTCAGGTCAGAACTGACTTCGACCCTCTGAATTGATCATCCTCATTTCCTTAGTTCCTTAAAACCAACCTCGATCCGCTGAATTGGTCACCCTCGCCTCCTTAAGCCCACAGATTCATCTTTAGTCCACAAAATTGATAATCCCCAGCATACTTCTTAGGCCCCTAGAATCGACCTCGACCCTCTGAATCGGTCATACTCCCTCAAAGGCATCATGCGGTGTCTAATCGACGACAATCATTTGTTCCAAACTCACCCATCAAGGGGCTCTGTAGACATCTCATTCTGTTACCCCCTAACTCTCCTTAGGTCCCTAGTACCTCCACTCATCACTATAAACCCAGGTCATGTCCCGAGTACCGACCTAGAGGCCACCGGGTGCTCCCCGGATCAGTTTGACCCCAAAGTCAAACTCCTTGTCTGGACCGAGACTAAATGAATCTTCAAAGGGCACTGAATACCCTTTCCAACGGTCCACCCTGTGCGCGATTCTAACTTACCATGAGGACGAACGCGCCGTTTGCGTTCGAAACCTGACCTAGAGGACACCGAGCGCTCTCGGGCTCTGTTTGACCTAAGTTAACTCTTCAGCTTGACCGAGGCTGAATGAATCTTCAAAGGTAACTGAATACCCTTTCCAACAGTCCATCCCGTGTGCAATTCTGACTTTCCATACGGACGAACGGTCCGTTTGACTTTGAAAAGCCACCGAGCACTTCCCGGGCCAAGTTGACCAAAGTCAACTCTCCAAACTGGGTCAAACTCTTTAGAATGTCAAAGTACATCTCCCGACCTTTCCAACGGTAGCCCCCCTTCACGATTCGGACTTACCATACGGACGAACGATCCGTTTGCGTCCGCATGATTCCCCGTCCAATGGACCGACAAACGCTTCGGAGCCACATTTGACACAAAGTCAACTCCCAAACTCGGGAGAGGTCCAAAGGGCTTTCAAAGGTATCTGAATTACCTTTCCAACCGTACGCCCTGTACGCAATTCTGACCAATGATTTGCCTTCAGCGGCCAATTCTCTAAAAAATCCTGAGGCGCACTGCCAAATGGCAGGTCCCAGATCCTGCCTATCGGCACCTGCCGATAGGCAGCGCCATGATAGGGCCGATTGGTAGTCCCCTGGGGCTATAAAAGGAGGCCTTGGCCTCATTTTCAAGGGGAGCCCAGATCTGATAGAAATATCTCTGAATGAATTCCAAAAACCTCTCTCGAAGGCAGCGTGATTTCAACTTCCAAATCCCCTTTTTACTTCCACTTTCCATCATCCTCTTCATCAAACTTGGGGAATTAACCACTCTCCAACATCATCCAAGTGTAAGGGCTTCTCTCCAACATCCAAGATCAAGCTCAAGATCTTCAAGAAGGTCCAACTTTCTCAACTTTCTCTTGAATTCTCTTAAATTCTCAATAACTTGTTTTTTTATTACTTAGCACTTTTATCATCTCATCTCACACATCCTAATATACTTTTTTACCTAGTATTATTGCACACCTCTTATTTTCATATAAATAAAAACCCAAAAAACAAGAAAAAGAGGGTTTGCTCATAAATTCCAAATAGGGATTCTCATACTTTTTCCACACTTTTCTCGCAACTAAAACACCTTTTCTACACACACACACACACACACTTACAAATAAGAGATTTCTCCATTTGGATTTATGGGTTAAACCCCACCCCTCATTTTATTTGCGAACTACGTGGACTTTGATGCCTTTATAGGCTACGTAGGCATCTCGGTGTAAAACCCGAGACTCGAGTCCTTTCTCTCACTGTTTCTCACATTTTCTATCTTCTCTAAATCCAATTTTCTTATATTATACATATATTTGTTCTTAGTGACGCATTACCTCATATACGTTATCGTTCCCTTATAACGATCAACGTAGGGGTAATCGCGTAAATCTTATTTTTCTAATATTAATCTTATATCTTCCTACGGATGACTCTCTTTATCTTTTCCATAATACAAGTCGAAGATTCCTACCTCCATTCTATATATATATACACATGCACACATCAAACGGGGGAAAACATAAAGGAAAATAGCAAATATTCACGAGGGACCAAAAGGGCAGAATGGGTGCCTAACACCTTCCCATTTCGTAACTAAGCCTCTGAACCCTTTTCGAATCATTTTTGGTTTTGCACGGACCAGTATGTCTTTGGAAGCCATCCTTCAGGGTGGCTTCCCCTTTTTTTCTTTTTTCTGTTTTGAGTAAAATAGACCGGCGACTCTGAATCTCTCTACATTATTCACACCTCACAAAATCGACGCTGACCGAAGCGCTCTCCCGAGAGGGGACGCGCGGGACTCGGAGGATCCTTCCTCCCTCTGCGGAGGGGATCCGGGGGATGGCCACAATTAGGCTTAGGGGTCAATTTTGGCTTCAGTTTACGTTTTGTATTAGAATATCCAAAGGGGGAGATTTGTAAGATCAAGTTATATAATTTCTCAATTTATTTTTATTTTTCTTATCTCGTTACGCCCCATTGCACATTCATGACCGTCCTCAAGTCTTCAAAGATTGAAAATATTGGTGACAGTTTCAAGAATGAAGAGCATTCGTCATAAATTTAATCGAGAAGAGATATGAGGTGGTTTCGTAAAACCTTAAATTTCTAAGGGTTGTTTTCGAATGAATTTGTACTTAAAATTTTCAAAATGTTTTAAAATTATTTTTAATTTAACAAAAAACTCACCAGCTCGTTAGGACGACTTGACACATATTTTGAATGAGATTTGATAGGTCCTTAGAATGAGGTTCCATAGTTCGAATGGGATATTAAATGTCACCTTTTAGGTATGATCTGGAATATCGTTCGATGTTTTGTTAGAAGTCGTTCGAACAAGATACGGTTCAAATGTTCGAACTAGGTGATAATATGTTTTAACGAGCACATGTGTTTTTGATTTTTCATTAAATCTTTTCTAAATCTCTAATGCCTATCTTTTTAGAAAAACTTTCCTATAAATAGATATTCAAGATTAGACTTTCTCCAAGTCTTTTAGAATTTTCTCCAAGATCAAAGATATCATTTTTATCATCAATTTCTAAAACTTGGCCTTGGGAAATAATATTATTTTTCTTTTCCTTTTTTTAGTGGATCTTACTAATGGTAGCCTTTCACACAAATGAGATTTACTCCCTTTATATCCATTTCCATTTAACTCTCTTATTTTGTTTTTAATTTAAGAGAATACTCACCAAATGGTTCTTACATGCACAGATCCCCTAGATGTAAAGATATGTATTTAACAAGATTGATAGGAGAACACTTCACTTAGATCATGCAACACAAGAAGTTAAATTTTAAAAGAGATAATGAAATTGTGTGCGCAGGCATATATTTTGATGAATCCATTAAGAAAAACTAAATAAGAATAATTCCATGACAAGTCACGATTAAGAAACAATCAAAAGCATTTTAAACCTTGCTATAATGATCTAGCCCCATCGAAAATATGGAATTAATGGGATTCAACACACCAATATGCCAAAAAAATGTGTAAAACTAACTCACAAACAAAGTAAAAACATTTTGAGTTATTATAGATTTTCACAAAAAAATAACTCATAAGAAAAGAAATTATTTTCGTATTTTTCCAATAGACTCAGAATTATAAAGACTCGAGATACAAAAGACATAAAAATCATAGAACTAGTTATAACATATAACATGAAGAACAAAACTAGTGTATTAGAAAACTACAGATACAATCAATCATTAGATATAGCATGCGAGAATAAATAATTCTAATATTTAAAGCCTCTCCATCAGTGGCAGACAATAAGTGTACTTCGTCAACACTCTTTCGTAATGTTGGCCAACACCGATAATGAACTGGGATGCTATCATCTTAGGGTGAATTAGTAAATTGGAGTGGCGTTCGGTGGGTAAGGGTTCTTTTTGAGGAAGTTCCATATGTCGTAGTACCATATTATGGGTCCTACTATTATCTCCTCGATGGTATCTAACTCAAAGCTGTATGAAAGGGTTCCCCGACTAGTCACGATAAAATGTGATTTCAGTGCTTCCTTCTAACATTTCCATCATGGACGCTGTTGACGCACAAAAATGACATAGATGTGCCATCTATGTCATTTTTGTGCGTCAACAGAGGCAAAGGTGGAAAGTGTTTCTGCGAAATTATTTTTAGCAGTATGGGTTTATAATTTTCCAGGATTTTTAATTTAATTTTTGTATTATTATGATTTTATAGAATTTAAAAATTATTGATTTAAACATTTTAAACTTTTAATTGTTTCTTATTTAAACATTAGCACACTTCAAAACAATTATTTTTATGGATGTATGGGTCGTTTTATGTTCGATCCATGTTAACATGTTTGGATAAATGGTGGGGCTACATTTGACTCACACGAGTTGATTGCGCGTGAGTCTGTAGAGGTTCTATTGTATCAGTTGTTTGTCTGTGCTGTTTTTACTATTTTCTCCTCCAAAAACCCTTGGCCTTTTAACCTTTTACGAACACACAACATCTTTTTGTGCGAGGCCGGTCTTGCTCTTTGAATGCCTTGGTTGGTTATGTTTGTGCCCTTATTTTTTTGGGCATTAAAATTATACCGGCGGCCTTTCATTTGTCTTTATAAATAGAGGTCTTGGGCTAGCTGAAAATCGTCAAACAAAATATAAAAACTAAGCCTAAGTTCTACCGAAATTTGTGCAATATTTTCTATCTTTAAACCTAAGTGTTTATCTTCTTGAGAGTTATTTTCTTTGATTTTATACTCTTCTAAACATTTTTTTGATCCCAAAAAATATATACGTGAGGTTGTGTGGTTAGATTCTATATAGAGTTTGAACCAATTCTAGTTTAATAGTTTGTGTTTGTGTGCTTGAAAGTATTTATGATATTGAACACCTTGAAGCCTTTTGGATTTCATTTTCCGAAAGATGGTTGAGGCTATTGGTACTTCTTCCTTTAATGGTTTTTGGTGCTTTCAAGATCACCACTTTTTTGACCTTTTGATCCTCATTGGGGTATATTTTATATTCTTTCTTTATATCTATAATCTCTATGTAATACTATATGTTATGTTTCATATACGTTTATGGATTTCCTTATTTAGTATATTTTAACATGATTTAAGGAAACACAAATTTTTAAATCCTAACTTTGGTTTATAAACTGTTCTAAGTTAGTTAGGGTTTTGCATGTTGAATCTGTTACAACATGTGCTAAAACAAAGACATTATTTTAAAAAAACTTGTTCTAACCTAAAATAACATGATCAAATGGATCAATAAAAGGTGACACATGTCATCATTCTTAATGAGTCGAGAAACATCAGGCAACCATGGTTGGCATCATTATCTCCTTAGTCAGCACACTAGCCGACCACCCTCATGTACATGAATAGATAGTCATGTGAATAGACACAAGTGAGACTCTTAACAGTCACCATGCACATGCACGTGAAGAACATCCAGTTTCTAATCATAATGTAAAGATGGAAATACCTAGTTTATAAATATATTTCATTTCTTCATCTTTCTAATACTACAAGTAACTCACTATTTCACTCAGCTATAGGCAATTGAAAATAGTTAGTCACAACTCTAGAGAGTTCCATAAAGGCATGTACAAAAGCTTAATGCATAGTAACATTGTTCCCGTGGATGTAGGCACCTTATTGGGCTGAACTATGTAAAAACCATGTGTTCCTCTCTTTGTCTCTCATCCATCTTTATTTGATAGCTTTTCTTACTTTATCCATGGTTCATAATTGTTAGTTTTATCAAGATAAGACTCACCCATATTAGAAAACAAATTTAGACACCAATAGATTGTCATTGTCTGTGGGAAACTGCAAGTTGGTGTTATTTTCTACCTATTTCCCATCAACCAATAATTTTGTAGTAATTTTCCAGCAGACATTAAAAAATGGTGGATAATCTAGAGGGTATCCACGCCGTCAGAGATACTTTCAGTACCTCTGCCATTCCTAGTATAGGACATCTACAAGTAATTCTATGAACAGAGCCAAGGGTTAAGAGGTTATGCAAGAGATAGTGACATAACTAACTAAAACGCTCCAAACTAGGCCCATAGTTGGACAATCCACCAGAGGCACAATGTTACCTCCAGCAGCCTATGGGGACATGTAATGTAGATAACAACGGAGCATATCTAGGTGCTATAGATCAACAAATGACCAAACTTACCTCCCTGGTGCCACCTCATCAATCAGATCTACTAATTACTATGGCGGGACTTCACTCTCTCAAGAGAGTTCGAGTGCCCTGGACAGGATAAGCAGGGGTTCAAACTTTGATTATTTAGGTCCCTGAGCTGCTAGAGGTCCTATCATATAGATCTCTCCAAATCATGAGATCTACGAGAAGGATCTGTCAGGTTAAGAAATAACGTGCGAGGATTCGTGTGTGCTAAGAAGACCTTTCAGAAAAAAAGCTCATCACAAACTCATGGCTGAGCAGCTAATACCATTTCAATCAAAATTGATCCAGACGAGAATCCCAAGAAAATGTTCCATTCAATGATTGAAAGATCATTTAGGAGAGATAGCCAAATCCAAAAACCCCTTATGCAAGAGTTTCATCCTAATAATTGTGAACTTCCCTACACCTGCTAAGTTTAAACCACTCGTGGAAAAACTGATCTTATCCTTCATGTGGAACACTATGAAGAAGCCATCGACATCTACATATTCCTAGACGAGATGCATTGCAGGGCATTCTTTAACACTGTTATTGTGTCAGCATAGATTTGGTATAATAAATTGCCTCATGGACAGATCTCTAGTTGTAATAGCTCACCTAGTTGTTCATCAGTAATTTGTTCTTTGGAGCCAAACTAATCAAGGGAGTAGCTCATTTATTGAGTGTTCGCTAGCGACCAGGAGAAATTACGTGCGAATATATCACTTGCTTTAATAGTGAAAAATTAAATGTTATGATTTACAAGGAAAAATGGTGATCACTGCACTAATAAGCGATTTACTCCTTGAGAAGATGTGTTATGACCTAGCCAAAGATCCTCCAAAAACCATGCTTGAATTAATGGTTAAAGCATGAAAAATTATGAATTTAGAGGATGCCATGGCCGTGAAACAATCCCATAACTCTAAGGTCGACAACAATAAAGGCTCCAAGAAGAAAGAGAAGAATGATAAGAAGGCGGAGAAGCCCAAGAAGTATTATGAGTATACTCACTTTACTGTTTGTGTGCATCATATTTTAGAGGAAATATCAAAAATCTAAAATCTTCCCCAAATCGGAGAGATAAATCCAAGTATTATGAATTCGCCAATGACCATGGGCATAAAATAAACAGTGATATAGACCTAAAGAACGATAAAGAAAGTTCCCTTGAAAAATCTCCAAATTCATTGAAAGATAAGGCATGTTATAACAGAGAAAAGCCTGAAGCCAAAGACGATCTAGATCTGCCGAAGAAACATAAAGAGCGGGTGCGCGAGGTGAACATGATTTCTTTTAGTTATCATATTTTTATAGGTGGTGATGCTGGTGGAGGTGACGTAATATCCAAGAGAAAAGAGTATTTGAATGAAGCCAAAACATGCTCCTATATTCGGTAAATAAACTTATTGGGTGACGTTGATAGACGCCTAAGAAAAGTGAATAAAGATAGGTTGGTGATATGATTCTCTAAGGATGACTTATCTCAAATTACTATATTTTCACGATGATCCTATGTCCGTCACGATGATTGTGCATGAAGAAATAATTTCCATAATATTGGTACACAATTCGAACTCAACTGATGTATTTTTTATAACTGCTTCAAAGGAATGGGACTACGTGACAGTAAACAAAAGGCATATCACAAGCCACTCGTAAGTTTCTCTCGAGAAAAAACCTTTGGGAACTTTCGGATTAGAAGTCATAATTGGCACATAGCCAATCAACCAAACTTAGAAGATTCGTTTCTTCATCTTAGGAAAGAAAGTCCGATCAACCTACAACATTAGCTTTGTTAGATTCAACTTGAAAAAGTTTAATAGTGTAACATCCACTGTATAATTAACAGTGCCTAAAATTCTCCACACACTATAGGGTCGGTGTTGTTACTGGAAATTAGGTTGAAGCTAAGGTGTGATATTAGACTTCAGGCGACTAAGAAGAAGTGAAGATAGTTACCATCACTTACAAGATAAAGGCCACACATCCTTGTAAGGAGGCTAAATTGGTTAAAGGACAAGTTATAGATGTCATGGAGACTGTAGTCCTTGATGAAAAATGCCCATAAACGAAGACACAGATCGACTCATCCATGGATTAGTACCTCAAGTAGGAGTTAATAAACATCCTTAAACATTAAAGAATGTGTTCTCTTGGAGACACAAGGATATGTTAGAGATTGACCACGAGTTCATGTTCCATGAACTAAACATTGTCAAGGATCCAAAGCTAATAAAATTGAGACGACATGTCTTCATCCGCGAGAAGAATAAAACTATCCTGGAAGAAGTGGAAAAGCTCTAGAAAGAAAATTTCATTAAAGACATCAAATATCTTGATTGTTTGTCCATCGTGGTAATGGTCAGGAAGAAGTCCAAAGGACCATTTCCCCATGCCTAGGATTGACCAGCTGTTAGATGCCACTACCAGGCACAAATTGCTTAGTTTCATACATGATTACTTAGGGTATAAGGAAATCAAGATAAAATCAGAGGACAAGGAGAAAACCTCAGTTATCACTAGAATATTATGCCTTTTGGGCTTAAAAACATTGGAAAAACACACAAAATGCTAGTGAAGAAGGTTTTGAAAGAGTAGATTGACAAAAATATGGAGGTATATATGGTTGAAATCCAAGACTTGAGTGAAATGTGCGACCAATTGAAGAAGCACCAAATGAAGCTCAACCCAAGTAAGTGTATGTCCGACTTATAAGAAGGAATGTTGCTAGATTTCATAGTGAACTAGGGAGGCATTGAGGCTAATTTAGATAAAATTCAAGCGCTAATAAATATTCAGTCTCCTAGAAATAACAAGGATGTGAAAAGGTTGACTGAAAGTGTAGTAACCCTCAACAGGTGTGTCTCCTGAGCTACTGTCAAGTGCATGCCCTTCTTCAAGGTGTTGAGGAAAACTTTCGACTAAAGTGAAGAATATGAGAATGCCTCCCTAGAAATGAAAAAGTATATGGTATATATATTATTACTCTTAAGACCACTCGTAGGAGCGAGATTATATATATATCTGGAAGTATCTGAGTCAAAAGTTTTCTCAATACAAATCTGACTATAGAATAGGGTATAAAAAAAAATTTACTACACCACCAATGAGAAATAAAAAATAATTACCCACATGTGGAAAAGCTTTCCTTAGCTCTCATTGAAGTCTCACGAAGAATGAAGCCATATTTACAAGCCCACACTATTATGGTCTACACGGACTTCCCATTGCACCAAACCATTCACAAACTAGATAAGTCATGATGATTAATGGATTGAGATATGGATCTTGGAGAGTATGATATACACCATGAATCGAGATAGAAGTAAAAGACCAAGAAGTATCATATTTAATAGCGGAGTTTACCAATGAGGAAAAACTTGCCGAGCAGACTCCTGTGGGAAAGAGCGCAACAGTAAATCCAGTCGAGCAGACTTTTTAGAAATAAAACTTAAAAATAAAACACCTGTGCAGAACATAGATCCATGACTAATATAACCAACCAAGAGGAAGACATACCTAAAGATGAATTAAGTAAGATCATTTCGGTAGAAGTTCGCATGCATAGAAGCACTGATGAAAAAAATAGAAACTTATTTGTGCTAGATATATGTCCCTTATGGATGGATCCAACCAAGGAGTATATTCATAGAGGCATCTTGCTAGACAATCCAAATGAAGAAAGGAAACAAAGGTATAAAGAAGTATGCTACATGGTGGAAGTAGTAATTTCATATAAAAGAGGACTCATTGTCCCACCGCTCAGATCTGTCCACCTCATCGAGGGGAAAAATATGATTAAAGAAATACATGATGGTCCTATGGGGCCCATTCGGCAGGAAGATCAGTGGACAAGCGAGTATCCACAGAAGGTTATTCTTCGCCAACTATGAATGCAGATTATGCCACTTATGAAACATATTGTGATAAATTCTAGAGGTTTGCTATGATTCATAGGACACCTGGTGTTGCACTCATTCTGATCACGTCCCCGTGGAATTTTCCATGTGGGGAATAGACTTCCACTGCGAGAAATGAGAGAAAGGTTCAAATACCTAGTCATTGCAATAGACTATTTCACTAAGTGGTTGGAAGTTGAATCCTTGGTAGATATGCCCTACGATAAAGTCTTCTAATTAATTTAGAAGAACTTCATATGAAAGTATTATATATAGTATTACTTTACCATCGACAATGTCACACAGTTTGACAATCAGGAACTAGGAGATTATTATATCAAGTCTAAAAATCCAAAAGTTGTATTCCCCTCCCAGACACTCTCAGTGCAGTGGCCAAATAGAGATGACCCACAAAACTTTGCTCAATAAACTGAAGAAAAGGTTGGATGATGCCAAAGGAAATTAGATTAATGAGATACAAAGTGTAATATGGGTCTATAGGGCTACACCGAGGATATCTACAAGTGAGACCACTTACATGATGGCATTTGGGAAACAATTGTGGTCCTAACAGAGATTGGTCTACCCAGGCACAGAGTACTCAATTTCAATTACCCTAAGAGTGACCTCATGCGAAGGTTGGACTTAGATTTAATTGAGGAAGTCAAAGAAAATGAAGCACTACACATGGAAGCATACCGAAAGCAAACTTCTCAGTTATAAAACATTAGAGTCAAGCCAATAAACCTTAAGGAGGGAGAGTACGTGTTAAATAAAGTTCCCTATAAAGGAAACAAATTCGAGGAAAATTATCATGGGCGGTACTGTATTTCTGCAGTTGTCTGACCAGGTACATATTATTTAGAATCCCTAGAAGGAGAATAATTAAAAAACCCATGGAATGTCGATCACTTGAGGAAATAATATCAGTGATTAATTAGAATGCCTTCTCTTATTATATATTTAATTCATTTATGCTTTCAATAAAGAACACCCATATTCATCAAAAAATAAGTTTCCTTTTCATGTTTTATTTTAATTTTTTTTGGTAGTGGGCGATGTACAATCTCAAATAATAGAACAAACTAACCACTTACTACTAGTACAAAAAATTCAAATTAATAACTTCACGTATGTCATCTTTGAAAACTCACGAATGAGAAGTTTCAAACAAAAAACTTCATATATGACTCCTCAATATCAAGACCAAGAAGTTTTACTAGACATAATTAAACAGAATCTTAAAACATTTGGTCACCAATGGGAACTAATTTGAATGCTCCGTGAAAATGAAGACATTCATTTGAGAGACCAAAAATAAAAGAACATTAGTAGAACCTAAGACATGACAAATTGTGTTCGTCCGAACTGGTAACCAGTAAGGCAGATTAGTCGACTTAACTCCGACCACATAATTGTAAGACTAAACTAATGGCAGACCACAATCATAGAAAAATCTAATTTTTATTCAAGGAAATGCTTTCTTTCAAATAGTTCATTATCTTTGCATCTTTACAAGTAAATATCCAGCATGCGCTATTGCATGGAAAGAATGAAAAACATAAATTTCTTATTCTACTGGGCTTTTTCTTCGATCCTTCTCCATCCCATTAGGAGGAGCATCCAATGTCGAGGGAAGAACTATTGTTCTCAACTCTCTAAGTTCGGATTAACTATTAGAATGGGGGCTATCCACCAAGTGTAGAGGTCAACTGAGCAAATTATCTCCGTGAAGACCATAATCCCCGAGGTATTTTCTATCCAGGATAATGAGGATTGAATCTGTAGGAATCCATGTATTATCCAACTTAAATGGAGGAGTTGGCTAGTCTAAGCATCTAGGATCATGCCAATACCATAGATTGTATTCCCTTAGAACCTTCATTATTGTGAGAGAATTTATCCATCCCCACTTATAGCCTTCTCTACATGCTTTGCTCCAGTTCTCAATATAAGTGTGACACAGCTTCATCATAGTCGATTATCCAGATAGTACGGGGCTTCTTATGAATGTGATAAGTGAGATGGTCAAACTTCTCGTTCAGTATTTTAATGGTGGCCAGATGGTTCTTGATCAGAGTTGCTTGGTCTTCCTAAGTTTTCTTCATTCTCTCCTCTTCTCTAGATGGACGAGAAATAACAAATTGCCTTGATGATAACTCCGTATTTTTTTTCCATTTTTCTAGATCCTATATTAACTGAGCTGTAATACCCACCCTCGAAATTTATATTTTGATAATAAATTGTGTGATTTATTTACAGAAGTATTTGGAGAAAATCGATGCATAAGAGAATAGGTTACTCTTGAACATAAATAATGCATTTCACGTGACATGTTGGCATGTTTACTGTGCATGGGTGCGTAGAGGGATGCATGATGCCCATTCAAGGACAATATAATTAAATTGGTGATACATCGATATAAAGTTACATATGTAAGTATGTGAATTGAGAATCTAGCAGGTGGGCATGTGACCCGTCAAATTGCAACTTTGCATGATTTTTAGAGAATTCACAATAAGGGATAAAATCAGTCCAACCTAATATTTGGGGTTCTAAAATACGGTTCTTGAGGGCCATGGGGTAAAAAATTGAATTTAGGGAAGTTTTGGTCAAAGTATTAATCGATTAACACAATTTAGCCTTGGGAGTCGACCGACCGAGTCATTGATCGATCGCTGATTTTTGATCGAACGATCAATTACTGGCAGGTCTAGAAAATGGTATTTCACCTTTAGCGATGTCAAGATATTCACCCTTAGATTAGACGTGTTGTCGATCATATATTCATTCCATCCAAGATAAGACTATATTTTTGCACTTAAGGGAGTGGGGGACCTTCCGTATAAGTCTTGGAGACTTATTTGTTTGTTTAAAGAGGGTATAATGAGTGAATTTTTACCCATTCCTCTCCTTTCAGATTGCAACTTCTCTCTCCATCTCTCTCTCTCTCTCTCCCTCTCTCTCTCTTTCTCTTAAGAGAGCTCACCTCCCCAATATTTTATGCTCTAAACCTTCTAGGGAAATCTCCACCATTTCCTTACCCTATAACCACCATCCCTATCATAAGTCCATCTCCTACACCACCATATAAACCATAGTTAGCTTTGATGACGTGTAGACGGTGATATTCTTAATATATGGTGGGTATTTGAAGAGGTTTTTTCGGAGGATTTAGAGGGTGTTTCATGAAGATGAAGGCTGGATTCTTTGGAGCACCATTGGATCATGCTAGGGGAAGCTTTTGGTAACCCTATGAGGCTACATTTAAAGGTGGTAGTTGCTTGTCCTACACCACCATTTCCCCCACCATTTTGAAAACTTTAAATGTGGGAATACTAACTTTAGTTTTGGTTTAGAGTTATGTATTTTTTAGCTAGTTTATTTATATATATTAGACTTAATTTATGTAGGATATATGTTATTTTGCATCCGTGTATTAAGTAGTTGCATTGTATAATTTACGTGTAAATGGGTTTCAAAGAAAATGAATAAATTTCAGAATGTATATCTTCAACATTTTATGAAATAAAATGTATTAGAATGACGTTTTAAAGATAAATAATGTAATTTTATGCAAACAGATGCACAAGGCTTCTTTAAGACATTTTATGTGATTAAAATGTGATTTTCTAGTTCAATAATGAAGGTGAATTTATAAAGGAAGCTTTCACTTTAATGGGTTATTTAAAGTGGGTGAAACTCAAGTATAAATTAAAATGGGTTTACTATGTAAATATGTAAAAAATAAGGATTTTTCATAACTTCTAGGTTAAAAGTTAATAATGGAAGTTAAAGGTTTCAAATATGTAAATAGTACCAAAGTGGGTGTTAAGATGCAAAATTCCATAAATAAAATGTGTAGTTCAAATGTCTAGAAAATGGAACTTTAATATATAAAAAGATGTTGTTTTATATCATAAAGGTGTTAAAGTGAAAAATCTGAAAGTTTAGTAAAATAAGGTATTGAACAAGTGTTAAAAATGGCTAAAAGTATTTTAAATGTTAAGCTGTAAACTATATAACTAATTTTGGGAGATAACACTCGTTAAAGGACCAAATTGCAAGATTTGGTAAATAAAGGGTAAATTGGTAATTTATTTAAAATGGCATATTTTTATGGAATAACAACATTAATGAATGATTTTACACTAATGTGGGTGAAAATAAATTAAGTCTATGAGTGAATGTTTTGGTATTCCATCAATGTGTGTGTGTGAATACATGACTTAAAGGAGAAATAAATAATTTTCCAAGTGTTAATGGAAACGCAGACGGTTAAGTCCGGGCTTTTGACTTTGTCCCGTAAGTGTGGATTAATGTGAGCATTGGAATAACGTTGAACACCTGTAAAGTTAAAGATAAAGGAACCCATTTCTTATCATGTGGATCCCGTGAAGTCTATGGATATTGGAGGATTTCGAGAAAATGTAATGGTATCAATTGGAACATGATAAGAAACGGGTTATAAGATGGAAATAACCTAACTTGTGCACATGTTTAAGGTTTCAATAATGCAATGTGGACAAGTAATTTGAGTATAATGACTAATGTACAAAATAAAAGAAAAACCGTTAAGCATGGTGACTTAATGGATAATTGAGCTACGTAATGAGGTTTAAACCCATAATAACACAAGTGTGTGTTGTATAAGGATTTCAACGTTAATGAATATTTTCGAACACAATATGTGCGCGTGTTGAAAGAAAGTATGTGACAATGATTAAGTAACTCTAGTGTGAGTTAATGAACATTGAGTCTTAAATGTTTTGAAAGGAAATAAAGGGTTTCCCCAATAATAGTTTCACATTTAACCGTGTGCGTGATTGGTAACGAATGCTAGTTTTAATCATAAAGATACAAAATGATTACTTTGTAAAGATAAGGAGAATAAACGGTATCAAATAACGTTTTTGGAATAAAACAATTTGATACATTGAGACATGTATTTCAAAAGTTATATATGTAACTGTATTCATATTTTCACATACAGGTGGTTGCATCGTTTGAGTATTATTTCTTCCATTCATTTCTATACTGCATTTGTATAAGTTCCCACTGAGCATTTGTCTCACTCCCTCCCTTTATTATGGAAAGTTGTATGCTAGACCATATTTTGAGAGTGTTGCACAACTAAGTACTTAATTTATATTTACATTAGTATTTCTGTTCACTTAGCCTTGGGGGCACTTCCCTTAGGTCACATCATGTAGTTTGATGAATATTAGAATCACATGCTAATAAGTGTAACATCAAATAATGATAAAATTTGATTATAAACATTATTTAGGTTGTTCCATTGCACTTCACAATTAACACACAATCCGGATCGGGTTGATCCTTTATTAACCCTTAAATCCAGGTTATGGCATTACAAATTGGTATCAGAGCTTTTGGTCCAATGTTACATTCGGGTGTGTCATGGTGAGGACGGTAGTGGATCTTCTCGACGTTGATGTTGGTTTGGGCCGATCTGGATTAGTGAAAGTTCCAATTTATATCCTGGATGGTGAAGTCAAGTACATTAGCACGATGTGCAACTCTTTATGATATGGTAAACAATTGACTTAGTAGCCTTTCATATTCCACGGAATTTCTGAGGTAGGTGTGTTGGTAAGTCATGGGTGTTGGTGTAGGCCAATAGCGAAAACACCGTGATCTTTTGCATGAGATGTATTACTTGGTAACTTTGATGATGAGAGTAGATTTAGTGGTAGAAAAATCGAGTAGTGTTCATTAAGACTTAGCTATAAAGGTTATATGTTTCATATGTGTAGGTTAGGTGACTGAGTGGCATTCATAATTGTTGATTCCATGGTGAGAACGTATTTGGTCCCTTGTTTGAGGACTTGGATTTAGTGTATCTTGATTATAATGTGGGACTAGATAATCATGATGATATGAAGTAACCTAGGACTGAACCAAGCAAAACCTTGTGATTTAGTGTTAAGTACTAGCATTGTGATGTTCTATAATAAGACCTCTTTTGATGTCACTAAGGTGGGCCTCTTCTTGGGCAAAACACAACATCCCATGTCCTATTAAAAATATTATGGTATTAATTCATAATTTTAGAGATAATAATGTGGTATTGAGGACTAGGATACCTTGTGGAATCCGTGGTACGGTATTGGTAATACCCGATGCCCCTTATCCTACTAAGATATGTAGTTGTGTTAGCATGTAGTCTATCACATTGTATGATGTTTACATAGTGAGGCAATTTGGTTGAAATGGTTGAGTATTCATTGAAGATTAAATGGTGAGGCCTATTGAAATTTACTTTGAGTTAGTAATATGGATAGATATATGAATTCCTGTTGATAATTCCATGGAGGTGTATACAAAGGTTTATCTAGTGAGATGTTAGTGAGTGGTATACATTCCCTAGTTATAGTGAACTTAAGGTTGTGTACCGTATATTACGATGATAATGATATCTTTCCTTGAACCTTTTAGGATTCCTTATGATGTCAATGGTATGGCCTAACGGTTGGTATAGCACTTGGTGACTAGGATTGATTCCTTGAGGTTATGAATTGGTGGCCATGATAGGTTGTCATGCATGATAGGATTCTAATGATGACTATTACACTGGGTGGTGTATGCTCATTTTGGGGTGATTTAATTGGTTTATTTTCCATGAAACATCTGGGAGAACCAATGTTGTATTGAGGTTTATGTTTTTTTAATTAAAGAGGGACAAAACCCCCACTTTAATATTAAGAAAAAGGAGAAATAACCTCTCATAAATGGCTAAAACAAGCTTAAGAAGAAAGAAAAGAGAATTAAGGAATTGAAACTTAGGACTTTATATATAGTCCAATTACATGATAACTTCCTAAAAAACTTTATTAGATATCCTAATGTATCTACAATGGGACTTTAATATGTAAAATGTAGCAAAGAGGGTGCTAAGATGAAAATCACATAAACAAAATGTGTATTGAAAATGTGTAGAAAATGGGACTTTAATATGTAAAATGGTGTTGTTTTTTATATTAAAGGTGTTAAAGTGACAAATGTGAAAGTTTAGTAAAATGTGGTATTAAACCAATGTTAACAATGGCTAAAAATGTTTTAAATGTTAAGTTGGAAACTTAATAACCATTTTTGGGGGATAACACTCGTTAAAGGTTCAAATTTCAAGTATAGGTAAATAAAGGGTAAATTGGTAATTTACTTAAAGTGGAACATTTTTATGGAATAAAAACATTGATGAATGTTTTACACTAATGTGGGTGAAAATTAATTAAGCCCTAAGTGTGAATGATGTTTGGTATAAAATCAACGTGTGTATGAATAAAGGACTTAAAGGAGAAATAAATCATTTTTTACGTGTTAATGGAAAAATGGACGGTTAAGTCCGGGCTTTTGGCTTCGACCCATAAATGTGGATGAATGTAAACATTGGAATAATGTTTAAGACATGTAAAGATAATGGAACACTCGAATTATGTTGAGATATAATTAAGTAGGACATGATGTCCCTAGTGGTGAAAGACTCCAAACCACTGCACAATTATCATATGGTGACTGCAACTGACTGTGTGGAGCCCATGAAGTCCAGGGATATTATAGGATTCCGAGAAAAGATAATGGTATCAATTGGAACATGATAAGAAACAAGTTATAAGATTGAAATAACCTAATTTGTGTAAATGTTTAAAGTTCCGGTTTATGTAATGTGATCAAGTAGTTTGAGAATATTGACTAATGTCCATAAGAAAAATGAAATGGTTAAGCAAGGTGACTTAATGGGTAATTAATCTACCTAATGAGGTTTGAACCCATAATAACATAAGTGTTCATCTTGTATAAGTCTTTTAATTTTAATGAATATTTTCTAACATGATGTGTGCGCGTGTTAAATCAAAGTCTTAGGTAATGATTTAAGTAATTTCGGTGTGAGTTAATGAATGTTGAGTGTTAACTTTTTGAAATTAAACGAAGGTTTTTTCCAGCAATGGTTAGTCGTTTAACTATGTTCGTGAGTAGGAATGAATGCTAGTTTTAAGCATAAAGATATAAAACGATTATTTTGTAAAGATAAGGAGAATAAACGGTATCAAATAGTTTTTTGGAATAAAACTGTTTAATACAATGAGACATGTATTTCAAAAGTTATATATGTAGGTATATATGTATTTTCACATGCATGTGGTTGTAGCGTGTGTGTATTCTTTCTGCCGTTCATTTCTATATTGCATTTGTATAAGTTCCCACCGAGCACTCAGCTCCCTCCCTCCTTTTGTTATACTGCATTTGTTAGCAATTTCATATTTTGAGATCATTGTACAAGTAAGTACTTAATTTGTAATTACATTAGTATCTTTGTTTACTTGGACTTGGGGGCACTCCCCTTGGGTCACATTACGTAGTTTGATGAATATTTTAATCACATGCTAATATGTGTAACGTTAAATAGTAATGAAATTCGATTAGAAATATTATTTAGGTTGTTCCATTGCACTTCACAATTAACGCACGAGCCGGATCAGGTTGATCCTTTAATAAGCCTTAAATCCAGGCCGGGGAATTACACGAGCATTCTCTTGTTCCATAAAGAATCCACCGTCACTCTGATTGGAGTTAGCATACTTCTTTAAGCCCTCACGTTCATAACTCAACATATAATTTTCTTACTCTAAGAGGTTGGCCACATCTCAAGAACATTTTTCCTTGGACTTCAATGCGAGTTATTTTTTGCAAAATGCCCAGGATAACCCATGTAATTTCTTATCCCACTATCACTTTGAAGAAAGACGAATTTCTTCTCATAGTCAGTTGTCAAACTAGCAACTTCTTTATGATCGCTCTAACGTTGAATTCTCATTTTGTAGTATGAATCATTGGTCTCCACGGCTTAGTGAAATGACCTATGCATATGGAGGTATGATTCCTTAGCCAGATTGGAAATGTCTACATCAATCACTTTGTCTAATTCCTCTTCGTCAAGCTCCTCCTGATCTACCCTAGATAGTTAAGTACTTCTTGTAAAGAGTTTATCCCAACAGTATCTAGGCTGACCTTCTTGGAGTTGAATTGAAATGTGTAGGACATTGCATAAGTCAACATCATCCTTGCCTTAATCCCATCACATGGGGTTGGCCACTTGGATTATACTTTTCCATTATACTCCATTCTAAGCAATATTACCATTGATTTTTCGAAATAGATGACTCATTTTTAAATTTTTGTTCTATAACATTTTACCATAATTTCATAGTGTTATTCATCAGTTTGATTCCTTTATAATTTCCACAATTTTTTATATACCCTTTATTTTTATACACAAGTATTATGGTTCTTTTCCTCCGACCATCAGACATGTTTTTTTCTTTTAAAATTTTATTAAATAAACATGTAAACCATATTATCGCCAGAATTTCAAGGGTTCTCCACACCTTTATGGGTTTCATCTCGGCCAACCGCTTTATTCCTTCCCTTTTTCTTATTAATACATCTACTTCTTTTTTTAGTAATCGGGCATAGCATTCCTATATTCGGTTCCATGTTCTCGCATATTTTTTGGGATATTTGTTATTCCATAATCCTGGAAAATACTTTTCACATCTATCCAAAATTTCTTCATTGTTAATTAATATATTTTGATTTATGTCTTTAATACAATTAACTGGACCCATATCCATTGTTAATCTATCTATATTCTTTGCCAATTTATATATCTCATTTTTACCTTTCTTGGTACCTAATTTACTACAAAGATTATCTAGTGAGTTTTGTTGTTCTTTTCTAATAATATTGTTGACATCATTTTTTAAGTTCTTATACCTATATAAGTCTTCTTGATTTTTACTCTTTAAAACTTACTCGTTTTTTTGTATTATCTTTTGCACTTTCTCATTCCACCACCAAGTCGCTTTTTAATGAATCTTTTTGCTTTAGTATCCCCTAAAATTTTCTTACCTATTTACTCAATATCATTCCTTATTATTGGCCAAATTTTGTTAACTTTGTTGTCCCAATTCCACTTCTTGTTTAATAGGAACTTTTGCCTAAACTCTATCCCTTTGCATCCTTTTAAATCCTTCCATTTTATATTTTGATTACCTATATTATCTTTTCGATACTTAAAACCTTTAATGAATAAATATATTACTAATAGGCGATGTTAATTTGTTAGGCTTTCACATGGTATACATGAAAAAACCATAAAGTCCCTCACCTTTACACCATCCCTTTATCCTGAGTAACCTCCTCCTCAAGGAGAGCCACCATCGCAGTCATCTCTAGGGGAACATAAACCTCAGCCCTTCCCTCCTCATAATCCACTTCCTCCTTAATCTGGAGAGGTATGCCTCGATTATACTAAAGGAATAGCTTAATATCTAGTGCAGTGCCGACCTGGGTAAGGATGACATTCCATCCTTCCTTGAAGGAATACTTGTTTAAGTACTCCACCTGCAAAGTATCAGTGGAGAATGCCTTATCCCATTGCTGGGTATAGGCCTCCTTTTTTTCCTTCTTAACCTTAGACTTCAGCTCCATAATTTGGGTTTTGGCGTCCTCGGCCACCTTTTTAGCATCTTGAGAAACCTTCTCAGCCCATTCGGCCTTCTTCTCGGTGTCACCTGTAGCCTTATCGACATTGGCCATCTCATCCTCCAGCTACTTGGTGGCTTCTTCCCAATTCTTCTTATAAACTTTGTAGGCTTTTGGTATCCTCCTAAGAGTGTCGCATTCCCTAGAATACTGCCTCCACATCCATAGAAAACACCCTCAGCTGGTCGTCCCTCCTTAATAATTGGTTATAATCAACCAATAACTACAAAACCCACAACTTACAAGCATCAGTATGTGAATAAAATACATATGGTGATAGGGAAATAGTAAATTACACTAACCAAGGCAAAATTGCGGTTGTCAAGTTCAAACAACCTATCTCGAGAAAGTGCGAAAGCTACAGTTTCATAGGCTTGAAGGACTCCTACTCCAATTAACCCTCTAACAAGGCCTAAATTAACATCCAAGAAGTTTAGCCACCCTAGAAGTTGTTTCCTGATTCATCTTAGTCAGCTCTAGGGTGTAGCTAGCCCCCTCCCCCCCCCCCCCCGTTAACTTCTTGAATAGAGGCTCTTGGGTCTTCATAGTAGAAGGTTCTGTTACTAAAGAGTGTTTGGAACCTCCAACATCAATCTTTTTTTCTCGATAGGAGGTCGAGACTTTGAACTAGTAAGATGGTTTAGGATTCTATCATCACCATCTCCGGGGATCAAATGATGGTTGACACAAGCATGAGGTCTGAAGATTCAAACGAGGAAAATGTACCTCCACCAAAAAAAATTCTTTGACTTGATGAGGAGATTCTAACTCAGCAACCAAGGAGGTGGAAGTTGGGTCCTCTAGGTTTATGGGAAATAATGAAATTTCTTTAGTGGGACGATAAAAGAAGGAGGTAATATATCTCTAGTATTTGAGAAGAATGGATGATGAGCGAGGGTGATCTTCCCCTATTCTCTTTTGGATTGACGAGATAGTTTTCAAGTCGACAAAAATGACTTCGGATGGGCAGGTAATATCCTTCTTCCTCTTCTCAAAAAAATAGAAAGACAAAAAGTGTTGTGAGTAACAAAATTAGTTGAAAGACCAAATATAAGAAAAGTACATAAGAATGAACAAATGTCAACCTATGACCTCTCCCTCCTAGGGGTAATGGGGACAATTATAATCCTCAACTTTAGGAAGAGGAGCAAACTACCAGTCCTTCACTATCAACCCCTAATCCTAATACTCCTTTTTGGAATAAGGTGAATTTAATACTAAATCTGTATTCGAGAATTTGGTCTTCAGATAATAATTGTTATCATTGATGGTCGTCCAGCTATAGCAATACATGACTCTTTTATCCTTATGTTGGTTCTAAATCACTCATTAATGCGATTAACCCATTTACTACCCTCTATGTATTGGGAACCACTTGGGCAGGGACAACATACAAATATTGGCAAAAATTTAAGAAGTAAACGATTTGGAGGTCACTCGACATGAAATAATAAATATTGTGGGGATCCATTAACCTTCCTTCAATGAGCAAAGGTCACAAGCACATGTTACAACTATGTTCTCAACCATTACGGGTTCCTATATTTTTCCCTAAATGTCTCCTGAGAACTCTCGTATACAATATACGCAATTTTGACAAAGAAGAATGGAAAGATAAAGAAATATGAGTTCGTATAGTGTAACAGAACACAACATCTTTCTCAGAAACAGTAGAGTAAAAGCTTAAGAATGAGAATATGAGTTTGAAATTCAGGGTGAGAGAAATAAGGAGGTAAATGATGTTTTATAGAAACCTATAACGTCCCCTAAACTACACAAATTGAAATGATTAAGTGTATCACCACTTTTCATTTCGATGACGTCTCAGTTCCAAAAAAATCAAATTGACTGGCGTACCTATAGAGGGTTCACTATTTTTGCTATTATTTATAAAATTTTCAGTGAACGAGAGTAAAAAAGTTCCAAGTCCTATAGGTCAAAATCCTATCTCTAACCAAAAGTCTCCAAATAATCAAGTAAATCTTGACAGATTATACTTCATCCTCTCAGTCATTACGCTACTCCAATTAAGAAAGAAGTATTGGAGGCCTATGTTGTAACCTAAAATAACATGACCAAGTGGACCAATAAAAAGATGACCCCGTCACCATGCTTAGTGAGTCCAAAAACAACAGGCAACCATGGTCGGTATCATTATCTCCATGGTGTACCACCCTATATTTTTAATGACTTTTAAAAATGGATTACTAAGAATTAATTGTGGGATAATTGAAAATTAATCGGGATTTAAATATTACTCGGGAATAAAGTAATATGTGAATTGTGTTGAATATTACTTGTGATTAAAAGTAATATATATGATTATGACTTTACAAATGATAGTGATTTTTATAAAATTGTTACGAGTGATGAGTACTATAATTTCGCTAATTAAGTTTGGACGCGCGTGTGGGTCATGTCGGGACTATAATTAAATGGAATGAAAACTAATTAATTTTTATGTCATCCAAATGGCCATTTTGACTACGCCAAAGTATCAGGAATGGTTTATATAGTCAAAATTGAGTACTCGGGGGGTTATGTTCGGGTCTTGGGAGTTTTTTGAGCTTAATTGGGACTTATTTAGTTGACTTTTTGCCTTCTTAATGGTAGGTGAAAAGCCAAAAATGGCATTTCACCTTTAAAAATCAAATGTTGGGCTTAGGTATAGTCACTTTCCCAAACCCAAAGGTTAAGAAAATTATACAGAGAGTTAGAGAGAAAATGGAGAGAATGGAGAAATAATTTCAAGAGCCCAAGGGGAGGATTTGAAGAATTTGTGTAAGAACAAACCTGGAGTGAGGATTTAGGAAGAAAATTCGCCGAGTCTATAATTATCCTTCAACGATTCAAACCTACAATATAAAGGCAAGTGATTAACTACTACAAATTCTAGCATGCATAATGTCCATGTTAGGTTGTTTAGAAAATTCTAAATAGTGTTATGAATTGAGATAATTTTTTCTGAATCTTTGAAATGAAAATTGTGTAGGATTAGTCTCTTTTTTAGTTTAGAATCAACTCCATGAAATATACTAATTACTTGGTGAAGAAATCTGGGATTTACATGTTTAATTGATGATAAAGTAAAAACTAGAATTCTTGAGATTGAATATGGAATCTGGGTAGATGTATACATGTTGATGATGTATAATTAATTTGGATATGCTAGAACTTGACCATATATGTTAATATATGATCTGGGTTATATGAATATAAATTTGTCGATGCATAAATATGATTTTGAGGAAGAAAAATGTTAAAACCCATAGGTAAGCATATGCAGAATCTGCGTAACTATCTAATCGATCGATCGACCAGGAATGGTCGATCGATCGACTCCCCTGGAAATGTGATTTAATTCCTATTTAAATATTTGTTTAAATCCCAACTTTGAGGAATATTTGGTGATGATTAATTGAACAAATTGGTACTTAGAGGAGGGCATTAGGGTATACTTAGGACCCAAAAAATATTATTTTGTATGGGATGGAATGGGGGAAATTAACGAGTGTGAATTGAATTCGTTACGGTGGCGAATTATATAAATTGGGAGTTTAAATTGGGTGAATGATGATTTAAGATTAATACAAGTAGTAAAAGGGTCATATATGGGATTAACCCTGGGAGATAAAAGAAAGGGTTAATATTAAAAAATGGGTTATCGAGAAAGAAACCCAGTTGACGATAATTTTGATTCGTAGAAATTCGAGAGTTGTGACGGCATGGACTAGTAGGATGAGTGCTGAGAGAAACTCGGGAATATAATTTGAGAAGTAAAGTCATAATCTTTAAATACGTAGGGTATGAGAGATAAATATGCTACGTATGGAAATATATATATGGGTTGTGCATTTTCCATATTGTTATTATATATAGGTGGTGTTAACACCTATATTATTATTATTATTATTATTATTATTATTATTATTATTATTATTATTATTATTATTATTATTATTATTATTATTATTATTATTATTATTATTATTATTATTATTATTATTATTATTATTATTATTATTATTATTATTATTATTATTTATTTCATGTATGACATACCTACGCTGCTTGCTATCGGGGTGAAGGTTTTGCGTTTGGACAATCTTATATTAATGAGTCTATTTGGGGGGATTTTTGATTCATACCCTGAGCATAGGACCTTCAACACAGGCTATCGGTGTGCATGCCAGTTTCGATGGTTGAATGTGAACGTAAGTATGTGCGTGAACCATTTGGCTGGGGAGTATGCTCGTCTCCAATATATGTTATGTTATTTATTATTTGTGAGTGATGCTGAACCAGTAGTCCTTTAGATAGAGAGAGATGTATCAAGACATGATAGCAGAGTATGCATGCATTGCAACTGTGTCTAGGAAGTGCGATATTAGCATATATAATAGTGTGATGAATATATCTACTGTGATGTAATCTACTATGTGAAAATTGTAGATTAAAAATATATATACTGTGATGTAATCTACGGTGTGGAATTGTAGTGGAAAAAAAATAATGAAATCTTAGAGAATTAAGTAAGTGAGCACTTAATCCTAAAGCTATGGAAGTTCATATGAAAGAGAAATGAACATATTTAATTATTTTACGTATTATGTGAGAAATACAGGGAAATGATATGGGATAGAGTTCTAATTGATAACCTTAATTAGGGAGATAATAAGCTACGGTGTGGAATTGTAGTGGAAAATAAATAATGAAATCTTAGAGAATTAAGTAAGTGAGCACTTAATCCTAAAGCTATGGAAGTTCATATGAAAGAGAAATGAACATATTTAATTATTTTACGTATACAGGGAAATGATATGGGATAGAGTTCTAATTGATAACCTTAATTAGGGAGATAATAAGCTACGGTGTGGAATTGTAGTGGAAAATAAATAATGAAATCTTATAGAATTAAGTAAGTGATCACTTAATCCTAAAGCTATGAAAGTTCATATGAAAGAGAAATGAACATATTTAATTATTTTACGTATTATGTGAGAAATACAGGGAAATGATATGGGATAGAGTTCTAATTGATAACCTTAATTAGGGGGATAATAACCTACATTAGGCGTGCACACTAGATGATAGGTGAGAATTCTCAAGCAAGAGCCTGAGAATCTAACACATAAATAATAACTGTTTAATTGTACTTGTTAAGCAATTGATATTTTTAAAATCTTTTTCAATCTGGCTCTAAGACTGTTTCCTTGCATATTATCTAATCTATTGTACCTTGAACATCAGGTATCCAATATCAGGAATGCCGACATGGAATATGGATATCTCGACGGGTTATAGCTGCTAATTGAGAGGCATATTTGTTTAGACGCTTCCACTCTGTTGAATTAAACATCTGTAGTGTCTACTTTCATTTAGGGCATGTCGCCCTGGATTTTAGTTATTTCATTCCTATTCGAGAGATTAAAATCATTTATGTCAGTACTCTCGATATCAGTTTTAATTGATGGTACTGAAATATTTTAACTGGACAGTTATTCCAGTCACATTTAGTCTTATTCAGTTGCGATGTGATGTTGTCTATTATTACTATGCTTTGTGGAATGGTTTTAATTAAATAAAAAAATGGAAAAGTTTTGACACTATCTTAATTATTTATTAGGTAAATTAATAAAGGAAATGTTTTTCGACAGTGATGCTAAGAATGAACCAACTGGATATTCTGATTTAATTTAATAAATGACTAATCACCTAGTATTTAATTAGGTGGGGTGTCGCACCTTGTCGACATGCTAGCCAATTACCCCTAAGAATATGAATAGATAGTAAAGTGAATCGAAACATGTGAGACTCTTAATTATCACTATGCACGTGCACGTGAAGAATATCCAATTGATAAATATATGTAAATATGTAAATATCTAGTGTATAATGGTATTACATCTCCTTATATTCCAACAAAAATAAATAGCTCACTACTTCTCTCAGCTAGAGGAAACTAAAAATAGTAATCCACAACCCTAAAGACTTCTTGGGAGACATTTATTAAACCCTAATGTAGAGTAACATTTTACCCATGGATGTAGGAACCTCATTTGGCTAATCAACATAAAAACCCTATGTCTCTCTCTTTGTCGCTCATCACTCTCTATTTTATATCTTTCTTCATTTGTCTGTGGTTGATAATAATTGGTTTTATCAAGCTAACACTCACCCAAATCAGCAAAAACAATTTTATACACCAACAACCCTGAAATTAATATTTTCTCAATTTTGACCAAATCTAACCGAACCTTCTACTATAACTACTATACATTTTTGACGAGTCCCCAAATCTGACTTTAATAAACAGATGCCCATTTGAGTTGTTATATCTTAGAAATAAGACTTGGATTATATTTTATCTCAGTTTTGTGGATATCTTGTTAAAGTGTTAAACCTATCAATCTTAAATTTTCATTTCACACAAAGATGATTCTTATGCTTTTTCATAACTATTGAAATTGAATCTCTAAAGAAAGACTCTTTCTATCTAGTCCTTAGGGTTTGAAATTTTATCTCTTTTGCTAAAACTAAAACTTATATTAAACATGTTGTTGTTCGTTTTGGCTAATGCTTTAGCCTTGAGTGTGAACCTTTGTTTGTATGTTCTTCTTAGTTTCACTATTTGTTGTATTCATTAAAATGCCGGTAGTTGTGGAGTTATTTTTTACTAACCATGGTGTACTGTGTGTACCGGTTGTATTAGTCCACTTACACACCGTGTTCCATAATTTGTACACAAATAGCTGTTATAGTGGACTTGGGTGTTTGTGGTCTTGGTATTAAAAGAGCCACTGGATTCCTCATTATCAAACAATTATGTAGTTGTCTGATTCTCCTCATCTCATTCTACTTTAATTTTATATTTAATTACATTTAACATCACACCAACGATTACAAACATTGTTTGTATGTATGTGTATTCATCTGTTGATGTTTAAAAGGTTTTTACTATAGAGTTAAAAGATAATTTATTTTATCTTGACAATTATGTGCATCAGATTATTTTCAAGTGTTATCAGAGAACTAGGAAAACTATTCTTCAATTTTTTTTACTCTTTAAGAATGTGAACTATTTTAGAACTTATTTTTAAATGGACGACCATTATGGTAGTTCTGTATGTCCTCCTATTTTTTATGGTTGAAACTGGTTTTACTATTTCCAGTGAAACTAACTGGTGAATATGATGCTCAAAGATTTGTAAGAAAACCCTTTTTTGAATGGACCAAAGAGGAGAAACAAAATTCGCAATACAACAACAAAGGAAAAAATTCCATTTTCCAAGGCATAAGTGAGTCTGAATTTAAGATAATCTTAGCCTGTGCTATATCTAATGTAGCATGGTACATTTTAATGTCTACCCATAAGGGTAAAACTAGGGTTATAAAGGCTAAGTTATAACTTCTAATACGCATATATAACACTATGTTCATGAAAGATGATGAAAAGTTTAGTGATTTCTATCTTAGACTGCATGACATATTTAATAGACCCATGATACCTATTAAGACTAAATGTTTTAATAAACCCACGTCACCTATGCCAAAGATTTTCATGTCTGAAAATATTTTTACAAAAACTAAGGCAGTTTGGATAAGGAAAGAAGAATTGAGTTACTAACTGCGATGTAATGTTATTTTATCAACATTAAATGCTTTATATAAAACTCTCGGTGGTACTTTTTATATGGAGTTTTCTGGGCATATGATGGGTGGAAAATAATTTTTTTCTTTCTAAAGAACTTTTGTTGGAGGAAATGTTACATTTAATGATGGAAAAATGTCTCGAATCATAGGAAATGGAACAATTAGGGGCGATGGCCTTCCCAACTTGGATGAGGTCATACTAGTTGGGGGACTGAAAGACAATTTATTAAGTATAAGTCAATTTTGTGTAATACCCCGTATATTTATGGCTTTTAATTTGGGGATTCATTAAATTTAAATTGAGATATTAATCCGAAAATTATTTTAAATATTTACTAGCGTGACAAGAGTTAGTAATTATTAAGAATTTATTGAATATTACTAGATGAGTAAAGTAATTTATAAGATTGATTTTATTAAAATTGTCATTAGAGAATAAAATGGCAATTATGGAAATTTGAGTAGGGATGTGCCCGTGTTGTGTCGGGACTAAATTGTTATTATTAAAAGTGAATATATTATAAGTCACCCATGTGGTCATTTAGAGTGCGCCAATGTGTCCGGAAGGGTCGAGATAGTTAGAAAAGTATACCCGGTGGTTTAGTTTGGGCCTTAGGGCGTTTTTAAACCTAATTGGCATCCCGAGAGGGTATTTTAGACATTTTGTATTTTTGGGTAATTAAACTCACGAATTTTCCAAAGGTATATTTACCATTTGAGTTAGGCTTTTAGGGTTAACAATCATAAAACTTAAGAGCGAACATTAGAGAAGAAGTTTGGAAGCTTTCCAAGTAATCCAATGCTAAGAACTCATCCGTTTGCACCGCCACTACCATCAAAACGTAGATTGCACGACGAGGAACGCAACCATACCTTTTTAATCCACAAATCAGACCCTTGAATTTCTAAGAAAGTATCTATCTTTCTTTTCTTTTAGTTATTGTTTCTTTCATGTTTGATTAGGATTGTTATACACATGTTTCATAAAAGAACTTGAGGAATTTAAGGATTTAATCACATGTCTTGGTGGAAATAATTATATTCTGGACATCCCAATCATATTTAGAGGATAACCCGCGAATTGATATGAGTTTAAAATCAAGAAATCTGGAAAAGAATTAAGAGAATGAAAGTTTTATGAAAATTAGGGTTCTTGTTAAATATAATGATTCACCCCATTTAATTCCATACCTTTGATGAATTTGGACACGTTTCATGTAGGAAATCATGTATATAGATATATGTAACAAGTAGTAATGCTGTATGGGAGTTTGAGAATCGTCAATGGCGTTTTGGAGCAATTTGGAAGATGAAACCCGTAGGTTGAAACTACATTTTCTAGGTAAGAACTTCTTGATCGATCGATCGATCGACCCAAGAAAATCGATCGATCGACCCCTCCTAGAGAACTGCATATTTAGGAACTTTTGATTATTATTTAGGGAGTATAATGGGTCGTGAGGATGACCAGTAGGGTCTATATAGACTTCGTTGAATGAAATTTGATATGGTATGAAATTATGGGTTAACGGGGAATTTCGTTACACATTAGAGATTATACGTAAAATTCGTTAATGAATCGAGGGACCCATGAAAGAATTAGACCAGAAAGGTAGAGAGGGTATACCTAATGAAATCGTATTTAGCAATAGAGAATACTTCGAGAAATGAGAAATAAATTATAAGTGAGAATAAAATAAATGAATCCCTTATGCAAAATAATTGGGTAAAATTGTACTAAATACAGTTAATAATAATTATCGGTCGTGGGCGAACCTTATTGGAAATTGTGTATCTATATATGGCCGTGTGACTGTGTGCGTATATGAAATAATTTATTTGTGAATAATCATACCTACGCTACTTGCTATCACGGGGGTTGCCGCACCGAGATAGTCTTATCTCGATGGGACTTTTATGGGGGATATTGACTTTTACCCTAGAACATAGGATTCCTTAGTACAAGCTATCTGATAATGATAGTCAGGCGGTCCTAAGAGACATGAGGGGTATGTGCTGACCTCTTAGTGACTTGAAACTATGATTCGCCTCCATTTTATGTGTATTGTGTTAATACAGTTCGAGAGTGATTCGGAACTAGTATTTCCCTTAGTACGAGTGATACAAGGACTTGATAGCAGAGTATGCCAGCACCATAGAATTTATGTGGGGTGCCGATTGTTGATACCAAATTTTGTCTGCTGACATGGCTCAATTAATTGGAGACTCATGGCAATCTGCGTGGCAATAACAAACACTTCTGGACAACACCTTGACTTTGAGGAACTTAATTTCCCTGACCAACTTAGATACTCCGAGCAGTAGGTGCTCTCCGAGGAACTTTACTCCATCGAGCAACTCATGGATACCGAGATACTTAGGCAGTCCAAGCAGCTTAGGCGGTCTGAGCTGCATCTCGATCAGAGCATTTATTATCAGACAATTAAGAGGATTAAATGTGCATTAAATGCTGATTATTATCATACAAATGTATACGCTTATTGGACATCTATGTATTATCCTTTTACATGCACAATCTCAGGGCTATAAATACATTGTATCATCCTCATTGTAAGGGGACTTGGAATTCCTGGGTAAAAACTTGTTATCAAGAATTCCCATACACTCAGCAATAAGAAAAATAGTGGACGTAGGCCATTCCATTAAGGCTGAACCACTTTAAAAATTCTATTGTCTTATTTATTTTATCTGTGATTAAATAATTAGAGATAATCTAATTTTTTACATCAACAGATTGTCACCGTCTGTGGGAAACAACTGTAATTATCATTTTTCACGAAAAATAATTCATTATCAATGGATGACAATCCTGAATCCAGCAATCGAAATGCTGGAAACCGCCCAAATCCATCTGCTCCTCCAAATGTCCAAGATCTAGCTGGAATTATGGTCAGTTTGGCTCAAGGCCAGACAACCATGCAAGAAACTATGCGACAACTCATGCAAACTATCCAGGGTGGAGCGTCAACCCATTCAGGACAACGAAGTGTTCAAAGAAATACTCATTTACTTTCTTCACGCATTAGGCAAAGTGATTCATATCGCACTGAGAAATTTGATGATTTTTCTTATCAACCGGGTCGAACTTCGTCAGTTGAGCCACAGATACTGAACAACACATCACTCTCTCTCCAGAAAGGACTAGTGCACTGGAAATATTAAGTAGGGTCTCTCCTTTTGATCGATTGGGCCCTAGGAAGAATAAAAGTCCTCCTAAGGCTATGTCGAGAAACTTTCGATGACCATTTGATCTAAGAGAGGGCTCTGCCCAATCACAACCAGTTGGTTGACAAGACAGATCCCAAGAAGCGACTTCAACACGATCAATTCCTCGAACCAGTAGGACCGAGGAAGGAAATTATGCGTGGAAAGGCTCTATTCAGAGGTTGGAGGATAGATTAGGGGAAATGGCTAAGGCCAGGAATCCTCTACAAAGAACTTTCGTCCTAGGGACACATTTTGTCCAAGCAATTGTGTCTTTTCCCACACCATCAAACTTCAAAGCACCTGTTGTAACTCCTAAATATGATGGAAAAACCGACCCTGTCCTTCATATAGAACAATACCAAGATGCTGCTGACATCTATATTGTGCTAGATGAGATGAGATGCAGGGCATTCTCGGGAACTCTTACCGGATCTACTCAAATATGGTACAATAATCTTCCTCGGGGTAAGATTTCAACTTTCTTTTAACTGGTCGGGCTCTTCATTGGAAATTTCTATTTTGGAGCAAAACCGGTTAAACGAGTAGCACACTTGTTAAGTGTTAGACAAAAGGCAGGTGAGAGCACCAGGGATTATATAACTCGTTTCAATAATGAGAAACTTGAAGTTATTGATTATGAGGAAAAGACAACGATTATTGCTCTGATGAGTGGGCTGTTGCCCAACAAGTTGTACTACACTTTGGCTAAAGTTCCATCCAGAACCATGTCAGAACTAATGGCAAAAGTGACCAAGATCATGAATGCCGAGGAGGCTATGGCTGCAAAAAAGAATATGGATATCAAAGAGACCAAGGTGGAGGTTGATAAGGCTAAAAATAAAGAGCATAAGAACAATGGTGGTGATAAGCATTCAAAAACAAAGCCATCATGGGAGGTATTGAAGAAATTTGAAAATTATACTCCTTTGAAGATAAACATCAACCACGTTCTATAAGAAATCAAGAACAACGAGGAGTTAAACTGGCCAGAGAAAATGAAGTCAGAACCTGACAAGAGGAATAAGGCCAAATATTGCGAGTTCCACAAAGATCATGGTCACATGACCAAAAATTGTATAGCTCTTCAGAATGAGATCGAAGCACTCATTAGACGAGGAAAACTGGCAAAGTATGTTGATCGTAAAAATGAAAGAAGAAGCAACGATCGAGCAAGAGAGAGGTCTAGATCTCCTCGTCGAGCAGAGGAGAACAAGAAGAGAGACCATGAAGATGATGCAGAAGATGACCCCGATCTTCCCAAAAGACCAAGGCAGCCAGAATGTGAGGTATTTTTAATACATTTTGGATCATTTGATTGTAATGTTATTACAGGTGTAGATGCAGGAGGTGGAGACCTTACTGCAGAAAGAAAAGCTTACCTCAATGAGGCTCAAGCCTATTCATATATTCAACGAATAAACTTGGCTGAAGATGATTGCCCCGAGGAAGGTTAACAAAGAAAAATTGGTCATCGGTTTCTCAAAGAACGACCTCGCAGGCGTGTTGTATCCTCATGATGACCCATTGGTGATCAAAATGAGAATGAAGGAAGTGATGATCTCGAGAGTACTGGTTGATAATGGTAGATCGGCTGATATTATGTTCTACTCATGCTTCGATAGCTGAAATCTAAAGTTGTCTCAGTTAGAGCCTTATCACAGGCCCCTCCTCGATTTTGCTGGCGAGAAAGTTTTTCCACTTAGGACGATCAAGTTGGATATGTTCATTTGTACATGGCCTGCTTGTCGAACAAAAAGAGTACGCTTTTTCGTGATGGATAAGAATGTTCAATCATCCTACAATATCATCATGGGAAGGGTAGGATTGAAGAAGTTCGAAGAAGTACCATATACGGTACATCAATGCCTAAAATTTCTAACTAATTTTGGAGTAAGATTTGTGAAGGGTGATCAAAAAGTAGCTCGGGAATGCTAATATTCATCTGCCGAGCAGGAGGAACTGGAGGAATTTAGGAAAAAGACTACTACCTATCAGGTGGATGAAGGTGTAGAAATTGAAACATTGGATCCTAGAGACGAGTCGCAACTTGTGAAAGGTCAGGTGGTGTAAGCTACTGAAAACATGATTCTAGACGACGAGCATCCTGAACGAACAACTCAGATAGGTTCGTCGTTAGATGCCTCATTAAAATAGGAATTAATAGTTTTCCTAAAAAGCAGAAAATAAACTTTTGCTTGGAGTCATGAGGATATGCCCGGAATAAACCCAAGTTTCTTATGTCACGAGCTCAATGTGAATAAGGAGATCAAGCCAGTGAAGCAAAGAAGAAGTGTGTTCAGCCCCAAAAAGAACCAAGCTATACAGGAGGAGGTCGAGAAGCTCCATAAATCTTGCTTTACTGAAGATGTTAAATATCCAAACTGGTTAGCAAATGTAGTGATGGTGAAAAATAAGAACAACAAATGGAGGATGTGTGTAGACTTCACCGACCTCAATAAAGCATGTCCAAAGGATCAATTTCCCTTGCCCCGAATTGATCAACTAATGGATGCTACCTTGGGACATGAGCTGCTGAGCTTTATGGATGCTTATTCTGGTTACAACCATATTAAAATCAAACCCGAAGATAGGGGGAGTACTTCTTTCATTACCCCTAGGGGAACTTATTGTTATAATGTTATGCCTTTTGGTTTGAAAAATGCAGGTGCGACATATCAGCAACTGATGAACAAGGTGTTTGCAGAACAAATCAGTTGCAATATGGAAGTCTATGTTGATGATATGCTGATAAAGAGCAAGAGAGATGCTGACCATCTAGTTGACTTAGGCCAGACCTTTGATCAATTAGATAAATATCAAATGAAATTGAACCCGACCAAGTGCATATTTGGAGTACGAGAATACATGTTTCTCGGGTATATTGTCAATCAACGAGGCATTGAAGAAAACCCTGAAAAGATCAAAGCTCTATTAGGATTACGATCTCCAACGACAAAGAAAGAACTGCAAAGTCTTACAGGGCGAGTAGCAGCACTTTACAGATTTGTAT
Organism: Sambucus nigra; assembly: GCA_949130495.1. Lineage (NCBI taxonomy): Eukaryota > Viridiplantae > Streptophyta > Magnoliopsida > Dipsacales > Adoxaceae > Sambucus > Sambucus nigra. The sequence continues at coordinate 172,076,970 of OX422219.1, forward strand.
CTCGAGCAACTGATAGATGCCTACCATTCATCAAAACGCTCCGAAAGACTTTTGAATGGAATGAAGAATGCGAGAAAGCTTTTAAAGATTTGAAGAAATATTTGGGAGCACTTCCACTGTTGTCCAGGCCAGTGATGGGATAAAGGTTGTACTTGTATCTGACAGTTTCAAAAAATTTAGTTAGCTCGACATTAATAAGAGTAGAGGATGGAGTATAAACACCAATTTATTACACTAGTAAGGCCTTCCGAGGAGCAGAGATCAGATTTCCAAAACTGGAAAAGTTGGCACTGGCACTGATCGAAGCGAGTAGAAGAATGAAACCATACTTCCAGGCTCATACCGTAGTCGTATATACCGATATACCGTTGAGGCAAGCTCTTCATAAACCAGAAAAATCAGGGAGATTGATGTATTGGGCAATATAACTCGGTGAATATGATATAATTTATGAGCCTAGATCGTCACTAAAAGGGCAAGCAGTAGCTGATTTTATAGCAGAGTTCACTTTTCCTGATACCCCCGAGGAGCAAAATCTGAACACCGACCAACCTGTGGATGTTACAGAATCATCAAATTTAAACCCCGATCAACATAGGTTAGTCGGAGAGCAAGAGAAGAAGGTGGACGAGAACTGAGGTGTGGTAGAAATGGAGATAAAAGAGCAACAAATATTCCATCGAGGAACTTTGTCCAATAAGAAGTTTGAGGACGAAATACCTGTATGGAACCTATATGTGTATGGTTCATCATGCACCTCAGGTAGTGGAGATGGGATTGTATTGAAAAGTCCAGACGAGGTTGATATAGAATATGCTCTGCGCTTTCAATTTCAAGCTTCTAATAATGAAGCCGAATATGAAGCAATTATTGTAGGTCTTAGTCTGGCAAAAACCATGAAAGCAGAGCAGGTAATCTTATGCAGTGACTCACAGTTGATTGTAAACCAAATGCTTGGTGTATATGCATCAAAAGTAGAGTTGATGATTAAATACAATGCAAAGGCAATGGAATTGGTATCGGAATTTGTTACTGTTCAACTAGTCAGAATACCAAGAATGGAGAATGCAAGAGCAGACGCTTTAGCTCGATTAACATCGGCTACTCGTACCGAGATACGAACAACAATCCCAATTGAAGTTCTAGCTGGTCGGAGCATAGATGAAGATCTGGCGATGAACTTTATTTCCCTTGATTTAGGGCCATCTTGGATGGATCTCATCAGGGCATATATTGAGGAGGGGGACTTACCGATTGACAAACTTGCAGCCATGAAATTAAAGCTTAAAGCTGCTCGTTATGTACTGACTAATGGTGTTCTATATAGACGAGGAATCATAGCTGGCTTGCAGAGATGTGTACATCCCGCCGAGGTGAAAGACTTGATTGAAGAAGTCCATGAAGGGTCCTGTGGAGTCCATGTAGCAGGACAGACACTTTTACAAAGAGTGATGATGCAAGGATACTACTGGCCAACGATGAGGGATGATTGTATAGACTATGACAAGAAATGTGACAAGTGTCAACGCTTCTCCACTATCCGAAGAACTCCCCAAGCATTGTTGACACCCATTACTTCCCCTTAGCCATTTGCCATGTGGGGAATTGACTTGGTTGGGCCACTTCCAACGACTAGAGGAAGATTTAAATATCTCGTCGTCGCAGTGGATTACTTTACTAGGTGGGTGGAAGCCAATCCTCTTATCGATATGACGTACGAAAAGGTGTACCAATTTATTTGGAAAAATATCATTTGTAGATATGGTCTTCCCCATGCATTCATCACCGACCATGGAACACAATTTGACAATGAGGAGTTCGTTGCCTATTGTCATTAGTCAAATATATTGAAGATCCACTCGGCACCAGGACATCCCCAAAGCAATGGACAAACTAAAGTGACAAACAGAACGCTGTTAAATGGATTGAAGAAAAGACTGAATGATGTGAAAGCAAACTCGATCAACGAGCTACATTCAGTACTGTGGGCTTATCATACTACTCCCCGAGAAGCAACTGGAGAATCTCCATATATGCTGGCATTTGGAAGTGAAGCTGTTATACCTGCCGAGTTGGGCCTCCCAATACACCGAGTGCTGAACTTCAACTCCCCTATCAGCGACTTAATGAGAAGGTTAGACTTGGACATGCTCGAAGAAGTTAGATAAGAAGCAGCCATCAGGAATGCTGCTTACCAGCAACGAACAACCTTGTTCTATAACAAAAGAGTGAAGAAGTGCGACCTGAAAGAAGGGGACTATGTGCTGAAGAAAGTAATTCAAAAGAACAATAAACTGGAAGCTAACTGGCATGGGTCTTATAGAGTAACAGAGGTTGTTCGACCAGGGACATATAGAATTGAAACTTTAGAAGGGGAGGAGTTTAAGAATGCATGGAATGCAGAGCATCTATGAAAATATAATCAGTAATGTAAACCCTCATGTAATGTAGTCTCTTCAGTATGAATAAAATGTGAATATTCTACCCAATTCTCTCCTTTTGTTGAAATTTTTTCGCGGAATACTAGTCTACACACTACTCAGCAAAATCCACCAACTCCAGTTGGTTAAGAATAAAAATATTTCCCAGAAATACCAACTTCGGTTGGTTGGGAAGAAAATCCACCAACTCTGATTGGTCGGGGATAAAAAATATTTCCCAGAAATTCCAACTCCGGTTGGTTGGGAAGAAAATCCACCAACTTCGGTTGGTCGGGAATAAAAAATATTTCCCAGAAATACCAACTCCGGTTGGTTGGGACGAAAAACCACCAACTCCGGTTGGTCGGAAATAAAAAATATTTCCCAGAAATACCAACTCTAGTTGGTTGGGAAGAAAATCCACCAACTCCGGTTGGTCGGGAATAAAAAATATTTCCCAGAAATAACAACTCCGGTTGGTTGGGAAGAAAATCCACCAACTCCGGTTGGTTGGGAATAAAAAATATTTCCCAGAATACCAACTTCGGTTGGTTGGGAAGAAAATCCACCAACTTCGGTTGGTCGGGAATACAAAATATTTCCCAGAAATACCAACTCCGGTTGGATGGGAAGAAAATCCACCGTTTTCGGTTGGTCGGGAATAAAAAATATTTCCTAGAAATACCAACTCGGGTTGGTCGGGAAGAAAATCCACCAACTCTGGTTGGTCGGGAATAAAAAATATTTCCCAGAAATTCCAACTCCGGTTGGTTGGGAAGAAAATCCACCAACTCCAATTGGTCGGGAACATTTCTATTAAAAGAAGGATTATGTGATAAAAGTCAACTAATGGCCTAGAAGTAAAAAGTGATCAAGAAAATTTTTAATACTTGTAACATTTCAAATTACCACCAAGTTGGTCGAAAAACAAAATATCATCCAGTTTGGTTAATCGTCAAATGATTACCACAAATTCAGAATAGTCGACAATAAGTTTCACCAACTTTAGTTGATCGAAAAATAGCATAATGCTGTTATCTTTTTAACAGATATACATAAACATTCATTAGTAAATAAGTAAATTTTTTTACAAAATACCTACAAGATAATGGCAATCAAGATTGCAAAGAAAAATATAAGCTTATCATTAAATCCAAAACAAAATACATTGAGAATAAAATACATAAAAAAAATTATTAAATCAGGAATCCTATTCTATGGGTTTCTTCCCCTCTGCCTTTGAAACAGGTTCTTCACGAGCAGGAGGATCGTCTAAAGCATAGGGGGAGTTTATGAAGTTCAAATCTTTAAGCATCCTGATGTTCATAACTGATGTCCGATCAAGAAGGTGCTCTGGGCGAGATATATCAAAGTTGGAGTGAAGACTGTAGTCACCGAGATACTTTGAAAATAGGCATTGTGGAATGGACCTAGCAGGAATACAGCTCATATCAAGATTCAAAGGAGGCACTGGTAGGTCGAGCAACCCAGGATTGTGGTAATCCCATAAGTAATGAACTTGTTCCAACTGTAGCACGCCCAAAGCATTTAGACATCCTTGCTTGTAACCCATATTATTTGCATTTTGGATCCGATCATCTAGATGGTAGATGGCTTCATTATAACCAGCCATCCAAAAATCCCTGGGATGCTTGTGGAATTGATATGTTAGCCTCTCTAATTGCTCGAGGAGGTTCTTCGCTAAAAGTTCTTTACTCTCCAAAGAAGACTTTTGAGCAGAGAGCTGCTCGTCCAGATTCATGATTTTCGTAGACATCCCAGCTAATGCCTGGTTCTTTGCCATCAATTGGAAGGCTTGGTTCTCCTGAGACGATTGAGTTCTTTGTTCCTCAATAGTAGTCCAAGCAGCTCTTGCTCATCCCCGAGAAGCTCTTGCTCGTCCTCGAGCAGAGGTAGAAGGCCCAATCCTCTTTAAGGTTTATAATTCGTCTCTCAGATTGGCATTTTTGACCTCCAAGAAAAAGAACCCCTCGTCGTTCACAGGGACCAAAGCGTTTGAGGTAGAGGCTGCAGACCTCAGCTGGGATACCTCTCCTCGCAGGTTATTATTTTCCTGTTCTAGCAACTTGGCTATCTGGATGTTCTCTTCGACCTCGGTTTTTAAAGTTCTCTCCCTCACATCATATGCAGCAAAAAACTTATCATATCCTTTATCAGCATTCAGTTGTTGATACTTCTTCTCATATCCTTGGTGAAAGAGGGCTGTAGATCCCTTGTATTATTGTTGAAGCTCCTCAAGAGTACCCTGGAGGTCTTCAATCATCTCATAATATGCTACATTATTAGCCACTGCCCGGTCGAGCAGACACTTTAAGTACTGGTAGGCTTCGATTTCTTGCTCTGAAGCATCTGGACCGAGGATATCAACAATCTGAGCTTCAGTCATATCTGTATGACCAACTTTGAAATATTCATTTCATTATCTCAAGAATTTTATATCATGAGAAGATAATAATTCCATCCTGACCATAAACTAGTAAAAGGAAGAGATAGCAAGAATCAATAAGAGTGCAAACAGAGCAAGAAGAAGAGAATCAACATTATACATAATCAAGATTTCAAATTTTATTACATCATGAAGGAGAAGTACATAGTTTAGAGCTACATTTGACAAAGAAAATAAATCAGAGAGAAAAGTCCAAACAACTCTACACCTTCTCCTTATCTCCTAAAACTTTCTCGGGAGGCTGGGACGAAGAGGAAGGTTGCTCGGATGGCACAGAAAGTTGCTCGGTGGGTGTTGGAAGCTGCTCGACTGAAATGTTGGTTAACTAGAGCTGCTCGTTAGGAGTAATAGTTGGTTGGGGCTGTTCATAGTGAAGTTCAACAGTAAGTACTTGATCCCCAACCATCATAGAAGATTCCTCAGAGGAAGCTTCATCCTCTTCTTCTTCCCCGGGAGTAGGAGGGGGGACAGGAATGTGTCGCTGAAATAGGTCGGAGTTCTTATCGACATTCATATCTGTCAGAGCAACCACCCAACCATCCCTAAAGTATTTGAGGCTGCCATACTCCATTTGCGAGACCATGGTAGCCAAACCCTTATTCCAACCTTTGTCCCGGCCAGCACTGAAGGACTTCTTTACAGCCAACTTCCTCTTCACCTTCTCCGAGGAAAGCTTCTCGGATAGAAGTTCCTCGGCATCTTTCAATTTCTTTTCTGCCTCCTCCTTCTGACGACCAACGTCACGAAGTCTACCCAGCTCTTCCTCAGCAGACTTGAGCTTACCTTCAAGCTCCCCAGCATTTTGGAGCTTCCCTTCGAGCTCTTTATTCTTACTTTCCTATTCTTTTATTTTCTTCTCCAATCCCTTGGAGACTTCAACCGCCTGATCCCTCTCCTTCTCGGTCGAATTGAGCTGCTTCTCCCAGGCATCTTAATCATCAACATACTTCTGACGAGAATCTTTCAAAGATTGTGTCAAACCTACAAAAGCCTCCTCTACACCACCAGAGGAGATGGACGCCTTGATGGCTTCGTCCATCTTCAAGATTGTATTAAAACAAGTTACCAACTGGAAAAAGAAAATAACTGTAAGTCAGTGCAAGAACATAAGCAAGCACATAACATGAAAAATGAAAGTTTAGATTTGCAATACTTACTGAGGCAATGTACTGAGTTGCCATAGTGGTAACCCTATCCTGGGAAAGATTTTCTTCAATACCTTGGATCTCGGGAATGATCCAAGACTTCACCGAGCTCATGGCAGAGCTCGAAGCAACGAAAGTAGGAACACCACTTCCAGTAGTTAAAGGCTAAGAGATGGATTCAACCAAATTGACCGAGGAGCTCTTCTTCAGCCTTCTCAGAGGAGCATTAATGATCTCGACCAAGGATGTAGTCTTAGTTGGGGATATGACTATAACCTCGCTTGGAGCAACGACCTTGCTCGGAGCCACTGGGGACTTCTCGGCAACCTTCATAGTAGCAGCCGGAGGAGGTGCATCTATTTTTCTTGTCCCTTCCTCGAGGACATCATGCTTGCTTTTCTTTGCCTCTCCAGCAATAGAGGCAGATTTCTCAAAGAGGGCAGGAGCTCTTCTCTTCTTCATCCTGTCACTTAGAGGAATGTGTGACTGAGGAGAAGAACCTTTGGAGGCTGGTGCTAGTTCTACTTCACCTATCACTGGATGAGCAGTAAAAGACAAGGTGTGACTTCTATACTGCAGCAAGTATGAAGCTGATCTGATATGCTCATCGGCAATAGTCTGATGCAAACCCCAGATAAGTTTCAGATATTTTAAGTTAACTTCTGTCTCTTTTGGAGACCTTCTTTTTCTATCAACTACAAATAAATGAAAATTAAAATATCAGTGACACATTTTATCAAACATATAGAAAGCATAATTTTGAAAATAAATTAAAGTAAAAACAACCTATCCCATTGCCATAGGGAGGGCATCTGGGACCCTGATACACATCATTTCCAGTTAGCGGAGCATGTTGCCAATTTTTCATAACAACACCATGCTCGAAATAATCCCTATTGGCATGTGGGAGATTGACCACTAAAGCTCTATTTAAAAACCTAGTTTTCAAGTAAAAAGTAATGTCGCTCACAGCCCATCTATGGCAAAACATAATTTCTGGAATTCCTATACGAGTTCCATGAATCTAATTTAATCTATGAACTCCATTAACTATTCTCCATGTATTGGGGGATATTTTTGAAGAAACCACGTCAAAATATTAACAGAATTCCAGACACAAAGGGTTTGGGGGAAAAGAAAAGCCACATTCAGCTACAAAGAGACTGGGGAACCAATGTCCCTTAGCCAAACAAAAAAAATCTGAAGGTTCAGAAAGTTCCTCCAAAACAACCCATGAAGGAATAGAGAAATCAGAATGAAACTAATCAAGCGACTCAACAAGGTAAACCATGGTGAATAAAGGAAATAAAAGAGAAGGAAGAAGATATTACAGAAAAATGATGGATATGTTGACAACGAACGATGAAAAGGATGAACGCACAAGAGAGAGAGAAGATGGGAAATTCAAAGATAAAGATTTAAAAAAGTAAAAGACGATATGATTTTCTGCAACGCTTAAATACCTTACCTTGGGAAAAGGTAAAAATAATGATTATAAAGGGAGACCTTTACGCTACCAGCGGCTAAAAGGACAAAAAGGGCACGGAGATCGAAGAAGTTAGAAAATTCGAAAAGTCTGATTCTATGAATTCGAAAAGAAAAATAAATGAGAAGAAAACACTCCTAAAATTCAGGATGACCATTTAATTCCGCCATATTTCGAGAAGAAAATTCCACACTCCTCATTCTCGAATTGTGAAACATTGGGTGCTTCTGTTGATACCAAATTTAGTCTGCTGACATGGCTCAATTAATTGGAGGCATGTGGCAATCTACGTGGCAATAACAAACACTTCTGGACAACTCCTTGACTTTGAGTAACTCAATTTCCCCGACTAACTCAGATACTCCGAGCAGTAGGTGCTCTCCGAGGAACTTTACTGCACCGAGAAACTCATGCATACCGAGATACTTAGGCGGTCCGAGCATCTTAGGCGGTCCGAGCTGCACCTCGATCAGAGCATTTATTATCAGACAATTAAGAGGATTAAATGCGCATTAAATGTTGATTATTATCATACAGATGTATACGATTACTGGACAACTATGTATTATCCTTTCACATGTACAACCTCAAGGCTATAAGTACATTGTATCATCCTCATTGTAAGGGGACTTGGAATTTCTGGGTAAAAAACTGTTATCAAGAATTCCCCAACACTCGGCAATAACAAAAACAGTGGGCGTAGGACATTCCTTTAAGGCTGAACCACTTGAAAAATTCTTTTGTCTTATTTATTTTATCCGTGATTAAATAATTAGAGATAATCTAATTTTTTACATCAACACTGATAGTATATATAATATATGAGTGACTGATATATATATATATATATATATATATATATATATATATATATATATATATATGCAAAATTTCTACTGTGCGTATAAGTAGTTAAGTAATGAATTAATGCTCCAACTTTGTAATAAACATCTTAAAATAACCCCCTTCTTCATCCAATTCAGCCATGAAAAAGAGTTTTCCTAAGGAGAGATAAAAGGAGAAGTTAAGAAAGAAAATCCTTTGGAGAATTTCAATAAATCAAGGAGTCCTCGAAAGGCATTAATTCTTTATTAAAGTTGGTCACATGATGAGTTCTACACTTGGTATGTTTTTGTTTCTAATTTGGATAAAGATTTTAATGATACCCATATTTCCAAATTGTGATAAAACAATGATCTCTTAAGAACATATGTAAGAACGCGTGTTAGGATTGCAAATGTTAACTTTGAAATCCTAGATTTGAATCACCTTCTTATGGAGATTTTGTTTTTGGAAATTCATGATTATGATGTGTATATGTACTACAACATGTTTAATATGTGTTTCCATGATTGATAACTGAGGTTGCTTAAATATATTAAGTTATGCTTTAATGTTGTATTCCGACCTAGTTGTGCTAAAAATGGAATAAATCATGAAATACTTATTGAAATCGAGTAATTCCAATTGAAGATTAAAATATACTCATATATGTATGGAATATTCTAAAATTATGCAAAAATACATTGGAATGAATCTTGGGTGATAGTTTGAAGTTCAGGTATAAAATCTTCCCCAAAAGAGTAACTGTGCACACCTCGTGTTTGATGTTTTGCTGACTTAGCAAATGAACCCAAGAAATTATGAAAATTTAATTTTGTGTTATTTAAGATGTTTATTGATATTGGGTGGAATATCATGGTATGTTATGATGTGATGTGTTGCTGATTTTAATGTTATTTGGCGTACTCAAATACTAATGATGTTGAATTTTTAGGTGGGAAAGCGGCTAACACTTCCATACCAAGGAAATAGTTTTGGTGTAAATGTTAGTACCAACTTCAAGGTGAGTGACCTTCCCTATGAAATATAAATTCTTATATTTTCAAAAGGAATTTTGTAGTTAAATACATGTGTTAAACTATTTATGGAGTGATCTGGTATTTGTAAAACATATGCATATGATTAAAAATGTTAAGAGAAGTTATTTTATGTTATGCATTCTGGCAGGTCCTCTATCTAATGTTAAGGAATGTGGTGGGTCCAATGAGATTTATCTGTCCCCTTAATCCAACCTAAAGGTTTTTTGTACTAGGGCCTAATTATGGGATGTGGTGGTCCCCATAACTGTGGTGGGTTAATTGGACTGTGGCGAGTTGAGGCTTGCGAGAGTTACACAATTCCTGTTGGGTTATGCCATTAGAAAAAAATAAAAATGGTTATTGAAATTGGTTATATCTGTGATATGTGAATGTATATGGTCATTCACTTAGATCTTATTTCTTACGCTCCTATAATGTTATGTTTCAGGTATGCCTATCATTGGGAGTTCACTACCAAGTTAGGACCTTAAAATGGGGGAGTGACATATGTCTAATATGATTTGAATATCTAGAAGATTTTTGTGTAAATGTTAAAGAAAGGAACTTGTGTGTGTAACGTTTTTATTACTTGTGAGTTGTATGTACTGTTTGTTATGTTTTCATCTAAACATTCCATTGAAAAGAAAAAAATCTTGTGTTATTTTTTGAGAGATTTAAAGTAAACTATTGTTTAAGGGAGTTTATCTCTAAATATAAAGGATCATTTTAATTTAATTAAGTTAAGGGACGACATCTTGGTATCAGAGCATGGTTAGTAGGTTCTGCATATGGTGTACAGGTCTAGATTGGCAGTGAACAATAGAAATTGAGTTTGTTATGGGTCAGGATTTTGACTAAGAACATTAATGTTAAACTGTTGCTATTGTATTTTTGTGTAAGTTATTTATATTTTAGTGAGTGATGGACGCACGAGCAATATGATAGACAAGAGGGTGAGGCATCCTATGTACCTAATAGTCATCAAGGATAAGGATATATTGAATTGGATGAACCATAAGTTCAATAACAACCTATTGATGATGTGGGAAGAATATTGCGTGTTGTGTCACAACTAGTGGAACAAGAAAGAGGTGGGGAACTTGGTGGAGATAGGCATAAATTACATGAGAGGTTAGTGAAATTAAATCCTCCAGTATTTACTGGGACTACTAATCCGTTAGTGTAAGAGAGGTGGATTAAAATGACGGAAGCAATATTTAAGGTGATGGAAGTGCGAGATGAACAAAAGGTTTTATTGGAAACCTTTAGGTTAGAAGATGATGCAAAGTTATGGTGGGAGGATATAGAGAGGTTACTTACTATAATTGGGGCAGTGGTGCCAGCAAATCCTCCACCAATTACGTGGGAGAGGTTTGTTAATGTGTTATTTGAAAAATACTTCCCAAGTCTTTACATGAAGGGGAAAGAGGAAGAATTTATCATGCTGAAACAAGGGAACATAACAGTGGCAGAGTATAAATCTTTATTTATATCCTTATATAGATTTTCACCTAATTTGGCGAGGACAGAAGAAAGTAAATGCGATAGATTTCAAACTGGGTTGAATACAGATATAAAAACTATGGTTGATAATATGAAGATCACAAATTACGTGGGCTTGGTGGATATAGCTATGGTGTTAGAAAAGTCAATGAAAGAAATGAAAGCTGAATATTCGAAGAAAGCTAGACACGATGGTACAAAATCATATGGATGAGAGGCAAGAATATCAACTCTGAGAGTAGCACGAGGAGTATCTAAGGGTCAAGGATTTAAAAATAGAAAAAACATACCTAGAAGATTTCAAGCCCAAATTGCAAGGAATGGAATGATTCGGTCAGAAAATGCATCCATGTTGGGTTCGAGGGCCATATTTTATTATAGATGTGGTGGTCAAGGGCATATGTCTCGAGAGTGTACCAAAGCTGAGACGACACCTTTATGCTTCAATTATCATCAACTAGGGAACTTACGAAAGAATTGTCTAGTGATGGGGGCTACAACATCAGTTGGGAGTGTGGCAGTAGGAGGTAGTAGTTCTACACATAATGTACATAGGGGAGGTAAATGAGGAATATCGCAGAGTCAAGGTCATGGAAGATTTTTTACACTGACGTAACAAGATGCACTAGCTATGCCTAACGTAGTGACATGTACACTTCCTATTTGTGATAAAGTTGCTTATGTGTTGATAGATAATGGTCCTACACATTCTTTCATGTCTTTATTTTTCTTGTTGCATCTTAATAAACCATTATCATCATTAGATTTTGGTTTTGCTATTGTTACTCCAGTTGGGGGATTGATTTTTATTGAGAGGGTGTATAGGGAGTGTGTGGTGCGAGTGGGTAAAAAAGAATTAATGATTAACTTATGACCTCTCGATATGCATAACTTTGATGTGATACTGGGTATGGATTGGTTGGCCTCATATCATGTATGGTTATATTTCTTTAGAAAGGAGGTAGTGTTTCGATTACCGGGTGAACCTGGATTTAAATTTATTGGGGAACGAAATGTTACTTTACCATGTTTTATTTCTTTTAAAAAATGTTATGTTTTACTACCAAATGGAGGTCAGGGCTATCTTACCCATGTGATGGATACACAATAAAGGGTTGGAAAACTATTAGAGATGCCAGTAGTTAATGAGTTTGTAGATGTCTTCCCAGAAGAACTCCTATGGTTAACACCAGACTGTGAGGTAGAATTTTTGATTGAGAGTGTATCACTGTGGGGAGCTCCAATATTGTATATGAAGAAGAAATATGGAATCATGAGACTGTGCATCGATTATTATCAATTGAATAAGGTGATTATCCATAACAAATATCCATTACCCCGCATTAATTAATTATTTGATCAGTTGTAAGGAGCCAAAGTATTTTCCAAGATTGATCTCCGATCCCGTTACCATCAGTTGAAAGTAAGAGGATGTGACATTTCTAAAATTGCTTTTCATTATAGGTATGGACATTGTGAATTTCTTGTCATGCCATTTCGGTAAACGAATGCACCAGCCGTATTCATGGGCGTGATGAAACGCATATTTCACCCATACATGGATTCTTTTGTTATCTCGTTCATTACGATATTTTGATATATTCTCATAGTAAGGAAGAGAATGAACACCATTTGTGTATAATTTTAAAGAACTCATGAGAGAAGCAATTAATTATGGGGCAAGTTATTTCTTCTAATGATATTTATGTTGATCCCTAGAAGTTGGAGGCCATCAGGCGCTCTCGGGCGCTGATTTGATCACAATCAACTTCACCGTCAGACTGAAAGCTCAATGGATCCTAAAAGGGCATTAAAACACCTTTATGATGGACTGTCCCATGCAAGAAATGGCATAACCGTTCGGGCGAATGATTTCTCCACTAAAAAATTGATCTAGAGGCCACTAGGCGCTCTTGGGCTCCGATTGACCAATGTCAACTCTTCAGCTCAAACAAGACTGAAAGAAACTTTGAAGGGCATTGAATACTCTTTCCAATGGTCTACTTTATGTGAAAATGAACCTTACGGTATGGATGAATTATTTATTTTACCCTGAAAGGTCACCGGACATTTTTGGGCCCCATTTGACCAAAGTTAACTCTCTAAACCAAGCGAAGCTTTTTGAAACATCGAATTAATTCACAAAAACTTTCCAATGGTCCACCCCGTGTGAAATTCAGGCTTATAGTTTGGATGAACGATCCCTTGTCCCCCGATGATCTTCCATTTAAAAAACTCACTGGTGCTTTCGAGCCCCGTTTGGCCCAAAGTCAACAATCGGACCCCAAAGCATCCCAAGTATTCTTAAAGATTTCTTAAATACCTTTCTAATGGTATGCCCTATGCACGATTTTGACTTACAAATTGAGTTTTAAGACCATTTTTCTGAAAGATCTGCACGAGTCTGTCAATGGGCAGGTCCATTTCCCCACCTATCGATATTGTGTCTAGGGTTACCAACTAATTAACATGGCAAGGACTATGACGATTGATATTCCCCCTACTCTATATAAGGAGAGCTTGAATTCACTTCGAAAGGCACCCCGGATCCATTAATATCAGTGATTTACGCAACATTCTTCTACAATCAACAAAGTGTCCTTATGTGAAATTGATATCCACCTTTCATTCCCATTATTCTCATAGCCAATTTAGAAAAATTTCCTTCCCTCTCATTAAACATTCATCCCAACATGCAATGAAGCTCATAAAGTATCAATGCCCAGCTTTAAGTCTCCAAAGAAGGTCCAAACATCCTTCTCTCTTTAAATTAATTTATTTTCATATTCGTCATATAAATTCTCGATTTAGATTTTACTTTAGATCATACACACTAATACCTAATCCTTTATTAGTTATATTGCGCATAATTTATTATCTATAAAAATAAAAACATTGAAAAAGAGGGTTACACCTATAAATTCTGACGGGATTCTTCATCACATTTTCTCAAAACTCAAAATATCTTTTCTACACACACATATAATAAACTCCTGTTCGAACTTATGGGATAAAAATCTGCCCTTATGACGTATGCTAACTATATGGACTTTAATGCCTTTAAAGGCTACGTAGTCATCTCAGGTTAAAACCCGAGACTCGAGTCCTATTTTCTTATTTTCCTATTTTCCTATTTTCATATTTTATCCATATTTTATTCTTATAAATAACACTTCTGATTCATACATTCTTGTCTTAAATTCACATATATTAGCTCTACATCATAATGATCAATATGTCGATAAGCGCACATATCATATTTTTGTAACTATTATTTTGGGAACATTCCTGTGGATGACCTCACTCCATCCTTTCTATGATTTGGGTCGAGTGATTCCGATCTCCACTTATATATACATACACACACACTTCATGGAGAAATTAAGGAAAGTAGTAACATATTCCCATGAGAAACTTAAAGGACAAGATGGGTGCCTAACACCTTCCCATTCCATAACATAGCCTATGAACCTCTAGACTATTTTTTTAGTAAGCATCCATTTGTCTTTGATGCCACTCTCTCGAGGTGGTGACATGTATTTTCCCTTTTTTGTGCAAAATATTTCTTTATGTCACCCCAACATCGACGATGGACGAAGCACCCCACAATGTGGTAAGGGATGCGAGACCTTTATCTCCTCAATTTTCCCTCCGAAAGAGCCCTGGGGCAAGAGAGGGAGGAAGATCTCGGGATGATCACATAGGTTATTTTCAAATTAGTCGTGTTTAGTGTGTGTATAACCTAAAAATAAAAACTATGATGGAATCCATTAACATAGTTGCATACGATAGTGTTCCCCATCACTTTGAAGAAAGTGAGAATCCTTCACATGTTGATAATTCTAAAAATGAATATTTATAAAAAGAGTTAGCAAATAGTGATTCTGACTCCTTACCACCTGATGAACATTATGTTCCAAACTGGGATAAGGAAAATAATCCTAGGAAAAACATTGTAGGTGATGTTAGAGACCCAATAAGGACCATATCTTAATCTACGAATGCTTTATTTTCATCCATGCGTCTTTAATTGAACCTAAGCATATAAAAGAAGATTTGATAGATGAATCTTGTTTTCTATATATGTAAGAACAACTAGGACAATTTAGACTTTATGATGTATGGTGTTTAGTCCCTCGTCTTACTCACACTAAAGTAATAGAAACAAAATGGATATTTAAAAATAAGTGTGATGAATCTAGTAACATTTTAAGAAATAAGTCTAGGTTAGTTGCATATGATTATTCTCAAATTAATGGAGCTGATGTTCATGAAACCTTTGCTTTTGTTGCTAGGCTAGAATCTGTTAGACTCTTACTTGCTATTTTTTTCCACTTAAAGTTTATACTCTATCTAGTGGATATAAAATCAATATTTTTAAATGTTATTTTAATTGAGGAAGTGTATGTTCAATAACCTAAAGGATTTGTTCATCCTTTATTTCCCAATCATGTTTTTAGACTAAAGAAAGCGCTTTGTGGTTCAAAACAAGCCCCTTGTGTTTGGTATGATAGGTTAACAACTTTTCTAATGGAAGATGGTTTTAATTTAGTTGGTTTGACCTTACCATTTTTGTCAAATGTAGCAAAAACTGTATGCTAATAACTCAAATTTACATTAACAACATAGTTTTAGGGTCCACTTCTCCCTCAGAAGAAGAAAATTTTGCTAACATAATGAAATCTAAATTTCAAATGTCTATGATGGCGGAACCATACAATTGTTTTGAGAAATTCAAGTAGCACAAAAATTGGACCATATTTTTATCCTCTAATCCAAATATGCTATGGATTTAATTAAACGCTTTGGTTTATCTAAGGCTAAGACTGCTAGAAGTCCAATGAGTTCAACTATAAAAATGTTAAATTACTTATCCATAAAAAATATAGATACTACTTTATATCATATTGTGATAAGTAGTCTTATTTACTCAACTGCGAGTAGTCGTGATATAATGCATAGCATGTGTGTGCGCTAGACAGCTATGTGAACCAAAAGAGTCCTAGTTAAACATATTATAAAATATTTAAGTGGCACAATAAACTACTATTTTCTACACCTTGGACACTAACTCTAAGAAAATCGGGTATACGAATGTTGACTGGGCAGATTGTACCGATGATAGTAAAAGCACCTATAGTGGCTGTTTTTACTTAGGACGCAACATTGTCTCCTGGTTCTCTAAAATTCAAAATTGCATTTTTCTTTCATCAGCAGAAGCCGAACAAATTACCAGCGGGAGTTGTTACAATCAACTTCTATGGATGAAACAAATGTTAAGTGACTACGGATTAAATGAATCTTCTCCCCTCATTATTTGTGACAAATCAAGTGCTATAAGTATTTTTAAAAACAATGTTTTTCATTCTTGATAGAAAAAGTTAAAATGAGAGAACATTTTATTTGAGCATTAATTGAGAAAAAGGAAATTAACATTGACCAACTTAACACGAAAAATCAATTGGCAGACGTTTGCACAAAACTTTTAGAGGACCATCACTTTGAAATGTTTATAATGTCTATTCGTGTGTGTTTCTACCCCATTTGAAATGTGTTAGGTTTGTATTAGAGTACTTTTTTTTAATATCATGTGGTTCTAACATCTTTTATAGGATTATTCCCACTAGTTGTCCCTTTATGACAAACAAGAGGGGAGTTTGGGAATCCCTATTTTTTATTGGGGAGATTTTAAGACTCCCATCTCCTTTTTATATGTAGTTATGTATCTTAGGATACATGTTATTAGTTGAGTTATGTACTCTTCTTTATGGGATAGATGTTGTTAGTTGAGTCATGTACTCTTCTGTTTCTAAGAATCTAGTATATAGTTGAGTTATGTATTTGCATGTTTTAGACTGTATCTGCCGAAGAAACATAAAGAGCGGGTGCGCGAGGTGAACATGATTTCTTTTAGTTATTATATTTTTATAGGTGGTGACACTGGTGGAGGTGACGTAATAGCCAAGAGAAAAGAGTATTTGAATGAAGCCAAAACATGCTCCTATATTCGGTAAATAAACTTATTGGGTGACGTTGATAGACGCCTAAGAAAAGTGAATAAAAATAGGTTGGTGATATGATTCTTCAAGGATGACTTATCTTAAATACTAGATTTTCACGATGATCCTATGTCCGTCACGATGATTGTGCATGAAGAAATAATTTCCATAATATTGGTGCACAATTCGAACTCAACTGATGTATTTTTGATAACTGCTTCAAAGGAATGGGACTACGTGACAGTAAACAAAAGGCATATCACAAGCAACTCGTAAGTTTCTCTCGAGAAAAAACCTTTGGGAACTTTCGAATTAGAAGTCATAATTGGCACATAGCCAATCAACCAAACTTAGAAGATTTGTTTTTTCATCTTAGGAAAGAAAGTCCGATCAACCTACAACATTATCTTTGTTAGATTCAACTTGAAAAAGTTTAATGGTGTAACATCCACTGTATAATTAATAGTGCCTAAAATTCTCCACACACTATAGGGTCGGTGTTGTTACTGGAAATCAGGTTGAAGCTAAGGTGTGATATTAGACTTCAGGCGACTAAGAAGAAGTGAAGATAGTTACCATCACTTACTAGATAAAGGCCACACATCCTTGTAAGGAGGCTAAATTGGTCAAAGGACAAGTTATAGATGTAATGGAGACTGTAGTCCTTGATGAAAAATTCCCATAAAGGAAGACACAGATCGATGCATCCATGGATTAGTAACTCAAGTAGGAGGTAATAAACACCCTTAAACAGTGAAAGAATGTGTTCTCTTGGAGACACAAGGATATGTTAGGGATTGACCACGAGTTCATGTTCCATGAATTAAACATTGTCAAGGATCCAAAGCTAATAAAATAGAAACGACATGTCTTCATCCGCGAGAAGAATAAAACTATCCTGGAAGAAGTGGAAAACCTCTAGAAAGAAAATTTTATTAAAGACATCAAATATCTTGATTGTTTGTCCACCGTGGTAATGGTCAGGAAGAAGTCCAAAGGACCATTTCCCCATGCCTAGGATTGATCAGCTGTTAGATGCCACTACCAGGCACGAATTTCTTAGTTTCATACATGATTACTTAGGGTATAAGGAAATCAAGATAAAATCAGAGGACGAGGAGAAAACCTCAGTTATCATTAGAATATTATGCCTTTTGGGCTTAAAAACATTGGAAAAACACACAAAATGCTAGTGAAGAAGGTTTTGAAAGAGTAGATTGACAAAAATATGGAGGTATATATGGTTGAAATCCAAGACTAGAGTGAAATGTGCGACAAATTGAAGAAGCACCAAATGAAGCTCAACCCAACTAAGTGTATGTCCGACTTATAAGAAGGAATGTTGCTTGGATTCATAGTGAACTAGGGAGGCATTGAGGCTAATTTAGATAAAATTCAAGTGCTAATAAATATTCAGTCTCCTAGAAATAACAAGGATGTGAAAAGGTTGATTGAAAGTGTAGTAACCCTCAACAGGTGTGTCTCCTGAGCTACTGTCAAGTGCATGCCCTTCTTCAAGGTGTTGAGGAAAACTTTCGACTGGAGTGAAGAATATGAGAATGCCTCCCTAGAAATGAAAAAGTATTTGGTATATATATTATTACTCTTAAGACCACTCGTAGGACAGAGATTATACATATATCTGGAAGTATCTGAGTCAAAAGTTTTCTCGATACAAATCTGACTTTAGAATAGGGTATAAAAAAAATTTACTACACCCCCAATCACCTTTGGGAAATAAAAAATAATTACCCACATGTGGAAAAGCTTTCCTTAGCTCTCATTGAAGTCTCACGAAGAATGAAGCCATATTTACAAGCCCACACTATTATGGTCTACACGGACATGCCATTGCACCAAACCATTCACAAACTAGATAAGTCATGGTGATTGATGGATTGAGATATGGATCTTGGAGAGTATGATATACACCATGAATCGACATAGAAATAAAAGTCCAAGAAGTATCATATTTAATAGCGGAGTTTACCAATGAAGAAAAACTTTCCGAGCAAACTCCTGTGGGAAAGAGCGCAACAGTAAATCCAATCGAGCAGACTTTTTAGAAATAAAACTTAAAAATAAAACACCTGTGCAGAACATAGCTCCATGAATAATATAACCAACCAAGAGGAAGATATAACTAAAGATGAATTAAGTAGGATCATTTCGATAGAAGTTCGCATGCATAGAAGCACTGATGAAAAAAATAGAAACTTATTTGTGCTAGATTTATGTCCCTTATGGATGGATCCAACCAATGAGTATATTCAGAGGGGCATCTTGCTAGACAATCCAAATGAAGAAAGGAAACAAAGTTATAAAGAAGTATGCTACATGGTGGAAGTAGTAATTTCGTATAAAAGAGGACTCATTGTCCCACCGCTCAGATCTGTCCACCTCGTCGAGGGGAAAAATATGATTAAAGAAATACATGATGGTCTTATGGGGCCCATTCGGCAGGAAGATCAGTGGTCAAGCGAGTATCCACACAAGGTTATTCTTCGCCAACTATGAATGCAGATTATGCCACTTATGAAACATATTGTGATAAATTCTAGAGGTTTGCTATGATTCATAGGACACCTGGTGTTGCACTCATTCTGATCACGTCCCCGTGGAATTTTCCATGTGGGGAATAGACTTCCACTGCCAAAAATGAGAGAAAGGTTCAAATACCTAGTCATTGCAATAGACTATTTCACTAAGTGGTTGGAAGTTGAATCCTTGGTAGATATGCCCTATGATAAAGTCTTCTAATTTATTTAGAAGAACTTCATATGAATGTATTATATATAGTATTACTTTACCATCGACAATGTCACACAGTTTGACAATCAGGAACTAGGATATTATTATATCCAGTCTAAAAATCCAAAAGTTGTATTCCCCTCCCAGACACTCTCAGTGCAATGGCCAAATAGAGATGACCCACAAAACTTTGATCAATAAACTGAAGAAAAGGTTGGATGATGCCAAAGGAAATTAGATTAATGAGATACAAAGTGTAATATGGGTCTATAGGACTACACCGAGGATATCTACAAGTGAGACCACTTACATGATGGCATTTGGGAAACAATTGTGGTCCTAACAGAGATTGGTCTACCCAGGCACAGAGTACTCAATTTCAATTACCCCAAGAGTGACCTCATGCGAAGGTTGGACTTAGATTTAATTGAGAAAGTCAAAGAAAATGCGGCACTACACATGGAAGCATACCGGAAGCAAACTTCTCAGTTATAAAACATTAGAGTCAAGCCAATAAACCTTAAGGAGGGAGAGTACGTGTTAAATAAAGTTCCCTGTAAAGGAAACAAATTCGAGGAAAACTATCATGGGCGGTACTGTATTTCTGCAGTTGTCTGACCAGGTACATATTATTTAGAATCCCTAGAAGGAGAATAATTAAAAAACCCATGGAATGTCGATCACTTGAGGAAATAATATCAGTGATTAATTAGAATGCCTTCTCTTATTATATATTTAATTCATTTATGCTTTCAATAAAGAACACCCATATTCATCAAAAAATAAGTTTCCTTTTCATGTTTTATTTTAATTTTTTTTGGTAGTGGGCGATGTACAATCTCAAATAATAGAACAAACTAACCACTTACTACTAGTACAAAAAATTCAAATTAATAACTTCACGTATGTCATCTTTGAAAACTCACGAATGAGAAGTTTCAAACAAAAAACTTCATATATGACTCCTCAATATCAAGACCAAGAAGTTTTACTAGACATAATTAAACAGAATCTTAAAACATTTGGTCACCAATGGGAACTAATTTGAATGCTCCGTGAAAATGAAGACATTCATTTGAGAGACCAAAAATAAAAGAACATTAGTAGAACCTAAGACATGACAAATTGTGTTCGTCCGAACTGGTAACCAGTAAGGCAGATTAGTCGACTTAACTCCGACCACATAATTGTAAGACTAAACTAATGGCAGACCACAATCATAGAAAAATCTAATTTTTATTCAAGGAAATGCTTTATTTCAAATAGTTCATTATCTTTGCATCTTTACAAGTAAATATCCAGCATGCGCTATTGCATGGAAAGAATGAAAAACATAAATTTCTTATTCTACTGGGCTTTTTCTTCGATCCTTCTCCATCCCATTAGGAGGAGCATCCAATGTCGAGGGAAGAACTATTGTTCTCAACTCTCTAAGTTCGGATTAACTATTAGAATGGGGGCTATCCACCAAGTGTAGAGGTCAACTGAGCAAATTATCTCCGTGAAGACCATAATCCCCGAGGTATTTTCTATCCAGGATAATGAGGATTGAATCTGTAGGAATCCATGTATTATCCAACTTAAATGGAGGAGTTGGCTAGTCTAAGCATCTAGGATCATGCCAATACCATAGATTGTATTCCCTTAGAACCTTCATTATTGTGAGAGAATTTATCCATCCCCACTTATAGCCTTCTCTACATGCTTTGCTCCAGTTCTCAATATAAGTGTGACACAGCTTCATCATAGTCGATTATCCAGATAGTACGGGGCTCCTTATGAATGTGATAAGTGAGATGGTCAAACTTCTCATTGAGTATTTTAATGGTGGCCAGATGGTTCTTGATCAGAGTTGCTTGGTCTTCCTAAGTTTTCTTCATTCTCTCCTCTTCTCCAGATGGACGAGAAATAACAAATTGCCTTGATGATTAACTCCATATGTTTTTCCATTTTTCTAGATCCTATATTAACTGAGCTGTAATACCCACCCTCGAAATTTATATTTTGATAATAAATTGGGTGATTTATTTGAAGAAGTATTTGGAGAAAATCGATGCATAAGAGAATAGGTTACTCTTGAACATAAATAATGCATTTCACGTGACGTCTTGGCATATTTACTGTGCATGGGTGCGTAGAGGGATGCATGATGCCCATTCAAGGACAATATAATTAAATTGGTGATACATCGATATAAAGTTACATATGTAAGAATGTGAATTGAGAATCTAACAGGTGGGCATGTGACCTGTCAAATTGCAACTTTGCATGATTTTTAGAGAATTCACAATAAGGGATAAAATCAGTCCAACCTAATATTTGGGGTTCTAAAATAGGGTTCTTGAGGGCCATGGGGTAAAAAATTGAATTTAGGGAAGTTTTGGTCAAATTATTAATCGATTAACACAATTTAGCCTTGGGAGTCGACCGACCGAGTCATTGATCGATCGATGATTTTTGATCGAACGATCAATTACTGGCAGGTCTAGAAAATGGTATTTCACCTTTAGCGATGTCTCGATATTCACCCTTAGAGTAGATGTGTTGTCGATCATATATTCATTCCATCCAAGATAAGACTATATTTTTGCACTTAAGGGAGTGGGGGACCTTCCGTATAAGTCTTGGAGACTTATTTGTTTGTTTAAAGAGGGTATAATGAGTGGGTTTAACCCATTCCTCTCCTTTCAGATTGCAACTTCTCTCTCCATCTCTCTCTCTCTCTCCCTCTCTCTCTCTTTCTCTTAAGAGAGCTCACCTCCCCAATATTTTATGCTCTAAACCTTCTAGGGCCATCTCCACCATTTCCTTACCCTATAACCACCATCCCTATCATAAGTCCATCTCCTACACAACCATATAAACCATAGTTAGCTTTGATGATGTGTAGACGGTGATATTCTTAATATATGGTGGGTATTTGAAGAGGTTTTTTCGGAGGATTTAAAGGGTGTTTCATGAAGATGAAGGCTTGATTCTTTGGAGCACCATTGGAGCATGCTAAGGGAAGCTTTTGGTAACCCCTTGAGGCTACATTTAAAGGTGGTAGTTGCTTGTCCTACACCACCATTTCCCCCGCCATTTTGAAAACTTTAAATGTGGGAATACTAACTTTAGTTTTGGTTTAGATTTATGTATTTTTTAGCTAGTTTATTTATATATATTAGACTTAATTTATATAGGATATATGTTATTTTTCATCCGTGTATTAAGTAGTTGCATTGAATAATTTATGTGTAAATGGGTTTCAAAGAAAATGAATAAATTTCAGAATGTATATCTTCAACATTTTATGAAATAAAATGTATTAGAATGACGTTTTAAAGATAAATAATGTGATTTTATGCAAACAAATGCACAAGGCTTATTTAAGACATTTTATGTGATTAAAATGTGATTTTCTAGTTCAATAATGAAGGTGAATTTATAAAGGAAGCTTTCACCTTAATGGGTTATTTAAAGTGGGTGAAACTCAAGTATAAATTAAAATGGGTTTACTATGTAAATATGTAAAAAATAAGGATTTTTCATAACTTCTAGGTTAAAAGTTAATAATGGAAGTTAAAGGTTTCAAATATGTAAATAGTACCAAAGTGGGTGTTAAAATGCAAAATTCCATAAATAAAATGTGTAGTTCAAATGTCTAGAAAATGGGACTTTAATATATAAAAAGATGTTATTTTATATCATAAAGGTGTTAAAGTGAAAAATCTGAAAGTTTAGTAAAATAAGGTATTGAACAAGTGTTAAAAATGGCTAAATGTATTTTAAATGTTAAGCTGTAAACTATATAACTAATTTTGGGAGATAACACTCGTTAGAGGACCAAATTGCAAGATTTGGTAAATAGTGGGTAAATTGGTAATTTATTTAAAATGGCATATTTTTATGGAATAACAACATTGATGAATGATTTCACACTAATGTGGGTGAAAATAAATTAAGTCTATGAGTGAATGTTTTGGTATTCCATCAATGTGTGTGTGTGAATACATGACTTAAAGGAGAAATAAATAATTTTCCAAGTGTTAATGGAAACGCAGACGGTTAAGTCCGGGCTTTTGACTTTGTCCCGTAAGTGTGGATTAATGTGAGCATTGGAATAACGTTGAACACCTGTAAAGTTAAAGATAAAGGAACCCGTTTCTTATCATGTGGATCCCATGAAGTCTATGGATATTGGAGGATTTCGAGAAAATGTAATGGTATCAATTGGAACATGATAAGAAAAGGGTTATAAGATGGAAATAACCTAACTTGTGTACATGTTTAAGGTTTCAATAATGTAATGTGGACAAGTAA
Organism: Sambucus nigra; assembly: GCA_949130495.1. Classification (NCBI taxonomy): domain Eukaryota; kingdom Viridiplantae; phylum Streptophyta; class Magnoliopsida; order Dipsacales; family Adoxaceae; genus Sambucus; species Sambucus nigra. The sequence goes on from OX422219.1 coordinate 172,100,905, forward strand.
TTTCAGTATAATGACTAATGTACAAAATAAAAGAAAAATCGTTAAGCATGGTGACTTAATGGATAATTGGGCTACGTAATGAGGTTTAAACCCATAATAACACAAGTGTGTGTTGTATAAGGATTTCAATGTTAATGAATATTTTTAACACAATATGTGCGTGTGTTGAAAGAAAGTATGTGCCAATGATTAAGTAACTCTAGTGTGAGTTAATGAACATAAAGTCTTAAATGTTTTGAAAGGAAATAAAGGGTTTCCCCAATAATAGTTTGACATTTAACCGTGTGCGTGATTGGGAACGAATGCTAGTTTTAATCATAAAGATACAAAATGATTACTTTGTAAAGATAAGGAGAATAAACGGTATCAAATAACGTTTTTGGAATAAAACAATTTGATTCATTGCGACATGTATTTCAAAAGTTATATATGTAAGTGTATTCATATTTTCACGTACAGGTGGTTGCATCGTTTGAGTATTATTTCTTCCATTCATTTCTATACTGCATTTGTATAAGTTCCCACTGAGCATTTGTCTCACTCCCTCCCTTTATTATGGAAAGTTGTATGCTAGCCCATATTTTGAGAGTGTTGCACAACTAAGTACTTAATTTATATTTACATTAGTATTTCTGTTCACTTAGCCTTGGGGGCACTTCCCTTAGGTCACATCATGTAGTTTGATGAATATTAGAATCACATGCTAATAAGTGTAACATCAAGTAATGATAAAATTTGATTATAAACATTATTTAGGTTGTTCCATTGCAATTCACAATTAACACACAATCCGGATCGGGTTGATCCTTTATTAACCCTTAAATCCAGGTTATGGCATTACAAATTGGTATCAGAGCTTTTGGTCCAATGTTACTTTCGGGTGTGTCATGGTGAGGACGGTAGTGGATCTTCTCGACGTTGATGTTGGTTTGGGCCGATCTGGTTTAGTGAAAGTTCCAATTTATATCCTGGATGGTGAAGTCAAGTACATTAGCACGATGTGCAACTCTTTATGATATGGTAAACAGTTGACTTAGTAGCCTTTCATATTCCACGGAATTTCTGAGGTAGGTGTGTTGGTAAGTCATGGGTGTTGGTGTAGGCCAATAGCGGAAACACCGTGATATTTTGCATGAGATGTATTACTTGGTAACTTTGATGATGAGAGTAGATTTAGTGGTAGAAAAATCGAGTAGTGTTCATTACGACTTAGCTATAAAGGTTATATGTTTCATATGTGTAGGTTAGGTGACTGAGTGGCATTCATAATTGTTGATTCCATGGTGAGAACGTATTTGGTCCCTTGTTTGAGGACTTGGATTTAGTGTATCTTGATTATAATGTGGGACTAGATAATCATGATGTTTTGAAGTAACCTAGGACTGAATCGAGCAAAGCCTTGTGATTTAGTGTTAAGTACTAGCATTGTGATGTTCTATAATAAGACCTCTTTTGATGTCACTAAGGTGGGCCTCTTCTTAGGCAAAACACAACATACCATGTCCTATTAAAAATATTATGGTATTAATTCATAATTTTAGAGATAATAATGTGGTATTGAGGACTAGGATACCTTGTGGAATCCATGGTACGGTATTGGTAATACCCGATGCCCCTTATCCTACTAAGATATGTAGTTGTGTTAGCATGTAGTCTATCACATTGTATGATGTTTACATAGTGAAGCAATTTGGTTGACATGGTTGAGTATTCATTGAAGATTAAATGGTGAGGCCTATTGAAATTTACTTTGAGTTAGTAATATGGATAGATATGTGAATTCCTGTTGATAATTCCATGGAGGTGTATACTAAGGTTTATCTAGTGAGATGTTAGTGAGTGGTAGACATTCCCTAGTTATAGTGAACTTAAGGTTGTGTACCGTATATTACGATGATAATGATATCTTTCCTTGAACCTTTTAGGATTCCTTATGATGTCAATGGTATGGCCTAACGGTTGGTATAGCACTTGGTGACTAGGATTGATTCCTTGAGGTTATGAATTGGTGGCCATGATCGGTTGTCATGCATGATAGGATTCTGTTATGATGACTATTACACTGGGAGGTGTATGCTCATTTTGGGGTGATTTAATTGGTTTATTTTCCATGAAACATCTGGGAGAACCAATGTTGTATTGAGGTTTATGTTTTTTTAATTAAAGAGGGACAAAACCCCCACTTTAATATTAAGAAAAAGGAGAAATAACCTCTCATAAATGGCTAAAACAAGCTTAAGAAGAAAGAAAAGAGAATTAAGGAATTGAAACTTAGGACTTTATATATAGTCCAATTACATGATAACTTCCTAAAAAACTTTATTAGATATCCTAATGTATTTACAACCCATGATATCCATCTTCAAAGCTCCTCTAATAATCTAAGGAAGATGCTGCAAATTTCCAAAGATTTGACAAGTTAGCATGTTGATCCCATAATTGGCCAATTTATCTACTATCATGTTAGACTCCCTATAAATATGCTTTAATATGAATTTACAATGGGAGATAAGATTATGTATATCTTCTATGATGGACAAGAATTTTGAAGGAGACTTCGAGCAATGATTTAAAAGATTGCTAACCATTGAAGTGTCAATTTCAATTTGGATAAAGTTTAAAAACTCGAATTTTTTTTGAGACCCCTGTATAAAACCAAGAGTTCTACTTATGTATATGAAGAAATACCATTAGAACAAGAAAAATCTATAATAAGATGACCTTTGTGATTCCTCATAATGCCTCCAAAACAAATAGGACCTAGATTTCCTTTTGAGGCTCCATATATGTTCAGCTTCAACTATAGGTCACAAGGAGGATTCCATTTCATCATGGTCATCGTTATCTATTTTAGGATGATTTTTAGGCTAAAAACTTGAATTAAATTACCATCAAAGAATTGTGTACAGACTACTACATATGCGGGAAATCAAGCTTTCGACCTGAGAGATAATGAAAGAGGGATTGATTAAAGAATGTTCATACTATCAACTTTTTCTAGATTTCCAAATTTCCCAACATATAACTAAAGGGATGGGAGTTCCAAGACATATTAAATAATCTTTAGTTCCATATTTGTACCACCAACTAATGAGCATTGATAAACGCGAATTTTTATCTAATTTGGATCCCATCAAACTTTAATAGTAATCCCAAATCTTGGAAGCCAAAAGTCATGTGATGAAAAGATGAAAAAAGAATTCTTCATTGTTGTTATACAACTTACATCTAGAGGCCATTATAATTCCATGACAATTTTTTTTTATTAAGAGGAAGACAATCATGTAAAGTTCTCCACACGTTAATAGAGATATTTTTGGGAATATGAGAGTCCCAAACGTTTGACAAGAGAATGGAAGTTGAGGAATGAGGTTTACAGTTCTATATAGCTGATTTGAAGATGAAAATACTTGAATATGTAGGAATCCAAATCCAGTGGAAACCATGACATTTAATAAGATTTACACATTCTTCTTTCACTACTTGCATTCTTCTCCAAGCTAATGATCCCCTTTTGGAGAATTGATCCAGATATTTATATTTTCTTTTCATGAATCCCCCCCAGGGGAATTTTTGGATTTTATTTTCCAAACTAGTCTCATATTAGGAGCTTTGGTAATACTATTAGAATAAAAAAAATCACAGACCACTTGCTTCCTTATCTTTGCATAAAGACTCCCAAATCTTCCCCTGGTGCTTCCAACCCATATATCCATTTCCACCCTAAAAAATTTATTAAAAATATTGTGAATTCTTCTAATAACTTCATTAGGAGGCTGTAAATCTTCCAACAAGTAGATAGGAATGGATGATAGAACATGTTTTTATCTAAACATATTTTCCTTTAGAAGATAAAAGCTAGCCTTCCAACCATCTATTAGATTTTTAATTGAATTAATAGAATTGGGGTAATATGATGTCTTGTTTTTGCCTTTAAAGAGAGGACATCCCTAATATTTAATTGAAAGAGGTTTAAAATTAACACATGTGCAGGCAGCTATAGAATTTCTTCTATTTGAAAACCATTTTTGATAAATAGAAAAGCTACGTTTCTTGATGTTTATAGTCTGCCCAAAAATGGAGGAATAAAAATTTATGAATTTCATCAAGTTCTTGAGACTTTTAGCATCACCTCTAGAGAAAATAACTATATCATATATAAAGTACATATGGGAGATTAGAGGGTTTCCACTTGGGTGATAATATGGCTTAGAATTTCCTTTCAACATGATAACATCCAAACCTCTACTGAAGAAATCTGCTGCAAGGATAATGAGGCTAGGGGAGAGAGGATCCATTTGCCTTAAGCCTCTAGAAGATTTAAAAAAACCTTTTTCTTGACCATTGATGGAAATAGAAAACCATTTTGAAGAAATACACCTCCAAACAAAATCTATCCATCTTTCGCCAAAACCAAAGCTTCGAAGAATGTTGATAAAAAAAACCCCATTGCTCCTTGTTATAAGATTTCTCCATGTCAATGTTTAGAATTACATTTCCACCATGAATTTTCTTCCATAGATTACTCACCATATTTTGAGCAAGAAGGACATTATCTTGAATATTCCTACCTTCAACAAAGCCACTTTAGTTTGGGGATAAAATTTGAGGAAGAATTTTGGCCAATCGAGTGCATAAGATTTTAGAGATAATTTTGTAGGAGTAATTACATATACTTTTTAGTCTATAGTCCCCACAAGTCTTGGGATTTTTTATTTTAGGAATGAGCACTATGAATGAGCTTGTCTAACTCATTAGAAGAATTTGCCTTGTAAAAAAGCTATTTGTAGACTCCATAAGATCACCTTTAATAATATCCCACCAAGATGTATGGAAATCTCCCCCAAAACCATCAGGCGCTGAAGATGAGCCAACACCCTAACTCCTTTATGACATGGTGAAATTCCTCCTCTGTAGTATAATTTTCCAATAACTCATTCATTTCCACAGAAACTATCTTAGGGATAATATCAGAAATATCTGGATGCTAAATTAAGGATCATTAGATAAGAGGGTCTGGAAGTGATTAATAATATGATAACTAATCTCATTAGAATCCACAAAAACATTTCCTTATTATGAGGTATGGAACTTATCAAGTTCTTCTTGTGTTTAGACTTCACTATTGAGTGAAAAAATCTAGTGTTTGCATCACCTTGTTATGGCCATTTCATGGAAGATTTTTTCTTCTAAAAAAATTTCTTCACTTTTTAAGGCTTTGAGTAATTTAGCTTTGTATAAAGCAAGAGTTATCCTTTTCTCCCCCCTCAAATCATTCCCATAATCCACTTCTAGTTGGAAACTTCAACTTTAAGGTCACCATAGGATTCCTTGTTCCCTTTCTTTAATTCATATTTAAGCCTCCGATGTTTAATTGAAAAATTCCTCATTCCAAACGAATTTGTGTCCTCATACCAAGATGATTTCACTATGTTAAAGAAAGAATCATGGGTAGTCCACATATATTGAATTAAAACATTTTAGGGCAATGGTTAAGTGAGGTTTTAACTAAAAGAAGGAGATGGGAATGTTTTGAGGAAAACCTATTAAGATGTTGGAGTAGTGAATTTCTGTACTGAGCATCCCATTGGGAATTAATAAGACATATGTTAAGTCTTGACAAGATAACTTCCTCTTCATCTCTATTATTACACCAAGTAAACCGTGTGCCTTTGTATCCTAAATTATATAGTCCACTATCATCTATAACTTCGGTGAAATAATTAACTACTTGAACATCAATTTGGCTTCAACCTATCTTTTCTCTAGGATAGGTCACCACATAGAAATCATATATAACAAAGTGAGGCTTATCATTAAATTTTTGGGAAATATAAGTTAGATGGGCCCGTAAATAAATTCTTTCCTCCTTTGTGCATTTGTAATAAATAACTTTCATGAAGATCTCTTTATTCAGAGTTGGATGAGAAATCCTAATAGTGAGATGTTAATCAGAATCATAAATTACTTGACAATCAACCTCAAATATCCAAATGATCCAAATTTTCCCATTAGAATTGTTTCAATCACCTTTAAACACATGATTTATTTTAAAATTCTCCAATTTCCCTTTATCTACTTTTGGCTCCATAAGATCAATCACCGAAAACTTGTGGATAATAGTCAAATTTTTAGCCTTCTAGAAGAGGATTTTTTGACCGCTCCGCTAATATTCCAAGCAGGAAGATTAATTATTGTGGAGGGTTGAGAGGAGAGTTTTTGTTACCTTTGGATTTTGATCTAGTTATTCTTTTGAAAAGAGGATCTGGCATCTTTGCAAGTAATTCTTAATTGACATTGGCTATTGTGGCTTATCATTCAGATTCTTTAAGAGCGGCCTCTTTGTCTTTCTTGTATTTGTCTATTTTTCTTCCCATACTTTTTGAAAAAAATTAAAGATCTTCAATATGGGGCACTTTATTTCTGTCTTGAATTTCTCTATCAGATGCATACAAATTACCAACTGCTAAATTATGGTGAAAAGGAGATATGGTGTGATGGAACAAGTAACTTCCATTATTTTATCTTGGATTTTACGATCTGGAACTTGGTTTCCTTGAGAGTCCATCTTAATTTTCCATTATTTTTTGTTCTTGACTTTGGAACCTTTTTCTTAGAAATCATGTGGATGATATGGAAGGTAATCAATCTCTCGAAATACTTGATTCTTAGTTTTCTTCTCATTTATTATTGGCTTCAATTGTTTGTGGTTTTCATGGTTTGGTATATTATTTGTGATCTTAGTAAAATTTTGAGGAACAAATTCTTTTTTGTTGGCTTCTTCTTAGACTTTCTTTTTTTTGACTCCACATTTGCTAGATTAAAGAGACATTTGTAATGGTCATGAACTTTCTTGAGACATGTAGAGTAGTACTTGGGATTTTCTTCAACATGGACATCCTTCTAGAATACCCCTTGACCACAACCTATCAATGCCCTTTTACGAATATTTTTCAAGAGATCAGTTTGAATGAAAACTCTTTCCATGCTAGAACGATTGATTTATGCTATTGATACATCAACCTTAATAGTCTTCCCAATGACTTGAGAAATAGAATATAAGGAGGCTTTTGAAAATAAGTTCATAGGGAGTTATGCGAAGGTAATCAAAAGAAGAAATATTACTGCTTTCAATATCTTCTCGAAACTTGAGTTTCCACACAAATACTCTCATTGGATATTTTTTAATATATCAAGAGTCACGCATTCATAATCTTTAATAGTCATTTTCGCAATTTAAACAAATCAAAACATGTTTTTGATCCAAAATACCTATTGAATTAGAAGTTTTAAGGGAAAAGGATTGAAAATTATTCCTTATTACCTCCATGGCAGGCCTACCATGCCCATTTTATGTTAATATAATTAAATTGGTGATACATTGATATCAAGTTACATACGTAAGAATGTGAATTGAAAATCTAGATAGCGCGCGACACGTAAAATTGCAACTTCGTGCAATTTTTAAAGAATTAAATATAAGGGATTAAAATGCCTCAAGCTAATATTTGGGGTTCTAAACTTGGGTTCTTGAGGGCTATGGGGTGAAAAATAGAATTTAGGGAAGTTTTGGCCAAAGTATCGATCGATCGACACAATTTATCCTTGGGAGACGATTAGTCGAGTATTTGATCGATTGATCGATCGATGATTAGCAGGTCTGCGAAATGGTCTTTTTCCTTTAGCATTGTCATTATATTCACCCTTGGACCATATGTGTTGTCGATCCTACATTCATTCCAGTCATGATAAGACCATGTTTTTCCATTTAGGGGAGTGGGGGACCTTCCTTTTAAGTCTTGGAGACTTATTTGTTTGTTTAAAGAGGGTAAAATGGGCGAGTTTAACCCATTTCCCTTCCGATCAGATTGCAACTTCTCTCTCTCTCTCTCTAGAGATCTCCCCTCCCCAATGTGTTATGCTCCAAACCTTCTTGGGCTATCTCCACCACTTCCTTTCCCTATAACCAATAACCCTATGGCTATTCCACCTCCTACACCATCATATACACCCAAGTTAGCCTTGATGATGTGTAAACGGTGGTATTCTTGATATATGGCGGGTATTTGAAGAGTTTTTTTTGGCGGATGTAGAGGGTGTTTCACGAAGGTGAATGATGGATTATTTGGATCACCATTGGAGCATGCTATAAGAATATTTTGGTAAGCCCTTGATGCCACCTTTGTAGTTTGGGGTTTCTTATCCTAGACCACCATTTCCACTACCATTTTCGTGACTTTAGAGGTGGGCATAATAACCTTGGTTTAGGCTATATTAGTTGTGTATATTTTTATCCATTTTATTTACATATATTAGACTTAATATATGTAGGATATATGTTAGTTGGCATTCATGGATTAAGTAGTTGCATTCTATGATTTTTTGTGTAAATAGGTTTTAAAAAGATGATTTAAATTGGGTTTTGAAAATGAATAAATTTCAGAATGTATATCTTCAACATTTTATAAAATAACATGTGTTATAATGATGTTTCAAAGATAAATAATATGATTTTATGCAAAGAAATGCATTAGTCTTCTTCAAGACATTTTATGATATTAAAATGTGATTTTCTACTTGAATAATGAAGATGAATTTAAAAAGGAAACTTTCACTATAGTGGGTCATTTAAAGTGGGTAGAACTCATGAGGAAAAAATGAGTTTAATGTGTAAATATGTGAAAAATAAGGCATTTCCATAACTTGTGGGTTAAACGTTAATAATGGAAGTTAAAGGTTTGAAAGATGCAAATAGTAGCAAAGAGGGTGTTAAGATGAAAATCACATAAATAAAGTGTGTATTGAAAATGTGTAGAAAATGGGACTTTAATATGTAAAATGGTGTTGTTTTTTATATTAAAGGTGTTAAAGTGACAAATGTGAAAGTTTAGTAAAATGTGGTATTAAACCAATGTTTACAATGGCTAAACGTGTTTTAAATGTTAAGTTTGAAACTTAATAACCATTTTTGGGGGATAACACTCGTTAAAGGTTCAAATTTCAAGTATAGGTAAATAAAGGGTAAATTGGTAATTTACTTAAAGTGGAACATTTTTATGGAATAAAAACATTGATGAATGTTTTACACTAATGTGGGTGAAAATTAATTAAGCCCTAAGTGTGAATGATGTTTGGTATAAAATCAACGTGTGTATGAATAAAGGACTTAAAGGAGAAATAAATAATTTTTTACGTGTTAATGGAAAAATGGACGGTTAAGTCCGGGCTTTTGGCTTCGACCCATAAATGTGGATGAATGTAAACATTGGAATAATGTTTAACACATGTAAAGATAAAGGAACACTCGAATGATGTTGAGATATAATTAAGTAGGACATGATGTCACTAGTGGTGAAAGACTCCAAACCACTGCACAATTATCATATGGTGACTGCAACTGACTGTGTGGAGCCCGTGAAGTCCAGGGATATTGTAGGATTCCGAGAAAAGATAATGGTATCAATTGGAACATGATAAGAAACAAGTTATAAGATTGAAATAACCTAATTTGTGTAAATGTTTAAAGTTCCGGTTAATGTAATGTGATCAAGTAGTTTGAGAATATTGACTAATGTCCATAAGAAAAATGAAATGGTTAAGCAAGGTGACTTAATGGGTAATTAATCTACCTAATGAGGTTTGAACCCATAATAACATAAGTGTTCATCTTGTATAAGTCTTTTAATTTTAATGAATATTTTCTAACATGATGTGTGCGCGTGTTGAATCAAAGTCTTAGGTAATGATTTAAGTAATTTCGGTGTGAGTTAATGAATGTTGAGTGTTAACTTTTTGAAATTAAACGAAGGTTTTTTCCAACAATGGTTTGTCGTTTAACTATGTTCCTGAGTAGGAATGAATGCTAGTTTTAAGCATAAAGATATAAAACGATTATTTTGTAAAGATAAGGAGAATAAACGGTATCAAATAATTTTTTGGAATAAAACTGTTTAATACAGTGAGACATGTATTTCAAAAGTTATATATGTAGGTATATATGTATTTTCACATGCATGTGGTTGTAGCGTGTGTGTATTCTTTCTGCCGTTCATTTCTATATTGCATTTGTATAAGTTCCCACCGAGCACTCAGCTCCCTCCCTCCTTTTGTTATACTGCATTTGTTAGCAATTTCATATTTTGAGATCATTGTACAAGTAAGTACTTACTTTGTAATTACATTAATATCTTTGTTTATTTGGACTTGGGGGCACTCCCCTTGGGTCACATTACGTAGTTTGATGAATATTTTAATCACATGCTAATATGTGTAACATTAAATAGTAATGAAATTCGATTAGAAATATTATTTAGGTTGTTCCATTGCACTTCACAATTAACGCACGAGCCGGATCAGGTTGATCCTTTAATAAGCCTTAAATCCAGGCCGGGGAATTACATGAGCATTCTCTTGTTCCATAAACAATCCACCGTCACTCTGATTGGAGTTAGCATACTTCTTTAAGCCCTCACGTTCATAACTCAACATATAATTTTCTTACTCTAAGAGGTTGGCCACATCTCGAGAACTTTTTTCCTTGGACTTCAATGCGAGTTATTTTTTGGAAAATGCCCAGGATAACCCCTGTAATTTCTTATCCCGCTATCACTTTGAAGAAAGACGAATTTCTTCTCATAGTCAGTTGTCAAACTAGCAACTTCTTTATGATCGCTCTAAAGTTGAATTCTCATTTTGTAGTATGAATCATTGGTCTCCACGGCTTAGTGAAATGACCTATGCATATGGAGGTATGATTCCTTAGCCAGATTGGAAATGTCTACATCAATCACTAAGTCTAATTCCTCTTCGTCAAGCTCCTCCTGATCTACCCTAGATAGTAAAGTACTTCTCGTAAAGAGTTGTCCGACAGTAGCTAGGCTGACCTTCTTGGAGTTGAATTGAAATGTGTAGGACATTGCATAAGTCAACATCATCCTTGCCTTAATCCCATCACATGGGGTTGGCCACTTGGATTATACTTTTCCATTATACTCTATTCTAAGCAATATTACCATTGATTTTTCGAAATAGATGACTCATTTTTAAATTTTTGTTCTATAACATTTTACCATAATTTCATAGTGTTATTCATCAGTTTGATTCCTTTATAATTTCCATAATTTTTTATATGCCCTTTATTTTTATACACAAGTATTATGGTTCTTTTCCTCCAACCATCAGGCATGTTTTTTTTCTTTTAAAATTTTATTAAATAAACATGTAAACCATATTATCGCTAGAATTTCAAGGGTTCTCCACACCTTTATGGGTTTCATCTCGGCCAACCGCTTTATTCCTTCCCTTTTTCTTATTAATACATCTACTTCTTTTTTTAGTAATCGGGCATAGCATTCCTATATTCGGTTCCATGTTCTCGCATATTTTTTGGGATATTTGTTATTCCATAATCCTCGAAAATACTTTTCACATCTATCCAAAATTTCTTCATTGTTAATTAATATATTTTGATTTATGTCTTTAATACAATTAACTGGACCCATATCCATTGTTAATCTATCTATATTCTTTGCCAATTTATATATCATATTTTTACCTTTGTTGGTACCTAATTTACTACAAAGATTATCTAGTGAGTTTTGTTGTTCTTTTCTAATAATATTGTTGACATCATTTTTTAAGTTCTTATACCTATATAAGTCTTCTTGATTTTTACTCTTTAAAACTTACTCGTTTTTTTGTATTATCTTTTGCACTTTCTCATTCCACCACCAAGTCTCTTTTTAATGAATCTTTTTGCTTTAGTATCCCCTAAAATTTTCTTACCTATTTACTCAATATCATTCCTTATTATTGGCCAAATTTTGTTAACTTTGTTGTCCCAATTCCACTTCTTGTTTAATAGGAACTTTTGCCTAAACTCTATCTCTTTGCATCCTTTTAAATCCTTCCATTTTATATTTTGATTACCTATATTATCTTTTCGATACTTAAATCCTTTAATGAATAAATATATTACTAATAGGCGATGTTAATTTGTTAGGCTTTCACATGGTATACATGAAAAAACCATAAAGTCCCTCACCTTTACACCATCCCTTTATCCTTAGTAACCTCCTCCTCAAGGAGAGCCACCATCGCAGTCATCTCTAGGGGAACATAAGCCTCAGCCCTTCCCTCCTCATAATCCACTTCCTCCTTAATCTGGAGAGGTATGCCTCGATTATACTAAAGGAATAGCTTAATATCTAGTGCACTGCCGACCTGGGTAAGGATGACATTCCATCCTTCCTTGAAGGAATACTTGTTTAAGTACTCCACCTGCAAAGTATCAGTGGAGAATGCCTTATCCCATCGCTGGGTATAGGCCTCCTTTTTTTTCTTCTTAACCTTAGACTTCAGCTCCATAATTTGGGTTTTGGCATCCTCGGCCACCTTCTTAGCATCTTGAGAAACTTTCTCGGCCCATTCGGCCTTCTTCTCGGTGTCACCTGTAGCCTTATCGACATTGGCCTTCTCATCCTCCAGCTACTTGGTGGCTTCTTCCCAATTCTTCTTATAAGCTTTGTAGGCTTTTGGTATCCTCCTAAGAGTGTCGCATTCCCTAGAATACTGCCTCCACATCCATAGAAAACACCCTCAACTGGTCGTCCCTCCTTAATAATTGGTTATAATCGACCAATAACTACAAAAACCACAACTTACAAGCATCAGTAAGTGAATAAAAGACATATGGTGATAGGGAAATAGTAAATTACACTAACCAAGGCCAAATTGCGGTTGTCATGTTCAAACAACCTAGCTCGAGAAAGTGCGAAAGCTACAGTTCATAGGCTTGAAGGACTCCTACTCCAATTAACCCTCTAACAAGGCCTAAATTAACATCCAAGAAGTTTAGCCACCCTAGAAGTTGTTGCCTGATTCATCTTAGTCAGCTCTAGGGTGTAGCTAGCCCCCTCCCCCCCCCCCCCCCCCCCGTTAACTTCTTGAATAGAGGCTCTTGGGTCTTCATAATAGAAGGATCAGTTACTAAAGAGTGTTTGGAACCTCCAACATCAATCTTTTTTTTCTCGATAGGAGGTAGAGACTTTGAACTAGTAAGATGGTTTAGGATTCTATCATCACCATCTCCGGGGATCAAATGATGGTTGACACAAGCATGAGGTCCAAAGATTCAAAGGAGGAAAATGTACCTCCACCAAAAAAATTTCTTTGACTTGATGAGGAGATTCTAACTCAGCAACCAAGGAGGTGGAAGTTGGGTCCTCTAGGTTTATGGGAAATAATGAAATTTCTTTAGTGGGACGATAAAAGAAGGAGGTAATATATCTCTAGTATTTGAGAAGAATGGATGATGAGCGAGGGTGATCTTCCCCTATTCTATTTTGGATTGACGAGATAGTTTTCAAGTCGACAAAAATGACTTCGAATGGGCAGGTAATAATCTTCTTCCTCTTCTAAAAAAAATAGAAAGACAAAAAGTGTTGTGGGTAACAAAATTAGTCGAAAGACCAAATATAAGAAAAGTACATAAGAATGAACAAATGTCAACCTATGACCTCTCCCTCCTAGGGGTAATGGGGACAATTATAATCCTCAACTTTAGGAAGAGGAGCAAACTACCAGTCCTTCACTATCAACCTCTAATCCTAATACTCCTTTTTGGAATAAGGTGAATTTAATACTAAATCTGTATTCGAGAATTTGGTCTTCAGATAATAATTGTTATCATTGATGGTCGACCAGCTATAGAGATACATGACTCTTTTATCCTTATGTTGGTTCTAAATCACTCATTAATGCGATTAACCCATTTACTACCCTCTATGTATTGGGAACCACTTGGGCAGGGACTACATACAAATATTGGAAAAAATTTAAGAAGTAAACGATTTGGAGGTCACTCGACATGAAACAATAAATATTGTGGGGATCCATTAACCTTCCTTCAATGAGCAAAGGTCACAAGCACCTGTTACAACTATGTTCTCAACCATTACGGGTTCCTATATTTTTCCCTAAATGTCTCCAAAGAACTCTCGTATACAATATACGCAATTTTGACAAAGAAGAATGGAAAGATAAATAAATATGAGTTCGTATAGTGAAACAGAACACAACATCTTTCTCAGAAACAGTAGAGTAAAAGCTTAAGAATGAGAATATGAGTTTGAAATTCAGGGTGAGAGATATAAGGAGGTAAATGATGTTTTATAGAAACCTATAACGTCCCCTAAACTACACAAATTGAAATGATTAAGTGTATCACCACTTTGCATTTCGATGACGTCTCAGTTCCAAAAAAATCAAATTGATTGGCGTACCTATAGAGGGTTCACTATTTTTGCTATTATTTATAAAATTTTCAGTGAACGAGAGTAAAAAAGTTCCAAGTCCTATAGGTCAAAATCCTATCTCTAACCAAAAGTCTCCAAATAATCAAGCAAATCTTGACAGATTATACTTCATCCTCTCAGTCATTACGCTACTCCAATTAAGAAAGAAGTATTGGAGGCCTATGTTGTAACCTAAAATAACATGACCAAGTGGACCAATAAAAAGATGACCCCGTCACCATGCTTAGTGAGTCCAAAAACAACAGGCAACCATGGTCGGTATCATTATCTCCATGGTGTACCACCCTATATTTTTAATGACTTTTAAAAATGGATTACTAAGAATTAATTGTGTAATAATTGGAAATTAATCGGGATTTAAATATTACTCGGGAATAAAGTAATATGTGAATTGTGTTGAATATTACTTGTGATTAAAAGTAATATATATGATTATGACTTTACAAATGATAGTGATTTTTATAAAATTGTTACGAGTGATGAATACTATAATTTTGCTAATTAAGTTTGGACGCGCGTGTGGGTCATGTCGGGACTATAATTAAATGGAATGAAAACTAAATAATTTTTATGTCATCCAAATGGCCATTTTGACTACGCCAAAGTATCAGGAATGGTTTATATAGTCAAAATTGAGTACTCGGGGGGTTATGTTCGGGTCTTGGGAGTTTTTTGAGCTTAATTGGGACTTATTTAGTTGACTTTTTGCCTTCTTAATGGTAGGTGAAAAGCCAAAAATGGCTTTTTACCTTTAAAAATCAAATGTTGGGATTAGGTATAGTCACTTTCCCAAACCCAAAGGTTAAGAAAATTATACAGAGAGTTAGAGAGAAAATGGAGAGAATGGAGAAATAATTTCAAGAGCCCAAGGGGAGGATTTGAAGAATTTGTGTAAGAACAAACCTGGAGTGAGGATTTAGGAAGAAAATTCGCGGAGTCTATAATTATCCTTCAACAATTCAAACCTACAATATAAAGGCAAGTGATTAACTACTACAAATTCTAGCATGTATAATGTCCATGATAGGTTGTTTAGAAAATTCTAAATAGTGTTATGAATTGAGATAATTTTTTCTGAATCTTTGAAATGAAAATTGTGTAGGATTAGTCTCTTTTTTAGTTTAGAATCAAATCCATGAAATATACTAATTACTTGGTGAAGAAATCTGGGATTTACATGTTTAATTAATGATAAAGTGAAAACTAGAATTCTTGAGATTGAATATGGAATCTGGGTAGATGTATACATGTTGGTGATGTATAATTAATTTGGATATGCTAGAACTTGACCATATATGTTAATATATGATCTGGGTTATATGAATATAAATTTGTAGATGCATAAATATGATTTTGAGGAAGAAAAATGTTAAAACCCATAGGTAAGCATATGCAGAATCTGCGTAACTATCTAATCGATCGATCGACCAGGAATGGTCGATCGATCGACTCCCCTGGAAATGTGATTTAATTCCTATTTAAATATTTGTTTAAATCCCAACTTTGAGGAATATTTGGTGATGATTAATTGAACAAATTGGTACTTAGAGGAGGGCATTAGGGTATACTTAGGACCCGAAAAATATTAATTTGTATGGGATGGAATGGGGGAAATTAACGAGTGTGAATTGAATTCGTTACGGTGGAGAATTATATAAATTGGGAGTTTAAATTGGGTGAATGATGATTTAAGATTAGTACAAGTAGTAAAAGGGTCATATATGGGATTAACCCTGGGAGATAAAAGTAAGGGTTAATATTAAAAAATGGGTTATCGAGAAAGAAACCCAGTTGACGATAATTTTGATTCGTAGAAATTCGAGAGTTGTGATGGCATGGACTAGTAGGATGAGTGCTGAGAGAAACTCGGGAATATAATTTGAGAAGTAAAGTCACAATCTTTAAATACGTAGGGTATGAGAGATAAATATGCTACGTATGGAAATATATATATATGGGTTGTGCATTTTACCTATTGTTATTATATATAGGTGGTGTTATCACCTATATTATTATTATTATTATTATTATTATTATTATTATTATTATTATTATTATTATTATTATTATTATTATTATTATTATTATTATTATTATTATTATTATTATTATTATTATTATTATTATTATTATTATTATTATTATTATTATTGTTATTATTATTATTTATTTTATGTATGACATACCTACGCTGCTTGCTATCGGGGTGAAGGTTTTGCGTTTGGACAATCTTATATTAATGAGTCTATTTGGGGGGATTTTTTATTCATACCCTGAGCATAGGACCTTGAACACGGGCTATCGGTGTGCATGCCAGTTTCGATGATTGAATGTGAACGTAAGTATGTGCGTGAACCATTTGGCTGGGGAGTATGCTCGTCTCCAATATATGTTATGTTATTTATTATTTGTGAGTGATGCTTAACCAGTAGTCCTTTAAATAAAGAGAGATGTATCAGGACATGATAGCAGAGTATGCATGCATTGCAACTGTGTCTAGGAAGTGCGATATTAGTATATATAATAGTGTGATGAATATATCTACTGTGATGTAATCTACTATGTGAAAATTGTAGATTAAAAATATATATATTGTGATGTAATCTACGGTGTGGAATTGTAGTGGAAAATAAATAATGAAATCTTAGAGAATTAAGTAAGTGAGCACTTAATCCTAAAGCTATGGAAGTTCATATGAAAGAGAAATGAACATATTTAATTATTTTACGTATTATGTGAGAAATACAGGGAAATGATATGGGATAGAGTTCTAATTGATAACCTTAATTAGGGAGATAATAAGCTACATTAGGCGTGCACACTAGATGAGAGGTGAGAATTCTCAAGCAAGAGCCTGAGAATCTAACACGTAAATAATAACTGCTTAATTGTACTTGTTAAGCAATTGATATTTTTAAAATCTTTTTCAATCTGGCTCTAAGACTGTTTCCTTGCATATTATCTAATCTATTGTACCTTGAACATCAGGTATCCAATATCAGGAATGCCGACATGGAATATGGATATCTCGACGGGTTATAGCTACTAATTGAGAGGCATATTTGTTTAGACGCTTCCACTCTGTTGAATTAAACATCTGTAGTGTCTACTTTCATTTAGGGCATGTCGCCCTGGATTTTAGTTATTTCATTCCTATTCGAGAGATTAAAATCATTTATGTCAGTACTCTCGATATCAGTTTTAATTGATGGTACTGAAATATTTTAACTGGACAGTTATTCCAGTCACATTTAGTCTTATTCAGTTCCGATGTGATGTTGTCTATTATTACTATGCTTTGTGGAATGGTTTTAATTAAATAAAAAAATGGAAAAGTTTTGACACTATCTTAATTATTTATTAGGTAAATTAATAAAGGAAATGTTTTTCGACAGTGATGCTAAGAATGAGCCAACTGGATATTCTGATTTAATTTAATAAATGAATAATCACCCAGTATTTAATTAGGTGGGGTGTCGCACCTGGTCGACATGCTAGCCAATTACCCCTAATAATATGAATAGATAGTAAAGTGAATTAGACACATGTGAGACTCTTAATTATCACTATGCACGTGCACGTGAAGAATATCCAGTTGATAAATATATGTAAATATGTAAATATCTAGTGTATAAAGGTATTACATCTCCTTATATTCCAACTAAAATAAATAGCTCACTACTTCTCTCAGCTAGAGGAAACTAAAAATAGTAATCCACAACCCTAAAGACTTCTTGGGAGACATTTATTAAACCCTAATGTAGAGTAACATTGTACCCATGGATGTAGGAACCTCATTTGGCTAATCAACATAAAAACCCTATGTCTCTCTCTTTGTCTCTCATCACTCTCTATTTTATATCTTTCTTCATTTGTCTGTGGTTGATAATAATTGGTTTTATCAAGCTAACACTCACCCAAATCAGCAAAACAATTTTAAACACCAACAACCCTGAAATTGATATTTTCTCAATTTTGACCAGATCTAATCGAACCTTCTACTATAACTACTATACATTTTTGACGAGTCCCCAAATCTGACTTTAATAAACAGATGCCCATTTGAATTGTTATATCTTAGAAATAAGACTTAGATTATATTTTATCTCAGTTTTGTGGATATCTTGTTAAAGTGTTAAACCTATCAATCTTAAATTTTAATTTCTCACAAAGACGATTCTTATGCTTTTTCATAACTATTGAAATTGAATCTCTAAAGAAAGACACTTTCTATCTAGTCCTTAGGGTTTGAAATTTTCTCTCTTTTGCTAAAACCAAAACTTATATTAAACATGTTGTTGTTCGTTTTGGCTAATGCTTTAGCCTTGAGTGTGAACCTTTGTTTGTATGTTCTTCTTAGTTTCACTATTTGTTGTATTCATTAAAATGCCGGTAGTTGTGGAGTTATTTTTTACATACCATGGTGTACTGTGTGTATCGGTTGTATTAGTCCATTTACACACCGTGTTCCATAATTTGTACACAAATAGCTATTATAGTGGACTTGGGTGTTTGTGGTCTTGGTATTAAAAGAGACACTGGATTCCTCATTATCAAACAATTATGTAGTTGTCTGATTCTCCTCATCTCATTCTACTTTAATTTTATATTTAATTACATTTAACATCACACCAACGATTACAAACATTGTTTGTATGTGTGTGTATTCATCTGTTGATGTTTAAAAGGTTTTTACTAAAGAGTTAAAAGATAATTTATTTTATCTTGACAATTATGTGCATCAGATTATTTTCAAGTGTTATCAGAGAACTAGGAAAACTATTCTTCAAATTTTTTTACTCTTTAAGAATGTGAACTATTTTAGAACTTATTTTTAAATGGACAACCATTATGGTAGTTCTGTATGTCCTCCTATTTTTGATGGTTGAAACTGGTTTTACTATTTCCAGTGATACTAACTGGTGAATATGATGCTCAAAGATTTGTAAGAAAACCCTTTTTTGAATGGACCAAAGAGGAGAAACAAAATTCGCAATACAACAACAAAGGAAAAAATTCCATTTTCCAAGGCATAAGTGAGTCTGAATTTAAGATAATATTAGCCTGTGCTATATCTAATGTAGCATGGTACATTTTAATGTCTACCCATAAGGGTAAAACTAGGGTTATAAAGGCTAAGTTATAACTTCTAATACACATATATAACACTATGTTCATGAAAGATGATGAAAAGTTTAGTGATTTCTATCTTAGACTGCATGACATATTTAATAGACCCATGATACCTATTAAGACTAAATGTTTTAATAAACCCACGGCACCTATGCCAAAGCTTTTCATGTCTGAAAATATTTTTACAAAAACTAAGGCAGTTTGGATAAGGAAAGAAGAATTGAGTTACTAACTGCGATGTAATGTTATTTTATCAACATTAAATGCTTTATATAAAACTCTCGGTGGTACTTTTTATTCGGGGTTTCTGGGCATATGATGGGGGGAAAATAATTTTTTTCTTTCTAAAGAACTTTTGTTGGAGGAAATGTTACATTTAATGATGGAAAAATGTCTCGAATCATAGGAAATGGAACAATTAGGGGCGATGGCCTTCCCAACTTGGATGAGGTCATACTAGTTGGGGGACTGAAAGACAATTTATTAAGTATAAGTCAATTTTGTGTAATACCCCGTATTTTTATGGCTTTTAATTTGGGGATTTATTAAATTTAAATTGAGATATTAATCCGAAAATTATTTTAAATATTTACTAGCGTGACAAGAGTTAGTAATTATTGAGAATTTATTGAATATTACTAGATGAGTAAAGTAATTTATAAGATTGATTTTATTAAAATTGTCACGAGGGAATAAAATGGCAATTATGGAAATTTGAGTCGGGATGTGCCCGTGTTGTGTCGGGACTAAATTATTATTATTAAAAGTGAATATATTATAAGTCATCCATGTGGTCATTTAGAGTGCACCAATGTGTCCGGAAGGGTCGAGATAGTCAGAAAAGTATACCCGGTGGTTTAGTTTGGGCCTCAGGGCGTTTTTAAACCTAATTGGCATCCCGAGAGGGTATTTTAGACATTTTGTATTTTTGGGTAATTAAACTCACGAATTTTCCTAAGTTATATTTACCATTTGAGTTAGGCTTTTAGGGTTAACAATCATAAAACTTAAGAGCGAACATTAGAGAAGAAGTTTGGAAGCTTTCCAAGTAATCCAATGCTAAGAACTCATCCGTTTGCACCGCCACTACCATCAAAACGTAGATTGCACGACGAGGAACGCAACCATACCTTTTTAATCCACAAATCAGACCCTTGAATTTCAAAGAAAGTATCTATCTTTCTTTTCTTTTAGTTATTGTTTCTTTCATGTTTGATTAGGATTGTTATACACATGTTTCATAAAAGAACTTGAGGAATTTAAGGATTTAATCACATGTCTTGGTGGAAATAATTATATTCTGGACATCCCAATCATATTTAGAGGATAACCCGTGAATTGATATGAGTTTAAAATCAAGAAATCTGGAAAAGAATTAAGAGAACGAAAGTTTTATGGAAATTAGGGTTCTTGTTAAATATAATGATTTACCCCATTTAATTCCATACCTTTGATGAATTTGGACACGTTTCATGTAGGAAATCATGTATATAGGTATATGTAACAAGTAGTAATGTTGTATGGGAGTTTGAGAATCGTCAATGGCGTTTTGGAGTAATTTGGAAGATGAAACCCGTAGGTTGAAACTACATTTTCTAGGTAAGAACTTCTTGATCGATCGATCGATCGACCCAAGAAAATGGATCGATCGACCCCTCCTGGAGAACTGCATATTTCCCCCTTTTTGTTTAAACCGGTTTAAATATGTAGGAACTTTTGATTATTATTTAGGGAGTATAATGGGTCGGGAGGATGACCAGTAGGGTCTATATAGAATTCGTTGAATGAAATTAGATATGGTATGAAATTGTGGGTTAACGGGGAATTTCGTTACACATTAGAGATTATACGTAAAATTCGTTAATGAATCGAGGGACCCATGAAAGAATTAGACCAGAAGGGTAGAGAGGGTATACCTAATGAAATCGTATTTAGCAAGAGAGAATAATTTGAAAAATGAGAAGTAAATATGAAATATATTATAAGTGAGAATAAAATAAATGAATCCCTTATGCAAAATAATTGGGTAAAATTTTACTAAATAGAGTTAATAATAATTATGGGTCGTGGGCGAACCTTATTGGAAATTGTGTATCTATATATGGCCGTGTGACTATGTGCGTATATGAAATAATTTATTTGTGAATAATCATACCTACGCTACTTGCTGTCACGGGGGTTGCCGCACCGAGACAGTCTTATCTCGATGGGACTTTTATAGGGGATATTGACTTTTACCCTAGAACATAGGATTCCTTAGTACAAGCTATCTTAGAATGATAGTCAGACGGTCCTAAGAGACATGAGGGGTATGTGCTGACCTCTTAGTGACTTGAAACTATGATTCGCCTCCATTTTATGTGTATGTGTTATTACAGTTCGAGAGTGATTCTGAACTAGTATTTCCCTTAGTACGAGTGATACAAGGACTTGATAGCAGAGTATGCCAGCACCATAGAATTTATGTGGGGTGCCAATTTTTGATACCAAATTTAGTCGCTGACATGGCTCAATTAATTGGAGGCATGTGGCAATCTACGTGGCAATAACAAACACTTCTTGACAACTCCTTGACTTTGAGGAACTCGATTTCCCCGACTAACTCAAATACTCCGAGCAGTAGGTGCTCTCCGAGGAACTTTACTGCACCGAGCAACTCATGGATACCGAGATACTTAGGCGGTCCGAGCTGCACCTCGATCAGAGCATTTATTATCAGACAATTAAGAGGATTAAATGTGCATTAAATGCTGATTATTATCATACAGATGTATACGCTTATTGGACATCAATGTATTATCCTTTCACATGTACAATCTCAGGGCTATAAATACATTGTATCATCCTCATTGTAAGGGGACTTGGAATTTTTGGGTAAAAACCTGTTATCAAGAATTCCCAAACACTCGGCAATAACAAAAACAGTGGGCGTAGGCCATTCCTTTAAGGCTGAACCACTTGAAAAATTCTTTTGTCTTATTCATTTTATTCGTGATTAAATAATTAGAGATAATCTAATTTTTTACATCAACACCGATAGTATATATAATATATGAGTGACTGATATATATATATATATATGGAAAATTTCTACTGTGCGTATAAGTAGTTAAGTAATGAATTAATGCTCCAACTTTGTAATAAACATCTTAAAATAACCCCCTTCTTCATCCAATTCAGCCATGAAAAAGAGTTTTCCTAAGGAGAGATAAAAGGAGAAGTTAAGAAAGAAAATCCTTTGGAGAATTTCAATAAATCAAGGAGTCCTCGTAAGGCAATTAATTCTTTATTAAAGTTGGTCACATGATGAGTTCTACACTTGGTATGTTTTTGTTTCTAATTTGAATAAAGATTTTAATGGTACCCATATTTCCAAATTGTGATAAAACAAGGATGTCTTAAGAACATATGTAAGAACGCGTGTTAGGATTGCAAATGTTAACTTTGAAATCCTAGATTTGAATCACCTTGTTATGGAGATTTTGATTCTGGAAATTCATGATTATGATGTGTATATGTACTACAACATGTTTAGTATGTGTTTCCATGATTGATAACTGAGGTTGCTTAAATATATTAAGTAATGCTTTAATGTTGTATTCCGACCTAGTTGTGCTAAAAATGGAATAAATCTGGAAATACTTATTGAAATCGAGTAATTCCAATTGAAGATTAAAATATACTCATATATGTATGGAATATTCTAAAATTATGCAAAAATACAATGGAATGAATCTTGGGTGATAGTTTGAACTTCAGGTATAAAATCTTCCCCAAAAGAGTAACTGTGCACACCACGTGTTTGATGTTTTGCTGACTTAGCAAATGAACCCAAGAAATTATGAAAATTTAATTTTGAGTTATTTAAGATGTTTATTGATATTGGGTGGAATATCATGGTATGTTATGATGTGATGTGTTGCTGATTTTAATGTTATTTGGCGTACTCAAATACTAATGATGTTGAATTTTTAGGTGGGAAAGCGGCTAACACTTCCATACCAAGGAAATAGTTTTGGTGTAAATGTTAGTACCAACTTCAAGGTGAGTGACCTTCCATATGAAATATAAATTCTTATATTTTCAAAAGGAATTTTGTAGTTAAATACATTTGTTAAACTATTTATGGAGTGATCTGGTATTTGAAAAACATATGCATATGATTAAAAATGTTAAGAGATGTTATTTTATGTTATGCATTGTGGCGGGTCCTGTATCTAATGTTAAGGAATGTGGTGGGTCCTATGAGATTTAGCTGTCCCCTTAATCCAACCTAAAGGTTTTTTGTACTAGGGCCTAATTATGGAATGTGGTGGTCCCCATAACTATGGTGGGTTAATTGGATTGTGGCGGGTTGAGGCTTGCGAGAGTTACACAAATTCTGTTGGGTTATGCCATTAGAAAAAAATAAAAATGGTTATTGAAATTGGTTATATCTGTGGTATGTGAATGTATATGGTCATTCACTTAGATCTTATTTCTTACGCTCCTATAATGTTATGTTTCAGGTATGCCTATCATTGGGAGTTCACTACCAAGTTAGGACCTTAAAACGGGGGAGTGACATATGTCTAATATGGTTTGAATATCTAGAAGATTTTTGTGTAAATGTTAAAGAAAGGAACTTGTGTGTGTAACGTTTTTATTACTTGTGAGTTATATGTACTGTTTGTTATGTTTTCATCTAAACATTCCATTGAAAAGAAAAAAATCTTGGGTTATTTTTTGAGAGATTTAAAGTAAACTATTGTTTAAGGGAGTTTATCTCTAAATATAAAGGATCATTTTAATTTAATTAAGTCAAGGCACGACATCTTGGTATCAGAACATGGTTAGTAGGTTCTGCATATGGTGTAGAGGTCTAGATTGGCAGTGAACAATAGAAATTGAGTTTGTTATGGGTCAGGATTTTGACTAAGAATATTAATGTTAAACTGTTGCTATTGTATTTTTGTGTAAGTTATTTATATTTTAGTGAGTGATGGACGCACGAGCAATATGATAGACAAGAGGGTGAGGCATCCTATGTACCTAATAGTCATCAAGGATAAGGATATATTGAATTGGATGAACCATAAGTTCAATAACAACCTATTGATGATGTGGGAAGAATATTACGTGTTGTGGCACAACTAGTGGAACAAGAAAGAGGTGGGGAACTTGGTGGAGATAGGCATAAATTACATGAGAGGTTAGTGAAATTAAATCCTCCAACATTTACTGGGACTACTAATCCGTTAGTGTAAGAGAGGTGGATTAAAATGACGGAAACAATATTTAAGGTGATGGAAGTGCGAGATGAACAAAAGGTTTTATTGGAAACCTTTAGGTTAGAAGATGATGCAAAGTTATGGTGGGAAGATATAGAGAGGTTACTTACTACAATTGGGGCAGTGGTGCCAGCAAATCCTCCACCAATTACGTGGGAGAGGTTTGCTAATGTGTTCTTTGAAAAATACTTCCCAAGTCTTTACATGAAAGGGAAAGAGGAAGAATTTATCATGCTGAAACAAGGGAACATAACAGTGGCAGAGTATAAATCTTTATTTATATCCTTATATAGATTTTCACCTAATTTGGCAAGGACAGAAGAAAGTAAATGCGATAGATTTCAAACTGGGTTGAATATAGATATAAAAACTATGGTTGATAATATGAAGATCACAAATTATGTGGGCTTGGTGGATATGGCTATGGTGTTAGAAAAGTCAATGAAAGAAATGAAAGCTGAATATTCGAAGAAAGCTAGACACGATGGTACAAAATCATATGGATGAGAGGCAAGAACATCAACTCTGAGAGTAGCACGAGGAGTATCTAAGGGTCAAGGATTTAAAAATAGAAAAAACATACCTAGAAGATTTCAAGCCCAAATTGCAAGGAATGGAATGATTCGGTCAGAATATGCATCCATGTTGGGTTCGAGGGCCATATTTTATTATAGATGTGGTGGTCAAGGGCATATGTCTCGAGAGTGTACCAAAGCTGAGACGACACCTTTATGCTTCAATTATCATCAACTAGGGAACTTACGGAAGAATTGTCTAGTGATGGGGGATACAACATCAGTTGGGAGTGTGGCAGTAGGAGGTAGTAGTTCTACACATAATGTACATAGGGGAGTTAAAAGAGGAATATCGCAGAGTCAAGGTCATGGAAGAGTTTTTACACTGACGTAACAAGATGCACTAGCTATGCCTAACGTAGTGACATGTACACTTCCTATTTGTGATAAAGTTGCTTATGTGTTGATAGATAATGGTCCTACACATTCTTTCATGTCTTTATTTTTCTTGTTGCATCTTAATAAACCATTATCATCATTAGATTCTAGTTTAGCTATTGTTACTCCAGTTGGGGGATTGATTTTTTTGAGAGGGTGTATAGGGAGTGTGTGGTGCGAGTGGGTAAAAAAGAATTAATGATTAACTTATGACCTCTCGATATGCATAACTTTGATGTGATACTGGGTATGGATTGGTTGGCCTCATATCATGTATGGTTATATTTCGTTAGAAAGGAGGTAGTGTTTCAATTACCGGGTGAACCTGGATTTAAATTTATTGGGGAACGAAATGTTACTTTACCATGTTTTATTTCTTTTAAAAAATGTTATGTTTTACTACGGAATGGAGGTCATGGCTATCTTACCCATGTGATGGATACACAATAAAGGGTTGGAAAACAATTAGAGATGCCAGTAGTTAATGAGTTTGCAGATGTCTTCCCAGAAGAACTCCTATGGTTAACACCAGACTGTGAGGTAGAATTTTTGATTGAGAGTGTATCACTGTGGGGAGCTCCAATATTGTATATGAAGAAGAAATATGGAATCATGAGACTGTGCATCGATTATTATAAATTGAATAAGGTGATTATCCATAACAAATATCCATTACCCCGCATTAATGAATTATTTGATCAGTTGCAAGGAGCCAAAGTATTTTCCAAGATTGATCTCCGATCCCGTTACCATCAGTTGAAAGTAAGAGGATGTGACATTTCTAAAATTACTTTTCATTATAGGTATGTACATTGTGAATTTCTTGTCATGCCATTTGGGTTAACGAATGCACCAACCGTATTCATGGGCGTGATGAAACGCATATTTCACCCATACATGGATTCTTTTGTTATCTCGTTCATTATGATATTTTGATATATTCTCATAGTAAGGAAGAGAATGAACACCATTTGTGTATAATTTTAAAGAACTCACGAGAGAAGCAATTATTTATGGGGCACGTTATTTCTTCTAATGATATTTATGTTGATCCCTAGAAGTTGGAGGCCACCAGGCGCTCTCGGGCCCTGATTTGATCACAATCAACTTCACCGTCAGACTGAAAGCTCAATGGATCCTAAAAGGGCATTAAAACACCTTTATGATGGACTGTCCCATGCAAGAAATGGCATAACCGTTCGGGCGAACGATTTCTCCCCTAAAAAATTGATCTAGAGGCCACTAGGCGCTCCAGGGCTCCGTTTGACCAATGTTAACTCTTCAGCTCAAACAAGACTGAAAGAAACTTTGAAGGGCATTGAATACTCTTTCCAATGGTCTACTTTATGTGAAAATCAACCTTACGGTATGGATGAATGATTTATTTTACCCTGAAAGGTCACCGGACACTTTTGGGCCCCATTTGACCAAAGTTAACTCTCTAAACCAAGCGAAGCTTTTTGAAACATCGAATTAATTCACAAAAAATTTCCATTGGTCCACCCCGTGTGAAATTCAGGCTTATAGTTTGGATGAACGATCCCTTGTCCCCCGATGATCTTCCATTTAAAAAACTCACTGGTACTTTCGAGCCCCGTTTGGCCCAAAGTCAACAATCGGACCCCAAAGCATCCCATGTATTCTCAAAGATTTCTGAAATACCTTTCTAATGGTATGCCCTATGCACGATTTTGACTTACAGATTGAGTTTTAAGACCATTTTTCTAAAAGATCTACACGAGACTCCCAATGGGCAGGTCCATTTCCCCACCTATCGATCGTGTGTCTAGGGTTACCAACTAATTAACATGGCAAGGACTATGACGATCGATATTCCCCCTACTCTATATAAGGAGAGCTTGAACTCACTTCGAAAGGCACCCCAGATCCATTAATATTAGTGATTTACGCAACATTCTTCTACAATCAACAAAGTGTCCTTATGTGAAATTGATATCCACCTTTTATTCCCATTATTCTCATAGCCAATTTAGAAAAATTTCCTTCCCTCTCATTAAACATTCATCCCAACATGCAATGAAGCTCATAAAGTATCAATGCCCAGCTTTAAGTCTCCAAAGAAGGTCCAAACATCCTTCTCTCTTTAAATTTATTTATTTTCATATTCGTCATATAAATTCTCAATTTAGATTTTACTTTAGATCATACACACTAATACCTAATCCTTTATTAGTTATATTGCGCATAATTTATTATCTATAAAAATAAAAACATTGAAAAAGAGGGTTACACCTATAAATTCTGACGGGAATCTTCATCACATTTTCTCAAAACTCAAAATATCTTTTCTACACACACATATAATAAACTCCTGTTCGAATTTATGGGATAAAAATCCGCCCTTATGCCGTATGCTAACTATATGGACTTCAATGCCTTTAAAGGCTACGTAGTCATCTCAGGTTAAAACCCGAGACTCGAGTCCTATTTTCTTATTTTCCTATTTTCCTATTTTCATATTTTATCCATATTTTATTCTTATAAATAACACTTCTGATTCATACTTTCTTGTCTTAAATTCACATATATTAGCTCTACATCATAATGATCAATATGTCGATAAGCGCACATATCATATTTTTGTAACTATTATTTTGGGAACATTCCTATGGATGACCTCACTCCATCCTTTCTATGATTTGGGTCGAGTGATTCCGATCTCCACTTATATATACATACACACACACTTCATGGAGAAATTAAGGAAAGTAGTAACATATGCCCATGAGAAACTGAAAGGACAAGATGGGTGCCTAACACCTTCC
Organism: Sambucus nigra; assembly: GCA_949130495.1. NCBI lineage: Eukaryota > Viridiplantae > Streptophyta > Magnoliopsida > Dipsacales > Adoxaceae > Sambucus > Sambucus nigra. The sequence continues at coordinate 172,129,362 of OX422219.1, forward strand.
CATTCCATAACTTAGCCTGAGAACCTCTGGACTATTTTTTTAGTAAGCATCCATTTGTCTTTGATGCCACTCTCTCGAGGTGGTGACATGTATTTTTCCTTTTTTGTGCAAAATATTTCTTTATGTCACCCCAACATCGACGATGGACGAAGCACCCCACAATGTGGTAAGGGATGCGAGACCTTTATCTCCTCAATTTTCCCTCCGAAAGAGCCCTGGGGCAAGAGAGGGAGGAAGATCTCGGGATGATCACATAGGTTATTTTCAAATTAGTCGTGTTTACTGTGTGTATAACCTAAAAATAAAAACTATGATGGAATCCATTAACATAGTTGCATACGATAGTGTTCCCCATCCCTTTGAAGAAAGTGAGAATCCTTCACATGTTGATAATTCTAAAAATGAATATTTATAAAAAGAGTTAGCAGATAGTGATTCTGACTCCTTACCACCTGATGAACATTATGTTCCAAACTGGGCTAAGGAAAATAATCCTAGGAAAAACATTGTAGGTGATGTTAGAGACCCAATAAGGACCATATCATAATATACGAATGCTTTATTTTCATCCATGTGTCTTTAATTGAACCTAAGCATATAAAAGAAGATTTGATAGATGAATCTTGTTTTCTATATATGTAAGAACAACTAGGACAATTTAGACTTTATGATGTATGGTGTTTAGTCCCTCGTCTTACTCACACTAAAGTAATAGAAACAAAATGGATATTTAAAAATAAGTGTGATGAATCTAGTAACATTTTAAGAAATAAGTCTAGGTTAGTTTCATATGATTATTCTCAAATTAATGGAGCTGATGTTCATGAAACCTTTGCTTTTGTTGCTAGGCTAGAATCTGTTAGACTCTTACTTGCTATTTTTCACCACTTAAAGTTTATACTCTATCTAGTGGATATAAAATCTATATTTTTAAATGTTATTTTAATTGAGGAAGTGTATGTTCAATAACCTAAAGGATTTGTTCATCCTTTATTTCCCAATCATGTTTTTAGACTAAAGAAAGCGCTTTATGGTTCAAAACAAGCCCCTTGTGTTTGGTATGATAGGTTAACAACTTTTCTAATGGAAAATGGTTTTAATTTAGTTGGTTTGACCTTACCATTTTTGTCAAATGTAGCAAAAACTGTATGCTAATAACTCAAATTTACATTAACAGCATAGTTTTAGGGTTCACTTCTCCCTCAGAAGAAGAAAATTTTGCTAACATAATGAAATCTAAATTTCAAATGTCTATGATGGCGGAACCATACAATTGTTTTGAGAAATTCAAGTAGCACAAAAATTTGACCATATTTTTATCCTCTAATCCAAATATGTTTTGGATTTAATTAAACGCTTTGGTTTATCTAAGGCTAAGACTGCTAGAAGTCCAATGAGTTCAACTATAAAAATGTTAAATTACTTATCCATAAAAAATATAGCTACTACTCTATATCATATTGTGATAAGTAGTCTTATTTACTCAACTGCGAGTAGTCGTGATATAATGCATAGCATGTGTGTGCGCTAGACAGCTATGTGAACCAAAAGAGTCATAGTTAAACATATTATAAAATATATAAGTGGCACAATAAACTACTATTTTCTACACCTTGGACACTAACTCTAAGAAAATCGGGTATACGGATGTTGACTGGGCAGATTGTACCGATGATAGTAAAAGCACCTATAGTGGCTGTTTTTACTTAGGACGCAACATTGCCTCCTAGTTCTCTAAAATTCAAAATTGCATTTTTCTTTCATCAGCAGAAGCCGAACAAATTACCGGCGGGAGTTGTTACAATCAACTTCTATGGATGAAACAAATGTTAAGTGACTACGGATTAAATGAATCTTCTCCCCTCATTATTTGTGACAAATCAAGTGCTATAAGTATTTTTAAAAACAATGTTTTTCATTCTTGATAGAAAAAGTTAAAATGAGAGAACATTTTATTTGAGCATTAATTGAGAAAAAGGAAATTAACATTGACCAACTTAACACGAAAAATCAATTGGCAGACGTTTGCACAAAACTTTTAGAGGACCATCACTTTGAAATGTTTATAATGTCTATTCATGTGTGTTTCTACCCCATTTGAAATGTGTTAGGTTTGTATTAGAGTACATTTTTTAATATCATGTGGTTCTAACATCTTTTATAGGATTATTCCCACTAGTTGTCCCTTTATGACAAACAAGAGGGGAGTTTGGGAATCCCTATTTTTTGTTGGGGAGATTTTAAGACTCCCATCTCCTTTTTATATGTAGTTATGTATCTTAGGATACATGTTATTAGTTGAGTTATGTACTCTTCTTTATGGGATAGATGTTGTTAGTTGAGTTATGTACTCTTCTGTTTCTAAGAATCTAGTATATAGTTGAGTTATGTATTTCAATGTTTTAGACAGTATCTGCCGAAGAAACATAAAGAGCGGGTGCGCGAGGTGAACATGATTTCTTTTAGTTATCATATTTTTATAGGTGGTGACGCTGGTGGAGGTGACGTAATAGCCAAGAGAAAAGAGTATTTGAATGAAGCCAAAACATGCTCCTATATTCGGTAAATAAACTTATTGGGTGACGTTGATAGACGCCTAAGAAAAGTGAATAAAGATAGGTTGGTGATATGATTCTCCAAGGATGACTTATCTTAAATACTATATTTTCACAATGATCCTATGTCCGTCACGATGATTGTGCATGAAGAAATAATTTCCATAATATTGGTGCACAATTCGAACTCAACTGATGTATTTTTTATAACTGCTTCAAATGAATGGGACTACGTGACAGTAAACAAAAGGCATATCACAAGCCACTCGTAAGTTTCTCTCGAGAAAAAACCTTTGGGAACTTTCGGATTAGAAGTCATAATTGGCACATAGCCAATCAACCAAACTTAGAAGATTCGTTTCTTCATCTTAGGAAAGAAAGTCCGATCAACCTACAACATTATCTTTGTTAGATTCAACTTGAAAAAGTTTAATCGTGTAACATCCACTGTATAATTAACAGTGCCTAAAATTCTCCACACACTATAGGGTCGGTGTTGTTACTGGAAATCAGGTTGAAGCTAAGGTGTGATATTAGACTTCAGGCGACTAAGAAGAAGTGAAGATAGTTACCATAACTTACTAGATAAAGGCCACACATCCTTGGAAGGAGGCTAAATTGGTCAAAGGACAAGTTATAGATGTAATGGAGACTGTAGTCCTTGATGAAAAATGACCATAAAGGAAGACACAGATCGACTCATCCATGGATTAGTACCTCAAGTAGGAGTTAATAAACATCCTTAAACAGTGAAAGAATGTGTTCTCTTGGAGACACAATGATATGTTAGGGATTGACCACGAGTTCATGTTCCATGAACTAAACATTGTCAAGGATCCAAAGCTAATAAAATAGAAACGACATGTCTTCATCCGCGAGAAGAATAAAACTATCCTGGAAGAAGTGGAAAAGCTCTAGAAAGAAAATTTCATTAAAGACATCAAATATCTTGATTGTTTGTCCACCGTGGTAATGGTCAGGAAGAAGTCCAAAGGACCATTTCCCCATGCCTAGGATTGATCAGCTATTAGATGCCACTACCAGGCACGAATTGCTTAGTTTCATACATGATTACTTAGGGTATAAGGAAATCAAGATAAAATCAGAGGACGAGGAGAAAACCTCAGTTATCACTAGAATATTATGCCTTTTGGGCTTAAAAACATTGGAAAAATACACAAAATGCTAGTGAAGAAGGTTTTGAAAGAGTAGATTGACAAAAATATGGAGGTATATATGGTTGAAATCCAAGACTTTAGTGAAATGTGCGACCAATTAAAGAAGCACCAAATGAAGCTCAACCCAACTAAGTGTATGTCCGACTTATAAGAAGGAATGTTGCTAGGATTCATAATGAACTAGGGAGGCATTGAGGCAAATTTAGATAAAATTCAAGCGCTAATAAATATTCAGTCTCCTAGAAATAACAAGGATGTGAAAAGGTTGACTGAAAGTGTAGTAACCCTCAACGGGTGTGTCTCCTGAGCTACTGTCAAGTGGATGCCCTTCTTCAAGGTGTTGAGGAAAACTTTCGACTGGAGTGAAGAATATGAGAATGCCTCCCTAGAAATGAAAAAGTATTTGGTATATATATTATTACTCTTAAGACCACTTGTAGGAGAGAGATTATACATATATCTGGAAGTATCTGAGTCAAAAGTTTTCTCGATACAAATCTGACTATAGAATAGAGTATAAAAAAAAATTACTACACCACCAATGACCTTTGGGAAATAAAAAATAATTACTCACATGTGGAAAAGCTTTCCTTAGCTCTCATTGAAGTCTCACGAAGAATGAAGCCATATTTACAAGCCCACACTATTATGGTCTACACGGACTTGCCATTACACCAAACCATTCACAAACTAGATAAGTCATGATGATTGATGGATTGAGATATGGATCTTGGAGAGTATGATATACACCATGAATCGAGATAGAAATAAAAGACCAAGAAGTATCATATTTAATAGTGGAGTTTACCAATGAAGAAAAACCTGCCGAGCAGACTCCTGTGGGAAAGAGCGCAATAGTAAATCCAGTCGAGCAGACTTTTTAGAAATAAAACTTAAAAATAAAACACCTGTGCAGAACATAGCTCCATGACTAATATAACCAACCAAGAGGAAGACATACCTAAAGATGAATTAAGTAGGATCATTTCGGTAGAAGTTCGCATGCATAGAAGCAATGATGAAAAAAATAGAAAATTATTTGTGCTAGATTTATGTCCCTTATGGATGGATCCGACCAAGGAGTATATTCAGAGAGGCATCTTGCTAGACAACCCAAATGAAGAAAGGAAACAAAGGTATAAAGAAGTATGCTACATGGTGGAAGTAGTAATTTCGTATAAAAGAGGACTCATTGTCCCACCGCTCAGATCTGTCCACCTCGTCGAGGGGAAAAATATGATTAAAGAAATACATGATGGTCCTATGGGGTCCATTCGGCAGGAAGATCAGTGGTCAAGCGAGTATCCACACAAGGTTATTCTTCGCCAACTATGAATGCAGATTATGCCACTTATGAAACATATTGTGATAAATTCTAGAGGTTTTCTATGATTCATAGGACACCTCGTGTTGCACTCATTCTGATCACGTCCCCGTGGAATTTTCCATGTGGGGAATAGACTTCCACTGCCAGAAATGAGAGAAAGGTTCAAATACCTAGTCATTGCAATAAACCATTTCACTAAGTGGTTGGAAGTTGAATCCTTGGTAGATATGCCCTATGATAAAGTCTTCTAATTTATTTAGAAGAACTTCATATGAAAGTATTATATATAGTATTACTTTACCATCGACAATGTCACACAGTTTGACAATCGGGAACTAGAAGATTATTATATCCAGTCTAAAAATCCAAAAGTTGTATTCCCCTCCCAGACACTCTCAGTGCAGTGGCCAAATAGAGATGACCCACAAAAATTTGCTCAGTAAACTGAAGAAAAGGTTGGATGATGCCAAAGGAAATTAGATTAATGAGATACAAAGTGTAATATGGGTCTATAGGACTACACCGAGGATATCTACAAGTGAGACCACTTACATGATGGCATTTGGGAAACAATTGTGGTCCTAACAGAGATTGGTCTACCCAGGCACAGAGTACTCAATTTCAATTACCCCAAGAGTGACCTCATGCGAAGGTTGGACTTAGATTTAATTGAGGAAGTCAAAGAAAATGCAGCACTACACATGGAAGCATACCGGAAGCAAACTTCTCAGTTATAAAACATTAGAGTCAAGCCAATAAACCTTAAGGAGGGAGAGTACGTGTTAAATAAAGTTCCCTGTAAAGGAAACAAATTCGAGGAAAATTATCATGGGCGGTACTGTATTTCTGCAGTTGTCTGACCAGGTACATATTGTTTAGAATCCCTAGAAGGAGAATGATTGAAAAACCCATGGAATGTCGATCACTTGAGGAAATAATATCAGTGATTAATTAGAATGCCTTCTCTTATTATATATGTAATTCATTTATTCTTTCAATAAAGAACACCCATATTCATCAAAAAATAAGTTTCCTTTTCATGTTTTATTTTAATTTTTTTCGGTAGTGGGCGATGTACAATCTCAAATAATAAAACAAACTAACCACTTACTACTACTATAAAAAATTCAAATTAATAACTTCACGTATGTCATCTTTTAAAAGTCACGAATGAGATGTTTCAAACAAAAAAACTTCATATATGACTCCTCAATATCAAGACCAAGAAGTTTTACTAGACATAATTAAACAGAATCTTAAAACATTTGGTCACCAATGGGAACTAATGTGAATGCTCCGTGAAAATGAAGACATTCATTTGAGAGACAAAAAATAAAAGAACATTAGTAGAACCTAAGACATGACAAATTGTGTTCGTCCGAACTGGTAACCAGTAAGGCAGATTAGTCGACTTAACTCCGACCACATAATTGTAAGACTAAACTAATGGCAGACCACAATCATAGAAAAATCTAATTTTTATTCAAGGAAATGCTTTGTTTCAAATAGTTCATTATCTTTGCATCTTTACAAGTAAATATCCAACATGCACTATTGCATGGAAATAATGAAAAACATAAATTTCTTATTCTACTGGGCATTTTCTTCGATCCTTCTCCATCCCGTTAGGAGGAGCATCCAATGTCGATGGAAGAACTATTGTTCTCAACTCTCTAAGTTTGGATTAACTATTAGAATGGGGGCTATCCACCAAGTGTAAAGGCCAACTAAGCAAATCATCTCCGTGAAGACCATAATCCCCGAGGTATTTTCTATCCAGGATAATGAGGATTGAATCTGTAGGAATCCATGTATTATCCAACTTAAATGGAGGAGTTGGCTAGTCTAAGCATCTAGGATCATGCCAATACCATAAATTGTATTCCCTTAGAACCTTCATTATTGTGTGAGAATTTATCCATCCCCACTTATAGCCTTCTCTACATGCTTTGCTCCAGTTCTCAATCTAAGTGTGACATAGCTTCATCATAGTCGATTATCCAGATAGTACGGGGCTCCTTATGTATGTGATAAGTGAGATGGTCAAACTTCTCGTTCAGTATTTTAATGGTGTCCAGATGGTTCTTGATCAGAGTTGCTTGGTCTTCCTAAGTTTTCTTCATTCTCTCCTCTTCTCTAGATGGACGAGAAATAACAAATTGCCTTGATGATTAACTCCGTATTTTTTTTCCATTTTTCTAGATCCTATATTAACTGAGTTGTAATACCCACCCTCGAAATTTATATTTTGATAATAAATTGGGTGATTTATTTGAAGAAGTATTTGGAGAAAATCGATGCATAGGAGAATAGGTTACTCTTGAACATAAATAATGCATTTCACGTGACGTCTTGGCATGTTTACTGTGCATGGGTGCGTAGAGGGATGCATGATGCCCATTCAAGGACAATATAATTAAATTGGAGATACATCGATATAAAGTTATATATTTAAGTATGTGAATCGAGAATCTGGCAGGTGGGCATGTGACCTGTCAAATTGCAACTTTGCATGATTTTTAGAGAATTCATAATAAGGGATAAAATCAGTCCAACCTAATATTTGGGGTTCTAAAATAGGGTTCTTGAGGGCCATGGGGTAAAAAATTGAATTTAGGGAAGTTTTGGTCAAAGTATTAATCGATTAACACAATTTAGCCTTGGGAGTCGACCGACCGAGTCATTGATCGATTGATGATTTTTGATCGAACGATCAATTACTGGCAGGTCTAGAAAATGCTATTTCACCTTTAGCGATGTCTCGATATTCACCCTTAGATTAGATGTGTTGTCGATCATATATTCATTCCATCCAAGATAAGAATATATTTTTGCACTTAAGGGAGTGGGGGACCTTCCGTATAAGTCTTGGAGACTTATTTGTTTGTTTAAAGAGGATAGAACGAGTGGGTTTAACCCATTCCTCTCCTTTCAGATTGCAACTTCTCTCTCCATCTCTCTCTCTCTCCCTCTCTCTCTCTCTTTCTCTTAAGAGAGCTCACCTCCCCAATATTTTATGCTCTAAACCTTCTAGGGCCATCTCCACCATTTCCCACCATCCCTATCATAAGTCCATCTCCTACACTACCATATAAACCATAGTTAGCTTTGATGATGTGTAGACGGTGATATTCTTAATATATGGTGGGTATTTGAAGAGGTTTTTTCGAAGGATTTAGAGGGTGTTTCATGAAGATGAAGGCTGGATTCTTTGGAGAACCATTGGAGCATGCTAGGGGAAGCTTTTGGTAACCCCTTGAGGCTACATTTAAAGGTGGTAGTTGCTTGACCTACACCACCATTGCCCCCACCATTTTGAAAACTTTAAATGTGGGAATACTAACTTTAGTTTTGGTTTAGAGTTATGTATTTTTTAGCTAGTTTTTTTTATATATATTAGACTAAATTTATGTAGGATATATGTTATTTTGCATCCGTGTATTAAGTAGTTGCATTGTATAATTTATATGTAAATGGATTTCAAAGAAAATGAATAAATTTCAGAATGTATATCCTCAACATTTTATGAAATAAAATGTATTAGAATGACGTTTTAAAGATAAATAATGTGATTTTATGCAAACAAATGCACAAGGCTTCTTTAAGACATTTTATGTGATTAAAATGTGATTTTCTAGTTCAATAATGAAGGCGAATTTATAAAGGAAGCTTTCACTTTAATGGGTTATTTAAAGTGGGTAAAACTCAAGTATAAATTAAAATGGGTTTACTATGTAAATATGTAAAAAAATAAGGATTTTTCATAACTTCTAGGTTAAAAGTTAATAATGGAAGTTAAAGGTTTCAAATATGTAAATAGTACCAAAGTGGGTGTTAAGATGCAAAATTCCATAAATAAAATGTGTAGTTCAAATGTTTAGAAAATGGGACTTTAATATATAAAAAGATGTTGTTTTATATCATAAAGGTGTTAAAGTGAAAAATCTGAAAGTTTAGTAAAACAAGGTCTTGAACAAGTGTTAAAAATGGCTAAAAGTATTTTAAATGTTAAGCTGTAAACTATATAACTAATTTTGGGAGATAACACTCGTTAAAGGACCAAGTTGCAAGATTTGGTAAATAAAGGGTAAGTTGGTAATTTATTTAAAATGGCATATTTTTATGGAATAACAACATTGATGAATGATTTTACACTAATGTGGGTGAAAATAAATTAAGTCTATGAGTGAATGTTTTGGTATTCCATCAATGTGTGTGTGTGAATACATGACTTAAAGGAGAAATAAATAATTTTCCAAGTGTTAATGGAAACGCAGACGGTTAAGTCCGGGCTTTTGAATTTGTCCCGTAAGTGTGGATTAATGTGAGCATTGGGATAACGTTGAACACCTGTAAAGTTAAAGATAAAGGAACCCGTTTCTTATCATGTGGATCCCGTGAAGTCTATGGATATTGGAGGATTTCGAGAAAATGTAATGGTATCAATTGGAACATGATAAGAAACGGGTTATAAGATGGAAATAATCTAACTTCTGTACATGTTTAAGGTTTCAATAATGTAATGTGGACAAGTAATTTGAGTATAATGACTAATGTATAAAATAAAAGAAAAATCGTTAAGCATGGTGACTTAATGGATAATTGAGCTACGTAATGAGGTTTAAACCCATAATAACACAAGTGTGTGTTGTATAAGGATTTCAATGTTAATGAATATTTTCGAACACAATATGTGCACATGTTGAAAGAAAGTATGTGACAATAATTAAGTAACTCTAGTGTGAGTTAATGAACATTGAGTCTTAAATGTTTTGAAAGGAAATAAAGGGTTTCCCCAATAATTGTTTGTCATTTAACTGTGTGCGTGATTGGGAACGAATGCTAGTTTTAATCATAAAGATACAAAATGATTACTTTTTAAAGATAAGGAGAATAAACGGTATCAAATAACGTTTTTGGAATAAAACAATTTGATACATTGAGACATGTATTTCAGAAGTTATATATGTAAGTGTATTCATATTTTCACATACAGGTGGTTGCATCATTTGAGTATTATTTCTTCCATTCATTTCTATACTGCATTTGTATAAGTTCCCTCTGAGTATTGGTCTCCCTCCCTCCCTTTATTATGGAAAGTTGTATGCTAGCCCATATTTTGAGAGGGTTGCACAACTAAGTACTTAATTTATATTTACATTAGTATTTCTGTTCACTTAGCCTTGGGGGCACTTCCCTTAGGTCACATCATGTAGTTTGATGAATATTAGAATCACATGCTAATAAGTGTAACATCAAATAATGATAAAATTTTATTATAAACATTATTTAGGTTGTTCCATTGCACTTCACAATTAACACACAATCTGAATCGGGTTGATCCTTTATTAACCCTTAAATCCAGGTTATGGCATTACAAATTGGTATCAGAGCTTTTGGTCCAATGTTACTTTCGGGTGCGTCATGGTGAGGACGGTAGTGGATCTTCTCGACGTTGATGTTGGTTTGGGCCGATCTGGATTAGTGAAAGTTCCAATTTATATCCTGGATGGTTAAGTCAAGTACATTAGCATGATGTGCAACTCTTTATGATATGGTAAACAATTGACTTAGTAGCCTTTCATATTCCACGGAATTTCTGAGGTAGGTGTGTTGGTAAGTCATGGGTGTTGGTGTAGGCCAATAGCGGAAACACCGTGATCTTTTGCATGAGGTGTATTACATGGTAACTTTGATGATGAGAGTATATTTAGTGGTAGAAAAATTGAGTAGTGTTCATTACGACTTAGCTATAAAGGTTATATGTTTCATATGTGTAGGTTAGGTGACTGAGTGGCATTCATATTTGTTGATTCCATGGTGAGAACGTATTTGGTCCCTTGTTTGAGGACTTGGATTTAGTGTATCTTGATTATAATGTGGGACTAGATAATCATGATGATTTGAAGTAACCTAGGACTGAACCGAGCAAAACCTTGTGATTTAGTGTTAAGTACTAGCATTGTGATGTTCTATAATAAGACCTCTTTTGATGTCACTAAGGTGGGCCTCTTCTTAGGCAAAACACAACATCCCATGTCCTATTAAAAATATTATGGTATTAATTCATAATTTTAGAGATAATAATGTGGTATTGAGGACTAGGATACCTTGTGGAATTCGTGGTACGGTATTGGTAATACCCGATGCCCCTTATCCTACTAAGATATGTAGTTGTGTTAGCATGTAGTCTATCACATTGTATGATGTTTACATAGTGAGGCAATTTGGTTGACATGGATAGATATGTGAATTCCTGTTGATAATTCCATGGAGGTGTATACAAAGGTTTATCTAGTGAGTTGTTAGTGAGTGGTATACATTCCCTAGTTATAGTGAACTTAAGGTTGTGTACCGTATATTACGATGATAATGATATCTTTCCTTGAGCCTTTTAGGATTCCTTATGATGTCAATGGTATGGCCTAACGGTTGGTATAGCACTTGGTGACTAGGATTGATTCCTTGAGGTTATGAATTTGTGGCCATGATCGGTTGTCATGCATGATAGGATTCTGTTATGACGACTATTACACTGGGAGGTGTATGCTCATTTTGGGGTGATTTAATTGGTTTATTTTCCATGAAAATCTGGGAGAACCAATGTTGTATTGAGGTTTATGTTTTTTTAATTAAAGAGGGACAAAACCCTCACTTTAATATTAAGAAAAAGGAGAAATAACCTCTCATAAATGGCTAAAACAAGCTTAAGAAGAAAGAAAAGAGAATTAAGGAATTGAAACTTAGGACTTTATATATAGTCCAATTACATGATAACTTCCTAAAAAACTTTATTAGATATCCTAATGTATTTACAACCCATGATATCCATCTTCAAAGCTCCTCTAATAATCTAAGGAAGATGCTGCAAATTTTCAAAGATTCGACAAGTTAGCATGTTGATCCCATAATTGGCCAATTTATCTACTATCATGTTAGACTCCCTATAAATATGCCTTAATATGAATTTACAATGGGAGATAAGATTATGTATATCTTCTATGATGGACAAGAATTTTGAAGGAGAATTCGAGCAATGATTTAAAAGATTGCTAACCATTAAAGTGTCAATTTCAATTTGGATAAAGTTTAAAAACTCGAATTTTTTTTGAGACCCCTGTATAAAACCAAGAGTTCTACTTCTGTATATGAAGAAATACCATTAGAACAAGAAAAATCTATAATAAGATGACCTTTGTGATTCCTCATAATGCCTCCAAAACAAATAGGACCTAGATTTCCTTTTGAGGCTCCATATATGTTCAGCTTCAATTATAGGTCACAAGGAGGATTCCATTTCAGCATGGTCATCATTATCTAATTTAGGATGATTTTTAGGCTAAAAACTTGAATTAAATTACCATCAAAGAATTGTGTAGAGACTACTACATATGCGGGAAATCAAGCTTTCGACCTGAGAGATAATGAAAGAGGGATTGATTAAAGAATGTTCATACTATCAACTTTTTCTAGATTTCCAAATTTCCCAACATATAACTAAAGGGATGGGAGTTCCAAGACATATTAAATATTCTTTAGTTCCATATTTGTACCACCAACTAATGAGCATTGATAAACGCGAATTTTTATCTAATTTGGATCCTATCAAACTTTAATAGTAATCCCAAATCTTGGAAGCCAAAAGTCATGTGATGAAAAGATGAAAAAATAATTCTTCATTGTTGTTATACAACTTACATCTAGAGGCCATTCTAATGCCATGAGAATTTTATTTTTATTAAGAGGAAGACAATCATGTAAAGTTCTCCACACGTTAATAGAGATATTTTTGGGAATATGAGAGTCCCAAACGTTTGACAAGAGAATGGAAGTTGAGGAATGAGGTTTACAGTGCTATATAGTTGATTTGAAGATGAAAATACTTGAATATGTAGGAATCCAAATCCAGTGGAAACCATGACATTTAATAAGATTTACGCATTCTTCTTTCACTACTTGCATTCTTCTCCAAGCTAATGATCCCCTTTTGTAGGATTGATCCAGATATTTATATTTTCTTTTCATGAATCCCCCCAAGGGAATTTTTGGATTTTATTTTCCAAACAAGTCTCATATTATGAGCTTTGGTAATACTATTAGAATAAAAAAAATCACAGACCACTTGCTTCCTTATCTTTGCATAAAGACTCCCAAATCTTCCCCTGGTGCTTCCAACCCATATATCCATTTCCAACCTAAAAAATTTATTAAAAATATTGTGAATTCTTCTAATAACTGCCTTAGGAGGCTGCAAATCTTCCAACAAGTAGATAGGAATGGATGATAGAACATCTTTTTATCTAAACGTATTTTCCTTTAGAAGATAAAAGCTAGCCTTCCATCCATCTATTATATTTTTAATCGAATTAATAGAATTGGGGTAATATGATATCTTGTTTTTGCCTTTAAAGAGAGGACATCCCTAATATTTAATTGAAAGAGGTTTAAAATTAACACCTGTGCAGGCAGCTATAGAATGTCTTCTATTTGAAAACCATTTTTGATAAATAGAAAAGCTACTTTTCTTGATGTTTATAGTCTGCCCAAAAATGGAGGAATAAAAATTTATGAATTTCATCAAGTTCTTGAGACTTTTAGCATCACCTCTAGAGAAAATAAATATATCATATATAAAGTACATATGGGAGAATAGAGGGTTGCCACTTGGGTGATAATATGGCTTAGAACTTCCTTTCAACATGATAACATCCAAACCTCTAATGAAGAAATCTGCTGCAAGGATAATGAGGTTAGGGGAGAGAGTATCCATTTGCCTTAAGCCTCTAGAAGATTTAAAAAAACCTTTGGCTTGACCGTTGATGGAAATAGAAAACCAGTTTGAAGAAATACACCTCCAAACAAAATCTATCCATCTTTCACCAAAACCAAAGCTTCGAAGAATGTTGATAAAAAAAACCCATTACTCCTTGTTATAAGATTTCTCCATATCAATGTTTAGAATTAAATTTCCACCATGAATTTTCTTCCATAGATTACTCACCATATTTTGAGCAAGAAGGACATTATCTTGAATATTCCTACCTTCAACAAAGCCACTTTAGTTTGGGGATAAAATTTGAGGCAGAATTTTGGCCAATCGAGTGCATAAGATTTTAGAGATAATTTTGTAGGAGTAATTACATATACTTTTTAGTCTATAGTCCCCACAAGTCTTGGGATTTTTTATTTTAGGAATGAGCACTATGAATGAGCTTGTCTAACTCATTAGAAGAATTTGCCTCGTAAAAAATCTATTAGTAGACTCCATAAGATCACCTTTAATAATATCCCACCAAGATGTATGGAAATCTCCCCCAAAACCATCAGGCGCTAAAGATGAGCCAACCCCCTAACTCCTTTATGACATGGTGAAATTCCTCCTCTGTAGTATAATTTTCCAATAACTCATTCATTTCCACAGAAACTATCTTAGGGATAATATCAGAAGTATCAGGATGCTAAATTAAGGATCATTAGATAAGAGGGTCTGGAAGTGATTAATAATATGATAACTAATCTCATTAGAATCCACAAAAACATTTCCTTATCATGAGGTATGGAACTTATCAGGTTCTTCTTGTGTTTAGACTTCAATATTGAGTGAAAAAATCTAGTGTTTGCATCACCTTGTTGTGGTCATTTTATGGAAGATTTTTGCTTCTAAAAAAATTTCTTCTCTTTTTAAGGCTTTGAGTAATTTAACTTTGTATAAAGCAAGAGTTATCCTTTTCTCCTCCCTCAAATCATTCCCGTAATCCACTTCTAGTTGAAAACTTCAACTTTAAGGTCACCAAAGGATTCCTTGTTCCCTTTCTTTAATTCCTCTTTAAGCCTCTGATGTTTAATTGAAAAATTCCTCATTCCAAAGGAATTCTTGTCCTCATACGAAGATGATTTCACTATGTTAAAGAAAGAATAATGGGTAGTCCACATATATTGAATTAAAACATTTTAGGGCAATGGTTAAGTGGGGTTTTAACTAAAAGAAGGAGATGGGCATGTTTTGAGGAAAACCTATTAAGATGTTGGAGTAGTGAATTTCTGTACTGAGCATCCCATTGGGAATTAATAAGACATATGTTAAGTCTTGACAAGATAACTTGCTCTTCGTCTCGATTATTATACCAAGTAAACCTTGTGCCTTTGTGTCCTAAATTATATAGTCCACTATCATCTATAACTTCGGTGAAATAATTAACTACTTGAACATCAATTTGGCTTCCACCTATCTTTTCTCTAGGATAGGTCACCACATAGAAATCATCTATAACACAGTGAGGCTTATCATTAAATTTTTGGGAAGTATAAGCTAGATGAGCCCATAAATAAATTCTTTCCTCCTTTGTGCATTTGTAATAAATAACTTTCATGAAGATCTCTTTATTCAGAGCTGGATGAGAAATGCTAATAGTGAGATGTTAATCAGAATCATAAATTACTTGACAATCAACCTCAAATATCCAAATGATCCAAATTTTCCCATTAGAATTGTTTCAACCACCTTTAAAGACATGATTTATTTTAAAATTCTCCAATTTCCCTTTATCTACTTTTGGCTCCATAAGATCAATCACCGAAAACTTGTGGATAATAGTCAAATTTTTAGCCTTCTAGAAGAGGATTTTTTGACCGCTCCGCTAATATTCCAAGCAGGAAGATTAATTATTGTGGAGGGTTGAGAGGAGAGTTTTTGTTACCTTTGGATTTTGATCTAGTTATTCTTTTGAAAAGAGGATCTAGCATCTTTGCAAGTAATTCTTAATTGACATTGGCTATTGTGGCTTATCATTCAGAGTCTTTAAGAGCGACCTCTTTGTCTTTCTTGTATTTGTCTATTTTTCTTCCCATACTTTTTGAAAAAATTTAAAGATCTTCAATATGGGGCACTTTATTTCTGGCTTGAATTTTTCTATCAGATGCATACAAATTACCAACTGCTAAATTATGGTGAAAAGGAGATATGGTGTGACGGAACAAGTAACTTCCATTATTTTATCTTGGCTTTTACGATCGGGAACTTGGTTTCCTTGAGAGTCCATCTTAATTTTCCATTATTTTTTGTTCTTGACTTTGGAACATTTTTCTTAGAAATCAGGTGGATGATATGGAAGGTAATCAATCTCTCGAAATACTTGATTCTTAGTTTCCTTCTCATTTATTATTGGCTTCAATTGTTTGTGGTTTTCATGGTTTGGTATATTATTTGTGATCTTAGTAAAATTTTGAGGAACAACTTCCTTTTTGTTGGCTTCTTCTTAGACTTTCTTTTGTTTGACTCCACATTTGCTAGATTAAAGAGACATTTGTAATGGTCATGAACTTTCTTGAGACATGTAGAGTAGTACTTGGGATTTTCTTCAACATGGACATCCTCCTAGAATACCCCTTGACCACAACCTATCAATGCTCTTTTACGAATATTTTTCAAGAGATCAGTTTGAATGAAAACTCTTGCCATGCTAGAACGATTAATTTATGCTATTGATGCATCAACCTTAATTGTCTTCCCAATGACTTGAGAAATAGAATATAAGGAGGCTTTTGAAAATAGGTTCATAGGGAGTTATGCGAAGTTAATCAAAAGAAGAAATATTACTGCTTTCAATATCTTCTCGAAACTTGAGTTTCCACACAAATACTCTCATTGGATATTTTCTAATATATCAAGAGTCACGCATTCATAATCTTTAATAGTCATTTTCTCAATTTAAACAAATCAAAACATGTTTTTGATCCAAAATACCTATTGAATTAGAAGTTTTAAGGGAAAAGGTTTGAAAATTATTCCTTATTACGTCCATGGCAGGCCTACCATGCCCATTTTATGTTAATATAATTAAATTGGTGATACATTGATATCAAGTTACATATGTAAGAATGTGACTTGAAAATCTAGATAGTGCGCGACACGTAAAATTGCAACTTCGTGCAATTTTTAAAGAATTCAATATAAGGGATAAAAATGCCTCAACCTAATATTCGGGGTTCTAAACTAGGGTTCTTGAGGGCTATGGGGTGAAAAATAGAATTTAGGGTATTTTTGGCCAAAGTATCGATCGATCGACACAATTTATCCCTGGGAGACGATCAGTCGAGTATTTGATCGATTGATCGATTGATGATTAGCAGGTCTGCGAAATGGTCTTTTTCCTTTAGCATTGTCATTATATTCACCCTTGGATCATATGTGTTGTCGATCCTACATTCATTCCAGTCATGATAAGACCATGTATTTCCATTTAGGGGAGTCGGGGACCTTCCTTTTAAGTCTTGGAGAATTATTTGTTTGTTTAAAGAGGGTAAAATGGGCGAGTTTAACCCATTTCCCTCCGATCAGATTGCAACTTCTCTCTCTCTCTCTAGAGATTTTTCTACCCAATGTGTTATGCTCCAAACCTTCTTGGGCTATTTCCACCACTTCCTTTCCCTATAACCAATAACCCTATGGCTATTCCACCTCCTACACCATCATATACAACCAAGTTAGCCTTGATGATGTGTAAACGGTGGTATTCTTGATATATGGCGGGTATTTGAAGAGTTTTTTTTGGAGGATGAAGAGGGTGTTTCACGAAGGTGAATGATGGATTATTTGGATCACCATTGGAGCATGCTATAAGAATATTTTGGTAAGCCCTTGATGCCACCTTTGGAGTTTGGGGTTTCTTATCCTAGACCACCATTTCCACTACCATTTTCGTGACTTTAGAGGTGGGCATAATAACCTTGGTTTAGGCTATATTAGTTGTGTATATTTTTATCCATTTTATTTACATATATTCGACTTAATATATGTAGGATATATGTTAGTTGGAATCCATGGATTAAGTAGTTGCATTCTATGATTTTTTGTGTAAATAAGTTTTAAAAAGATGATTTAAATTGGGTTTTGAAAATGAATAAATTTCAGAATGTATATCTTCAACATTTTATAAAATAACATGTGTTAGAATGATGTTTCAAAGATAAATAATATGATTTTATGCAAAGAAATGCATTAGTCTTCTTCAAGACATTTTATGATATTAAAATGCGATTTTCTACTTGAATAATGAAGATGAATTTAAAAAGGAAACTTTCACTATAGTGGGTCATTTAAAGTGGGTAGAACTCATGAGAAAAAATGAGTTTAATGTGTAAATATGTGAAAAATAAGGCATTTCCATAACTTGTGGGTTAAACGTTAATAATGGAAGTTAAAGGTTTGAAAGATGCAAATAGTAGCAAAGAGGGTGCTAAGATGAAAATCACATAAATAAAATGTGTATTGCAAATGTGTAGAAAATGGGACTTTAATATGTAAAATGGTGTTGTTTTTTATATTAAAGGTGTTAAAGTGACAAATGTGAAAGTTTAGTAAAATGTGGTATTAAACCAATGTTAACAATGGCTGAAAATGTTTTAAATGTTATGTTGGAAACTTAATAACCATTTTGGGGGATAACACTCGTTAAAGGTTCAAATTTCAAGTATAGGTAAATAAAGGGTAAATTGGTAATTTACTTAAAGTGGAACATTTTTATGGAATAAAAACATTGATGAATGTTTTACACTAATGTGGGTGAAAATTAATTAAGCCATAAGTGTGAATGATGTTTGGTATAAAATCAACGTGTGTATGAATAAAGGACTTAAAGGAGAAATAAATAATTTTTTACGTGTTAATGGAAAAATGGACGGTTAAGTCCGGGCTTTTGGCTTCGACCCATAAATGTGGATGAATGTAAACATTGGAATAATGTTTAACACATGTAAAGATAAAGGAACACTCGAATGATGTTGAGATATAATTAAGTAGGACATGATGTCACTAGTGGTGAAAGACTCCAAACCACTGCACAATTATCATATGGTGACTGCAACTGACTGTGTGGAGCCCGTGAAGTCCAGGGATATTGTAGGATTCCGAGAAAAGATAATGGTATCAATTGGAACATGATAAGAAACAAGTTATAAGATTGAAATAACCTAATTTGTGTAAATGTTTAAAGTTCCGGTTAATGTAATGTGATCAAGTAGTTTGAGAATATTGACTAATGTCCATAAGAAAAATGAAATGGTTAAGCAAGGTGACTTAATGGTTAATTAATCTACCTAATGAGGTTTGAACCCATAATAACATAAGTGTTCATCTTGTATAAGTCTTTTCATTTTAATGGATATTTTCTAACATGATGTGTGCGCGTGTTGAATCAAAGTCTTAGGTAATGATTTAAGTAATTTCGGTGTGAGTTAATGAATGTTGAGTGTTAACTTTTTGAAATTAAACGAAGGTTTTTTCCAACAATGGTTTGTCGTTTAACTATGTTCCTGAGTAGGAATGAATGCTAGTTTTAAGCATAAAGATATAAAACGATTATTTTGTAAAGATAAGGAGAATAAACGGTATCAAATAATTTTTTGGAATAAAACTGTTTAATATAGTGAGACATGTATTTCAAAAGTTATATATGTAGGTATATATGTATTTTCACATGCATGTGGTTGTAGCGTGTGTGTATTCTTTCTGCCGTTCATTTCTATATTGCATTTGTATAAGTTACCACTGAGCACTCAGCTCCCTCCCTCCTTTTGTTATACTGCATTTTTTAGCAATTTCATATTTTGAGATCATTGTACAAGTAAGTACTTAATTTGTAATTACATTAGTATCTTTGTTTACTTGGACTTGGGGGCACTCCCCTTGGGTCACATTACGTAGTTTGATGAATATTTTAATCACATGCTAATATGTGTAACATTAAATAATAATGAAATTGGATTTGAAATATTATTTAGGTTGTTCCATTGCACTTCACAATTAACGCACGAGCCGGATCATGTTGATCCTTTAATAAGCCTTAAATCCAGACCGGGGAATTACACGAGCATTCTCTTGTTCCATAAACAATCCACCGTCACTCTAATTGGAGTTAGCATACTTCTTTAAGCCCTCACGTTCATAACTCAACGTATAATTTTCTTACTCTAAGAGGTTGGCCACATCTCGAGAACTTTTTTCCTTGGACTTCAATGCGAGTTATTTTTTGGAAAATGCCCAGGATAACCCCTGTAATTTCTTATCCCGCTATCACTTTGAAGAAAGACGAATTTCTTCTCATAGTCAGTTGTCAAACTAGCAACTTCTTTATGATCGCTCTAAAGTTGAATTCTCATTTTGTAGTATGAATCATTGGTCTCCACGGCTTAGTGAAATGACCTATGCATATGGAGGTATGATTCCTTAGCCAGATTGGAAATGTCTACATCAATCACTTAGTCTAATTCCTCTTCATCAAGCTCCTCCTGATCTACCCTAGATAGTTAAGTACTTCTCGTAAAGAGTTTATCCCGACAGTAGCTAGGCTGACCTTCTTGGAGTTGAATTGAAATGTGTAGGACATTGCATAAGTCAACATCATCCTTGCCTTAATCCCATCACATGGGGTTGGCAACTTGGTTTATACTTTTCCATTATACTCTATTCTAAGCAATATTACCATTGATTTTTCGAAATAGATGACTCATTTTTAAATTTTTGTTCTATAACATTTTACCATAATTTCATAGTGTTATCCATCAGTTTGATTCCTTTATAATTACCACAATTTTTTATATGCCCTTTCTTTTTATACACAAGTATTATGGTTCTTTTCCTCCAACCATCAGGCATGTTTTTTTCTTTTAAAATTTTATTAAATAAACATGTAAACCATATTATCGCTAGAATTTTAAGGGTTCACCACACCTTTATGGGTTTCATCTCTGCCAACCGCTTTATTCCTTCCCTTTTTCTTATTAATACATCTACTTCTTTTTTTAGTAATCGGGCATAGCATTCCTATATTCGGTTCCATGTTCTCGCATATTTTTTGGGATATTTGTTATTCCATAATCCTCGAAAATACTTTTCACATCTATCCAAAATTTCTTCATTGTTAATTAATATATTTTGATTTATGTCTTTAATACAATTAACTGGACCCATATCCATTGTCAATCTATCTATATTCTTTGCCAATTTACATATCTCATTTTTTCCTTTCTTGGTACCTAATTTACTACAAAGATTATCTAGTGAGTTTTGTTGTTCTTTTCTAATAATATTGTCGAAATAATTTTTTAAGTTCTTATACCTATATAAGTCTTCTTGATTTTTACTCTTTAAAACTTACTCATTTTTTTGTATTATCTTTTGCACTTTATCATTCCACCACCAAGTCGCTTTTTAATGAATCTTTTTGCTTTAGTATCCCCTAAAATTTTCTTACCTATTTACTCAATATCATTCCTTATTATTGGCCAAATTTTGTTAACTTTGTTGTCCAAATTCCACTTCTTGTTTAATAGGAACTTTTGCCTAAACTCTATCTCTTTGCATCCTTTTAAATCCTTCCATTTTATATTTTGATTACCTATATTATCTTTTCGATACTTAAATCCTTTAATGAATAAATATATTACTAATAGGAGATGTTAATTTGTTAGGCTTTCACATGGTATACATGAAAAAACCATAAAGTCCCTCACCTTAACACATCCCTTTATCCTGAGTAACCTCCTCCTCAAGGAGAGCCACCACCGCAGTCCTCTCTAGGGGAACATAAGCCTCAGCCCTTCCCTCCTCATAATCCACTTCCTCCTTAATCTGGAGAGGTATGCCTCAATTATACTAAAGGAATAGCTTAATATATAGTGCAGTGCCGACCTGGGTAAGGATGACATTCCATCCTTCCTTGAAGGAATACTTGTTTAAGTACTCCACCTGCAAAGTATCAGTGGAGAATGCCTTATCCCATCGCTGGGTATAGGCCTCCTTTTTTTCCTTCTTAACCTTAGACTTCAGCTCCATAATTTGGGTTTTGGCGTCCTCGGCCACCTTCTTAGCATCTTGAGAAACCTTCTCGGCCCATTCGGCCTTCTTCTCGGTGTCACCTGTAGCCTTCTCGACATTAGCCTTCTCATCCTCCAGCTACTTGGTGGCTTCTTCCCAATTCTTCTTATAAACTTTGTAGGCTTTTGGTATCCTCCTAAGAGTGTCGCATTCCCTAGAATACTGCCTCCACATCCATAGAAAACACCCTCAACTGGTCGTCCCTCCTTAATAATTGGTTATAATCGACCAATAACTACAAAACCCACAACTTACAAGCATCAGTAAGTGAATAAAAGACATATGGTGATAGGGAAATAGTAAATTACACTAACCAAGGCCAAATTGCGGTTGTCATGTTCAAACAACCTAGCTCGAGAAAGTACGAAAGCTACAGTTCGTAGGCTTGAAGGACTCCTACTCCAATTAACCCTCTAACAAGGCCTAAATTAACATCCAAGAAGTTTAGCCACCCTAGAAGTTGTTGCCTGATTCATCTTAGTCAGCTCTAGGGTGTAGCTAGCCCCCCCTCCCCCCGTTAACTTCTTGAATAGAGGCTCTTGGGTCTTCATAGTAGAAGGATCAGTTACTAAAGAGTGTTTAGAACCTCCAACATCAATCTTTTTTTTCTCGATTGGAGGTCGAGACTTTGAACTAGTAAGATGGTTTAGGATTCTATCATCACCATCTCCGGGGATCAAATGATGGTTGACACAAGCATGAGGTCTGAAGATTCAAAGGAGGAAAATGTACCTCCACCAAAAAAAATTCTTTGACTTGATGAGGAGATTCTAACTCAGCAACCAAGGAGGTGGAAGTTGGGTCCTCTAGGTTTATGGGAAATAATGAAATTTCTTTAGTGGGACGATAAAAGAAGGAGGTAATATATCTCTAGTATTTGAGAAGAATGGATGATGAGCGAGGGTGATCTTCCCCTATTCTCTTTTGGATTGATGAGATAGTTTTCAAGTCGACAAAAATGACTTCGGATGGGCAGGTAATATCCTTCTTCCTCTTCTGAAAAAAATAGAAAGACAAAAAGTGTTGTGAGTAACAAAATTAGTCGAAAGACCAAATATAAGAAAAGTACATAAGAATGAACAAATGTTAACCTATGACCTCTCCCTCCTAGGGGTAATGGGGACAATTATAATCCTCAACTTTAGGAAGAGGAGAAAACTACCAGTCCTTCACTATCAACCTCTAATCCTAATACTCCTTTTTTGAATAAGGTGAATTTAATACTAAATCTGTATTCGAGAATTTGGTCTTCAGATAATAATTGTTATCATTGATGGTCGACCAGCTATAGCAATACATGACTCTTTTATCCTTATGTTGGTTCTAAATCACTCATTAATGCGATTAACCCATTTACTACCCTCTATATATTGGGAACCACTTGGGCAGGGACCACATACAAATATTGGCAAAAATTTAAGAAGTAAACGATTTGGAGGTCACTCGACATGAAACAATAAATATTGTGGGGATCCATTAACCTTCCTTCAATGAGCAAAGGTCACAAGGACCTGTTACAACTATGTTCTCAACCATTACGGGTTCCTATATTTTTCCCTAAATGCCTCCAAAGAAGTCTCGTATACAATATACGCAATTTTGACAACGAAGAATGGAAGGATAAAGAAATATGAGTTCGTATAGTGAAACATAACACAACATCTTTCTCAGAAACAGTAGAGTAAAAGCTTAAGAATGAGAATATGAGTTTGAAATTCAGGGTGAGAGAAATAAGGGGGTAAATGATGTTTTATGGAAACCTATAACGTCCCCTAAACTACACAAATTGAAATGATTAAGTGTATCACCACTTTGCATTTCGATGACGTCTCAGTTCCAAAAAAATCAAATTGACTGGCGTACCTATAGAGGGTTCACTATTTTTGCTATTATTTATAAAATTTTCAGTGAACGAGAGTAAAAAAGTTCCAAGTCCTATAGGTCAAAATCCTATCTCTAACCAAACGTCTCCAAATAATCAAGCAAATCTTGACAGATTATACTTCATCCTCTCAGTCATTACGCTACTCCAATTAAGAAAGAAGTATTGGAGGCTTATGTTGTAACCTAAAATAACATGACCAAGTGGACCAATAAAAAGATGACCCCGTCACCATGCTTAGTGAGTCCAAAAACAACAGGCAACCATGGTCGGTATCATTATCTCCATGGTGTACCACCCTATATTTTTAATGACTTTTAAAAATGGATTACTAAGAATTAATTGTGGGATAATTGAAAATTAATCGGGATTTAAATATTACTCGGGAATAAAGTAATAAGTGAATTTTGTTGAATATTACTTGTGATTAAAAGTAATATATATGATTATGACTTTACAAATGATAGTGATTTTTATAAAATTGTTACGAGTGATGAATACTATAATTTTGCTAATTAAGTTTGGACGCGCGTGTGGGTCATGTCGGGACTATAATTAAATGGAATGAAAAGTAAATAATTTTTATGTCATCCAAATGGCCATTTTGACTACGCCAAAGTATCAGGAATGGCTTATATAGTCAAAATTGAGTACTCGGGGGGTTATGTTCGGGTCTTGGGAGTTTTTTGAGCTTAATTGGGACTTATTTAGTTGACTTTCTGCCTTCTTAATGGTAGGTGAAAAGCCAAAAATGGCATTTCACCTTTAAAAATCAAAAGTTGGGCTTAGGTATAGTCACTTTCCCAAACCCAAAGGTTAAGAAAATTATACAGAGAGTTAGAGAGAAAATGGAGACAATGGAGAAATAATTTCAAGAGCCCAAGGGGAGGATTTGAAGAATTTGTGTAAGAACAAACCTGGAGTGAGGATTTAGGAAGAAAATTCGCGGATTCTATAATTATACTTCCACGATTCAAACCTACAATATAAAGGCAAGTGATTAACTACTGCAAATTCTAGCATGTATAATGTCCATGTTAGGCTGTTTAGAAAATTCTAAATAGTGTTATGAATTGAGATAATTTTTTCTGAATCTTTGAATTGAAAATTGTGTAGGATTAGTCTCTTTTTTAGTTTAGAATCAACTCCATGAAATATACTAATTACTTGGTGAAGAAATTTGGGATTTACATGTTTAATTGATGATAAAGTAAAAACTAGAATTCTTGAGATTGAATATGGAATCTGGGTAGATGTATACATGTTGATGATGTTTAA
Organism: Sambucus nigra; assembly: GCA_949130495.1. Taxonomy (NCBI): domain Eukaryota; kingdom Viridiplantae; phylum Streptophyta; class Magnoliopsida; order Dipsacales; family Adoxaceae; genus Sambucus; species Sambucus nigra. Next base: position 172,154,455 of record OX422219.1, read on the forward strand.
TTAATTTGGATATGCTAGAACTTGACCATATATGTTAATATATGACCTGGGTTTTATGAATATAAATTTGTAGACCCATAAATATGATTTTGAGGAAGAAAAATGTTAAAACCCATAGGTAAGCATATGCAGAATCTGGGTAACTATCTAATCGATCGATCGACCAGGAATGGTCGATCGATCGACTCCCCTGGAAATGTGATTTAATTCCTATTTAAATATTTGTTTAAATCCCAACTTTGAGGAATATTTGGTGATGATTAATTGAACAAATTGGTACTTAAAGGAGGGCATTAGGGTATACTTAGGACCCGAAAAATATTATTTTGTATGGGATGGAATGGGGGAAATTAATGAGTGTGAATTGAATTCGTTACGGTGGAGAATTATATAAATTGGGAGTTTAAATTGGGTGAATGATGATTTAAGATTAATACAAGTAGTAAAAGGGTCATATATGGGATTAACCCTGGGAGATAAAAGAAAGGGTTAATATTAAAAAATGGGTTATCGAGAATGAAACCCAGTTGACGATAATTTTGATTCATAGAAATTCGAGAGTTGTGACGGCATGGACTAGTAGGATGAGTGCCGAGAGAAACTCGGGAATATTATTTGAGAAGTAAAATCATAATCTTTAAATACGTAGGGTATGAGAGATAAATATGCTACGTATGGAAATATATATATGGGTTGTGCATTTTCCCTATTATTATTATTATATATAGGTGGTGCGAACACCTATATTATTATTATTATTATTATTATTATTATTATTATTATTATTATTATTATTATTATTATTATTATTATTATTATTATTATTATTATTATTATTATTATTATTATTATTATTATTGTTATTATTATTATTTATTTTATGTATGACATACCTACGCTGCTTGCTATCGGGGTGAAGGTTTTGCGTTTGGACAATCTTATATTAATGAGTCTATTTGGGGGGATTTTTTATTCATACCCTGCGCATAGGACCTTGAACACGGGCTATCGGTGTGCATGCCAGTTTCGATGATTGAATGTGAACGTAAGTATGTGCGTGAACCATTTGGCTGGGGAGTATGCTCGTCTCCAATATATGTTATGTTATTTATTATTTGTGAGTGATGCTGAACCAGTAGTCCTTTAAATAGAGAGAGATGTATCAGGACATGATAGCAGAGTATGCATGCATTGCAACTGAGTCTAGGAAGTGCGATATTAGTATATATAATAGTGTGATGAATATATCTACTGTGATGTAATCTACTATGTGAAAATTGTAGATTAAAAATATATATATACTGTGATGTAATCTACTGTGTGGAATTGTAGTTGAAAATAAATAATGAAATCTTAGAGAATTAAGTAAGTGAGCACTTAATCCTAAAGCTATGGAAGTTCATATGAAAGAGAAATGGACATTTTAATTATTTTACGTATGATGTGAGAAATACAGGGAAATGATATGGGATAGAGTTCTAATTGATAACCTTCATTAGGGAGATAATAAGCTACATTAGGTGTGCACACTAGATGAGAGGTGAGAATTCTCAAGCAAGAGCCTGAGAATCTAACACGTAAATAATAACTGCTTAATTGTACTTGTTAAGCAATTGATATTTTTAGAATCTTTTTCAATCTGTCTCTAAGACTGTTTCCTTGCATATTATCTTATCTATTGTACCTTGAACATCAGGTATCCAATATCAGGAATGCCGACATGGAATATGGATATCTCGACGGGTTATAGCTGCTAATTGAGAAGCATATTTGTTTAGACGCTTCCACTCTGTTGAATTAAACATCTGTAGTGTCTACTTTCATTTAGGGCATGTCGCCCTGGATTTTAGTTATTTCATTCCTATTCAAGAGATTAAAATCATATATGTCAGTACTCTCGATATCAGTTTTAATTGATGGTACTGAAATATTTTAACTGGACAGTTATTCCAGTCACATTTAGTCCTATTCAGTTGCGATGTGATGTTGTCTATTATTACTATGCTTTGTGGAATGGTTTTAATTAAATAAAAAATGGAAAAGTTTTGACACTATCTTAATTATTTATTAGGTAAATTAATAAAGGAAATGTTTTTCGACAATGATGCTAAGAATAAACCAACTGGATATTCTGATTTAATTTAATAAATGACTAATCACCCAGTATTTAATTAGGTGGGGTGTCGCACCTGGTCGACATGCTAGCCAATTACCCCTAAGAATATGAATAGATAGTAAAGTGAATCAAAACATGTGAGACTCTTAATTATCACTATGCACGTGCACGTGAAGAATATCTAGTTGATAAATATATGTAAAGATGTAAATATCTAGTGTATAAAGGTATTACATCTCCTTATATTCCAACTAAAATAAATAGCTCACTACTTCTCTCAGCTAGAGGAAACTAAAAATAGTAATCCACAACCCTAAAGACTTCTTGGGAGACATTTATTAAACCCTAATGTAGAGTAACATTGTACCCATGGATGTAGGAACCTCATTTGACTAATCAACATAAAAACCCTATGTCTCTCTCTTTGTCTCTCATCACTCTCTATTTTATATCTTTCTTCATTTGTCTGTGGTTGATAATAATTGGTTTTATCAAGCTAACACTCACCCAAATCAGCAAAACAATTTTATACACCAACAACCCTGAAATTGATATTTTCTCAATTTTGACCAGATCTAACCGAACCTTCTACTATAACTACTATACATTTTTGACGAGTCCCCAAATCTGACTTTAATAAACAGATGCCCATTTGAATTGTTATATCATAGAAATAAGACTTGGATTATATGTTATCTCAGTTTTGTGGATATCTTGTTAAAGTGTTAAACCTATCAATCTTAAATTTTCATTTCTCACAAAGACGATTCTTATGCTTTTTCATAACTATTGAAATTGAATCTCTAAAGAAAGACTCTTTCTATCTAGTCCTTAGGGTTTGAAATTTTCTCTCTTTTGCTAAAACCAAAACTTATATTAAACATGCTGTTGTTCGTTTTGGCTAATGCTTTAGCCTTGAGTGTGAACCTTTGTTTGTATGTTCTTCTTAGTTTCACTATTTGTTGTATTCGTTAAAATGCCGATAGTTGTGGAGTTATTTTTTACTAACCATGGTGTACTATGTGTATCAGTTGTATTAGTCCATTACACACCATGTTCCATAATTTGTACACAAACAGCTGTTATAGTGGACTTGGGTGTTTGTGGTCTTGGTATTAAAAGACCCACTGGATTCCTCATTATCAAACAATTATGTAGTTGTCTGATTCTCCTCATCTCATTCTACTTTAATTTTATATTTAATTACATTTAACATCACACCAATGATTACAAACATTGTTTGTATGTGTGTGTATTCATCTGTTGATGTTTAAAAGGTTTTTACTACAGAGTTAAAAGATAATTTATTTTATCTTGACAATTATGTGCATCAGATTATTTTCAAGTGTTATCAGAGAACTAGGAAAACTATTCTTCAATTTTTTTACTCTTTAAGAATGTGAACTATTTTAGAACTTATTTTTAAATGGACGACCATTATGGTAGTTCTGTATGTCCTCCTATTTTTGATGGTTAAAACTGGTTTTACTATTTCCAGTGAAACTAACTGGTGAATACGATGCTCAAAGATTTGTAAGAAAACCCTTTTTTGAATGGACCAAAGAGGAGAAACAAAATTCTCAATACAACAACAAAGGAAAAAATTCCATTTTCCAAGGCATAAGTGAGTCTGACTTTAAGATAATCTTAGCCTGTGCTATATCTAATGTAGCATGGTACATTTTAATGTCTACCCATAAGGGTAAAACTAGGGTTATAAAGGCTAAGTTATAACTTCTAATACGCATATATAACACTATGTTCATGAAAGATGATGAAAAGTTTAGTGATTTCTATCTTAGACTGCATGACATATTTAATAGACCTATGATACCTATTAAGACTAAATGTTTTAATAAACCCACGGCACCTATGCCAAAGCTTTTCATGTCTGAAAATATTTTTACAAAAACTAAGGCAGTTTGGATAAGGAAAGAAGAATTGAGTTACTAACTGCGATGTAATGTTATTTTATCAACATTAAATGCTTTATATAAAACTCTCGGTGGTACTTTTTATTCGGGGTTTTCTGGGCATATGATGGGGGGGAAATAAATTTTTTCTTTCTAAAGAACTTTTGTTGGAGGAAATGTTACATTTAATGATGGAAAAATGTCTCGAATCATAGGAAATGGAACAATTAGGGGAGATGTCCTTCCCAACTTGGATGAGGTCATACTAGTTTGGGGACTGAAAGACAATTTATTAAGTATAAGTCAATTTTTTGTAATACCCCGTATTTTTATGGCTTTTAATTTGGGGATTTATTAAATTTAAATTGAGGTATTAATCCGAAAATTATTTTAAATATTTACTAGCGTGATAAGAGTTAGTAATTATTGAGAATTTATTGAATATTACTAGATGAGTAAAGTACTTTATAAGATTGATTTTATTAAAATTGTCACGAGGGAATAAAATGGCAATTATGGAAATTTGAGTCGGGATGTGCCCATGTTGTGTCGGGACTAAATTATTATTATTAAAAGTGAATATATTATAAGTCACCCATGTGGTCATTTAGAGTGCGCCAATGTGTCCGGAAGGGTCGAGATAGTCAGAAAAGTATACCGGTGGTTTAGTTTGGGCCTCAGGGCATTTAAAGCCTAATTGGCATCCCGAGAGGGTATTTTAGACATTTTGTATTTTTGGGTAATTAAACTCACGAATTTTCCTAAGGTATATTTACCATTTGAGTTAGGCTTTTAGGGTTAACAATCATAAAACTTAAGAGTGAACATTAGAGCAGAAGTTTGGAAGCTTTCCAAGTAATCCAATGCTAAGAACTCATCCGTTTGCACCGCCACTACCATCAAAACGTACATTGCACGACGAGGAACGCAACCATACCTTTTTAATCCACAAATCAGACCCTTGAATTTCTAAGAAAGTATCTATCTTTCTTTTCTTTTAGTTATTGTTTCTTTCATGTTAGATTAGGATTGTTATACACATGTTTCATAAAAGAACTTGAGGAATTTAAGGATTTAATCACATGTCTTGGTGGAAATAGTTATATTCTGGACATCCCAATCATATTGAGAGGATAACCCGCGAATTGATATGAGTTTAAAATCAAGAAATCTGGAAAAGAATTAAGAGAACGAAAGTTTTATCAAATTTAGGGTTCTTGTTAAATATAATGATTTACCCCATTTAATTCCATACCTTTGATGAATTTGGATACGTTTCATGTAGGAAATCATGTATATAGGTATATGTAACATGTAGTAATGTTGTATGGGAGTTTGAGAATCGTCAATGGCGTTTTGGAGTAATTTGGAAGATGAAACCCGTAGGTTGAAACTACATTTTCTAGGTAAGAACTTCTTGATCGATCGATCGATCGACCCAAGAAAATCGATCTATCGACCCCCTTTCCTCGATCGATCGACCCCTCCTGGAGAACTGGATATTTTCCCCCTTTTTGTTTAAACCGGTCTAAATATGTAGGAACTTTTGATTATTATTTAGGGAGTATAATGGGTCGTGAGGATGACCAGTAGGGTTTATATAGACTTCGTTGAATGAAATTTGATATGGTACGAAATTGTGGGTTAACGGGGAATTTCGTTACACATTAGAGATTATACGTAAAATTCGTTAATGAATCGAGGGACCCATGAAAGAATTAGACCAGAAGGGTAGAGAGGGTATACCTAATGAAATCGTATTTAGCAAGAGAGAATACTTCGAGAAATGAGAAGTAAATATGAAATAAATTATAAGTGAAAATAAAATAAATGAATCCCTTATGCAAAATAATTGGGTAAAATTGTACTAAATACAGTTAATAATAATAATTATGGGTCGTGGACGAACCTTATTGGAAATTGTTTATCTATATATGGCCGTGTGACTGTGTGCATATATGAAATACTTTATTTGTGAATAATCATACCTACGCTACTTGCTATCACGGGGGTTGCCGCACCGAGACCGTCTTATCTCGATGGGACTTTTATGGGGGATATTGACTTGTACCCCAGAACATAGGATTTCTTAGTACAAGCTATCTGAGAATGATAGTCAGACGGTCCTAAGAGACATGAGGGGTATGTGCTGACCTCTTAGTGACTCGAAACTATGATTCGCTTCCATTTTATGTGTATTGTGTTAATACAGTTCGAGAGTGATTCGGAACTATTATTTCCCTTAGTACGAGTGATACAAGGACTTGATAGCAGAGTATGCCAGCACCATAGAATTTATATGGGGTGCCGATTGTTGATACTAAATTTTGTCTGCTGACATGGCTCAATTAATTGGAGACACATGGCAATCTGCGTGGCAATAACAAACACTTCTGGACAACACCTTGACTTTGAGGAACTCAATTTCCCCGACCAACTCAGATACTCCGATCAGTAGTTGCTCTCCGAGGAACTTTACTGCACCGAGCAACTCATGGATACCGAGATACTTAGGCGGTCCGAGCAGCTTAGGCGGTCCGAGATGCATCTCGATCAGAGCATTTATTATCAGACACTTAAGAGGATTAAATGTGCATTAAATGCTGATTATTATCATACAGATGTATACGCTTATTGGACATCTATGTATTATCCTTTTACATGTACAATCTCAGGGCTATAAATACATTGTATCATCCTCATTGTAAGGGGACTTGGAATTCCTGGGTAAAAACCTGTTATCAAGAATTCCCATACACTCAGCAATAAGAAAAATAGTGGACGTAGGCCATTCCTTTAAGGTTGAACCACTTTAAAAATTATTTTGTCTTATTTATTTTATCTGTGATTAAATAATTAGAGATAATCTAATTTTTTACATCAACAGATTGACACCGTCTGGTGGAAACGACTGTAATTATCATTTTTCTCGAAAAAGAATTCATTATCAATGGATGACAATCCTGAATCCAATAATCGAAATGCTGGAAACCGCCCAAATCCATCTGCTCCTCCAAATGTCCAAGATCTAGCTGGAATTATGGTCAGTTTGGCTCAAGGCCAGACAACAATGCAAGAAACTATGCGACAACTCATGCAAACTATCCAGGGTGGAGCGTCAACCCATTCAGGACAACGAAGTGTTCAAAGAAATACTCATTTACTTTCTTCATGCATTAGGGAAAGCGATTCATATCGCACTGAGAAATTTGATGATTTTTCTTATCAACCGGGTCGAACTTCGTCAGTACGAGCCACAGATACTGAACAACACATCACTCTCTCTCCAGAAAGGACTAGTCCACTGGAAAGATTAAGTAGGGTCTCTCCTTTTGATCGATTGGGCCCTAGGAAGAATAAAAGTCCTCCTAAGGCTATGTCGAGAAACTTTCGATGACCATTTGATCTAAGAGAGGGTTCTGCCCAATCACAACCAGTTGCTCGACAAGATAGATCCCAGGAAGCGACTTCAACACGATCAATTCCTCGAACCAGTAGGACCGAGGAAGGAAATGATGCGTGGAAAGGCTCTATTCAGAGGTTGGAGGATAGATTAGGGGAAATGGCTAAGGCCAAGAATCCTCTACAAAGAACTTTCGTCCAAGGGACACATTTTGTCCAAGCAATTGGGGATTTTCCCACACCATCAAACTTCAAAGCACCTGTTGTAACTCCTAAATATGATGGAAAAACCGACCCTGTCTTTCATATAGAACAATACCAAGATGCTGCTGACATCAATGCTGTGCCAGATGAGATGAGATGCAGGGCATTCTAGGGAAATCTTACCAGATCTACTCAAATATGGTACAATAATCTTCATCGTGGTAAGATTTCAACTTTCTTTTAACTGGCCGAGCTCTTCATTGGAAATTTCTATTTTGGAGCAAAACCGGTTAAACGAGTAGCACACTTGTTAAGTGTTAGACAAAAGGCAGGTGAGAGCACCAGTGATTATATAACTCGTTTCAATAATGAGAAACTTGAAGTTATTGATTATGAGGAAAAGGCAACGATTATTGATCTGATGAGTGGACTGTTGCCCAACAAGTTGTACTACACTTTGGCCAAAGATCCACCCAGAACCATGTCAGAACTAATGGCAAAAGCGACTAAGATCATGAATGCCGAGGAGGCTATGGCTACGAAGAAGAATATGGATATCAAAGAGACCCAGGTGGAGGTTGATAAGGCTAAAAAGAAAGAGCATAAGAACAATGGTGGTGACAAGCATTCAGAAACAAAGCCATCATGGGAGGTATTGAAGAAATTTGAAAATTATACTCCTTTGAAGATAGACATCAACCACGTTCTATGAGAAATCAAGAACAGCGAGGAGTTAAACTCGCCAGAGAAAATGAAGTCAGACCCTGACAAGAGGAATAAGGCCAAATATTGTGAGTTCCACAAAGATCATGGTCACATGACCAAAACTTGTATAGCTCTTCAGAATGAGATCGAAGCACTCATTAGACGAGGAAAACTGGCAAAGTATGTTGATCATAGAAATGAAAGAAGAAGCAGCGATCAAGAAAGAGAGAGGTCTAGATCTCCTCGTCGAGCAGAGGGAAACAAGAAAAGAGACCATGAAGATGATGCAGAAGATGACCCCGATCTTCCCAAAAGACCAAGGAAGCCAGAACGTGAGGTATTTTCAATACGTTTTGGATCATTTGATTGTAATGTTATTACAGGTGGAGATGCAGGAGGTGGAGACCTTATTGCAGAAAGAAAAGCTTACCTCAATGAGGCTCAAGCCTGTTCATATATTCAACGAATAAACTTGGCTAAAGATGATTGCCCCGAGGAAGGACAACAAAGAAAAACTAGTCATCGGTTTCTCAAAGAACGACCTCGCAGGCGTGCTGTATCCTCATGATGACCCATTGGTGATCAAAATGAGAATGAAGGAAGTGATGATCTCGAGAGTACTGGTTGATAATGGTAGCTCGGCTGATATTATGTTCTACTCATGCTTCGATAGCTGAAATCTAATGTTGTCTCAGTTAGAGCCTTATCACATGCCGCTCCTCGATTTTGCTGGTGAGAAAGTTTTTCCACTTAGGACGATCAAGTTGGGTATGTTCATTGGTACATGGCTTGCTTGTCAAACATAAAGAGTACGCTTTTTCATGATGGATAAGAATGTTCAATCATCCTACAATATCATAATGGGAAGGGTAGTATTGAAGAAGTTCGAAGCAGTACCATATACGGTACATCAATGCCTAAAATTTCCAACCAATTTTGGAGTAAGAGTTGTGAAGGGTGATCAAAAAGTAGCTCGGGAATGCTAATATTCATCTGCCGAGCAGGAGGAACTGGAGGAATTTAGGAAAAAGACTACTACCTATCAGTTGGATGAAGGTGTAGAAATTGAAACATTGGATCCTAGAGACGAGTCGCAACTTGTGAAAGGTCAGGTGGTGGAAGCTACTGAAAACATCATTCTAGACGACGAGCATCCTGAACGAACAACTCAGATAGGTTCGTCGTTAGATGCCTCATTAAAATAGGAATTAATAGTTTTCCTAAAAAGCAGAAAATAAACTTTTGCTTGGAGTCATGAGGATATGCCCGGAATAGACCCAAATTTCTTATGTCACGAGCTCAATGTGAATAAGGAGATCAAGCCAGTGAAGCAAAGAAGAAGAGTGTTCAGGCCCGAAAAGAACCAAGCTATACAGGAGCAGGTCGAGAAGCTCCATAAATCTTGCTTTACTGAAGATTTTAAATATCCAAACTGGTTAGCAAATGTAGTGATGCTGAAAAAGAAGAACAACAAATGGAGGATGTGTGTAGACTTCACCGACCTCAACAAAGCATGTCCAAAGGATCATTTTCCCTGGCCCCGAATTGATCAACTAATGGATTCTACCTCGGGACATGAGCTGCTGAGCTTCATAGATGCTTATTCTGGTTACAACCAGATTAAAATCAAACCCGAAGACAGGGGAGTACTTGTTTCATTACCCCTAGGGGAACTTATTGTTATAATGTTATGCCTTTTGGTTTGAAAAATGCAGGTACGACATATCAGCGGCTGATGAACAAGGTGTTTGCAGAACAAATCAGTTACAATATGGAAGTCTATGTTGATGATATGCTGACAAAGAGCAAGAGAGCTGCTGACTATCTAGTTGACTTAGGCCAGACCTTTGATCAATTAGATAAATATCAAATGAAGTTGAACCCGACCAAGTGAATATTTGGAGTACGAGAATACATGTTTCTTGGGTATATTGTCAATCAACGAGGCATTGAAGCAAACCCTGAAAAGATCAAAGCTCTATTGGGATTACGATCTCCAATGACAAAGAAAGAAGTGCAAAGTCTTACAGGGCGAGTAGCAGCACTTAACAAATTTGTATCGCGAGCAACTGATAGATGCCTCCCATTCTTCAAAACGCTCCGAAAGACTTTTGAATGGAATGAAGAATGCGAGAAAGATTTTCAAGAATTGAAGAAATATTTGGGAGCACCTCCACTGTTGTCCAGGCCAGTGATGGGATAAAGGTTGTACTTGTATCTGACAGTTTCAAAAAATGTAGTTAGCTCGGCATTAATAAGAGTAGAGGATGGAGTATAAAAACCAATTTATTACACTAGTAAGGCCTTCCGAGGAGCAGAGATGAGATATCCAAAAATGGAAAAGTTGGCACTGGCGCTGATCGAATCCAGTAGAAGAATGAAGCCATACTTCCAGGCTCATACGTAGTCGTATATACCGATATGCCATTGAGGCAAGCCCTTCATAAACCAGAAAAATCAGGGAGATTGATGTATTGGGCAATAGAACTCGGTGAATATGATATAATTTAAGAGCCTAGATCGTCACTAAAAGGGCAAGCAGTAGCTGATTTTATAGCAGAGTTCACTTATCCGGATACCCCCGAGGAGCAAAATATGAACACCGACCAACCTGTGGATGTTACACAATCATCAAATTTAAACCCCGATTAACTTAGGTTAGTCGGAGAGCAAGAAAAGAAGGTGGACAAGGACTGAGGTGTGGTAGAAATGGAGATAAAAGAGCAACAAATATTCCATCAAGGAACTTTGTCCAATAAGAAGTTTGAGGATGAAATACCTGTATGGAACCTATATGTGTATGGTTCATCATGCACCTCAGGTAGTGGAGATGGGATTGTATTGAAAAGTCCAGACGAGGTCGATATAGAATATGCTCTGCGCTTTCAATTTCAAGCTTCTAATAATGAAGCCGAATATGAAGCAATGATTGTAGGTCTTAGTCTGGCAAAAACCATTAAGGCAGAGAAGGTAATCTTATGCAGTGACTCACAGTTGATTGTAAACCAAATGCTTGGTGTATATGCATCAAAAGGAGAGTTGATGATTAAATACAATGCAAAGGCGATGGAATTGGTATCGGAATTTGTTACTGTTCAACTGGTCAGAATACCAAGAATGGAGAATGCAAGAGCAGACGCTTTAGCTCGATTAACATCGGCTACTCGTACCGAGATACGAAGAACAATCCCAATTGAAGTTCTAGCTGGTCGGAGCATAGATGAAGATCTGACGATGAACTTTATTACCCTTGATTTAGGGCCATCTTTGATGGATCCCATCAGGGCATATATTGGGGAGGGAGACTTACCGATTGACAAACTCGTAGCCAAGAAATTAAAGCTTAAAGCTGCTCGTTATGTACTGACTAATGGTGTTCTATATAGACGAGGAATCATAGCTGGCTTGCAGAGATGTGTACATCCCGCCGATGTGAAAGACTTGATTGAAGAAGTCCATGAAGGGTCCTGTGGAGCCCATGTAGCAGGACGGACGCTTTTACAAAGAGTGATGATGCAAGGATACTACTAGCCAACGATGATGGATGATTGTATAGACTATGCCAAGAAATGTGACAAGTGTCAACGCTTCTCCACTATCCGAAGAACTCCCCAAGCATTGTTGACACCCATTACTTCCCCTTAGCCATTTGCGATGTGGGGAATTGACTTGGTTGGGCAACTTCCAATGACTAGAGGAAGGTTTAAATATCTCGTCATCGCAGTGGATTACTTTACTATGTGGGTGGAAGCCAATCCTCTTATCGATATGACGTACGAAAAGGTGTACCAATTTATTTGGAAAAATATCATTTGTAGATATGGTCTTCCCCATGCATTCATCACCGACCATGGAACACAATTTAACAACGAGGAGTTCGCTGCCTATTGTCATCAGTTAAATATATTGAAGATCCACTCGGCACCAGTCCATCCCCAAAGCAATGGACAAACTAAAGTGACAAACCGAACGCTGCTAAATGGATTGAAGAAAATACTGAATGGCATGAAAGCAAACTCGATCAACGAGCTACATTCAGTACTGTGGGCTTATCGTACTACTCCCTGAGCAACAACTGGAGAATCTCCATATATACTGGCATTTGTAAGTGAAGCTGTTATACCTGCCGAGTTGGGCCTCCCAACACACCGAGTGCTGAACTTCAACTCCCCTGTCAGCGACTTAATGAGAATGTTAGACTTGGACATGCTTGAAGAAGTTAGATAAGAAGTAGCCATCAGGAATGCTGTTTACCAGCAACGAACAACCTTGTTCTATAACAAAAGAGTGAAGAAGTGCGACCTGAAAGAAGGGGACTATGTGCTGAAGAAAGTAATTCAAAAGCACAATAAACTGGAAGCTAACTGGCATGGGCCTTATAGAGTAACAGAGGTTGTTCGACCAGGGACATATAGAATTGAAACTTCAGAAGGGGAGGAGTTTAAGAATACATTGAATGCAGAGCATCTACGCAAATATTATCAGTAATGTAAACCCTCATGTAATGCAGTTTCTTCAGTATGAATAAAATGTGAATATTCTACCCAATTCTATCCTTTTGTTGAAATTTTTTTGCGGAATACTAGTCTAGACACTACTCAGAAAAATCCACTAACTCTGGTTGGTTGAGAATAAAAATATTTCCCAAAAATACCAACTTCGGTTGGTTGGGAAGAAAATCCACCAACTCCGATTGGTCGGGGATAAAAAATATTTCGCAAAAATTCCAACTCCGGTTGGTTGGGAAGAAAATCCACCAACTTCGGTTGGTCGGGAATAAAAAATATTTCCCCGAAATACCAACTCCGGTTGGTTGGGAAGAGAAACCACCAACTCCGGTTGGTCGGAAATAAAAAAAAAATCCTAGAAATACCAACTCCGGTTGGTTGGGAAGAAAATCCACCAACTCCAGTTGGTCGGGAATAAAAAAAATTTCCCAGAAATAACAACTCCGGTTGGTTGGGAAGAAAATCCACCAACTCCGGTTGGTCGGGAATAAAAAATATTTCCCAAAAATACCAACTTCGGTTGGTTGGGAAGAAAATCCACCAACTTCGGTTGTTCGGGAATAAAAAATATTTCCCAGAAATACCAACTCCGGTTGGATGGGAAGAAAATCCACCATTTCCGGTTGGTCGGGAATAAAAAATATTTCCTAGAAATACCAACTCCGGTTGGTCGGGAAGAAAATCCACCAACTCTAGTTGGTCGGGAATAAAAAATATTTCCCATAAATTCCAACTCCGGTTGGTTGGGAAGAAAATCCACCAACTCCGGTTGGTCGGGAACATTTCTATTAAAAGAAGGATTATGTGATAAAAGTCAACTAATGGCCTAGAAGTAAAAAGTGATCAAGAAATGTTTTAATACTTGTAACATTTCAAATTACCACCAAGTTTGTCGAAAAACAAAATATCATCCAGTTTGGTTAATCGTCAAATGATTACCACAAATTCAGAATAGTCGACAATAAGTTTTCACCAACTTTAGTTGATCGACAAATAGCATAATGTTGTTATCTTTTTAACAGATATACATGAACATTCATTAGTAAATAAGTAAAGTTTTTTACAAAATACCTACAAGATAATGGCAATCAAGATTGCAAAGAAAAATATAAGTTTTTCATTAAATCCAAAACAAAATACATTGAGAATAAAATACATAAAAAAAATTATTAAATCAGGAATCCTATGTTATGGATTTCTTCCCCTCTTCTTTTGAAACAGGTTCTTCACCAGCAGGAGGATCGTCTAAAGCATAGGGGGTGTTTATGAAGTTCAACTCTTTAAGCATCCTGACGTTCATAACTGATGGCCGATAAGGAAGGTGCTCTGGGCGAGATATATCAAAGTTGGAGTGAAGACTGTAGTCACTGAGATACTTTGAAAATAGGCATTGTGGAATGGCCCAAGCAAGAATCCACCTCATATCAAGATTCAAAGGAGGCACTCGTAGGTCGAGCAACCCAGGATTGTGGTAATCCCACAAGTAATGAACTTGTTCCAACTGTAGCACGCCCAAAGCATTTAGACATCCTTGCTTGTAACCCATATTATTTGCATTTTGGATCCGATCATCTAGATGGTAGATGGCTTCATTATAACCATCCATCCAAAACTCCCTGGGATGCTTGTGGAATTGATATGTTAGCCTCTCCAATTGCTCGAGGAGGTTCTTCGCTAAAAGTTCTCTACTCTCCAAAGAAGACTTTTGAGGAGAGAGCTGCTCGTCCAGATTCATGATTTATGTAGACATCCCAGCCAATTCCTGGTTCTTTGCCATCAATTGGAAGGCTTGGTTCTCCTGAGCCGATTGAGTTCTTTGTTCCTCAATAGTAATCCAAGCAGCTCTTGCTCATCCCCGAGAAGCTCTTGCTCGTCCCCGAGCAGAGGTAGAAGGCCCAATTTTCTTCAAGGTTTATAATTCATCTCTCAGATTGGCATTTTCGACCTCCAAGAAAGAGAACCCCTCGTCGTTCACAGGGACCAAAGCGTTTGAGGTAGAGGCTGCAGACCACAGCTGGGATACCTCTCCTCGCAGGTTATTATTTTCCTGCTCCAGCAACTTGCCAATCTGCCTGTGCTCTTTGACCTCGATTTTCAAAGTTCTCTCCCTCACATCATATGCAGCAAACAACTTATCATATCCTTTATCAGCATTCAATTGTTGATACTTCTTCTCATATCCTTGGTGAAAGAGGGCTGTAGATTCCTTGTATTATTGTTGAAGCTCCTCGAGAGTACCCTGGAGGTCTTCAATCATCTCATAATATGCTACATTATTAGCCACTGCCCGGTCGAGCAGACACTTTAAGTACTGGTAGGCTTCGATTGCTTGCTCTGAAGCATCTGGACCGAGGATATCTATAATCTGAGCTTCAGTCATATCTGTATGACCAGATTTGAAGTATTCATTTCATTGTCTCAATAATTTTATATCATGAGTAGATAATAATTCCATCCTGGCCATAAACTAGTAAAAGGAAGAGATAGCAAGAATTAATAAGAGTGCAAACAGAGCAAGATACATAATCAAAATTTCAAATTTTATTACATCATGAAGGAGAAGTACGTAGTTCAGAGCTATATTTGACAAAGAAAATAAAACAGAGAGAAAAGTCCAAACAACTCTACACCTTCTCCTTATCTCCCAAAACTTTCTCGGGAGGCTAGGACGAAGAGGAAGGTTGCTCGGATGGCACAGAAAGTTGATCGGTGGGTGCTGGAAGCTGCTCGACTGAAATGTTGGTTAACTAGAGCTGCTCGGTAGGAGTAACAGTTGGTTGGGGCTGTTCATAGCGAAGTTCAACAGTAAGTACTTGATCCCCAACCATCATAGAAGATTCCTCAGAGGAAGCTTCGTCCTCTTTTTCTTCCCTGGGAGTAGGAGGGGAGACATGAATGTGTCGCTGAAATAGGTCGTAGTTCTCATCGACATTCATATCTGTCAGAGCAACCACCCAACCATCCCTAAAGTATTTGAGGCTTCCATACTCCATTTGCGAGACCATGGCAGCCAAACCCTTATTCCAACCTTTGTCCCGGCCAGCACTAAAGGACTTCTTTACAACCAACTTCCTCTTCACCTTCTCCGAGGAAAGCTTCTTGGATAGAAGTTCCTCGGCATCTTTCAATTTCTTTTCTGCCTCCTCCTTCTGACGGCCAACGTCACGAAGTCTACCCAGCTCTTCCTCAGCAGACTTGAGCTTACCTTCAAGCTCCCCAGCATTTTGGAGCTTCCCTTCGAGCTCTTTATTCTTACTTTTCTATTATTTTATTTTCTTCTCCAATTCCTTGGAGACCTCAACCGCCTGATCCCTTTCCTTCTCGGCTGAATTGAGCAGCTTCTCCCAGGCAGCTTTATCATCAACATACTTCTGACGAGAATCTTTCAAAGATTGTGTCAAACCTATGAAAGCCTCCTCTACACTACCAGAGGATATCGACGCCTTGATGGCTTCGTCCTTCTTCAAGTTTGTATTAAAACAAGTTACCAACTGGAAAAAGAAAATAATTGTAAGTCAGTGCAAGCACATAAGCAAGCATATAACATGAAAAATGAAAGTTTAGATTTGCAATACTTACTGAGGCAATGTACTGAGCTGCCAAAGTGGTAACCCTATCCCGGGAAAGATTTTCTTCAATACCTTGGATCTCGGGAATGATCCAAGACTTCACCGAGCTCATGGCAGAGCTCTAAGCAACGAAAGTAGGAACACCACTTCCAGTAGTTAAAGGCTAAGAGATGGATTCAGCCAAATTGACCGAGGAGCTCTTCATCAGCCTTCTTAGAGGAGCATCAATGATCTCGACCAAGGATGTAGTCTTAGTTGGGGATATGACTATCACCTCGCTTGGAGCAACGACCTTGCTCGGAGCCACTGGGGACTTCTCGGCAACCTTCATAGTAGCAGCCAGAGGAGGTGCATCTATTTTTCTTGCGCCTTCCTCTAGGACATCATGCTTGCTTTTCTTTGCCTCTCCAGCAATAGAGGCAGATTTCTCAAAGAGGGCAGGAGCTCTTCTCTTCTTCATCCTGTCACCAAGAGGAATGTGTGACTGAGGAGAAGAACCTTTAGAGGCTGGTGCTAGTTCTACTTCACCTATCACTGGATGAGCAGTAAAAGACAAGGTGTAACTTCTATACTATAGCAAGTATGAAGCTGATCTGATATGCTCATCGGCAATAGTCTGATGCAAACCCCAGATAAGTTTCAGATATTTTAAGTTAACTTCTGTCTCTTTTGGAGACCTTCTTTTGTTGTCAACTACAAATAAATGAAAATTAAAATATCAGTGACACATTTTATCAAACATATAGAAAGCATAATTTTGAAAATAAAGTAAAGTAAAAACAACCTATCCCATTGCCATAGGGAGGGCATCTGGGACCCTGATACACATCATTTCCAGTTAGCGGAGCATGTTGCCAATTTTTCATAACAACACCATGCTCGAAATAATCCCTATTGGCATCTGGGAGATTGACAACTAAATCTCTATTTAAAAACCTAGTTTTCAAGTAAAAAGTAATGTCGCTCACAGCCCATCTATGGAAAAACATAATTTCTAGAATTCCTATACGAGTTCCATGAATCTAATTTAATATATGAACTCCATTAACTATTCTCCATGTATTGGGGGCTATTTTTGTAGGAACCACGTCAAAATATTAACAAAATTCCAGACACAAAAGGTTTGGTGGAAAAGAAAAGCCACATTCATCTACAAAGAGACTGGGGAACCAATGTCCCTTAGCCAAATAAAAATAATCTGAAGGTTCAGAAAGTTCCTCCAAAACAACCCATGAAGGAATAGAGAAATCAGAATGAAACTTATGAAGCGACTCAACAAGGTAAACCATGGTGAATAAAGGAACTAAAAGAGAAGGAAGAAGATATTACAGAAAAAGGATGGATCTGTTGACAACGAACGATGAAAAGGATGAACGCACAAGAGAGAGAGAAGATGGGAAACTCAAAGATACAGATTTAAAAAAGTAAAAGATGATATGATTTTCTACAACGCTTAAATACCTTACCTTGAGAAAAGGTAAAATAATGATTATAAAGGGAAACGTTTACGCTACTAGCGGCTAAAAGGACAAAAAGGGCGCGGAGATCGAAGCAGTTAGAAAATTCGAAAAGTCTGATTCTATGAATTCGAAAAGAAAAATAAATGCGAAGAAAACACTCGTAAAATTCAGGATGACCATTTAATCCTGCCATATTTCGAGAAGAAAGTTCCACACTCCTCATTCTCGAATTGTGAAACATTGGGGGCTTCTGTTGATACCAAATTTAGTCTGCTGACATGGCTCAATTAATTGGAGGCACGTGGAAATCTGCGTGGCAATAACAAACACTTCTAGACAACTCCTTGACTTCGAGGAACTCAATTTCCCCGACTAACTCAGATACTCCGAGCAGTATGTACTCTCCGAGGAACGTTACTGCACCGAGAAACTCATGGATACCGAGATACTTAGGCGGTCCGAGGTGCACCTCGATCAGAGCATTTATTATCAGATAATTAAGAGTATTAAATGCGCATTAAATGCTGATTATTATCATACAGATGTATACGCTTATTGGACAGCTATGTATTATCCTTTCACATGTACAACCTCAAGGCTATAAATACATTGTATCATCCTCATTGTAAGGGGACATGGAATTTCTGGGTAAAAACCTGTTATCAAGAATTCCCAAACACTCGGCAATAACAAAAACAGTGGGCGTAGGCCATTCCTTTAAGGCTGAACCACTTGAAAAATTCTTTTGTCTTATTTATTTTATCCGTGATTAAATAATTAGAGATAATCTATTTTTTTACATCAACACCGATAGTATATATAATATATGAGTGACTGATATATATATATATTCTACTGTGCGTATAAGTAGTTAAGTAATGAATTAATGCTCCAACTTTGTAATAACCATCTTAAAATAACCCCCTTCTTCATCCAATTCAGCCATGAAAAAGAGTTTTCCTAAGGAGAGATAAAAGGAGAAGTTAAGAAAGAAAATCCTTTGGAGAATTTCAATAAATCAAGGAGTCCTCGTAAGGCAATTAATTCTTTATTAAAGTTGGTCACATGATGAGTTCTACACTTGGTATGTTTTTGTTTCTAATTTGGATAAAGATTTTAATGATACCCATATTTCCAAATTGTGATAAAACAAGGATGTCTTAAGAACATATGTAAGAACGCGTGTTAGGATTGCAAATGTTAACTTTGAAATCCTAGATTTGAATCACCTTCTTATGGAGATTTTGATTTTGGAAATTCATGTTTATGATGTGTATATGTACTACAACATGTTTAGTATGTGTTTCCATGATTGATAACTGAGGTTGCTTAAATATATTAAGTTATGCTTTAATGTTGTATTTCGACCTAGTTGTGCTAAAAATGGAATAAATCATGAAATACTTATTGAAATCGAGTAATTCCAATTGAAGATTAAAATATACTGATATATGTATGGAATATTCTTAAATTACGCAAAAATACAATGGAATGAATCTTGGGTGATAGTTTGAAGCTCAGGTATAAAATCTTCCCCAAAAGAGTAACTGTGCACACCACGTGTTTGATGTTTTGCTGACTTAGCAAATGAACCCAAGAAATTATGAAAATTTAATTTTGTGTTATTTAAGATGTTTATTGATATTGGGTGGAATATCATGGTATGTTATGATGTGATGTGTTGCTGATTTTAATGTTATTTGACGTACTCAAATACTAATGATGTTGAATTTTTAGGTGGGAAAGAAGCTAAAACTTCCATACCAAGGAAATGGTTTTGGTGTAAATGTTAGTGCCAACTTCAAGGTGAGTGACCTTCCCTATGAAATATAAATTATTATATTTTCAAAAGGAATTTTGTAGTTAAATACATGTGTTAAACTATTTATGGAGTGATCTGGTATTTGTAAAACATATGCATATGATTAAAAATGTTAAGAGAAGTTATTTTATGTTATGCATTGTGGCGGGTCCTCTATCTAATGTTAAGGAATGTGGTGGGTCCTATGAGATTTAGCTGTCCCCTTAATCCAACCTAAAGGTTTTTTGTACTAGGGCCTAATTATGGGATGTGGTGGTCCCCATAACTGTGGTGGGTTAATTGGACTGTGGCGGGTTGAGGCTTGCTAGAGTTACACAATTCCTGTTGGGTTATGCCATTAGAAAAAAATAAAAATGGTTATTGAAATTGGTTATATCTGTGGTATGTGAATGTATATGGTCATTCACTTAGATCTTATTTCTTACGCTCCTATAATGTTATGTTTCAGGTATGCCTATCATTGGGAGTTCACTACCAAGTTAGGACCTTAAAATGGGGGAGTGACATATGTCTAATATGGTTTGAATATCTAGAAGATTTTTGTGTAAACGTTAAAGAAAGGAACTTGTGTGTGTAACGTTTTTATTACTTGTGAGTTATATGTACTGTTTGTTATGTTTTCATCTAAACATTCCATTGAAAAGAAAAAAATCTTGGGTTATTTTTTGAGAGATTTAAAGTAAACTATTGTTTAAGGGAGTTTATCTCTAAATATAAAGGATCATTTCAATTTAATTAAGTCAAGGCACGACATCTTGGTATCAGAGCATGGTTAGTAGGTTCTGCATATGGTGTACAGGTCTAGATTGGCAGTGAACAATAGAAATTGAGTTTGTTATGGGTCAGGATTTTGACTAAGAATATTAATGTTAAACTGTTGCTATTGTATTTTTGTGTAAGTTATTTATATTTTAGTGAGTGATGGACGCAAGAGCAATATGATAGACAAGAGGGTGAGGCATCCTATGTACCTAATAGTCATCAAGGATAAGGATATATTGAATTGGATGAACTATAAGTTCAATAACAATCTATTGATGATGTGGGAAGAATATTGCGTGTTGTGGCACAACTAGTGGAACAATAAAGAGGTGGGGAACTTGGTGGAAATAGGCATAAATTACATGAGAGGTTAGTGAAATTAAATCCTCCAACATTTACTGGGACTACTAATCCGTTAGTGTAAGAGAGGTGGATTAAAATGACGGAAACAATATTTAAGGTGATGGAAGTGCGAGATGAACAAAAGGTTTTATTGGAAACCTTTAGGTTAGAAGATGATGAAAGTTATGGTGGGATGATATAGAGAGGTTACTTACTACAATTGGGGCAGTGGTGCCAGCAAATCCTCCACCAATTACGTGGGAGAGGTTTGTTAATGTGTTCTTTGAAAAATACTTCCCAAGTCTTTACATGAAGGGGAAAGAGGAAGAATTTATCATGCTGAAACAAGGGAACATAACAGTGGCAGAGTATAAATCTTTATTTATATCCTTATATAGATTTTCACCTAATTTGGCGAGGACATAAGAAAGTAAATGCGATAGATTTCAAACTGGGTTGAATATAGATATAAAAACTATGGTTGATAATATGAAGATCATAAATTATGTGGGCTTGGTGGATATAGCTATGGTGTTAGAAAAGCCAATGAAAGAAATGAAAGCTGAATATTCGAAGAAAGCTAGACACGATGGTACAAAATCATATGGATGAGAGGCAAGAACATCAACTCTGAGAGTAGCACGAGGAGTATCTAAGGGTCAAGGATTTAAAAATAGAAAAAGCATACCTAGAAGATTTCAAGCCCAAATTGCAAGGAATGGAATGATTCGGTCAGAAAATGCATCCATGTTGGGTTCGAGGGCCATATTTTATTATAGATGTGGTGGTCAAGGGCATATGTCTCGAGAGTGTACCAAAGCTGAGACGACACCTTTATGCTTCAATTATCATCAATTAGGGAACTTACGAAAGAATTATCTAGTGATAGGGGCTACAACATCAGTTGGGAGTGTGGCAGTAGGAGGTAGTAGTTCTACAAATAATGTACATAGGGGAGGTGAATGAGGAATATCGCAGAGTCAAGGTCATGGAAGAGTTTTTACACTGACGTAACAAGATGCACTAGTTATGCCTAACGTAGTGACATGTACACTTCCTATTTGTGATAAAGTTGCTTATGTGTTGATAGATAATGGTCCTACACATTCTTTCAAGTCTTTATTTTTCTTGTTGCATCTTAATAAACCATTATCATCATTAGATTCTGGTTTAGCTATTGTTACTCCAGTTGGGGGATTGATTTTTATTGAGAGGGTGTATAGGGAGTGTGTGGTGCGAGTGGGTAAAAAAGAATTAATGATTAACTTATGACCTCTCGATATGCATAACTTTGATGTGATACTGGGTATGGATTGGTTGGCCTCATATCATGTATGGTTGTATTTCTTTAGAAAGGAGGTAGTGTTTCGATTACCAGGTGAACCTGGATTTAAATTTATTGGGGAACGAAATGTTACTTTACCATGTTTTATTTCATTTAAAAAATGTTATGTTTTACTACGGAATGGAGGTCAGGGCTATCTTACCCATGTGATGGATACACAATAATGGGTTGGAAAACTATTAGAGATGCCAGTAGTTAATGAGTTTGCAGATGTCTTCCCAGAAGAACTCCTATGGTTAACACCAGACTGTGAGGTAGAATTTGTGATTGAGACTGTATCACTGTGGGGAGCTCCAATATTGTATATGAAGAAGAAATATGGAATCATGAGACTGTGCATCGACTATTATCAATTGAATAAGGTGATTATCCATAACAAATATCCATTACCCCGCATTAATGAATTATTTGATCAGTTGCAAGGAGCCAAAGTATTTTCCAAGATTGATCTCCGATCCCGTTACCATCAGTTGAAAGTAAGAGGATGTGACATTTCTAAAATTTCTTTTCATTATAGGTATGGCCATTGTGAATTTCTTGTCATGCCATTTCAGTTAACGAATGCACCAGCTGTATTCATGGGCGTGATGAAACGCATATTTCACCCATACATGGATTTTTTTGTTATCTCGTTCATTACGATATTTTGATATATTCTCATAGTAAGGCAGATAATGAACACCATTTGTGTATAATTTTAAATAACTCACGAGAGAAGCAATTATTTATGGGGCACGTTATTTCTTCTAATGATATTTATGTTGATCCCTTGAAGTTGGAGGCCACCAGGTGCTCTCGGGCCCTGATTTGATCACAATCAACTTCACCGTCAGACTGAAAGCTCAATGGATCCTAAAAGGGCATTAAAACACCTTTATGGTGGACTGTCCCATGCAAGAAATGGCATAACCGTTCGGGCGAACGATTTCTTCCCTAAAAAATTGATCTAGAGGCCACTAGGCGCTCCAGGGCTCCGTTTGACCAATGTCAACTCTTCAGCTCAAACAAAACTGAAAGAAATTTTGAAGGGCATGAATACTCTTTCCAATGGTCTACTTTATGTGAAAATCAAACTTACGGTATGGATGAATGATTTATTTTACCCTGAAAGGTCACCGGACACTTTTGGGCCCCATTTGACCAAAGTTAACTCTCTAAACCAAGCGAAGCTTTTTGAAACATCGAATTAATTCACACAAACTTTCCAATGGTCCACCCCATTTGAAATTCAGGCTTATAGTTTGGATGAACGATCCCTTGTCCCCCGATGATCTTCCATTTAAAAAACTCACTGATGCTTTCGAGCCCCGTTTCGCCCAAAGTCAATAATCGGACCCCAAAGCATCCCAAGTATTCTCAAAGATTTCTTAAATACCTTTCTAATGGTATGCCCTATGCACGATTTTGACTTACAGATTGTGTTTTAAGATCATTTTTCTGAAAGATCTGCACGAGACTGCCAATGGGCAGGTCCATTTCCCCACCTATCGATCGTGTGTCTAGGGTTACCAACTAATTAACATGGCAAGGACTATGACGATCGATATTCCCCCTACTCAATATAAGGAGAGCTTGAACTCACTTCGAAAGGCACCCCAGATCCATTAATATCAGTGATTTACGCAACATTCTTCTACAATCAACAAAGTGTCCTTATGTGAAATTGATATCCACCTTTCATTCCCATTATTCTCATAGCCAATTTAGAAAAATTTCCTTCCCTCTCATTAAACATTCATCCCAATATGCAATGAAGCTCATAAAGTATCAATGCCCAGCTTTAAGTCTCCAAAGAAGGTCCAAACATCCTTCTCTCTTTAAATTTATTTATTTTCATATTCTTCATATAAATTCTCAATTTAGATTTTACTTTAGATCATACACACTAATACCTAATCCTTTATTAGTTATAGTGCGCATAATTTATTATCTATAAAAATAAAAACATTGAAAAAGAGGGTTACACCTATAAATTCTGACGGGATTCTTCATCACATTTTCTCAAAACTCAAAATATCTTTTCTACACACACATATAATAAACTCCTGTTCGAATTTATGATATAAAAATCCGCCCTTATTCCGTATGCTAACTATATGGACTTTAATGCCTTTAAAGGCTACGTAGTCATCTCAGGTTAAAACCCGAGACTCGAGTCCTATTTTCTTATTTTCCTATTTTCCTATTTTCCTATTTTATCCATATTTTATTCTTATAAATAACACTTCTGATTCATACTTTGTTGTCTTAAATTCACATATATTAGCTCTACATCATAATGATCAATATGTCGATAAGCGCACATATCATATTTTTGTAACTATTATTTTGGGAACATTCCTGTGGATGACCTCACTCCATCCTTTCTATGATTTGGGTCGAGTGATTCCGATCTCCACTTATATATACATACACACACATTTCATGGAGAAATTAAGGAAAGTAGTAACATATGCCCATGAGAAACTGAAAGGACAAGATGGGTGCCTAACACCTTCCCATTCCATAACTTAGCCTATGAACCTCTAGACTATTTTTTTAATAAGCATCCATTTGTCTTTGATTACACTCTCTCGAGGTGGTGACATGTATTTTTCCTTTTTTGTGCAAAATATTTCTTTATGTCACCCCAACATCGACGATGGACGAAGCACCCCACAATGTGGTAAGGGATGCGAGACCTTTATCTCCTCAATTTTCCCTCCGAAAGAGCCTTGGGGCAAGAGAGGGAGGAAGATCTCGGGATGATCACATAGGTTATTTTCAAATTAGTCGTGTTTACTGTGTGTATAACCTAAAAATAAAAACTATGATGGAATCCATTAACATAGTTGCATACGATAGTGTTCCCCATCACGTTGAAGAAAGTGAGAATCCTTCACATGTTGATAATTCTAAAAATGAATATTTATAAAAAGAGTTAGAAAATAGTGATTCTGACTCCTTACCACCTGATGAACATTATGTTCCAAACTGGGCTAAGGAAAATAATCCTAGGAAAAACATTGTAGGTGATGTTAGAGACCCAATAAGGACCATATCTTAATCTACGAATGCTTTATTTTCATCCATGTGTCTTTAATTGAACCTAAGCATATAAAAGAAGATTTGATAGATGAATCTTGTTTTCTATATATGTAAGAACAACTAGGACAATTTCGACTTTATGATGTATGGTGTTTAGTCCCTCGTCTTACTCACACTAAACTAATAGAAACAAAATGGATATTTAAAAATAAGTGTGATGAATCTAGTAACATTTTAAGAAATAAGTCTAGGTTAGTTGCATATGATTATTCTCAAATTAATGGAGCTGATGTTCATGAAACCTTTGCTTTTGTTGCTAGGCTAGAATCTGTTAGACTCTTACTTGCTATGTTTTTCCACTTAAAGTTTATACTCTATCTAGTGGATATAAAATCTATATTTTTAAATGTTATTTTAATTGAGGAAGTGTATGTTCAATAACCTAAAGGATTTGTTCATCCTTTATTTCCCAATCATGTTTTTAGACTAAAGAAAGCGCTTTATGGTTCAAAACAAGCCCCTTGTGTTTGGTATGATAGGTTAACAACTTTTCTAATGGAAAATGGTTTTAATTTAGTTGGTTTGACCTTACCATTTTTGTCAAATGTAGCAAAAAACTGTATGCTAATAACTCAAATTTACATTAACAACATAGTTTTAGGGTCCACTTCTCCCTCAGAAGAAGAAAATTTTGCTAACATAATGAAATCTAAATTTCAAATGTCTATGATGGCGGAACCATACAATTGTTTTGAGAAATTCAAGTAGCACAAAAATTTGACCATATTTTTATCCTCTAATCCAAATATGCTATGGATTTAATTAAACGCTTTGGTTTATCTAAGGCTAAGACTGCTAGAAGTCCAATGAGTTCAACTATAAAAATGTTAAATTACTTATCCATAAAAAATATAGATACTACTCTATATAATATTGTGATAAGTAGTCTTATTTACTCAACTGCGAGTAGTCGTGATATAATGCATAGCATGTGTGTGCGCTAGACAACTATGTGAACCAAAAGAGTCCTAGTTAAACATATTATAAAATATATAAGTGGCACAATAAACTACTATTTTCTACACCTTGGACACTAACTCTAAGAAAATCAGGTATACGGATGTTGACTGGGCAGATTGTACCGATGATAGTAAAATCACCTATAGTGGCTGTTTTTACTTAGGACGCAACATTGTCTCCTGGTTCTCTAAAATTCCAAATTGCATTTTTCTTTCATCAGCAGAAGCCGAACAAATTACCAGCGGGAGTTGTTACAATCAACTTCTATGGATGAAACAAATGTTAAGTGACTACGGATTAAATGAATCTTCTCCCCTCATTATTTTTGACAAATCAAGTGCTATAAGTATTTTTAAAAACAATGTTTTTCATTCTTGATAGAAAAAGTTAAAATGAGAGAACATTTTATTTGAGCATTAATTGAGAAAAAGGAAATTAACATTGACCAACTTAACACGAAAAATCAATTGGCAGACGTTTGCACAAAACTTTTAGAGGACCATCACTTTGAAATGTTTATAATGTCTATTCGTGTGTGTTTCTACCCCATTTGAAATGTGTTAGGTTTGTATTAGAGTACATTTTTTAATATCATGTGGTTCTAACATCTTTTATAGGATTATTCCCACTAGTTGTCCCTTTATGACAAACCAGAGGGGAGTTTGGTAATCCCTATTTTTTGTTGGGGAAATTTTAAGACTCCCATCTCCTTTTTATATGTAGTTATGTATCTTAGGATACATGTTATTAGTTGAGTTATGTAATCTTCTTTATGGGATAGATGTTGTAAGTTGAGTTATGTACTCTTCTGTTTCTAAGAATCTAGTATATAGTTGAGTTATGTATTTGCATGTTTTAGACTGTATCTGCCGAAGAAACATAAAGAGCGGGTGCGCGGGGTGAACATGATTTCTTTTAGTTATCATATTTTTGTAGGTAGTGACGCTGGTGGAGGTGACATAATAGCCAAGAGAAAAGCGTATTTGAATGAAGCCAAAACATGCTCCTATATTCGGAAAAATAATCTTATTGGGTGACTTTGATAGACGCCTAAGAAAAGTGAATAAAGATAGGTTGGTGATATGATTCTCCAAGGATGACTTATCTTAAATACTAGATTTTCACGATGATCCTATGTCCGTCACGATGATTGTGCATGAAGAAATAATTTCCATAATATTGGTGCCCAATTCGAACTCAACTGATGTATGTTTTATAACTGCTTCAAAGGAATGGGACTACGTGACAGTAAAAAAAAGGCATATCACAAGCCACTCCTAAGTTTCTCTGAAGAAAAAACCTTTGGGAACTTTCGGATTAGAAGTCATAATTGGCACATAGCCAATCAACCAAACTTAGAAGATTCGTTTCTTCATCTTAGGAAAGAAAGTCCGATCAACCTACAACATTATCTTTGTTAGATTCAACTTGTAAAAGTTTAATGGTGTAACATCCACTGTATAATTAACAGTGCCTAAAATTCTCCACACACTATAGGGTCGGTGTTGTTACTGGAAATCAGGTTGAAGCTAAGGTGTGATATTAGACTTCAGGCGACTAAGAAGAAGTGAAGATAGTTACCATCACTTACTAGATAAAGGCCACACATCCTTGTAAGGAGGCTAAATTGGTCAAAGGACAAGTTATAGATGTAATGGAGACTGTAGTCCTTGATGAAAAATGCCCATAAAGGAAGACACAGATCGACTCATCCATGGATTAGTACCTCAAGTAGGAGTTAATAAACATCCTTAAACAGTGAAAGAATGTGTTATCTTGGAGACACAAGGATATGTTAGGGATTTACCACGAGTTCATGTTCCATGAACTAAACATTGTCAAGGATCCAAAGCTAATAAAATAGAAACGACATGTCTTCATCCGCGAGAAGAATAAAACTATCCTGGAAGAAGTGGAAAACCTCTAGAAAGAAAATTTCATTAAAGACATCAAATATCTTGATTGTTTGTCCACCGTGGTAATGGTCAGGAAGAAGTCCAAATGACCATTTCCCCATGCCTAGGATTGATCAGCTGTTAGATGCCACTACCAGGCACGAATTGCTTAGTTTCATACATGATTACTTAAGGTATAAGGAAATCAAGATAAAATCAGAGGACGAGGAGAAAACCTCAGTTATCACTAGAATATTATGCCTTTTGGGCTTAAAAACAATGGAAAAACACACAAAATGCTAGTGAAGAAGGTTTTGAAAGAGTAGATTGACAAAAATATGGAGGTATATATGGTTGAAATCCAAGACTTGAGTGAAATGTGAGACCAATTGAAGAAGCACCAAATGAAGCTCAACCCAACTAAGTGTATGTCCGACTTATAAGAAGGAATGTTGCTAGGATTCATAGTGAACTAGGGAGGCATTGAGGCTAATTTAGATAAAATTCAAGCGCTAATAAATATTCAGTCTCCTAGAAATAACAAGGATGTGAAAAGGTTGACTAAAAGTGTAGTATCCCTCAACAGGTGTGTCTCCTGAGCTACTGTCAAGTGCATGTCCTTCTTTAAGGTGTTGAGGAAAACTTTCGACTGGAGTGAAGAATTTGAGAATGCCTCCCTAGAAATGAAAAAGTATTTGGTATATATATTATTACTCTTAAGACCACTTGTAGGAGAGAGATTATACATATATCTGGAAGTATCTGAGTCAAAAGTTTTCTCGATACAAATCTGACTATAGAATAGGGTATAAAAAAAATTTACTACACCACCAATGACCTTTGGGAAATAAAAAATAATTACCCACATGTGGAAAAGCTTTCCTTAGCTCTCGTTGAAGTCTCACGAAGAATGAAGCCATATTTACAAGCCCACGCTATTATGGTCTACACGGACATGCCATTGCACCAAACCATTCATAAACTAGATAAGTCATGATGATTGATGGATTGAGATATGGATCTTGGAGAGTATGATATACACCATGAATCGAGATAGAAATAAAAGACCAAGAAGTATCATATTTAATAGCGGAGTTTACCAATGAAGAAAAACCTGTCGAGCAGACTCCTGTGGGAAAGAGCGCAACAGTAAATCCAGTCGAGCAGACTTTTTAGAAATAAAACCTAAAAATAAAACACCTGTGCAGAACATAGCTCCATGACTAATATAACCAACCAAGAGGAATACATACCTAAAGATGAATTAAGTAGGATCATTTCGGTAGAAGTTCGCATGCATAGAAGCACTGATGTAAAAAATAGAAACTTATTTGTGCTAGATTTATGTCCCTTATGGATGGATCCAACCAAGGAGTATATTCAGAGAGGCATCTTGCTAGACAATCCAAATAAAGAAAGGAAACAAAGGTATAAAGAAGTATGCTACATGGTGAAAGTAGTAATTTCGTATAAAAGAGGACTCATTGTCCCACCGCTCAGATCTGTCCACCTCGTCGAGGGGAAAAATATGATTAAAGAAATACATGATGGTCCTATGGGGCCCATTCGGCAGGAAGATCAGTGGTCAAGCGAGTATCCACACAAGGTTATTCTTCGCCAACTATGAATGCAGATTATGCCACTTATGAAACATATTGTGATAAATTCTAGAGGTTTGCTATGATTCATAGGACACCTGGTGTTGCACTCATTCTGATCACGTCCCCGTGGAATTTTCCATGTGGGGAATAGACTTCCACTGCCAGAAATGAGAGAAAGGTTCAAATACCTAGTCATTGCAATAGACTATGTCACTAAGTGGTTGGAAGTTGAATCCTTGGTAGATATGACCTATGATAAAGTCTTCTAATTTATTTAGAAGAACTTCACATTAAAGTATTATATATAGTATTACTTTACCATCGACAATGTCACACAGTTTGACAATCAGGAACTAGGAGATTATTATATCCAGTCTAAAAATCCAAAAGTTGTATTCCCCTCCCAGACACTCTCAGTGCAGTGGCCAAATAGAGATGACCCACAAAACTTTGCTCAATAAACTGAAGAAAGGGTTGGATGATGCCAAAGGAAATTAGATTGATGAGATACAAAGTGTAATATGGGTCTATAGGACTACACCGAGGATATCTACAAGTGAGACCACTTCATGATGGCATTTGGGAAACAATTGTGGTCCTAACAGAGATTGGTCTACCTAGGCACAGAGTACTTAATTTCAATTACCCCAAGAGTGACCTCATGCGAAGGTTGGACTTAGATTTGATTGAGGAAGTCAAAGAAAATGTAGCACTACACATGGAAGCATACCGAAAGCAAACTTCTCAGTTATAAAACATTAGAGTCAAGCTAATAAACCTTAAGGAGGGAGAGTACGTGTTAAATAAAGTTCCCTATAAAGTAAACAAATTCGAGGAAAACTATCATGGGCGGTACTGTATTTCTGCAGTTGTCTGACCAGGTACATATTGTTTAGAATCCCTAGAAGGAGAATAATTGAAAAACCCATGGAATGTCGATCACTTGAGGAAATAATATCAGTGATTAATTAGAAAGCCTTCTCTTATTATATATGTAATTCATTTATTCTTTCAATAAAGAACACCCATATTCATCAAAAAATAAGTTTCCTTTTCATGTTTTATTTTAATTTTTTTCGGTAGTGGGCGATGTACAATCTCAAATAATAGAACAAACTAACCACTTACTACTAGTACAAAAAATTCAAATTAATAACTTCACGTATGTCATCTTTGAAGAGTCACGAATGAGAAGTTTCAAACAAAAAACTTCATATATGACTCCTCAATATCAAGACCAAGAAGTTTTACTAGACATAATTAAACAGAATCTTAAAGCATTTGGTCACCAATGGGAACCAATGTGAATGCTCCGTGAAAATGAAGACATTCATTTGTGAGACCAAAAATAAAAGAACATTAGTAGAACCTAAGACATGACAAATTGTGTTCGTCCGAACTGGTAACCAGTAAGGCAGATTAGTCGACTTAACTCCGACCACATAATTGTAAGACTAAACTAATGGCAGACCACAATCATAGAAAAATCTAATTTTTATTCAAGGAAATGCTTTTTTCAAATAGTTCATTATCTTTGCATCTTTACAAGTAAATATCCAGCAAGCGCTATTGCATGGAAAGAATGAAAAACATAAATTTCTTATTCTACTGGGCATTTTCTTCGATCCTTCTCCATCCCATTAGGAGGAGCATCCAATGTCGAGGGAAGAACTATTGTTCTCAACTCTCTAAGTTTGGATTAACTATTAGAATGGGGGCTATCCACCAAGTGTAGAGGACAACTGAGCAAATCATCTCCGTGAAGACTATAATCCCCGAAGTATTTTCTCTCCAGGATAATGATGATTGAATCTATAGGAATCCATGTATTATCCAACTTAAATGGAGGAGTTGTCTAGTCTAAGCATCTAGGATCATGCCAATACCATAGATTGTATTCCCTTAGAACCTTCATTATTGTGAGAGAATTTATCCATCCCCACTTATAGCCTTCTCTACATGCTTTGCTCCAGTTCTCAATCTAAGTGTGACATAGCTTCATCATAGTCGATTATCCAGATAGTATGGGGCTCCTTATGAATGTGATAACTGAGATGGTCAAACTTCTCATTCAGTATTTTAATGGTGGCCAGATGGTTCTTGATCAGAGTTGCTTGGTCTTCCTAAGTTTTCTTCATCCTCTCCTCTTCTCCAGATGGACGAGAAATAACAAATTTCCTTGATGATTAACTCTGTATTTTTTTTCCATTTTTCTAGATCCTATATTAACTGAGCTGTAATATCCACCCTCAAAATTTATATTTTGATAATAAATTGGGTGATTTATTTGAAGAAGTATTTGGAGAAAATCGATGCATAAGAGAATAGGTTACTCTTGAACATAAATAATGCATTTCACGTGACGTCTTGGCATATTTACTGTGCATGGGTGCGTAGAGGGATGCATGATGACCATTCAAGGACAATATAATTAAATTGGTGATACATCGATATAAAGTTACATATGTAAGTATGTGAATTGAGAATCTAGCAAGTGGGCATGTGACCTGTCAAATTGCAACTTTGCATGATTTTTAGAGAATTCACAATAAGGGATAAAATTAGTCCAACCTAATATTTGGGGTTCTAAAATAGGGTTCTTGAGGGCCATGAGGTAAAAAATTGAATTTAGGGAAGTTTTGGTCAAAGTATTAATCGATTAACACAATTTAGCCTTGGGAGTCGACCGACCGAGTCATTGATCGATCGATGATATTTGATCGAACGATCAATTACTGGCAGGTCTAGAAAATGGTATTTCACCTTTAGCGATGTCTCGATATTCACCCTTAGATTAGATGTGTTGTCGATCATATATTCATTCCATCCAAGATAAGACTATATTTTTGCACTTAAGGGAGTGGGGGACCTTCCGTATAAGTCTTGGAGACTTATTTGTTTGTTTAAAGAGGGTATAATGAGTGGGTTTAACCCATTCCTCTCCTTTCAGATTGCAACTTCTCTCTCCATCTCTCTCTCTCTCTCCCTCTGTCTCTCTTTCTCTTAATAGAGCTCACCTCCCCAATATTTTATGCTCTAAACCTTCTAGGGCCATCTCCACCATTTCCTTACCTTATAACCACCATCCCTATCATAAGTCCATCTCCTACACCACCATATAAACCATAGTTAGCTTTGATGATGTGTAGACGGTGATATTCTTAATATATGGTGGGTATTTGAAGAGGTTTTTTCGGAGGATTTAAAGGGTGTTTCATGAAGATGAAGGCTGGATTCTTTGGAGCACCATTGGAGCATGCTAGGGGAAGCTTTTGGTAACCCCTTGAGGCTACATTTAAAGGTGGTAGTTGCTTGTCCTACACCACCACTTCCCCCACCATTTTGAAAACTTTAAATGTGGGAATACTAACTTTAGTTTTTGTTTAGTGTTATGGATTTTTTAGCTAGTTTATTTATATATATTAGACTTAATTTATGTAGGATATATGTTATTTTGCATCCGTGTATTAAGTAGTTGCATTGTATAATTTATGTGTAAATGGGTTTCAAAGAAAATGAATAAATTTCAGAATGTATATCTTCAACATTTATGAAATAAAATGTATTAGAATGACGTTTTAAAGATAAATACTGTGATTTTATGCTAACAAATGCACAAGTCTTCTTTAAGACATTTTATGTGATTAAAATGTGATTTTCTAGTTCAATAATGAAGGTGAATTTATAAAGGAAGCTTTCACTTTAATGGGTTATTTAAAGTGGGTGAAACTCAAGTATAAATTAAAATGGGTTTACTATGTAAATATGTAAAAAATAAGGATTTTTCATAACTTCTAGGTTAAAAGTTAATAATGGAAGTTAAAGGTTTCAAATATGTAAATAGTACCAAAGTGGGTGTTAAGATGCAAAATTCCATAAATAAAATGTGTAGTTCAAATGTCTAGAAAATGGGACTTTAATATATAAAAAGATGTTGTTTTATATCATAAAGGTGTTAAAGTGAAAAATCTGAAAGTTTAGTAAAATAAGGTATTGAACAAGTGTTAAAAATGGCTAAAAGTATTTTAAATGTTAAGCTGTAAACTATATAACTAATTTTGGGAGATAACACTCATTAAAGGACCAAATTGCAAGATTTGGTAAATAAAGGGTAAATTGGTAATTTATTTAAAATGGCATATTTTTATGGAATAACAACATTGATGAATGATTTTACACTAATGTGGGTGAAAATAAATTAAGTCTATGAGTGAATGTTTTGGTATTCCATCAATGTGTGTGTGTGAATACATGACTTAAAGGAGAAATAAATAATTTTCCAAGTCTTAATGGAAACGCAGACGGTTAAGTCCGGGCTTTTGACTTTGTCCCGTAAGTGTGGATTAATGTGAGCATTGGAATAACGTTGAACACCTGTAAAGTTAAAGATAAAGGAACCCGTTTCTTATCATGTGGATCCCGTGAAGTCTATGGATATTGGAGGATTTCGAGAAAATGTAATGGTATCAATTGGAACATGATAAGAAACGGGTTATAAGATGGAAATAACCTAACTTGTGTACATGTTTAAGGTTTCAATAATGTAATGTGGACAAGTAATTTGAGTATAATGACTAATGTACAAAATAAAAGAAAAACTGTTAAGCATGGTGACTTAATGGATAATTGAGCTACGTAATGAGGTTTAAACCCATAATAACACAAGTGTGTGTTGTATAAGGATTTCAATGTTAATGAATATTTTCGAACACAATATGTGCGCGTGTTGAAAGAAAGTATGTGCCAATGATTAAGTAACTCTAGTGTGAGTTAATGAACATTGAGTCTTAAATGTTTTGAAACGAAATAAAGGGTTTCCCCAATAATAGTTTGACATTTAATCGTGTGCGTGATTGGGAACGAATGCTAGTTTTAATCATAAAGATACAAAATGATTACTTTGTAAAGATAAGGAGAATAAACGGTATCAAATAACGTTTTTGGAATAAAACATTTTGATACATTGAGACATGTATTTCAAAAGTTATATATGTAAGTGTATTCATATTTTCACATACAGGTGGTTGCATCGTTTGAGTATTATTTCTTCCATTCATTTATATATTGCATTTGTATAAGTTCCCAATGAGCATTTGTCTCACTCCCTCCCTTTATTATGGAAAGTTGTATGCTAGCCCATATTTTGAGAGTGTTGCACAACTAAGTACTTAATTTATATTTACATTAGTATTTCTGTTCACTTAGCCTTGGGGCCACTTCCCTTAGGTCACATCATGTAGTTTGATGAATATTAGAATCACATGCTAATAAGTGTAACATCAAATAATGATAAAATTTGATTATAAACATTATTTAGGTTGTTCCATTGCACTTCACAATTAACACACAATCCAGATCGGGTTGATCCTTTATTAACCCTTAAATCCAGGTTATGGCATTAAAAATTGGTATAAGAGCTTTTGGTCCAATGTTACTTTCGGGTGTGTCATGGTGAGGACGGTAGTGGATCTTCTCGACGTTGATGTTGGTTTGGGCCGATCTGGATTAGTGAAAGTTCCAATTTATATCCTGGATGGTGAAGTCAAGTACATTAGCACGATGTGCAACTCTTTATGATATGGTAAACAATTGACTTAGTAGCCTTTCATATTCCACAGAATTTATGAGGTAGGTGTGTTGGTGAGTCATGGGTGTTGGTGTAGGCCAATAGCGGAAACACCGTGATCTTTTGCATGAGATGTATTACTTGGTAACTTTGATGATGAGAGTAGATTTAGTGGTAGAAAAATCGAGTAGTGTTCATTATGACATAGCTATAAAGGTTATATGTTTCATATGTGTAGGTTAGGTGATTAAGTGGCATTCATAATTGTTGATTCCATGGTGAGAACGTATTTGGTCCCTTGTTTGAGGACTTGGATTTAGTGTATCTTGATTATAATGTGGGACTAGATAATCATGATGATTTGAAGTAACCTAGGACTGAACCGAGCAAAACCTTGTCATTTAGTGTTAAGTACTAGCATTGTGATGTTCTATAATAAGACCTCTTTTGATGTCACTAAGGTGGGCCTCTTCTTAGGCAAAACACAACATCCCATGTCCTATTAAAAATATTATGGTATTAATTCATAATTTTAGAGATAATAATGTGGTATTGAGGACAAGGATACCTTGTGGAATCCGTGGTACGGTACTGGTAATACCCGATGCCCCTTATCCTACTAAGATATGTAGTTGTGTTATCATGTAGTCTATCACATTGTATGATGTTTACATAATGAGGCAATTTGGTTGACATGGTTGAGTATTCATTGAAGATTAAATGGTGAGGCCTATTGAAATTTACTTTGAGTTAGTAATATGGATAGATATGTGAATTCCTGTTGATAATTCCATGGAGGTGTATACAAAGGTTTATCTAGTGAGTTGTTAGTGAGTGGTAGACATTCCCTAGTTATAGTGAACTTAAGGTTGTGTACCGTATATTACGATGATAATGATATCTTTCCTTGAACCTTTTAGGATTCCTTATGATGTCAATGGTATGACCTAACGGTTGGTATAGAACTTGGTGACTAGGATTGATTCCTTGAGGTTATGAACTGGTGGCCATGATCGGTTGTCATGCATGATAGGATTCTGTCATGATGACTATTACACTGGGAGGTGTATGCTCATTTTGGGGTTATTTAATTGGTTTATTTTCCATGAAACATCTAGGAGAACCAATGTTGTATTGAGGTTTATGTTTTTTTAATTAAAGAGGGACAAATCCCCCACTTTAATATTAAGAAAAAGGAGAAATAACCTCTCATAAATTACTAAAACAAGCTTAAGAAGAAAGAAAAGAGAATTAAGGAATTGAAACTTAGGACTTTATATATAGTCCAATTACATGATAACTTCCTAAAAAACTTTATTATATATCCTAATGTATTTACAACCCATGATATCCATCTTCAAAGATCCTCTAACAATCTAAGGAAGATGCTGGAAATTTTCAAAGATTTGACAAGTTAGCATGTTGATCCCATAATTGGCCAATTTATCTACTACCATGTTAGACTCGCTATAAATATGCTTTAATATGAATTTACAATGGGAGATAAGATAATGTATATCTTCTATGATGGACAAGAATTTTGAAGGAGACTTCGAGCAACGATTTAAAAGATTGCTAACCATTAAAGTGTCAATTTCAATTTGGATAAAGTTTAAAAACTCGAATTTTTTTTGAGACCCCTGTATAAAACCAAGAGTTCTACTTCTGTATATGAAGAAATACCATTAGAACAAGAAAAATCTATAATATGATGACCTTTGTGATTCCTCATAATGCCTCCAAAACAAATAGGACCTAGATTTCCTTTTGAGGCTCCATATACGTTCAGCTTCAACTATAGGTCACAAGGAGGATTCCATTTCAGCATGGTCATCATTATCTATTTTAGGATGATTTTTAGGCTAAAAACTTGAATTAAATTACCATCAAAGAATTGTGTACAGACTACTACATATGCGGGAAATCAAGCTTTCGACCTGAGAGATAATGAAAGAGGGATTGATTAAAGAACGTTCATACTATCAACTTTTTCTAGATTTCCAAATTTCCCAACATATAACTGAAGGGATGGGAGTTCCAAGACATATTAAATAATCTTTAGTTCCATATTTGTACCACCAACTAATGAGCATTGATAAACGCGAATTTTTATCTAATTTTGATCCCATCAAACTTTAGTAGTAATCCCAAATCTTGGAAGCCAAAAGTCATGTGATGAAAAGATGAAAAAAGAATTCTTCCTTGTTGTTATACAACTTACATCTAGAGGCCATTCTAATTCCATGAGAATTTTTTTTTTATTAAGGGGAAGACAATCATGTAAAGTTCTCCACACGTTAATAGAGATATTTTTGGGAATATGAGAGTCCCAAACGTTTGACAAGAGAATGGAAGTTGAGGAATGAGGTTTACAGTGCTATATAGCTGATTTGAAGATGAAAATACTTGCATATGTAGGAATCCAAATCCAGTGGAAACCATGACATTTAATAAGATTTACGCATTCTTCTTTCACTACTTGCATTCTTCTCCAAGCTAATGATCCCCTTTTGGAGGATGCATCCAGATATTTATATTTTCTTTTCATGAATCCCCCCCAAGGGATTTTTTTGGATTTTATTTTCCAAACAAGTCTCATATTAGGAGCTTTGGTAATACTATTAGAATAAAAAAAATCACAGACCACTTGCTTCCTTATCTTTGCATAAAGACTCCCAAATCTTCCCCTGGTGCTTCCAACCCATATATCCATTTCCACCCTAAAAAATTTATTAAAAATATTGTGAATTCTTCTAATAACTGCCTTAGGAGGCTGTAAATCTTCCAACAAGTAGATAGGAATGGATGATAGAACATGTTTTTGTCTAAACATATTTTCCTTTAGAAGATAAAAGCTAGCCTTCCAACCATCTATTATATTTTTAATTGAATTAATAGAATTGGGGTAATATGATGTCTTGTTTTTGCCTTTAAAGAGAGGACATCCCTAATATTTAATTGAAAGAGGTTTAAAATTAACACCTGTGCAGGCAGCTATAGAATTTCTTCTATTTGAAAACCATTTTTGATAAATAGAAAAGCTACTTTTCTTGATGTTTATAGTCTGCCCAAAAATGGAGGAATAAAAATTTATGAATTTCATCAAGTTCTTGAGACTTTTAGCATCACCTCTAGAGAAAATAACTATATCATATATAAAGTACATATGGGAGATTAGAGGGTTGCCACTTGGGTGATAATATGGCTTAGAACTTCCTTTCAACATGATAACATCCAAACCTCTATTGAAGAAATCTGCTGCAAGGATAATGAGGCTAGGGGAGAGAGGATCCATTTGCCTTAAGCCTATAGAAGATTTAAAAAAACCTTTGTCTTGACCATTGATGGAAATAGAAAACCATTTTGAAGAAATACACCTCCAAACAAAATCTATCCATCTTTCACCAAAACCAAAGCTTCGAAGAATGTTGATAAAAAAAAAAACCCATTGCTCCTTGTTATAAGATTTCTCCATATCAATGTTTAGAATTACATTTCCACCATGAATTTTCTTCCATAGATTACTCACCATATTTTGAGCAATAAGGAAATTATCTTGAATATTCCTACCGTCAACAAAGCCACTATACTTTAGAGATAAAATTTAAGGAAGAATTTTGGCCAATCGAGTGCATAAGATTTTAGAGATAATTTTGTAGGAGTAATTACATATACTTTTTAGTCTATAGTCCCCACAAGTCTTGGGATTTTTTATTTTAGGAATGAGCACTATGAATGAGCTTGTCTAACTCATTAGAAGAATTTGCCTTGTAAAAAAGCTATTAGTAGACTCCATAAGATCACCTTTAATAATATCCCACCAAGATGTATGGAAATCTCCCCCAAAACCATCAGGCGCTGAAGATGAGCCAACCCCCTAACTCCTTTATGACATGGTGAAATTCCTCCTCTGTAGTATAATTTTCCAATAACTCATTCATTTCCACAGAAACTATCTTAGGGATAATATCAGAAATATCAGGATGCTAAATTAAGGATCATTAGATAAGAGGGTCTGGAAGTGATTAATAATATGATAACTAATCTCATTAGAATCCACAAAAACATTTCCTTATTATGAGGTATGGAACTTATCAGGTTCTTCTTGTGTTTAGACTTCACTATTGAGTGAAAAAATCTAGTGTTTGCATCACCTTGTTGTGGCCATTTTATGGAAGATTTTTTCTTCTAAAAAAAATTCTTCTCTTTTTAAGGCTTTGAGTAATTTAGCTTTGTATAAAGCAAGAGTTATCCTTTTCTCCCCCCTCAAATCATTCCCATAATCCACTTCTAGTTGGAAACTTCAACTTTAAGGTCACCAAAGGATTCCTCATTCCCTTTCTTTAATTCCTCTTTAAGACTCTGATGTTTAATTGAAAAATTTCTCATTCCAAAGGAATTCGTGTCCTCATACCAAGATGATTTCAATATGTTAAAGAAAGAATCATGGGTAGTCCAAATATATTGAATTAAAACATTTTAGGGCAATGGTTAAGTGGGGTTTTAACTTAATGAAGGAGATGGGCATGTTTTGAGGAAAACCTATTAAGATGTTGGAGTAGTGAATTTCTGTACTGAGCATCCCATTAGGAATTAATAAGACATATGTTAAGTCTTGACAAGATAACTTCCTTTTCATCTCGATTATTACACCAAGTAAACCGTGTGCCTTTGTATCCTAAATTATATAGTCCACTATCATCTATAACTTCGGTGAAATAATTAACTACTTGAACATCAATTTGGCTTCAACCTATCTTTTCTCTAGGATAGGTCACCACATAGAAATCATCTATAACAAAGTGAGGCTTATCATTAAATTTTTGGGAAATATAAGCTAGATGAGCCCGTAAATAAATTCTTTCCTCCTTTGTGCATTTGTAATAAATAACTTTCATGAAGATCTCTTCATTCAGAGTTGGATGAGAAATGCTAATAGTGAGATGTTAATCAGAATCATAAATTACTTGACAATCAACCTCAAATATCCAAATGATCCAAATTTTCCCATTAGAATTGTTTCAACCACCTTTAAAGACATGATTTATTTTAAAATTCTCCAATTTCCCTTTATCTACTTTTGGCTCCATAAGATCAATCACCGAAAACTTGTGGATAATAGTCAAATTTTTAGCCTTCTAGAAGAGGATTTTTTGACCGCTCCGCTAATATTCCAAGCAGGAAGATTAATTATTGTGGAGGGTTGAGAGGAGAGTTTTTGTTACCTTTGGATTTTGATCTAGTTATTCTTTTGAAAAGAGGATCTGGCATCTTTACAAGTAATTCTTAATTGACATTGGCTATTGTGGCTTATCATTCAGAGTCTTTAAGAGCGGCCTCTTTGTCTTTCTTTTATTTGTCTATTTTTCTTCTCATACTCTTTAAAAAAATTTAAAGATCTTCAATATGGGGCACTTTATTTCTGGCTTG
The DNA here is from genome assembly GCA_949130495.1 of Sambucus nigra. Classification (NCBI taxonomy): domain Eukaryota; kingdom Viridiplantae; phylum Streptophyta; class Magnoliopsida; order Dipsacales; family Adoxaceae; genus Sambucus; species Sambucus nigra. Next base: position 172,195,142 of record OX422219.1, read on the forward strand.
AATTTCTCTATCAGATGCATACAAATTACCAACTGCATACAAATTACCAACTGCTTAATTATGGTGACGGAACAAGTAACTTCCATTATTTTATCTTGGCTTTTACGATCTGGAACTTGGTTTCCTTGAGAGTCCATCTTAATTTTCCATTATTTTTTGTTCTTGACTTTGGAACCTTTTTCTTAGAAATCATGTGGATGATATGGAAGGTAATCAATCTCTCGAAATACTTGATTCTTAGTTTCCTTCTCATTTATTATTGGCTTCAATTGTTTGTGGTTTTCATGGTTTGGTATATTATTTGTGATCTTAGTAAAATTTTGAGGAACAACTTCCTTTTTGTTGGCTTCTTCTTAGACTTTCTTTTTTTTGACTCCACATTTGCTAGATTAAAGAGACATTTGTAATGGTCATGAACTTTCTTGAGACATGTAGAGTAGTACTTGGGATTTTCTTGAACATGGACATCCTCCTAGAATACCCCTTGACCACAACCTATCAATGCTCTTTTACGAATATTTTTCAAGAGATCAGTTTGAATGAAAACTCTTTCCATGCTAGAACGATTAATTTATGCTATTGATGCATCAACCTTAATAGTCTTCCCAATGACTTGAGAAATAGAATATAAGGAGGATTTTGAAAATAAGTTCATAGGGAGTTATGCGAAGGTAATCAAAAGAAGAAATATTACTGCTTTCAATATCTTCTCGAAACTTGAGTTTCCACACAAATACTCTCATTGGATATTTTCTAATATATCAAGAGTCACGCATTCATAATCTTTAATAGTCATTTTCGCAATTTAAACAAATCAAAACATGATTTTGATCCAAAATACCTATTGAATTAGAAGTTTTAAGGGAAAAGGTTTGAAAATTATTCCTTATTACCTCCATGGCAGGCCTACCATGCCCATTTTATGTTAATATAATTAAATTGGTGATACATTGATATCAAGTTACATATGTAAGAATGTGAATTGAAAATCTAGATAGCGCGCGATACGTAAAATTGCAACTTCGTGCATTGTTTAAAGAATTCAATATAAGGGATAAAAATGCCTCAACCCAATATTCGGGGTTCTACACTAGGGTTCTTGAGGGCTATGGGGTGAAAAATAGAATTTAGGGAATTTTTGGCCAAAGTATCGATCGATCGACACAATTTATCCTTGGGAGACGATCAGTCGAGTATTTGATCGATTGATCGATCGATGATTAGCAGGTCTGCGAAATGGTCTTTTTCCTTTAGCATTATCATTATATTCACCCTTGGATCATATGTGTTGTCGATCCTACATTCATTCCAGTCATGATAAGACCATGTTTTTCGATTTAGGGGAGTGAGGGACCTTCCTTTTAAGTCTTGGAGACTTATTTGTTTGTTTAAAGAGGGTAAAATGGGCGAGTTTAACCCATTTCCCTCCGATCAGATTGCAACTTCTCTCTCTCTCTCTCTAGAGATCTCCCCTCCCCAATGTGTTATGCTCCAAACCTTCTTGGGCTATCTCCACCACTTCCTTTCCCTATAACCGATAACCCTATGGCTATTCCACCTCCTACACCATCATATATACCCAAGTTAGCCTTGATGATGTGTAAACGGTGGTATTCTTGATATATGGCGGGTATTTGAAGAGTTTTTTTTAGACGATGTAGAGGGTGTTTCACGAAGGTGAATGATGGATTATTTGGATCACCATTGGAGCATGCTATAAGAATATTTTGGTAAGCCCTTGATGCCACCTTTGGAGTTTGGGGTTTCTTATCCTAGACCACCATTTCCACTACCATTTTCGTGACTTTAGAGGTGGGCATAATAACCTTGGTTTAGGCTATATTAGTTGTGTATATTTTTAACCATTTTATTTACATATATTAGACTTAATATATGTAGGATATATGTTAGTTGACATTCATGGATTAAGTAGTTGCATTCTATGATTTTTTGTGTAAATAGGTTTTAAAAAGATGATTTAAATTGGGTTTTGAAAATGAATAAATTTCAGAATGTATATCTTCAACATTTTATAAAATAACATGTGTTAGAATGATGTTTCAAAGATAAATAATATGATTTTATGCAAAGAAATGCATTAGTCTTCTTCAAGACATTTTATGATATTAAAATGCGATTTTCTACTTGAATAATGAAGATGAATTTAAAAAGGAAACTTTCACTATAGTGGGTCATTTAAAGTGGGTAGAACTCATGAGAAAAAAATGAGTTTAATGTGTAAATATGTGAAAAATAATTCATTTCCATAACTTGTGGGTTAAACGTTAATAATGGAAGTTAAAGGTTTGAAAGATGCAAATAGTAGCAAAGAGGGTGTTAAGATGAAAATCACATAAATAAAGTGTGTATTGCAAATGTGTAGAAAATGGGACTTTAATATGTAAAATGGTGTTGTTTTTTATATTAAAGGTGTTAAAGTGACAAATGTGAAAGTTTACTAAAATGTGGTATTAAACCAATGTTAACAATGGCTAAAAGTGTTTTAAATGTTAAGTTGGAAACTTAATAACCATTTTTGGGGGATAACACTCGTTAAAGCTTCAAATTTGAAGTATAGGTAAATAAAGGGTAAATTGGTAATTTACTTAAAGTGGAACATTTTTAGGGAATAAAAACATTCATGAATGTTTTACACTAATGTGGGTGAAAATTAATTAAGCCCTAAGTGTGAATGATGTTTGGTATAAAATCAACGTGTGTATGAATAAAGGACTTAAAGGATAAATAAATATTTTTTACGTGTTAATGGAAAAATGGACGGTTAAGTCTGGATGAATGTAAACATTGGAATAATGTTTTTGGCTTTTGGCTTTTGGCTTCGACCCATAAATGTGGATGAATGTAAACATTGGAATAATGTTTAACACATGTAAAGATAAAGGAACACTCGAATGATGTTGAGATATAATTAGGTAGGACATGATGTCCCTAGTGGTGAAAGACTCCAAACCACTGCACAATTATCATATGGTGACTGCAACTGACTGTGTGGAGCCCGTGAAGTCCAGGGATATTGTAGGATTCCGAGAAAAGATAATGGTATCAATTGGAACATGATAAGAAACAACTTATAAGATGGAAATAACCTAATTTGTGTAAATGTTTAAAGTTCCGCTTAATGTAATGTGATCAAGTAGTTTGAGAATATTGACTAATGTCCATAAGAAAAATGAAATGGTTAAGCAAGGTGACTTAATGGGTAATTAATCTACCTAATGAGGTTTGAACCCATAATAACATAAGTGTTCATCTTGTATAAGTCTTTTAATTTTAATGAATATTTTCTAACATGATGTGTGCGCGTGTTGAATCAAAGTCTTAGGTAATGATTTAAGTAATTTCGGTGTGAGTTAATGAATGTTGAGTGTTAACTTTTTGAAATTAAACGAAGGTTTTTTCCAACAATGGTTAGTCGTTTAACTATGTTCGTGAGTAGGAATGAATGCTAGTTTTAAGCATAAAGATATAAAACGATTATTTTGTAAAGATAAGGAGAATAAACGGTATCAAATAATTTTTTGGAATAAAACTGTTTAATACAATGAGACATGTATTTCAAAAATTATATATGTAGGTATATATGTATTTTCACATGCATGTGGTTGTAGCGTGTGTGTATTCTTTCTGCCGTTCATTTCTATATTTCATTTGTATAAGTTCTCACCGAGCACTCAGCTCCCTCCCTCCTTTTGTTATACTGCATTTGTTAGAAATTTCATATTTTGAGATCATTGTACAAGTAAGTACTTAATTTGTAATTACATTAGTATCTTTGTTTACTTGGACTTGGGGGCACTCCCCTTGGGTCACATTACGTAGTTTGATGAATATTTTAATCACATGCTAATATGTGTAACGTTAAATAGTAATGACATTCGATTAGAAATATTATTTAGGTTGTTCCATTGCACTTCACAATTAACGCACGAGCCGGATCAGGTTGATCCTTTAATAAGCATTAAATCCAGGCCGGGGAATTACACGAGCATTCTCTTGTTCCATAAACAATCCACCGTCACTCTGATTGGAGTTAGCATACTTCTTTAAGCCCTCACGTTCATAACTCAACATATAATTTTCTTACTCTAAGAGGTTGGCCACATCTCGAGAACTTTTTTCCTTGGACTTCAATGCGAGTTATTTTTTTGAAAATGCCCAGGATAACCCATGTAATTTCTTATCCCGCTATCACTATGAAGAAAGACGAATTTCTTCTCATAGTCAGTTGTCAAACTAGCAACTTCTTTATGATCGCTCTAAAGTTGAATCCTCATTTTGTAGTATGAATCATTGGTCTCCACGGCTTAGTGAAATGACCTATGCATATGGAGGTATGATTCCTTAGCCAGATTGGAAATGTCTACATCAATCACTTAGTCTAATTCCTCTTCGTCATGCTCCTCCTGATCTACCCTAGATAGTTAAGTACTTCTCGTAAAGAGTTTATCCCGACAGTAGCTAGGTTGACCTTCTTGGAGTTGAATTGAAATGTGAAGGACATTGAATAAGTCAACATCATCCTTGCCTTAATCCCATCACATGGGGTTGGCCACTTGTATTATACTTTTCCATTATACTCTATTCTAAGCAATATTACCATTGATTTTTCGAAATAGATGACTCATTTTTAAATTTTTGTTCTATAACATTTTACCATAATTTCATAGTGTTATTCATCAGTTTGATTCCTTTATAATTTCCACAATTTTTTATATGCCCTTTCTTTTTATACACAAGTATTATGGTTCTTTTGCTCCAACCATCAGACATGTTTTTTTCTTTTAAAATTTTATTAAATAAACATGTAAACCATATTATCGCTAGAATTTCAAGGGTTCTCCAAACCTTAATGGGTTTCATCTCGGCCAACCGCTTTATTCCTTCCCTTTTTCTTATTAATACATCTACTTCTTTTTTTAGTAATCGGGCATAGCATTCCTATATTCGGTTCCATGTTCTCGCATATTTTTTGGGATATTTGTTATTCCATAATACTCGAAAATACTTTTCACATTTATCCAAAATTTCTTCATTGTTAATTAATATATTTTGATTTATGTCTTTAATACAATTAACTGGACCCATATCCATTGTTAATCTATCTATATTCTTTGCCAATTTATATATCTCATTTTTACCTTTCTTGGTACCTAATTTACTACAAAGATTATCTAGTGAGTTTTGTTGTTCTTTTCTAATACTATTGTTGACATCATTTTTTAAGTTCTTATACCTATATAAGTCTTCTTGATTTTTACTCTTTAAAACTTACTCGTTTTTTTGAATTATCTTTTTCACTTTCTCATTCCACCACCAAGTCGCTTTTTAATGAATCTTTTTGCTTTAGTATCCCCTAAAATTTTCTTACCTATTTACTCAATATCATTCCTTATTATTGGACAAATTTTGTTAACTTTGTTGTCCCAATTCCACTTCTTGTTTAATAGGAACTTTTGCCTAAACTCTATCTCTTTGCATCCTTTTAAATCCTTCCATTTTATATTTTGATTACCTATATAATCTTTTTGATACTTAAAACCTTTAATGAATAAATATATTACTAATAGGCGATGTTAATTTGTTAGGCTTTCACATGGTATACATGAAAAAACCATAAAGTCCCTCACCTTTACACCATCCCTTTATCCTGAGTAACCTCCTCCTCAAGGAGAGCCACCATCGCAATCATCTCTAGGGGAACATAAGCCTCAGCCCTTCCCTCCTCATAATCCACTTCCTCCTTAATCTGGAGAGGTATGCCTCGATTATACTAAAGGAATAGCTTAATATCTAGTGCAGTGCCAACCTGGGTAAGGATGACATTCCATCCTTCCTTGAAGGAATACTTGTTTAAGTACTCCACCTGCAAAGTATCAGTGGAGAATGCCTTATCCCATCGCTGGGTATAGGCCTCCTTTTTTTCCTTCTTAACCTTAGACTTCAGCTCCATAATTTGGGTTTTGGCGTCCTCGGCCACCTTCTTAGCATCTTGAGAAACCTTCTCGGACCATTCGGCCTTCTTCTCGGTGTCACCTGTAGCCTTCTCGACATTGGCCTTCTCATCCTCCAGCAACTTGGTGGCTTCTTCCCAATTATTCTTATAATCTTTGTAGGCTTTTGGTATCCTCTTAAGAGTGTCGCATTCCCTAGAATACTGCCTCCACATCCATAGAAAACACCCTCAACTGGTAGTCCCTCCTTAATAATTGGTTATAATCAACCAATAACTACAAAACCCACAACTTACAAGCATCAGTAAGTGAATAAAAGACATATGGTGATAGGAAAATATTAAATTACACTAACCAAGGCCAAATTGCGGTTGTCAAGTTCAAACAACCTAGCTCGAGAAAGTGCGAAAGCTACAGTTCGTAGGCTTTAAGGACTCCTACTCCAATTAACCCTCTAACAAGGCCTAAATTAACATCCAAGAAGTTTAGCCACCCTAGAAGTTGTTGCCTGATTCATCTTAGTCAGCTCTAGGGTGTAGCTAGCCCCCCCCCCACCCCCCCCCCCCCGTTAACTTCTTGAATAGAGGCTCTTGGGTCTTCATAGTAGAAGGATCAGTTACTAAAGAGTGTTTGGAACCTCCAACATCAATCTTTTTTTTCTCGATAGGAGGTCGAGACTTTGAACTAGTAAGATGGTTTAGGATTCTACCATCACCATCTCCGGGGATCAAATGATGGTTGACACAAGCATGAGGTCTAAAGATTCAAAGGAGGAAAATGTACCTCCACCAAAAAAAATTCTTTGACTTGATGAGGAGATTCTAACTCAGCAACCAAGGAGGTGGAAGTTGGGTCCTCTAGGTTTATGGGAAATAATGAAATTTCTTTAGTGGGACGATAAAAGAAGGAGGTAATATATCTCTAGTATTTGAGAAGAATGGATGATGAGCGAGGGTGATCTTTCCCTATTCTCTTTTGGATTGACGAGATAGTTTTCAAGTCGACAAAAATGACTTCGGATGGGCAGGTAATATCCTTCTTCCTCTTCTCAAAAAAATAGAAAGACAAAAAGTGTTGTGAGTAACAAAATTAGTTGAAAGACCAAATATAAGAAAAGTATATAAGAATGAACAAATGTCAACCTATGACCTCTCCCTCCTAGGGGTAATGGGGACAATTATAATCCTCAACTATAGGAAGAGGAGCAAACTACCAGTCCTTCACTATCAACCCCTAATCCTAATACTCCTTTTTGGAATAAGGTGAATTTAATACTAAATCTGTATTCGAGAATTTGATCTTCAGATAATAATTTTGATCGTTGATGGTCGACCAGCTATAGCAATATATGACTCTTTTATCCTTATGTTGGTTCTAAATCACTCATTAATGTGATTAACCCATTTACTACCCTCTATGTATTGGGAACCACTTGGGCAGGGACCACATACAAATTTTGGCAAAAATTTAAGAAGTAAACGATTTGGAGGTCACTCTACATGAAACAATAAATATTGTGGGGATCCATTAACCTTCCTTCAATGAGCAAAGGTCACAAGGACCTGTTACAACTATGTTTTCAACCATTACGGGTTCCTATATTTTTCCCTAAATGTCTCCAAAGAACTCTCGTATACAATATACGCAATTTTGACAACGAAGAATGGAAAGATAAAGAAATATGAGTTCGTATAGTGAAACAGAACACAACATCTTTCTCAGAAACAGTAGAGTAAAAGCTTAAGAATGAGAATATGAGTTTGAAATTCAGGGTGAGAGAAATAAGGAGGTAAATGATGTTTTATAGAAACCTATAACGTCCCCTAAACTACACAAATTGAAATGATTAAGTGTATCACCACTTTGCATTTCGATGACGTCTCAGTTCCAAAAAAAACAAATTGACTGGCGTACCTATAGAGGGTTCACTATTTTTGCTATTATTTATAAAATTTTCAGTGAACGAGAGTAAAAAAGTTCCAAGTCCTACTGGTCAAAAGCCTATCTCTAACCAAAAGTCTCCAAATAATCAAGCAAATCTTGACAGATTATACTTCATCCTCTCAGTCATTACGCTACTCCAATTAAGAAAGAAGTATTGGAGTCATTATACTTCATCTTTTTATTGGTCCACTTGGTCATGTTATTTTAGGTTACAACAAGCAACCATGGTCGGTATCATTATCTCCATGGTGTACCACCCTATATTTCTAATGACTTTTAAAAATGGATTACTAAGAATTAATTGTGGGATAATTGAAAATTAATCGGGATTTAAATATTACTCGGGAATAAAGTAATATGTGAATTGTGTTGAATATTACTTCTGATTAAAAGTAATATATATGATTATGACTTTACAAATGATAGTTATTTTTATAAAATTGTTACGAGTGATGAATACTATAATTTTGCTAATTAAGTTTGGACGCGCGTGTGGGTCATGTCGGGACTATAATTAAATGGAATGAAAATTAAATAATTTTTATGTCATCCAAATGGCCATTTTGACTACGCCAAAGTATCAGGAATGGTTTATATAGTTAAAATTGAGTACTCGGAGGGTTATGTTCGGGTCTTGGGAGTTTTTTGAGCTTAATTGGGACTTATTTAGTTGACCTTTTGCCTTCTTAATGGTAGGTGAAAAACCAAAAATGGAATTTCACCTTTAAAAATCAAATGTTGGGCTTAGGTATAGTCACTTTCCCAAACCCAAAGGTTAAGAAAATTATACAGAGAGTTAGAGAGAAAATGGAGAGAATGGAGAAATAATTTCAAGAGCCCAAGGGGAGGATTTGAAGAATTTGTGTAAGATAAAACCTGGAGTGAGGATTTAGGAAGAAAATTCGCGGAGTCTATAATTATCCTTCAATGATTCAAACCTACAATATAAAGGCAAGTGATTAACTACTACAAATTCTAGCATGTATAATGTCTATGTTAGGTTGTTTAGAAAATTCTAAATAGTGTTATGAATTGAGATAATTTTTTCTGAATCTTTGAAATGAAAATTGTGTAGAATTAGTCTATTTTTTAGTTTAGAATCAACTCCATGAAAGATACTAATTACTTGGTGAAGAAATCTGGGATTTACATGTTTAATTGATGATAAAGTAAAAACTAGAATTCTTGAGATTGAATATGGAATCTAGGTAGATGTATACATGTTGATGATGTATAATTAATTTGGATATCCTAGAACTTGACCATATATGTTAATATATGATCTGGGTTATATGAATATAAATTTGTAGATGCATAAATATGATTTTGAGGAAGAAAAATGTTAAAACCCATAAGTAAGCATATGCAGAATCTGCGTAACTATCTAATCGATCAATCGACCAGGAATGGTCGATCGATCGACTCCCCTGGAAATGTGATTTAATTCCTATTTAAATATTTGTTTAAATCCCAACTTTGAGGAATATTTGGTGATGATTAATTGAACAAATTGGTACTTAGAGGAGGGCATTAGGGTATACTTAGGACCCGAAAAATATTATTTTGTATGGGATGGAATGGGGGAAATTAACGAGTGTGAATTGAATTCGTTACGGTGGAGAATTATATAAATTGGGAGTTTAAATTGGGTGAATGATGAATTAAGATTAATACAATAAGTAAAAGGGTCATATATGGGATTAACCTTGGGAGATAAAAGAAAGGGTTAATATTAAAAAATGGGTTATCGAGAAAGAAACCCAGTTGACGATAATTTTGATTCGTAGAAATTCGAAAGTTGTGACGGCATGGACTAGTAGGATGAGTGCTGAGAGAAACTCGGGAATATAATTTGAGAAGTAAAGTCATAATCTTTAAATACGTAGGGTATGAGAGATAAATATGCTACGTATGGAAATATATATATGGGTTGTGCATTTTCCATATTGTTATTATATATAGGTGGTGTTAACACCTATATTATTATTATTATTATTATTATTATTATTATTATTATTATTATTATTATTATTATTATTATTATTATTATTATTATATTATTATTATTATTAATATTATTATTGTTATTATTATTATTATTATTATTATTATTTATTTTATGTATGACATACCTACGCTGCTTGCTATCGGGGTGAAGGTTTTGCGTTTGGACAATCTTATATTAATGAGTCTATTTGGGTGGATTTTTGATTCATACCCTGAGCATAGGACCTTGAACACGGGCTATCGGTGTGCATGCCAGTTTCGATGGTTGAATGTGAACGTAAGTATGTGCGTGATCCATTTGGCTGGGGAGTATGCTCGTCTCCAATATATGTTATGTTATTTATTATTTGTGAGTGATGCTGAACCAGTAGTCCTTTAGATAGAGAGAGATGTATCTGGACATGATAGCAGAGTATGCATGCATTGCAACTGTGTCTAGGAAGTGCGATATTAGCATATATAATAGTGTGATGAATATATCTACTGTGATGTAATCTACTATGTGAAAATTGTAGATTAAAAATATATATACTGTGATGTAATCTACGGTGTGGAATTGTAGTGGAAAATAAATAATGAAATCTTAGAGAATTAAGTAAGTGAGCACTTAATCCTAAAGCTATGGAAGTTCATATGAAAGAGAAATGAACATATTTAATTATTTTACGTATTATGTGAGAAATACAGGGAAATTATATGGGATAGAGTTCTAATTGATAACCTTAATTAGGGAGATAATAAGCTACATTAGGCGTGCACACTAGATGAGAGGTGAGAATTCTCAAGCAAGAGCCTGAGAATCTAACACGTAAATAATAATTGCTTAATTGTACTTGTTAAGCAATTGATATTTTTAAAATCTTTTTCAATCTGGCTCTAAGACTGTTTCCTTGCATATTATCTAATCTATTGTACCTTGAACATCAGGTATCCAATATCAGGAATGCCGACATGGAATATGGATATCTCGACGGGTTATAGCTGCTAATTGAGAGGCATATTTGTTTAGACGCTTCCACTCTGTTGAATTAAACATCTGTAGTGTCTACTTTCATTTAGGGCATGTCGCCCTGGATTTTAGTTATTTCATTCCTATTCGAGAGATTAAAATCATTTATGTCAGTACTCTCGATATCAGTTTTAATTGATGGTACTTAAATATTTTAACTGGACAGTTATTCCAGTCACATTTAGTCTTATTCAGTTGCGATGTGATGTTGTCTATTATTACTATGCTTAGTGGAATGGTTTTAATTAAATAAAAAAAGGAAAAGTTTTGACACTATCTTAATTATTTATTAGGTAAATTAATAAAGGAAATGTTTTTCGACAGTGATGCTAAGAATGAACCAACTGGATATTCTAATTTAATTTAATAAATGACTAATCACCCAGTATTTAATTAGGTGGGGTGTCGCACCTGGTCGACATGCTAGCCAATTACCCCTAAGAATATGAATAGATAGTAAAGTGAATCAAAACATGTGAGACTCTTAATTATCACTATGCACGTGCACGTGAAGAATATCCAGTTGATAAATATATGTAAAGATGTAAATATCTAGTGTATAAAGGTATTACATCTCCTTATATTCCGACTAAAATAAATAGCTCACTACTTCTCTCAGCTAGAGGAAACTAAAAATAGCAATCCACAACCCTAAAGACTTCTTGGGAGACATTTATTAAACCCTAATGTAGAGTAACATTGTACCCATGGATGTAGGAACCTCATTTGGCTAATCAACATTAAAACCCTATGTCTCTCTCTTTGTCTCTCATCACTCTCTATTTTATATCTTTCTTCATTTGTCTGTGGTTGATAATAATTGGTTTTATCAAGCTAACACTCACCCAAATCAGCAAAACAATTTTATACACCAACAACCCTGAAATTAATATTTTCTCAATTTTGACCAGATCTAACCGAACCTTCTACTATAACTACTATACATTTTTGACGAGTCCCCAAATCTGACTTTAATAAACAAATGCCCATTTCAGTTGTTATATCTTATAAATAAGACTTGGATTATATTTTATCTCAGTTTTGTGGATATCTTGTTAAAGTGTTAAACCTATCAATCTTAAATTTTCATTTCGCACAAAGACGATTCTTATACTTTTTCATAACTATTGAAATTGAATCTCTAAAGAAAGACTCTTTCTATCTAGTCCTTAGGGTTTGAAATTTTCTCTCTTTTGCTAAAACCAAAACTTATATTAAACATGCTGTTGTTCGTTTTGGATAATGATTTAGCCTTGAGTGTGAACCTTTGTTTATATGTTCTTCTTAGTTTCACTATTTATTGTATTCATTAAAATGCCGGTAGTTGTGGAGTTATTTTTTACTAACCATGGTGTATTGTGTGTATCGGTTGTATTAGTCCATTTACACACCGTGTTCCATAATCTGTACACAAATAGCTGTTATAGTGGACTTGGGTGTTTGTGGTCTTGGTATTAAAAGAGCCACTGGATTCCTCATTATCAAACAATTATGTAGTTGTCTGATTCTCCTCATCTCATTCTACTTTAATTTTATATTTAATTACATATAACATCACACCAACGATTACAAACATTGTTTGTATGCATGTGTATTCATCTGTTGATGTTTAAAAGGTTTTTACTAAAGAGTTAAATGATAATTTATTTTATCTTGACAATTATGTGCATCATATTATTTTCAAGTGTTATCCGAGAACTAGGAAAACTATTCTTCAATTTTTTTTTACTCTTTAAGAATGTGAACTATTTTAGAACTTATTTTTAAATGGACGACCATTATGGTAGTTCTGTATGTCCTCTTATTTTTGATGGTTGAAACTTGTTTTACTATTTCCAGTGAAACTAACTGGTGAATATGATGCTCAAAGATTTGTAAGAAAACCCTTTTTTGAATGGACTAAAGAGGAGAAACAAAATTCGCAATACAACAACAAAGGAAAAAATTCCATTTTTCAAGGCATAAGTGAGTCTGAATTTAAGATAATCTTAGCCTGTGCTATATCTAATGTAGCATGGTACATTTTAATGTCTACCCATAAGGGTAAAACTAGGGTTATAAAGGCTAAGTTATAACTTCTAATACGCATATATAACACTATGTTCATGAAAGATGATGAAAAGTTTAGTGATTTCTATCTTAGACTGCATGACATATTTAATAGACCCATGATACCTATTAAGACTAAATGTTTTAATAAACCCACGGCACCTATGCCAAAGCTTTTCATGTCTGAAAATATTTTTACAAAAACTAAGGCAGTTTGGATAAGGAAAGAAGAATTGAGTTACTAACTGCGATGTAATGTTATTTTATCAACATTAAATGCTTTATATAAAACTCTCGGTGGTACTTTTTATTCGGGGTTTTCTGGGCATATGATGGGTGGAAAATAATTTCTTTCTTTCTAAAGAACTTTTGTTGGAGGAAATGTTACATTTAATGATGGAAAAATGTCTCGAATCATAGGAAATGGAACAATTAGGGGCGATGGCCTTCCCAACTTGGATCAGATCATACTAGTTGGGGGACTGAAAGACAATTTATTAAGTATAAGTCAATTTTGTGTAATACCCCGTATTTTTATGGCTTTTAATTTGGGGATTTATTAAATTTAAATTGAGATATTAATCCGAAAATTATTTTAAATATTTACTAGCGTGACAAGAGTTAGTAATTATTGAGAATTTATTGAATATTACTAGATGAGTAAAGTAATTTATAAGATTGATTTTATTAAAATTGTCACGAGGGAATAAAATGGCAATTATGGAAATTTGAGTCGGGATGTGCCCGTGTTGTGTCGGGACTAAATTATTATTATTAAAAGTGAATATATTATAAGTCACCCATGTGGTCATTTAGAGTGCGCCAATGTGTCCGGAAGGGTCGAGATAGTTCGAAAAGTATACCCGGTGGTTTAGTTTGGGCCTTAGGGTGTTTTTAAACCTAATTGCCATCCTGAGAGGGTATTTTAGACATTTTGTATTTTTGGGTAATTAAACTCACGAATTTTCCTAAGGTATATTTACCATTTGAGTTAGGCTTTTAGGGTTAACAATCATAAAACTTAAGGGCGAACATTAGAGAAGAAGTGTGGAAGCTTTCCAAGTAATCCAATGCTAAGAACTCATCCGTTTGCACCGCCACTACCATCAAAACGTAGATTGCACGATGAGGAACGCAACCATACCATTTTAATCCACAAATCAGACCCTTGAATTTCTAAGAAAGTATCTATCTTTCTTTTCTTTTAGTTAATGTTTCTTTCATGTTTGATTAGGATTGTTATACACATGTTTCACAAAAGAACTTGAGGAATTTAAGGATTTAATCACATGTCTTGGTGGAAATAATTATATTCTGCACATCCCAATCATATTTAGAGGATAACCCGCGAATTGATATGAGTTTAAAATCAAGAAATCTGGAAAAGAATTAAGAGAACGAAAGTTTTATGAAAATTAGGGTTCTTGTTAAATATAATGATTTACCCCATTTAATTCCATACCTTTGATGAATTTGGACACGTTTCATGTAGGAAATCATGTATATAGGTATATGTAACAAGTAGTAATGTTGTATGGGAGTTTGAGAATCGTCAATGGCATTTTGGAGTAATTTGGAAGATGAAACCCGTAGGTTGAAACTACATTTTCTAGGTAAGAACTGCTTGATCGATCGATCGATCGACCCAAGAAAATCGATCGATCGACCCCTCCTGGAGAACTGCATATTTTCCCCCTTTTTGTTTAAACCGGTCTAAATATGTAGGAAATTTTGATTATTATTTAGGGAGTATAATGGGTCGTGAGGATGACCAGTAGGGTCTATATAGACTTCGTTGAATGAAATTTGATATGGTATGAAATTGTGGGTTAACGGGGAATTTCGTTACACATTAGAGATTATACGTAAAATTTGTTAATGAATCGAGGGACCCATGAAAGAATTAGACCAGAAGGGTAGAGAGGGTATAGCTAATGAAATCGTATTTAGCAAGAGAGAATACTTCGAGAAATGAGAAGTAAATATGAAATAAATTATAAGTGAGAATAAAATAAATGAATTCCTTATGCAAAATAATTGGGTAAAATTTTACTAAATACAGTTAATAATAATTATGGGTCGTGGGCGAACCTTATTGGAAATTGTGTATCTATATATGGCCGTGTGACTGTGTGCGTATATGAAATAATTTATTTGTGAATAATCATACCTACGCTACTTGCTATCACGGGAGGTTGCCGCACCGAGACAGTCTTATCTCGATGGGAATTTTATGGGGGATATTGACTTTTACCCTAGAACATAGGATTCCTTAGTACAAGCTATCTGAGAATGATAGTCAGACGGTCCTAAGAGACATGTGGGGTATGTGATGACCTCTTAGTGACTTGAAACTATGATTCGCCTCCATTTTATGTGTATTGTGTTAATACAGTTCGAGAGTGATTCGGAACTAGTATTTCCCTTAGTACGAGTGATACAAGGACTTGATAGCAGAGTATGCCAGCACCATAGAATTTATGTGGGGTGCCGATTGTTGATACCAAATTTTGTCTGCTGACATGGCTCAATTAATTGGAGACTCATGGCAATCTGCGTGGCAATAACAAACACTTCTGGACAACACCTTGACTTTGAGGAACTCAATTTCCCCGACCAACTCAGATACTCCGAGAAGTAGGTGCTCTCCGAGGAACTTTACTGCATCGAGCAACTCATGGATACCGAGATACTTAGGCAGTCCAAGCAGCTTAGGCGGTCTGAGCTGCATCTCGATCAGAGCATTTATTATCAGACAATTGAGAGGATTAAATGTGCATTAAATGACGATTATTATCATACAGATGTATACGCTTATTGGACATCTATGTATTATCCTTTTACATGTACAATCTCAGGGCTATAAATACATTGTATCATCCTCATTGTAAGGGGACTTGGAATTCCTGGGTAAAAACCTGTTATTAAGAATTCCCATACACTCAGCAATAAGAAAAATAGTGGACATAGGCCATTCCTTTAAGGTTGAACCACTTTAAAAATTCTTTTGTCTTATTTATTTTATCTGTGATTAAATAATTAGAGATAATCTAATTTTTTACATCAACAGATTGACACGGTCTGTGGGAAATGACTGTAATTATCATTTTTCATGAAAAAAAATTCATTATCAATGGATGACAATCCTGAATCCAGCAATCGAAACGCTGGAAACCGCCCAAATCCATCTGCTCCTCCAAATGTCCAAGATCTAGCTGGAATTATGGTTCGTTTGGCTCAAGGCCAGACAACCATGCAAGAAACTATGCGACAACTCATGCAAACTATCCAGGGTGGAGCGTCAACCCATTTAGGACAACGAAGTGTTCAAAGAAATACTCATTTACTTTCTTCATGCATTAGGAAAAGTGATTCATATCGCACCGAGAAATTTGATGATTTTTCTTATCAACCGGGTCGAACTTCGTCAGTACGAGCCACAGATACTGAAGAACATATCACTCTCTCTCCAGAAAGGACTAGTGCACTGGAAAGATTAAGTAGGGTCTCTTCTTTTGATCGATTGGGCCCTAGGAAGAATAAAAGTCCTCCTAAGGCTATGTCGAGAAACTTTCGATGACCATTTGATCTAAGAGAGGGTTCTGCCCAATCACAACCAGTTGCTCGACAAGAGAGATCCCAGGAAGCGACTTCAACATGATCAATTCCTCGAACCAGTAGGACCGAGGAAGGAAATGATGCGTGGAAAGGCTCTATTTAGAGGTTGGAGGATAGATTAGGGGAAATGGCTAAGGCCAAGAATCCTCTACAAAGAACTTTCGTCCAAGGGACACATTTTTTCCAAGCAATTGTGAATTTTCCCACACCATCAAACTTCAAAGCACCTGTTGTAACTCCTAAATATGATGGAAAAACCGACCCTATCCTTCATATAGAACAATACCAAGATGCTGCTGACATCTATGTTGTGCCAGATGAGATGAGATACAGGGCATTCTCGGGAACTCTTACTGGATCTACTCAAATATGGTACAATAATCTTCCTCGGGGTAAGATTTCAAATTTCTTTTAACTGGTCGAGCTCTTCATTGGAAATTTCTATTTTGGAGCAAAACCAGTTAAACGAGTAGCACAGTTGTTAAGTGTTAGACAAAAGGCAGGTGAGAGCACCAGGGATTATATAACTCGTTTCAATAATGAGAAACTTGAAGTTATTGATTATGAGGAAAAGACAACGATTATTGCTATGATGAGTGGGCTGTTGCCCAACAAGTTGTACTACACTTTGGCCAAAGATCCACCCAGAACCATGTCAGAACTAATGGCAAAAGCGACCAAGATCATGAATGCCGAGGAGGCTATGGCTGCGAAGAAGAATATGGATATCAAAGAGACCAAGGTGGAGGTTGATAAGGCTAAAAATAAAGAGCATAAGAACAATGGTGGTGATAATCATTCAAAAACAAAGCCATCATGGGAGGTATTGAAGAAATTTGAAAATTATACTCCTTTGAAGATATACATCAACCACATTCTATAAGAAATCAAGAACAAAGAGGAGTTAAACTGGCCAGAGAAAATGAAGTCAGACCCTGACAAGAGGAATAAGGCAAAATATTGCGAGTTCCACAAAGATCATGGTCACATGACCAAAAATTGTATAGCTCTTCAGAATGAGATCGATGCAGTCATTAGACGAGGAAAACTGGCAAAGTATGTTGATCGTAGAAATGAAAGAAGAAGCAGCGATCGAGTAAGAGAGAGGTCTAGATATCCTCGTCGAGCAGAGGAGAACAAGAAAAGAGACCATGAAGATGATGCAGAAGATGACCCCAACCTTCCCAAAAGACCAAGGCAGCCAGAACGTGAGGTATTTTCAATACGTTTTGGATCATTTGATTGTAATGTTATTACAGGTGGAGATGCAGGAGGTGGAGACCTTACTGCAGAAAGAAAAGCTTACCTCAATGAGGCTCAAGCCTGTTCATATATTCAACGAATAAACTTGGCTGAAGATGATTGCCCCGAGGAAGGTTAACAAAGAAAAACTGGTTATTGGTTTCTCAAAGAACGACCTCGCAGGCGTGCTGTATCCTCATGATGACCCATTGGTGATCAAAATGAGAATGAAGGAAGTGATGATCTCGAGAGTACTGGTTGATAATGGTAGCTCAGATGATATTATGTTCTACTCATGCTTCGATAGCTGAAATCTAAAGTTGTCTCAGTTAGAGCCTTATCACAGGCCCCTCCTCGATTTTGCTGGCGAGAAAGTTTTTCCACTTAGGATGATCAAGTTGGATATGTTCATTTGTACATGGCCTGCTTGTCGAACAGAAAGAGTACGCTTTTTCGTGATGGATAAGAATGTTCAATCATCCTACAATATCATCATGGGAAGGGTAGGATTGAAGAAGTTCGAAGAAGTACCATATATGGTACATCAATGCCTAAAATTTCCAACCAATTTTGGAGTAAGAGTTGTGAAGGGTGATCAAAAAGTAGCTCAGGAATGCTAATATTCATCTGCCGAGCAGGAGGAACTGGAGGAATTTAGGAAAAAGACTACTACCTATCAGGTGGATGAAGGTGTAGAAATTGAAACATTGGATCCGAGAGACGAGTCGCAACTTGTGAAAGGTCAGGTGGTGGAAGCTACTGAAAACATGATTCTAGACGACGAGCATACTGAACGAACAACTCAGATAGGTTCGTCGTTAGATGCCTCATTAAAATAGGAATTAATAGTTTTCCTAAAAAGCATAAAATAAACTTTTTGCTTGGAGTCATGAGGATATGCCCGGAATAGACCCAAATTTCTTATGTCACGAGCTCAATGTGAATAAGGAGATCAAGCCAGTGAAGCAAAGAAGAAGTGTGTTCAGCCCCGAAGAGAACCAAGCTATACAGGAGGAGGTCAAGAAGCTCCATAAATCTTCCTTTACTGAAGATGTTAAATATCCAAAGTGGTTAGCAAATGTAGTGATGGTGAAAAATAAGAACAACAATTGGAGGATGTGTGTAGACTTCACCGACCTCAATTAAGCATGTCCAAAGGATCATTTTCCCTTGCCTCGAATTGATCAAATAATGGATGATACCTTGGGACATGAGCTGCTGAGCTTCATGGATGCTTATTCTGGTTACAACCAGATTAAAATCAAACCCGAAGACAGGGGGAGTACTTCTTTCATTACCCCTAGGGGAACTTATTGTTATAATGTTATGCCTTTTGGTTTGAAAAATGCAGGTGCGACATATCAGCGGCTGATGAACAAGGTGTTTGCAGAACAAATCAGTTGCAATATGGAAGTCTATGTTGATGATATGCTGACAAAGAGCAAGAGAGCTACTGACCATCTAGTTGACTTAGGCCAGACCTTTGATCAATTAGATATATATCAAATGAAATTGAACCCGACCAAGTGCATATTTGGAGTACGAGAATACATGTTTCTCGGGTATATTGTCAATCAACGAGGCATTGAAGAAAACCCTGAAAAGATCAAAGCTCTATTGGGATTATGATCTCCAACGACAAAGAAAGAAGTGCAAAGTCTTACAGGGCGAGTAGCAGCACTTAACAGATTTGTATCGCGAGCAACTGATAGATGCCTACCATTCATCAAAATGCTCCGAAAGACTTTTGAATGGAATGAAGAATGTGAGAAAGCTTTTCAAGAATTGAAGAAATATTTGGGAGCACCTCCACTGTTGTCCAGGCCAGTGATGGGATAAAGGTTGTACTTGTATCTGACAGTTTCAACAAATGTAGTTAGCTCGGCATTAATAAGAGTAGAGGATGGAGTATAAAAACAAATTTATTACACTAGTAAGGCCTTTCGAGGAGCAGAGATCAGATATCCAAAAACTGGAAAAGTTGGCACTGGCACTGATCGAAGCGAGTAGAAGAATGAAGCCATACTTCCAGGCTCATACCGTAGTGGTATATACCGATATGCCGTTGAGGCAAGCTCTTCATAAACCAGAAAAATCAGGGAGATTGATGTATTGGGCAATAGAACTCGGTGAATATGATATAATTTATGAGCCTAGATCGTCACTAAAAGGGCAAGCAGTAGCTGATTTTATAGCAGAGTTCACTTATCCTGATACCCCCGAGGAGCAAAATCTGAACACCGACCAACCTGTGGATGTTACAGAATCATCAAATTTAAACCCCGATCAACTTAGGTTAGTCAGAGAGCAAGAGAAGAAGGTGGACAAGGACTGCGGTGTGGTAGAAATGGAGATAAAAGAGCAACAAATATTCCATCGAGGAACTTTGTCTAATAAGAAGTTTGAGGACAAAATACCTGTATGGAACCTATATGTGTATGGTTCATCATGCACCTTAGGTAGTGGAGATGGGATTGTATTGAAAAGTCCAGACAAGGTCGATATAGAATATGCTTTGCGCTTTCAATTTCAAGCTTCTAATAATGAAGCCAAATATGAAGCAATGATTGTAGGTCTTAGTCTGGCAAAAACCATGAAGGCAGAGCAGGTAATCTTATGCAGTGACTCACAGTTGATTGTAAACCAAATGCTTGGTGTATGTGCATCAAAAGGAGAGTTGATGATTAAATACAATGCAAAGGCGATGGAATTGGTATCGGAATTTCTTACTGTTCAACTGGTCAGAATACCAAGAATGGAGAATGCAAGAGCAGACGCTTTAGCTCGATTAACATCGGCTACTCGTACCGAGATACGAACAATAATCCCAATTGAAGTTCTAGCTGGTCGGAGCATAGATGAAGATCTGACGATGAACTTTATATCCCTTGATTTAAGGCCATCTTGGATGGATCTCATCAGGGCATATATTGAGGAGGGAGACTTACTGATTGACAAACAGCCATGAAATTAAAGATTAAAGCTGCTCGTTATGTACTGACTAATGGTGTTCTATATAGACGAGGAATCATAGCTGGCTTGTAGAGATGTGTACATCCCGCCCAGGTGAAAGACTTGATTGAAGAAGTCCATGAAGGGTCCTGTGGAGCCCATGTAGCAGGACGGACACTTTTACAAAGAGTGATGATGCAAGGATACTACTGGCCAACGATGAGGGATGATTGTATAGACTATGCCAAGAAATGTGACAAGTGTCAACGCTTCTCCACTATCCGAAGAACTCCCCAAGCATTGTTGACACCCATTACTTCCCCTTATCCATTTGCCATGTGTGGAATTGACTTGGTTGGGCCACTTCCAACGACTAGAGGAAGATTTAAATATCTCGTCGTCGCAGTGGATTACTTTACTAGGTGGGTGGAAACCAATCCTCTTATCGATATGACGTACGAAAAGGTGTAGCAATTTATTTGGAAAAATATCATTTGTAGATATGGTCTTCCCCATGCATTCATCACCGACCATAGAACACAATTTGACAACGAGGAGTTCGCTGCCTATTGTCATTAGTCAAATATATTGAAGATCCACTCGGCACCAGGCCCCAAAGCAATGGACAAACTAAAGTGACAAACAGAACGCTGCTAAATGGATTGAAGAAAAGACTGAATGATGTGAAAGCAAACTCGATCAACGAGCTACATTCAGTACTGTGGGCTTATCATACTACTCCCCGAGCAGCAACTGGAGAATCTCCATATAAGCTGGCATTTGGAAGTGAAGCTGTTATACCTGCCGAGTTGGGCCTCCCAACACACCGAGTGCTGAACTTCAACTCCCCTGTCAGCGACTTAATGAGAAGGTTAGACTTGGACATGCTCGAAGAAGTTAGATAAGAAGCAGCCATCAGGAATGCTGCTTACCAGCAACGAACAACCTTGTTCTATAACAAAAGAGTGAAGAAGTGCGACCTGAAAGAAGGGGACTATGTGCTGAAGAAAGTAATTCAAAAGCACAATAAACTGGAAGCTAACTGGCATGGGCCTTATAGAGTAACAGAGGTTGTTCGACCAGGGACATATAGAATTGAAACTTTAGAAGGGGAGGAGTTTAAGAATGCATGGAATGCATAGCATCTGTGAAAATATTATCAGTAATGTAAACCCTCATGTAATGCAGTTTCTTCAGTATGAATAAAATGTGAATATTCTACCCAATTCTCTCCTTTTGTTGAAATTTTTTCGCGGAATACTAGTCTACACACTACTCAGCAAAATCCACCAACTTCGGTTGGTTGAAAATAAAAATATTTCCCAGAAATACCAACTTCGGTTGGTTGGGAAGAAAATCCACCAACTCCGATTGGTCGGGGATAAAAAATATTTCCCAGAAATTCCAACTCCGGTTGGTTGGGAAGAAAATCCACCAACTTCGGTTGGTCGGGAATAAAAAATATTTCCCAGAAATACCAACTCCGGTTGGTTGGGACGAAAAACCACCAACTCCGGTTGGTCGGAAATAAAAAATATTTCCCAGAAATACCAACTCCAGTTGGTTGGGAAGAAAATCCACTAACTCCGGTTGGTCGGGAATAAAAAATATTTCCCAGAAATAACAACTCCGGTTGGTTGGGAAGAAAATCCACCAACTCCAGTTGGTCGGGAATAAAAAATATTTCCCAGAAATACCAACTTCAGTTAGTTAGGAAGAAAATCCACCAACTTCGGTTGGTCGGAAATAAAAAACATTTCCCAGAAATACCAACTCCAGTTGGATGGGAAGAAAATCCACCATTTCCGGTTGGTCGGGAATAAAAAATATTTCCTAGAAATACCAACTCCGGTTGGTCGGTAAGAAAATCCACCAACTCTCGTTGGTCTGGAATAAAAAATATTTCCCAGAAACTCCAACTCCGATTGGTTGGGAAGAAAATCCACCAACTCCGGTTGGTCGGGAACATTTCTATTAAAAGAAGGATTATGTGATAAAAGTCAACTAATGGCCTAGAAGTAAAAAGTGATCAAGAAAATTTTTAATACTTGTAACATTTCAAATTACCACCAAGTTGGTCGAAAAACAAAATATCATCCAGTTTGGTTAATCGTCAAATGATTACCACAAATTCATAATAGTCGACAATAAGTTTCACCAACTTTAGTTGATCGACAAATATCATAATGCTGTTATCTTTTTAATAGATATACATGAACATTCATTAGTAAATAAGTAAAGTTTTTTACAAAATACCTACAAGATAATGGCAATCAAGATTGCAAAGAAAAATATAAGTTTTTCATTAAATCCAAAACAAAATACATTGAGAATAAAATACATAAAAAAATTATTAAATCAGGAATCCTATTCTATGGGTTTCTTCCCCTCTACCTTTGAAACAGGTTCTTCACCAGCAGGAGGATCGTCTAAAGCATAGGGGGAGTTTATGAAGTTCAAATCTTTAAGCATCCTGATGTTCATAACTGATGGCCGATCAAGAAGGTGCTCTGGGCGAGATATATCAAAGTTGGAGTGAAGACTGTAGTCACCGAGAGACTTTGAAAATAGGCATTGTGGAATGGCCCGAGCAGGAATCCAGCTCATATCAAGATTCAAAGGAGGTACTGGTAGGTCGAGCAACCCAGGATTGTGGTAATCCCACAAGTAATGAACTTGTTCCAACTGCAGCACGCCCAAAGCATTTAGACATCCTTGCTTGTAACCCATATTATTTGCATTTTGGATCCGATCATCTAGATGGTAGATGGATTCATTATAACCAGCCATCCAAAACTCCATGGGATGCTTGTGGAATTGATATGTTAGCCTCTCCAATTGCTCGAGGAGGTTGTTCGCTAAAAGTTCTCTACTCTCCAAAGAAGACTTTTGAGCAGAGAGCTGCTCGTCCAGATTCATGATTTTCATAGACATCCCAGCCAATGCCTGGTTCTTTGCCATCAATTGGAAGGCTTGGTTCTCCTGAGCCGATAGAGTTCTTTGTTCCTCAATAGTAATCCAAGCAGCTCTTGCTCATCCCCGAGAAGCTCTTGCTCATCCTCGAGCAGAGGTAGAAGGCCCAATCCTCTTCAAGGTTTATAATTCGTCTCTCAGATTGGCATTTTCGACCTCCAAGAAAAAGAACCCCTCGTCGTTCACAGGGACCAAAGCGTTTGAGGTAGAGGCTGCAGACCTCAGCTGGGATACCTCTCCTCGCAGGTTATTATTTTCCTGTTCCAGCAACTTGCCTATCTGGATGTGCTCTTCGACCTCGGTTTTTAAAGTTCTCTCCCTCACATCATATGCAGCAAACAACTTATCATATCCTTTATCAGCATTCAGTTGTTGATACTTCTTCTCATATCCTTTGTGAAAGAGGGCTGTAGATTCCTTGTATTATTGTTGAAGCTCCTCAAGAGTACCCTGAAGGTCTTCAATCATCTCATAATATGCTACATTATTAGCCACTGCCCGGTCGAGAAGACACTTTAAATACTGGTAGGCTTCGATTACTTGCTCTGAAGCATCTGGACCGAGGATATCAACAATCTGAGCTTCAGTCATATCTGTATGACCAGCTTTGAAGTATTCATTTCATTATCTCAAGAATTTTATATCATGAGCAGATAATAATTCCATCCTGGCCATAAACTAGTAAAAGGAAGAGATAGCAAGAATCAATAAAAGTGCAAACAGAGCAAGAAGAAGAGAATCAACATTATACATAATCAAAATTTCAAATTTTATTACATCATGAAGGAGAAGTACATAGTTTAGAGCTACATTTGACAAAGAAAATAAAGCAGAGAGAAAAGTCCAAACAACTCTACACCTTCTCCTTATCTCCTAAAACTTTCTCCGGAGGCTGGGACGAAGAGGAAGATTGCTCGGATGGCACGAAAAGTTGCTCGGTGGGTGCTGAAAGCTGCTCGACTGAAATGTTGGTTAACTAGAGCTGCTCGTTAGGAGTAATAGTTGGTTGGGGCTGTTCATAGTGAAGTTCAACAGTAAGTACTTGATCCCCAACCATCATAGAAGATTCCTCAGAGGAAGCTTCATCCTCTTCTTCTTCCCCGGGAGTAGGAGGGGGACAGGAATGTGTCGCTGAAATAGGTCGGAGTTCTCATCGACATTCATATCTGTCAGAGAAAACACCCAACCATCCCTAAAGTATTTGAGGCTTCCATACTCCATATGGGAGACCATGGTAGCCAAACCCTTATTCCAACCTTTGTCCCGGCCAGCACTGAAGGACTTATTTACAGCCAACTTCCTCTTCACCTTCTCCGAGGAAATCTTCTCAGATAGAAGTTCCTCGGCATCTTTTAATTTCTTTTCTGCCTCCTCCTTCTGACGACCAACGTCACGAAGTCTACCCAGCTCTTCCTCAGCAGACTTGAGCTTCCCTTCAAGCTCCCCATCATTTTGGAGCTTCCATTCGAGCTCTTTATTCTTACTTTCCTATTCTTTTATTTTCTTCTCCAATCCCTTGGAGACCTCAACCGCCTGATCCCTCTCCTTCTCGGTCGAATTGAGCTGCTTCTCCCAGGCAGCTTTATCATCAACATACTTCTGACGATAATCTTTCAAAGATTGTGTCAAACCTACAAAAGCCTCCTCTACACCACCAGAGGAGATGGACGCCTTGATGGCTTCGTCCATCTTTAAGATTGTATTAAAACAAGTTACCAACTGGAAAAAGAAAATAACTGTAAGTCAGTGCAAGCACATAAGCAAGCACATAACATGAAAAATGAAAGTTTAGATTTGCAATACTTATTGAGGCAATGTACTGAGCTGCCATAGTGGTAACCCTATCCCGGCAAAGATTTTCTTCAATACCTTGGATCTCGGGAATGATCCAAGACTTCACCGAGCTCATGGAAGAGCTCGAAGCAACGAAAGTAGGAACACCACTTCCAGTAGTTAAATGTTAAGAGATGGATTCAGCCAAATTGACCGAGGAGCTCTTCTTCAGCCTTCTCAGAGGAGCATCAATGATCTCAACCAAGGATGTAGTCTTAGTTGGGGATATGACTATAACCTCGCTTGGGGCCACGACCTTGCTCGGAGCCACTGGGGACTTCTTGACAACCTTCATAGTAGCAGCCGGAGGAGGTGCATCTATTTTTCTTGTCCCTTCCTCTAGGACATCATGCTTGCTTTTCTTTGCCTCTCCAGCAATAGAGGCAGATTTCTCAAAGAGGGAAGGAGATCTTCTCTTCTTCATCCTGTCAATTAGAGGAATGTGTGACTGAGGAGAAGAACCTTTGGAGGCTGGTGCTAGTTCTACTTCACCTATCACTGGATAAGCAGTAAAAGACGAGGTGTAACTTCTATACTGCAGCAAGTATGAAGCTGATCTGATATGCTCATCGGCAATAGTCTGATGCAAGCCCCAGATAAGTTTCAGATATTTTAAGTTAACTTCTGTCTCTTTTGGAGACCTTCTTTTTCTTTCAACTACAAATAAATGAAAATTAAAATATCAGTGACACATTTTATCAAACATATAGAAAGCATAATTTTGAAAATAAAGTAAAGTAAAAACAACCTATCCCATTGCCATAGGGAGGGCATCTGGGACCCTGATACACATCATTTCCAGTTAGCGGAGCATGTTGCCAATTTTTCATAACAACACCATGCTCGAAATAATCCCTATTGGCATCTGGGAGATTGACCACTAAAGCTCTATTTAAAAACCTTGTTTTCAAGTAAAAAGTAATGTCGCTCACAGTCCATCTATGGAAAAACATAATTTCTGGAACTCCTATACGAGTTCCATGAATCTAATTTAATCTATGAACTCCATTAACTATTCTCCATGTATTGGGAGCTATTTTTGAAGGAACCACGTCAAAATATTAACAGAATTCCAGACACAAAGGGTTTGGGGGAAAAGAAAAGCCACATTCAGTTACAAAGAGACTGGGGAACCAATGTCCCTTAGCCAAACGAAAATAATCTGAATGTTCAGAAAGTTCCTCCAAAGCAACCCATGAAGGAATAGAGAAATCAGAATGAAACTAATCAAGCGACTCAACAAGGTAAACCATGGTGAATAAAGGAAATAAAAGAGAAGGAAGAAGATATTACAGAAAAAGGATGGATCTGTTGACAACGAACGATGAAAAGGATGAATGCACAAGAGAGAGAGAAGATGGGAAACTCAAAGATAAAGATTTAAAAAAGTAAAAGACGATATGATTTTCTGCAACGCTTAAATACCTTACCTTGGGAAAAGGTAAAAATAATGATTATAAAGGGAGACGTTTACGCTGCCAGCGGCTAAAAGGACAAAAAGGGCGCGGAGATCGAAGAAGTTAGAAAATTCGAAAAGTCTGATTCTATGAATTCGAAAAGAGAAATAAATGCGAAGAAAACACTCCTAAAATTCAGGATGACCATTTAATTCCGCCATATTTCGAGAAGAAAGTTCCACACTCCTCATTCTCGAATTGTGAAACATTGGGGGCTTCTGTTGATACCAAATTTAGTCTGCTGACATGGCTCAATTAATTGGAGGCATGTGGCAATCTACGTGGAAATAACAAACACTTCTAGACAACTCCTTGACTTTGAGGAACTCAATTTCCCCGACTAACTCAGATACTCCAAGCAGTAGGTGCTCTCCGAGGAACTTTACTGCACCGAGAAACTCATGGATATCGAGATACTTAGGCGGTCCGAGCTGCACCTCGATCAGAGCATTTATTATATGACAATTAAGAGGATTAAATGCGCATTAAATGTTGATTATTATCATACAGATGTATACGCTTATTGGACAGCTATATATTATCCTTTCACATGTACAACCTCGAGGCTATAAATACATTGTATCATCCTCATTGTAAGGGGACTTGGAATTTCTGGGTAAAAACCTGTTATCAAGAATTCCCAAACACTCGGCAATAACAAAAACATTGGGCGTAGGACATTCCTTTAAGGCTGAACCACTTGAAAAATTCTTTTGTCTTATATATTTTATCCGTGATTAAATTATTAGAGATAATCTAATTTTTTACATCAACACCGATAGTATATATAATATATGAGTGACTGATATATATATATATATATATATATATATATATATATATATATATATGGAAAATTTCTACTGTGTGTATAAGTAGTTAAGTAATGAATTAATGCTCCAACTTTGTAATAAACATCTTAAAATAACCCCCTTCTTCATCCAATTCAGCCATGAAAAAGAGTTTTCCTAAAGAGAGATAAAAGGAGAAGTTAAGAAAGAAAATCCTTTGGATAATTTCAATAAATCAAGGAGTCCTCGTAAGGCAATTAATTCTTTATTAAAGTTGGTCACATGATGAGTTCTACACTTGGTATGTTTTTGTTTCTAATTTGGATAAAGATTTTAATGATACCCATATTTCCAAATTGTGATAAAACAAGGATGTCTTAAGAACATATGTAAGAACGCGTGTTAGGATTGCAAATGTTAACTTTGAAATCCAAGATTTGAATCACCTTCTTATGGAGATTTTGATTTTGGAAATTCATGATTATGATGTGTATATGTACTACAACAAGTTTAGTATGTGTTTCCATGATTGATAACCGAGGTTGCTTAAATATATTAAGTTATGCTTTAATGTTGTATTCCGACCTAGTTGTGCTAAAAATGGAATAAATCATGAAATACTTATTGAAATCGAGTAATTCCAATTGAAGATTAAAATATACTCATATATGTATGGAATATTCTAAAATTATACAAAAATACAATGGAATGAATCTTGGGTGATAGTTTGAAGTTCAGGTATAAAATCTTCCCCAAAATTGTAACTGTGCACACCACGTGTTTGATGTTTTGCAGACTTAGCAAATGAACCCAAGAAATTATGAAAATTTAATTTTGTGTTATTTAAGATGTTTATTGATATTGGGTCGAATATCATGGTATGTTATGATGTGATGTGTTGCTGATTTTAATGTTATTTGGCGTACTCAAATACTAATGATGTTGAATTTTTAGGTGGGAAAGCGGCTAACACTTCCATACCAAGGAAATAGTTTTGGTGTAAATGTTAGTACCAACTTCAAGGTGAGTGACCTTCCCTATGAAATATAAATTCTTATATTTTCAAAAGGAATTTTGAATTTAAATACATGTGTTAAACTATTTATGGAGTGATGTGGTATTTGTAAAACATATGCATATGATTAAAAATGTTAAGAGAAGTTATTTTATGTTATGCATTGTGGCGGGTCCTCTATCTAATGTTAAGGAATGTGGTGGGTCCTATGAGATTTAGCTATCCCCTTAATCCAACCTAAAGGTTTTTTGTACTAGGGCCTAATTATGGGATGTGGTGGTCCCCATAACTGTGGTGGGTTAATTGGACTGTGGCGGGTTGAGGCTTGCGAGAGTTACACAATTCCTGTTGGGTTATGCCATTAGAAAAAAATAAAAATGGTTATTGAAATTGGTTATATCTGTGGTATGTGAATGTATATGGTCATTCACTTAGATCTTATTTCTTACGCTCCTATAATGTTATGTTTCAGGTATGCCTATCATTGGGAGTTCACTACCAAGTTAGGACCTTAAAACGGGGGAGTGACATATGTCTAATATGGTTTGAATATCTAGAAGATTTTTGTGTAAATGTTAAAGAAAGGAACTTGTGTGTGTAAAGTTTTTATTACTTGTGAGTTATATGTACCGTTTGTTATGTTTTCATCTAAACATTCCATTGAAAAGAAAAAAATCTTGTGTTATTTTTTTAGAGATTTAAAGTAAACTATTGTTTAAGGGAGTTTATCTCTAAATATAAAGGATCATTTTAATTTAATTAAGTCAAGGCACGACATCTTGGTATCAGAGCATGGTTAGTAGGTTCTGCATATGGTGTATAGGTCTAGATTGGCAGTGAACAATAGAAATTGAGTTTGTTATGGGTCAGGATTTTGACTAAGAATATTAATGTTAAACTGTTGCTATTGTATTTTTGTGTAAGTTATTTATATTTTAGTGAGTGATGGATGCACGAGCAATATGATAGACAAGAGGGTGAGGCATCCAATGTACCTAATAGTCATCAAGGATAAGGATATATTGAATTGGATGAACCATAAGTTCAACTCTGAGAGTAGCACGAGGAGTATCTAAGGGTCAAGGATTTAAAAATAGAAAAAACATACCTAGAAGATTCCAAGCCCAAATTGCAAGGAATGGAATGATTCGGTCAGAAAATGCATCCATGTTGGGTTCGAGGGCCATATTTTATTATAGATGTGGTGGTCAAGGGCATATGTATCGAGAGTGTACCAAAGCTGAGACGACACCTTTATGCTTCAATTATCATCAACTAGGGAACTTACGAAAGAATTGTCTAGTGATGGGGGCTACAACATCAGTTGGGAGTGTGGCAGTAGGAGTTAGTAGTTCAACACATAATGTACATAGGGGAGGTAAATGAGGAATATCGCAAAGTCAAGGCCATGGAAGAGTTTTTACACTGACGTAACAAGATGCACTAGCTATGCCTAACGTAGTGACATGTACACTTCCTATTTGTGATAAAGTTTCTTATGTGTTGATAAATAATGGTCCTACACATTCTTTCATGTCTTTATTTTTCTTGTTGCATCTTAATAAACCATTATCATCATTAGATTCTGGTTTAGCTATTGTTACTCCAGTTGGGGGATTGATTTTTATTGAAAGGGTGTATAGGGAGTGTGTGGTGCGAGTGGGTAAAAAAGAATTAATGATTAACTTATGACCTCTCGATATGCATAACTTTGATGTGATACTGGGTATGGATTGGTTGGCCTCATATCATGTATGGTTATATTTCTTTAGAAAGGAGGTAGTGTTTCGATTACCGGGTGAACCTGGATTTAAATTTATTGGGGAACGAAATGTTACTTTACCATGTTTTATTTCTTTTAAAAAATGTTATGTTTTACTACGGAATGGAGGTCAGGGCTATCTTACCCATGTGATGGATACACAATAAAGGGTTGGAAAACTATTAGCTATGCCAGTAGTTAATGAGTTTGCAGATGTCTTCCCAGAAGAACTCCTATGGTTAACACTAGACTGTGAGGTAGAATTTTTGATTGAGAGTCTATCACGATGGGGAGCTCCAATATTGTATATGAAGAAGAAGTATGGAATCATGAGACTGTGCATCGATTATTATCAATTGAATAAGGTGATTATCCATAACAAATATCCATTACCCCGCATTAATGAATTATTTGATCAGTTGCAAGGAGCCAAAGTATTTTCCAAGATTGATCTCCGATCCCGTTACCATCAGTTGAAAGTAAGAGGATGTGAAATTTCTAAAATTTCTTTTCATTATAGGTATGGACATTGTGAATTTCTTGTCATGCCATTTCGGTTAACGAATGCACCAGCCGTATTCATGGGCGTGATGAAACGCATATTTCACCCATACATGGATTCTTTTGTTATCTCGTTCATTATGATATTTTGATATATTCTCATAGTAAGGAAGAGAATGAACACCATTTGTGTATAATTTTAAAGAACTCACGAGAGAAGAAATTATTTATGGGGAACGTTATTTCTTCTAATGATATTTATGTTGATCCCTAGAAGTTGGAGGCCACCAGGCGCTCTCGGGCCCTGATTTGATCACAATCAACTTCACCGTCAGACTGAAAGCTCAATGGATCCTAAAAGGGCATTAAAACACCTTTATGATGGACTATCCCATGCAAGAAATGGCATAACCATTCGGGCGAATGATTTCTCCTCTAAAAAATTGATCTAGAGGCCACTAGGCGCTCCAGGGCTCCGTTTGACCAATGTCAACTCTTCAGCTCAAACAAGACTGAAAGAAACTTTGAAGGGCATTGAATACTCTTTCCAATGGTCTACTTTATGTGAAAACCAACCCTACGGTATGGATGAATGATTTATTTTACCCTGAAAGGTCACCGGACACTTTTGGGCCCCATTTGACCAAAGTTAACTCTCTAAACCAAGCGCAACTTTTTGAAACATCGAATTAATTCACACAAACTTTCCAATGGTCCACCCCGTGTGAAATTTAGGCTTATAGTTTGGATGAACGATCCCTTGTCCCCCAATGATCTTCCATTTAAAAAACTCACTGGTGCTTTCAAGCCCCGTTTGGCCCAAAGTCAACAATCGGACCCCAAAGCATCCCAAGTATTCTTAAAGATTTCTTAAATACCTTTCTAATGGTATGCCCTATGCACGATTTTGACTTACAGATTGAGTTTTAAGACCATTTGTTTGAAAGATCTGCACGAGACTGCCAATGGGCAGGTCCATTTCCCCACCTATCGATTGTGTGTCTAGGGTTACCAACTAATTAACATGGCAAGGACTATGAAGATCGATATTCCCCCTACTATATATAAGGAGAGCTTGAACTCACTTCGAAAGGCACCCCAGATCCATTAATATCAGTGATTTACGCAACATTCTTCTACAATCAACAAAGTGTCCTTATGTGAAATTGATATCCACCTTTCACTCCCATTATTCTCATAGACAATTTAGAAAAATTTCCTTCCCTCTCATTAAACATTCATCCCAACATGCAATGAAGCTCATAAAGTATCAATGCCCATCTTTAAGTCTCCAAAGAAGGTCCAAACATCCTTCTCTCTTTAAATTTATTTATTTTCATATTCGTCATATGAATTCTCAATTTAGATTTTACTTTAGATCATACACACTAATAGCAAATCCTTTATTAGTTATATTGCGCATAATTTATTATCTATAAAAATAAAAACATTGAAAAAGAGGGTTACACCTATAAATTCTGACGGGATTCTTCATCACATTTTCTCGAAACTCAAAATATATTTTCTACATACACATATAATAAACTCCTGTTCGAATTTATGGGATAAAAATCCTCCCATATTCCGTATGCTAACTATATGAACTTTAATGCCTTTAAAGGCTACGTAGTCATCTCAGGTTAAAACCCGAGACTCGAGTCCTATTTTCTTATTTTCCTATTTTCCTATTTTCATATTTTATCCATATTTTATTCTTATAAATAACAGATCTGATTCATACTTTCTTGTCTTAAATTCACATATATTAGCTCTACATCATAATGATCAATATGTCGATAAGCGCACATATCATATTTTTGTAACTATTATTTTGGGAACATTCCTGTGGATGACCTCACTCCATCCTTTCTATGATTTGGGTCGAGTGATTCCGATCTCCACTTATATATACATACACACACACTTCATGGAGAAATTAAGGAAAGTAGTAACATATGCCCATGAGAAACTGGAAGGACAAGATGGGTGCCTAACACCTTCCCATTCCATAACATAGCCTATGAACCTCTAGACTATTTTTTTAGTAAGCATCCATTTGTCTTTGATGCCACTCTCTCGAGGTGGTGACATGTATTTTTCCTTTTTTGTGCTAAATATTTCTTTATGTCACCCCAACATCGACGATGGACGAAGCACCCCACAATGTGGTAAGGGATGCGAGACCTTTATCTACTCAATTTTCCCTCCGAAAGAGCCCTGGGGCAAGAGAGGGAGGAAGATCTCGGGATGATCACATAGGTTATTTTCAAATTAGTCGTGTTTACTGTGTGTATAACCTAAAAATAAAAACTATGATGGAATCCATTAACATAGTTTCATACGATAGTGTTCCCCATCACTTTGAAGAAAGTGAGAATCCTTCACATGTTGATAATTCTAAAAATGAATATTTATGAAAACAGTTAGCAAATAGTGATTCTGACTCCTTACCACCTGATGAACATTATGTTCCAAACTGGGCTAAGGAAAATAATCCTAGGAAAAACATTGTAGGTGATGTTAGAGACCCAATAAGGACCATATCTTAATCTACGAATGCTTTATTTTCATCCATGTGTCTTTAATTGAACCTAAGCATATAAAAGAAGATTTGATAGATGAATCTTGTTTTCTATATATGTAAGAACAACTAGGACAATTTAGACTTTATGATGTATGGTGTTTAGTCCCTCGTCTTACTCACACTAAAGTAATAGAAACAAAATGGATATTTAAAAATAAGTGTGATGAATCTAGTAACATTTTAAGAAATAAGTCTAGGTTAGTTGCATATGATTATTCTCAAATTAATGGAGCTGATGTTCATGAAACCTTTGCTTTTGTTGCTAGGCTAGAATCTGTTAGACTCTTACTTGCTATTTTTTTCCACTTAAAGTTTATACTCTATCTAGTGGATATAAAACTATATTTTTAAATGTTATTTTAATTGAGGAAGTGTATGTTCAATAACCTAAAGGATTTGTTCATCCTTTATTTCCCAATCATGTTTTTAGACTAAAGAAAGCGCTTTATGGTTCAAAACAAGACCCTTGTGTTTGGTATGATAGGTTAACAACTTTTCTAATGGAAAATGGTTTTAATTTAGTTGGTTTGACCTTACCATTTTTGTCAAATGTAGCAAAAACTGTATGCTAATAACTCAAATTTACATTAACAACATAGTTTTAGGGTCCACTTCTCCCTCAGAAGAAGAAAATTTTGCTAACATAATGAAATCTAAATTTCAAATGTCTATGATGGCGGAACCATACAATTGTTTTGAGAAATTCAAGTAGCACAAAATTTTGACCATATTTTTATCCTCTAATCCAAATATGCTATGGATTTAATTAAACGCTTTGGTTTATCTAAGGCTAAGACTGCTAGAAGTCCAATGAGTTCAACTATAAAAATGTTAAATTACATATCCATAAAAAATATAGATACTACTCTATATCATATTTTGATAAGTAGTCTTATTTACTCAACTGCGAGTAGTCGTGATATAATGCATAGCATGTGTGTGCGCTAGACAGCTATGTGAACCAAAAGAGTCCTAGTTAAACATATTATAAAATATATAAGTGGAACAATAAACTACTATTTTCTACACCTTGGACACCAACTCTAAGAAAATCGGGTATACGGATGTTGACTGGGAAGATTGTACCGATGATAGTAAAAGCACCTACAGTGGCTGTTTTTACTTAGGACATAACATTGTCTCCTGGTTCTCTAAAATTCAAAATTGCATTTTTCTTTCATCAGCAGAAGCCGAACAAATTACCAGCGGGAGTTGTTACAATCAACTTCTATGGATGAAACAAATGTTAAGTGACTACGGATTAAATGAATCTTCTCCCCTCATTATTTTTGACAAATCAAGTGCTATAAGTATTTTTAAAAACAATGTTTTTCATTCTTGATAGAAAAAGTTAAAATGAGAGAACATTTTATTTGAGCATTAATTGAGAAAAAAGGAAATTAACATTGACCAATTTAACACGAAAAATCAATTGGCAGACGTTTGCACAAAACTTTTAGAGGACCATCACTTTGAAATGTTTATAATGTCTATTCGTGTGTGTTTCTACCCCATTTGAAATGTGTTAG
Source organism: Sambucus nigra (assembly GCA_949130495.1). NCBI lineage: Eukaryota > Viridiplantae > Streptophyta > Magnoliopsida > Dipsacales > Adoxaceae > Sambucus > Sambucus nigra. The sequence goes on from OX422219.1 coordinate 172,230,380, forward strand.
GTTTGTATTAGAGTACATTTTTTAATATCATGTGGTTCTAACATCTTTTATAGGATTATTCCCACTAGTTGTCCCTTTATGACAAACAAGAGGGGAGTTTGGGAATCCCTATTTTTTGTTGGTGAGATTTTAAGACTCCCATCTCCTTTTTATATGTAGTTATGTATCTTAGGATACATGTTATTAGTTGAGTTATGTACTCTTCTTTATGGGATAGATGTTGTAAGTTGAGTTATGTACTCTTCTGTTTCTAAGAATCTCGTATATAGTTGAGTTATGTATTTGCATGTTTTAGACTGTATCTGCCGAAGAAACATAAAGAGCGGGTGCGCGAGGTGAACATGATTTCTTTTAGTTATCATATTTTTATAGGTTGTGACGCTGGTGGAGGTGACGTAATAGCCAAGAGAAAAGAGTATTTGAATGAAGGCAAAACATGCTCCTATATTCGGTAAATAAACTTATTGGGTGACGTTGATAGACGCCTAAGAAAAGTGAATAAAGATAGGTTGGTGATATGATTCTCCAAGGATGACTTATCTAAAATACTAGATTTTTACGATGATCCTATGTCCGTCACGATGATTGTGCATGAATAAATAATTTCCATAATATTGGTGCACAATTCGAACTCAACTGATGTATTTTTTATAACTGCTTCAAAGGAATGGGACTACGTGACAGTAAACAAAAGGCATATCACAAGCCACTCGTAATTTTCTCTCGAGAAAAAACCTTTGGGAACTTTCGGATTAGAAGTCATAATTGGCACATAGACAATCAACCAAACTTAGAAGATTCGTTTCTTCATCTTACGAAAGAAAGTCCGATCAACCTACAACATTATCTTTGTTAGATTCAACTTGAAAAAGTTTAATGGTGTAACATCCACTGTATAATTAACAGTGCCTAAAATTCTCCACACACTATAGGGTCGGTGTTGTTACTGGAAATCAGGTTGAAGCTAAGGTGTGATATTAGACTTCAGGCGACTAAGAAGAAGTGAAGATAGTTACCATCACTTACTAGATAAAGACCACACATCCTTGTAAGGAGGCTAAATTGGTCAAAGGACAAGTTATAGATGTAATGGAGACTGTAGTCCTTGATGAAAAATGCCCATAAAGGAAGACAAAGATCGACTCATCCATGGATTAGTACCTCAAGTAGGAGTTAATAAACATCCTTAAACAGTGAAAGAATGTGTTCTCTTGGAGACACAAGGATATGTTAGGGATTGACCACGAGTTCATGTTCCATGAAATAAACATTGTCAAGGATCCAAAGCTAATAAAATAGAAACGACATGTCTTCATCCGCGAGAAGAATAAAACTATCCTGGAAGAAGTGGAAAAGCTCTAGAAAAAAAATTTCATTAAAGACATAAAATATCTTGATTGTTTGTCCACCGTGGTAATGGTCAGGAAGAAGTCCAAAGAACCATTTCCCCATGCATCGGATTGATCAGCTGTTAGATGCCACTACCAGGCACGAATTGCTTAGTTTCATACATGATTACTTAGGGTATAAGGAAATCAAGATAAAATCAGAGGACGAGGAGAAAACCTCAGTTATCACTAGAATATTATGCCTCTTGGGCTTAAAAACATTGGAAAAACACACAAAATGCTAGTGAAGAAGGTTTTGAAAGAGTAGATTGACAAAAATATGGAGGTATATATGGTTGAAATCCAAGACTTGAGTGAAATGTGCGACCAATTGAAGAAGCACCAAATGAAGCTCAACCCAACTAAGTGTATGTCTGACTTATAACAAGGAATGTTGCTAGGATTCATAGTGAACTAGGGAGGCATTGAGGCTAATTTAGATAAAATTCAAGCGCTAATAAATATTCAGTCTCCTAGAAATAACAAGGATGTGAAAAGGTTGACTGAAAGTGTAGTAACCCTCAACAGGTGTGTCTCCTGAGCTACTGTCAAGTGAATGCCCTTTTTCAAGGTGTTGAGGAAAACTTTCGACTGGAGTGAAGAATATGAGAATGCCTCCCTAGAAATGAAAAAGTATTTGGTATATATATTATTACTCTTAAGACCACTCGTAGGAGAGAGATTATACATATATCTGGAAGTATCTGAGTCAAAAGTTTTCTCGATACAAATCTGACTATAGAATAGGGTGTAAAAAAAAAATTTACTACACCACCAATGATCTTTGGGAAATAAAAAATAATTACCCACATGTGGAAAAGCTTTCCTTAGCTCTCATTGAAGTCTCACGAAGAATGAAGCCATATTTACAAGCCCACACTATTATGGTCTACACGGACATGCCATTGCACCAAACCATTCACAAACTAGATAAGTCATGATGATTGATGGATTGAGATATGTATCTTGGAGAGTATGATATACACCATGAATCGAGATAGAAATAAAAGACCAAGAAGTATCATATTTAATAGCGGAGTTTACCAATGAAGAAAAACCTGCCGAGCAGACTCCTGTGGGAAAGAGCGCAACAGTAAATCCAGTCGAGCAGACTTTTTAGAAATAAAACTTAAAAATAAAACACCTGTGCAGAACATAGCTCCATGACTAATATAACCAACCAAGAGGAAGACATACCTAAAGATGAATTAAGTAGGATCATTTCGGTAGAAGTTCGCATGCATAGAAGCACTGATGAAAAAAATAGAAACTTATTTGTGCTAGATTTATGTCCCTTATGGATGGATCCAACCAAGGAGTATATTCAGAGAGGCATCTTGCTAGACAATCCAAATGAAGAAAGGAAACAAAGGTATAAAGAAGTATGCTACATGGTGGAAGTAGTAATTTCGTATAAAAGAGGACTCATTGTCCCACCGTTCAGATCTGTCCACCTTGTCGAGGGGAAAAATATGATTAAATAAATACATGATGGTCCTATGGGGCCCATTCGGCAGGAAGATCAATGGTCAAGCCAGTATCCACACAAGGTTATTCTTCGCCAACTATGAATGCAGATTATGCCACTTATGAAACATATTGTGATAAATTCTAGAGGTTTGCTATGATTCATAGGACACCTGGTGTTGCACTCATTCTGATCACGTCCCCGTGGAATTTTCCATGTGGGGAATAGACTTCCACTGCCAGAAATGAGAGAAAGGTTCAATTACCTAGTAATTGCAATAGACTATTTCACTAAGTGGTTGGAAGTTGAATCCTTGGTAGATATGCCCTATGATAAAGTCTTCTAATTTATTTAGAAGAACTTCATATGAAAGTATTATATATAGTATTACTTTACCATCGACAATGTCACACAGTTTGACAATCAGGAACTAGGAGATTATTATATCCAGTCTAAAAATACAAAAGTTGTATTCCTCTCCCAGACACTCTCAGTGCAGTGGCCAAATAGAGATGACCCACAAAACTTTGCTCAATAAACTGAAGAAAAGGTTGGATGATGCCAAAGGAAATTAGATTAATGAGATACAAAGTGTAATATGGGTCTATAGGACTACACCGAGGATATCTACAAGTGAGACCACTTACATCATGGCATTTGGGAAACAATTGTGGTCCTAACAGAGATTGGTCTACCCAGGCACAGAGTACTCAATTTCAATTACCCAAGAGTGACCTCATGCGAAGGTTGGACTTAGATTTAATTGAGGAAGTCAAAGAAAATGCCGCACTACACATGGAAGCATACCAGAAGCAAACTTCTCAGTTATAAAACATTAGAGTCAAGCTAATAAACCTTAAGGAGGGAGAGTACGTGTTAAATAAAGTCCCCTGTAAAGGAAACAAATTCGAGGAAAACTATCATGGGCGGTACTGTATTTCTGCAGTTGTCTGACCAGGTACATATTGTTTAGAATCCCTTGAAGGAGAATAATTGAAAAACCCATCCAATGTCAATCACTTGAGGAAATAATATCAGTGATTAATTAGAATGCCTTCTCTTATTATATATGTAATTCATCAATGCTTTCAATAAAGAACACCCATATTCATCAAAAAATAAGTTTCCTTTTCATGTTTTATTTTAATTTTTTTCGGTAGTGGGCGATGTACAGTCTCAAATAATAGAACAAACTAACCACTTACTACTAGTACAAAAAAATCAAATTAATAACTTCACGTATGTCATCTTTGAAAAGTCACGAATGAGAAGTTTCAAACAAAAAACTTCATATATGACTCCTAAATATCAAGACCAAGAAGTTTTACTAGACATAATTAAATAGAATCTTAAAATATTTGGTCACCAATGGGAACTAATGTGAATGCTCCGTGAAAATGAAGACATTCATTTGAGAGACCAAAAATAAAAGAACATTAGTAGAACCTAAGACATGACAAATTGTGTTCGTCCAAACTGGTAACCAGTAAGGCAGATTAGTCGACTTACCTCCGACCACATAATTGTAAGACTAAACTAATGGCAGACCACAATCATAGAAAAATCTAATTTTTATTCAAGGAAATGCTTTGTTTCAAATAGTTCATTATCTTTGCATCTTTACAAGTAAATATCCAGCATGCGCTATTGCATGGAAAGAATGAAAAACATAAATTTCTTATTCTACTGGGAATTTTCTTCGATCCTTCTCCATCCCATTAGGAGGAGCATCCAATGTCGAGGGAAGAACTATTGTTATCAACTCTCTAAGTTTGGATTAAGTATTAGAATGGGGGCTATCCACCAAGTGTAGAGGCCAACTGAGCAAATCATCTCCGTGAAGACCATAATCCCCGAGGTATTTTCTATCCTGGATAATGAGGATTGAATCTGTAGGAATCCATGTATTATCCAACTTAAATGGAGGAGTTGGCTAGTCTAAGCATCTAGGATAATACCAATACCATAGATTGTATTCCCTTAGAACCTTAATTATTGTGAGAGAATTTATCCATCCCCACTTATAGCCTTCTCTACATGCTTTGCTCCAGTTCTCAATCTAAGTGTGACATAGCTTCATCATAGTCGATTATCCAGATAGTACGGGGCTCCTTATGAATGTGATAAGTGAGATGGTCAAACTTCTCATTCAGTATTTTAATGGTGGCCAGATGGTTCTTGATCAGAGTTGCTTGGTCTTCCTAAGTTTTCTTCATTCTCTACTCTTCTCCAGATGGACGAGAAATAACAAATTGCCTTGATGATTAACTCCGTATTTTTTTTCCATTTTTCTAGATCCTATATTAACTGAGCTGTAATACCCACCCTCGAAATTTATATTTTGATAATAAATTGGGTGATTTATTTGAAGAAGTATTTGGAGAAAATCGATGCATAAGAGAATAGGTTACTCTTGAACATAAATAATGCATTTCACGTGACGTCTTGTCATGTTTACTGTGCATGGGTGCGTAGAGGGATGCATGATGCCCATTCAAGGACAGTATAATTAAATTGGTGATACATCGATATAAATTTACATATGTAAGTATGTGAATTGAGAATCTAGCAGGTGGCCATGTGACCTGTCAAATTGCAACTTTGCATGATTTTTAGAGAATTCACAATAAGGGATAAAATTAGTCCAACCTAATATTTGGGGTTCTAAAATAGGGTTCTTGAGGGCCATGGGGTAAAAAATTGAATTTAGGGAAGTTTTGGTCAAAGTATTAATCGATTAACACAATTTAGCCTTGGGAGTCGACCAACCGAGTCATTGATTGATCGATGATTTTTGATCGAACGATCAATTACTGGAAGGTCTAGAAAATGGTATTTCACCTTTAGCGATGTCTCGATATTCACCCTTAGATTAGATGTGTTGTTGATCATATATTCATTCCATCCAAGATAAGACTATATTTTTGCACTTAAGGGAGTGGGGGACCTTCCGTATAAGTCTTGGAGACTTATTTGTTTGTTTAAAGAGGGTATAATGAGTGGGTTTAACCCATTCCTCTCCTTTCAGATTGCAACTTCTCTCTCCATCTCTCTCTCTCTCTCCCTCTCTCTCTCTTTCTCTTAAGAGAGCTCACCTCCCCAATATTTTATTCTCTAAACCTTCTAGGGCCATCTCCACCATTTCCTTACCCTATAACCACCATCCCTATCATAAGTCCATCTCCTACACCACCATATAAACCATAGTTAGCTTTGATGATGTGTAGATGGTGATATTCTTAATATATGGTGGGTATTTGAAGAGGTTTTTTCGGAGGATTTAAAGGGTGTTTCATGAAGATGAAGGCTGGATTCTTTGGAGCACCATTGGAGCATGCTAGGGGAAGCTTTTGGTATCCCCTTGAGGCTACATTTAAAGGTGGTAGTTCCTTGTCCTACACCACCATTTCCCCCACCATTTTGAAAACTTTAAATGTGGGAATACTAACTTTAGTTTTGGTTTAGAGTTATGTATTTTTTAGCTAGTTTATTTATATATATTAGACTTAATTTATGTAGGATATATGTTATTTTGCATCCGTGTATTAAGTAGTTGCATTGTATAATTTATGTGTAAATGGGTTTCAAAGAAAATGAATAAATTTCAGAATGTATATCTTCAACATTTTATGAAATAAAAAGTATTAGAATGACGTTTTAAAGATAAATAATGTGATTTTATGCAAACAAATGCACAAGGCTTCTTTAAGACATTTTATGTGATTAAAATGTGATTTTCTAGTTCAATAATGAAGGTGAATTTATAAAGGAAGCTTTCACTTTAATGGGTTATTTAAAGTGGGTGAAACTCAAGTATAAATTAAAATGGGTTTACTATGTAAATATGTAAAAAATAAGGATTTTTCCTAACTTCTAGGTTAAAAGTTAATAATGGAAGTTAAAGGTTTCAAATATGTAAATAGTACCAAAGTGGGTGTTAAGATGCAAAATTCCATAAATAAAATGTGTAGTTCAAATGTCTAGAAAGTGGGACTTTAATATATAAAAAGATGTTGTTTTATATCATAAAGGTGTTAAAGTGAAAAATCTGAAAGTTTAGTAAAATAAGGTATTGAACAAGTGTTAAAAATGGCTAAAAGTATTTTAAATGTTAAGCTGTAAACTATATAACTAATTTTGGGAGATAACACTCGTTATAGGACCAAATTGCAAGATTTGGTAAATAAAGGGTAAATTGGTAATTTATTTAAAATGGCATATTTTTATGGAATAACAACATTGATGAATGATTTTACACTAATGTGGGTGAAAATAAATTAAGTCTATGAGTGAATGTTTTGGTATTCCATCAATGTGTGTGTGTGTGAATACATGACTTAAAGGAGAAATAAATAATTTTCCAAGTGTTAATGGAAACGCAGACGGTTAAGTCCGGGCTTTTAACTTTGTCCCGTAAGTGTGGATTAATGTGAGCATTGGAATAACGTTGAACACCTGTACAGTTAAAGATAAAGGAACCCGTTTCTTATCATGTGGATCCCGTGAAGTCTATGGATATTGGAGGATTTCGAGAAAATGTAATGGTATCAATTGGAACATGATAAGAAACGGGTTATAAGATGGAAATAACCTAACTTGTGTACATGTTTAAGGTTTCAATAATGTAATGTGGACAAGTAATTTGAGTATAATGACTAATGTACAAAATAAAAGAAAAATTGTTAAGCATGGTGACTTAATGGATAATTGGGCTACGTAATGAGGTTTAAACCCATAATAACACAAGTGTGTGTTGTATAAGGATTTCAATGTTAATGAATATTTTCGAACACAATATGTGCGCGTGTTGAAAGAAAGTATGTGCCAATGATTAAGTAACTCTAGTGTGAGTTAATGAACATTGAGTCTTAAATGTTTTGAAAGGAAATAAAGGGTTTCCCCAATAATAGTTTGACATTTAACCGTGTGCGTGATTTGGAACGAATGCTAGTTTTAATCATAAAGATACAAAATGATTACTTTGTAAAGATAAGGAGAATAAACGGTATCAAATAACGTTTTTGGAATAAAACAATTTGATACATTGATACATGTATTTCAAAAGTTATATATGTAAGTGTATTCATATTTTCACATACAGGTGGTTGCATCGTTTGAGTATTATTTCTTCCATTCATTTCTATACTGCATTTGTATAAGTTCCCACTGAGCATTTGTCTCACTCCCTCGCTTTATTATGGAAACTTGTAAGCTAGCCCATATTTTGAGAGTGTTGCACAACTAAGTACTTAATTTATATTTACATTAGTATTTCTGTTCACTTAGCCTTGGGGGCACTTCCCTTAGGTCACATCATGTAGTTTGATGAATATTAGAATCACATGTTAATAAGTGTAACATCAAATAATGATAAAATTTGATTATAAACATTATTTAGGTTGTTCCATTGAACTTCACAATTAACACACAATCCGGATCGGGTTGATCCTTTATTAACCCTTAAATCCAGGTTATGGCATTACAAATTGGTATCAGAGCTTTTGGTCCAATGTTACTTTTGGGTGTGTCATGGTGAGGACGGTAGTGGATCTTCTCGACGTTGATGTTGGTTTGGGCCGATCTGGATTAGTGAAAGTTCCAATTTATATTATGGATGGTGAAGTTAAGTACATTAGCATGATGTGCAACTCTTTATGATATGGTAAACAATTGACTTAGTAGCCTTTCATATTCCACGAAATTTCTGAGGTAGGTGTGTTGGTAAGTCATGGGTGTTGGTGTAGGCCAATAGCAGAAACACCGTGATCTTTTGCATGAGATGTATTACTTGGTAACTTTGATGATGAGAGTAGATTTAGTGGTAGAAAAATCGAGTAGTGTTACTTACGACTTAGCTATAAAGGTTATATGTTTCATATGTGTAGGTTAGGTGACTGAGTGGCATTCATAATTGTTGATTCCATGGTGAGAACGTATTTGGTCCCTTGTTTGATGACTTGGATTTAGTGTATCTTGATTATAATGTGGGACTAGATAATCATGATGATTTGAAGTAACCTAGGACTGAACCGAGCAAAACCTTGTGATTTAGTGTTAAGTACTAGCATTGTGATGTTCTATAATAAGACCTCTTTTGATGTCACTAAGGTGGGCCTCTTCTTAGGCAAAACACAACATCCCATGTCCTATTAAAAATATTATGGTATTAATTCATAATTTTAGAGATAATAAAGTGGTATTGAGGACTAGGATACCTTGTGGAATCCGTGGTACGGTATTGGTAATACCCGATGCCCTTTATCCTACTAAGATATGTAGTTGTGTTAGCATGTAGTCTATCACATTGTATGATGTTTACATAGTGAGCCAATTTGGTTGACATGGTTGAGTATTCATTGAAGATTAAATGGTGAGGCCTATTGAAATTTACTTTGAGTTAGTAATATGGATAGATATGTGAATTCCTATTGATAATTCCATGGAGGTGTATACTAAAGTTTATCTAGTGGGATGTTAGTGAGTGGTAGACATTCCCTAGTTATAGTGAACTTAAGGTTGTGTACCGTATATTACGATGATAATGATATCTTTCCTTTAACCTTTTAGGATTCCTTATGATGTCAATGGTATGGCCTAACGGTTGGTATAGAACTTGGTGACTAGGATTGATTCCTTGAGGTTATGATTTGGTGGCCATGATCGGTTGTCATGCATGATAGGATTCTGTCATGATGACTATTACACTGGGAGGTGTATGCTCATTTTAGGGTGATTTAATTGGTTTATTTTCCATGAAACATCTGGGAGAACCAATGTTGTATTGATGTTTATGTTTTTTTAATTAAAGAGGGACAAAACCCCCACTTTAATATTAAGAAAAAGGAGAAATAACCTCTCATAAATGGCTAAAACAAGCTTAAGAAGAAAGAAAAGAGAATTAAGGAATTGAAACTTAAGACTTTATATATAGTCCAATTACATGATAACTTCCTAAAAAACTTTATTAGATATCCTAATGTATTTACAACCCATGATATCCATCTTCAAAGCTCCTCTAACAATCTAAGGAAGATGCTGCAAATTTTCAAAGATTTGACAAGTTAGCATGTTGATCCCATAATTGGCCAATTTATCTACTACCATGTTAGACTCCCTATAAATATGCTTTAATATGAATTTACAATGGGAGATAAGATTATGTATATCTTCTATGATGGACAAGAATTTTGAAGGATACTTCGAGCAATGATTTAAAAGATTGCTAACTATTAAAGTGTCAATTTCAATTTGGATAAAGTTTAAAAACTCGAATTTTTTTTGAGACCCCTGTATAAAACCAAGAGTTCTACTTCTGTATATGAAGAAATACCATTAGAACAAGAAAAATCTATAATAAGATGACCTTTGTGATTCCTCATAATGCCTCCAAAACAAATAGGACCTAGATTTCCTTTTGAGGCTCCATATACGTTCAGCTTCAACTATAGGTCACAAGGAGGATTCCATTTCAGCATGGTCATCATTATCTATTTTAGGATGATTTTTAGGCTAAAAAGTTGAATTAAATTACCATCAAAGAATTGTGTACAGACTACTACATATGCGGGAAATCAAGCTTTCGACCTGAGAGATAATGAAAGAGGGATTGATTAAAGAACGTTCATACTATCAACTTTTTCTAGATTTCCAATTTTCCCAACATATAACTGAAGGGATGGGAGTTCCAAGACATATTAAATAATCTTTAGTTCCATATTTGTACCACCAACTAATGAGCATTGATAAACGCGAATTTTTATCTAATTTGGATCCCATCAAACTTTAGTAGTAATCCCAAATCTTGGAAGCCAAAAGTCATGTGATGAAAAGATGAAAAAAGAATTCTTCCTTGTTGTTATACAACTTACATCTAGAGGCCATTCTAATTCCATGAGAATTTTTTTTTTATTAAGAGGAAGACAATCATGTAAAGTTCTCCACACGTTAATAGAGATATTTTTGGGAATATGAGAGTCCCAAACGTTTGACAAGAGAATGGAAGTTGAGGAATGAGGTTTACACTGCTATATAGCTGATTTGAAGATGAAAATACTTATATATGTAGGAATCCAAATCCAGTGGAAACCATGACATTTAATAAGATTTACACATTCTTCTTTCACTACTTGCATTCTTCTCCAAGCTAATGATCCCCTTTTGGAGGATTGATCCAGATATTTATATTTTCTTTTCATGAATCCCCCCCAAGGGAATTTTTGGATTTTATTTTCCAAACAAGTCTCATATTAGGAGCTTTGGTAATACTATTAGAATAAAAAAAATCACAGACCACTTTCTTCCTTATCTTTGCATAAAGACTCCCAAATCTTCCCCTGGTGCTTCCAACCCATATATCCATTTCCACCCTAAAAAATTTATTAAAAATATTGTGAATTCTTCTAATAACTTCCTTAGGAGGCTGTAAATCTTCCAACAAGTAGATAGGAATGGATGATAGAACATGTTTTTATCTAAACATATTTTCCTTTAGAAGATAAAAGCTAGCCTTCCAACCATCTATTATATTTTTAATTGAATTAATAGAATTGGGGTAATATGATGTCTTGTTTTTGCCTTTAAAGATAGGACATCCCTAATATTTAATTGAAAGAGGTTTAAAATTAACACCTGTGAAGGCAGCTATAGAATTTCTTCTATTTGAAAACCATTTTTGATAAATAGAAAGGCTACTTTTCTTGATGTTTATAGTCTGCCCAAAAATGGAGGAATAAAAATTTATGAATTTCATCAAGTTCTTGAGACTTTTAGCATCACCTCTAGAGAAAATAACTATATCATATATAAAGTACATATGGGAGATTAGAGGGTTGCCACTTGGGTGATAATATGGCTTAGAATTTCCTTTCAACATGATAACATCCAAACCTCTACTGAAGAAATCTGCTGCAAGGATAATGAGGCTAGGGGAGAGAGGATCCATTTGCCTTAAGCCTCTAGAAGATTTAAAAAAAACTTTGTCTTGACCATTGATGGAAATAGAAAACCATTTTGAAGAAATACACCTGCAAACAAAATCTATCCATCTTTCACCAAAACCAAAGCTTCGAAGAATGTTGATAAAAAAAACCCCATTGCTCCTTGTTATAAGATTTCTCCATATCAATGCTTAGAATTACATTTCCACCATGAATTTTCTTCCATAGATTACTCACCATATTTTGAGCAAGAAGGACATTATCTTGAATATTCCTACCTTCAACAAAGCCACTTTAGTTTGGGGATAAAATTTGAGGAAGAATTTTGGCCAATCGAGTGCATAAGATTTTAGAGATAATTTTGTAGGAGTAATTACATATACTTTTTAGTCTATAGTACCCACAAGTCTTGGGATTTTTTATTTTAGGAATGAGCACTATGAATGAGCTTGTCTAACTCATTAGAAGAATTTGCCTTGTAAAAAAGCTATTAGTAGACTCCATAAGATCACCTTTAATAATATCCCACCAAGATGTATGGAAATCTCCCCCAAAACCATCAGGCGCTGAAGATGAGCCAACACCCTAACTCCTTTATGACATGGTGAAATTCCTCCTCTGTAGTATAATTTTCCAATAACTCATTCATTTCCACAGAAACTATCTTAGGGATAATATCAGAAATATCAGGATGCTAAATTAAGGATCATTAGATAAGAGGGTCTGGAAGTGATTAATAATATGATAACTAATCTCATTAGAATCCACAAAAACATTTCCTTATTATGAGGTATGGAACTTATCAGGTTCTTCTTGTGTTTAGACTTCACTATTGAGTGAAAAAATCTAGTGTTTGCATCACCTTGTTGTGGCCATTTTATGGAAGATTTTTTCTTCTAAAAAAATTTCTTCTCTTTTTAAGGCTTTGAGTAATTTAGCTTTGTATAAAGCAAGAGTTATCCTTTTCTCCCCCCTCAAATCATTCCCATAATCCACTTCTAGTTGGAAACTTCAACTTTAAGGTCACCAAAGGATTCCTTGTTCCCTTTCTTTAATTCCTCTTTAAGCCTCTGATGTTTAATTGAAAAATTCCTCATTCCAAAGGAATTCGTGTCCTCATACCAAGATGATTTCACTATGTTAAAGAAAGAATCATGGGTAGTCCACATAGATTGAATTAAAACGTTTTAGGGCAATGGTTAAGTGGGGTTTTAACTAAAAGAAGGAGATGGGAATGTTTTGAGGAAAACCTATTAAGATGTTGGAGTAGTGAATTTATGTACTGAGCATCCCATTGGGAATTAATAAGACATATGTTAAGTCTTGACAAGATAACTTCCTCTTCATCTCGATTATTACACCAAGTAAACCTTGTGCCTTTGTATCCTAAATTATATAGTCCACTATCATCTATAACTTCGGTGAAATAATTAACTACTTGAACATCAATTTGGCTTCAACCTATCTTTTCTCTAGGATAGGTCACCACATAGAAATCATCTATAACAAAGTGAGGCTTATCATTAAATTTTTGAGAAATATAAGCTAGATGAGCCCGTAAATAAATTCTTTCCTCCTTTGTGCTTTTGTAATAAATAACTTTCATGAAGATGTCTTTATTCAGAGTTGGATGAGAAATGCTAATAGTGAGATGTTAATCAGAATCATAAATTACTTGACAATCAACCTCAAATATCCAAATGATCCAAATTTTCCCATTAGAATTGTTTCAACCACCTTTAAAGACATGATTTATTTTAAAATTCTCTAATTTCCCTTTATCTACTTTTCGCTCCATAAGATCAATCACCGAAAACTTGTGGATAATAGTCAAATTTTTAGCCTTCTAGAAGAGGATTTTTTTACCGCTCCGCTAATATTCCAAGCAGGAAGATTAATTATTGTGGAGGGTTGAGAGGAGAGTTTTTGTTACCTTTGGATTTTGATCTAGTTATTCTTTTGAAAAGAGGATCTGGCATCTTTGCAAGTAATTCTTAATTGACATTGGCTATTGTGGCTTATCATTCAGAGTCTTTAAGAGCGGCCTCTTTGTCTTTCTTGTATTTGTCTATTTTTCTTCCCATACTTTTTGAAAAAATTTAAAGATCTTCAATATGGGGCAATTTATTTCTGGCTTGAATTTCTCTATCAGATGCAAACAAATTACCAACTGCTAAATTATGGTGAAAAGGAGATATGGTGTGACGGAACAAGTAACTTCCATTATTTTATCTTGGCTTTTACGATCTGGAACTTGGTTTCCTTGAGAGTCCATCTTAATTTTCCATTATTTTTTATTCTTGACTTTGGAACCTTTTTCTTAGAAATCATGTGGATGATATGGAAGGTAATCAATCTCTCGAAATACTTGATTCTTAGTTTCCTTCTCATTTATTATTGGCTTCAATTGTTTGTGGTTTTCATGGTTTGGTATATTATTTGTGATATTAGTTAAATTTTGAGGAAAAAATTCCTTTTTGTTGGCTTCTTCTTAGACTTTCTTTTTTTTGACTCCACATTTGCTAGATTAAAGAGACATTTGTAATGGTCATGAACATTCTTGAGACATGTAGAGTAGTACTTGGGATTTTCTTCAACATGGACATCCTCCTAGAATACCCCTTGACCACAACCTAGCAATGCTCTTTTACGAATATTTTTCAAGAGATCAGTTTGAATGAAAACTCTTTCCATGCTAGAACGATTAATTTATGCTATTGATGCATCAACCTTAATAGTCTTCCCAATGACTTGAGAAATAGAATATAAGGAGGCTTTTGAAAATAAGTTCATAGGGAGTTATGCGAAGGTAATCAAAAGAAGAAATATTACTGCTTTCAATATCTTCTCGAAACTTGAGTTTCCACACAAATACTCTCATTGGATATTTTCTAATATATCAAGAGTCATGCATTCATAATCTTTAATAGTCATTTTTGCAATTTAAACAAATCAAAACATGTTTTTGATCCAAAATACCTATTGAATTAGAAGTTTTAAGGGAAAAGGTTTGAAAATTATTCCTTATTACCTCCATGGCAGGCCTACCATGACCATTTTATGTTAATATAATTAAATTGGTGATACATTGATATCAAGTTACATACGTAAGAATGTGAATTGAAAATCTAGATAGCGCGCGACACGTAAAATTGCAACTTCGTGCAATTTTTAAAGAATTCAATATAAGGGATAAAAATGCCTCAACCTAATATTCGGGGTTCTAAACTAGGGTTCTTGAGGGCTATGCGGTGAAAAATAGAATTTAGGGAAGTTTTGGCCAAAGTATCGATCGATCGACAAAATTTATCCTTGGGAGACGATCAGTCGAGTATTTGATCCATTGATCGATCGATGATTAGCAGGTCTGCGAAATGGTCTTTTCCTTTAGCATTGTCATTATATTCACCCTTGGATCATATGTGTTGTCGATCCTACATTCATTCCAGTCATGATAAGACCATGTTTTTCCATTTAGGGGAGTGGGGGACCTTCCTTTTAAGTCTTAGAGACTTATTTGTTTGTTTAAAGAGGGTAAAATGGGTGAGTTTAACCCATTTCCCTCCGATCAGATTGCAACTTCTCTCTCTCTCTCTCTCTAGAGATCTCCCCTCCCCAATGTGTTATGCTCCAAACCTTCTTGGTCTATCTCCACCACTTCCTTTCCCAATAACCAATAACCCTATGGCTATTCCACCTCCTACACCATCATATACACCCAAGTTAGCCTTGATGATGTGTAAACGGTGGTATTCTTGATATATGGCGGGTATTTGAAGAGTTTTTTTTGGAGGATGTAGAGGGTATTTCACGAAGGTGAATGATGGATTATTTGGATCACCATTGGAGCATGCTATAAGAATATTTTGGTAAGCCCTTGATGCCACCTTTGGAGTTTGGGGTTTCTTATCCTAGACCACCATTTCCACTACCATTTTCGTGACTTTAGAGGTGGGCATAATAACCTTGGTTTAGGCTATATTAGTTGTGTATATTTTTATCCATTTTATTTACATATATTAGACTTAATATATGTAGGATATATGTTAGTTGGCATTCATGGATTAAGTAGTTGCATTCTATGATTTTTTGTGTAAATAGGTTTTAAAAAGATGATTTAAATTGGGTTTTGAAAATGAATAAATTTCAGAATGTATATCTTCAACATTTTATAAAATAACATGTGTTAGAATGATGTTTCAAAGATAAATAATATGATTTTATGCAAAGAAATGCATTAGTCTTCTTCAAGACATTTTATGATATTAAAATGCGATTTTCTACTTGAATAATGAAGATGAATTTAAAAAGGAAACTTTCACTATAGTGAGTCATTTAAAGTGGGTAGAACTCATGAGAAAAAAATGAGTTTAATGTGTAAATATGTGAAAAATAAGGCGTTTCAATAACTTGTGGGTTAAACGTTAATAATGGAAGTTAAAGGTTTGAAAGATGCAAATAGTAGCAAAGAGGGTTTTAAGATGAAAATCACATAAATAAAGTGTGTATTGCAAATGTGTAGAAAATGGGACTTTAATATGTAAAATGGTGTTTTTTTATATTAAAGGTGTTAAAATGACAAATGTGAAAGTTTAGTAAAATGTGGTATTAAACCAATGTTAACAATGGCTAAAAGTGTTTTAAATGTTAAGTTGGAAACTTAATAACCATTTTTGGGGGATAACACTCGTTAAAGGTTCAAATTTCAAGTATAGGTAAATAAAGGGTAAATTGGTAATTTACTTAAAGTGGAACATTTTTATAGAATAAAAACATTGATGAATGTTTTACACTAATGTGGGTGAAAATTAATTAATCCCTAAGTGTGAATGATGTTTGGTATAAAATCAACGTGTGTATGAATAAAGGACTAAAAGGAGAAATAAATAATTTTTTACGTGTTAATGGAAAAATGGACGATTAAGTCCGGGCTTTTGGCTTTGACCCATAAATGTGGATGAATGTAAACATTGGAATAATGTTTAACACATGTAAAGATAAAGGAACACTGGAATGATGTAGAGATATAATTAAGTAGGACATGATGTCCCTAGTGGTGAAAGACTCCAAACCGCTGCACAATTATCATATGGTGACTGCAACCGACTGTGTGGAGCCCGTGAAGTCCAGGGATATTGTAGGATTCCGAGAAAAGATAATGGTATCAATTGGAACATGATAAGAAACAAGTTATAATATGGAAATAACCTAATTTGTGTAAATATTTAAAGTTCCGGTTAATGTAATGTGATCAAGTAGTTTGAGAATATTGACTAATGTCCATAAGAAAAATGAAATGGTTAAGCAAGGTGACTTAATGGGTAATTAATCTACCTAATGAGGTTTGAACCCATAATAACATAAGTGTTCATCTTGTATAAGTCTTTTAATTTTAATGAATATTTTCTAACATGATGTGTGCGCGTGTTGAATCAAAGTCTTAGGTAATGATTTAAGTAATTTCGGTGTGAGTTAATGAATGTTGAGTGTTAACTTTTTGAAATTAAACGAAGGTTTTTTCCAACAATGGTTAGTCGTTTAACTATGTTCGTGAGTAGGAATGAATGCTAGTTTTAAGCATAAAGATATAAAACGATTATTTTGTAAAGATAAGGAGAATAAACGGTATCAAATAATTTTTTGGAATAAAACTGTTTAATACAATGAGACATGTATTTCAAAAATTATATATGTAGGTATATATGTATTTTCACATGCATGTGGTTGTAGCGTGTGTGTATTCTTTCTTCCGTTCATTTCTATATTGCATTTGTATAAGTTCCCACCGAGCACTTAGCTCCCTCCTTCCTTTTGTTATACTGCATTTGTTAGCAATTTCATATTTTGAGATCATTGTACAAGTAAGTACTTAATTTGTAATTACATTAGTATCTTTGTTTACTTGGACTTGGGGGCACTCCCCTTGGGTCACATTACGTAGTTTGATGAATATTTTAATCGCATGCTAATATGTGTAACGTTAAATAGTAATGAAATTCGATTAGAAATATTATTTAGGTTGTTCCATTGCACTTCACAATTAACGCACGAGCCGGATCAGGTTGATCCTTTAATAAGCCTTAAATCCAGGCCGGGGAATTACACGAGCATTATCTTGTTCCATAAACAATCCACTGTCACTCTGATTGGAGTTAGCATACTTCTTTAAGCCCTCACGTTCATAACTCAACATATAATTTTCTTACTCTAAGAGGTTGGCCACATCTCGAGAACTTTTTTCCTTGGACTTCAATGCGAGTTATTTTTTGGAAAATGCCCAGGATAACCCCTGTAATTTCTTATCCCGCTATCACTTTGAAGAAAGACGAATTTCTTCTCATAGTCAGTTGTCAAACTAGCAACTTCTTTATGATCGCTCTAAAGTTGAATTCTCATTTTGTAGTATGAATCATTGGTCTCCACGGCTTAGTGAAATGACCTATGCATATGGAGGTATGATTCCTTAGCCAGATTGGAAATGTTTACATCAATCACTTAGTCTAATTCCTCTTGGTCAAGCTCCTCCTGATCTACCATAGATAGTTAAGTACTTCTCGTAAAGAGTTTATCCCGACAGTAGCTAGGCTGACCTTCTTGGAGTTGAATTGAAATGTGTAGGACATTGCATAAGTCAACATCATCCTTGCCTTAATCCCATCACATGGGGTTGGCCACTTGGATTATACTTTTCCATTATACTCTATTCTAAGCAATATTACCATTGATTTTTTGAAATAGATGACTCATTTTTAAATTTTTGTTCTATAACATTTTACCATAATTTCATAGTGTTATTCATCAGTTTGATTCCCTTATAATTTCCACCATTTTTTATATGCCCTTTATTTTTATACACAAGTATTATGGTTCTTTTCCTCCAACCATCAGGCATGTTTTTTTCATTTAAAATTTTATTAAATAAACATGTAAACCATATTATCGCTAGAATTTCAAGGGTTCTCCACACCTTTATGGGTTTCATCTCGGCCAACCGCTTTATTCCTTCCCTTTTTCTTATTAATACATCTACTTCTTTTTTTAGTAATCGGGCATAGCATTCCTATATTCGGTTCCACGTTCTCGCATATTTTTTGGGATATTTGTTATTCCATAATCCTCGAAAATACTTTTCACATCTATCCAAAATTTCTTCATTGTTAATTAATATATTTTGATTTATGTCTTTAATACAATTAACTGGACCCATATCCATTGTTAATCTATCTATATTCTTTGCCAATTTATATATCTCATTTTTACCTTTGTTGGTACCTAATTTACTTCAAAGATTATCTAGTGAGTTTTGTTGTTCTTTTCTAATAATATTGTTGACATCATTTTTTAAGTTCTTATACCTATATAAGTCTTCTTGATTTTTACTCTTTAAAACTTACTCGTTTTTTTGTATTATCTTTTGCACTTTCTCATTCCACCACCAAGTCGCTTTTTAATGAATCTTTTTGCTTTAGTATCCCCTAAAATTTTCTTACCTATTTACTCAATATCATTCCTTATTATTGGCCAAATTTTGTTAACTTTGTTGTCCCAATTCCACTTCTTGTTTAATAGGAACTTTTGCCTAAAATCTATCTCTTTGCATCCTTTTAAATCCTTCCATTTTATATTTTGATTACCTATATTATCTTTTCGATACTTAAATCCTTTAATGAATAAATATATTACTAATAGGCGATGTTAATTTGTTAGGCTTTCACATGGTATACATGAAAAAACCATAAAGTCCCTCACCTTTACACCATCCCTTTATCCTGAGTAACCTCCTCCTCAAGGAGAGCCACCGTCGCAGTCATCTCTAGGGGAACATAAGCCTCAGCCCTTCCCTCCTCATAATCCACTTCCTCCTTAATCTGGAGAGGTATGCATCGATTATACTAAAGGAATAGCTTAATATCTAGTGCAGTGCCGACCTGGGTAAGGATGACATTCCATCCTTCCTTGAAGGAATACTTGTTTAAGTACTTCACCTGCAAAGTATCAGTGGAGAATGCCTTATCCCATCGTTGGGTATAGGCCTCCTTTTTTTCCTTCTTAACCTTAGACTTCAGCTCCATAATTTGGGTTTTGGAGTCCTCGGCCACCTTCTTAGCATCTTGAGAAACCTTCTCGGCCCATTCGGCCTTCTTCTCGGTGTCACCTGTAGCCTTCTCGATATTGGCCTTCTCATCCTCCAGCTACTTGGTGGCTTCTTCCCAATTCTTCTTATAAACTTTGTAGGCTTTTGGTATCCTCCTAAGAGTGTCGCATTCCCTAGAATACTGCCTCCACATCCATAGAAAACACCCTCAACTGGTCGTCCCTTCTTAATAATTGGTTATAATCGACCAATAACTACAAAAACCACAACTTACAAGCATCAGTAAGTGAATAAAAGACATATGGTGATAGGGAAATAGTAAATTACACTAACCAAGGCCAAATTGCGGTTGTCATGTTCAAACAACCTAGCTCGAGAAAGTGCGAAAGCTACAGTTCATAGGCTTGAAGGACTCCTACTCCAATTAACCCTCTAACAAGGCCTAAATTAACATCCAAGAAGTTTAGCCACCCTAGAAGTTGTTGCCTGATTCATCTTAGTCAGCTCTAGGGTGTAGCTAGCCCCTCCCCCCCCCCCCCCCGTTAACTTCTTGAATAGAGACTCTTAGGTCTTCATAGTGGAAGGACCAGTTACTAAAGAGTGTTTGGAACCTCCAACATCAATCTTTTTTTTCTCGATAGGAGGTCGAGACTTTGAACTTGTAAGATGGTTTAGGATTCTATCATCACCATCTCCGGGGATCGAATGATGGTTGGCACAAGCACGAGGTTTGAATATTCAAAGGAGGAAAATGTACCTCCACCAAAAAAAATTCTTTGACTTGATGAGGAGATTCTAACTCAGCAACCAAGGAGGTGGAAGTTGGGTCCTCTAGGTTTATGGGAAATAATGAAATTTCTTTAGTGGGACGATAAAAGAAAGATGTAATATATCTCTAGTATTTGAGAAGAATGGATGATGAGCGAGGGTGATCTTCCCCTATTCTCTTTTGGATTGACGAGATAGTTTTCAAGTCGACAAAAATGACTTCGGATGGGAAGGTAATATCCTTCTTCCTCTTCTCAAAAAAATAGAAAGACAAAAAGTGTTGTGAGTAACAAAATTAGTCGAAAGACTAAATATAAGAAAAGTACATAAGAATGAACAAATGTCAACCTATGACCTCTCCCTCCTAGGGGTAATGGGGACAATTATAATCCTCAACTTTAGGAAGAGGAGAAAACAACCAGTCCTTCACTATCAACCCCTAATCCTAATACTCCTTTTTGGAATAAGGTGAATTTAATACTAAATCTGTATTCGAGAATTTGGTCTTCAGATAATAATTGTTATCATTTATGGTCGACCAGCTATAGCAATACATGACTCTTTTATCCTTATGTTGGTTCTAAATCACTCATTAATACGATTAACCCATTTACTACCCTCTATGTATTGGGAACCACTTGGGCAGGGACCACATACAAATATTGGCAAAAATTTAAGAAGTAAACGATTTGGAGGTCACTCGACATGAAACAATAAATATTCTGGGGATCCATTAACCTTCCTTCAATGAGCAAAGGTCACAAGCACCTGTTAGAACTATGTTCTCAACCATTACGGGTTCCTATATTTTTCCCTAAATGTCTCCAAAGAACTCTCGTGTACAATATACGCAATTTTGACAAAGAAGAATGGAAAGATAAAGAAATATGAGTTCGTATAGTGAAACAGAATACAACATCTTTCTCAGAAATAGTAGAGTAAAAGCTTAAGAATGAGAATATGAGTTTGAAATTCAGGGTGAGAGAAATAAGGAGGTAAATGATGTTTTATAGAAACCTATAACGTCCCCTAAACTACACAAATTGAAATGAATAAGTGTATCACCACTTTGCATTTCGATGACGTCTCAGTTCCAAAAAAATCAAATTGACTGGCGTACCTATAGAGGGTTCACTATTTTTGCTATTATTTATAAAATTAGTGAACGAGAGTAAAAAAGTTCCAAGTCCTATAGTTCAAAAGCCTATCTCTAACCAAAAGTCTCCAAATAATCAGGCAAATCTTGACAGATTATACTTCATCCTCTCAGTCATTACGCTACTCCAATTAAGAAAGAAGTATTGGAGGCTTATGTTGTAACCTAAAATAACATGACCAAGTGGACCAATAAAAAGATGACCCCGTCACCATGCTTAGTGAGTCCAAAAACAACAGGCAACCATGGTCGGTATCATTATCTCCATGGTGTACCACCCTATATTTTAATGACTTTTAAAAATGGATTACTAAGAATTAATTGTGGGATAATTGAAAATTAATCGGGATTTATATATTACTCGGGAATAAAGTAATATGTGAATTGTGTTGAATATTACTTGTGATTAAAAGTAATATATATGATTATGACTTTACAAATGATAGTCATTTTTATAAAATTGTTACGAGTGATGAATACTATAATTTTGCTAATTAAGTTTGGACGCGCGTGTGGGTCGTGTCGGGACTATAATTAAATGGAATGAAAACTAAATAATTTTTATGTCATCCAAATGGCCATTTTGACTACGCCAAAGTATCAGGAATGGTTTATATAGTCAAAATTGAGTACTCGGGGGGTTATGTTCGGGTCTTGGGAGTTTTTTAAGCTTAATTGGGACTTATTTAGTTGACTTTTTGCCTTCTTAATGGTAGGTGAAAAGCCAAAAATTGCATTTCACCTTTAAAAATCAAATGTTGGGCTTAGGTATAGTCACTTTCCCAAACCCAAAGGTTAAGAAAATTATACAGAGAGTTAGAGAGAAAATGGAGAGAATGGAGAAATAATTTCAAGAGCCCAAGGGGAGGATTTGAAGAATTTGTGTAAGAACAAACCTGGAGTGAGGATTTAGGAAGAAAATTCGCGGAGTCTATAATTATCCTTCAACGATTCAAACCTAAAATATAATGGCAAGTGATTAACTACTACAAATTCTAGCATGTATAATGTCCATGTTAGGTTGTTTAGAAAATTCTAAATAGTGTTATGAATTGAGATAATTTTTTCTGAATCTTTGAAATGAAAATTGTGTAGGATTAGTCTCTTTTTTAGTTTAGAATCAACTCCATGAAAGATACTAATTACTTGGTGAAGAAATCTGGGATTTACATGTTTAATTGATGATAAAGTAAAAACTAGAATTCTTGAGATTGAATATGGAATCTGGGTAGATGTATACATGTTGATGATGTATAATTAATTTGGATATCCTAGAACTTGACCATATATGTTAATATATGATCTGGGTTATATGAATATAAATTTGTAGATGCATAAATATGATTTTGAGGAAGAAAAATGTTAAAACCCATAAGTAAGCATATGCAGAATCTGCGTAACTATCTAATCGATCAATCGACCAGGAATGGTCGATCGATCGACTCCCCTGGAAATGTGATTTAATTCCTATTTAAATATTTGTTTAAATCCCAACTTTGAGGAATATTTGGTGATGATTAATTGAACAAATTGGTACTTAGAGGAGGGCATTAGGGTATACTTAGGACCCGAAAAATATTATTTTGTATGGGATGGAATGGGGGAAATTAACGAGTGTGAATTGAATTCGTTACGGTGGAGAATTATATAAATTGGGAGTTTAAATTGGGTGAATGATGATTTAAGATTAATACAAGTAGTAAAAGGGTCATATATGGGATTAACCCTGGGAGATAAAAGAAAGGGTTAATATTAAAAAATGGGTTATCGAGAAAGAAACCCAGTTGACGATAATTTTGATTCGTAGAAATTCGAGAGTTGTGACGGCATGGACTAGTAGGATGAGTGCTGAGAGAAACTCGGGAATATAATTTGAGAAGTAAAGTCATAATCTTTAAATACGTAGGGTATGAGAGATAAATATGCTACGTATGGAAATATATATATGGGTTGTGCATTTTCCATATTGTTATTATATATAGGTGGTGTTAACACCTATATTATTATTATTATTATTATTATTATTATTATTATTATTATTATTATTATTATTATTATTATTATTATTATTATTATTATTATTATTATTATTATTTATTTTATGTATGACATACCTACGCTGCTTGCTATCGGGGTGAAGGTTTTGCGTTTGGACAATCTTATATTAATGAGTCTATTTGGGGGGATTTTTGATTCATACCCTGAGCGTAGGACCTTGAACACGGGCTATCGGTGTGCATGCCAGTTTCGATGGTTGAATGTGAACGTAAGTATGTGCGTGAACCATTTGGCTGGGGAGTATGCTCGTCTCCAATATATGTTATGTTATTTATTATTTGTGAGTGATGCTGAACCAGTAGTCCTTTAGATAGAGAGAGATGTATCAGGACATGATAGCAGAGTATGCATGCATTGCAACTGTGTCTAGGAAGTGTGATATTATTATATATAATAGTGTGATGAATATACCTACTGTGATGTAATCTACTATGTGAAAATTTTAGATTAAAAATATATATACTGTGATGTAATCTACGGTGTGGAATTGTAGTGGAAAATAAATAATGAAATCTTAGAGAATTAAGTAAGTGAGCACTTAATCCTAAAGCTATGGAAGTTCATATGAAAGAGAAATGAACATATTTAATTATTTTACGTATTATGTGAGAAATACAGGGAAATGATATGGGATAGAGTTCTAATTGATAACCTTAATTAGGGAGATAATAAGCTACATTAGGCGTGCACACTAGATGAGAGGTGAGAATTCTCAAGCAAGAGCCTGAGAATCTAACACGTAAATAATAACTGCTTAATTGTACTTGTTAAGCAATTGATATTTTTAAAATCTTTTTCAATCTGGCTCTAAGTCTGTTTCCTTGCATATTATCTTATCTACTGTACCTTGAACATCAGGTATCCAATATCAAGAATGCCGACATGGAATATGGATATCTCGACGGGTTATAGCTGCTAATTGAGAGGCATATTTGTTTAGACGCTTCCACTCTGTTGAATTAAACATCTGTTGTGTCTACTTTCATTTAGGGCATGTCGCCCTGGATTTTAGTTATTTCATTCCTATTCGAGAGATTAAAATCATTTATGTCAGTACTCTCGATATCAGTTTTAATTGATGGTACTGAAATGTTTTAACTGGACAGTTATTCCAGTCACATTTAGTCTTATTCAGTTGCGATGTGATGTTGTCTATTATTACTATGCTTTGTGGAATGGTTTTAATTAAATAAAAAAATGGAAAAGTTTTGACACTATCTTAATTATTTATTAGGTAAATTAATAAAGGAAATGTTTTTCGACAGTGATGCTAAGAATGAACCAACTGGATATTCTGATTTAATTTAATAAATGACTAATCACCCAGTATTTAATTAGGTGGGGTGTCGCACCTGGTCGACATGCTAGCCAATTACCCCTAAGAATATGAATAGATAGTAAAGTGAATCGAAACATGTGAGACTCTTAATTATCACTATGCACGTGCACGTGAAGAATATCCAGTTGATAAATATATGTAAATATCTAGTGTATAAAGGTATTACATCTCCTTATATTCCAACTAAAATAAATAGCTCACTACTTGTCTCAGCTAGAGGAAACTAAAAATAGTAATCCACAACCCTAAAGACTTTTTGGGAGACATTTATTAAACCCTAATGTAGAGTAACATTGTACCCATGGATGTAGGAACCTCATTTGGCTAATCAACATAAAAACCCTATGTCTCTCTCTTTGTCTCTCATCACTCTCTATTTTATATCTTTCTTCATTTGTCTGTGGTTGATAATAATTGGTTTTATCAAGCAAACACTCACCCAAATCAGCAAAACAATTTTATACACCAACAACCCTGAAATTGATATTTTATCAATTTTGACCAGATCTAACCGAACCTTCTACTATAACTACTATACATTTTTTACGAGTCCCCAAATCTGACTTTAATAAACAGATGCCCATTTGAATTGTTATATCTTAGAAATAAGACTTGGATTATATTTTATCTCAGTTTTTTGGATATCTTGTTAAAGTGTTAAACCTATCAATCTTAAATTTTCAATTCTCACAAAGATGATTCTTATTCTTTTTCATAACTATTGAAATTGAATCTCTAAAGAAAGACTCTTTCTATGTAGTCCTTAGGGTTTGAAATTTTCTCTCTTTTGCTAAAACCAAAACTTATATTAAACATGCTGTTGTTCGTTTTGGCTAATGCTTTAGACTTGAGTGTGAACCTTTGTTTGTATGTTCTTCTTAGTTTCACTATTTGTTATATTCATTAAAATGCCGGTAGTTGTGGAGTTATTTTTCACTTACCATGGTGTACTATGTGTATCAGTTGTATTAGTCCATTTACACACCGTGTTCCATAATTTGTACACAAATAGCTGTTATAGTGGACTTGGGTGTTTGTGGTCTTGGTATTAAAAGAGCCACTGGATTCCTCATTATCAAACAATTATGTAGTTGTCTGATTCTCCTCATCTCATTCTACTTTAATTTTATATTTAATTACATTTAACATCACACCAACGATATCAAACATTGTTTGTATGTGTGTGTATTCATCTGTTGATGTTTAAAAGGTTTTTACTAAAGAGTTAAAAGATAATTTATTTTATCTTGACAATTATGTGCATCAGATTATTTTCAAGTTTTATCAGAGAACAAGGAAAACTATTCTTCAATTTTTTTTACTCTTTAAGAATGTGAACTATTTTAGAACTTATTTTTAAATGGAGGACCATTATGGTAATTCTGTATGTCCTCCTATTTTTGATGGTTGAAACTGGTTTTACTATTTCCAATGAAACTAACTGGTGAATATGATGCTCAAAGATTTGTAAGAAAACCCTTTTTTGAATGGACCAAAGAGGAGAAACAAAATTCGCAATACAACAACAAAGGAAAAAATTCCATTTTCCAAGGCATAAGTGAGTCTGAATTTAAGATAATCTTAGCCTGTGCTATATCTAATGTAGCATGGTACATTTTAATGTCTACCCATAAGGGTAAAACTAGGGTTATAAAGGCTAAGTTATAACTTCTAATACGCATATATAACACTATGTTCATGAAAGATGATGAAAAGTTTAGTGATTTCTATCTTAGACTGCATGACATATTTAATAGACCCATGATACCTATTAAGACTAAATGTTTTAATAAACCCACGGCACCTATGCCAAAGCTTTTCATGTCTGAAAATATTTTTACAAAAACTAAGGCAGTTTGGATAAGGAAAGAAGAATTGAGTTACTAACTGCGATGTAATGTTATTTTATCAACATTAAATGCTTTATATAAAGCTCTCGGTGGTACTTTTTATTCGGGGTTTTCTAGGCATATGATGGGGGGAAAATAAATTTTTTCTTTCTAAAGAACTTTTGTTGGAGGAAATGTTACATTTAATGATGGAAAAAAGTCTCGAATCATAGGAAATGGAACAATTAGGGGCGATGGCCTTCCCAACTTGGATGAGGTCATACTAGTTGGGGGACTGAA
Organism: Sambucus nigra; assembly: GCA_949130495.1. NCBI lineage: Eukaryota > Viridiplantae > Streptophyta > Magnoliopsida > Dipsacales > Adoxaceae > Sambucus > Sambucus nigra. Next base: position 172,257,717 of record OX422219.1, read on the forward strand.
AGACAATTTATTAAGTATGAGTCAATTTTGTGTAATACCCCGTATTTTTATGGCTTTTAATTTGGGGATTTATTAAATTCAAATTGAGATATTAATCTGAAAATTATTTTAAATATTTACTAGCGTGACAAGAGTTAGTAATTATTGAGAATTTATTGAATATTAGTAGATGAGTAAAGTAATTTATAAGATTGATTTTATTAAAATTGTCACGAGGGAATAAAATGGCAATTATGGAAATTTGAGTCGGGATGTGCCCGTGTTGTGTCGGGACTAAATTATTATTATTAAAAGTGAATATATTATAAGTCACCCATGTGGTCATTTAGAGTGCGCCAATGTGTCCGGAAGGGTCGAGATAGTCAGAAAAGTATACCCGGTGGTTTAGTTTGGGCCTCAGGGCGTTTTTAAACCTAATTGGAATCCCGAGAGGGTATTTTAGACATTTTGTATTTTTGGGTAATTAAACTCACGAATTTTCCTAAGGTATATTTACCATTTGAGTTAGACTTTTAGGGTTAACAATCATAAAACTTAAGAGCGAACATTAGAGAAGAAGTTTGGAAGCTTTCCAAGTAATCCAATGCTAAGAACTCATCCGTTTGCACCGCCACTACCATCAAAACATAGATTGCACGACGAGGAACGCAACCATACCTTTTTAATCCACAAATCAGACCCTTGAATTTCTAAGAAAGTATCTATCTTTCTTTTCTTTTAGTTATTGTTTCTTTCATGTTTTATTAGGATTGTTATACACATGTTTCATAAAAGAACTTGAGGAATTTAAGGATTTAATCACATGTCTTGGTGGAAATAATTATATTCTGCACATCCCAATCATATTTATGAGGATAACCCGCGAATTGATATGAGTTTAAAATCAAGAAATCTGGAAAAGAATTAAGAGAATGAAAGTTTTATGGAAATTAGGGTTCTTGTTAAATATAATGATTTACCCCATTTAATTACATACCTTTGATGAATTTGGACACGTTTCATGTAGGAAATCATGTATATAGGTATATGTAACAAGTAGTAATGCTGTATGGGAGTTTGAGAATCGTCAATGGAGTTTTGGAGTAATTTGGAAGATGAAACCCGTAGGTTGAAACTACATTTTCTAGGTAAGAACTGCTTCATCGATCGATCGATCGACCCAAGAAAATCGATCGATCGACCCCTCCTGGAGAACTGCATATTTTCCCCCTTTTTGTTTAAACCGGTCTAAATATGTAGGAACTTTTGATTATTATTTAGGGAGTATAATGGGTCGTGAGGATGACCAGTAGGGTCTGTATAGACTTCGTTGAATGAAATTTGATATGGTATGAAATTGTGGGTTAACGGGGAATTTCGTTACACATTAGAGATTATACGTAAAATTCGTTAATGAATCGAGGGACCCATGAAAGAATTAGACCAAAAGGGTACAGAGGGTATACCTAATGAAATCGTATTTAGCAAGAGAGAATACTTCGAGAAATGAGAAGTAAATATGAAATAAATTATAAGTGAGAATAAAATAAATGAATCCCTTATGCAAAATAATTGGGTAAAATTGTACTAAATATAGTTAATAATAATTATGGGTCGTGGGCGAACCTTATTGGAAATTGTGTATCTATATATGGCCATGTGACTGTGTGCGTATATGAAATAATTTATTTATGAATAATCATACCTACGCTACTTGCTATCACGGGGGTTGCCGCACCGAGACAGTCTTATCTCGATGGGACTTTTATAGGGGATATTGACTTTTACCCTAGAACATAGGATTCCTTAGTACAAGCTATTTGAGAATGATAGTCAGACGGTCCTAAGAGACATGAGGGGTATGTGCTGACCTCTTAGTGACTTGAAACTATGATTCGCCTCCATTTTATGTGTATTGTGTTAATACAGTTCGAGAGTGATTCGGAACTAGTATTTCCCTTAGTACGAGTGATACAAGGACTTGACAGCAGAGTATGCCAGCACCATAGAATTTATGTGGGGTGCCGATTGTTGATACCAAATTTTGTCTGCTGACATGGCTCAATTAATTGGAGACTCATGGCAATCTACGTGGCAATAACAAACACTTCTAGACAACACCTTGACTTTGAGGAACTCAATTTCCCCGACCAACTCAGATACTCCGAGCAGTAAGTGCTCTCCGAGGAACTTTACTGCATCGAGCAACTCATGGATACCGAGATACTTAGGCAGTCCAAGCAGTTTAGGCGGTCTGAGCTGCATCTCGATCAGAGCATTTATTATCAGACAATTAAGAGGATTAAATGTGCATTAAATGCTGATTATTATCATACAGATGTATACGCTTATTGGACATCAATGTATTATCCTTTTACATGTACAATCTCAGGGCTATAAATACATTGTATCATCCTCATTGTAAGGGGACTTGGAATTCTTGGGTAAAAACCTGTTATCAAGAATTCCCATACACTCAGCAATAAGAAAAATAGTGGACGTAGGCCATTCCTTTAAGGCTGAACCACTTTAAAAATTCTTTTGTCTTATTTATTTTATCTGTGATTAAATAATTAGAGATAATCTAATTTTTTACATCAACAGATTGACACTGTCTGTGGGAAACGACTATAAGTATCATTTTTCACAAAAAACAATTCATTATCAATGGATGACAATCCTGAATCCAGCAATCGAAACGCTAGAAACCGCCCAAATCCATCTGCTCCTCCAAATGTCCAAGATCTAGCTGGAATTATGGTCAATTTGGCTCAAGGACAGACAACCATGCAAGAAACTATGCGACAACTCATGCAAACTATCCAGGGTGGAGCGTCAACCCATTCAGGACAACGAAGTGTTCAAAGAAATACTCATTTACTTTCTTCACGCATTAGGCAAAGTGATTCATATCGCACTGAGAAATTTGATGATTTTTCTTATCAACCGGGTCGAACTTCGTCAGTACGAGCCATAGATACTGAACAACACATCACTCTCTCTCCAGAAAAGACTAGTGCACTGGAAAGATTAAGTAGGGTCTCTCCTTTTGATCGATTGGGCCCTAGGAAGAATAAAAGTCCTCCTAAGGCTATGTCGAGAAACTTTCGATGACCATTTGATCTAAGAGAGGGTTATGCCCAATCACAACCAGTTGCTCGACAAGATAGATCCCAGGAAGCGACTTCAACACGATCAATTCCTTGAACCAGTAGGACCGAGGAAGGAAATGATGCGTGGAATGGCTCTATTCAGAGGTTGGAGGATAGATTAGTGGAAATGGCTAAGGCCAAGAATCCTCTACAAAGAACTTTTGTCCAAGGGACACATTTTGTCCAAGCAATTATGTATTTTCCCACACCATCAAACTTCAAAGCACCTGTTGTAACTCCTAAATATGATGGAAAAATCGACCCTGTCCTTCATATAGAACAATACCAAGATGCTGCTGACATATATGCTGTGCCAGATGAGATGAGATGCAGGGCATTCCCGGGAAATCTTACCGGATCTACTCAAATATGGTACAATAATCTTCCTCGGGGTAAGATTTTAACTTTCTTTTAACTGGTCGAGCTCTTCATTGGAAATTTCTATTTTGGAGCAAAACCGGTTAAACGAGTAGCACACTTGTTAAGTGTTAGACAAAAGGCAGGTGAGAGCACGAGGGATTATATAACTCGTTTCAATAATGAGAAACTTGAAGTTATTAATTATGAGGAAAAGACAAAGATTATTGCTATGATGAGTGGGCTGTTGCCCAACAAGTTGTACTACACTTTGGCCAAAGATCCACCCAGAACCATGTCAGAACTAATGTCAAAAGCGACCAAGATCATGAATGCCGAGGAGGGTATGGCTGCGAAGAAGAATATGGATATCAAAGAGACCAAGGTGGAGGTTGATAAGGCTAAAAATAAAGAGCATTAGAACAATGGTGGTGATAAGCATTCAAAAACAAAGCCATCATGGGAGGTATTGAAGAAATTTGAAAATTATACTCCTTTGAAGATAGTCATCAACCACGTTCTATAAGAAATCAAGAACATCGAGGAGTTAAACTGGCCAGAGAAAATGAAGTCAGACCCTGACAAGAGGAATAAGGCCAAATATTGCGAGTTCCACAAAGATCATGGTCACATGACCGAAAATTGTATAGCTCTTCAGAATGAGATCGAAGCACTCATTAGACGAGGAAAACTGGCAACGTATGTTGATCGTAGAAATGAAAGAAGAAGCAGCGATCGAGCAAGAGAGAGGTCTAGATCTCCTCGTCGATCAGAGGAGAACAAGAAAGAGACCATGAAGATGATGCAGAAGATGACCCCGATCTTCCCAAAAGACCAAGGCAGCCAGAACGTGAGGTATTTTCAATACGTTTTGGATCATTTGATTGTAATGTTATTACAGGTGGAGATGCAGGAGGTGGAGACTTTACTGCAGAAAGAAATGCTTACCTCAATGAGGCTCAAGCCTGTTCATATATTCAACGAATAAACTTGGCTGAAGATGATTGCCCCGAGGAAGGTTAACAAAGAAAAACTGGTCATTGGTTTCTCAAAGAACGACCTCGCAGGCGTGCTGTATCCTCATGATGACCCATTGGTGATCAAAATGAGAATGAAGGAAGTGATGATCTCGAGAGTACTGGTTGATAATGGTAGCTCGGCTGATATTATGTTCTACTCATGCTTCGATAGCTGAAATCTAAAGTTGTCTCAGATAGAGCCTTATCACAGGCCCCTCCTCGATTTTGCTGGCGAGAAAGTTTTTCCACTTAGGACGATCAAGTTGGATATGTTCATTTGTACATGGCTTGCTTGTCGAACAAAAAGAGTACGCTTTTTCGTGATGGATAAGAATGTTCAATCATCCTACAATATCATCATGGGAAGGGTAGGATTGAAGAAGTTCGAAGCAGTACCATATACGGTACATCAATGCCTAAAATTTCCAACCAATTTTGGAGTAAGAGTTGTGAAGGGTGATCAAAAAGTAGCTCGGGAATGCTAATATTCATCTGCCGAGCAGGAGGAACTGGAGGAATTTAGGAAAAAGACTACTACCTATCAGGTGGATGAAGGTCTAGAAATTGAAACATTGGATCCTAGAGACGAGTCGCAACTTGTGAAAGGTCAGGTGGTGGAAGCTTTTGCTTGGAGTCATGAGGATATGCCCGGAATAGACCCAAATTTCTTATGTCACGAGCTCAATGTGAATAAGGAGATCAAGCCAGTGAAGCAAAGAAGAAGTGTGTTCAGCCCCGAAAATAACCAAGCTATACAGGAGGAGGTCGAGAAGCTCCATAAATCTTGCTTTACTGAAGATGTTAAATATCCAAACTGGTTAGCAAATGTAGTGATGGTGAAAAAGAAGAACAACAAATGGAGGATGTGTGTAGACTTCACCAACGTCAACAAAGCTTGTCCAAAGGATCATTTTCCCTTGCCCCGAATTGATCAACTAATGGATGCTACCTCGGGACATGAGCTAGTGAGCTTCATGGATGCTTATTCTGGTTACAACCAGATTAAAATCAAACCCGAAGACAGGGGGAGTACTTCTTTCATTACCCCTAGGGGAACTTATTGTTATAATGTTATGCCTTTTAGTTTGAAAAATGCAAGTGCGACATATTAGCGACTGATGAACAAGAAGTTTGCAGAACAAATCAGTTGCAATATGGAAGTATATGTTGATGATATGCTGACAAAGAGCAAGAGAGCTGCTGACCATCTAGTTGACTTAGGCCAGACCTTTGATCAATTAGATAAATATCAAATGAAATTGAACCCGACCAAGTGCATATTTGGAGTATGAGAATACATGTTTCTCGGGTTTATTGTCAATCAACGAGGAATTGAAGCAAACCCTGAAAAGATCAAAGCTCTATTCGGATTACGATCTCTAACGACAAAGAAAGAAGTGCAAAGTCTTACAGGGCGAGTAGCAGCACTTAACAGATTTGTATCGCGAGCAACTGATAGATGCCTACCATTCTTCAAAACGCTCCGAAAGACTTTTGAATGGAATGAAGAATGCGAGAAAGATTTTCAAGAATTGAAGAAATATTTGGGAGCACCTCCACTGTTATCCAGGCCAGTGATGGGATAAAGATTGTACTTGTATCTGACAGTTTCAAAAAATGTAGTTAGCTCGGCATTTATAAGAGTAGAGGATGGAGTATAAAAACCAATTTATTACACTAGTAAGGCCTTTCGAGGAGCAGAGATTAGATATCCAAAACTGGAAAAGTTGGCACTGGCACTGATCGAAGCGAGTAGAAGAATGAAGCCATACTTCCAGGCTCATACCGTAGTCATATATACCGATATGCCGTTGATGCAAGCTCTTCATAAACCAGAAAAATCAGGGAGATTGATGTATTGGGCAATAGAACTCGGTGAATATGATATAATTTATGAGCCTAGATCGTCACTAAAAGGGCAAGCAGTAGCTGATTTTATAGCAGAGTTCACTTATCCTGATACCCCCGAGGAGAAAAATCTGAACACCGACCAACCTGTGGATGTTACAGAATCATCAAATTTAAACCCCAATCAACTTAGGTTAGTCGGAGTGCAAGAGAAGAAGGTGGACGAGGACTGAGGTGTGGTAGAAATGGAGATAAAAGAGCAACAAATATTCCATCGAGGAACTTTGTCCAATAAGAAGTTTGAGGTCGAAATACCTGTATGGAACCTATATGTGTATGGTTCATCATGCACCTCAGGTAGTGGAGATGCGATTGTATTGAAAAGTCCAGAGGAGGTCGATATAGAATATGCTCTGTGCTTTCAATTTCAATCTTCTAATAATGAAGCCGAATATGAAGCAATGATTGTAGGTCTTAGTCTGGCAAAAACCATGAAGGCAGAGCAGGTAATCTTATGCAGTGACTCACAGTTGATTGTAAACCAAATGCTTGGTGTATATGCATCAAAAGGAGAGTTGATGATTAAATACAATGCAAAGGTGATGGAATTGGTATCGGAATTTGTTACTGTTCAACTAGTCAGAATACCAAGAATGGAGAATGCAAGAGCAGACGCTTTAGCTCGATTAACATCGGCTAATCGTACCGAGATACGAACAACAATCCCAATTGAAGTTCTAGCTGGTCGTAGCATAGATGAAGATCTGACGATGAACTTTATTTCCCTTGATTTAGGGCCACCTTGGATGGATCCCATCAGGGCATATATTGAGGAGGGAGACTTACCGATTGACAAACTTGCAGCCATGAAATTAAAGCTTTAAGCTGCTCATTATGTACTGATTAATGGTGTTCTATATAGACAAGGAATCATAGCTGGCTTGCAGAGATGTGTACATCCCGCCGAGGTGAAAGACTTGATTGAAGAAGTCCATGAAGGGTCCTGTGGAGCCCATGTAGCAGGACGGACACTTTTACAAAGAGTGATGATGCAAGGATACTACTGGCCAATGATGAGGGATGATTGTATAGACTATGCCAAGAAATGTGACAAGTGTCAACGCTTCTCCACTATCCGAAGAACTCCCCAAGCATTGTTGACACCCATTACTTCCCCTTAGCCATTTGCCATGTGGGGAATTGACTTGGTTGGGCCACTTCCAACGACTAGAGGAAGATTTAAATATCTCGTCGTCGCAGTGGATTACTTTACTAGGTGGGTGGAAGCCAATCCTCTTATCGATATGACGTACGAAAAGGTGTACCAATTTATTTGGAAAAATATCATTTGTAGATATGGTCTTCCCCATGCATTCATCACCGACCATGGAACACAATTTGACAACGAGGAGTTCGCTGCCTATTGTCATTAGTCAAATATATTGAAGATCCACTCGGCATCAGGCCATCCCCAAAGCAATGGACAAACTAAAATGACAAACAAAACGTTGCTAAATGGATTGAAGAAAAGACTGAATGACGTGAAAGCAAACTCGATCAACGAGCTACATTCAGTACTGTGGGCTTATCATACTACTCCCCAAGCAGCAACTGGAGAATCTCCATATATGCTGGCATTTGGAAGTGAAGCTGTTATACCTACCGAGTTGGGCCTCCCAACACACCGAGTGCTGAACTTCAACTCCCCTGTCAGTGACTTAATGAGAAGGGTAGACTTGGACATGCTCGAAGAAGTTAGATAAGAAGCAGCCATCAGGAATGCTTCTTACCAGCAACGAACAACCTTGTTCTATAACAAAAGAGTGAAGAAGTGCGACCTGAAAGAAGGGGACTATGTGCGGAAGAAAGTAATTCAAAAGCACAATAAACTGGAAGCTAACTGGCATGGGCCTTATAGAGTAACAGAGGTTGTTCGACCAGGGACATATAGAATTAAAACTTTAGAAGGGGAGGAGTTTAAGAATGCATGAAATGCAGAGCATCTGTGAAAATATTATCAGTAATGTAAACCCTCATGTAATGCAGTTTCTTCAGTATGAATAAAATGTGAATATTCTACCCAATTCTCTCCTTTTGTTGAAATTTTTTCGCGGAATACTAGTCTACACACTACTCAGCAAAATCCACCAACTCCGGTTGGTTGAGAATAAAAATATTTCCCAGAAATACCAACTTCGGTTGGTTGGGAAGAAAATCCACCAACTCCGATTGGTCGGGGATAAAAAATATTTCCCAGAAATTCCAACTCCGGTTGGTTGGGAAGAAAATCCACCAACTTCGGTTGGTCGGGAATAAAAAATATTTCTCAGAAATACCAACTCCGGTTGGTTGGGACAAAAAACCACCAACTCCGGTTGGTCGGAAATAAAAAATATTTCCCAGAAATACCAACTCCGGTTGGTTGGGAAGAAAATCCACCAACTCCGGTTGGTCGGGAATAAAAATATTTCCCAGAAATAACAACTCCGGTTGGTTGGGAAGAAAATCCACCAACTCCGGTTGGTCGGGAAAAAAAATTATTTCTCAGAAATACCAACTTCGGTTGGTTGGGAAGAAAATCCACCAACTTTGGTTGGTCGGGAATAAAAAATATTTCCCAGAAATACCAACTCCGGTTGGATGGAAAGAAAATCCACCATTTCCGGTTGGTCGGGAATACAAAATATTTCCTAGAAATACCAACTCCGATTGGTCGGGAAGAAAATCCACCAACTCTGGTTGGTCGGGAATAAAAAATATTTCCCAAAAATTCCAACTCCGGTTGGTTGGGAAGAAAATCCACCAACTCCGGTTGGTCGGGAACATTTCTATTAAAAGAAGGATTATGTGATAAAAGTCAACTAATGGCCTTGAAGTAAAAAGTGATCAAGAAAATTTTTAATACTTGTAACATTTCAAATTACCACCAAGTTGGTCGAAAAACAAAATATCATCCAGTTTGGTTAATCGTCAAATGATTACCACAAATTCAGAATAGTCGACAATAAGTTTTCACCAACTTTAGTTGATCGACAAATAGCATAATGCTGTTATCTTTTTAACAGATATACATCAACATTCATTAGTAAATAAGTAAAGTTTTTTACAAAATACCTACAAGATAATGGGAATAAAGATTGCAAAGAAAAATATAAGTTTTTCATTAAATCCAAAACAAAATACATTGAGAATAAAATACATAAAAAAAATTATTAAATCAGGAATCCTATTCTATGGGTTTCTTCCCCTCTGCCTTTGAAACAGGTTCTTCACCAGCAGGAGGATCGTCTAAAGCATAGGGGGAGTTTATGAAGTTCAAATCTTTAAGCATCCTTATGTTCATAACTGATGGCTGATCAAGAAGGTGCTCTGGGCGAGATATATCAAAGTTGGAGTGAAGACTGTAGTCACCGAGATACTTTGAAAATCGGCATTGTGGAATGGCCCGAGCAGGAATCCAACTCATATCAAGATTCAAAGGAGGCACTGGTAGGTCGAGCAACACAGGATTGTGGTAATCCCACAAGTAATGAACTTGTTCAAACTGCCGCACGCCCAAAGCATTTAGACATCCTTGCTTGTAACCCATATTATTTGCATTTTGGATCCGATCATCTAGATGGTAGATGGCTTCATTATAACCAGCCATCCAAAACTCCCTGGGATGCTTGTGGAATTGATATGTTAGCCTCTCCAATTGCTCGAGGAGGTTCTTCGCTAAAAGTTCTCTACTCTCCAAAGAAGACTTTTGAGCAGAGAGCTGCTCGTCCAGATTCATGATTTTCGTAGACATCCCAGCCAATGCCTGGTTCTTTGCCATCAATTGGAAGGCTTGGTTCTCCTGAGCCGATTGAGTTCTTTGTTCCTCAATAGTAATCCAAGAAGCTCTTGCTCATCCCCGAGAAGCTCTTGCTCGTCCTCGAGCAGAGGTAGAAGTCCCAATCCTCTTCAAGGATTATAATTCGTCTCTCAGATTGGCATTTTCGACCTCCAAGAAAGAGAACCCTCGTCGTTCACAGGGACCAAAGCGTTTGAGGTAGAGGCTGCAGACCTCAGCTGGGATACCTCTCCTCGTAGGTTATTATTTTCCTGTTCCAGCAACTTGTCTATCTGGATGTGCTCTTCGACCTCGGTTTTCAAAGTTCTCTCCCTCACATCATATGCAGCAAAAAACTTATCATAGCCTTTATCAGCATTCAGTTGTTGGTACTTCTTCTCATATCCTTGGTGAAAGAGGGCTGTAGATTCCTTGTATTATTGTTGAAGCTCCTCGAGAGTACCCTGGAGGTCTTCAATCATCTCATAATATGCTACATTATTAGCCACTGCCCAGTCGAGCAGACACTTTAAGTACTGGTAGGCTTCGATTGCTTGCTCTGAAGCATCTGGACCGAGGATATCAACAATCTGAGCTTCAGTCATATCTGTATGACCAGCTTTGAAGTATTCATTTCATTATCTGAAGAATTTTATATCATGAGCAGATAATAATTCCATCCTGGCCATAAACTAGCAAAAGGAAGAGATAGCAAGAATCAATAAGAGTGCAAACAGAGCAAGAAGAAGAGAATCAACATTATACATAATCAAAATTTCAAATTTTATTACATCATGAATAAGCAGTAAAAGACGAGGTGTAACTTCTATACTGCAGCAAGTATGAAGCTGATCTGATATCCTCATCGGCAATAGTCTGATGCAAGCCCCAGATAAGTTTCAGATATTTTAAGTTAACTTCTGTCTCTTTTGGAGACCTTCTTTTGCTGTCAACTACCAATAAATGAAAATTAAAATATCAGTGACACATTTTATCAAACATATAGAAAGCATAATTTTGAAAATAAAGTAAAGTAAAAACAACCTATCCCATTGCCATAGGGAGGGAATCTGGGACCCTGATACACATCATTTCCAGTTAGCGGAGCATGTTGCCAATTTTTCATAACAACACCATGCTCGAAATAATCCCTATTGGCATCTGGGAGATTGACCACTAAAGCTCTATTTAAAAACCTAGTTTTCAAGTAAAAAGTAATGTCGCTCACAACCCATCTATGGCAAAACATAATTTCTGGAATTCCTATACGAGTTCCATGAATCTAATTTAATCTATGAACTCCATTAACTATTCTCCATGTATTGGGGGCTATTTTTGAAGGAACCACGTCAAAATATTAACAGAATTCCAGACACAAAGGGTTTGGGGGAAAAGAAAAGCCACATTCAGCTACAAAGAGACTGGGGTACCAATGTCCCTTAGCCAAACGAAAATAATCTGAAGGTTCAGAAAGTTCCTCCAAAACAACCCATGAAGGAATAGAGAAATCAGAATGAAACTAATCAAGCGACTCAACAAGGTAAACCATGGTGAATAAAGGAAATAAAAGATAAGGAAGAAGATATTATAGAAAAAGGATGGATCTGTTGACAACGAACGATGAAAATGATGAACGCACAAGAGATAGAGAAGATGGGAAACTCAAAGATAAAGATTTAAAAAAGTAAAAGACGATATGATTTTCTGCAACGCTTAAATACCTTACCTTGGGAAAAGGTAAAAATAATGATTATAAAGGGAGACGTTTACGCTACCAGCGGCTAAAATGACAAAAAGGGCACGGAGATCGAAGAAGTTAGAAAATTCGAAAAGTCTGATTCTATGAATTCAAAAAGAAAAATAAATGCGAAGAAAACACTCCTAAATTTAGGATGACCATTTAATTCCGCCATATTTTGAGAAGAAAGTTCCACACTCCTCATTCTCGAATTGTGAAACATTGGGGGCTTTTGTTGATACCAAATTTAGTCGCTGACATGGCTCAATTAATTGGAGGCATGTGGCGATATACATGGAAATAACAAACACTTCTGGACAACTCCTTGACTTTGAGGAACTCAATTTCCCCGACTAACTCAGATACTCCGAGCAGTAGGTGCTCTCCGAGGAACTTTACTGCACCGGGCAACTCATGGATACCGAGATACTTAGGCGGTCCGAGCTACACCTCGATCAGAGCATTTATTATCAGACAATTAAGAGGATTAAATGCGCATTAAATGTTGATTATTGTCATACAGATGTATACGCTTATTGGACAGCTATGTATTATCCTTTCACGTGTACAACCTCAAGGCTATAAATACATTGTATCATCCTCATTGTAAGGGGACTTGGAATTTCTGGGTAAAAACCTGTTATCAAGAATTCCCAAACACTCGGCAATAACAAAAACAGTGGGCGTAGGCCATTCCTTTAAGGCTGAACCACTTGAAAAATTCTTTTGTCTTATTTATTTTATCCGTGATTAAATAATTAGAGATAATCTAATTTTTTACATCAACACCGATAGTATATATAATATATGAGTGACTGATATATATATATATGGAAAATTTCTACTGTGCGTATAAGTAGTTAAGTAATGAATTAATGCTCCAACTTTGTAATAAACATCTTAAAATAACCCCCTTTTTCATCCAATTCATCCATGAAAAAGAGTTTTCCTAAGGAGAGATAAAAGGAGAAGTTAAGAAAGAAAATCCTTTGGAGAATCTAAATAAATCAAGGAGTCCTCGTAAGGCAATTAATTCTTTATTAAAGTTGGTCACATGAAGAGTTCTACACTTGGTATGTTTTTGTTTCTAATTTGGATAAAGATTTTAATGATACCCATATTTCCAAATTGTGATAAAACAAGGATGTCTTAAGAATATATGTAAGAACGCGTGTTAGGATTGCAAATGTTAACTTTGAAATCCTAGATTTGAATCACCTTCTTATGGAGATTTTGATTTTGGAAATTCATGATTATGATGTGTATATGTACTACAACATGTTTAGTATGTGTTTCCATGATTGATAACTGAGGTTGCTTAAATATATTAAGTTATGCTTTAATGTTGTATTCCGACCTAGTTGTGCTAAAAATGGAATAAATCATGAAATACTTATTGAAATCGAGTAATTCCAATTGAAAATTAAAATATACTCATATATGTATGGAATATTCTAAAATTATGCAAAAATACAATGGAATGAATCTTGGGTGATAGTTTGAAGTTCAGGTATAAAATCTTCCCCAAAAGAGTAACTGTGCACACCACGTGTTTGATGTTTTGCTGACTTAGCAAATGAACCCAAGAAATTTTGAAAATTTAATTTTGTGTTATTTAAGATGTTTATTGATATTGGGTGGAATATCATGGTATGTTATGATGTGATGTGTTGCTGATTTTAATGTTATTTGGCGTACTCAAATACTAATGATGTTGAATTTTTAGGTGGGAAAGCGGCTAACACTTCCATACCAAGGAAATAGTTTTGGTGTAAATGTTAGTACCAACTTCAAGGTGAGTGACCTTACCTATGAAATATAAATTCTTATATTTTCAAAAGGAATTTTGTAGTTAAATACATGTGTTAAACTATTTATGGAGTGATCTGGTATTTGTAAAACATATGCATATGATTAAAAATGTTAAGAGAAGCTATTTTATGTTATGCATTGTGGCGGGTCCTCTATCTAATGTTAAGGAATGTGGTGGGTCCTATGAGATTTAGCTGTCCCCTTAATCCAACCTAAAGGTTTTTTGTACTAGGGCCTAATTATGGGATGTGGTGGTCCCCATAACTGTGGTGGGTTAATTGGACTGTGGCGGGTTGAGGCTTGCGAGAGTTACACAATTCCTGTTGGGTTATGCCATTAGAAAAAAATAAAAATGGTTATTGAAATTGGTTATATCTGTGGTATGTGAATGTATATGGTCATTCACTTAGATCTTATTTCTTACGCTCCTATAATGTTATGTTTCAGGTATGCCTATCATTGGGAGTTCACTACCAAGTTAGGACCTTAAAACGGGGGAGTGACATATGTCTAATATGGTTTGAATATCTAGAAGATTTTTGTGTAAATGTTAAAGAAAGGAACTTTTGTGTGTAACGTTTTTATTACTTGTGAGTTATATGTACTGTTTGTTATGTTTTCATCTAAACATTCCATTGAAAAGAAAAAAATCTTGGGTTATTTTTTGAGAGATTTAAAGTAAACTATTGTTTAAGGGAGTTTATCTCTAAATATAAAGGATCATTTTAATTTAATTAAGTCAAGGCACGACTTCTTGGTATCAGAGCATGGTTAGTAGGTTCTGTATATGGTGTACAGGTCTAGATTGGCAGTGAACAATAGAAATTGAGTTTGTTATGGGTCAGGATTTTAACTAAGAATATTAATGTTAAACTGTTGCTATTGTATTTTTGTGTAAGTTATTTATATTTTAGTGAGTGATGGACGCACGAGCAATATGATAGACAAGAGGGTGAGGCATCCTATGTACCTAATAGTCATCAAGGATAAGGATATATTGAATTGGATGAACCATAAGTTCAATAACAACCTATTGATGATGTGGGAAGAATATTGCGTGTTGTGGCACAACTAGTGGAACAAGAAAGAGGTGGGGAACTTGGTGGAGATAGGCATAAATTACATGAGAGGTTAGTGAAATTAAATCCTCCAACATTTACTAGGACTACTAATCCGTTAGTGTAAGAGAGGTGGATTAAAATGACGGAAACAATATTTAAGGTGATGGAAGTGCGAGATGAACAAAAGGTTTTATTGGAAACCTTTAGGTTAGAAGATGATGCAAAGTTATGGTGGGATGATATAGAGAGGTTACTTACTACAATTGGGGCAGTGGTGCCGGCAAATCCTCCACCAATTACGTGGGAGAGGTTTGTTAATGTGTTCTTTGAAAAATACTTCCCAAGTCTTTACATGAAGGGGAAAGAGGAAGAATTTATCATGCTGAAACAAGGGAACATAACAGTGGCAGAGTATAAATCTTTATTTATATCCTTATATAGATTTTCACCTAACTTGGTGAGGACAGAAGAAAGTAAATGCGATAGATTTCAAACTGGGTTGAATATAGATATAAAAACTATGGTTGATAATATGAAGATCACAAATTATGTGGGCTTGGTGGATATAGATATGGTGTTAGAAAAGTCAATGAAAGAAATGAAAGCTGAATATTCGAAGAAAGATAGACACGATGGTACAAAATCATAGGGATGAGAGGCAAGAACATCAACTCTGAGAGTAGCACGAGGAGTATCTAAGGGTCAAGGATTTAAAAATAGAAAAAACGTACCTAGAAGATTTCAAGCCCAAATTGCAAGGAATGGAATGATTCGGTCAAAAAATGCATCCATGTTGGGTTCTAGGGCCATATTTTATTATAGATGTGGTGGTCAAGGGCATATGTCTCGAGAGTGTACCAAAGCTGAGACGACACCTTTATGCTTCAATTATCATCAACTAGGGAACTTACGGAAGAATTGTCTAGTGATGGGGGCTACAACATCAGTTGGGAGTGTGGAAGTAGGAGGTAGTAGTTCTACACATAATGTACATAGGGGAGGTAAATGAGGAATATCGCAGAGTCAAGGTCATGGAAGAGTTTTTACACTGACGTAACAAGATGCACTAGCTATGCCTAACGTAGTGACATGTACACTTCCTATTTGTGATAAAGTTGTTTATGTGTTGATAGATAATGGTCCTACACATTCTTTCATGTCTTTATTTTTCTTGTTGCATCTTAATAAACCATTATCATCATTAGATTCTGGTTTAGCTATTGTTACTCCAGTTGGGGGATTGATTTTTATTGAGAGGGTGTATAGGGAGTGTGTGGTGCGAGTGGGTAAAAAAGAATTAATGATTAACTTATGACCTCTCGATATGCATAACTTTGATGTGATACTGGGTATGGATTGGTTGGCCTCATATCATGTATGGTTATATTTCTTTAGAAAGGAGGTAGTGTTTCAATTACCGGGTGAACCTGGATTTAAATTTATTGGGGAACGAAATGTTACTTTACCATGTTTTATTTCTTCTAAAAAAATGTTATGTTTTACTACGGAATGGAGGTCAGGGCTATCTTACCCATGTGATGGATACACAATAAAGGGTTGGAAAACTATTAGAGATGCCAGTAGTTAATGAGTTTGCAGATGTCTTCCCAGAAGAACTCCTATGGTTAACACCAGACTGTGAGGTAGAATTTTTGATTGAGAGTGTATCACTGTGGGGAGCTCCAATATTGTATATGAAGAAGAAATATGGAATCATGATACTGTGCATCAATTATTATCAATTTAATAAGGTGATTATCCATAACAAATATCCATTACCCCGCATTAATGAATTATTTGATCAGTTGCAAGGAGCCAAAGTATTTTCCAAGATTGATCTCTGATCCCGTTACCATCAGTTGAAAGTAAGAGTATGTGACATTTCTAAAATTACTTTTCGTTATAGGTATGTACATTGTGAATTTCTTGTCATGCCATTTGTGTTAACGAATGCACCAGCCGTATTCATGGGCGTGATGAAATGCATATTTCACCCATACATGGATTCTTTTGTTATCTCGTTCATTACGATATTTTGATATATTCTCATAGTAAGGAAGAGAATGAACACCATTTGTGTATAATTTTAAAGAACTCATGAGAGAAGCAATTATTTATGGGGCACGTTATTTCTTCTAATGATATTTATGTTGATCCCTAGAAGTTGGAGGCCACCAGGCGCTCTCGGGCCCTGATTTGATCACAATCAACTTCACCGTCAAACTGAAAGCTCAATGGATCCTAAAAGGGCATTAAAACACCTTTATGATGGACTGTCCCATGCAAGAAATGGTATAACCGTTCGGGCGAACGATTTCTCCCCTAAAAAATTGATCTAGAGGCCACTAGGCGCTCTAGGGCTCCGTTTGACCAATGTTAACTCTTCAGCTCAAACAAGACTGAAAGAAACTTTGAAGGGCATTGAATACTCTTTCCAATGGTCTACTTTATGTGAAAATCAACCTTACAGTTTGGATGAATGATTTATTTTACCCTGAAAGGTCACCGGACACTTTTGGGCCCCATTTGACCAAAGTTAACTCTCTAAACCAAGCGAAGATTTTTGAAACATCGAATTAATTCACAAAAACTTTCCAATGGTCCACCCCGTGTGAAATTCAGGCTTATAGTTTGGATGAACGATCCCTTGTCCCCCGATGATCTTCCATTTAAAAAACTCACTTGTGCTTTCGAGCCCCGTTTGGCCCAAAGTCAACAATCGGACCCCAAAGCATCCCAAGTATTCTCAAAGATTTCTTAAATACCTTTCTAATGGTATGCCCTATGCACGATTTTGACTTACAGATTGAGTTTTAAGACCATTTTTCTGAAAGATCTGCACGAGACTGCCAATGGGCAGGTCCATTTCCCCACCTATCGATCGTGTGTCTAGGGTTACCAACTAATTAACATGTCAAGGACTATGACGATCGATATTCCCCCTACTCTATATAAGGAGATCTTGAACTCAGTTCGAAAGGCACCCCAGATCCATTAATATCAGTGATTTACGCAACATTCTTCTACAATCAACAAAGTGTCCTTATGTGAAATTGATATCCACCTTTCATTCCCATTACTCTCATAGCCAATTTAGAAAAATTTCCTTCCCTCTCATTAAACATTCATCCCAACATGCAATGAAGCTCATAAAGTATCAATGCCCAGCTTTAAGTCTCCAAAGAAGGTCCAAACATCCTTCTCTCTTTAAATTTATTTATTTTCATATTCGTCATATAAATTCTCAATTTAGATTTTACTTTAGATCATACACACTAATAGCAAATCCTTTATTAGTTATATTGCGCATAATTTATTATCTATAAAAATAAAAACATTGAAAAAGAGGGTTACACCTATAAATTCTGACGGGATTCTTCATCACATTTTCTCAAAACTCAAAATATCTTTTTTACACACACATATAATAAACTCCTGTTCGAATTTATGGGATAAAAATCCGCCCTTATGCCGTATGCTAACTATATGGACTTTAATGCCTTTAAAGGCTACGTAGTCATCTCAGGTTCAAACCCGAGACTCGAGTCCTATTTTCTTATTTTCCTATTTTCATATTTTATCCATATTTTATTCTTATAAATAACACTTCTGATTCATACTTTCTTGTCTTAAATTCACATATATTAGCTCTACATCGTAATGATCAATATGTCGATAAGCGCACATATCATATTTTTGTAACTATTATTTTGGGAACATTCCAGTGGATGACCTCACTCCATCCTTTCTATGATTTGGGTCGCGTGATTCCGATCTCCACTTATATATACATACACACACACTTCATGGAGAAATTAAGGAAAGTAGTAACATATGCCCATGAGAAACTGAAAGGACAAGATGGGTGCCTAACACCTTCCCATTCCATAACTTAGCCTAAGAACCTCTGAACTATTTTTTTAGTAAGCATCCATTTGTCTTTGATGCCACTCTCTCGAGGTGGTGACATGTATTTTTCCTTTTTTGTGCAAAATATTTCTTTATGTCACCCCAACATTGATGATGGACGAAGCACCCCACAATGTGGTAAGGGATGCGAGACCTTTATCTCCTCAATTTTCCCTCCGAAAGAGCCCTGGGGCAAGAGAGGGAGGAAGATCTCGGGATGATCACATAGGTTATTTTCAAATTAGTCATGTCTACTGTGTGTATAACCTAAAAATAAAAACTATGATGGAATCCATTAACATAGTTGCATACGATAGTGTTCCCCATCCCTTTGAAGAAAGTGAAAATCCTTCACATGTTGATAATTCTAAAAAGGAATACTTATAAAAAGAGTTAGCAGATAGTGATTCTGACTCCTTACCACCTGATGAACATTATGTTCCAAACTGGGCTAAGGAAAATAATCCTAGGAAAAACATTGTAGGTGATGTTAGAGACCCAATAAGGACCATATCTTAATCTACGAATGCTTTATTTTCATCCATGTGTCTTTAATTGAACCTAAGCATATAAAAGAAGATTTGATAGATGAATCTTGTTTTCTATATATGTAAGAACAACTAGGACAATTTAGACTTTATGATGTATGGTGTTTAGTCCCTCGTCTTACTCACACTAAAGTAATAGAAACAAAATGGATATTTAAAAATAAGTGTGATGAATCTAGTAACATTTTAAGAAATAAGTCTAGGTTAGTTGCATATGATTATTCTCAAATTAATGGAGTTGATGTTCATGAAACCTTTGTTTTTGTTGCTAGGCTAGAATCTATTAGACTCTTACTTGCTATTTTTTTCCACTTATAGTTTATACTCTATCTAGTGGATATAAAATCTATATTTTTAAATGTTATTTTAATTGAGGAAGTGTATGTTCAATAACCAAAAGGATTTGTTCATCCTTTATTTCCCAATCATGTTTTTAGACTAAAGAAAGCGCTTTATGGTTCAAAACAAGCCCCTTGTGTTTGGTATGATAGGTTAACAACTTTTCTAATGGAAAATGGTTTTAATTTAGTTGGTTTGACCTTACCATTTTTGTCAAATGTTGCAAAAACTATACGCTAATAACTCAAATTTACATTAACAACATAGTTTTAGGGTCCACTTCTCCCTCAGAAGAAGAAAATTTTGCTAACATAATGAAATCTAAATTTCAAATGTCTATGATGGCGGAACCATACAATTGTTTTGAGAAATTCAAGTAGCACAAAAATTTGACCATATTTTTATCCTCTAATCCAAATATGCTATGGATTTAATTAAACGCTTTTGTTTATCTAAGGCTAAGACTGCTAGAAGTCCAATGAGTTCAACTATAAAAATGTTAAATTACTTATCCATAAAAAATATAGATACTACTCTATATCATATTGTGATAAGTAGTCTTATTTACTCAACTGCGAGTAGTCGTGATATAATGCATAGCATGTGTGTGCGCTAGATAGCTATGTGAACCAAAAGAGTCCTAGTTAAACATATTATAAAATATATAAGTGGCACAATAAACTACTATTTTCTACACCTTGGACACTAACTCTAAGAAAATCGGGTATACGGATGTTGACTGGGCAGATTGTACCGATGATAGTAAAAGCACCTATAGTGGCTGTTTTTACTTAGGACGCAACATTGTCTCCTGGTTCTCTAAAATTCAAAATTGCATTTTTCTTTCATCAGCAGAAGCCGAACAAATTACCAGCGGGAGTTGTTACAATCAACTTCTATGGATGAAACAAATGTTAAGTGACTACGGATTAAATGAATCTTCTCCCCTCATTATTTGTGACAAATCAAGTGCTATAAGTATTTTTAAAAACAATGTTTTTCATTCTTGATAGAAAAAGTTAAAATGAGAGAACATTTTATTTGAGCATTAATTGAGAAAAAGGATATTAACATTGACCAACTTAACACGAAAAATCAATTGGCAGACGTTTGCACAAAACTTTTAGAGGACCATCACTTTGAAATGTTTATAATGTCTATTCGTGTGTGTTTCTACCCCATTTGAAATGTGTTAGGTTTGTATTAGAGTACATTTTTTAATATCATGTGGTTCTAACATCTTTTATAGGATTATTCCCACTAGTTGTCCCTTTATGACAAACAAGAGGGGAGTTTGGGAATCCCTATTTTTTGTTGGGGAGATTTTAAGACTCCCATCTCCTTTTTATATGTAGTTATGTATCTTAGGATACATGTTATTAGTTGAGTTATGTACTCTTCTTTATGGGGTAGATGTTGTTAGTTGAATTATGTACTCTTCTGTTTCTAAGAATCTAGTATATAGTTGAGTTATGTATTTGCATGTTTTAGACTGTATCTGCCGAAGAAACATAAAGAGCGGGTGCACGAGGTGAACATGATTTCTTTTAGTTATCATATTTTTATAGGTGGTGACGCTGGTGGAGGTGACGTAATAGCCAAGAGAAAAGAGTATTTGAATGAGGCCAAAACATGCTCCTATATTCGGTAAATAAACTTATTGGGTGACGTTGATAGACGCCTAAGAAAAGTGAATAAAGATAGGTTGGTGATATGATTCTCCAAGGATGACTTATCTTAAATACTATATTTTCACGATGATCCTATGTCCGTCACGATGATTGTGCATGAAGAAATAATTTCCATAATATTGGTGCACAATTCGAACTCAACTGATGTATTTTTTATAACTGCTTCAAAGGAATGGGACTACGTGACAGTAAACAAAAGGCATATCACAAGCCACTCGTAAGTTTCTCTCGAGAAAAAACCTTTGGGAACTTTCGGATTAGAAGTCATAATTGGCACATAGCCAATCAACCAAACTTAGAAGATTCGTTTCTTCATCTTAGGAAAGAAAGTCCGATCAACCTACAACATTATCTTTGTTAGATTCAACTTAAAAAAGTTTAATGGTGTAACATCCACTGTATAATTAACAGTGCCTAAAATTCTCCACACACTATAGGGTCGGTGTTGTTACTGGAAATCAGGTTGAAGCTAAGGTGTGATATTAGACTTCAGGAGACTAAGAAGTGAAGATAGTTACCATAACTTACTAGATAAAGGCCACACATCCTTGTAAGGAGGCTAAATTGGTCAAAGGACAAGTTATAGATGTAATGGAGACTGTAGTCCTTCATGAAAAATGCCCATAAAGGAAGACACGGATCGACTCATCCATGGATTCGTACCTCAAGTAGGAGTTAATAAACATCCTTAAACAGTGAAAGAATGTGTTCTCTTAGAGACACAAGGATATGTTAGGGATTGACCACGAGTTCATGTTCCATGAATTAAACATTGTCAAGGATCCAAAGCTAATAAAATAGAAACGACATGTCTTCATCCGCGAGAAGAATAAAACTATCCTGGAAGAAGTGGAAAAGCTCTAGAAAGAAAATTTCATTAAAGACATCAAATATCTTGATTGTTTGTCCACCGTGGTAATGGTCAGG
This sequence comes from Sambucus nigra, assembly GCA_949130495.1. Taxonomy (NCBI): domain Eukaryota; kingdom Viridiplantae; phylum Streptophyta; class Magnoliopsida; order Dipsacales; family Adoxaceae; genus Sambucus; species Sambucus nigra. The sequence goes on from OX422219.1 coordinate 172,279,914, forward strand.
AAGAAGTCCAAAGGACCATTTCCCCATGCCTAGGATTGATCAGCTGCTAGATGCCACTACCAGGCACCGAATTGCTTAGTTTCATACATGATTACTTAGGGTATAAGGAAATCATGATAAAATCAGAGGACGAGGAGAAAACCTCAGTTATCACTAGAATATTATGCCTTTTGGGCTTAAAAACATTGGAAAAACACACAAAATGCTAGTGAAGAAGGTTTTGAAAGAGTAGATTGACAAAAATATGGAGGTATATATGGTTGAAATCCAAGACTTGAGTGAAATGTGCGACCAATTGAAGAAGCACGAAATGAAGCTCAACCCAACTAAGTGTATGTCCGACTTATAAGAAGGAATGTTGCTAGGATTCATAGTGAACTAGGGAGGCATTGAGGCTAATTTAGATAAAATTCAAGCGCTAATAAATATTCAGTCTCCTAGAAATAACAAGGATGTGAAAAGGTTGACTGAAAGTGTAGTAACCCTCAACAGGTGTGTCTCCTGAGCTACTGTCAAGTGCATGCCCTTCTTCAAGGTGTTGAGGAAAACTTTCGACTGGAGTGAAGAATATGAGAATGCCTCCCTAGAAATGAAAAAGTATTTGGTATATATATTATTACTCTTAAGACCACTCGTAGGAGAGAGATTATACATATATCTGGAAGTATCTAGGTCAAAAGTTTTCTCGATACAAATTTGACTATAGAATAGGGTATAAAAAAAATTTACTACACCACCAATGACCTTTGGGAAATAAAAAATAATTACCCACATGTGGAAAACCTTTCCTTAGCTCTCATTGAAGTCTCACGAAGAATGAAGCCATATTTACAAGCCCACACTATTATGGTCTACACGGACTTGCCATTGCACCAAACCATTCACAAACTAGATAAGTCATGATGATTAATGGATTGAGATATGGATCTTGGAGAGTATGATATACACCATGAATCGAGATAGAAATAAAAGACCAAGAAGTATCATATTTAATAGCGGAGTTTACCAATGAAGAAAAACCTGCCGAGCAGACTCCTGTGGGAAAGAGCGCAACAGTAAATCCAGTCGAGCAGACTTTTTAGAAATAAAACTTAAAAATAAAACACCTGTGCAGAACATAGCTCCATGACTAATATAACCAACCAAGAGGAAGACATACCTAAAGATGAATTAAGTAGGATCATTTCGGTAGAAGTTCGCATGCATAGAAGCACTGATGAAAAAAACAGAAACTTATTTGTGCTAGATTTATGTCCCTTATGGATGGATCCAACCAAGGAGTATATTCAGAGAGGCATCTTGCTAGACAATCCAAATGAAGAAAGGAAACAAAGGTATAAAGAAGTATGCTACATGGTGGAAGTAGTAATTTCGTATAAAAGAGGACTCATTGTCCCACCGCTCAGATCTGACCACCTGGTCTAGGGGAAAAATATGATTAAAGAAATACATGATGGTCCTATGGGGCCCATTCGACAGGAAGATCAGTGGTCAAGCGAGTATCCACACAAGGTTATTCTTCGCCAACTATGAATGCAGATTATGCCACTTATGAAACATATTGTGATAAATTCTAGAGGTTTGCTATGATTCATAGGACACCTGTTGTTGCACTCATTCTGATCACGTCCCCGTGGAATTTTCCATGTGGGGAATAGACTTCCACTGCCAGAAATGAGAGAAAGGTTCAAATACCCAGTCATTGCAATAGACTATTTCACTAAGTGGTTGGAAGTTGAATCCTTGGTAGATATGCCCTATGATAAAGTCTTCTAATTTATTTAGAAGAACTTCATATGAAAGTATTATATATAGTATTACTTTACCATCGACAATGTCACACAGTTTGACAATCAGGAACTAGGAGATTATTATATCCAGTCTAAAAATCCAAAAGTTGTATTCCCCTCCCAGACACTCTCAGTACAGTGGCCAAATAGAGATGACCCACAAAACTTTGCTCAATAAACTGAAGAAAAGGTTGGATGATGCCAAAGGAAATTAGATTAATGAGATACAAGACTACACCGAGGATATCTACAAGTGAGACCACTTACATGATGGCATTTGGGAAACAATTGTGGTCCTAACAGAGATTGGTCTACCCAGACACAGAGTACTCAATTTCAATTACCCCAAGAGTGACCTCATGCGAAGGTTGGACTTAGATTTAATTGAGGAAGTCAAAGAAAATGCAGCACTACACATGGAAGCATACCGGAAGCAAACTTCTCAGTTATAAAACATTAGAGTCAAGCCAATTAACCTTAAGGAGGGAGAGTACGTGTTAAATAAAGTTCCCTGTAAAGGAAACAAATTCGAGGAAAATTATCATGGGAGGTACTGTATTTCTGCAGTTGTCTGACCAGGTACATATTGTTTAGAATCCCTAGAAGGAGAATAATTGAAAAACCCATGGAATGTCGATCACTTGAGGAAATAATATCAGTGATTAATTAGAATGCCTTCTCTTATTATATATGTAATTCATTTATGCTTTCAATAAAGAACACCCATATTCATCAAAAAATAAGTTTCCTTTTCATGTTTTATTTTAATTTTTTTCGGTAGTGGGTGATGTACAATCTCAAATAATAAAACAAACTAACCACTTACTACTAGTACAAAAAATTCAAATTAATAACTTCACGTATGTCATCTTTGAAAAGTCACGAATGAGATGTTTCAAACAAAAAACTTCATATATGACTCCTCAATAGCAAGACCAAGAAGTTTTACTAGACATAATTAAACAGAATCTTAAAACATTTGGTCACCAATGGGAACTAATGTGAATGCTCCGTGAAAATGAAGACATTCATTTGAGAGACCAAAAATAAAAGAACATTAGTAGAACCTAAGACATGACAAATTGTGTTCGTCCGAACTGGTAACCAGTAAGGCAGATTAGTCGACTTAACTCCGACCACATAATTGTAAGACTAAACTAATGGCAGACCACAATCATAGAAAGATCTAATTTTTATTCAAGGAAATGCTTTGTTTCAAATAGTTCATTATCTTTGCATCTTTACAAGTAAATATCCAACATGCACTATTGCATGGAAAGAATGAAAAACATAAATTTCTTATTCTACTGGGTATTTTCTTCGATCCTTCTCCATCCCATTAGGAGGAGCATCCAATGTCGAGGGAAGAACTATTGTTCTCAACTCTCTAAGTTTGGATTAACTATTAGAATGGGGGCTATCCACCAAGTGTAAAGGCCACCTGAGCAAATCATCTCCGTGAAGACCATAATCCCCGAGGTATTTTCTATCCAGGATAATGAGGATTGAATCTGTAGGAATCCATGTATTATCCCACTTAAATGGAGGAGTTGGCTAGTCTAAACATCTAGGATCATGCCAATACCATAGATTGTATTCCCTTAGAACCTTCATTATTGTGTGAGAATTTATCCATCCCCACTTATAGCCTTCTCTACATGCTTTGCTCCAGTTCTCAGTCTAAGTGTGACATAGCTTCATCATAGTCGATTATCCAGATAGTACGGGGATCCTTATGTATGTGATAAGTGAGATGGTCAAACTTCTCGTTCAGTATTTTAATGGTGGCCAGATGGTTCTTGATCAGAGTTGCTTGGTCTTCCTAAGTTTTCTTCATTCTCTCCTCTTCTCCAGATGGACGAGAAATAACAAATTGCCTTGATGATTAACTCCGTATTTGTTTTCCATTTTTCTAGATCCTATATTAACTGAGCTTTAATACCCACCCTCAAAATTTATATTTTGATAATAAATTGGGTGATTTATTTGAAGAAGTATTTGGAGAAAATCGATGCATAAGAGAATAGGTTACTCTTGAACATAAATAATGCATTTCACGTGACGTCTTGGCATGTTTACTGTGCATGGGTGCGTAGAGGGATGCATGATGCCCATTCAAGGACAATATAATTAAATTTGTGATACATCGATATAAAGTTACATATGTAAGTATGTGAATTGAGAATCTAGCAGGTGGGCATGTGACCTGTCAAATTGCAACTTTGCATGATTTTTAGAGAATTCACAATAAGGGATAAAATCAGTCCAACCTAATATTTGGGGTTCTAAAATAGGGTTCTTGAGGGCCATGGGGTAAAAAATTGAATTTAGGGAAGTTTTGGTCAAAGTATTAATCGATTAACACAATTTAGCCTTGGGAGTCGACCGACCGAGTCATTGATCGATTGATGATTTTTGATCGAACGATCAATTACTGGCAGGTCTAGAAAATGGTATTTCACCTTTAGCGATGTCTCGATATTCACCCTTAGATTAGATGTGTTGTCGATCATATATTCATTCTATCCAAGATAAGACTATATTTTTGCACTTAAGGGAGTGGGGGACCTTCCGTATAAGTCTTGGAGACTTATTTGTTTGTTTAAAGAGGGTAGAACGAGTGGGTTTAACCCATTCCTCTCCTTTCAGATTGCAACTTCTCTCTCCATCTCTCTCTCTCTCCCTCTCTCTCTCTCTTTCTCTTAAGAGAGCTCACCTCCCCAATATTTTATGCTCTAAACCTTATAGGGCCATCTCCACCATTTCCTTACCATATAACCACCATCCCTATCATAAGTCCATCTCCTACACCACCATATAAACCATAGTTAGCTTTGATGATGTGTAGACGGTGATATTCTTAATATATAGTGGGTATTTGAAGAGGTTTTTTCGGAGGATTTAGAGGGTGTTTCATGAAGATGAAGGCTGGATTCTTTGGAGCACCATTGGATCATGCTAGGAGAAGCTTTTGGTATCCCCTTGAGGCTACATTTAAAGGTGGTAGTTGCTTGTCCTACACCACCATTTCCCCCACCATTTTGAAAACTTTAAATGTGGGAATACTAACTTTAGTTTTGGTTTAGAGTTATGTATTTTTTAGCTAGTTTATTTATATATATTAGACTTAATTTATGTAGGATATATGTTATTTTGCATCCGTGTATTAAGTAGTTGCATTGTATAATTTATGTGTAAATGGGTTTCAAAGAAAATGAATAAATTTCATAATGTATATCCTCAACATTTTATGAAATAAAATGTATTAGAATGACGTTTTAAAGATAAATAATGTGATTTTATGCAAACAAATGCACAAGGCTTCTTTAAGACATTTTATGTGATTAAAATGTGATTTTCTAGTTCAATAATGAAGGTGAATTTATAAAGGAAGCTTTCACTTTAATGGGTTATTTAAAGTGGGTGAAACTCAAGTATAAATTAAAATGGGTTTACTATGTAAATATGTAAAAAATAAGGATTTTTCCTAACTTCTAGGTTAAAAATTAATAATGGAAGTTAAAGGTTTCAAAAATGTAAATAGTACCAAAGTGGGTGTTAAGATGCAAAATTCCATAAATAAAATGTGTAGTTCAAATGTCTAGAAAATGGGACTTTAATATATAAAAAGATGTTGTTTTATATCATAAAGGTGTTAAAGTGAAAAATCTGAAGGTTTAGTAAAATAAGGTATTGAACAAGTGTTAAAAATGGCTAAAAGTATTTTAAATGTTAAACTGTAAACTATATAACTAATTTTGGGAGATAACACTCGTTAAAGGACCAAATTGCAAGATTTGGTAAATAAAGGGTAAATTGGTAATTTATTTAAAATGGCATATTTTTATGGAATAACAACATTGATGAATGATTTTACACTAATGTGGGTGAAAATAAATTAAGTCTATGAGTGAATGTTTTGGTATTCCATCAATGTGTGTGTGTGAATACATGACTTAAAGGAGAAATAAATAATTTTCCAAGCGTTAATGGAAACGCAGACGGTTAAGTCCGGGCTTTTGACTTTGTCCCGTAAGTGTGGATTAATGTGAGCATTGGAATAACGTTGAACGCCTGTAAAGTTAAAGATAAAGGAACCCGTTTCTTATCATGTGGATCCCGTGAAGTCTATGGATATTGGAGGATTTCGAGAAAATGTAATGGTATCAATTGGAACATGATAAGAAACGGGTTATAAGATGGAAATAACCTAACTTGTGTACATGTTTAAGGTTTCAATAATGTAATGTGGACAAGTAATTTGAGTATAATGACTAATGTATAAAATAAAGAAAAATCGTTAAGCATGGTGACTTAATGGATAATTGAGCTACGTAATGAGGTTTAAACCCATAATAACACAAGTGTGTGTTGTATAAGGATTTCAATGTTAATGAATATTTTCGAACACAATATGTGCGCGTGTTGAAAGAAAGTATGTGCCAATGATTAAGTAACTCTAGTGTGAGTTAATGAACATTGAGTCTTAAATGTTTTGAAAGGAAATAAAGGGTTTCCCCAATAATTGTTTGTCATTTAACCGTGTGTGTGATTGGGAACGAATGCTAGTTCTAATCATAAAGATACAAAATGATTACTTTGTAAAGATAAGGAGAATAAACGGTATCAAATAATGTTTTTGGAATAAAACAATTTGATACATTGAGACATGTATTTCAGAAGTTATATATGTAAGTGTATTCATATTTTCACATACGGGTGGTTGCATCGTTTGAGTATTATTTCTTCCATTCATTTCTATACTGCATTTGTATAAGTTCCCAGTGAGTATTTGTCTCACTCCCTCCCTTTATTATGGAAAGTTGTATGCTAGCCCATATTTTGAGAGTGTTGCACAACTAAGTACTTAATTTATATTTACATTAGTATTTCTGTTCACTTAGCCTTGGGGGCACTTCCCTTAGGTCACATCATGTAGTTTGATGAATATTAGAATCACATGCTAATAAGTGTAACATCAAATAATGATAAAATTTGATTATAAACATTATTTAGGTTGTTCCATTGCACTTCACAATTAACACACAATCCGAACCGGGTTGATCCTTTATTAACCCTTAAATCCAGGTTATGGCATTACAAATTGGTATCAGAGCTTTTGGTCCAATGTTACTTTCGGGTGCGTCATGGTGAGGACGGTAGTGGATCTTCTCGACGTTGATGTTGGTTTGGGCCGATCTGGATTAGTGAAAGTTCCAATTTATATCCTGGATGGTGAAGTCAATTACATTAGCACGATGTGCAACTCTTTATGATATGGTAAACAATTGACTTAGTAGCCTTTCATATTCCACGGAATTTCTGAGGTAGGTGTGTTGGTAAGTCATGGGTGTTGGTGTAGGCCAATAGCGGAAACACCGTGATCTTTTGCATGAGGTGTATTACATGGTAACTTTGATGATGAGAGTATATTTAGTGGTAGAAAAATCGAGTAGTGTTCATTACGACTTAGCTATAAAGGTTATATGTTTCATATGTGTAGGTTAGGTGACTGAGTGGCATTCATAATTGTTGATTCCATGGTGAGAACGTATTTGGTCCCTTGTTTGAGGACTTGGATTTAGTGTATCTTGATTATAATGTGGGACTAGATAATCATGATGATTTGAAGTAACCTAGGACTGAACCGAGCAAAACCTTTTGATTTAGTGTTAAGTACTAGCATTGTGATGTTCTATAATAAGACCTATTTTGATGTCACTAAGGTGGGCCTCTTCTTAGGCTAAACACAACACCCCATGTCCTATTAAAAATATTATGGTATTAATTCATAATTTTAGAGATAATAATGTGGTATTGAGGACTAGGATACCTTGTGGAATCCGTGGTACGGTATTGGTAATACTCGATGCCCCTTATCCTACTAAGATATGTAGTTGTGTTAGCATGTAGTCTATCACATTGTATGATGTTTACATAGTGAGGCAATTTGGTTGACATGGTTGAGTATTCATTGAAGATTAAATGGTGAGGCCTATTGAAATTTACTTTGAGTTAGTAATATGGATAGATATGTGAATTCCCGTTGATAATTTCTTGGAGGTGTATACTAAGGTTTATCTAGTGAGATGTTAGTGAGTGGTAGACATTCCCTAGTTATAGTGAACTTAAGGTTGTGTACCGTATATTACGATGATAATGATATCTTACCTTGAACCTTTTAGGATTCCTTATGATGTCAATGGTATGGCCTAACGGTTGGTATAGCACTTGGTGACTAGGATTGATTCCTTGAGGTTATGAATTAGTGGCCATGATCGGTTGTCATGCATGATAGGATTCTGTTATGATGACTATTACACTGGGAGGTGTATGCTCATTTTGGGGTGATTTAATTGGTTTATTTTCCATGAAACATATGGGAGAACCAATGTTTTATTGAGGTTTATGTTTTTTTTAATTAAAGAGGGACAAAACCCCCACTTTAATATTAAGAAAAAGGAGAAATAACCTCTCATAAATGGCGAAAACAAGCTTAAGAAGAAAGAAAAGAGAATTAAGGAATTGAAACTTAGGACTTTATATATAGTCCAATTACATGATAACTTCCTAAAAAACTTTATTAGATATCCTAATGTATTTACAACCAATGATATCCATCTTCAAAGCTCCTCTAATAATCTAAGGAAGATTCTGCAAATTTTCAAAGATTTGACAAGTTAGCATGTTGATCCCATAATTGGCCAATTTATCTACTACCATGTTAGAATCCCTATAAATATGCTTTAATATGAATTTACAATGGGAGATAAGATTATGTATATCTTCTATGATGGACAAGAATTTTGAAGGAGACTTCGAGCAATGATTTAAAAGATTGCTAACCATTAAAGTGTCAATTTCAATTTGGATAAAGTTTAAAAACTCGAATTTTTTTTTAGACCCCTGTATAAAACCAAGAGTTCTACTTCTGTATATGAAGAAATACCATTAGAACAAGAAAAATTAATAATAAGATGACCTTTGTGATTCCTCATAATGCCTCCAAAACAAATAGGACCTCGATTTCCTTTTGAGGCTCCATATACGTTCAGCTTCAACTATAGGTCACAAGGAGGATTCCATTTCAGCATGGTCATCATTATCTATTTTAGGATGATTTTTAGGCTAAAAACTTGAATTAAATTACCATCAAAGAATTGTGAACAGACTACTACATATGCGGGAAATCAAGCTTTCGACCCGAGAGATAATGAAAGAGGGATTGATTAAAGAATGTTCATACTATCAACTTTTTCTAGATTTCCAAATTTCCAAACATATAACTAAAGGGATGGGAGTTCCAAGACATATTAAATAATCTTTAGTTCCATATTTGTACCACCAACTAATGAGCATTGATAAATGCGAATTTTTTTCTAATTTGGATCCCATCAAACTTTAATAGTAATTCCAAATCTTGGAAGCCAAAATTCATGTGATGAAAAGATGAAAAAAGAATTCTTCATTGTTGTTATACAACTTACATCTAGAGGCCATTTTAATGCCATGAGAAATTTTTTTTATTAAGAGGAAGACAATCATGTAAAGTTCTCCACACGTTAATAGAGATATTTTTGGGAATATGAGAGTCCCAAACATTTGACAAGAGAATGGAAGTTGAGGAATGAGGTTTATTGTGCTATATAGCTGATTTGAAGATGAAAATACTTGAATATGTAGGAATCCAAATCCAGTGGAAACCATGACATTTAATAAGATTTACGCATTCTTCTTTCACTACTTGCATTCTTCTCCAAGCTAATGATCCCCTTTTGGAAGATTGATCCAGATATTTATATTTTCTTTTCATGAATCCCCCCAAGGGAATTTTTGGATTTTATTTTCCAAGCAAGTCTCATATTATGAGCTTTGGTAATACTATTAGAATAAAAAAAATCACACACCACTTGCTTCCTTATCTTTGCATAAAGTCTCCCAAATCTTCCCCTGGTGCTTCCAACCCATATATCCATTTCCACCCTAAAAAATTTATTAAAAATATTGTGAATTCTTCTAATAACTGCCTTAGGAGGCTGTAAATCTTCCAACAAGTAGATAGGAATGGATGATAGAACATGTTTTTATCTAAACATATTTTCCTTTAGAAGATAAAAGCTAGCCTTCCAACCATCTATTATATTTTTAATTGAATTAATAGAATTGGGGTAATATGATATCTTGTTTTTGCCTTTAAAGAGAGGACATCCCTAATATTTAATTGAAAGAGGTTTAAAATTAAAACCTGTGCAGGCAGCTATAGAATTTCTTCTATTTGAAAACCATTTTTGATAAATAGAAAAGCTAATTTTCTTGATGTTTATAGTCTGCCCAAAAATGGAGGAATAAAAATTTATGAATTTCATCAAGTTCTTCAGACTTTTAGCATCACCTCTAGAGAAAATAAATATATCATATATAAAGTACATATGGGAGATTAGAGGGTTGCCACTTGGGTGATAATATGGCTTAGAACTTCCTTTCAACATGATAACATCCAAACCTCTACTGAAGAAATCTGCTGCAAGGATAATGAGGCTAGGGGAGAGAGGATCCATTTTCCTTAAGCCTCTAGAAGATTTAAAAAAACCTTTGGCTTGACCGTTGATGGAAATAGAAAACCATTTTGAAGAATTACACCTCCAAACAAAATCTATCCATCTTTCACCAAAACCAAAGCTTCGAAGAATGTTGATAAAAAAAAAACCATTGCTCCTTGTTATAAGATTTCTCCATATCAATGTTTAGAATTACATTTCCACCGTGAATTTTCTTCCATAGATTACTCACCATATTTTGAGAAAGAAGGACATTATCTTGAATATTCCTACCTTCAACAAAGCCACTTTAGTTTGGGGATAAAATTTGAGGAAGAATTTTGGCCAATCGAGTGCATAAGATTTTAGAGATAATTTTGTAGGAGTAATTACATATACTTTTTAGTCTATAGTCCCCACAAGTCTTGGGATTTTTTATTTTAGGAATGAGCACTATGAATGAGCTTGTCTAACTCATTAGAAGAATTTTCCTTGTAAAAAAGCTATTAGTAGACTCCATAAAATCACCTTTAATAATATCCCACCAAGATGTATGGAAATCTCCCCCAAAACCATCTGGCGCTGAAGATGAGCCAACCCCCTAACTCCTTTATGACAGGGTGAAATTCCTCCTTTGTAGTATAATTTTCCAATAACTCATTCATTTCCACAGAAACTATCTTAGGGATAATATCAGAAGTATCAGGATGCTAAATTAAGGATCATTAGATAAGAGGGTCTGGAAGTGATTAATAATATGATAACTAATCTCATTATAATCAACAAAAACATTTCTTATTATGAGGTATGGAACTTATCAGGTTCTTCTTGTGTTTAGACTTCACTATTGAGTGAAAAAATCTAGTGTTTGCATCACCTTGTTGTGGTCATTTTATGGAAGATTTTTGCTTCTAAAAAAATTTCTTCTCTTTTTAAGGCTTTGAGTAATTTAGCTTTGTGTAAAGCAAGAGTTATCCTTTTCTCCTCCCTCAAATCATTCCCATAATCCACTTCTAGTTGAAAACTTCAACTTTAAGGTCACCAAATGTAAGGACACAAATTTCCAATTGAGTCCATATATAGTTTTGGCTCAATTCCGGACAAAAACATTTATTCATAGGATTTTATTTTATTGTAATATTCAAGACCTATGAAGTGTTTGTTGAAGACGTAGCGGCAAAAAGTATAAAGCATCATCAACATGCCGTAGTTTATGTGCCTCGTTAGTACGTCATCAACTTAGGTTCCATGCTCCCAAGGTATGAATGTATTTATATTTATATAGGAACTTGGAACAATGTTTATTTGGGTGTTAGGTTTAATAAAACCATGTTTATTTCAGAAATAATTTAAAAAGAACCTTATATTAATATATATAAATGTTTCTGGGCCAAAATAGAATTTAACAAAAATTTCTGAAACTCGTTCGAAATTTCGTTCGAACGAGATTTTTCGTTCGAACCAAACTTCGTTCGAACGAGACTGCTTTCCAATCAAACTGGTCAGTCGTTAGATAAGTCGTTCGAACGACTTTCTCATTCTAACGAGGTATCTAATGAGGTTCTAACGAGCCCAGGCTGGTAGCTCGTTAGAAACCTCGTTCGAACGATAGTCAAAGTCGTTCGAACGAGAATGCCAGGCGGGAACAGTTTTGAGCAGTTTTTTTGGCAGTTTTTCCCCACTTCTCCTCTTGGTTTTCAACCATTTTTTTTCAGACTTATTTATGAACGGGAATCTCTTTTTCTAACTTATCTTTTTCATACCAAACAAACTCCTAGAGAGTATTTTGAGAGAAAATTTATTTAAGGAAAAAGATCAAGTTTAGAGTGTCATTTTTGAAGAAAAATTCTACACACTCTAGTTTACACCCAATAGTTGTTTTATCCAAGTTCTCTATATTCATATCTTTACTTGGAGTTTTTGGCACCGGTGTTTCTCTACCGAAATTAAAAAGGAGACGTTTCGGGTTTGCTTCTATTTCCCATCACAAAGAAGAAGACATTTGTTGCGGTTTTACTCACTTGGAGAAAGGCTCCAAGCTTGGGTGACGGTGTGCCTAATTGCCCGATCGGAGGGAGTCCGAGACCGCAGTGGAGCTCCGTTGGTTATCCTCTAATTGGAGGTTGATACAAGAATAAGCATCACGGCTTGAGAGGGTTAGAGTTTAGGAAGTAAGTCTTTTGTCTTGTATTTTGTAATACCATTTTTAGTGGATTTGAGGCTAGGGCCGTCCCGAGGTTTTTTTTCCCGTTAGTGGGTTTTTCCTCGTACATCGTGGTGTAGTGTGACTTTGTTTATTTTATCTTGCTCATCATTTAGAACGCATGCTTTAGGTTTAATTCAAGATAAAATCGGGTTTGATTATCACACTCATTTAATTTGGGACTTAAATTAAATATTGTGTAAAATTGGTTTATTCAAGTCTCTTGCATTAATTTGGTTTCGCCTAATTTTGGATATAATTGTTAATCATGACTTAGGCAAATCTCTAGGACTTGAATTTTGTTTTAATTTGTTAATAAGATATTAAAACCCGGCCTTGTTATTTTGTTGAAACCATCTCAAAGCTTCCGCATTCATTTGTTTAAAAAAGGAAATTAAATTATTTTTAATTGTGATAATTATTAAATCACCGGGGATCCAACACTCTTGCGTTTTCAAATTGGTATCAGAGCCAAAAACGATAAATTATTTCGTTAAAGATCCTTAATTTTTGGCTAAAATGGATTTTTCCCCATTTTCAAAATTTCCTATTTTTGATGGTTCTAACTACGCGTATTGGAAAGCGCGAATGAGATCGGCACTAAAATCTATCGACGAGAGAGTTTGGATGTCTGTTATTAACGGGTATTCCCCACCAACTCATCTTATTGAAAATGAACGTGTTTTAAAACCCGTCGATAGATGGACTGAAAATGAGTTTAAACTTGCCAACTTTAATTCCCGTGGTTTAAATGCCTTATTTAGCGCTGTCGCACCGGATGAATTCCGACGTATTATGACGTGTGAAACCGCTAAAGAAGCTTGGGATATTTTACAAATAACTCATGAAGGAACTAGTGTCGTTAAAGCTTCTAAACTTCAAAACCTCACCACTCAATTTGAAACTATCAAAATGGATGAAAAAGAAACTTTTGATAAATTTTATGCTAGACTTTCAGATATTGTTAATTCTTCCTTTAACTTGGGAGAGAAAATACTTGACGACCGTGTTGTAAAGAAAATTTTAAGGTCCCTACCCGATAGATTTATTCCTAAAGTGACCGTTTTAAATTCTTTACCCACTTTAGCCTCTACAAAATTAGAAGAGCTTGTAGGTGATTTACAAACCTATGAACTAGATATGTTTCCCTCTAAAAATGAAATGAAAATCGAAAAGGGCGTTGCTTTAAAAGCCCGAAAAGAGGTCAAACAAGTAGTAGAGAGCGATAGTGATAGTGACTCGGAAGATATGGCTTTGTTTGCTCGTAAATTTAGAAAATTTCTTAAATTTAACAAAGATAAAGTTAAAAATGAATTTAAGAAATTTGATTCTTCTAAACATGATATAAGAGAGAAGTTTTCTAAAGCCGAAAAGATCCCTAAGCCTAGTAATAAAAAAGTTGATAGGGATGAGTCTGATAAATGTTTTGGTTGTGAAGGTTATGGCCATAGGGCTTTTGAGTGCCCCACTAAACTAAGGAAAGAGGGTAAAAGACCCGTTTCATATAATGCAACCCTTAGTGATAGTGATAAGGAAGAGAAGCCCGATTCCCCCACTAAGAAAAATTTTGTGGCTTTTATGGCTAGACATGTGAGTGATAGTGAGAACTCATCGAATGATGAAATTATAGCACATGCCACTTCCAAGGTCGTTGTACATGATTCTCTTATTTTTGATGATAGTGAGAGTGAAAAATAAGAAGATAGTGAAAATGAAGAAGAGGTTGATATGAGTGAACTTCAAAATGCTTTTCATGAATTATATAAAGAATCTATTAAATTGAAAAGAGCTAATTTGAAGTTAGAAGCGAGTTTAAGAGAGAGTGTCAAGGTCATTGATGAAAGTGCCTTAATAGAAGACCTTAAGACTCATGAGAGGACTCTTCAAGAGAAGCTTAACTATGTAGAAGGCGAGAGAGATAGCCTTAGGGGTTTAATGGAATCCTTGAAAAAGGAGCTTCTTGCTTTTGAAGAGCGTAATTTTTTACTAGAATCTAACATTGTAGAATTGGAAAATAAATTAAAAGATTCTAGTAATGTCAAATTTGATTTGGAATGTCGTTCGGAAAAACTTGACAAAATGTTAGGAACGGTCCAAATTAAAAATGACACTTTTGGTTTAGGCTTCAATACTTTTAATGAATTTAACCCTAAAGTCAAAACCAATGTTTTAGGAGAATCTTCTAGGAATGAATTTAATGATCACTCCTTAGATAAATCTTTTCGACATGTTCTTACTTGTACACATTGTGGTCGAAAAGGTCATCTTAGGCAATTTTGTTTAGACCTTAAACGAATTCCTAGAAAATCCCATAGTAAAGTAACCACGATAGCTAATGTTCCTACACCCCAAGATAGTAATTCTTCATTTATTTGGGTTAGGAAATCCGACTTGGTTGCCTTACAAAATAGGGATTTTGGTTCTCATTTACTTACACATGCTTCCTCCCTTACTAAATCTAAAGGATAAATGTGTTAGTGTTTTCATACTTTAGCTTTTGTACTTCATGCTATATTCACATGCTAAATGTATGCTTGTTTAGTCATTTTCTAGTCATTGCCTTTTTTTCATATCATATGCTAGAAATTATGACTTGTTTATCTTTTTGTATTATATTTTGTGTTTGAATCGACTGCATAATATAAAAAGATTTTTGTTTCTCATTTGTGTTTTATTTATTTCATTTAAGCTTAATGAAAAATACAAATGATTTTTGTTTGTTCTTTTGAGTAAATATTTATTTTAGTTTAAAAATGTTAAAAACTCAAAAAGATTTTGTTTTGTGTGTATTTTTGTTTGACACACTTTATGTGGCATATATTTGTGTTTGAATCCTATCGTTTACGCTTCCATGTGGCTATAACTTTTGGTTTAGATTTTCAATCCTTAAAATGTTCTTTACCATGTTTTATATGGAGTAGTTGGATTTTGTATTGTTTAAATGGATTCTATTTCTATATGCCTCTATTCACACATGCACGAGCTCTTTTGAAATCTTAATGTCACATGTTATATTTGAGCTTTTTGAGGTGTTCTCCTATCAATCTAGTCATCTACATATCCATGACCTAGGAGGACTAGTGCATGTCAAAATCCGTTGCATGTGAGATTTGTGTGAAAAATGAAAACATGATAAATTCATATATGCACGGGGAAGGGCTCCGAAAGGATGAATTAAATCCTTTGCGATTGTAAGCCACCGTTGATTGGATCTAAAAGAAATACGTGATCCAAAGGCCTAAAAACAGAATATTTGGCATTAAACAAAAAGCAATTGCCAAGGCCTATGTTTGTTTGATATATTCATTCACAAACAAAAGAATATATATGCTCATTGAGGGAGAATTGGATGGTATATCAACGGTTTGCACAATGTCCGTTTATCCTAGTTGTCTTTAATGTCATGACTCTATTTGGTTTGTAGAATCCTCATCATGCTAGGCTTGTATGCATTGTGTATGTTTGTTCATTGAGTTCAATCTTTATATTGTCACATGAGGTTATATTTAACTGTGATGAAGTTTGCAATCAAATGAGAACTCCGTGAACGTTTCTTAAGTGTTTGGGTCTAAATTTAATTGTTGCTTGTTCACACCCCTACACTTCCGTTTCCATATGACACATTTTTGCCATACGAGTGTGCAAACTTATTGTATTTTGTGTCATGTGTGTGTTTATTTCTATATATATGATATATTTCTAGTATATATATGCAAGTTGTTCATTGATATATTTCTAGTATATATATATATATATATGATATTTGTTTGTCTTTGCCTTGCTTTTAATTGCCCATATGCTTTCATGTCTTAACACTTTAAGCTTTCACATACGGTTTATTAGTTCTTTATCCTTTGCCTATTCCCGAACAAAAAGGGGGAGAATGATGATAGGGGGAGAAATGGTATCTAATCCTAATCTTCGTTTGGGAGAGATTTATCTTAGGGGGAGACGTCTTTCTAAGTAGGTCATGTGTTTAGGGGGAGTAATTAATTAATTGCATTTAATACTTTGATATTCCCTATGCATTTGATGAGTTTGCTTAAGTGTGCAGGTATTCTACTAAAGTGGCATCTTTCTATGGCAAAGAGTTTAATCCTTGGGTTGAGTCAAAATTGGGCGGGTTATGTTTTGAGTCTAGTAGAGCTTGACGGCCCTTTAGGATTTTCGTTTGGTTTTTGTCCCGGAATAGCCAAAGGGGGAGATTTGTAAGGACACAAATTTCCAATTGAGTCCATATATTGTTTTGGCTCAATTCCGGACAAAAACATTTATTCATAGGATTTTATTTTATTGTAATATTCAAGACCTATGAAATGTTTGTTGAAGATGTAGCGGCAAAAAGTATAAAGCATCATCAACATGCCGTAGTTTATGTGCCTCGTTAGTACGTCATCAACTTAGGTTCCATGCTCCCAAGGTATGAATGTATTTATATTTATATAGGAACTTGGAACAATGTTTATTTGGGTGTTAGGTTTAATAAAACCATGTTTATTTCAGAAATAATTTAAAAAGAACCTTATATTAATATATATAAATGTTTCTGGGCCAAAATAGAATTTAACAAAAATTTCTGAAACTCGTTCGAAATTTCGTTCGAACGAGATTTTTCGTTCGAACCAAACTTCGTTCGAACGAGATTGCTTTCCAACCAAACTGGTCAGTCGTTAGATAAGTCGTTCGAACGACTTTCTCGTTCTAACGAGGTATCTAACGAGGTTCTAACGAGATTCTAACGAGCCCAGGCTGGTAGCTCGTTAGAAACCTCGTTCGAACGATAGTCAAAGTCGTTCGAACGAGAATGCCAGGCGGGAACAGTTTTGAGCAGTTTTTTTGGCAGTTTTTCCCCACTTCTCCTCTTGGTTTTCAACCATTTTTTTTCAGACTTATTTATGAACGGGAATCTCTTTTTCTAACTTATCTTTTTCATACCAAACAAACTCCTAGAGAGTATTTTGAGAGAAAATTTATTTAAGGAAAAAGATCAAGTTTAGAGTGTCATTTTTGAAGAAAAATTCTACACACTCTAGTTTACACCCAATAGTTGTTTTATCCAAGTTCTCTATATTCATATCTTTACTTGGAGTTTTTGGCACCGGTGTTTCTCTACCGAAATTAAAAAGGAGACGTTTCGGGTTTGCTTCTATTTCCCATCACAAAGAAGAAGACATTTGTTGCGGTTTTACTCACTTGGAGAAAGGCTCCAAGCTTGGGTGACGGTGTGCCTAATTGCCCGATCGGAGGGAGTCCGAGACCGCAGTGGAGCTCCGTTGGTTATCCTCTAATTGGAGGTTGATACAAGAATAAGCATCACGGCTTGAGAGGGTTCGAGTTTAGGAAGTAAGTCTTTTGTCTTGTATTTTGTAATACCATTTTTAGTGGATTTGAGGCTAGGGCCGTCCCGAGGTTTTTTTTCCCGTTAGTGGGTTTTTCCTCGTACATCGTGGTGTAGTGTGACTTTGTTTATTTTATCTTGCTCATCATTTAGAACGCATGCTTTAGGTTTAATTCAAGATAAAATCGGGTTTGATTATCACACTCATTTAATTTGGGACTTAAATTAAATATTGTGTAAAATTGGTTTATTCAAGTCTCTTGCATTAATTTGGTTTCGCCTAATTTTGGATATAATTGTTAATCATGACTTAGGCAAATCTCTAGGACTTGAATTTTGTTTTAATTTGTTAATAAGATATTAAAACCCGGCCTTGTTATTTTGTTGAAACCATCTCAAAGCTTCCGCATTCATTTGTTTAAAAAAGGAAATTAAATTATTTTTAATTGTGATAATTATTAAATCACCGGGGATCCAACACTCTTGCGTTTTCAAATTGGTATCAGAGCCAAAAACGATAAATTATTTCGTTAAAGATCCTTAATTTTTGGCTAAAATGGATTTTTCCCCATTTTCAAAATTTCCTATTTTTGATGGTTCTAACTACGCGTATTGGAAAGCGCGAATGAGATCGGCACTAAAATCTATCGACGAGAGAGTTTGGATGTCTGTTATTAACGGGTATTCCCCACCAACTCATCTTATTGAAAATGAACGTGTTTTAAAACCCGTCGATAGATGGACTGAAAATGAGTTTAAACTTGCCAACTTTAATTCCCGTGGTTTAAATGCCTTATTTAGCGCTGTCGCACCGGATGAATTCCGACGTATTATGACGTGTGAAACCGCTAAAGAAGCTTGGGATATTTTACAAATAACTCATGAAGGAACTAGTGTCGTTAAAGCTTCTAAACTTCAAAACCTCACCACTCAATTTGAAACTATCAAAATGGATGAAAAAGAAACTTTTGATAAATTTTATGCTAGACTTTCAGATATTGTTAATTCTTCCTTTAACTTGGGAGAGAAAATACTTGACGACCGTGTTGTAAAGAAAATTTTAAGGTCCCTACCCGATAGATTTATTCCTAAAGTGACCGTTTTAAATTCTTTACCCACTTTAGCCTCTACAAAATTAGAAGAGCTTGTAGGTGATTTACAAACCTATGAACTAGATATGTTTCCCTCTAAAAATGAAATGAAAATCGAAAAGGGCGTTGCTTTAAAAGCCCGAAAAGAGGTCAAACAAGTAGTAGAGAGCGATAGTGATAGTGACTCGGAAGATATGGCTTTGTTTGCTCGTAAATTTAGAAAATTTCTTAAATTTAACAAAGATAAAGTTAAAAATGAATTTAAGAAATTTGATTCTTCTAAACATGATATAAGAGAGAAGTTTTCTAAAGCCGAAAAGATCCCTAAGCCTAGTAATAAAAAAGTTGATAGGGATGAGTCTGATAAATGTTTTGGTTGTGAAGGTTATGGCCATAGGGCTTTTGAGTGCCCCACTAAACTAAGGAAAGAGGGTAAAAGACCCGTTTCATATAATGCAACCCTTAGTGATAGTGATAAGGAAGAGAAGCCCGATTCCCCCACTAAGAAAAATTTTGTGGCTTTTATGGCTAGACATGTGAGTGATAGTGAGAACTCATCGAATGATGAAATTATAGCACATGCCACTTCCAAGGTCGTTGTACATGATTCTCTTATTTTTGATGATAGTGAGAGTGAAAAATAAGAAGATAGTGAAAATGAAGAAGAGGTTGATATGAGTGAACTTCAAAATGCTTTTCATGAATTATATAAAGAATCTATTAAATTGAAAAGAGCTAATTTGAAGTTAGAAGCGAGTTTAAGAGAGAGTGTCAAGGTCATTGATGAAAGTGCCTTAATAGAAGACCTTAAGACTCATGAGAGGACTCTTCAAGAGAAGCTTAACTATGTAGAAGGCGAGAGAGATAGCCTTAGGGGTTTAATGGAATCCTTGAAAAAGGAGCTTCTTGCTTTTGAAGAGCGTAATTTTTTACTAGAATCTAACATTGTAGAATTGGAAAATAAATTAAAAGATTCTAGTAATGTCAAATTTGATTTGGAATGTCGTTCGGAAAAACTTGACAAAATGTTAGGAACGGTCCAAATTAAAAATGACACTTTTGGTTTAGGCTTCAATACTTTTAATGAATTTAACCCTAAAGTCAAAACCAATGTTTTAGGAGAATCTTCTAGGAATGAATTTAATGATCACTCCTTAGATAAATCTTTTCGACATGTTCTTACTTGTACACATTGTGGTCGAAAAGGTCATCTTAGGCAATTTTGTTTAGACCTTAAACGAATTCCTAGAAAATCCCATAGTAAAGTAACCACGATAGCTAATGTTCCTACACCCCAAGATAGTAATTCTTCATTTATTTGGGTTAGGAAATCCGACTTGGTTGCCTTACAAAATAGGGATTTTGGTTCTCATTTACTTACACATGCTTCCTCCCTTACTAAATCTAAAGGATAAATGTGTTAGTGTTTTCATACTTTAGCTTTTGTACTTCATGCTATATTCACATGCTAAATGTATGCTTGTTTAGTCATTTTCTAGTCATTGCCTTTTTTTCATATCATATGCTAGAAATTATGACTTGTTTATCTTTTTGTATTATATTTTGTGTTTGAATCGACTGCATAATATAAAAAGATTTTTGTTTCTCATTTGTGTTTTATTTATTTCATTTAAGCTTAATGAAAAATACAAATGATTTTTGTTTGTTCTTTTGAGTAAATATTTATTTTAGTTTAAAAATGTTAAAAACTCAAAAAGATTTTGTTTTGTGTGTATTTTTGTTTGACACACTTTATGTGGCATATATTTGTGTTTGAATCCTATCGTTTACGCTTCCATGTGGCTATAACTTTTGGTTTAGATTTTCAATCCTTAAAATGTTCTTTACCATGTTTTATATGGAGTAGTTGGATTTTGTATTGTTTAAATGGATTCTATTTCTATATGCCTCTATTCACACATGCACGAGCTCTTTTGAAATCTTAATGTCACATGTTATATTTGAGCTTTTTGAGGTGTTCTCCTATCAATCTAGTCATCTACATATCCATGACCTAGGAGGACTAGTGCATGTCAAAATCCGTTGCATGTGAGATTTGTGTGAAAAATGAAAACATGATAAATTCATATATGCACGGGGAAGGGCTCCGAAAGGATGAATTAAATCCTTTGCGATTGTAAGCCACCGTTGATTGGATCTAAAAGAAATACGTGATCCAAAGGCCTAAAAACAGAATATTTGGCATTAAACAAAAAGCAATTGCCAAGGCCTATGTTTGTTTGATATATTCATTCACAAACAAAAGAATATATATGCTCATTGAGGGAGAATTGGATGGTATATCAACGGTTTGCACAATGTCCGTTTATCCTAGTTGTCTTTAATGTCATGACTCTATTTGGTTTGTAGAATCCTCATCATGCTAGGCTTGTATGCATTGTGTATGTTTGTTCATTGAGTTCAATCTTTATATTGTCACATGAGGTTATATTTAACTGTGATGAAGTTTGCAATCAAATGAGAACTCCGTGAACGTTTCTTAAGTGTTTGGGTCTAAATTTAATTGTTGCTTGTTCACACCCCTACACTTCCGTTTCCATATGACACATTTTTGCCATACGAGTGTGCAAACTTATTGTATTTTGTGTCATGTGTGTGTTTATTTCTATATATATGATATATTTCTAGTATATATATGCAAGTTGTTCATTGATATATTTCTAGTATATATATATATATATATGATATTTGTTTGTCTTTGCCTTGCTTTTAATTGCCCATATGCTTTCATGTCTTAACACTTTAAGCTTTCACATACGGTTTATTAGTTCTTTATCCTTTGCCTATTCCCGAACAAAAAGGGGGAGAATGATGATAGGGGGAGAAATGGTATCTAATCCTAATCTTCGTTTGGGAGAGATTTATCTTAGGGGGAGACGTCTTTCTAAGTAGGTCATGTGTTTAGGGGGAGTAATTAATTAATTGCATTTAATACTTTGATATTCCCTATGCATTTGATGAGTTTGCTTAAGTGTGCAGGTATTCTACTAAAGTGGCATCTTTCTATGGCAAAGAGTTTAATCCTTGGGTTGAGTCAAAATTGGGCGGGTTATGTTTTGAGTCTAGTAGAGCTTGACGGCCCTTTAGGATTTTCGTTTGGTTTTTGTCCCGGAATAGCCAAAGGGGGAGATTTGTAAGGACACAAATTTCCAATTGAGTCCATATATTGTTTTGGCTCAATTCCGGACAAAAACATTTATTCATAGGATTTTATTTTATTGTAATATTCAAGACCTATGAAATGTTTGTTGAAGATGTAGCGGAAAAAAGTATAAAGCATCATCAACATGCCGTAGTTTATGTGCCTCGTTAGTACGTCATCAACTTAGGTTCCATGCTCCCAAGGTATGAATGTATTTATATTTATATAGGAACTTGGAACAATGTTTATTTGGGTGTTAGGTTTAATAAAACCATGTTTATTTCAGAAATAATTTAAAAAGAACCTTATATTAATATATATAAATGTTTCTGGGCCAAAATAGAATTTAACAAAAATTTCTGAAACTCGTTCGAAATTTCGTTCGAACGAGATTTTTCGTTCGAACCAAACTTCGTTCGAACGAGATTGCTTTCCAACCAAACTGGTCAGTCGTTAGATAAGTCGTTCGAACGACTTTCTCGTTCTAACGAGGTATCTAACGAGGTTCTAACGAGGTTCTAACGAGCCCAGGCTGGTAGCTCGTTAGAAACCTCGTTCGAACGACAGTCAAAGTCGTTCGAACGAGAATGCCAGGCGGGAACAGTTTTGAGCAGTTTTTTTGGCAGTTTTTCCCCACTTCTCCACTTGGTTTTCAACCAATTTTTTTCAGACTTATTTATGAACGGGAATCTCTTTTTCTAACTTATCTTTTTCATACCAAACAAACTCCTAGAGAGTATTTTGAGAGAAAATTTATTTAAGGAAAAAGATCAAGTTTAGAGTGTCATTTTTGAAGAAAAATTCTACACACTCTAGTTTACACCCAATAGTTGTTTTATCCAAGTTCTCTATATTCATATCTTTACTTGGAGTTTTTGGCACCGGTGTTTCTCTACCGAAATTAAAAAGGAGACGTTTCGGGTTTGCTTCTATTTCCCATCACAAAGAAGAAGACATTTGTTGCGGTTTTACTCACTTGGAGAAAGGCTCCAAGCTTGGGTGATGGTGTGCCTAATTGCCCGATCGGAGGGAGTCCGAGACCGCGGTGGAGCTCCGTTGGTTATCCGCTAATTGGAGGTCGATACAAGAATAATCATCACGGCTTGAGAGGGTTCGAGTTTAGGAAGTAAGTCTTTTGTCTTGTATTTTGTAATACCATTTTTAGTGGATTTGAGGCTAGGGCAGTCCCGAGGTTTTTTTTTCGTTAGTGGGTTTTTCCTCGTACATCGTGGTGTACTGTGAATTTGTTTATTTTATCTTGCTCATCATTTAGAACGCATGCTTTATGTTTGATTCAAGATAAAATCGGGTTTGATTATCACACTCATTTAATTTGGGACTTAAATTAAATATTGGATAAAATTGGTTTATTCAAGTCTCTTGCATTAATTTGGTTTCGCCTAATTTTGGATATAATTGTTAATCATGACTTAGGCAAATCTCTAGGACTTGAATTTTGTTTTAATTTGTTAATAAGATATTAAAACCCGGCCTTGTTATTTTGTTGAAACCATCTCAAAGCTTTCGCATTCATTTGTTTAAAAAAGGAAATTAAATTATTTTTAATTGTGATAATTATTAAATCACCGGGGATCCAACACTCTTGCGTTTTCACCAAAAGATTCCTTGTTCCCTTTCTTTAATTCCTCTTTAAGCCTCTGATGTTTAATTGAAAAATTCCTCATTCCAAAGGAATTCTTGTCCTCATACCAAGATGATTTCACTATGTTAAAGAAAGAATCATGGGTAGTCCACATATATTGAATTAAAACATGTTAGGGCAATGGTTAAGTGGGGTTTTAACTAAAAGAAGGAGATGGGCATGTTTTGAGGAAAACCTATTAAGATGTTGGAGTAGTGAATTTCTGTACTGAGCATCCCATTGGGAATTAATAAGACATATGTTAAGTCTTGACAAGATAACTTGCTCTTCATCTCGATTATTATACCAAGTAAACCTTGTGCCTTTGTATCCTAAATTATATAGTCCACTATCATCTATAACTTCGGTGAAATAGTTAACTACTTGAACATCAATTTGGCCTCCACCTATCTTTTCTCTAGGATAGGTCACCACATAGAAATCATCTATAACACAGTGAGGCTTATAATTAAATTTTTGGGAAGTATAAGCTAGATGAGCTCGTAAATAAATTCTTTCCTCCTTTGTGCATTTGTAATAAATAACTTTCATGAAGATCTCTTTATTCAGAGCTGGATGATAAATGCTAATAGTGAGATGTTAATCAGAATCATAAATTACTTGACAATCAACCTCAAATATCCAAATGATCCAAATTTTCCCATTAGAATTGTTTCAACCACCTTTAAAGACATGATTTATTTTAAAATTCTCCAATTTCCCTTTATCTACTTTTGGCTCCATAAGATCAATCATCGAAAACTTGTGGATAATAGTCAAATTTTTAGCCTTCTAGAAGAGGATTTTTTTACCGCTCCGTTAATATTCCAACCAGGAAGATTAATTATTGGGGAGGGTTGAGAGGAGAGTTTTTGTTACCTTTGGATTTTGATCTAGTTATTCTTTTAAAAAGAGGATCTGGCATCTTTGCAAGTAATTCTTAATTGACATTGGCTATTGTGGCTTATCATTCAGAGTCTTTAAGAGCGGCCTCTTTGTCTTTCTTGTATTTGTCTATTTTTCTTCCCATACTTTTTGAAAAAATTTAAAGATCTTCAATATGGGGCACTTTATTTCTGGCTTGAATTTCTCTATCAGATGCATACAAATTACCAACTGCTAAATTATGGTGAAAAGGAGATATGGTGTCACGGAACAAGTAACTTCCATTATTTTATCTTGGCTATTACGATCAGGAACTTGGTTTCCTTGAGAGTCCATCTTAATTTTCCATTATTTTTTGTTCTTGACTTTGGAACCTTTTTCTTAGAAATCATGTGGATGATATGGAAGGTAATCAATCTCTCAAAATACTTGATTCTTAGTTTCCTTCTCATTTATTATTGGCTTCAATTGTTTGTGGTTTTCATGGTTTGGTATATAATTTGTGATCTTAGTAAAATTTTGAGGAACAACTTCCTTTTTGTTGGCTTCTTCTTAGACTTTCTTTTGTTTGACTTCACATTTGCTAGATTAAAGAGAAATTTGTAATGGTCATGAACTTTCTTGAGACATGTAGAGTAGTACTTGGGATTTTCTTCAACATGGACATCCTCCTAGAATACCCCTTGACCACAACCTATCAATGCTCTTTTACAAATATTTTTCAAGAGATCAGTTTGAATGAAAACTCTTGCCATGCTAGAACGATTAATTTATGCTATTTATGCATCAACCTTAATTGTCTTCCCAATGACTTGAGAAATAGAATATAAGGAGGCTTTTGAAAATAAGTTCATAGGGAGTTATGCGAAGGTAATCAAAAGAAGAAATATTACTGCTTTCAATATCTTCTCGAAACTTGAGTTTCCACACAAATACTCTCATTGGATATTTTCTAATATATCAAGAGTCACGCATTCATAATCTTTAATAGTCATTTTCGCAATTTAAACAAATCAAAACATGTTTTTGATCCAAAATACCTATTGAATTAGAAGTTTTAAGGGAAAAGGTTTGAAAATTATTCCTTATTACCTCCATGGCAGGCCTACCATGCCCATTTTATGTTAATATAATTAAATTGGTGATACATTGATATCAAGTTACATACGTAACAATGTGAATTGAAAATCTAGATAGCGCGCGACACGTAAAATTGCAACTTCGTGCAATTTTTAAAGAATTCAATATAAGGGATAAAAATGCCTCAACCTAATATTCGGGGTTCTAAACTAGGGTTCTCGAGGGCTATGGGGTGAAAATAGAATTTAGGGAATTTTTGGCCAAAGTATCGATCAATCGACACAATTTATCATTGGGAGACGATCAGTCGAGTATTTGATCGATTGATCGATCGATGATCAGCAGGTCTGCGAAATGGTCTTTTTCCTTTAGCATTGTCAATATATTCACCCTTGGATCATATGTGTTGTCGATCCTACATTCATTCCATTCATGATAAGACCATGTTTTTCCATTTAGGGGAGTCGGGGACCTTCCTTTTAAGTCTTGGAGACTTATTTGTTTGTTTAAAGAGGGTAAAATGGGCGAGTTTAACCCATTTCCCTCCGATCAGATTGCAACTTCTCTCTCTCTCTCTAGAGATCTCCCCTCCCCAATGTGTTATTCTCCAAACCTTCTTGGGCTATCTCCACCACTTCCTTTTCCCTATAACCAATAACCCTATGGCTATTCCACCTCCTACACCATCATATACACCCAAGTTAGCCTTGATGATGTGTAAACAGTGGTATTCTTGATATATGGCGGGTATTTGAAGAGTTTTTTTGGAGGATGCAGAGGGTGTTTCACGAAGGTGAATGATGGATTATTTGGATCACCATTGGAGCATGCTATAAGAATATTTCGGTAAGCCCTTGATGCCACCTTTGGAGTTTGGGGTTTCTTATCCTAGACCACCATTTCCACTACCATTTTCGTGACTTTAGAGGTGGGCATAATAACCTTGGTTTAGGCTATATTAGTTGTGTATATTTTTATCCATTTTATTTACATATATTAGACTTAATATATGTAGGATATATGTTAGTTGGCATCCATGGATTAAGTAGCTGCATTCTATGATTTTTTGTGTAAATAAGTTTTAAAAAGATGATTTAAATTGGGTTTTGAAAATGAATAAATTTCAGAATGTATATCTTCAACATTTTATAAAATAACATGTGTTAGAATGATGTTTCAAAGATAAATAATATGATTTTATGCAAATAAATGCATTAGTCTTCTTCAAGACATTTTATGATATTAAAATGCGATTTTCTACTTGAATAATGAAGATAAATTTAAAATGGAAACTTTCACTATAGTGGGTCATTTAAAGTGGGTAGAACTCATGAGAAAAAAATGAGTTTAATGTGTAAATAAGTGAAAAATAAGGCATTGCCATAACTTGTGGGTTAAACATTAATAATGGAAGTTAAAGGTTTGAAAGATGCAAATAGTAGAAAAGAGGGTGCTAAGATGAAAATCACATAAATAAAATGTGTATTGCAAATGTGTAGAAAATGGGACTTTAATATGTAAAATGGTGTTGTTTTTTATATTAAAGGTGTTAAAGTGACAAATGTGAAAGTTTAGTAAAATGTGGTATTAAACCAATGCTAACAGTGGCTAAAAATGTTTTAAATGTTAAGTTGGAAACTTAATAACCATTTTTGGGGGATAACACTCGTTAAAGGTTCAAATTTCAAGTATAGGTAAATAAAGGGTAAATTGGTAATTTACTTAAAGTGAAACATTTTTATGGAATAAAAACATTGATGACTGTTTTACACTAATGTGGGTGAAAATTAATTAAGCCCTAAGTGTGAATGATGTTTGGTATAAAATCAACGTGTGTATGAATAAAGGACTTAAAGGAGAAATAAATAATTTTTTACGTGTTAATGGAAAAATGGACGGTTAAGTCCGGGCTTTTGGCTTCGATCCATAAATGTGGATGAATGTAAACATTGGAATAATGTTTAACACATGTAAAGATAAAGGAACACTCGAATGATGTTGAGATATAATTAAGTAGGACATGATGTCCCTAGTGGTGAAAGACTCCAAACCCCTGCACAATTATCATATGGTGACTGCAACTGACTGTGTGGAGCCCGTGAAGTCCAGGGATATTGTAGGATTCTGAGAAAAGATAATGGTATCAATTGGAACATGATAAGAAACAAGTCATAAGATTGAAATAACCTAATTTGTGTAAATGTTTAAAGTTTCGGTTAATGTAATGTGATCAAGTAGTTTGAGAATATTGACTAATGTCCATAAGAAAAATGAAATGGTTAAGCAAGGTGACTTAATGGGTAATTAATCTACCTAATGAGGTTTGAACCCATAATAACATAAGTGTTCATCTTGTATAAGTCTTTCAATTTTAATGAATATTTTCTAACATGATGTGTGCGCGTGTTGAATCAAAGTCTTAGGTAATGATTTAAGTAATTTCGGTGTGAGTTAATGAATGTTGAGTGTTAACTTTTTGAAATTAAACCAAGGTTTTTTCCAACAATGGTTAGTCGTTTAACTATGTTCGTGAGTAGGAATGAATGCTAGTTTTAAGCATAAAGATATAAAACGATTATTTTGTAAAGATAAGGAGAATAAACGGTATCAAATAATTTTTTGTAATAAAACTGTTTAATACAATGAGACATGTATTTCAAAAGTTAGATATGTAGGTATATATGTATTTTCACATGCATGTGGTTGTAGCGTGTGTGTATTCTTTCTGCCGTTCATTTCTATATTGCATTTGTATAAGTTCCCACCGATCACTCAGCTCCCTCCCTCCTTTTGTTATACTGCATTTGTTAGCAATTTCATATTTTGAGATCATTGTACAAGTAAGTACTTAATTTGTAATTACATTAGTATCTTTGTTTACTTGGACCTGGGGGCACTCCCCTTGGGTCACATTACGTAGTTTGATGAATATTTTAATCACATGCTAATATGTGTAACGTTAAATAGTAATGAAATTCGATTAGAAATATTATTTAGGTTGTTCCATTGCACTTCACAATTAACGCACGAGCCGGATCAGGTCGATCCTTTAATAAGCCTTAAATCCAGGCCGGGGAATTACACGAGCATTCTCTTATTCCATAAACAATCCACCGTCACTCTGATTGGAGTTAGCATACTTCTTTAAGCCCTCACGTTCATAACTCAACATATAATTTTCTTACTCTAAGAGGTTGGCCACATCTCGAGAACTTTTTTCCTTGGACTTCAATGCGAGTTATTTTTTGGAAAATGCCCAGGATAACCCCTATAATTTCTTATCCCGCTATCACTTTGAAGAAAGACGAATTTCTTCTCATAGTCAGTTGTCAAACTAGCAACTTCTTTATGATCGCTCTAAACTTGAATTCTCATTTTGTAGTATGAATCATTGGTCTCCAAGGCTTAGTGAAATGACCTATGCATATGGAGGTATGATTCCTTAGCCAGATTGGAAATGTCTACATCAATCACTTAGTCTAATTCCTCTTCGTCAAGCTCCTCCTGATCTACCCTAGATAGTTAAGTACTTCTCGTAAAGAGTTTATCCCGACAGTAGCTAGGCTGACCTTCTTGGAGTTGAATTGAAATGTGTAGGACATTGCATAAGTCAACATCATCCTTGCCTTAATCCCATCACATGGGGTTGGCCACTTGGATTATACTTTTCCATTATACTCTATTCTAAGCAATATTACCATTGATTTTTCTAAATAGATGACTCATTTTTAAATTTTTGTTCTATAACATTTTACCATAATTTCATAATGTTAACCATCAGTTTGATTCCTTTATAATTACCACAATTTTTTATATGACCTTTATTTTTATACACAAGTATTATGGATCTTTTCCTCCAACCATCAGGCATGTTTTTTTCTTTTAAAATTTTATTAAATAAACATGTAAACCATATTATCGCTAGAATTTCAAGGGTTCTCCACACCTTTATAGGTTTCATCTCGGCCAACCGCTTTATTCCTTCCCTTTTTCTTATTAATACATCTACTTCTTTTTTAGTAATCGGGCATAGCATTCCTATATTCGGTTCCATGTTCTCGCATATTTTTTGGGATATTTGTTATTCCATAATCCTCGAAAATACTTTTCACATCTATCCAAAATTTCTTCATTGTTAATTAATATATTTTGATTTATGTCTTTAATACACTTAACTGGACCCATATCCATTGTCAATCTATCTATATTCTTTGCCAATTTATATATCTCATTTTTTCCTTTCCTGGTACCTAATTTACTACAAAGATTATCTAGTGAGTTTTGTTGTTCTTTTCTAATAATATTGTTGACATAATTTTTTAAGTTCTTATACCTATATAAGTCTTCTTGATTTTTACTCTTTAAAACTTACTCGTTTTTTTGTATTATCTTTTGCACTTTCTCATTCCACCACCAAGTCGCTTTTTAATGAATCTTTTTGCTTTAGTATCCCCTAAAATTTTCTTACCTATTTACTCAATATCATTCCTTATTATTTGCCAAATTTTGTTAACTTTGTTGTCCCAATTCCACTTCTTGTTTAATAGGAACTTTTGCCTAAAATATATCTCTTTTCATCCTTTTAAATCCTTCCATTTTATATTTTGATTACCTATATTATCATTTCGATACTTAAATCCTTTAATGAATAAATATATTACTAATAGGAGATGTTAATTTGTTAGGCTTTCACATGGTATACATGAAAAAACCATAAAGTTCCTCACCTTTACACCATCCCTATATCATGAGTAACCTCCTCCTCAAGGAGAGCCACCACCGCAGTCATCTCTAGGGGAACATAAGCCTCAGCCCTTCCCTCCTCATAATCCACTTCCTCCTTAATCTGGATAGGTATGCCTCGATTATACTAAAGGAATAGCTTAATATCTAGTGCAGTGCCGACCTCGGTAAGGATGGCATTCCATCCTTCCTTGAAGGAATACTTGTTTAAGTACTCCACCTGCAAAGTATCACTGGAGAATGCCTTATCCCATCGCTGGGTATAGGCCTCCTTTTTTTCCTTCTTAACCTTAGACTTCAGCTCCATAATTTGGGTTTTGGCGTCCTCGGCCACCTTCTTAGCATCTTGAGAAACCTTCTTGGCCCATTCGGCCTTCTTCTCGGTGTCACCTGTAGCCTTCTCGACATTGGCCTTCTCATCCTCCAGCTACTTGGTGGCTTCTTCCCAATTCTTCTTATAAACTTTGTAGGCTTTTGGTATCCTCCTAAGAGTGTCGCATTCCCTAGAATACTGCCTCCACATCCATAGAAAACACCCTCAACTGGTCGTCCCTCCTTAATAATTGGTTATAATCGACCAATAACTACGAAACCCACAACTTACAAGCATCAGTAAGTGAATAAAAGACATATGGTGATAGGGAAATAGTAAATTACACTAACCAAGGCCAAATTGCGGTTGTCATGTTCAAACAACCTAGCTCGAGAAAGTGCGAAAGCTACAGTTCGTAGGCTTGAAGGACTCCTACTCCAATTAACCCTCTAACAAGGCCTAAATTATCATCCAAGAAGTTTAGCCACCCTAGAAGTTGTTGCCTCATTCATCTTAGTCAGCTCTAGGGTGTAGCTACCCCCCCCCCCCTGTTAACTTCTTGAATAGAGGCTCTTGGGTCTTCATAGTAGAAGGATCAGTTACTAAAGAGTGTTTAGAACCTCCAACATCAATTTTGTTTTCTCGATAGGAGGTCGAGACTTTGAACTAGTAAGATGGTTTAGGATTCTATCATCACCATCTCCGGGGATCAAATGATGGTTGACACAAGCATGAGGTCTGAAGATTCAAAGGAGGAAAATGTACCTCCACCAAAAAAATTTCTTTGACTTGATGAGGAGATTCTAACTCAGCAACCAAGGAGGTGGAAGTTGGGTCCTCTAGGTTTATGGGAAATAATGAAATTTCTTTAGTGGGACGATAAAAGAAGGAGGTAATATATCTCTAGTATTTGAGAAGAATGGATGATGAGCGAGGGTGATCTTCCCCTATTCTCTTTTGGATTGACGAGATAGTTTTCAAGTCGACAAAAATGACTTCGGATTGGCAGGTAATATCCTTCTTCCTCTTCTCAAAAATATAGAAAGACAAAAAGTGTTGTGAGTAACAAAATTAGTTGAAAGACCAAATATAAGAAAAGTACATAAGAATGAACAAATGTCAACCTATGACCTCTCCCTCCTAGGGGTAATGGGGACAATTATAATCCTCAACTTTAGTAAGAGGAGAAAACTACCAGTCCTTCACTATCAACCCCTAATC
Source organism: Sambucus nigra (assembly GCA_949130495.1). Lineage (NCBI taxonomy): Eukaryota > Viridiplantae > Streptophyta > Magnoliopsida > Dipsacales > Adoxaceae > Sambucus > Sambucus nigra. The sequence continues at coordinate 172,311,920 of OX422219.1, forward strand.
CTAATACTCCTTTTTGGAATAAGGTGAATTTAATACTAAATTTGTATTCGAGAATTTGATCTTCAGATAATAATTGTTATCATTGATGGTCGACCAGCTATAGCAATACATGACTCTTTTATCCTTATGTTTGTTCTAAATCACTCATTAATGTGATTAACCCATTTACTACCCTCTATGTATTAGGAACCACTTGGGCAGGGACCACATACAAATATTGGCAAAAATTTAAGAAGTAAACGATTTGGAGGTCACTCGACATGAAACAATAAATATTGTGGGGATCCATTAACCTTCCTTCAATGAGCAAAGGTCACAAGGACCTGTTACAACTATGTTCTCAACCATTACGGGTTCCTATATTTTTCCCTAAATGTCTCCAAAGAACTCTCGTATACAATATACGCAATTTTAACAACGAAGAATGGAAAGATAAAGAAATATGAGTTCGTATAGTGAAACAGAACACAACATCTTTCTCAGAAACAGTAGAGTAAAAGCTTAAGAATGAGAATATGAGTTTGAAATTCAGGGTGAGAGAAATAAGGAGTTAAATGATGTTTTATAGAAACCTATAACGTCCCCTAAACTATACAAATTGAAATGATTAAGTGTATCACCACTTTTCATTTCGATGACGTCTCAGTTCCAAAAAAATCAAATTGACTGGCGTACCTATAGAGGGTTCACTATTTTTGCTATTATTTATAAAATTTTTAGTGAACGAGAGTAAAAAAGTTCCAAGTCCTATAGGTCAAAAGCCTATCTCTAACCAAACGTCTCCAAATAATCAAGCAAATCTTGACAGATTATACTTCATCCTCTCAGTCATTACGCTACTCCAATTAAGAAAGAAGTATTGGAGGCCTATGTTGTAACCTAAAATAACATGACCAAGTGGACCAATAAAAAGATGACCCCGTCACCATGCTTAGTGAGTCCAAAAACAACAGGCAACCATGGTCGGTATCATTATCTCCATGGTGTACCACCCTATATTTTAATGACTTTTAAAAATGGATTACTAAGAATTAATTGTGGGATAATTGAAAATTAATCGGGATTTATATATTACTCGGGAATAAAGTAATATGTGAATTGTGTTGAATATTACTTGTGATTAAAAGTAATATATATGATTATGACTTTACAAACGATAGTCATTTTTATAAAATTGTTACGAGTGATGAATACAATAATTTTGGTAATTAAGTTTGGACGCGCGTGTGGGTCGTGTCGGGACTATAATTAAATGGAATGAAAACTAAATAATTTTTATGTCATCTAAATGGCCATTTTGACTACGCCAAAGTATCAGGAATGGTTTATATAGTCAAAATTGAGTACTCGGGGGGTTATGTTCGGGTCTTGGGAGTTTTTTGAGCTTAATTGGGACTTATTTAGTTGACTTTTTGCCTTCTTAATGGTAGGTGAAAAGCCAAAAATGGCATTTCACCTTTAAAAATCAAATGTTGGGCTTAGGTATAGTCACTTTCCCAAACCCAAAGGTTAAGAAAATTATACAGAGAGTTAGAGAGAAAATGGAGAAATAATTTCAAGAGCCCAAGGGGAGGATTTGAAGAATTTGTGTAAGAACAAACCTGGAGTGAGGATTTAGGAAGAAAATTCGCGGAGTCTATAATTATACTTCAACGATTCAAACCTACAATATAAAGGCAAGTGATTAACTACTACAAATTCTAGCATGTACAATGTCCATGTTAGGCTGTTTAGAAAATTCTAAATAGTGTTATGAATTGAGATAATTTTTTCTGAATCTTTGAATTGAAAATTGTGTAGGATTAGTCTCTTTTTTAGTTTAGAATCAGCTCCATGAAATATACTAATTACTTGGTGAAGAAATCTGGGATTTACATGTTTAATTGATGATAAAGTAAAAACTAGAATTCTTGAGATTGAATATGGAATTTGGGTAGATGTATACATGTTGATGATGTTTAATTAATTTGGATATGCTAGAACTTGACCATATATGTTAATATATGATCTGGGTTATATGAATATAAATTTGTAGACGCATAAATATGATTTTGAGGAAAAAAATGTTAAAACCCATAGGTAAGCATATGCAGAATCAGGGTAACTATCTAATCGATCGATCGACCAGGAATGGTCGATCGATCGACTCCCCTGGAAATGTGATTTAATTCCTATTTAAATATTTGTTTAAATCCCAACTTTGAGGAATATTTGGTGATGATTAATTGAACAAATTGGTACTTAGATGAGGGCATTAGGGTATACTTAGGACCCGAAAAATATTATTTTGTATGGGATGGAATGGGGGAAATTAACGAGTGTGAATTGAATTCGTTACGGTGGAGAATTATATAAATTGGGAGTTTAAATTGGGTGAATGATGATTTAAGATTAATACAAGTAGTAAAAGGGTCATATATGGGATTAACCCTGGGAGATAAAAGAAAGGGTTAATATTAAAAAATGGGTTATCGAGAATGAAACCCAGTTGACGATAATTTTGATTCATAGAAATTCGAGAGTTGTGACGGCATGGACTAGTAGGATGAGTGCTGAGAGAAACTCGGGAATATTATTTGAGAAGTAAAGTCATAATCTTTAAATACGTAGGGTATGAGACATAAATATGCTACGTATGGAAATATATATATGGGTTGTGCATTTTCCCTAATATTATTATATATAGGTGGTGTGAACACCTATATTATGATTATGATTATGATTATTATTATTATTATTATTATTATTATTATTATTATTATTATTATTATTATTATTATTATTATTATTATGTATGACATACCTACGCTGCTTGCTATTGGGGTGAAGGTTTTGCGTTTGGACAATCTTATATTAATGAGTCTATTTGGGGGGATTTTTGATTCATACCCTGAGCATAGGACCTTGAACATGGGTTATCGGTGTGCATGCCAGTTTCGATGGTTGAATGTGAACGTAAGTATATGCGTGAACCATTTGGCTGGGGAGTATGCTCGTCTCCAATATATGTTATGTTATTTATTATTTGTGAGTGATGCTGAACCAGTAGTCCTTTAAATAGAGAGAGATGTATCAGGACATGATAGCAGAGTATGCATGCATTGTAACTGAGTCTAGGAAGTGCGATATTAGTATATATAATAGTGTGATGAATATATCTACTGTGATGTAATCTACTATGTGAAAATTGTAGATTAAAAATATATATACTGTGATGTAATCTACTGTGTAGAATTGTAGTTGAAAATAAATAATGAAATCTTAGAGAATTAAGTAAGTGAGCACTTAATCCTAAAGCTATGGAAGTTCATATGAAAGAGAAATGAACATTTTAATTATTTTACGTATGATGTGAGAAATACACGGAAATGATATGGGATAGAGTTCTAACTGATAACCTTAATTAGGGAGATAATAAGCTACATTAGGCGTGCACACTAGATGAGAGGTGAGAATTCTCAAGCAAGAGCCTGAGAATCTAACACGTAAATAATAACTGCTTAATTGTACTTGTTAAGCAATTGATATTTTTAGAATCTTTTTCAATCTGGCTCTAAGACTGTTTCCTTGCATATTATCTTATCTATTGTACCTTCAACATCAGGTATCCAATATCAGGAATGCCGACATGGAATATGGATATCTCGACGGGTTATAGCTGCTAATTGAGAAGCATATTTGTTTAGACGCTTCCACTCTGTTGAATTAAACATCTGTAGTGTCTACTTTCATTTAGGGCATGTCGCCCTGGATTTTAGTTATTTCATCCCTATTCGAGAGATTAAAATCATTTATGTCAGTACTCTCGATATCAGTTTTAATTGATGGTACTGAAATATTTTAACTGGACAGTTATTCCAGTCACATTTAGTCTTATTCAGTTGCGATGTGATGTTGTCTATTATTACTATGCTTTGTGGAATGGTTTTAATTAAATAAAAAATGGAAAAGTTTTGACACTATCTTAATTATTTATTAGGTAAATTAATAAAGGAAATGTTTTTCGACAGTGATGCTAAGAATGAGCCAACTGGATATTCTGATTTAATTTAATAAATGACTAATCACCCAGTATTTAATTAGGTGGGGTGTCGCACCTGGTCGACATGCTAGCCAATTACCCCTAAGAATATGAATAGATAGTAAAGTGAATCAAAACATGTGAGACTCTTAATTATCACTATGCACGTGCACGTGAAGAATATCCAGTTGATAAATATATGTAAAGATGTAAATATCTAGTGTATAAAGGTATTACATCTCCTTATATTCCAACTAAAATAAATAGTTCACTACTTCTCTCAGCTAGAGGAAACTAAAAATAGTAATCCACAACCCTAAAGACTTCTTGGGAGACATTTATTAAACCCTAATGTAGAGTAACATTGTACCCATGGATGTAGGAACCTCATTTGGCTAATCAACATAAAAACCTATGTCTCTCTCTTTGTCTCTCATCACTCTCTATTTTATATCTTTCTTCATTTGTCTGTGGTTGATAATAATTGGTTTTATCAAGCTAACACTCACCCAAATCAGCAAAACAATTTTATACACCAACAACCCTGAAATTGATATTTTCTCAATTTTGACCAGATCTAACCGAACCTTCTACTATAACTACTATACATTTTTGACGAGTCCCCAAATCTGACTTTAATAAACAGATGCCCATTTGAATTGTTATATCTTAGAAATAAGACTTGGATTATATTTTATCTCAGTTTTGTGGATATCTTGTTAAAGTGTTAAACCTATCAATCTTAAATTTTCATTTCTCACAAAGACGATTCTTATGCTTTTTCATAACTATTGAAATTGAATCTCTAAAGAAAGACTCTTTCTATCTAGTCCTTAGGGTTTGAAATTTTCTCTCTTTTGCTAAAACCAAAACGTATATTAAACATGCTGTTGTTCGTTTTGGCTAATGCTTTAGCCTTGAGTGTGAACCTTTGTTTGTATGTTCTTCTTAATTTCACTATTTGTTGTATTCGTTAAAATGCCGGTAGTTGTGGAGTTATTTTTTACTAACCATGGTGTACTATGTGTATCGGTTGTATTAGTCCATTTACACACCATGTTCCATAATTTGTACACAAACAGCTGTTATAGTGGACTTGGGTGTTTGTGGTCTTGGTATTAAAAGACCCACTGGATTCCTCATTATCAAACAATTATGTAGTTGTCTGATTCTCCTCATCTCATTCTACTTTAATTTTATATTTAATTACATTTAACATCACACCAATGATTACAAACATTGTTTTTATGTGTGTGTATTCATCTGTTGATGTTTAAAAGGTTTTTACTACAGAGTTAAAAGATAATTTATTTTATCTTGACAATTATGTGCATCAGATTATTTTCAAGTGTTATCAGAGAACTAGGAAAACTATTCTTCAATTTTTTTACTCTTTAAGAATGTGAACTATTTTAGAATTTATTTTTAAATGGACGACCATTATGGTAGTTCTGTATGTCCTCCTATTTTTTATGGTTAAAACTGGTTTTACTATTTCCAGTGAAACTAACTGGTGAATACGATGCTCAAAGATTTGTAAGAAAACCCTTTTTTGAATGGACCAAAGAGGAGAAACAAAATTCGTAATACAACAGCAAAGGAAAAAATTCCATTTTCCAAGGCATAAGTGAGTCTGACTTTAAGATAATCTTAGCCTGTGCTATATCTAATGTAGCATGGTACATTTTAATGTCTACCCATAAGGGTAAAACTAGGGTTATAAAGGCTAAGTTATAACTTCTAATACGCATATATAACACTATGTTCATGAAAGATGATGAAAAGTTTAGTGATTTCTATCTTAGACTGCATGACATATTTAATAGACCCATGATACCTATTAAGACTAAATGTTTTAATAAACCCACGGCACCTATGCCAAAGCTTTCATGTCTGAAAATATTTTTACAAAAACTAAGGCAGTTTGGATAAGGAAAGAAGAATTGAGTTACTAACTGTGATGTAATGTTATTTTATCAACATTAAATGCTTTATATAAAACTCTCGGTGGTACTTTTTATTCGGGGTTTTCTGGGCATATGATGGGGGGAAAATAAATTTTTTCTTTCTAAAGAACTTTTGTTGGAGGAAATGTTACATTTAATGATGGAAAAATGTCTCGAATCAAAGGAAATGGAACAATTAGGGGAGATGGCCTTCCCAACTTGGATGAGGTCATACTAGTTTGGGGAGTAAAAGAAAATTTATTAAGTATAAGTCAATTTTGTGTAATACCCCGTATTTTTATGGCTTTTAATTTAGGGATTTATTAAATTTAAATTGAGATATTAATCCGAAAATTATTTTAAATATTTACTAGCGTGACAAGAGTTAGTAATTATTGAGAATTTATTGAATATTACTAGATGAGTAAAGTAATTTATAAGATTGATTTTATTAAAATTGTCACGAGGGAATAAAATGGCAATTATGGAAATTTGAGTCGGGATGTGCCCGTGTTGTGTCGGGACTAAATTATTATTATTAAAAGTGAATATATTATAAGTCACCCATGTGGTCATTTAGAGTGCGCCAATGTGTCCGGAAGGGTCGAGATAGTCAGAGAAGTATACCGGTGTTTAGTTTGGGCCTCAGGGCATTTTTAAGCCTAATTGGCATCCCGAGAGGGTATTTTAGACATTTTGTATTTTTGGGTAATTAAACTCATGAATTTTCCTAAGGTATATTTACCATTTGAGTTAGGCTTTTAGGGTTAACAATCATAAAACTTAAGAGCGAACATTAGAGCAGAAGTTTGGAAGCTTTCCAAGTAATCCAATGCTAAGAACTCATCCGTTTGCACCGCCACTACCATCAAAACGTACATTGCACGATGAGGAACGCAACCATACCTTTTTAATCCACAAATTAGACCCTTGAATTTCTAAGAAAGTATCTATCTTTCTTTTCTTTTAGTTATTGTTTCTTTCATGTTAGAATAGAATTGTTATACACATGTTTCATAAAAGAACTTGAGGAATTTAAGGATTTAATCACATGTCTTAGTGGAAATAATTATATTCTGGACATCCCAATCATATTGAGAGGATAATCCGCGAATTGATATGAGTTTAAAATCAAGAAATCTGGAAAAGAATTAAGGGAACGAAAGTTTTATGAAAATTAGGGTTCTTGTTAAATATAATGATTTACCCCATTTAATTCCATACCTTTGATGAATTTGGACACGTTTTCATGTAGGAAATCATGTATATAGGTATATGTAACAAGTAGTAATGTTGAATGGGAGTCTGAGAATCGTCAATGGAGTTTTGGAGTAATTTGGAAGATGAAACCCGTAGGTTGAAACTACATTTTCTAGGTAAGAACTTCTTGATCGATCGATCGATCGACCCAAGAAAATCGATCGATCGACCCCCTTTCCTCGATCGATCGACCCCTCCTGGAGAACTGCATATTTTCCCCCTTTTTGTTCAAACCGGTCTAAATATGTAGGATCTTTTGATTATTATTTAGGGAGTATAATGGGTCGTGAGGATGACCAGTAGGGTTTATATAGACTTCGTTCAATGAAATTTGATATGGTACGAAATTGTGGGTTAACGGGGAATTTCGTTACACATTATAGATTATACGTAAAATTCGTTAATGAATCGAGGGACCCATGAAAGAATTAGACCAGAAGGGTAGAGAGGGTATACCTAATGAAATCGTATTTAGTAAGAGAGAATACTTCTAACAATGAGAAGTAAATATGAAATAAATTATAAGTGAAAATAAAATAAATGAATCCCTTATGCAAAATAATTGGGTAAAATTGTACTAAATACAGTTAATAATAATTATGGGTCGTGGGCGAACCTTATTGGAAATTGTGTATCTATATATGGCCGTGTGACTGTGTGCATATATGAAATACTTTATTTGTGAATAATCATACCTACGCTACTTGCTATCACGGGGGTTGCCGCACCGAGACCGTCTTATCTCGATTGGACTTTTATGGGGGATATTGACTTCTACCCTAGAACATAGGATTTCTTAGTACAAGCTATCTGAGAATGATAGTCAGACGGTCCTAAGAGACATGAGGGGTATGTGCTGACCTTTTAGTGACTTGAAACTATGATTCACCTCCATTTTATGTGTATTGTGTTAATACAGTTCGAGAGTGATTCGGAACTATTATTTCCCTTAGTACGAGTGATACAAGGACTTGATAGCAGAGTATGCCAGCACCATAGAATTTATATGGGGTGCCGATTGTTGATACCAAATTTTGTCTACTGACATGGCTCAATTAATTGGAGACACATGGCAATCTGTGTGGCAATAACAAACACTTCTGGACAACACCTTGACTTTGAGGAACTCAATTTCCCCGACCAACTCAGATACTCCGAGCAGTAGGTGCTCTCCGAGGAACTTTACTGCACCGAGCAACTCATGGATACCGAGATACTTAGGCGGTCCGATCAGCTTAGGCGGTCCGAGATGCATCTCGATCAGAGCATTTATTATCAGACAATTAAGAGGATTAAATATGCATTAAATGCTGATTATTATCATACAGATGTATACGCTTATTGGACATCTATGTATTATCCTTTTACATGTACAATCTCAGGGCTATAAATACATTGTATCATCCTCATTGTAAGGGGACTTGGAATTCCTGGGTAAAAACCTGTTATCAAGAATTCCCATACACTCAGCAATAGGAAAAATAGTGGATGTAGGCCATTCCTTTATGGTTGAACCACTTTAAAAATTATTTTGTCTTATTTATTTTATCTGTGATTAAATAATTAGAGATAATATAATTTTTTACATCAACAGTTTGACACCGTCTGTGGGAAACGACTGTAATTATCATTTTTCACGAAAAAGAATTCATTATCAATGGATGACAATCCTGAATCCAGCAATCGAAATGTTGGAAACCACCCAATCCATCTGCTCCTCCAAATGTCTAAGATCTAGCTGGAATTATGGTCAGTTTGGCTCAAGGCCAGACAACAATGCAAGAAACTATGCGACAACTCATGCAAACTATCCAGGGTGGAGCGTCAACCCATTCAGGACAACGAAGTGTTCAAAGAAATACTCATTTACTTTCTTCACGCATTAGGCAAAGCGATTCATATCGCACTGAGAAATTTGATGATTTTTCTTATCAACCGGGTCGAACTTTGTCAGTACGAGCCACAGATACTGAACAACACATCACTCTCTCTCCAGAAAGGACTAGTCCACTGGAAAGATTAAGTAGGGTCTCTCCTTTTGATCGATTGGGCCCTTGGAAGAATAAAAGTCCTCCTAAGGCTATGTCGAGAAACTTTCGATGACCATTTGATCTAAGAGAGGGTTCTGCCCAATCACAACCAGTTGCTCGAGAAGATAGATCCCAGGAAGCGACTTCAACACGATCAATTCCTCGAACCAGTAGGACTGAGGAAGGAAATGATGCATGGAAAGGCTCTATTCAGAGGTTGGAGGATAGATTAGGGGAAATGGCTAAGGCCAAGAATCCTCTACAAAGAACTTTCGTCCAAGGGACACATTTTGTCCAAGCAATTGTGGATTTTCCCACACCATCAAACTTCAAAGCACCTGTTGTAACTCCTAAATATGATGGAAAAACCAACCCTGTCTTTCATATAGAACAATACCAAGATGCTGCTAACATCAATGCTGTGCCAGATGAGATGAGATGCATGTCATTCTAGGGAACTCTTACCGGATCTACTCAAATATGGTACAATAATCTTCCTCGGGGTAAGATTTCAACTTTCTTTTAACTAGCCGAGCTCTTCATTGGAAATTTCTATTTTGGAGCAAAACCGGTTAAACGAGTAGCACACTTGTTAAGTGTTAGACAAAAGGCAGGTGAGAGCACCAGGGATTATATAACTCGTTTCAGTAATGAGAGAGTTGAAGTTATTGATTATGAGGAAAAGACAACGATTATTGCTCTGATGAGTGGGCTGTTGCCCAACAAGTTGTACTACGCTTTGGCCAAAGATCCACCCAGAACCATGTCAGAACTAATGGCAAAAGCGACCAAGATCATGAATGCCGAGGAGGCTATGGCTGCGAAGAAGAATATGGATATCAAAGAGACCAAGGTGGAGGTTGATAAGGCTAAAAAGAAAGATCATAAGAACAATGGTGGTGACAAGCATTCAAAAACAAAGCCATCATGGGAGGTATTGAAGAAATTTCAAAATTATACTCCTTTGAAGATAGACATCAACCACGTTCTATAAGAAATCAAGAACAGCGAGGAGTTAAACTCGCCAGAGAAAATGAAGTCAGACCCTGACAAGAGGAATAAGGCCAAATATTGCGAGTTCCACAAAGATCATGGTCACAGGACCAAAAATTGTATAGCTCTTCAGAATGAGATCGAATCACTCATTAGACAAGGAAAACTGGCAAAGTATGTTGATCGTAGAAATGAAAGAAGAAGCAGCGATCGAGCAAAAGAGAGGTCTAGATCTCCTCGTCGAGCAGAGGGGAATAAGAAAAGAGACCATGAAGATGATGCAGAAGACGACCCCGATCTTCCCAAAAGACCAAGGAAGCCAGAACGTGAGGTATTTTCAATACGTTTTGGATCATTTGATTGTCATGTTATTACAGGTGGAGATGCAGGAGGTGGAGACCTTATTGCAGAAAGAAAAGCTTACCTCAATGAGGCTCAAGCCTGTTCATATATTCAACGAATAAACTTGGCTGAAGATGATTGCCCCGAGGAAGGTCAACAAAGAAAAACAGGTCATCGGTTTCTCAAAGAACGACCTCGCAGGCGTGCTGTATCCTCATGATGACCCATTGGTGATCAAAATGAGAATGAATGAAGTGATGATCTCAAGAGTACTGGTTGATAATGGTATCTCAGATGATATTATGTTCTACTCATGCTTTGATAGCTGAAATCTAAAGTTGTCTCAGTTAGAGCCTTATCACAGGCCCCTCCTCGATTTTGCTGGCGAGAAAGTTTTTCCACTTAGGACGATCAAGTTGGATATGTTCATTGGTACATGGCTTGCTTGTCAAACAGAAAGAGTACGCTTTTTCGTGATGGATAAGAATGTTCAATCATCCTACAATATCATCATGGGAAGGGTAGGATTGAAGAAGTTCGAAGCAGTACCATATACGGTACATCAATGCCTAAAATTTTCAACCAATTTTGGAGTAAGAGTTGTGAAGGGTGATCAAAAAGTAGCTCGGGAATGCTAATATTCATCTGCCGAGCAGGAGGAACTGGAGGAATTTAGGAAAAAGACTACTACCTATCAGTTGGATGAAGGTGTAGAAATTGAAACATTGGATCCTAGAGACGAGTCGCAACTTGTGAAAGGTCAGGTGGTGGAAGCTACTGAAAACATCATTCTAGATGACGAGCATCCTGAACGAACAACTCAGATAGGTTCGTCGTTAGATGCCTCATTAAAATAGGAATTAATAGTTTTCCTAAAAAGCAGAAAATAAACTTTTGCTTGGAGTCATGAGGATATGCCCGGAATAGACCCAAATTTCTTATGTCACGAGCTCAATGTGAATAAGGAGATCAAGCCAGTGAAGCAAAGAAGAAGAGTGTTCAGGCCCGAAAAGAACCAAGCTATTCAGGAGGAGGTCGAGAAGCTCCATAAATCTTGCTTTACTGAAGATGTTAAATATCAAAACTGGTTAGCAAATGTAGTGATGGTGAAAAAGACGAACAACAAATGGAGGATGTGTGTAGACTTCACCGACCTCAACAAAGCATGTCCAAAGGATCATTTTCCCTGGCCCCGAATTGATCAACTAATGGATGATACCTCGGGACATGAGCTGTTGAGCTTCATGGATGCTTATTCTGGTTACAACCAGATTAAAATCAAACCCGAAGACAGGGGAGTACTTCTTTCATTACCCCTAGGGGAACTTATTGTTATAATGTTATGCCTTTTGGTTTGAAAAATGCAGGTGCGACATATCAACGACTGATGAACAAGGTGTTTGCAGAACAAATCAGTTGCAATATGGAAGTCTATGTTGATGATATGCTGACAAAGAGAAAGAGAGCTCCTGACTATCTAGTTCACTTAGGCCAGACCTTTGATCAATTAGATAAATATCAAATGAAGTTGAACCCGACCAAGTGCATATTTGGAGTACGAGAATACATGTTTCTTGGGTATATTGTCAATCAACGAGGCATTGAAGCAAACCCTGAAAAGATCAAAGTTCTATTGGGATTACGATCTCCAATGACAAAGAAAGAAGTGCAAAGTCTTATAGGGCGAGTAGCAGCACTTAAAAAATTTGTCTCGCGAGCAACTGATAGATGCCTCCCATTCTTCAAAACGCTCCGAAAGACTTTTGAATGGAATGAAGAATGCGAGAAAGCTTTTCAAGAATTGAAGAAATATTTGGGAGCACCTCCACTGTTGTCCAGGCCAGTGATGGGATAAAGGTTGTACTTGTATTTGACAGTTTCTAAAAATGTAGTTCGCTCGGCATTAATAAGAGTAGAGGATGGAGTATAAAAACCAATTTATTACACTAATAAGGCCTTCCGAGGAGCAGAGACCAGATATCTAAAAATGGAAAAGTTGGCACTGGCGCTGATCGAATCGAGTAGAAGAATGAAGCCATACTTCCAGGCTCATACCGTAGTCGTATATACCGATATACCGTTGAGGCAAGCCCTTCATAAACCAGAAAAATCAGGGAGATTGATGTATTGGGCAATAGAACTTGGTGAATATGATATAATTTATGAGCCTAGATCGTCACTAAAAGGGCAAGCAGTAGCTGATTTTATAGCAGAGTTCACTTATCCGGATACCCCCGAGGAGAAAAATCTGAACACCGACCAACCTGTGGATGTTACATAATCATCAAATTTAAACCCCGATCAACTTAGGTTAGTCGAAGAGCAAGAGAAGAAGGTGGACAAGGACTGAGGTGTGGTAGAAATGGAGATAAAAGAGCAACAAATATTCCATCGAGGAACTTTGTCCAATAAGAAGTTTGAGGATGAAATACCTGTATGGAACCTATATGTGTATGGTTCATCATGCACCTCAGGTAGTGGAGATGGGATTGTATTGAAAAGTCCAGACGAGGTCGATATGGAATATGCTCTGCGCTTTCAATTTCAAGCTTCTAATAATGAAGCCGAATATGAAGCAATGATTGTAGGTCTTATTCTGGCAAAAACCATTAAGGCAGAGCAGGTAATCTTATGCAGTGACTCACAGTTGATTGTAAACCAAATGCTTGGTGTATATGCATCAAAAGGAGAGTTGATGATTAAATACAATGCAAAGGCGATGGGATTGGTATCGGAATTTGTTATTGTTCAACTGGTCAGAATACCAAGAATGGAGAATGCAAGAGCAGACGCTTTAGCTCGATTAACATCGGCTACTCATACCGAGATACGAAGAACAATCCCAATTGAAGTTCTAGCTGGTCGGAGCATAGATGAAGATCTGACGATGAACTTTATTACCCTTGATTTAGGGCCATCTTTGATGGATCCCATCAGGGCATATATTGAGGAGGGAGACTTACCGATTGACAAACTCGCAACCAAGAAATTAAAGCTTAAAGCTGCTCGTTATGTACTGACTAATGGTGTTCTATATAGACGAGGAATCATAGCTGGCTTGCAGAGATGTGTACATCCCGCTGAGGTGAAAGACTTGATTGAAGAAGTCCATGAAGGGTCCTGTGGAGCCCATGTAGCAGGACGGACGCTTTTACAAAGAGTGATGATGCAAGGATACTACTGGCCAATGATGAGGGATGATTGTATAGACTATGCCAAGAAATGTGACAAGTGTCAACGCTTCTCCACTATCTGAAGAAATCCCCAAGCATTGTTGACACCCATTACTTCCCCTTAACCATTTGCCATGTGGGGAATTGACTTGGTTGGGCCACTTCCAACGACTAAAGGAAGATTTAAATATCTCGTCATCACAGTGGATTACTTTACTATGTGGGTGGAAGCCAATCCTCTTATCGATATGACGTACGAAAAGGTGTACCAATTTATTTGGAAAAATATCATTTGTAGATATGGTCTTCCCCATGCATTCATCACGGACCATGGAACACAATTTGACAACGAGGAGTTCGCTGCCTATTGTCATCAGTCAAATATATTGAAGATCCACTCGGCACTAGGTCATCCCCAAAGAAATGGACAAACTAAAGTGACAAACAGAACGCTGCTAAATGGATTGAAGAAAAGACTGAATGACATGAAAGCAAACTCGATCAACGAGCTACATTCAGTACTGTGGGCTTATCGTACTACTACCTGAGTAGCAACTGGAGAATCTCCATATATGCTGGCATTTGTAAGTGAAGCTGTTATACCTGCCGAGTTGGGCCTCCCAACACACCCAGTGCTGAACTTCAACTCCCCTGTCAGCGACTTAATGAGAAGGTTAGACTTGGACATGCTCGAAGAAGTTAGATAAGAAGCAGCCATCAGGAATGCTGCTTACCATCAAAGAACAACCTTGTTCTATAACAAAAGAGTGAAGAAGTGCGACCTGAAAGAAGGGGACTATGTGCTGAAGAAAGTAATTCAAAAGCACAATAAACTGGAAGGTAACTGGCATGGGCCTTATAGAGTAACAGAGGTTGTTCGACCAGGGACATATAGAATTGAAACTTTAGAAGGGGAGGAGTTTAAGAATGCATTGAATGCAGAGCATCTGCGCAAATATTATCAGTAATGTAAACCCTCATGTAATGTAGTTTCTTCAGTATGAATAAAATGTGAATATTCTACCCAATTCTCTCCTTTTGTTGAAATTTTTTCCCAGAATACTAGTCTACACACTACTCAGCAAAATCCACCAACTCCGGTTGGTTGAGAATAAAAATATTTCCGAGAAATTCCAACTACGGTTGGTTGGGAAGAAAAACCACCAACTTCGGTTGGTCGGGAATAAAAAATATTTCCCAGAAATACCAACTCCGGTTGGTTGGGAAGAAAAACCACCAACTCCGGTTGGTCGGAAATAAATAATATTTCCTAGAAATACCAACTTCGGTTGGTTGGGAAGAAAATCCACCAACTCCAGTTGGTCGGGAATAAAAAAAATTTCCCAGAAATAACAACTCCAGTTGGTTGGGAAGAAAATCCACCAACTCCGGTTGGTCGGGAATAAAAAATATTTCCCAGAAATACCAACTTCGGTTGGTTGGGAAGAAAATCCACCAACTTCGGTTGTTCGGGAATAAAAAATATTTCCCAGAAATACCAACTCCGGTTGGATGGGAAGAAAATCCACCATTTCTGGTTGGTCGGGAATAAAAAATATTTCCTAGAAATACCAACTCCGATTGGTTGGGAAGAAAATCCACCAACTCTAGTTGGTCGGAAATAAAAAATATTTCCCAGAAATTCCAACTCCGGTTGGTTGGGAAGAAAATCCACCAACTCCGGTAGGTCGGGAACATTTCTATTAAAAGAAGGATTATGTGATAAAAGTCAACTAATGGCCTAGAAGTAAAAAGTGATCAAGAAAATTTTGAATACTTGTAACATTTCAAATTACCACCAAGTTGGTTGAAAAACAAAATATCATCCAGTTTGGTTAATCGTCAAATGATTACCACAAATTCAGAATAGTCGACAATAAGTTTTCACCAACTTTAGTTGATCGACAAATAGCATAATGTTGTTATCTTTTTAACAGATATACATGAACATTCATTAGTAAATAAGTAAAGTTTTTTACAAAATACCTACAAGATAGTGGCAATCAAGATTGCAAAGAAAAATATAAGTTTTTCATTAAATCCAAAACAAAATACATTGAGAATAAAATACATAAAAAAAAATATTAAATCAGGAATCCTATTCTATGGGTTTCTTCCCCTCTTCCTTTGAAACAGGTTCTTCACCAGCAGGAGGATCGTCTAAAGCATAGGGGGAGTTTATGAAGTTCAACTCTTTAAGCATCCTGACGTTCATAACTGATGGCCGATAAAGAAGGTGCTTGTGGAATTGATATGTTAGCCTCTCCAATTGCTCGAGGAGGTTCTTCGCTAAAAGTTCTCTACTCTCCAAAGAAGACTTTTGAGCAGAGAGCTGCTCGTCCAGATTCATGATTTTTGTAGACATCCCATCCAATGACTGGTTCTTTGCCATCAATTGGAAGGCTTGGTTCTCCTGAGCCGATTGAGTTCTTTGTTCCTTAATAGTAATCCAAGCAGCTCTTGCTCATCCCCGAGAAGCTCTTGCTCGTCCCCGAGCAGAGGTAGAAGGCCCAATCCTCTTCAAGGTTTATAATTCGTCTCTCGGATTGGCATTTTCGACCTCCAAGAAAGAGAACCCCTCGTCGTTCACAGGGACCAAAGCGTTTGAGGCAGAGGCTGCAGACCACAGCTGGGATACCTCTCCTCGCAGGTTATTATTTTCCTGCTCCAGCAACTTGCCTATCTGCCTGTGCTCTTTGACCTCGGTTTTCAAAGTTCTCTCCCTCACATCATATGCAGCAAACAACTTATCATATCCTTTATCAGCATTCAGTTGTTGATACTTCTTCTCATATCCTTGGTGAAAGAGGGCTGTAGATTCCTTGTATTATTGTTGAAGCTCCTCGAGAGTACCCTGGAGGTCTTCAATCATCTCATAATATGCTACATTATTAGCCATTGCCCGGTCGAGCAGACACTTTAAGTACTGGTAGGCTTCGATTGCTTGCTCTGAAGCATCTGGACCGAGGATATTAACAATCTGAGCTTCAGTCATATCTGTATGACCAGATTTGAAGTATTCATTTCATTGTCTCAATAATATTATATCATGAGTAGATAATAATTCCATGCTGGCCATAAACTAGTAAAGGGAAGAGATAGCAAGAATTAATAAGAGTACAAACAGAGCAAGATACATAATCAAAATTTCAAATTTTATTACATCATGAAGGAGAAGTACATAGTTCAGAGCTACATTTGACAAAGAAAATAAAACAGAGAGAAAAGTCCAAACAACTCTACACCTTCTCCTTATCTCCCAAAACTTTCTCGGGAGGCTAGGACGAAGAGGAAGGTTTCTCGGATGGCACAGAAAGTTGCTCGGTGGGTGCTGGAAGCTGCTCGACTGAAATGTTGGTTAACTAGAGCTGCTCGGTAGGAGTAATAGTTGGTTGGGGCTGTTCATAGCGAAGTTCAACAGTAAGTACTTGATCCCCAACCATCATACAAGATTCCTCAGTGGAAGCTTCGTCCTCTTTTTCTTCCCTGGGAGTAGGAAGGGGGACAGGAATGTGTCACTGAAATAGGTCGGAGTTCTCATCGACATTCATATCCGTCAGAGCAACCACCCAACCATCCTTAAAGTATTTGAGGCTGCCATACTTTATTTGCGAGACCATGGCAGCCAAACCCTTATTCCAACCTTTGTCCCGGCCAGCACTGAAGGACTTCTTTACAGCCAACTTCCTCTTCACCTTCTCCAAGGAAAGCTTCTTGGATATAAGTTCCTCGGCATCTTTCAATTACTTTTCTGCCTCCTCCTTCTGACGACCAACGTCACGAAGTCTACCCAGCTCTTCCTCAGCAGACTTGAGCTTACCTTCAAGCTCCCCAGCATTTTGGAGCTTCCCTTCGAGCTCTTTATTCTTACTTTCCTATTATTTTATTTTCTTTTCCAATCCCTTGGAGACCTCAACCGCCTGATCCCTCTCCTTCTCGGCCGAATTGAGCAGCTTCTCCCAGGCAGCTTTATCATCAGCATACTTCTGACGAGAATCTTTCAAAGATTATGTCAAACCTACCAAAGCCTCCTCTACACTACCAGAGGAGATCGACGCCTTGATGGCTTCGTCCTTCTTCAAGATTGTATTAAAATAAGTTACCAACAGGAAAAAGAAAATAACTGTAAGTCAGTGCAAGCACATAAGCAAGCATATAACATGAAAAATGAAAGTTTAGATTTGCAATACTTATTGAGGCAATGTACTGAGCTGCCAAAGTGGTAACCCTATCCCGGGAAAGATTTTCTTCAATACCTTGGATCTCGGGAGTGATCCAAGACTTCACCGAGCTCATGGCAGAGCTCGAAGCAACGAAAGTAGGAACACCACTTCCAGTAGTTAAAGGCTAAGAGATGGATTCAGCCAAATTGACCGAGGATCTCTTCATCAGCCTTCTCGGAGGAGCATCAATGATCTCGACTAAGGATGTAGTCTTAGTTGGGGATATGACTATAACCTCTCTTGGAGAAACGACCTTGCTCGGAGCCATTGGGGACTTCTCGGAAACCTTCATAGTAGCAGTCGGAGGAGGTGCATCTATTTTTCTTGCCCCTTCCTCTAGGACATCATGCTTGCTTTTCTTTGACTCTCCAGTAATAGAGGCAGATTTCTCAAAGAGGGAAGGAGCTCTTCTCTTCTTCATCCTGTCACTAAGAGGAATGTGTGACTGAGGAGAAGAACCTTTAGAGGCTGGTGCTAGTTCTACTTCACCTATCACTGGATGAGCAGTAAAAGACAAGGTGTAACTTCTATACTGCAGCAAGTATGAAGCTGATCTGATATGCTCATCAGTAATAGTCTGATGCAAACCCCAGATAAGTTTCAGATATTTTAAGTTAACTTCTGTCTCTTTTGGAGACCTTCTTTTGCTGTCAACTACAAATAAATGAAAATTAAAATATCAGTGACACATTTTATCAAACATATAGAAAGCATAATTTTGAAAATAAAGTAAAGTAAAAACAACCTATCCCATTGCCATAGGGAGGGCATCAAGGACCCTGATACACATCATTTGCAGTTAGCGGAGCATGTTCCAATTTCTCATAACAACACCATGCTCGAAATAATCCCTATTGGCATCTGGGAGATTGACCACTAAATCTCTATTTAAAAACCTAGTTTTCAAGTAAAAAGTAATGTCGCTCATAGCCCATCTATGGAAAAACATAATTTCTGGAATTCCTATACGAGTTCCATGAATCTAATTTAATCTATGAACTCCATTAGCTATTCTCCATATTGGGGGCTATTTTTGCAGGAACCACGTCAAAATATTAACAGAATTCCAGACACAAAGGATTTGGGGGAAAAGAAAAGCCACATTCATCTACAAAGAGACTGGGGAACCAATGTCCCTTATCCAAACAAAAATAATCTGAAGGTTCAGAAAGTTCCTCCAAAACAACCCATGAAGGAATACAGAAATCAGAATGAAACTTATCAAGCGACTCAACAAGGTAAACCATGGTGAATAAAGGAAATAAAAGAGAAGGAAGAAGATATTACAGAAAAAGGATGGATCTGTTGACAACGAACGATGAAAAGGATGAACGCACAAGAGAGAGAGAAGATGGGAAACTCAAAGCTACAGATTTAAAAAAGTAAAAGACGATATGATTTTCTGTAACGCTTAAATACCTTACCTTGGGAAAAGGTAAAATAATGATTATAAAGGGAAACGTTTACGCTACCAGCGGCTAAAAGGACAAAAAGGGTGCGGAGATCGAAGCAGTTAGAAAATTCGAAAAGTCTGATTCTATGAATTCGAAAAGAAAAATAAATGCGAAGAAAACACTCCTAAAATTCAGGATGACCATTTAATCCTACCATATTTCGAGAAGAAAGTTCCACACTCCTCATTCTCGAATTGTGAAACATTGGGGCTTCTGTTGATACCAAATTTAGTCTGCTGACATGGCTCAATTAATTGGAGGCACGTGGAAATCTGCGTGGTAATAACAAACACTTCTGGACAACTCCTTGACTTCGAGGAACTCAATTTCCCCGACTAACTCAGATACTCCGAGCAGTAGGTGCTCTCCGAGGAACTAACTGCACCGAGCAACTCATGGATACCGAGATACTTAGGCGGTCCGAGCTGCACCTCGATCAGAGCATTTATTATCAGACAATTAAGAGGATTAAATGCGCATTAAATGTTGATTATTATCATACAGATGTATACGATTATTGGACAGCTATGTATTATCCTTTCACATGTACAACCTCAAAGCTATAAATACATTGTATCATCCTCATTGTAAGGGGACTTGGAATTTCTGGGTAAAAACATGTTATCAAGAATTCCCAAAC
The DNA here is from genome assembly GCA_949130495.1 of Sambucus nigra. Lineage (NCBI taxonomy): Eukaryota > Viridiplantae > Streptophyta > Magnoliopsida > Dipsacales > Adoxaceae > Sambucus > Sambucus nigra. The sequence goes on from OX422219.1 coordinate 172,332,002, forward strand.
ACTCGGCAATAACAAAAACAGTGGGTGTAGGCCATTCCTTTAAGGCTGAACCACTTGAAAAATTCTTTTGTCTTATTTATTTTATCCGTGATTAAATAATTAGAGATAATCTAATTTTTTACATCAACATCGATAGTATATATAATATATGAGTGACTGATATATATATATATATATATATATATATATATATATATATATATATATATATATATATATGGAAAATTTCTACTATGCGTATAAGTAGTTAAGTAATGAATTAATGCTCCAACTTTCTAATAACCATCTTAAAATAACCCCCTTCTTCATCCAATTCAGCCATGAAAAAGAGTTTTCCTAAGGAGAGATAAAAGGAGAAGTTAAGAAAGAAAATCCTTTGGAGAATTTCAATAAATCAAGGAGTCCTCGTAAGGCAATTAATTCTTTATTAAAGTTGGTCACATGATGATTTCTACACTTGGTATGTTTTTGTTTCTAATTTGGATAAAGATTTTAATGATACCCATATTTCCAAATTGTGATAAAACAAGGATGTCTTAAGAACATATGTAAGAACGCATGTTAGGATTGCAAATGTTAACTTTGAAATCCTAGATTTGAATCACCTTCTTATGGAGATTTTGATTTTGGAAATTCATGTTTATGATGTGTATATGTACTAAAACATGTTTAGCATGTGTTTCCATGATTGATAACTGAGGTTGCATAAATATATTAAGTTATGCTTTAATGTTGTATTCCGACCTAGTTGTGCTAAAAATGGAATAAATCATGAAATACTTAGTGAAATAGAGTAATTCCAATTGAAGATTAAAATATACTCATATATGTATGGAATATTCTAAAATTATGCAAAAATACAATGGAATGAATCTTGGGTGATAGTTTGAAGTTCAGGTATAAAATCTTCCCCAAAAGAGTAACTGTGGACACCACGTGTTTGATGTTTTGCTGACTTAGCAAATGAACCCAAGAAATTATGAAAATTTAATTTTGTGTTATTTAAGATGTTTATTGATATTGGGTGGAATATCATGGTATGTTATGATGTGATGTGTTGCTGATTTTAATGTTATTTGGCGTACTCAAATACTAATGATGTTGAATTTTTAGGTGGGAAAGCGGCTAAAACTTCCATACCAAGGAAATAGTTTTGGTGTAAATGTTAGTGCCAACTTCAAGGTGAGTGACCTTTCCTATGAAATATAAATTATTATATTTTCAAAAGGAATTTTGTAGTTAAATACATGTGTTAAACTATTTATGGAGTGATCTGGTATTTGTAAAACATATGCATATGATTAAAAATGTTAAGAGAAGTTATTTTATGTTATGCATTGTGGCGGGTCCTCTATCTAATGTTAAGGAATGTGGTGGGTCCTATGAGATTTAGTTGTCCCCTTAATCCAACCTAAAGTTTTTTTGTACTAGGGCCTAATTATGGGATGTGGTGGTCCCCATAACTGTGGTGGGTTAATTGGACTGTGGCGGGTTGAGTCTTGCGAGAGTTACACAATTCCTGTTGGGTTATGCCATTAGAAAAAAATAAAAATGGTTATTGAAATTGGTTATATCTATGGTATGTGAATGTATATGGTCATTCACTTAGATCTTATTTCTTACGCTCCTATAATGTTATGTTTCAGGTATGCCTATCATTGGGAGTTCACTACCAAGTTAGGACCTTAAAACGGGGGAGTGACATATGTCTAATATGGTTTGAATATCTAGAAGATTTTTGTGTAAATGTTAAATAAAGGAACTTGTGTGTGTAACGTTTTTATTACTTGTGAGTTATATGTACTGTTTGTTATGTTTTCATCTAAACATTCCATTGAAAAGAAAAAAATCTTGGGTTATTTTTTGAGAGATTTAAAGTAAACTATTGTTTAAGGGAGTTTATCTCTAAATATAAAGGATCATTTCAATTTAATTAAGTCAAGGCACGACATCTTGGTATCAGAGCATGGTTAGTAGGTTCTGCATATGGTGTACAGGTCTAGATTGGCAGTGAACAATAGAAATTGAGTTTGTTATGGGTCAGGATTTTGACTAAGAATATTAATGTTAGACTGTTGCTATTGTATTTCTGTGTAAGTTATTTATATTTTAGTGAGTGATGGGCGCACGAGCAATATAATAGACAAGAGGGTGAGGCATCCTATGTACCTAATAGTCATCAAGGATAAGGATATATTGAATTGGATGAACCATAAGTTCAATAACAACCTATTGATGACGTGGGAAGAATATTGCGTGTTATGGCACAACTAGTGGAACAAGAAAGAGGTGGGGAACTTGGTGGAGATAGGCATAAATTACATGAGAGGTTAGTGAAATTAAATCCTCCAACATTTACTGGGACTACTAATCCGTTAGTGTAAGAGAGGTGGATTAAAATGACGGAAACAATATTTAAGGTGATGGAAGTGCGAGATGAACAAAATGTTTTATTGGAAACCTTTAGGTTAGAAGATGATGCAAAGTTATGGTGGGATGATATAGAGAGGTTACTTACTACAATTGGGGCAGTGGTGCCAGCAAATCCTCCACCAATTACCTGGGAGAGGTTTGTTAATGTGTTCTTTGAAAAATACTTCCCAAGTCTTTACATGAAGGGGAAAGAGGAAGAATTTATCATGCTAAAACAAGGGAACATAACAGTGGCAGAGTATAAATCTTTATTTATATCCTTATATAGATTTTCACATAATTTGGCGAGGACAGAAGAAAGTAAATGCGATAGATTTCAAACTGGGTTGAATATAGATATAAAAACTATGGTTGATAATATGAAGATAAAAAATTAAGTGGGCATGGTGGATATAGCTATGGTGTTAGAAAATTCAATGAAAGAAATGGAAGCTGAATATTCGAAGAAAGCTAGACACGATGGTACAAAATCATATGGATGAGAGGCAAGAACATCAACTCTGAGAGTAGCACGAGGAGTATGTAAGGGTCAAGGATTTAAAAATAGAAAAACATACCTAGAAGATTTCAAGCCCAAATTGGAAGGAATGGAATGATTCGGTCAAAAAATGCATCCATGTTGGGTTCGAGGGCCATATTTTATTATAGATGTGGTGGTCAAGGGAATATGTCTCGAGAGTGTACAAAAGCTGAGACAACACCTTTATGCTTCAATTATCATCAACTAGGGAACTTACGGAATAATTGTCTAGTGATGGAGGCTACAACATCAGTTGGGAGTGTGGCAGTAGGAGGTAGTAGTTCTACACATAATGTACATAGGGGAGGTAAATGAGGAATATCGCAGAGTCAAGGTCATGGAAGAGTTTTTACACTGACGTAACAAGATGCACTAGCTATGCCTAACGTAGTGACATGTACACTTCCTATTTGTGATAAAGTTGCTTATGTGTTGATAAATAATGGTTCTACACATTCTTTCATGTCTTTATTTTTCTTGTTTCATCTTAAGAGACCATTATCATCATTAGATTCTGGTTTAGCTATTGTTACTCCAGTTGGGGGATTGATTTTTATTGAGAGGGTGTATAGGGAGTGTGTGGTGCGAGTGGGTAAAAAAGAATTAATGATTAACTTATGACCTCTCGATATGCATAACTTTGATGTGATACTGGGTATCGATTGGTTGGCCTCATATCATGTATGGTTATATTTCTTTAGAAAGGTGGTAGTGTTTCGATTACCGGGTGAACCTGGATTTAAATTTATTGGGGAACGAAATGTTACTTTACCATGTTTTATTTCTTTTAAAAAATGTTATGTTTTACTACAGAATGGAGGTCAGGGATTTCTTACCCATGTGATGGATACACAATAAAGGGTTGGAAAACTATTAGAGATGCCAGTAGTTAATGAGTTTGCAGATGTGTTCCCAGAAGAACTCCTATGGTTAACACCAGACTGTGAGGTAGAATTTGTGATTGAGAGTGTATCACTGTGGGGAGCTCCAATATTGTATATGAAGAAGAAATATGGAATCATGAGACAGTGCATCGATTATTATCAATTGAATAAGGTGATTATCCATAACAAATATCCATTACCCCGCATTAATGAATTATTTGATCAGTTGCAAGGAGCCAAAGTATTTTCCAAGATTGATCTCCGATCCCGTTACCATCAGTTGAAATTAAGAGGATGTGACATTTCTAAAATTACTTTTCATTATAGGTATGTACATTGTGAATTTCTTGTCATGCCATTTGGGTTAACGAATGCACCAGCCGTATTCATGGGCGTGATGAAACGCATATTTCACCCATACATGAATTCTTTTGTTATCTCGTTCATTATGATATTTTGATATATTCTCATAGTAAGGAAGAGAATGAACACCATTTGTGTATAATTTTAAAGAACTCACGAGAGAAGTAATTATTTATGGGGCACGTTATTTCTTCTAATGATATTTATGTTGATCCCTAGAAGTTGGAGGCCACCAGGCGCTCTCGGGCCCTGATTTGATCACAATCAACTTCACCGTCAGACTGAAAGCTCAATGGATCCTAAAAGGGAATTAAAACACCTTTATGATGGACTGTCCCATGCAAGAAATGGCATAACCGTTCGGGCGAACGATTTCTTCCCTAAAAAATTGATCTAGAGGCCACTAGGTGCTCCAGGGCTCCGTTTGACCAATGTCAACTCTTCAGCTCAAACAAGACTGAAAGAAACTTTGAAAGGCATTGAATACTCTTTCCAATGGTCTACTTTATGTGAAAATCAACCTTACGGTATGGATGAATGATTTATTTTACCCTGAAAGGTCACCGGACACTTTTGGGCCCCATTTGACCAAAGTTAACTCTCTAAACCAAGCGAAGCTTTCCAATGGTCCATCCCGTGTGAAATTCAGACTTATAGTTTGGATAAACGATCCCTTGTTCCCCGATGATCTTCTATTTAGAAAACTCACTGGTGCTTTCGAGCCCCGTTTGGCCCAAAGTCAACAATCGGACCCCAAAGCATACCAAGTATTCTCAAAGATTTCTTAAATACCTTTATAATGGTATGCCCTATGCACGATTTTGACTTATAGATTGCGTTTTAAGACCATTTTTCTGAAAGATTTGCACGAGACTGCCAATGGGCAGGTCCATTTCCCCACCTATCGATCGTGTGTCTAAGGTTACCAACTAATTAACATGGCAAAGACTATGATGATCGATATTCCCCCTACACTATATAAGGAGAGCTTGAACTCACTTCGAAAGGCAACCCAGATCCATTAATATCAGTGATTTACGCAACATTCTTCTACAATCAACAAAGTGTCCTTATGTGAAATTGATATCCACCTTTCATTCCCATTATTCTCATAGCCAATTTAGAAAAATTTCCTTCCCTCTCATTAAACATTCATCCCAACATGCAATGAAGCTCATAAAGTATCAATGCCCAGCTTTAAGTCTCCAAAGAAGGTCCAAACATCCTTCTCTCTTTAAATTTATTTATTTTCATATTCGTCATATAAATTCTCAATTTAGATTTTACTTTAGATCATACAGACTAATACCTAATCCTTTATTAGTTATATTGCGCATAATTTATTATCTATAAAAATAAAAACATTGAAAAAGAGGGTTACACCTATAAATTCTGACGGGATTCTTCATCACATTTTCTCAAAACTCAAAATATCTTTTCTACACACACATATAATAAACTCATGTTCGAATTTATGGGATAAAAATCCGCCCTTATGCCGTATGTTAACTATATGGACTTTAATGCCTTTAAAGGCTACGTAGTCATCTCAGGTTAAAACCCGAGACTCGAGTCCTATTTTCTTATTTTCCTATTTTCATCTTTTCATATTTTATCCATATTTTATTCTTATAAATAACACTTCTGATTCATACTTTCTTGTCTTAAATTCACATATATTAGCTCTACATCATAATGATCAATATGTCGATAAGCGCACATATCATATTTTTAAAACTATTATTTTGGGAACATTCCTGTGGATGACCTCACTCCATCCTTTCTATGATTTGGGTCGAGTGATTCCGATCTCCACTTATATATACATACACACACACTTCATGGAGAAATTAAGGAAAGTATTAACATATGCCCATGAGAAACTGAAAGGACAAGATGGGTTCCTAACACCTTCCCATTTCATAACTTAGCCTATTAACCTCTGTACTATTTTTTTAGTAAGCATCCATTTGTCTTTGATGCCAGTCTCTCGAGGTGGTGACATTTATTTTTCCTTTTTTGTGCAAAATATTTCTTTATGTCACCCCAACATCGACGATGGACGAAGCACCCCACAATGTGGTAAGGGATGCGAGACCTTTATCTCCTCAATTTTCCCTCCGAAAGAGCCCTGGGGCAAGAGAGGGAGGAAGATCTCGGGATGATCACATAGGTTATTTTCAAATTAGTCGTGTTTACTGTGTGTATGACCTAAAAATAAAAACTATGATGGAATCCATTAACATAGTTGCATACGATAGTGTTCCCCATCACTTTGAAGAAAGTGAGAATCCTTCACATGTTGATAATTCTAAAAATGAATATTTATAAAAAGAGTTAGCAGATAGTGATTCTGACTCCTTACCACCTGATGAACATTATGTTCCAAACTGTGCTAAGGAAAATAATCATAGGAAAAACATTGTAGGTGATGTTAGAGACCCAATAAGGACCATATGTTAATCTACGAATGCTTTATTTTCATCCATGTGTCTTTAATTAAACCTAAGCATATAAAAGAAGATTTGATAGATGAATCTTGTTTTCTAGATATGTAAGAACAACTAGGACAGTTTAGACTCAATGATGTATGGTGTTTAGTCCCCCGTCTTACTCACACTAAAGTAATAGAAACAAAATGGATATTTAAAAATAAGTGTGATGAATCTAGTAACATTTTAAGAAATAAGTTTAGGTTAGTTGCATATGATTATTCTCAAATTAATGGAGCTGATGTTCATGAAACCTTTGCTTTTATTGCTAGGCTAGAATCTGTTAGACTCTTACTTGCTATTTTTTTCCACTTAAAGTTTATACTCTATCTAGTGGATCTAAAATCTATATTTTTAAATGTTATTTTAATTGAGGAAGTGTATGTTCAATAACCTAAAGGATTTGTTCATCCTTTATTTCCCAATCATGTTTTTAGACTAAAGAAAGCGCTTTATGGTTCAAAACAAGCCCCTTGTGTTTGGTATGATAGGTTAACAACTTTTCTAATGGAAAATGGTTTTAATTTAGTTGGTTTGACCTTACCATTTTTGTCAAATGTAGCAAAAACTGTATGCTAATAACTCAAATTTACATTAACAGCATAGTTTTAGGGTCCACTTCTCCCTCAGAAGAAGAAAATTTTGCTAACATAATGAAATCTAAATTTCAAATGTCTATGATGGCGGAACCATACAATTGTTTTGAGAAATTCAAGTAGCACAAAAATTTGACCATATTTTTATCCTCAAATCCAAATATGCTATGGATTTAATTAAACGCTTTGGCTTATCTAAGGCTAAGACTGCTAGAAGTCCAATGAGTTCAACTATAAAAATGTTAAATTACTTATCCATAAAAAATGTAGATACTACTCTATATCATATTATGATAAGTAGTCTTATTTACTCAACTACGAGTAGTCGTGATATAATGCATAGCATGTGTGTGCGCTAGATAGCTATGTGAACCAAAAGAGTCCTAGTTAAACATATTATAAAATATATAAGTGGCACAATAAACTACTATTTTCTACACCTTGGACACTAACTGTAAGAAAATCGGGTATACGGATGTTGACTGGGCAGATTGTACCGATGATAGTAAAAGCACCTATAGTGGTTGTTTTTACTTAGGACGCAACATTGTCTCCTGGTTCTCTAAAATTCAAAATTGCATTTTTCTTTCATCAGCAGAAGCCGAACAAATTACCAGCGGGAGTTGTTACAATCAACTTTTATGGATGAAACAAATGTTAAGTGACTACGGATTAAATGAATCTTCTCCCCTCATTATTTGTGACAAATCAAGTGCTATAAGTATTTTTAAAAACAATGTTTTTCATTCTTGATAGAAAAAGTTAAAATGAGAGAACATTTTATTTGAGCATTAATTCAGAAAAAGGAAATTAACATTGACCAACTTAACACGAAAAATCAATTGGCAGACGTTTGCACAAAACTTTTAGAGGGCCATCACTTTGAAATGTTTATAATGCCTATTCGTGTGTGTTTCTACCCCATTTGAAATGTGTTAGGTTTGTATTAGAGTACATTTTTTAATATCATGTGGTTCTAACATCTTTTATAGGATTATTCCCACTAGTTGTCCCTTTATGACAAACAAGAGGGGAGTTTGGGAATCCCTATTTTTTGTTGGGGAGATTTTAAGACTCCCATCTCCTATTTATATGTAGTTATGTATCTTAGGATACATGTTATTAGTTTAGTTATGTACTCTTCTTTATGGGATAGATGTTGTTAGTTGAGTTATGTACTCTTCTGTTTCTAAGAATCTAGTATATAGTTGAGTTATGTATTTGCATGTTTTAGACTTATTTTTTGAAGTCTCAATTTGGTTTATCTAAAATTTTCTAAAGGGGGGAGATTGAAAGTACCCTCTTTTAATTTCACAGGTTTCTTTTTATTTCACTCAATTTTGTAACAATTGTCCGAAATACACTCGGACTCTTGATCACACTAAAAACTTTCCTTCAAAGATTTTCAAATGTTTTTTAATCCAATTTCTTAATTTTAAAACCTCAATTTGATTTTTTTAATATATTCATTATTTTTGTATGTATATATTTTATATCTATTTTATACCTAAATATCTGTTATATTATACGTTTTATGGTTTTATAATTTTCCAAAAATTTAAAATTATTTTTCGTAATTGTATGATCTTTTGGAATTTAAAAATTGTTAATTTAAACATTTTAAAGTAATAATTTCAAGATTTTAAATATTTCTTATATAAAAATCAAGACACATCAAAACGACAATGTTTTTTGCTTGTATAAGCCATTTTATGCTTGATTCATGTCAACCTGTTAGCACTAATGGTAGGGTTGCATTTAACTCATACGAGTTGATCACTCATGATTTTGCAGAGGTTTTGTGGTAGTAGTTTTATGTATGGTCTATTATAATTGTTTTACCATTCATAGTGGCTAGGTCTTTTATCCCCACAAAACGTCTTTTTGTGCGATGTCTCTCTTTCCCTTTGAATGTCTTGGTTGATTATGCTTACTCCCTTATTTTTTGGGGGAATTACACTTAGACCGGGGGACTTTCATCCTTCGCAGTAAATAGAGGGCATGGGTCAACTAAATATGATCGAACAAAACTGAAAAACTAAGTCGAAACTCCACCTAAATTTATCCAACTTTTAATCTCTCCATACCTAAGTTATTATTTATTAAATTTTTTTTTTTTGTTTTTAACCTAAACTCTTATAAACACTTTTTCGTTACTAAAAAATATACACGTGAGGTTGCGTGGTTAGATTCTGTTTAGGCTTTGAGAGTTTGAACCATTTCTGGTTTGGTAGTTTGGTTTGTCTGTTTGAAAGGGTTCAAGCTCTTGAACACCTTAAAGCTCTATAGGTTGATTTTTTGAAGCTGGTATGGTTGTTAGTACATGATTCTTTCAAAGTTTGTTGGTGCTTTCGCAATCCTCCTTTATGTGTCCTTTTGAACCTCGTTGGGGTATATTTTCTATTCCTTATTTATATCTATGAAACATATATACTTGTGTATATCGTATCTTATATACATTAATAGTTTTAATTGACTTAGTGTATTTTGACACGATTTAAGGAAACACAATTTTTGATACCCTAACTTCAGCCTATAAATTGTTTTAAGATAGTTTAGGGTTTTGCGCGTTGAATAAGTTACAACATGTGCAAAAGAAAAGACATTCTTTTCAAAACCCTGAATTTGATATTTTCTCACTTTTAACCAGATCTATCCAAACTTGTTATTATAACTATTATACATTTTGCATGCTTCATCAAATCTAATTTTAGGAACTAAATACATGTTTACAGTGTTATATCTTATAAACAAGACATGGTTTATGTTTTGTCTTAGTTTTCTCTAGATCTTTCTATAGTGTTGTACCTATTTATCTTAAATTTCTGTTTTACACATAATTGATTCTTAGTTTTTTTATAACTATAAAAAATTGAATCTCTAAGGCAAGGCTCCTTTGATCTAGTCTTTAGGGTTTGAAATTTTCACTATTTTTCTAATAACAAAACTTATATTCATGTTGTTGTTGTTGTTGTTGTTAATGTTCATTGATACTCTAGCCTTGAATGTGAAGATCTATTTGTATGTTTTTCCAAGTTTCACTATTTTTTGTGTTTGGCAAGATTATACTGTTTATGGGGTTCCTTTGTACTGGATTTGGTGTGCTGAGTGTATTGGCTGTATTAATTCATTTACATATTCTGTTCTATAATTTGTACTCAAACAGTTATTATTGTGGACTTGGGTGTGTGTCTTGCCTTGGTACTAAAAGACTCGGGGCTATCCAGTATGTTGATTTGCTCATTATCAAATTATTATGTAGTTGTCTACTTCTCGTCATCTCATTTTACTTTTGTTTTATATTCTATTATATTGAACATCACGCCAACAAGTAAAAGCTTTTTGTTTGTGTGTTTATTGAACCGCTAAAGTTTATAAAGTTTTATACTAAAAAGTTCAGACATAATTTCTTTAACCTTGACACTTTTGTTTATTAGATTATTTACATGGGGAGTTTTTATACATTGGGAGAGAAGAGGGGCATTCCCCTTCCAAATCCCTTTTTGTTGGAGTCCCCATCGAAGTAAAGCCACCATGTTTCTTTATTACTTAGGGAGAAGAGATCCTCATCGGGGACTTTAGCCTCGTTAATTCTTCTTTGCCTATGAGGATTTGTCTTGTGAGTAGTTCTAATATAGATCGTCCTTAGGTAGATTTTTGTGTGACATATGTGACCTCGAACTCAGATATCATCATTAGCAATTTGTTCATTCGACTCAAGAGAGTGGGAATCTTAAACAGGGATTTTTGGGGATCCATTACGGCGATAAGTCGTATGATCAATGACATCATCTAGTGCCGTAATTTGCAGCTGATCCTTACAAAGGATACAAATGCCTTTTCTAAGGCGGTGTATTTGAGCTCACAGGAGAATAGATTTTTGCTAATATGGTAGATGGTACATTCCTTTCCATAACTCTTTACTTGTTAGGCCAATATGGCTCCACTATCCGCATCAGTTATGGTACATTCCTCTTATATCTTATTAAATTCTTGTGGGCATTTAATGTTCCATTATTTGGGGGAGTATTTCTTAAATATTTGGATGGTATGTTCAAATATAGTGGTAAGTAGGTAGATGAACCAACTGATGGACTATATTAGGCATAAGAACACCCTGACCTTTTTCCTCTTTTTGGGTGGTGATATTTCCTATATGTATTTGACCATGTAAGGTTCTACTCCAATTCTTTCCTTGATAAAATTAATCCAATAACCTTCCCCTTAATGAAGTCATAAACACATTTATGTGGATTTAGCCTAATTTTGGATAGGCATAACCTTTTGAACAATTTTCAGAGTGCTACAATATGTGCTTCTCATTCTTTATATTTGATTATCTCATCATATACGTAGACCGTCACTTCCTTATGTATGAGATCATGTACGATGGCCCCGAATTCTCTTTGGCACGTTGCACCTTCATTCTTCAGACAAAAGGGAATAACTATAAATAGTGCATACACGGGGGTAATGATCCCAATTTTCTCTTAGTGGTAATGGTTCATTTTTATCTAACTATAGTCTGTGAATCAGTTGATGAAGGACTTAAGTGCATTACTGGCTATACTATCTACTAATAAGTTGATGTTTAGTAAAGGTAAATAATATTTGCGGTACGCCCGATTAAGACCTATCTAGCCTACGCACAATTTCGGGCATATGAACATAAGACCAAGCAAAAATAATTACAAAAATGGAAAGGACATCTATGAGGTCATTTTATTTGTTCTCATCTACGCATGACCTTATTTGTAATTGTTTCAGTTTGAAGAGTTCCCAAGTCTATGATTATTAGATTATCCTCTTTGGTATACATACGTCCATTTTGACTATAGTCAAGTTTTTACAAGTGTTTTAAGTAATTTAAGTCAACATAATCATCAGTATTAGGCGTGAGTTATAATCCATTATTAGATACATGATCATCACATGAAACACGTGTATGGAAATATTAGAAATCACCATTTGGACAACATTGATAATAGCATAAAAGTTTTATTTATAGAGGGAGACATTAAGAGAAGGGATAAGGTGGGACTCTTCTACTAGCATGACAGACTCAAAGGGCCTTTGGAGGATATGCATCGTGATGCATTTGAAAGAAGTATGGTTTTTTATTACTATGGCTCTCGCGATGTTGGTGACGAGGTGCGGCGGCTTATGTCGGGGGACCTTTAAAGTGATCTTCGAGGGCTCTAGGACTTTGGCACAAATTACAGGATGGTGTAGGTGATGTTCATTTAGTTGTACCATTTACCCCTAAGATTTTACAATGGGATTCATTACTAGGAATGTTATAGGGTCAGTGAAGGGGAGTGACTTGGAGAGGATTGCAACAAGAGTGAGTGGTTTTCTTCCTTTGATTGAAAGTCCTATGATAGTGTGACAGCCCGCTTAAAATAATAACGGGTGGACAACCCTATACTAAAATAATCAGGAATCACAAGTGGATCATTCTCAGCATCTACTGACGATCCTAACAAAAACATGTCTAACTACCCATTACTACAAAAAGTGGGCGTAAAAAATTTAAAAAATTTTAACTAAAACCAAACATGCAACTACTAACCAACAACATAACTCTAAATATTATAAGAGACGCACACATGCTCCAAATAATATATAAAAGAGTACAACACAATGTATAAAGTAAACAACCCGAATATGCGGTCGAGTCACAGACAATAAAGAAATCTGGGAGACAAAATATAAAAGTGCAAATCTACATCACTTGGATATAAGCCCGATATACAAACAGAATCCTAATCTAGATACACAAAAAATAGGAATCGACTAAAACAAATTTCCACAATAGTCCGATATTGCTACAGCTCCACGAATACACTGGATGGATAAACATCAATGACGTCCTTGTAGAGGAACACCTAGAGTAATACAATATATATACATAGCAGGAGAAAATATAAACGGGTTGGAGCCCGAGGTGAAAACATTTTATATCAAGTGCATTAAAATTCATAATAATTATAAATGCACTATGACATGATTAAGGTGGAGTCGCACTCTCCATTAAAATCCAACCCACCTCTCAACAAAAGTGCGCAACTAAACGTATGCACATGATCTCCAAATAAATGTCCAATCTACCAAAGGGCAAAGTAATCTAACTTACTCCAAATTTATACTCATCTACTTCCATCTAAATCATGTACTTCAATTTCAAATATTATTGATGTCAATTATTCGTTCACTTACGTAACATATAAAGTTTATATAAACATTTCCTTTTACTAGAATTTCACATATTCTAGTTATCCCATCAATATTCATATAAATATATATGAGTTATTAGCATCCAAGTGCTAAGGACTGAACTTCTCCCAATTCTCAATATTGCACGGCATTTCGTGCATCGGACGTCTCGCAAGCAAAATCCCAACAATGAACACCCTGGTACACTACTCCTGGCACTGTCGATCGTCGAGATATATTATATATAGATATGATCATTAAGGAATAACTTCTCCTCACTTCCAACATTGCACTGCGTTTCGTGCGTGGGACGTCTCACAAGCGAAATCCAAAAAAGGAACCCCCCGATACACTACTCCTGGAAATGTTGGCCGCTGAGGTCCATTAATCCCTCAATACCCAAAGTACTAAGCACAAAAATATAATAATAACCATCCCAATGAGCTATAACTCGAGGACGCAAGTTCTCAATGCGATATCTTCTATGGCATCACTCATATACCATCCTGGGGACCGCCGACATGACTAAATGTCACCTACTTCGTGGTCAAAACATAAACACAATGTCCGGGAAGCGGTCATAGTTCCTAACCGGCAAGTGAGAACGAGACATACCCACGACTTCTCACCCCCAAAATATAATCACATAAATAAAATTGACGACTATGACCCGGTGAATATCCACACCATGCTACTCGAGCTAGGATGGTCACCCTCATCGCGCAACTTCCCAATGATAGATAGGAGGGGGTATGGTTCAATTATATATATATATATATATATATATATATATATATATATATATATATATATATATATATATATATATATATATATATATATATATATATATATATATATATATATATATATATATATATCGTTCACATAAGATATACATAAATCATCACCTCAGATAGATATATACCATCACAAAAGGTATATATAACACATTGTTCACATACTCATAGTACGCTCTTAGGCGTAGATGAAATAACATCATTATTTAGTATATTTTACTCTTGATATACTAATCGTCAATCACTCACATAACTTCCCCACTTAGTATACACTATACTATTTCTCACTTGAAGTTCACACATCACTTCTATTTATGAATTGTATATCAATTCTATTTATGTTGAGGATATTCTCTATATCCTAATGCACCTCGATTAGCATATCTCATTTATACGAAACATCTCCCAAATTAATTATCGTTAAGGATATTTTCTATATCCGTATGAACATCAATCAACATTTATAATTTTTGATCCAAAATACGGTTCAATTGATCATATGAACCTTTAATGTTATCCCCTATTTTGGAATTGATTCTAAAATCCAATATCGCTAAGCGCATTCTCACTCTTTCACATAATTCCGTAATTATCTCCAAATAGAATTCTCAATGGTAGTGGCTTCCCCACTAGTCGGTACAGTACTCTTTAATCAGTATTCTCTCACTTTAAGTCAATAGGACTCCAATAATTTCTCATAAGGGAAACTCACTACAAGTATCCAAAACACACTTCACATAACTCCTATAGATGTTCCCAATCGATAACCTCGAATAAAATGGGATCAAATTCTCCCTAGAAAAACTTCCCCAAAACTACCCTGTTCCCGAATCGATTCGAGCCCAATCCGAATCGATTCGGCCTCCAAGGCAAATCGATTCAGGTCCAAAGAATTGGGCTTCTATCTCAGGCCGAATCGATTCGGGTTGGGGCCAAGTCGATTCGGTCACTCAGACCTATCAAGCTGGAACATTTCGAATCGATTCGGGTTGGTGCCGAATCGATTCGGCCTGTTCAAGGGCTACAAAAATGGCTATTTCATCAAAGCCAAAAATCCCCAAAATTCTTTTTTTATCACATTCTCTTCATTTCTCTTCAACCCAAACATATATATATATATATATCATTAATATTCATCCAAGAACACATTTCAACTAATTTCTAACCTCAATTCCATTATCTACACAACAAATCTAAGATTTACCCAAAAATCTAGGTTTTGACAAATTATCCCCAAACTCAGAAATTATATCCACAAATCATGAAATAAATGGTACACAACAATTATTTAGCAAGTTTAATCACTTGCCTCAAGTTCGTAGGGTCTGATCCGTACTCGAGATCGCGTAATGGCCGAAAATCCCAACTTTTCTCTCTTTCTCTTCTTATTTTCTTCTTCTTCTCTCTTTCTTTCTTTCTTTCTTTCTCTTTCTCTTTCTCTCTAAGGAGATTTCTATCTCCCGTAGGCTTTTAAGCCTT
This sequence comes from Sambucus nigra, assembly GCA_949130495.1. NCBI lineage: Eukaryota > Viridiplantae > Streptophyta > Magnoliopsida > Dipsacales > Adoxaceae > Sambucus > Sambucus nigra. Next base: position 172,347,785 of record OX422219.1, read on the forward strand.
GTCTCCCAAAATACACAACTTTAAATGATAATACACACTTTAAATGACTCGGTAACTTTAATTCAAGCCAAATGAACTTAAAATATTTCGGAACCTAAATAGACCCCAAGTACAGTCATTTCGACTTTCTCGACTCTTCCAAAAACAACTACACCCTCAGAATTTCCATCCGAATCACTTTCTAACAACTTTAATTTTGACCTCAAATGCCAATTTTGATTATTCTCCAATAGAAATGATATTTATTTGTCCCAAAAATGAATAAATTATTGTCCCAAAAATCTCGAGTTGTTACAGACTTCCCCACTTACAAGAATTTCATCCTCGAAATTAAGCTAAGCCTAATACTGCAAAGCTCAACTAGTTCCTACTACACTCATCCTCACTAACACTATACCCAAACCTCCCACTACTCACGACGAATGAATTTTAATTTATTTTAAAGCCAATTATAACTACTAGGGCGCCCATACACCCTTTATTCGATCTTTACTCGTACAAACATAATTTGGGCTTCACTTGCCTCTATAGTACCATAATTCTAAAGATATATAAATTATACTAGCCTATTAATAGTATAAAAATTTTGAATGGTCCAAATAAATAACTCCTCTCAATTCCTGACATTCGCCACTTTCATGCGGGGGAGGTCTCGCAAGCGAAATCCAAAGAAGGAACCCTCCCAATACACTAATATGTAGCGACGTCGAGGATTAAGAGTTTGCTAAATAAGGACTAGAGTTTAAAAAATATTTTTGTATAAATCATTTTGATATTGCCCAAGGGTCTATAAAAAGTGTTATTTTGAAAACAGTTTATTTTAGAAATGGTTCATGTCTTACGATATTTATATAAAATACCTTATGTCCATAACAAAAGGTCTTAAAAATCATCATACACATAACAACATACAACTCACAAAAATTAGCATAATTATGAGCTAAATATCTTACCCCACAATAGTCCACAAAATTCTGAATTCTTTTCATAAATAATCTCTTACATCATATTAATATATATATATATATATATATATATATATATATATATTTCCATTCATTAGGCTCTTCCATCACTAGACTACAACAATTATATAAGTCTAACATGACTATATAAAAATAAGTAGCTTCATCATTACTACTTAACACAGTACAACAATTCTTACATTCATAACAAAGTTATAGCTCTCTATGAGCACATTACAAAATAATCTATTCTCTCAAAAGATAATTATATAAGAGCCTAACTTGCTCAGAATGCCCTATCGGGTCATTTCATACATAATAGGGTTATAGCACTACCCTCTCATAACTATCTCCCATACCATATTCCCAAAACTCATATAGAAATAATCCAATTCACAAAGGAAAATAACTTACATCATCCCTCTCTAGTCCGATTTCCTCTCCTCATCATTGGTTCCCACACAAAGTCCCCTGGCCTAAAATTACCTCAAATTTGTTGTAGGGGCTGCACTTCCAAGACTTCATCAAAATGTGGTCCTTTACGTCTATTAGGACAATCTTTCTTTCTATGACCCATTTCCTTACAAAAGAAACATCTACCTGCAAGTCCTCTCGGCCCACCTTGAGGAACAAAATGCCGGTGTGACCCTCTATAGTCCGACTTACACCCACTGGTATTACTGGCATTCTCTTTGCCAGACCTACTTGATGAACCCGAGTCTCAAAAGTTCTTACCCCCTTGCGAACGAAAATGATATTTATGACACTGTAACAGTGCCGCATTCACTACCTCGGCGAAAGTCACTATAGCTTGGCTCTCTAACAAATGCTGTCCAATTCTCCAATCTAACCCTCGCATGAACTTCGATATACTCTCCTCTTCCATATTTAACTCATCAGGAACTAATTTTGCCCATTGAATAAATTCTTCTTCATATTCTGCCACCGTCCTATTACCTTGAAACACATCCATCGGTTTCCTCCTCATTTCCTTCGGAATCGGGGAAGGAAAATATCTTTGGTCAAAGAGTTCCCAGAAATCTGTTATAAGCAAAGTGTCTCTCTACTCAGATGTGGTGACAGACTCCCACCATTGGAGAGCTGCATCCTTCAACTTAAATGTGGCTAAAAATTGCTTATGCACCTCACTACACACAACCATACGGAGGTGCCTTTGTGTACTATTCCTCTATTGACTTGAATCCATTGCATCAACTCCCCCTGAAAACTCTGGAGGATGCCCCTTACTAAAATATTCCCTCACTCTTTCCCACAAAGACGGTCCTGAATGGGTTTGGTCTGCTTGAACTGCAGGTTGCTGCATCATCGTAGAAATGGCAACAGTTACTACTTGTGCCACAATATTGGCAACTTCTTCTATAGTCATGTTCCTTTGAAGCATTTGGGGTTCCACATTCTCAGCCACTTCATTTGCCCTTACTGAACGACCTCTCTTTGGTATCATCTGAAACAAGAACAATTATATTAGAACGCCTTTCAAATGTTTTCTCATCACAGAAGAAATATGGACGTATTAACACAATAGTCCTAATAATGAGGCTCTACATCAAGAACGCTTACAAAAGATCGCAGTAACCCAAATAGATCCTAAGGACACTAGAACCTGATGCTCTGATACCACCTGTGACAACCCACTTAAAATAATAATGGGTGGCCAGCCCTATACTAAAATAATCAAGAATCGCAAGTGGATCATTCTCAGCATCTACTGACGGTCCTAACAAAAACATGGCTAACTACCCATTACTACAAAAAGTGGGAGTAAAAAATTTAAAAAATTTTAACTAAAACAAAACATGCAACTACTAACCAACAACATAACTCTAAATATTATAAGAGACACACACATGCTCCAATTAATATATAAAAGAGTACAACATCATGTACAAAGTAAACTACCCAAATATGCTGTCGGGTCACAGACAATACAGAAATCTGGGAGACAAAATATAAAAGTGCAAATCTACATCACTTGGGTATAAGTCTGATATACAAAGTGAATCCTAATCTAGATATACAAAAGATAGGAATCGACTAAAACAAATTGCGACAACAGTCCACTACTACTACAACTCCACGAATACATTGGATGGATAAACATCAATGACACCTTGCGGAGGAACACCTAAAGTAATACAATATATATACATAGCAGGAGAAAATATAAACGGGTCAGAGCCCGAGGTGAAAACATTTTATAGCAAGTGCATTAAAAATGCATAATAATTATAAATCCATGATGATATGATTAAGGTGGAGTAGCACTCTCCATTAAAATCTAGCTCACCTCTCAACTAAAGCGCACAACTAAACGTATGCGCATGATCTCCAAATAAATGTCCAATCTACCTAAGGGAAAACTAATCTAACTTACTCCCAATTTATACTCATCTACTTCCATCTAAATCATGTACTTCAATTTCAAATATTATTGATCTCAATTATTCGTTCACTTACGTAACATATAAAGTTTACATAAACATTTCCTTTTACTAGAATTTCTCATATTCTAGTTATGACATCAAAATGCATATAGATATATATGAGTTATTAGCATCCAAGTGCTAAGGACTAAACTTCTCCCGATTCTCAATACTGCACAGCGTTTTGTGTTTTGGACGTCTCGCAAGCGAAATCCCAACAAGGGACCCCCCGATACACTACTCCTAGCACTGTCGATTGTCGAGATATACTATATATATATATGTGCATTAAGGACTAACTTCTCCTCACTCCCAACATTGCATTGTGTTTCGTGCGTGGGATGTCTTGCAAGCGAAATCCAAACAAGGAGCCCCCCTGATACACTACTCCTAGCAATGTTGGTCATTGAGGTCCATTATTCGCTCAATACCCAAAGTACTAAGCGCAACAGTATAATAATAACCATCCCAACGAGCTATAACTCGAGGACGCAATTTCTCAATGCTATCATCTTCCAGGGTATCACTCATATACCATCCTGGGGACGACCGGTAGGACTAAATGGCACCTACTTCATGGTCAAAACACAAACACAACGTTCGGGAAGCGGTCATAGTTCCTAATCGACAAGTTAGAAGGACACATACCCACGACTTATCACCCCCAAAATATAATCACATAAAAAAAATGGACGACTATGACCTGGGGAATATCCACACCCTGCTCCTTGAGCCAGGATGCTAACCCTCATCGCGTAAATTCCCAATGATAGCAAGGAGGGGGTATGCTTCACTTATATATATATATATATATATATATATATATATATATATATATATATATATATATATATATATATATATATATATATATATATATATCGTTCACATAAGATATACATACATCATCACCTCAGATAGATATATGCCATCATATAAGGTATATATAACACATTGTTCACATACTCATAGTACACTCTTAGGCGTAGCTGAAATAACATCATTATTTTGTATATTTTACTCTCGATATACTAATCGTCAATCACTCACACAACTTCCCCACTTAGTATACACTATACTATTTATCACTTGAAAATCACACATCACTTCTATTTATGAATTGTCTCTCAATTCTATTTGCGTTGAGGATATTCTCTATATCCTAATACACCTCAATTAACATTTCTCATTTATGTGAAACATCTCCCAAGTTAATTATCGTTAAGGATATTTTTGGTATCCGTATGAACATCAATCAGCATTTATAATTTTTAATCCAAAATACGGTTCAATTGATCATATGAACCTTTAAAGTTATCCCCTATTTGGGATTTGATTCTAAAATCCAATATCGCTAAGCGCATTCTCACTCTTTCACATAATTTCATAATTATCTCCAAATATAATTCTCAACGATAGTGGGCTTCCCCACTAGTCAGTACAATACTCTCTAATTGATATTCTCTTACTTTAAGTCAATAGGACTCCAATAATTTCTCATAAGGGAAACTCCCTACAAGTCTCCAAAACACACTTCACATAACTCCTATAGAGGTTCCTAATCGATAACCTCGAATAAAATGGGATCAAATTCTCCCTAGAAAAACATCACCAAAACTGTCGTGTTCCCGAATCGATTCGCTACCAATTCGAATCGATTCGGCCCAGCAAATCGATTCGGCCTCCAAGGCGAATCGATTCGGGTCCAAAGCAATAGGCTTCTGTTTCAGGCCGAAGCGATTCGGGTTGGGGCTAAATCGATTCGGGTTGGGGCCAAATCGATTTGGTCACTCAGACCTATCAAGATGGAACATTCCAAATCGATTCGGTTTGGGGCCGAATCGATTCAGCCTGTTCAAGGGCTACGAAAATGGATATTTTCATCAAAGCCAAAAAAACCCCAAAATCATTTTTTTTATCATCTTCTTTTCATTTCTCTTCAACTCAAACATATATATATATATATATATATATATATATATATATATATATATATATATATATATATATATTCATCCAAGAACACATTTAACCTAATTCCCAACCTCAAATCCATTATCTACACAACAAATCTAATATTTACCCAAAAATCTAGGTTTTGACAAATTATCCCAAAACTCAGAAATTACATCCACAAATCATTAAAATAAATGGTACACAACAATTATTTAGAAAGTTTAATCACTCGCCTCAAGTTCGTAGGGTCTGATATGTCCTCGAGATCGCGTAATGGCCAGAAATCCCAAATTTTATCTCTTTGTCTTCTTCTTTTCTTATTCTTTATTTGTTTCTTTCTATTTATCTTTCTCTCTAAGGAGATTTCTATCTCCCATAGGCTTTTAAGCCTTGTCTCCCAAATACACAACTTTAAATGATAATACACACTTTAAATGACTCGGTAACTTTAATTCGAGCCAAACGAAATTAAAATATTTCAGAACCTAAATAGACCCCAAGTACAGTCATTTTGACTTTCTCGACCCTTTCGAAAATAACTACACCCTCAGAATTTCCATACGAATCACTTTCTAACAACTTTAATTTTGACCTCAAATGCCAATTTGATTATTATCCAATAGAAATGATATTTACTTCTCCCAAAAATGAATAAATTATCGTCCCAAAAATCTCGGGTTGTTGCAGAAAGCTGGTAGGTCGTATCCTGAAGCTCAATCTAAGACGGTGTTGGGCAAGATGTGTTTGTTAAATCTGTTACTCAGAGGTAGAAATTGAGTTTCTGGATGCGGACTAATCATATATTTTTTACAGGAACACATCGGGTGTCGGAGGTAGTCTACCATTTATGGAAGCATTCTATATGGGTTAGATCTTTGGATCCCAACATATCTACAAAGACAAATTAACATGGCCAGTTCCAATTCTGGTTTTGGCTCGAGAACCTCTTTGTCTTCCTCATTGATCGATGAGATGTTGAGCTGATTCTAGATGACATTAAGGGTCTTCCCATAGTTTATGTATGGTATTTCCTCATAGAGAATATCCATCCTTGGTTGCAAGAATTTTTTTCCTTCATCCCACCATGATTCTGGGAGTCCATGAACTACACCAAATATGTCGGATTGTCACGGTCATTGAACTTGACAAGTTGGACTTGTCAAGGTCAATGATCATGACAAGTCTGGGGCTGCCAACATTTTTTGTCATAGACTTTTCATGGTCATTGATCGTGACAAGTTCATTAAACTAGTCATGGTCATGTCACGGTCCTTAACCTTGATAAACCCATGACATTTAATAAAAAATTGTCATGGTCATTGATCGTGACACGTCCGTGACAAGTTTCCTTTGTCACGGTCAATGACCATGACAATTCTGGGCAGCGTTAAAAAAAATCTACTACGGAGTAAGGCCACTGTCACTGCCCAGTAGTATATTTGTACCTATTATAGCAACGTTGTACATGTTCAAACATCATATATCCAAATAAAATTGAGATAATGAAAATATACATTCAAAACAATATGCATCACAATATAATCCAAATATAATTCAAATGTAACAACTTAAAACAATTCAATTCAAATAATAATGTCACTACATGTCTGGGGTAGGGGTAGCTCTGAGGAGGTGAGTAGGCCACACGATATACAAATTGATACACCCAGCAATATACATTTTGCCGCATTGTTCGTATAACCACAATGGGGAATTCTCCTTCTCGGGTATCACATGCATGACGAGCACCTTGGACTCGATGTCTTGAAGAAAAGTAAATGAACTGGCATACCCTGGATGGTATTCGGGTCCCTCAATCCCCGCCCTGTCCTCTTGCCATCAAATATGTCCAGTATAAACATGCTCGGCCAACCAAGTGTCAACATCGGTGGGTCAAAGGAATCCAAATAGGATAGTGGATCATCAAAGTCCGAATGTGTCGGCGATGAAGCAGCGAGGTCCACATCCCCGTCCTCCTGCACTTCATCCTACACCACCTCCTCCTCCACCACCTTCTCATTCCCTTTACCCTTACCCTTTTTGCCTAACGAACGCTTCACGAATGAGAACATATCTTGGACCGTCGCCTCCAAATGGGACAGCTTCGCGTCATGCTAGTCCACCTTTCGATCCAACCTGGTGTTGCTCATCTCCAATCTAGTGATCCTAGATTTGGCCACCAGCGAGCTCATCCCCCTTGTCCTCCCCTTGCAATCAATGCCAAGCACTTAGCTGAGTGCGTCTATGGACAAAGATGCCTCGTCGGCACCAGATTGTGACTCATGCACTTCCTTAAGCTTTGTCTAAAATGGCAAAAAGAACATGATTAGTAAAATAAGTAAATAAAAATTTATATCGTAATTAACAAAAAGCAAACTCTGGGATTACTTACAATCGTGGCCGCGATGCTCAGGGACACCTCCTTATCCTTCCCATTCTTCATCTGAATAGCCACATAAGTATCGAGCCTATGTGTCCTACCCCAAGGTTAACTCCATGTCCCCTGAAATGAAATAATGCAAAATTAGTATCGGCCCCGTAAAGTAAAATAATGCAGAATAATATATTTCTGTAGTTATAGAAAAATTAAATCTTACCATCATCCTATGCTCCACCTCGGCGTAAGACGTCAGACCGGAGTAGTGTACGTCCGTCTTTTTTGCCTGATTTTCCCTCCCCGATTGGCGAGATGCCAATTGTCGCTCCCCGATCTCATTGTCACTGAATTTTTGCCATTGTGCTAATGAGATCGGCCCCTTCGGCGCGACGGATTCACGCATTTGGATAACGGACAGTCGGGTCTTCCCAAAGTACCGGGTTCGCATATTTTTCTTCCATGTCTTGTGTTGCTCCCTCAACTGCTCCCAAATGGAATCACATAGCTTTGGATCCAGGCAGAATTATTCAAGTCCAACAAATAAAATGTTAGTTGTGAATAAATATGAATATAAATATAAATATAAATATAAATATAAATATAAAATGAAATTGAAATCGAAATCGAAATCGAAATTGAAATTGAAATTGAAATTGAAATTGAAATTGAAATTGAAATTGAAATTGAAATTGAAATATCCATATTTAAATATAAATAAATTACCTGTAGTGCCACCCAAATAGATAGCTTGAGCTCATTTGGCACCTCCCTTCAACTAGTGTACCCTCAACTGATGATCATCTTTACCAGCTTGAGGGATCTCGCTAATAGCCCCATCTTGTTCTTGATGGCCATCCCCAATTTTCCATATTGGGGAAGCCTAGGGGACGAGGAGCCCTCGTCGCCTCCGCTACTACCGAGCCCAGACGACATCATCATAATCAACATGATCATCCTCGCCTTAATACCTGAAGGAGACTTTTTTCGTAAAAAAATGTTGTTGTTAGTACAAATCAAAATGAATTAGAAGAAGAAATGATAATATGTACAATTACTACAAATCCAAATGAATTTTTACTGTTTAAATATGTACAATTACTTAAAATCTGAAACATCCCCGCCCCTACCCTACTACCCCCCCACACACACACTACACAAGAGTGAAAATGATACAGTGCAAATCAATTAAAACATTTAAAAATGGATTGATAAAGAAAAAATTGTAATATTTATTACAAATCGAAAAATTATTTCAAATTCGGGTTATCATAAAAAATGAAATGATATTCGGTAGGAGCAGCCAAGTCATCCACACTACTATTTAGATGCTTTGGTGCATGTAGGACAATTGACCACGACTCGTTGTTGATATACTCCGAGTAAAATACTTGATTAACCTTTTGAAATGCACAAACAAACGGCTCATCACTCACGAGGTCGTTGCTCTTCAACTTGGACAAGACAACCATGATCAAATTTGTGGCATGATCAACTTTACAAGCATTTTTATCCTCAACTCTTACCCAGTCACATTAAAATACAACCTCTTTGAAGCTTATATAATCCAATTCAAATATATTTTAAATTACACTCTGATTGGTGCTTAGATTTCCAAATAGATTGAAACCATCTGTTGATATAGACAAACGATGTTGCGCTGTTCTCGAGCAAAATTGGGATACTCATAATTCATCCTCCTCCAAGATATTGAATCAATAGGATGACACATGAGATTACCCCCTACTTCTGCCCTAGCATGCCAAGTCATTGCCTCCGCTATCCATGGTACTGTGAAAAACTTCTTTAATCTAGGCCCAGCGGGAAAATATTTCAAAACTTTTTGAGGCAGTTTTGAGCTTGTGCCTTCCTTACTAGTAGATTGGACATATCTAGGTTCATCGTATACCAGAAAACGATCGATATTTTCACAATCCTTTCGGTAAAGTATGTAGTCATACACACAATCATGAATCGATTTATATTTCATTCCCAAACCTTTCAAACTTTTCTTCATAACAGGATAGCTATTTGGAAGCGTATTCTCCTTGGGTAGCAAGCCCTTCACAAATTTCATAATTCCTATCGCGCCATTTCCAAACAAACTGTATTGCGTCTTCAAACTGTGCAAACCAACCATGGCACGTAAAGTTGTTTGATTTTTCTCCCAGCCAGAGTATAACGGTTGGGTCGCCTTAAATTTCAAACTTTGGTAGTCATCGTCAAGGTTTATCATGATATCTTCACTAGCAGTTGAACCTTGTACATCATCAGTAACCTCATTCTTCCATACTTCATAGACTCTGTGTGCATCATCAACTAAATCCTCTAGCATATTATGATCTACATCGTCCCCTTCAACATCTATCCTACTTGTTGAAGGTTGTTGTGAAGGTTGTTCGGGGACAAAAGGAACTTTCAATTCACCATGAAAACTCCAAAATCGATAAATATCTTGCATACCCCATCTTAACAAATGTTGTTCAACTGTTTTCCACACAAACACCTTACCATTATTACACCTAGCACACGGACACGGAAGCTCTTCATCATTATGCCATCTCTTTGCATATTTCACAAATTCATTAGCACCTCTGCGAAACACATCCCCCATTCTACTTGTCTCACCCATCCACTCTTTGTATTTCGGATATCCAATCACAACTACCACAACTAATCAACTATTAAAGGTAAGAAGCATATATTCATGGATTAGCATAAATAACACTTGTATTTATAGTAAGTTTCGTTTAATTATGTCTTATTTAAATTCGATTTTTAAATTTCAAATTCAAATTCAATTTGTAATAGAAATTCCTATTTCCTCCATCTCCTCTAAAGGGTGAGTGGTCCTATCCCATTCAAGACCGCATATTTTTTAATATAGTTAACAGCTCATTCACATTGTTACGATTTAAGAAAAAATCTGCATCATATCCCCGTAGTTCTCTAAGGACACGACGTAGATTGGCAAGTGTGAGTGTTATTTCAATTGATCAATTGAAATAACAGTCACACTTGCCAATCTAGTATGTACCCAGAGAACATTAGGATACGACTGCAAAACTTCTTCCAAAAGTAACAACTTTAAGCCACTAAGAATATTGTTATACATAAATTATGTAGTCCCGATCTATCCAAACGGGACAATTCGAGAGATCTCATTATAGGGGTAATGACTCTCGAACGTGTCTAAGGGCTATTGAATGCGTACACATCAGAACTAGAAGGCTAGTATCTATGTGCACTATATGTAATTTCAAGTATGTTTCTTTTAATTATGATTATATATATATATATATATATATATATATATATATATATATATATATATATATATATATATATATATATATATTGTTCGTTATACAAATTAATTTTAATAAAAGTTGCAAAAATCCCACCCCCATATGGACAATAATCCAGTGGTCATGGCATTTTTAAAATTAACCAACCCAACATCGATCAACTATAATCCAACCGCAATGGCAACCACAAATGTGTATCCCGTACTCCTTCTAATTCATCTACTCGATTAATTCTTTTCATCAATGAAATTAATAATTAAAGTATACAATTATTAATTTACTAATTTACAATGAGGGGCAATCCTACTTGCATATGAAAGGGGTACTAATTATTAATTTACCAAAAAAATTGACAACCAATATATATTAAATCAATCAATTCTTTTATAAGGGGCACTACAATATGAGGGGAAATATCTAATAAACCAATAAGAATTTAATTAAAAAAAACACATACACACATATACACACACAACTCACCACCCATGCTCCCTCCCCTCCACTGTCGTTGCCCACCACATGCACACACACACACATATACACATGCATATATACACACACATGCACATACACACACACAAGCATATATGCACACACAAACATATACACATACACACGCACATACACGCCCCCTCCCTTCCCCCCACCCCCACACACGCATATATACACCACCACACACACACACATATACACACACGCACATATACATAAATGGAGGAGAACTAGAGAAAGAAAACGTACCGAAGTTGTAGAGAGAGAGAGTGCAGTCTCTAGAGAGAGAGAGAAATGAAGGGAATTAGAATCGGTGGAAAAAAAAGGGAGGGTTTTTTTACTGACAGAATTGTCACAGATATGTCACGGTCCTTGACCGTGACAACTTTATAGGATTGTAACGATCAATGACCGTGATAAGTCGGTGACAATTGTACTTCTCACGGACTTGTCACGGTCATTGACCGTGACAAAAGTTTGTCATGGCCTTGTCACGGTCATTGATTGTGACAAAAAATGCGTGTTTTTTTTGTCACGGTCAATGATTGTGACAAGGCTGGACGGTTGAAGGGTGCCAATCTGACCATTTTGTTGTAGTGATGATAAATAAACTACCCTCATTAGAGATAAAAATGATAAATCCACCCTTAATAGGGTTTTTTGGCATTAGGGGTTGGAGCTTTGATGTTAGGGGTATAGTTAAAACCAAAATTTCCATTATTTTCCCCTATTGTGACATATTCGAGAATTCCTTATTGTTACCTTCTTAAGCCAAACCCTATTATGTATATCATTCCGTGGATGACTCGGGCGACTAAATTTGTGATTATCTAACTTATCTTCTCTCATTTAGGCAAGTGGAATGAATCGTAATCTGCTGAGGAATATGCCGCTACTATTATGGTGGGTATCCATGAAGTTATTGGTTCTAGTGTTGGTGATTATGACCTAATCGTCATCTGCATGGATTGTTATGACCTCTATATCGAACGTGAACCTAATTTGCCTATCCTGTGATGATGTAATAATTCAAACCTACCAGTAGACTACAATCTCATTGGCTTACTAAAATACATAGTATTTCTCGCTACTAACCGAGATGAAATATCCTATACCAATACGCGAATGATTAAAAGTGAATGTTTAATTATTACTTATTACTTAAACATATACCAAAGAAATCACAAATTACATAGAAGACCCATACGTTATAATTATATCAAAAGTAACCCTTGAACTTTGAAAATCTTATTTAAACCTATCAACTAACCATATACACTAAATTTATTTATATACACAATCATATAAAGAGACAAATTGCTAAAAATAACTTGAGGCACATTTTCAAGTTTGAAAATTCAATTTTGGCCCCTCAAACTTTCAAAAATACATACAAAGGATTATCTTTTTAAGCCTAGACTATCTAGGACCTAATACTTAAACTAAAGTTTTACACATGGCCCCCTACTAACTGGTCGAACACCTTGGTAGACACCTGGGCCCTTAACCAAGAGGGTCCAAATGGAAACACATGTTACCCAATTTACTACAAAATTAAACTCATCTACATCTCTCTTGAAATCAACCTCCATAATAGCCAGTCAACTACTCATCATCTACCCTATAAAAATCCCCCATAACCTCCATAAAAACCTACATGTTTGTTATTCAAAATCAAGCTCAAATTTTGCGACTTTTTGGTATCTTCATATTTTATGATTTGTTTCTTTTTAGCATGGTATCGCAGATTCCACCATTTCCCGATATGCTGTTTCATCTTAAAGTTTTGTACTCAGTTTTTTTGGGTACAAACATTTAGGGATTTGATTTGTATTTCCAGTTTGGATTTTATAGTTTTCGTTTCGATTTTACAATTTTAGTTGATTCGAGTCCCCGATGTTGTTTTTTCAACACTATCTGCCATTTGTGTTCAAAGTGTCAAGATATTTGAGGTCCAAAGTTCCTTTAGGGATAATTTTTTTTCTGAATTTTATTTGTGCTTTTCCTTAGCATTTGTGTCAGTTTTTTTGGGGTTGAATATACTTTAGGTAGATTCATTATCAATATTTTAATGTTAATAGTCATCATATGTTTGGTGATAATATTCATTAGGTTTGAATACATTTTAGGTGGTGAAATTTGTACCGATCTTATTTCAATTTGTTGTTTTCTCCCTTTCTACAGGATTACAGTTCGACCCGAGATGTTAAAAATGTGAGTTACGTTGGATATTTAATCAATTTGTTTGAAATGAAATGTAGTTTCTTTAAAGCTATTTTTGATTTTTAGTTCAAATTCCCAAGTTAATGCCTGCGTGTTAATTTTGTATGCAAATTCATCATGAAGAACTACTTAATCTGAATAGGGAGGTAGAATTCTTCATGAAGAACTATTTGGAGGCCACTTGATGGGATTTGATTTGGAGAAAGCTATAAGGGAGCTTCCAATGTTCATAGAAGAACGGATTCTAACGTGACCTCTAATCCTAAACAGTGCTTGCAACAAAACAATTTTGATTTATTCTAACTTATTGAGATTAGAGGTCAGACGTGAGCTTCATATTTGCGAAATCAAAGCTATTGACCTTCGTTTGAAATCACAGCTACAGTGGAGATTTCAGTGTTCGCCGCAGAACCGTTTAAGATTAGAAGTCACGTTAGAAACCTTTTCTATTTGGTTTCAACTACAGGGGTATTCTGTCATCAACATATCGCGAATTTATTCCAACTTATCCTGACATCAAGTATCAGTTTTGATTGCAAACCTGAGCTTCAACTTTGTGAAAGTAAACAATCGATAATTTGTCTACTGTTACTCAAAGCTATTGCAATACATAGGTAATCTAATCCTAAAAAGTTTACTAATTATATATTTTTTAAAATTTTATGTGGCAGTGCCTATTTGTCCAAGGCAGCAACTATGATGGTAATGAATTATTTGAAGACGTTGATAGAGTTAGGAGGTAATCTTTAGGAGTGATCATTCTTTTCAAATAGGATGTAAAAGTTAATTATGGTTGCAATATTAGTATACATATTCAATAAAGGTGGTCATACTTTGTCTTCACAGAAGTTTTAAAAATGATAAATTTAATTACAAATATAGAATTTGTGTATGTGTGTAATTTTATAATCTTACAAATATATAAAATTATGAGCCCCTTATCTTTTAACCATATTGTCTTCTATGTTTTGAGTTATATGATGACACGGTAATGGGACGCACATTTACGATAGAGGCATACGCTTACTTTTCACCTATTTTTTACAGGAGGTCAATATAGTATTTGTATATGTGTTATCTTTGTTTTAGAGGAGGTCAAGATAGAATCACACTTTACCAAAGAATTATCTATTAGTTATGGTTTAAATTCCAATTCTTTAGTATATAGGCATTTTGACCAATCCTATCATTTAGATTCATGAGTGACTGAAAGCCCAAGTGTTTCTTATTTAAGGGAGAGTGTTGTGAATGTGGGGGATTTATTTACAATTAGAAGATTTTGATTGTGAATGTAGACTTGAAATTCTATAATGACTTCTATGCCTACATTTTTGTATTCTTTGTACTAGGTTATTATCTATATGGTTCATGGCCTTTTCAATTGGTAATGATGTTTTAAATTCTCTATTTTGTTGAAGGTATTTCTATATCTTTAGACTCTTGTCGTTTAAAATCCTCTCCTTTTTTCTTTGATTATGTCATTTGTTTTATTCATTTTATTTCTTTATGTTATACAACTACTCTTATAACATGAGGAACACCGTAAAGGACGAGAAAATTGCATCCAACATATTAAGACGATGTTTATTAAGAACATTTATATACTTGATTATTCATCATTTTAAAGTGCTTCGATCATCATCAATGTTTAAGCGCTGGAACTACACTCTTTCAAACTCAATCAAATCTAGACACAGATCTAAATAAAGGGAAGATTTCATCCAATGTATCTAAATGTTATTCATCCATCATTATTCAAATTATTATTTGTTTATGTTATATTCAAATGTTATTCATCCATCTTCTAATGTTAAGTATAGGTTTTGTTCATTAACCTCTCATTTTTGTTTAGAACCTTTTAATGTATCTTTTTTATTTTTGTTTTAAGGTGGGTTTAATTGGATTTCAAGGCACGTGACATCATATTTTCTTCTCAAGGTATTTTTAATGTGTTTTTTGGTATTTTTCATGTTTTAACATGGTAGCTTGCATCTATATGTTAATATTCCCATCTATATGTCGATATTCCCATGTACATGCTTTGAGAAATTGGAATAGAATAGGCATTACCATCGATGTATCCGTACAAGCCTGTGCTTTTTGAAGAATGGTGGTACCCTTAATTTCGGGGGTCAATTTATGAATTGAATATGATAAGTTGACTTTGAAAAATGGAATTAACAATTTACTTCTTTCTTATTTTTTGTTTATATATTTAACTGAATTGAATGAAACTGTGTCAACTACTTTTTATTTTGTTTTTACATTCTCAAATTAATATAGGAACTATAGTATATCTTCACTTTCACAATTCAGCAAATAATATACGTTAGTATCAATTTTAATCTTTTTTCCATGTTATTTCAAAAGGAATGTAATTTGTAGATTTCAAACTATTAAATGTAATTAACATGTTTTCGGAATCTCAAAACACAGAGAATGTAACTTTTTATAGAAACAAAGACAAACATGCTACAAAGTATAATGCATGCCAAATTTTGTAATTTGTTCATCCATTGCTCATGCCCCGTTTTGCAATTTGCTTTTAGGTAGGGACTTCTTTGCTTTTTTGTTCCATATCCATGTTGTGGCACATAGAGCTTCTCGATAAAGTTGATCGAATCCAAAACGCAATGCACTATTTGCAAAACATTAGTTATGCCTATATTTTTCCCACTCTATTTTGTCTTATATTGGCTGAAAATGCATATTCACGGTTACTCTTATAATTATTTTAAATATATAATGACAATGGCCAATAAAAGCCATAATAATGCAATTGTATCGCAGGTATAAGATCGATCGAAAAACCTATTTCTAATCGTGATTCTATAAAACCATTATTCGAAATTCTGATTCCTCTATTTGTTCTTTCCGGTTATATATTTTAATTCTTTATGGAACAATTCATTCTAATTTTATATATTTGAATTCTTTATGGAACAATTCATTCTAATTTTTTAATTCTGCTTTTCACTTTTCACGAGTTTATCGTATGTACCTGAGTTGAATGACAGAGATGTGTTGTGTTGTGCAGTTATTTATTGTTGTTTGCTGGTGTTCATGTGTTCCACCAATTTTTTGGACCGTTTGATCTGGTATATAGTTACTATTTACATTTAAGATTTCATATATATATATATATATTATTTACTAGCATATGGTTTTTTTTTAAATAAAATTTATTTTAATCTACATGGTGTGAATGTTGCATAGTATTAATGTCTACTTCTTTTCATAGTATTTTTTACACTGATATGTGATGTTGTTTGTATTAAAACTGTAGTATAAATGATTAAGATGGTTTCCATATTTTAGTCATTTTGGGGCTGATCATCTTGAAAAAGACGGTGAATCAAGACAATTCACAACATTTGTATTTTTAGACTAATTTATTCATGAAATTGTTTTCAAGTCGGATGCCATTGTTTAGAGAATGTGCTTTTGGTGTTATCTTTAGATCCTTTTGCATCTAGCAAGAACATTGTACATTCGAGTTCAATTTTTTTAATCCAAGATTTCTTGATAGATTTGTACATTCGAGTTCAATACTACTTTTACAGAGATTTTTTTGTAAATGTAGACATGCCCAAAGAATTACTTTTGTTTCATTTTATGAGCATTGTCAAAAAATGAGCATTATCTGTTAATACAATCAGGTGAAATGTGCATTATCAAAAAATTGATTCCCTCAATATGCAACCTCCTTAATTTTAACTATATTTAGACATATACGTGAATACATTGTACTGCACAAACTGATCATCATGTGTCTGAATAGCCGAACAGAGGCAGCTGTGATAGCTCCTCGAGATTCAGAACTCAAGATTCAGAAAATTTTCCGTGAGTCATCCATATACTTCAACTATATAGATTCAGCAGCTGTATGCATATATGCACAGCAGAATATATGCAACATATAATTATACAACATCTTATATGTTCCATGTATTCCCTGTTTCTAATAGTATGATGCCATCAGCTTATATGTTCCATGAAATTATCATTGTGAATTCTAATGTTATTACATGTTTTTGTAGTTATTTGGGATGTTTTATTATGAACTCAAGTTTGAGCATCAAAGCAAATTCGCAACTCAAGTCTGAGCATCAAAGCAGGTCCATCCGTAAAGGTGAGATCCTAGATTGTCACGACTGACAACAGAGTCTGAGTTTGTAATCGGTATAATAAGAGAGGCTTGTAGTATGTCTCCTTGCTATTTCCAATCAGCATGATGATCGGACATGGATGAGAGTGCCGTCGTTCATTCATATTTGTACTTGATTCATTGCAAAAATGA
Source organism: Sambucus nigra (assembly GCA_949130495.1). Classification (NCBI taxonomy): domain Eukaryota; kingdom Viridiplantae; phylum Streptophyta; class Magnoliopsida; order Dipsacales; family Adoxaceae; genus Sambucus; species Sambucus nigra. The sequence goes on from OX422219.1 coordinate 172,365,847, forward strand.
TTTTTTTAGTATACAATCTTTATTATTTTAAGCAAATTTCATTTAACTTTTGGTAATGATTTGCTTTTATTGAGGTAAAGTTTGTGCTCAATTTGATACAGAGGTATGTATAACTCTCCTCTTTGTTGTTCATGTTGATTATCAAAACTAATGCCTTTTTTTTTTAATTTTACTCTTGGCTGATGATGTATAAGATATATTGTGAAAACTCTATAATTATAACACGTTTATGTTTTTTATTGCATTTAGAGTGTTACGATTTGAATGGTTGGGGAATACTTAACTATTTGAGAATCTGAATTCTGATTTTTATCTTGAGTGCTTGAGTACGTGCTTCATGATCAACATATGAGGTCATGATGGGGAACTTTTATCACGAGTTTTGACATGGTCATGATATGAAACATTGTTTCCATACGTATGTCTCGCGACCTCTCTTCGTTTACTTTTTTTATGATTTTATTTATTTTTTATGTTCCAGTTGAATGAGGACTGATAAATAAATGTGAGTTTATAATTAATACATCTGGAGTATTCAGTAAATATGGTATGTAAAGAATAAAATTATAGGTCCTTTATCAAAATTGTTCCAAGTAAATGCCTACTAAAACAAAAAAAAGATTATGTGGCTTGATCGCTACAATGATTATATTTGGGTTTTGTGCTCATCTTATGAGATTTTTAGTTCTTTTTCTAAAGTTGCACCTGTATTTTGATCAATATTTTCTTTTGTTTATGTTTTATTTCTTATTATTCGTACTTTTTAGTCTGTCTTTATTTTAGTAAGTGAGTAATATCGTTACATGACCTAATGCTCTTATGAAGAAATATAGTGGAATATTTTTAGTAATGGAAATGTAATTAAAAGTGAAACCAAGTGCATTCTCCCAAATAGGTGATGTTTATCTCATAATAATTTGTTTTTTTGTGCAGGGTTTAAAATGTGAGGAGGTTTCAAGGAGAGATATGGTGATGAAGGTATATAAATTTGGGAATTGAAACTTTCTACTTGATTGTGTGTAACCATGTTCATATTTAACAATTTTGTATACTAAATAAGCTTTGTGGAATATTTTGACATGTTCTTTGTATTATGTGATTTGATAATTTTATGAACTTTTTGAATTACATACAAAATAGTTGTAGAGCCTACATCACATTCACAATAGTAAAATACTAGACGCAACACGTAAATTTTTTAATCACAGCAGTGTGCTATAATTTTTACACACTAAATATGTTATTAGCACACCACAATTAGTAAACCAGTGTGCTGCAATTTTTCTGCACTGTAATATTAAACTAGCTAATAATAAACAACCAGTTACTACCTTTCTTACAATACAACTTCCAATAGTTTGGGCCTTGAAAAAGGAAGTCAACGCGAGTCTTTCTTGAAGGGATAACCAGTGTGATTCATAATTTTTCATTAATATATCTAATGGCTCGTAGTCAACTAATAATCATTATTTTCATGTTGAATTATTGGTGATTATCATTTTTTTAGTGATGAAGTATTTTGGTATATGTTATCACATGTGTTTTTTTGTTTTTTATTGCTTTGAGCAGGTACATGATGCAACTTCAATAGTTTTTTAGATGCAAAGAAATTGTGTTGAATGAAGAAACTGAGTGAGTTTAAATATAGTGAAGAGTTAAGAGTTTTAGGATCCAACAAAGACTTTTAATTATAGTAGTGGTTTACTTAGTTGTCAATATAAATTTATTACTTCCAATATTGTATAGTGTGCTAATGAACTATTTGACTATATGTGATGTTTGATGTAAAATTTATGAGATATTTGATGTAAAGCATATATTTAAGATGCTGTAAATTTTGGTTTGTTTAAAGTTTTCCCTGATTCTATGTAATTGAGTATATTTGGATTATGTTGTTTATACGAGGTCCAAAACGGATTATTTGTTTTGTTGGATTATTTTTTTATTTCTTAAACAGGGTGGATAGTCCTATAAACAAAGAGAATTCTGCCCATTTTTTTAAAAAATTTGCCCAACATTTGGATTATGGTACTTTCAAAATTTTCGCGGGTTTTTTTCATCGTTTTGCAATTATGTACTTTCAAAATTTTCGTTGTTTCGCGCTTATATACTTTGGAAATTTTCATCATGCCTTTAGGCATGGGCATTTAGCTAGTATATTTATACACATCAAGTATATCCATACTTATATATCACACACTATATAAGTATAATAATCATCCCTCAGAGCTGTAACTCACTGGATGCAGTCTCAAGAATGTTATCATCTTCCAAGGAATACACACATCATCCTGGGTACCACCGATCGAGAACTCACACCGACCTGATAAAACATAACACAAACGTATGGGAAACAGTCGTAATTCCTCACCTGAAAGCAAGATGAATCATACCCAAGATGTCTCACCCATAACAAAAGCCACACTACATAAATAACTAGACGATATGACCTGGTGACTATACTGTCCCTACATTCACTAGCCAGGGGATTCGACCACATCATGCAACTTCCCATTATAGCACTAGAGGGGTATGTTACACATAAATATATCATTTACACACAAAGATATTTACAATCATATCATATGTATACTCTCTCTACATTCGTGTGTGTGTGTGTGTGTGTGTGTGTGTATATATATATATATATATATAGAGAGAGAGAGAGAGAGAGAGAAAGAGAGAGATCAAATCTAGCTATTCAGGCCTATATTTCGTGGCGTTAGCCTATAATCCCGCATATACCAATTCGTATTAATTAATAAGTATACACATAACTTATTTTAATCCCATAAGTATTCACTCACTCACGATACAATTATTACGTAAATGTATTTCCCGAATATTAGCTTATCACAACTAGTTAGTTTTCTAATTTTATCATATTCACACATTAGGATTCACTCATATATTACTGGCACATACATTCTACACGCATAAATTTATATATACCCGTTGAAATGATTTTCTCTAGTGTTGTTCGTCCCAAACACTCATAAAATTTATAACCCGAATCTCATTCCCGCTAACCGAAGATTTATGTATCACTCATATAATCTTTTAGAGGTCCTTACATTCTATATAGGATCCCCTAATATTTAACTCCAAAAGGAATTCTTCTCCAATACTTTTAGTCCAAAAAAAATCTCCAAAAATTAGCTTCCATAGACGAATAGAACTGATGGACATAAAAACAAATTGGTCCGGTGAACACTAATAAACGAACTGAACCGATCGCCAAAATAAACGAACCAGTTTGGTGGTCAAATAAATGAACCGATTTGGCTATGTGATCCGCTCAGGAGTTCATCTTCTTATCCAACTCCAAAATGTGTGGTCTCTAACATCACCAACCACAACTATAAACATATACACACATATTTTTACCAAACACATCAATCTATTCATTGGATTCCTCAATTTAACTAAGGTTTAAATCCTAACTTAATTAAACCCACTATTTCTCATCTTTCCAAATTTCTCACCAAAAATTACAGCATTAACATGGATTTGAGCTCAGATTTCATATGGAGTTATTATCACATTTTTTGATATGAAATCCTTTCCAAAAACACCATTTTAATCGAAGAATCCCAACCCAAAAATCATATAGTTTACACCAACTATAATATGAATTATAAACACACATAAATATTTAAAGAAAGTTAAACACTTGCCTCATTAGATAAATCCGACGATCTCGTGTCGGGATCCAGCCGATCTTGATCGTAATCTCCTACTCTTCTTCCATTCTTTACTTCTTTCTTTCCTTTTTCTCTTTCTCTCGTGTCTTATAAGAGACAAAGATGGGTTATCCCCTTATTAAACACAAAATTGACTGGTATACACAAATGTGAGTCCCTATTTGTCCAAAAAGTCCTCGGAGCCCAAATACTACCCTCGGGTACTTCATTTTGACTATTTTAGCCCATTCGAGACCAATCGTGCACATAAAATCCCCATCCGAGCCACTTAAAACAATTTAGCTTTTTAAATCCAATATAACTCCTCACGTATTTTCAAATAAATTATTATTACTTTTCACTTTTTCCAACCGCGCCATGATTTAAAATAATCCAACTTCATTTATTTATTCTCATTAGTAAATATAGCACACATCGATAATAATACAAAACTAGCGAATTTATATTTAATGTTCACTACAAATTCTCTTTCACTTGAAACTATCAAATCATTACATTACACCCACTTTTTGTAATTTAAATATTCGTACAAGTAGGGGGTATGATATACTCCCCCATTACAAGGGAATTTTGTCCTCGAACTTTGGTTACAACTGGTTCTAAGACTTAGGATCTTTAACAACACAACATCCAGTAGTACTCGAGATCAATCTCAAAATAACATAAGGGTTACTCTACAATACACCCGCTAGTGTTACCTACCTGTCTAAAAGCTTAATCACTATATCCCCATCTTCACGACAAGCTTGTTCGATTCTCTTCATACTGATATGCCCATCATTCATAATGTATCACCTCAATAACGGCACATGACATGTTGTTCTTCTACCAATGACATTCGCGTAAGACGAGCCTATACATCACTAGCTCTATCGCCTTAATACTATTGGAAGGCTGCACATCACTAAGGGTCAGCTTCCCGTATCCATCCCAACACAAAACTCCCATCCTGAGAGAGAAACCATAAAAACATCTTAACACTCCTGTCCGTCCTTCAAATCTCGATTCACGGCGACAAAATTCCCACGACCCTCAAAAGTCGAGCAAAAATTATATGTGGTTAATACCCCTCTAAACAACGGATTCTAAATCACGTCCGATCCAAAAATCTAATTATTCGCTCACCTCTAAACAATCATAGGGTTATTAACAAGCCTTTCCACTCAAAATCACAAATGGCATCTTGCCCATAATAGACCAATACGAGTTGTTACACATAACTCTAACAATCGATAATTTCCCTTCTCATGTTTCCCAAAAATCCCTATCGGAGGTGGGGTTCAAGGATATCATCCTAATTCACAACCATATTGGGGGGCACCTCACACTATTTCAATCCTTCTATACTAACCTATATGCCCATTCCATCTCTGGAATCATCATTTTGATACAAAAATTTTGGTTGGTCATCTCGAGCAACCTATTTCCATCTATGAGTGGTGCACCCGAAGAAAATCTCAATATGTATCAGCTAACGCCAATTCCCACTTATAATATCTCACATTATGTGGTAATTTATACATCCATTATTTCCCCAGGTATAACCAAAATCTCGATCCCTGCACTTTTTGCCATAATGAGCACTTTTGAGCCCTTTTTTTACCTTGTACACATCAACATTCTATTTACGTGCAAGCCACACTAAACATTCGACCAAGTAGGACTCCGCTCCACTTTCCCACAATAGTTATATTTTTACCTTCTTAAGAGATATCCTTTTAAATGTCTTCACATAGCCTTTTAACTCATCTCGGGTGTGCTACTCTCATTGCACACATATACTTGGATCATCTCCCTTCTTACATGACTTTCAATACATCATACCATTCCAGTTTTGTTTATAACTTCCCCATAGGCATATTATCCACACATATATTTCCATGTCCCTTCAACTAGGATGATTTAAAATCAAACTAACCAGGGTGACCATACACCCTATAATCAGTGCATATTTGCACAACACTGGAAACGTCACACAATTTCCTTAAAATCGGCCTCTCATTCTAGATGTGGATATAACACATGGGCATTCCCAATCACCCTATAAATCAAAATTAATTCTCCTTAACATAGTTCCACCCTTTAATTCATGGTGAGAAGAAAATTTTTCCAGTGCTCTCTCACGGAACTATCAGTTCCACTGGCCTTATACTATATAATAACTCTCAGCTCAGGGTGTTTTCTCAACACTTCCAATCATTAACATTGAAAACCGATTCCCTATCATCCATCAACATCTCTCTACTCACGAAATTCATAATGGTTCATGCGTATCTCATCCCGTAATAATATATAAATAAGGGACTTTTCTTAATGCATTATAAGTTAGCATTGGCGGTAATCAATTTCCGTAAACTACAAATACATACTCGGGACTCTCAAAATTATGTCCCTAGACATATAAGTATAAATATCAACTCCCACGTCTCTAAAGGAGTGATATCATAATTCACTCTTCCAATCTCTCCGCTCAATCTCTAAACATAGTAACGAGCTCAATCTCTCCGCTCAACAGTATACCCAATGCACCCTGAATCATATCGATAAAGTCCATACACATCGTGATCAATAAATCAAGACAACTATACTCTCTGTAGTCCCCAACATAATGTAATATGAATTCAAGCTCGACCCTCTTTTAGGTGAGGCATAGTCAAAACAACACATCCTTCCTTGGAGAAGCAAACACGATAGCCTTACAATATCAACCCACTATCGTTCTAACCAGTCTATAGCCCAGATAATATCATACTCATATAACACACAAATAAAATGAGTAATTCCAATAAAATATACCAATATGACTACACCCTCTTCCCCATGGATGAAGCCAAAGATAACCCCGCTACACAAAAGAACATAGATAAACATAATAATAATGTTATCGATATAACCACTAAACTCGTCTCACAAGCGAATCTAGTGATAATCAAAATACCGTGACTTACTCGTGTCACATAAAGAATACCTTATTCACCCGAGGATAAAACTCATATTAAACCTTGACAATCTCCATGGATGCTCAAATGGTTCGTGGACATGACATGATTGTACGAACCGAATCAAACATTATCTTAATCATTGCCCCTACTAGGCACCATACTCGTATCCCTTTAATTTCTTTGGGAAACATCAGTGGATGTGGTCCTACTCTCCCCATAAACTATCACTCCATATAATGCACTTATCTTCTAGAACGATGGCCGTATTAGGGTTGTCCTTCTCTCGGACCTTGGTAGCCTTGAGCCTGATGGCCACCCCATTGTTCCCTTAGCTCCACTGGCCCTAATGAACACACCATTGCCTTTACTAGTCTCGACTAAATCCACCATTACTCGGTAGGAATTCAGCTATCTGAATCATTTAAATGTGTTCCCTGATGTGTCTCCCTCTGCAGTGTTTCGCTAGCACCATTTCATTCAGTATCACTCCCTGACTAAATTGTCCAACTCTTTTAGCTCCCTTCATAAATAAACATAAATATCCTTACTGACAAAATCATGTCATTGTATCCATCTTCATAGATCGTCCAAGGAAATTTTTTCTTAAGCTCTAGTGACTCCTCTCGTGAGTCCTTTACCCACTTAAGGGCTCTTTTCTCCATTGTACTTACCTCATCAGGTAAAAAAATCACTAGTCAAGGCCTCTATCCGGCCCTCATGTGATAAGTTTTGAATTTCTCCCACATCTCTTATTCGACAGTAGATGAAGGAAATCACGGCAAACATACTTAAGATCTTTCCATTGTTATACTATTTCACTTTTCAAATGTGGTGATTGACTCCCACCACTACTACACTGCTCGTGCGAGTTAAAAAAAAATTTACCCCAAATTTTCTCTTTCGGGTATCCTACACTCAACTATGTGCCAAAGCCTCTGGATATCTTACATCCATTGGCTAACACACACAATCTCCAGCTTTCCAAAATTCCTTTAAGTGTCCTCTTCAAAGACCCGTCTGACTTCTCCCATTCTAACCACGCTGGGTGAGTCTAAGTTTGCACCACTTTCTATTATAGCAGTACTTGAAAGATCTATATACTGCAACCTACAAGTCCATACAGACCCAACATTCCGAGAACCAATAGGGGTGACCTCAACAACGGTCATCATCCCCAAAATATTCTACAACTCCAATTGAGCCCCGCCTCCTGCTGTTCTCACAACGACCCTCACTTGTTGTCCTTCGCGTGTTCGCATATGAAACACACCCAAACGCATATAAGATTCACTAGAATTATAGATTACTGCAGGAGAACGAAATCTCACCATAGGAATCAACAATCCTAAGCATAATTCTCTATATCAAATAGAAAGGAACGCTGAAAATGTATTACATCCGCACTGATTCCTAAGGACACTAGAACCCGATACTCTGATACCATCTGTGACACCCTGCCTATTTTAATCTTGTTTGATCAATCCTTCATCAAAATAAAACACGATTCTCATAATGGATCATTCTCAGCGTCACTGTCGAAAACCAATTAATTACTAATAACCTATTAGGACTGACGTCAATATTTTAAGCATTCTAATCTTTTACTTAGCGCACAATCAAACCATCCACATAATTAATATAAACATTAATTGAATTTAGTAAAACAATGCGTAAACTAAAATGCAACAAATAATATAAATGATAACAGTTGAGCAACATGCCCGAATATAACTTAACAACACATCTTATCTAAATCACAAGGATAGAAGCGTCTAAACAATCCCTGCTAGCATCCACAGCAGCTGCAACATCATTGACTTGAAGGAATAAAATCATCCTGGAATCCCTATGTCTGGACACCTAAAAGGCTTTTGAAAATATTTACAAGCAGGTCAGAGCCCAAAATGTTTTGAAAATATTTATCAAGTGCTTAAAATACTTTAATATTTAAAATATGATATTATACATATTTAATCTGGTGTCTTATTCACATGAGATACCCCTCACCTCTCATCTAACAGTGCACACCTAACACATGTATTTTAAACAACCTAGTTATTCTACCCTGCCTAACTAACGTCACCAAACTTATAAACTCCCATACTCTATCTCATAACCCGCGTATTATAAAATTATAATCTTTCCCTCGTGCTTAAGCATTATAAATTCTCACTATGATTATCCGTGCGTTAAGAATAACTTGCACTAGTTACATGTAGATGGGTCGTTCAGGCCAGTACACTATATTTGGGGGTGAGGGTCCCTCATGATCCCCGCCCCATCTTCCAAAAATATGTGGGGGTGAGGACCAGTCAAGTTCCTGCCCCTCAGCTTCTAGAAAATATTGGGGCGAGGAGCAGTCAAACTCCTCCCCCTCAACTGCAAGAAAATATTTGGACGCGAAACCCTCACGTCATCCATCCCTCAACTGAAATATTTGGGATATGGAACCCCCTCAGTGTCCCAGTAGAAACTCATATTGAGAAGTAACCCCACCAAGGATCCCGACAGAAACTCAAGTTAAGAAGGGACGTCACCTAGTTGGCGGTAGAAGCCCATGTTGAAAGGGATCCCCCCAAGATCCCTGCAAAAACTTGTATTAAAAAGGAACCCCAGCAAGGGTGCCGAAAGAAACTAAAGTCGAGAAGGGACCTCACCTAGGTGGCGGCAGAAGCCCATGTTGAGAGGGACCCCCAAGGGTCCCTTTAGAAACTCAAGTTGAGAAGGAACCTCACCTAGGTGGTGTCAGACGCCCATGTTTAGAGGGATCCCCCCAGGGTCCCCGTAGATGCTCAGTTTGAGAACGAAACTCACCTAGGTTACCGCAGAAGACCATATTGAGCCCCCCGTAGGGTTCCTGCAGAAACTCAAGTCGAGAACAACCTCACTTAGGTGGCAGCAGAAGCCCGTGCTGAGAAAGATCCCCCAGGGTCCTGTAGAAACTCAAGATTGAGAAGGAACCAACTAGGGTTCCTCAACAGCAGAAGTTGACATTGAGAAGGACCCCCTCAAGGGTTCTTCAACACTAAAACATTACATTAGAGAAGGAACCCCCTACGGTTCCTCAACAATATAAATTCATTTTGGAGGAGGGACCCTCAAGGTCCTCCCCCCTCAGCTCCCAGAAAACCAAGTTAGGATAAGGGGGTGGAAACCATATGCAACCCTCATGATGAAAGGTCATTCTTTAAAAGAACAGAGGTAATAATACTTATTCTTTTGTACAAGTTGCCTAGTTGAGCAATAAGGGCTTAAGTAGGCTAGTTATGATCTCTTGAAAGTTTTGGCTTGGCGATTGCGGGACAAGGTATGTTGATCAAGCTCAACCACTTAGAACTTTAGGATTGAGATAATACTAGTAAAAAGATCCAAGGGTCACCTAGTCCTCACACACACATCATAGTCATACATAACCAGGGTGAACAGCCGAAGGGTTACTCACAAGAAAGTTGTTGTTTATAAAATTATTTTAAAGGAGAGGGTACTCTAGGTCCCTCTAGATAAATATAATTTTAGAAGGGTGGGCTTCAAGACCCCCTTAAGCTTACAAATATTTTAGAGGAGGCAGTCCTTGAAACACCCCTCAAGTTTACAAAGTTGGTACCACAAGTTACCGTTTCAAATGATATTTACCAAATCATATATTTTGTCTCTATTAGGAGACATAGTTTCTTTTTAAATCTTTTTTGCACCAGGTGGCACCTGTCGGAGGCGACAGGCTGCTGCACATAGGTAGGGACAAATGGTACACAGTAGACCTTGTCCCTCAACAACCCTCTAAGTTTTTGGCTCCAGAAGTTCCAACTCAGTCCTAGTGCTCAAGTATAAATTGGACCCCTGGGTAAGGTTAAGAGGTTATAGAAACACTCAATAGGAAAGTTACTCTCTCACAACAGAACCTTTCTAGTATTCTCTCCCTACTCTCTCTCTAAGTGTTTAATGCCTTGTTCTTTAACTCCCCACTGATAGCCATCACTCTCACGAGTTCCTCTTGATAAAAGTTACTATTACTGTTATGAAGTTCATCTTCTTGTAGGTAGGAACTGCTAGCTTGAGCTTCATTTTTACCAAAAGGAGAAGGTTTCATCATAATTTTCTCCAAAAGTTCTTGAGAACCTTGCAGACAGTGTCCATTGGAGTGGGTTACACCTCACCCATTCCAGTTATTCATAGACCCCAGTCTCACTACCCTCCTACATTTGGCGACTCCGCTAGGGAGGTATCCTCACTTTCATGGACAAAGAAGGTTTTAATGTTTCTAAGAAGCTATTATTTAAAGACATTCCATATTGGAATGGATCTTAAAGAGACCAGACCTCTTAGGAGAATGTGGTGGTGACCGGAGCTAGAGTACCTACTCTTTAGAGAGGGCAGACGACTTTACCGACAGAGGCTCCCGCAGTGGGTTTAGCAATAGGTATCAACCTTGTGGGAATTTTTTTGAGTTTTTTGAAACAGCACAAAGTATAATTGGCAAGCTTGGGTCAAGGTTTCGTAACACCAACAGCAACCCCTCTCGAGGAGCGACCGCTAATGCAGCGATTTCGGTAGAAGTAGCTCCATCGCGGAAGGCGGTGTAGGAGCAGGTTATGGCACCGTCAAGCCCACCAGCAGGAAAGGTCATGAGTTTGGAGGAATCAACATCCAAAGTTGTTACTATGGAGGAGGTTAGTAAGTTACTATCCTCTTATCAGAGGGAGGGTCCTCATCTGTATAAGGAGTTGCAGGACCCCTGCCCATAAGAGGTTAATGAGAAACCATACCCAAAGGGGTATGCTCCATCCAACATTTTCATGTTCAATGGAAAAAGAAAAAAACAATGGTAGCAGAAGTCCCTTGGAAGGAACCCTTAATGATCTAGGTACCTAACGAAGGACCCCCAACAACACTGGTTCGAGTTGCCCAGATGAGGAACCTCCCATGCTCAATTCCCTAACATTGGCAGAAGTTATGGTTGGCAAGGAAACCCCCATTGGAAGGAAACCTTGTGAGGAACCCTCAGCGGTATAAATTCTAGTTGAGGAACCAAAGTTCGTCACTATGATGGATAAGGAACCCCCAATAGAAATGAGGTGCGAGGAGCTGCAAAAGAAAATTAAATGCGGTGCGAGAACTTCAAGCAGAAAATCCAAGTGAGGCAAATGGGGTGTGTGGAATCCTTGATGCAAAAAATGCGTGAGGAATCCATAGTGGGAGAGGAACCCACCAACAGGGTAGGTCGCGAGGAGCCCAAATACTGGAAAGCCACTACCCACTAGCATAGTTAGTCACGAGATACTCGCCCTCAGTAGCGTGCTCCCTATGGGAACCATGGTTAGTGAGGAACCCACATAAATACCAGCCATCGTTGAGTAACCCTCATCAATCAATGGATGATATGTGGTAGTAACCCTTGACGAGTAACCCACTATCGCAAATTGCAAAGAACTCTTCGTATCTAAAAAAGGTTTTGCGTGGGACCCACCGTGGAAAATGGCAATGACAAGAACCCCCCGCTATATTGGTATCAAGTAATGAACCAAATTGCAAAGAATTTCCAAATTCCAAAGAGAAACTCCTGTCAGCAACAGCTATTGGCAAGGGAACCTTAGAAGTGGTTCCCATGGTTAAAATTCCATAAGGCGAGATAACCATATGTCCCAAATCATTAACACGTAAAGAACCCACTGACACAGACAGTCGGTACCAAAGAGGAAGGATAAAAAATCATAGTATCAAAAGGTGTTTCACTGGTAACATTTAATGAGATGAGGAAGCCTCTTGGGGCAGTGGACATAGTGACAGTGTTTAGGGGTCAAAATGACATATGGGATACCCTTCAAATGAGAAGCCTCAGACGAGGGGCTCACGGTTGTGAAAATTTTCGGCGAGGAACCCCTTGGTTCTAAACTTAAGATTGAGGAACCTTATGGCGATAGAAGTGCTTATGAGGAACCCATCGTTGATAGCAACACTTATAAGGAAACCTCTGGTGGCAGTGGCAAAACCCTTGATAAAAATTACCTCTGATAAGGAGCCCTCGGCAACCTATAGCGGTCGTGAGGAACACATGGATGATAATACCGTTGAGGAACCCATGGGCAGTACTAAAGTGCAAGGAACCTAACTCAAGGCCCTTTAGTTAAGTGGAATGCGAGGACCCCCTGTATGGAATCTTTTTTGGCGAGGAACCCCTGAGACTTGAACCATCAGTCCACGACGAACTCACCAAAAAGGGGGGTCATGAGGAACCCTCAGCCGATAGCGCACCCCCATAGTAACAACAATTAGAGAGGAACCCCACAAAAAAATTAGCCATTGATAAGGAACAACAATTGTCATGGAACCCAGAGTCGTCGAGGAACCCTCACTCATAACATGTCCCAAATTATCTAACACAGATGTTGTTAGCAAGGAACTTATTGGAAAACAAGGGTTCAACGCCATTTCATACGAGAACCCATCCGGATTGATGACGGTGGTAGGGAACCTTCGGATCTCGAGGAACCCCTTATGGCTACAAGAACAGAGTAAGTCATAATCATAGAGGAGCCCCTTTCAGCATTGTTTGATGGCAAGGAACCCGTATAGGCAATACACGGTCACGAGGAATCCTCTGTAGTCAATGACCTTCGCGAGGAACCCCTAGCATCTTGGGTTGAACACAGATTGGCGACTATAAATAAAATTTGCGAACCCAGATCTTAGGTGGAACCTTGATTTCGAGGAACCCCATAAATAAAGAAGTTCCAAATTTTTAGGAACCCAGATTGGCGCCAGCAGCAGCCTCCTACGAGGGACCCTCACCTGTCACGACCCTCGATAAGGAATCCATATGTGTCGGTGCTTCAAAATCATCTTATGGTGGATAAAGGTCACAAGGAACCTCCAACATGTGTAACGACGAAATACCCACAATCATCCCAAAATTCAACTCGTCGTCAACAGACATCCTCACCACTACAGCTAAGAATGTACTATGCCTAACTCCCGTAAAGTTTCATTTTCTTAAAAAAGTTTGAATAGCCTTCTCTAGTTTTATTAGTACACTTCTTGTAAAAATATAAACCCTGACTGCAATGAAGAAAAGGAACACTAGTTATTTTTGTTGGCACCTGAAATTTTTTGCACAACTCATTTACGTACATTCTGCCCCGTACACCAGTTTTATGTGTTCTTTTTATTAAAAGAAGGGTAGAACATCTACTTGATTAGAAGAGGACCCATGATATAAGGAACTTTCCTCATTATACTTAGGGGTATATCCAACCCAAAAGTAAAAGTATAGTGAGTAAAGGCCCTGCAGACACGATAGGACTAGCATGAGGTTATCCTGATAGTAATAATAATAATAATAATAATAATAATAATAATAATAATAATAATAATAATAATAATAATAATAATAATAATAATAATAATAATAATAATAATAATAATAATAATAATAAAATTAATAATAATAAATCACTATATTTTTTTACTATTCCATATAGATTTATAGCCTAGAGAACAAGTCCTAACCTCCGTTCTCAAGAAAAAAAAAATTACCTAGACCATTTTTCATAAAATAGGGAGAAACGGGTCTATCCTGGAATAAGGGCCCTGCAGATCAAAGGAAATTTTCAGTGTAAAGAAATAATTATTTCTTTATTTACGATATATGTGAAATTTTATTCAAAGTTCGTGGGAAGGAGAAGGTATAACCCCATCTCCTAGTTACTACCTAAGAAATGAATGTGCATAACAAAATAGCCCACGGTAACATGGGATTGATCTTAAAAAACACCCCAAAGTCACACGAGGTTGAGCTAGAAAGTACCCGATAGTCACGTGGGTTTTCTCTAAAAAGGTCATATTTTTCTCAGCCTATATGCAAGTACCCCGTAGTTAGAGGTGACGTTTCAAAATATTAACTTTATCAACCTATGTTTAAGTACCCCACAGTTAGAGGGGTAGCTTCCAAATCTTAACTTGCTCAGATGTATGCAAGTACCTCTCAGTTAGAGGGGCATCTTCAGAAATTTTAACTTTCTCAATTATATAAGTACCCCGCAGCTAGAGGGGCAACTTCCAAATTTTAACTTGATCAGCTTATATTCAAGTACCCCGTAGTTAGATGGGAAGTTTCAAAATATTAACTTACTCAACTTATATGCAGGTACCCTGCAGTTAGAGGGGAAGTTTCAAAATATTAACTTGCTCAGCCTATATGAAAGTACCCCACAGTTATAGGGGAATCTTTAAAATATTAACTTCCTCAGTTATGCTAATACCCCGCAATTATAGGGGAAACTTCAAAATTTTAACTTTCTCAGTTATATGCAAGTACCCTAGAGCTAGAGGGATAACTTCCAGGCTTTAACTTGCTCAATTATATGTAAGTACCCCGCAGTTAGAAGGGAAACTTCAGAAATGATAACTTGTTGAGCTCATATGCAAGTACCCCACGGTTAGAGGGGCAACTTCCAAATTTTAACTTGCTCATCTCATATGAAAATACCCAAAAATTAGCAGGGGGAACTTCAATCTTGAAGTTCTCACTTAAAATAGAACAACTCGGAGTATTGAGAAAGTGCAAGTATACATATATGGTACGACAACTTAGTACCTGAGGATCCAAGGTCATAGGAGCACTCACAGTCTTGAGCAAGTTCCAAGTTTAAATTTATGGTATGACAGTTTAGTACCTAAGGCTCTATGGGAATTGGAGCGCTCACAGTATTGAGCAAATGCCAAGTATAAATAAAAGGTACAATACTTTAGTACCACAGGCTTCAAGGGCAAAGGATCGCTCGCAGTATAGAGCAACCGCCAAGAATATATAATGATTCTAAAGTTTAGTACCTAGGGATCCAAGGGCATATGAGCAATCATACTATATTAACCCATATTCTTCACAGGGGGTTAATGTTGAGAAAGTCCTCAACATAGTATACAAAGAGTGCAACCTTAATTATGATATCTCATGCACTATGCTCTCGACACTAGAAGTCACTTCTGCACATGGGGGATAATATTGAGAAGTCCTCAAGCCAGTGAACAAAGAGTGAAATAGCCTAGAGAGTGGGGGTTCACTTATAGAGGCTCCAGATGCTCAAGATTACAAGTTTGATAGAAACATGCCAAGGGCGAGGGGCTCACTGTGAGCAATCCACCTGCCTAAAATGAAAGGCCATAGAAGAAGTCCAAAGGCGAGGGGCTCACCACGAGCAAACCCTATGACCAAGAAATAATGCCACCGAAGAAGGCCAATAGCGAGGGGCTTATCGCGAAAAACCCATTTGCCCAAGATAGAAGGATAAAAAATAAGGCCAGGGTAGGGGTCTCACTGTGAGAAACCCCTCTACCCAATACATAAGGCCATAGAAGAAGGACAAGGGGCTCACTTGGAGCAACTCCTCTGCCCAAGACAGAAGGCCACAGAAGAAAGCCAAGGGAGAGGGGCTCACAGAGAGCAATGCCTCTACCATAGATAGAAGGACACAAAAGAAGGACAAGGGTGAGGGGCTCACCATGAGCAACCCCTCTAACCAAGATAGAAGGCCACATAAGAAGGACAAGGGTGAGGGATCACCGCAATAAACCCCTCTACCCAAGATAAAATTCCATGAAAGAAGGCTAAGGGCGAGGGGCTTACCGTGAGTAACCCTTTAACCCAAGATAGAAGGCCCTATAAGAAGGCCAAGGGGTATGGGCTCACCGTGATCAACCTCTCTACCCAAGATAGAAGGCCACATAAGAAGGTCAATGATGAGGGGCTCACCACGAGCAACCCCTCTACCCAAGATAAAATGCCACATAAGAAGGCCAAGGACGAGGGGCTCACCATTAGAAACCCCTCTAAACAAGATAGAAGGCCACATAAAATGGCCAACGACGAGGACCTCACTATGAGCAACCCCTCTGCCCAAGTTGATACCTAGATAAGGAGGTTCATCATAAGTAGCATCATCTAAAAAATTTGGGTTGAGGTAATAGAGCATTTAATGATCCTAGGGGGAATGATGAAGGAACCCTAGGGTACCACAAAATTGAAAATTGAATTTATAGCATACAAAGCCTTTTGGGTCAACCCAACACAAAAGACTTTTCACGAGGGGCTAGAAGGGTCTTTGAGTCCCGCCCACTATATTTGTGTGTGAGGGTCCCTCATGACCCCCAACTTCCTTAAAATATGGGGGCAAGGAGCAGTCAAGTTCCTACCCCTCATCTTCCTAAAAATGTTAGGGCGAGGAGAGGTAAAACTCCTCCCCCTCAACTGTAAGCAAATATTTGTATGCAAAACCCTCAAGGTGCCCCTCCCTAAACTATAATATTAGGGATGCGAAACCCCCTTAGTGCCCCGGCAGAAACTCATTTTGAGAAGGAACCCCACCAAGGGTTCTGACAGAAACTCAATTAGAGAAGGAACCTCACCTAGATGGAGGAAGATGCCTATGTTGAGAGGAATGCCCCCAGGGTCCCTTTAGAAACTCATATTGATAAGGAACCCCACCAAGGGACCCGATAGAAACTCAAGTTGAGAAGGGACCTCACCTAAGTCGCGGAAGAAACCCATGTCGAGAGGGAACCCCCAAGGGTCCCTGTAGAAACTCAAGTTAGGAAGGAACCTCACCTAGGTAGCGGCAGAAGCCCATGTTGAGAGGGATCCCCCAGGGTACGTACAAAAAATAAAGTCGAGAAGGAACCTCACCTAGGTGGCGTAAGAAGCCCATATTGAGAGGGACCCCCCCCCCTGGGTCCCTTCAAAAACTCAAGTCGAGAAGGAACCTCACTTAGGTGGCAATAGAAGCCTATGTTGAGAGGGACCCCCCCAGGGTCCTTGCAGAAACTCAAGATTGAGAAGGAACCCCCCTAGGTTTCCTTAACAACAGAAGTTGACATTGAGAAGGAACCCCTCAAGGGTTCCTCAATAGCAAAAAAATGACATTTGAGAAGAAACCCCCTAGGGTTCCTCAACAACAGAAATTCATATTGGAGGAGAGACCCTCAAGGTCCTCCCCCCTCTCCCAGAAAACCAAGTTAGGATAAGGGGGTGGTTACCATAAGCAACCCATCATCATGAAAAGTCATTCTTTAAAAGAACATAAGTGCTTCCTGGTTGAGCAAGCAGGGCTCAACTAGGTTAGTTGGGATCTCTTGGGAGTTTTGGCTTGGCAGCTGAGGGAAAATGTATGTTTAGAAACCTCAACCACTTAGAACTTTAGGATTGAGAGAATACTTGTAGAAAGACCCTAGGGTCGCCCAATCCTCACATACCTCACTGTCAGACATAACCAGGGTGAGCAGCCTAAGGGTTACTTACAAGAAAAAAATTGATTATAAAATGATTTTAAAGGAGAGGGTCCTCTAGGCCCCTCTAAAAAAAAATGATTTTAGAAGGGAGTCCTCAAGACTCCCGTCAAGCTTACAAATATTTTAGAGGAGGCGGTCCTTGAGACCCCCTCAAGTTTACAAATTTGTTACCAAAAGTTATCGTTTCAAAAGATATTTACCAAATCATCTATTTTTTCTCCATTAGGAAACATATTTGCTTTTTCAATTTGGTTTGAACCAGCTAGCACCGGTCTGAAGGAATAGCCTGCTGCACATAGGTAAGGACAAATGGTACACTGCAGACCATGTCCCTCACCAACCCTTTAAGTTTTTGGTGCCAAAAGTGCCGACTCAGCCCTAGTGACCAATTATAAATAGGACCCCTGGGCAAGGTCAAGAGGATATAGAAAAACTCAATAGCAAAGTTACTCTGTTGAATTCAGACCAGAACCTCTCTAGTATTATCTCCCTGCTCTCTCTCTAAGTGTTGAGTGATTTGTTCTTTCACTCCCCACTTACAGCCATCACTCTCACGAGTTCCTCTTGAGAAAAGTTACTATTATTGTTGTGAGGTTTATCTTCTTGTAGGGAGGGAGTTCCACCTTGAGCTTAATTTTTACCGAAAGGAGAAGGTTTTATCATAAGCTACTCCAGAAGTTCTTGAGAACCTTGCAGACAACGTCCATTAGAGTGGGTCACGCCTCATCCCTTCCGGTTATTCATAGACCCTAGTCTCACTACTCCCGTACATTATAATAAACTATTCACATTTTAGTTTCATTAATCTCGTATATGATATTCTCATCTTTATATACATACCTCACATTTTATTCCGAATTCTATTCTCCCGAATGTAACAATTTCCTTCTCATTTTATTCTTTATTTTGTTCGTGTGTATATATATATATATATATATATATATATATATATATATATACTGTTCCATATATTTTCAAGAAATTTCACGGTGACTATGAATGCCAACAAGACACGAATGAATGGTTGAGATTATGTTTGGTGGGTTTGAATCTTACGATTGAGAAATACTCTTCATTAGTTAAAGTATTGTTCTGGAGCAAATCAGAGAACAAGGATAGGGGAGGACCTCCCAATCAGAGCACAAGGCTTGAGGATGACCTTACAATCCTAATTACATACTCACTTTAACTTGAATCTGCATCCACACATTTATCAAGAAAAAATATTATATCTCTCTCTCTTTCTCTCTTAAAACCCATCAGACGAGGAACATCAATGAAAGTTGTTCTTCTCTCTCTCCTTCTATTAAAACCAAAGATGTTCTACTCTCTTTGGTTAATTTCTGGGCATGCAATATTTCTCATTATCCAAAGATGTTATACGCTAGCCTTTTGTTAAAACCAATCATCAAAAGATGTTTATTATTTGCAGGTATGCTATGGGTTTACAGATTCAAAGATTATAAATCCACAGTTTAGGTTTGATCATTATCTCTCTCTCTCTCTCTCTCTCTCTCTCTCTCTCTCTCTCTCTCTCTCTAAATCATTATATCATATTTTCTCATATCTCTAAAAAATTATATCTCATATGGTCTCCTTCTATTCAAACCAAATATGTCCTACTCTCTTTGCTTTATTTCTAGGTATGCAATATTTTAGGGTATCCATAGATGTTTTCTCTCTTTTTCTGTTAAAACCAATCATGATCTCCTCTTTTTATTTGGGTTTTCTCTTATTTTAATTTTGTAATTTTTTGGACATTAATGTTTATTATTTCGAGGTATAATTTGGTTTATAAATTCAAAGTTGTATTTAAGAATTTCTCATATTGCATTTTTGAGTTCATCATCACTTGGCCTCGACTTATCCACTTTAGTGTTCTCCTTTCATTTCGCAGGCTCAAAGTTAGCTAAAACCCGGTTGTAACTTATTGTTAGTATTTTATTCTACTATTTGTAACTTATTGTTAGTGTTTTATTAGGTCATAGAGAAAACATGATTTTTGAAGGTGGTTGTATAAGTTGTGCCAAAGGGTTACACATTGTTATGTATGCATCAACATAGAGTTGTAAGGGGAAAATCTCAATTATTCTTTCTTTTGTTTGCATTTCTCTCCCTAATGGTATCGCATATGGTGCTAAATCGATTTATTGTGTTGAATAAAAAAAGACATTTTTTTTTTAATTTTCCCATTACGGTATTTCGAGTTATTTGAATTTGTTTAGTGTTTGGGTTGAAGAGTAAGGATCAAATTGGGCTCCCTTGTTTATGGCCAATATAGCTTTTTAATGTTTTTTTTGGGGTTTTACACATTTCATCACACTCTTAAAGAAATCATCAATAAATGATTTATTTTGATATTTTAAAAATAAATCTTGAACACTTTTGAATAGTTTAATATTGATTAATTTTTTTAAAATATGGAAAAAAAAAATTATTATGGGGTGATTTTTTTAATGATGGTTGAAATGTATAAAATTTCAAAAAAAATTTAAATAAAATAACATATATTTAAAAAAAGCATAAGAGGGGTTGTAATTTGAGGTTGTACGACATATTGCGAATGCACAGTAAAAGACATCACAACCCACTAGAGTATGGTCTGCAACTCAAGTATTCCTATAATAATTGTTAATTCTTAATGATGGTCCAAGCATAAAAAAAAGTAACAGAAGTAAAAGGGGGGAAGAAGTTTGATGTCTCGAGGGCATCAAATTTTTGATGTGTCTAAAATGTGATTGGTCAATCTCACTGTTGGGGATCCATTTTCATAAGAAATGTGAATTTAAATTATTAGAATTGAACAATTACATTTTTAAGACATTATTTTAGAGACATAAATTTTTTTTCATGCATGCTTTTTTTATCAAGTGGGTGGAAAAAAGTTGTTTGAGTTTACAAACTCAAAGTGTAAAAGCAGACAGAACCGGATAAAATATTTCGAGGCTGGTGCGGAGCTCGATCCAAATGTGTGAAATAGATAATTCCATCCTTATAACTTATATGTTAAGTTGCATGATAAAATTGGTCTAATGGACAAAAGCAACATTACCGGTCAAAAAAACTATTAATAATACATCTCACTTTCTACACAAACATCAATGCTCTTTGCATCGGATTGGACATTATCCCCACTGTCTCATTTATTGTATTTATTAACTTCTCACATAGGGGTACCTTTTTGTTAGTAGCCTATTATTGATAAAAAAAAATCTATTTATTCCCATTCCATAAAAAACTACTCCCCTTTTAAGATTAAAGACTAAAACACCATAAAATTCATTTACTCTTTATTCATCCAAAATATTCATTTATTCTCAAAATTTATATCTTTCTCATTCAATCTAAAACAAATATTGTATAGAAAAACTATTTTGGTTATAAAAAAAATGTTTACTAAAGAAAAATATTTTTTTACAAAAATTCTAGATAGTTGTTTGAAATGTTGTAGGCATGCGCGCTCGATGTATTATTTTAGGCACGCGCGTTGGATGTATTATTTTAGGCATACAGTTCTATAAAACTATAAAATTGGTTACTCCCCTTATGAATTATTTTATTTACATACAACTTTTATTTTATTGCCTAATATTTATTGGTCGAGCGAGGATGAAAAAAATGTTGTCGGCATGCGCGCTGGAATCATGATGTGGACGACTTTGGAAATAATATCCTATAATTCTTAAAATTACAATTTGTTTTGGCAGGAAACAAAATTGTTTCCATTTTGGAATTACTTACTTTTGAATTTTTTACCCTGCCTTCAGACAAGGGCATACCCTAGTATATGTTTCTTTTCGCATCCATATATATATATATATATATATATATATATATATATATTTACACACACACAATATACTATACACGTCAAGTATATCCATACTTGTATGTCACTCAATATATAAGTATAATAAAAATCACTCAGAGCTATAACTCAATGGATGAGGTCCCTTGTCGCGCCTGACTTAATTAAGTTAAACTCATCCTTTTTAATTAGAGATAAATTGCCTTAAACAGTAAACAGTTCTTTAATTTAAATCTCTAAGGGAAAATAGCATAAGAATTTTATTTTTGGCATGTGTAGATGAAAACATAACTTCCATCACATGTAACTTATAAGTACTACAAAACTTTACATAACCAAGATCCTTAGTTTAATATTTACACAAAAACATTCTTGATATTCAAACCATACTATATATTCGTCACTCCCCGGGTATAAGGTCCTAACTTAGTAGTGAACTCCAAATGATAAACAACCTGAAACAAAACATTATAGGAGTGTAATCTATAAAGGCTTAGTGAATGACCATATACCACACATATAACCAATTTGAATAACCATTTTTACTTTTTTGTAATGCTATAACCCAACAAGAATTGTGAAACTCTCGCAAGCCTAGACCCAGCATAGTCTAATTAACCCACCACAGTTATTGGGAACCACCACATCCCTTTATTAAGCCCTAGTACACATCCTTTAAGTTGGATTAATAGGACCGCCACATCTCGTAGGACCCACCAGTCCTTAACATTAGACAAAGGGCTCATTCCGTATCATTATATAATATCACTTAACATTTTTAATCATATGCATATGTTTCCTAAATACAACATCACTCCAATAAGCATTTTGACACATGTCTTTAACTACACATTTCCATATGAACATATAAGCATCTATATTTCATAGGACAGGTCAGTCACCTTGGATTTTGTGCTAAGATTAATACCAAACTACTTCCTTGGTATGGTAGTATTAGCTTCTTCCCCACCTAACAAGTCAATGTCATTAGTATTTGAATACACCGATTAACATCAAACCCAGTAACACATCACATCATTTGCTCTATAAGAAATAACTAAGGAGGAATTTAATATGACACTTAACATTTCTATAACACCCAATTAATTAGGGTTCTAACAAAATTTCTGGAATTAAATTACAAATTTGCTAGACAAAGTTATGCCCATTTTATTACAACCTTTTCCAAATCGTTTCTCAAGAAAAACAACAACATAACTTCAACTTCCTGGAATTCTCATAATTTTTATACAACATAACATTCCATCATATTCCACCCAATATCAGTAAACACATTGAATAATATAAAATTAATGATTCATAATTTTTAGGGATCATTTTCTATGTCTAGCAAAAACGTCAAACACCTGGTATGCATTCTTGCTCCTTTAGGGTAGATTTTAAACCAAAACTTCAAACTATCACCAAATGTCCATTCCTTGGTATTTTTATACAATTTTCGGATATGTTATACTCATATATGTTTTCTAAAATCTCCCAGTGGAATTTCTTTATTTCAATAAGTATTCCATGATTTATTCCGTTTTTAGCATAACTAGGTCAAAATAGAACATTAAGGCGTAACTTAATATTTTTAAGCATACATAACCTCCACCTTGGGTTTAATTCATGGAAACATATAATAAACATGTTTTAGCAGATATATTCATCATAAACATTAATTTTCTAAATTAAAATGATTTACGAAAAAATTGATGTAAATCTAGGACTTTAAAGTACGCATTTACGATCCTAGCTCCAGTTCCAACTTATGTTCAACCCATCCTTGTTCCAACACAATTTATCAATATGGTTATAATTAAAATAAATATCCAAATAAAAAATAAAAACATGCCAAGTATAGAACTCATCCATGTGACCAACTTTAATAAAGAAATAATTACCTTACGAGGATTCCTCGATTTATAGAAATTTTCCAAAGATTTCTTCCTTAACTTTCTTCTCTTTCTCTCTCTTTAGGAAAAACATGTTATTTCTTATCAAGAAGAAGGCATACCTCCCATTTATAATCGGAAATATTTTTCATAGTGGTCCAATAGCAATAGGGGTAGTGGTAACACGTGATAGGTTGGATGAAAGGTCGAATTAGACAATTCCTTTAATGACACATATGTCCCACCATGGTAAAATCACCATTACTCACTATCACGGGCCTCGATTTACTCCCTCTTTGTGTCCATGAGTAGATAAATTAAACATATACAACTTTCATATTTTGTGTTTTCCCAAAATCATAAAACTAGTACACCTAATTTGGGCTCGAACAGGAAAGTAACAATTTACCGAAAATCACAAAACTTTCACATTTGGTGACCAAACATTACCAATTTCGCACCAACACCCTAACTTACTTTTATAAATATAACCATTCATTAAAAAAATAATTTATTATGCATTTAGCCACATAACTAATCATATGCTCTAAACATGGTATCCCTGATAATAAGCTCAATTAGCACCTAATGTAAACAACACATATATCACATGAGCATGCATCCCCTAAACATGATAATTAACATGTTTAACACACATAACCAATTTATAACTTATAACTCATAACTTATAATTAATCATGTAATTAACCTTCCTAATCATATTTTAGGTCCTTACAATTCTACCCCTCTTATAAAAATTTTGTCCTCGAAATTTAACGCATAAGAAACTTACCAAATAGATGAGGATGTTGCTTTTTCATGTTATTCTCCCCTTCCGAGGTGGCATACTCCACATTCTGACTTCTCCACATCACCTTAACTAGTGAAATATTTTTATTACGTAACACTTACCCCTTTCGATCTACAATAGCAATGGGTTCCTCCACGCAGGTCAAGTCATCTTGAAGCTCTATCGGTTGTGAAATAAACACATGTGAAGGATCATCCATATACTTCTGTAACATGGATATATGGAAAACATCGTGTATCTGAGACAATTCTAGTGGTAATGCTAACTTATAAGATACATCTCCAATCATCTTCACTATCTCGTAAGGGACAATGTACCTAGGACTTAACTTTTCCTTCTTCCCAAATCTCATAACCCCTTTCCAAGGAGAAACACAAAGGAATACGCGATCACCTTCCTCAAATTTCAATTCCTTCCTTCGGTTATCTACATAACTTTTCTGTCTACTTTGTGCCACTTTCAAGTGACTATGAATAATATTTATCTTTTATGTAGTGTACTGTACAAGTTCTGGCCCAAGTAATTTTTCTTCTCCTACTTTAGTCAAACACACTGGAGTTCTGCATTTTCTCACATACAAAGCTTTATAAGGAGCCATCTCAATACTCAAATGATAGTTGTTATTATAAGAAAACTCTATTAGTGGCAAGTGTTCATCCCAACTGCCCTTGAACTCCAATTCATAACATGTCTTCAAGTGTTTAGATCATTCTTTCTGACTGCCCATTAGTCTGAGGATGAAAAGTTGTACTAAATTTTAATTTAGTCCCCAAAGCTTGTTGTAAACTAGGCCAAAAGTGAGAAGTAAACTTAGGATCTCTATAAGAAATAATAGAAATTGGTACACCATGAAATCTGGTAATCTCATCCATATATATTTTTGCATATCTATCCATGGAGTAAGTAGCTTTAATAGGAAGAAAATGTGCAGACTTAGTCAACCTATCAACAACAACCCAAATAGAATCAAACCCTCGAGATGATTTTGGTAAACCCAAAATAAAATCTGTAGTAACATGTTCCCATTTCCACTCAGGAATAGGTAATGGATATAGTAAAACCACTTGGCTTCTGATGCTCCGCCTTCACCTGTTGGCAAACTAGACATCTAGCAACAAAATCTGCAATGTCGTGTATCATTACCAGCCACCAATAACATTATTTCAAATCTCTATATAGTTTCGTGCTCCCTGGATGCATAGCATATAAAAAACAGTGTGCTTCCTCTAAAATTGTTCTTCTTAAATCAGGCACATTAGGTACACACAAACGATTATCGTACATAGTAATGTCATCATCCCGAGTATAAAATTCATTTTCTTTACCCTTTTTAATAATATCTCTAACTTTCTCCAATTCTGTATCTCCTGCCCGTGCTTGTTTTATCGAGTCTATCAACGTCGATCTAAAATTTAAATGTTATACTATTGCGTAAGAATCATTCAAAGTTAATTCCACCCCCATTAAAGCTAACTCTCTCAGCAGGTCAACTCAGCACGTCGAATAGAGGCCACGATGCACATTGTATGTACCATGATGAACGTGTGTACCATGATACACGTGTGAAGATGATGGATGCATGGATGCGAATAGACGCTGTCATGGATGATTGTGACGACGCGCCAAATTTAGCGGTATCAAACATACAAACTGTGATCTATGGAAAATAGAAAATTCCTAGATTCTACCCCAGACATTTATAAAATTATGTCCTTACAAATCTCCCCCTATGTCTATGCCGGTACATACATAAAAAATCCAAATTATGCAATGTCACTAAAACAAATGACATACATATAATATCCCAATTAAACCCTCAAACTGAGAATACTAAATGACATGTCTTTAATCAAACTTCATCATCTTCAAATCTTCAGCTCTTCAGAAACTCCCAAAGCTTTTCTCATCAGGGTGTGCAATCCAATGAATATCACTTTTGTACCTACACACATGAGATAAAGTAAATACCCGTGACAAGTAACGGTTTGAAATATAATGATATGCTAAAATCAAAGATCAATTAAGATTAAGAAAATCATTGATAAGTTAATAAAATTCTCTCCCACATAATTCATTCTCCCCCTTTTTATGATGTCCCCAAATAGACACATTTGAGAAGAATAAATATGGAAAATGTCACAAGGTAATAAACATCCTATTTTTGAAATTTTCAATTTTTTTCATACAAAATATACTACAAAGAATCACACCATGAACAAACACAAAAACAACCAAGTCGATGAAAGTGTAAATGTATGGGTGTGATAAGATTCGATAGGAAAATCAATGCATACAAACATGACATATGTGGACGATGAATATTGGATACAATTAATGAATGCACTCAACATCTTCCTTAGGTGTAAAAAGATGTAAATATGAGACATTGACTCAATCAAATCAACAAATCAAAGCTCAAAATGATTTCCACACCAATAACGTCCAAAACGATTTAATGCTTTTTCAGGACTTTCAAGGCCGTGCAAACCCGTTTAAATTCACCAACCAAACTCCCTCAGATATATATTTTGAATAGAGGTGATCTAAATTCACAAACTTTGGAGAATTGATTGTGAAACCTAAATGGCCCATATTTGGCATGAATTTCTCTTTATTGCCTTTAAACTTTTCGGGCTCCGTAAGGACATAATTTTATAAATGTTCGGGGTAGAATCTAGGAATTTTCTGTTTTCTCCTAGATCACAGTTTGTATGTCTGATACCGCTACATTCGTCACGTCAACACGATCAACCTTGACGGCCTTTATCGGAATTCAATGCATCCATTATCTTCACATGCATCATGCTACATGTGATGTGCTACTCAGCTCATTCCCACTACTCCACTACGCTTTATCGGTAAAATGGCTTATTGGAGGTTTAATATTCGCATAAATATTTGGGAAATTTTTTGAAAATTGTTTTTGATGTCTGGATTAATTTTTTATCAAAAGAAGAATTTTTTCTAAGTGTAGAAGCGAAGTGCCTTGAAGGAAGAGATCGCTCAAACGACTTCGACTGTCGTTCGTGTGAGATTGGCATGTCGCGCGATCTCGTTCGAACGACATCTGTCCTTCGTTCGAGAGACATGGCTATCTCGTTCGAACGAGCCATCGCCTCGATTTTTGTATAAATATCCGTTCTCCTCCTACACGTTTTTCAAGTCTTTCTGCAATATCAAAAGTTTGCGAAAACAGTCCAGAATAAGACTTCATCTTTTTAAAGTTTTCTAAACCTTTTTGATTCACACAACCATTCTCATATATGTGTGTGAATCTTTAAACCTTCAAGAGGATCATTCACTCATCTGGAGTAATTTGTGAGTAAGCCGTTCTCTTCTTCATTGATGCCCTACTGGAATGGGATAGTTCCAGCCGTCGATAATAGAACCGACACCCGAGGGTATTTCTGTGTCACATATTTTTAGTGTAATCTGTGTAAGCCGTTCTCTTAAAAAATTATAGTGAAAATAAAAGGTTTTTCCCCTTTGGGGGATTTTTCCTCATTTGAGTGTGTTCGATTGTTAGTGCTTGATTTTATCATCATCAATCACACCTAGATGCATGTTTATGACTTAATTGATAAAAACAGAGTTTAATTAAATAACTTCCTTAATTGAACGCAAGCGCACTCTTCTCAAATTGGTATCAGAGCCAGTTACACAACTATACCGTGTAATTTTCCGCAAAATTTTCTAAGATATCAATTTTCTAAAAAATTGATTTTTGAAAACGAGTGTGTTCCTAATGGAGAAGTTATATAATAAAATGCCAGTTTTCGACGGGACACGCTATGCATATTGAAAAGCCCACATGAGATCTGCATTAAAAGCCATTGATGAATGTGTCTAGATTTTGGTTGAAAGAGGGTGGACACCTCCCTCCGTCACTCTTTAAAACGTGACCCATTTAAAACCTGTCACTACATGGACTGAAGAAGAGTTTAAATGGTCATCTTTTAATTATAAGGGTTTAAGTGCCATTTCAGGGTCTGCCACACCTGATGAGCTCAAACGCATAATGACGTGCACCACGTCAAAAGTGGCATGGGATATTTTGCAACTTACCCATGAAGGTACTAATGCTTTGAAAGAGTCGAAACTGCAAAATTTAACAACTCAATTTGAAACAATCACCATGCTTCAAACTGAATGTTTTGATGATATTTATGCTAGACTGTCCAATATTGTTAACACTAGCTTTAATCTTGGCGAACACATTCCTAAAGATAGTGTTGTTAAAAAGATTCTTAGATAACTTCCTAAGAGTTTTATGCCTAAAGTCACTGTGTTAAATTAATTAAAAATACGCTTAAATTGGAAGAACTTGTAGGAGACATGCAAACGTATGAAATTCATATGTTTCCTAAATCTGTCAAGTCTAAAGATAAGGGAATTGCGCTTAATGCCCAGGAGAGAAAGAGTGAGGGGTCAACAAGAAAGAGGGGAGAGTCATCTAGAAAAAGAGAGACAGATACGTCAAATTCTGAGTGTGATTTTAACTTAGATGATTTGGCCTTATTTGCTAAAAATTTCAAGAGAATTGTCAATTTCAAGAAAAAATTGAAATTTTAAAGATAAAAAGAAATTTGATAAAAATAAGTTTGAAAAGAAAAATGAAAAAGATTTTAAAGATCCTCTTAAGAAAGAAAGTGAGAGATGCTTTGAGTGCGACGGTAGGCGTCATAGAGATTTTGAGTGTGATACTAGGCTGAACAGAGAAAAGGGAAAATTTATCCTTAATGCTACCCTTAGTGACGACAGTGAGGTCGAGTCGGTGGATTCTAAAGATCAATCACCTCATGAGTGTAACTTCACCGCATTCATGGCTAGTAATATGAGTACTTCTAGTGAGCCTCACGACGATGAGGATGCTACTTCATAAGGACACCTCGATAGTGAGAGCGATGTGAGTGAGGGGGAGGATGACACAAGTGAGAGCGAGAGTGATCTTCAACGCGCCTACGTCGAGCTTTATTCTGAGTCATTTAAAACTAAAAAGCATAACAAAGTGTTATTTATTAGCATCACCGCGTTAGAGTAAGATTTAAAAAAAGCGAGAGAGAGTCCTCCACCTGCACTACATTAAGAGAGAGAGTCTGTCTGTGTTGAGAAGGAAAGTTTGTTTAGAGAGAGAGAAAGTTATTTTGAGAAATAAAGAGTGGACTTGACTAAATAAGTGTCTAGTCTTACGAGTGACCTCCATTCCTCCGTGGATACTCAGAAGAAACTTGAAGCTTTTATAGCCCAGCTTACTCATGATCTGTAGAGAGCACGGGAAGTCAAGGTACAAATCGAGGACAAATCTGGGAAGATGGGAAATATGTTCATCGGCCCTGCTTTAGGTTTTGGTGATAGGCAAGGAATAGGTTATGATGGTGCTTCCACGTCCTAAATTACATCGGGACCAGTTCCTGAGTTTACTATGACTCCTTATGGCCATCGTCAAAAACCTCGAAGGAGATTTCGACCAAGAAAAGAAAACCAAGGTCCGCCTTTGACTATGTTCATTTGTACATATTGTAAAAGAAAAGGACACCTCAGGGAGTTTTGCTATAGTATGGTACGGACACGACATACTACTTCTCCACCACAAAAAACTGATGATTTTACCAGTCTGAGAGAGCGAGTTGAGTTTTTAGCTGCCACATCACAGAGTTTGATGGAGGAATTCCGATGGATGTCTATACCGTTAGTGACTGATTCTCACATTCCGGCTAAAACCAACAACAACAAAGGTAAACAAAAGGTTACCACTTCTTGGGTACCTGAGAAAGATAAAAAGGCCTTTGTTGTTTATGTCGCTCTCAAAGCACATAATACCTCACAGTGCTATTTTGATAGTGGGTGCTCCATGCATATGACATGTGATGACTCATTTTTTATGTCTCTTCAGGATTATCAGGATGGTAGAGTTACCTTTGGAGATGGGAGCAAGTCTAGCATTATAGGACGTGGTACTGTAGAGTTACCATGATTTCCTATGCTAGAGAATGTTTTGTACGTCAAAGGTTTGAAAGAAACCCTTCTCAGCATTAGCCAGCTGTGCGACGCTGACTTTGCCGTAAAGTTTGATCGGGATGCCTGTAATGTCTATAATCAAGCCGGTAAAATTTTCGTGCGAGGTTTGAGGACAAAGGATAATTGCTATAGGACTGATCCCACATCCTCACTTGTCTGCAACAGTGCCACGATCACTCTTATGGATCTATGGTATCAAAGTCTAGGTCACATGAACATTAAAGATTTAACTCGTCTAGCTAAAAAGGACCTAGTACGTGGCTTACCATCACTTGAAAAGCCAACATCGACTATTTGTGGACCCTGTGAGTTGGGAAAACAAATTTGTAGCTCCCATAAGAAGTTGCATTCTATTACCACCTCTCGTGTACTTGAGCTTATTAACATGGATCTTATGGGTCCTAATCGTACTGAGAGTCAGGGTGGTAAGAGGTATATCCTTGTAATGGTGGATGATTTCTCCACATACTTGATTGTAGGTTTCCTAAGGGAGAAATATGATGCTGTGGAGTTTTTAATGACCTAGTGTCGTGACCTGCAAAATCAACATGGAGTCACTATTAATAGGATACGTAGTGACAATAACACTGAATTTAAAGAAGCAAAGGTAGATCTTTACTATGATAGAATTGGGATCAAGCATGAGTTTCCTGCTGTGAAGACTCCTCTACAAAATGGGATTATTGAGAGAAAAAATAGGATGATCCAGGAAATGGCTTGATCTATGCTTCTAGGTCGTAAGGTTTCTAGGAGATTTTTGGCAGAGGCAGTGTCTACTGCATGCCACATGGTGAATAGGCTTTACCTCCGTCCACACACTATTAGACGCCATATGAATTGTGGACTTGCAAGAAACCCAACCTTTCATATTTCCGTATTTTGGGGAGCAAATGCTACATCCTACGGGATAGAGAGCAATTAGGAAAGTTTGACTCCCGAAGCGATGAGGGAATACTATTAGGATATTCATCGAATAGTAAAGCGTATCGAGTTTTTAACCTGAAGAGATCTAAGGTTATGGAGTCAATAAACATCACCGTGCAAGATGACGAACCTTCGTCGTTTATTGATTAAAGCCTTCAGTGTGAGGATGAGGATGTTTCTGGCAGTAATTTACTTGTACCTAACCCACACTCTGTTGACCCTACTCTCGTGTTAGGGGACACACCTGCTTAGGTTCGCAAGAGTCATGATCCTTTTGCCATTGTTGGTGATCCCATTCTAGGGGTCAAGACTCGTGCTGAGATCGAGAACGTTGTTAGCCATATTTGCTACATGTCCAAAGTCGAGCCCAAGAATCATAAAAAAGCACTCAAGGATCAACACTGGATATCTGCTATGCAGGATGACTTGCTTCATTTTAAAAAGAATAATGTTTGGGAACTTGTACCCCGACCTAATGAAACTAATGTGATAGGTACCAGATGGATTTTCACGAATAAAATGGATGAAAATGGTACCATAATCAGAAACAAGGATAGGTTGGTCGTTCAAGGCTACACACAGATAAAAGGTGTAAACTTTATGGAGACATTTTATCCTCTTGGGAGGCTTGAGTCCGTCCGCTTACTACTCACCATCTCATATCATCTACGCTTCTAGCTATATCAGATGGATGTCAAGAGTGCCTTCCTAAATGGAATTCTACGGGAGGAGATTTACGTGGAACAACCAAAAGGGTTTGAAGACCCTAAGCACCCGGAGCACGTCTACTATCTAAGGAAAGCCTTGAATGGTTTGAAGCAAGCACCCCGTGCTTGGTATGAGAGGCTTACTTCTTATCTCTTAGCCCGTGGCTTCAAAAGAGGTGGAGTTGATATGACGTTATTCGTCAGGAGAGATGACAGTGCTATTTTGGTTGCCCAGGTCTATGTTGACAACATAGTCTTTGGATCCATGTCCTCCCAACATGCTCACCACTATGAGGAGGAGATGAAAAGTGAGTTTGAGATGAGAATGGTTGGTGAGCTTACTTTCTTCCTAGGTCTTCAGGTTCGTCCGCTAGAGGATGGGATGTTCATCTCCCAATCTAAGTATGCTAGAGACTTAGTGAAGAAACTTGGGTTAGACTCCGTTAAGTATGAATGTACACCTATGAGTACCACTACTAAGCTTAGTAAGGACACTTCAGGCAAGGACATAGAGCAAACCTTGTATCGGAGCATGATAGGTAGTCTTATCTACTTGACTGCCAGTTGTCGCGACATATCCTTTACTGTTGGAGTCGGTGTGCAATATCAGGCATCCCCGAAAGAGTCACATTTACTTTCTCTAAAACGTATTATTAAATATGTGAGTGGGACTATCGTATATGATATTTGGTATTCCTTTGATACCGATGAACGTTTGTTCGCCTATTCAGATGTCGATTGGGTTGGGGATGTATATGGTTGTAGGAGCACTTCTGGTGGGTGTTTATATTTTGGTTCTTCTCCTATCTTCTGGCTGACCAAGAAGCAAAATTCCATCTCTTTGTCCACCGCGGAGGCTGAGTACATCGCCGCCGGGAGTTGTTGCACACAACTCTTATGGATGAAGCAAATGTTGGAGGATTATGGGATTTCACACGACACGATGACTATTTCCTATGATAACATGAGTGTGATACACATATCTCACAATCCCGTCCAATATTCATGCACAAAACATATCAGGATACGTGACCACTTTACACATTAGTTAGTTGAGGAGAAAGTCATATCCTTGAGTTTCATACCCACCAACCGTCAGTTAGCCAATATTTTCACAAAACCTTTAGATGCCCTCAGATTTGAGAGTCTTAGGAAGTATTTGGGGATTTTCACAGTTGACTGAGGGGTTGGTCTGTGTCTAGGATAGGATGATTTTTCATGTTCATATCATATGCTTCCTATCGATAGTTTGTCTCATATGTATTATTTCTTTGTTGTACAAATATTTTTTTTTTTTAAATCCAAAAAGATTTTCGTTTTATAAAAAAATTGAGAAAAACACAAAAATATTTTTTTTATTTTATTTACACCTTTTATGGATGAGCATTTAAGATAGGTGAGTCACAATTTCATTCCATTTATCCATGTGACTGTTTTATAGAGATCTGAGATGCTATATCATTTCATCCATGGTGGAGTCTTTGAGATGTGACTAGTGATATCTTTCTACATGTTTGACTCCTATCTCCTTTATTTCACACATGCACGGTTTTATTTAACTATTGTACTTGTCTATCACATATTGGCTTGAGTGTTTCCATCTCAATTCTGTCTATACAACTAACAATATGCGATAAAACTTGACAAGATTGGAATGCATGTAAAAACCGTTTTGCTGAGACTGTGTGTTTATTTGAAAATGGTGAAGGGCTGAGAAAGGTTCATTTAGCCTTTGCGATTTTAAGCCACCGTTAAAAAGGACCTAAAAAATTGAGGAATTTTATTATCCAGGGTCCAAAGAGGTTAAAAGAGCCAGGAAAATTTAAAGGCAATAAAAAGCAATATATGCCAAATATGGGCCATTAGGTTTCACCATAAATTCTCCAAAGTTTGAGAATTTATATCACCTCTATTCAAAATATATATCTGAGGGAGTTTGGTTGGAGACTATAAACGGGTTTTCACTTCCCTGAAAGTCTTGAAAAAGAATGAAATAGTTTTGGACGTTATTGTTGTGGAAATCACTTTGAGCTTTGATTTCTTGATTTGATTAAGTCAATGTCTCATATTACCACCTTTTTACACCAAAGGAAGATTTTTAGTTCATTCGTTAGGAGTATCCGATATTCATCGTGTACATATGTCATGTTTGTATGCATTGATTTTCCTAT
This sequence comes from Sambucus nigra, assembly GCA_949130495.1. NCBI lineage: Eukaryota > Viridiplantae > Streptophyta > Magnoliopsida > Dipsacales > Adoxaceae > Sambucus > Sambucus nigra. Next base: position 172,400,104 of record OX422219.1, read on the forward strand.
CGAATTTGATCACACCCCTTCACTTTCGCTATCACCGACTTGGTTGTTTTTATGATCTTTCATGGTGTGATTCTTTGTTGTATACTATGTGTGAAATTTTTTGAAGAATACAAAAATAATAGTTTATTCTCGTGTGTCATTCTCCACGTGCATTCATTTATACTTCTCATATCTGTCTATTTGGGGACATCATAAAAAGGGGGAGAAGAATTATGGGGGAGAATTATTTTTGTGTTTGGTTGATTTATGAATGATGTTCTTAAGCTTAATTGATCATCAATTTTTGCATATCATTATATTTCAATCTGTTTCTTGTCACGGGTATTTGCTTTATCTCATGTGTGTAGGTACAACATTGTTCATTATTGGATTGCACACCCTGATGAGAAAAGTTTTGGAAGTTTCTGAAGAGATGAAGATTTGAAAGACATGTCATTTAGTATTCTCAGTTTGAGGGTTTAATGGGGATATTATCTTCAATGTCATTTGATTGCATAATTCAGATTTTTTATGTATGTACCGGCATAGACATGGGGGGGGGGGGGGGGGGAGGGGAGATTTGTAAGGACATAATTTTATAAATGTCTGGGCTAGAATCTAGGAATTTTCTGTTTTCTCCTAGATCACAGTTGTATGTCTCATACCGCTACATTCGGGACATCAACACGATCAACCTCGACGGCCTTTATCCGAATTCAATGCATCCATTATCTTCAAGTGCATCATGCTACATGCGACGTGCTTCTCAGATCACTCCCACTACTCCACTACGGTTTATCGATAAAATGGTCTATTGGAGCTTTAATATTTGCATAAATATTTGGGAAATTTTTTGAAAATTGTTTTTGAAGTCTGGATTAATTTTTTATCAGAAGCATAATTTTTTCTAAGTGTAGAAGCGAAGTTCCTTGAACGACGAGCTCGCTCAAACGACTTTGACTGTCGTTCGCACGAGATAGGCATGTCGTACGATCTCGTTCGAACGACATCTATCCTTCGTTCGAGAGACATGGCTATCTCATTCGAATGAGCCACCGCCTCGATTTTTATATAAATATCTGTTCTCCTTCTACACGTTTTTCAAGTCTTTTTGCAATATCAAAATTCTGCGAAAATAATCCAGAATGACGTTTATTGACTCCATAACCTTAGACCTCTTCAGGTTAAAACCCTGGTACGCTTTACTATTTGATGAATATCCTAGCAATATTCCCACGTCGCTCCGGGAGTCAAACTTTCCTAATTGCTCTTTATTCCATAGGATGTAGCATTTACTCCCAATGACATGAAAATATTCAAGGTTCGTTTCTTTCCAGTCAACAATTCATAAGGCGTCTTAAGTGTGTGTGGACACAGGTAAACCATATTCACCGTGTGGCATGCAGTAGACATTTCCTATGTCCAAAATATCCTAGCAACCTTACGACCTAGAAGCATTGATCTATCCATTTACTGAATCATCATGTTCTATCTCTAACAACCCCATTTATCTGAGGAGTCTTCACAGAAGAAAATTCATAATTTCTTCCAAGGTTGTCAAGGTAAAGATCTACCTTTTCTTCCTTAAATTCTGTGTCGTTGTCACTACGTTTCCTATTAATAGTGACTCTATTTTTATTTTGCAGGACACAACACTTGGTCGTTAAAAATTCTACAGCATTGGATTTCTCGCTCATAAAACCTACAATCGAATATCTGGAGAAATCATCCACCATCATGAGGATATACCTTTTACCACCCAGACTCTCAGTAAAAGTAGGGACCATAAGATCCATATGAATTAACTCAACTACAAGGGAGGTGGTAATGGAATGAAACATCCTATGAGGGCTACGGATTTTCTTTCCCAACTGACAGGGTCCACAAACCATGGAAGTCGACTTTCCAAGTGATGGTAATCCACATACTAGGTCTTTTGTAGCTTAGCGTGTCAAATTTCTAACGTTCACATGACCTAGACATTAGTGCCACAGATCAATAGGAGTGATCATGGCGGTGTTGTAGACAAGTGATGATGTGGCGATAGTCCCATAGCAGTTATCCTCTGTCCTCACCCCTTGCACTAAAAGTTTAGCAGCTTGATTGTAGACATTACACGCGTTCCGGTCAAACTTTATGGCAAAGTCAGTGTCGCACAGCTGGATAATGATGAGAAGTTTTGCTTTCAAACTTTTGACGTAAAAAACATTCTCTAGCTTAGGATATCTTGGTAACTCTACTATAACTCGTCCTACGATTCTATACTTTCTTCCGTCTCCAAAGGTGACTCTACCTTCCTTATACTCCTCTAGGTAGGTAAAAAATGAGACATCACCTGTCATATGTCTGGAGCACCCACTATAAAAATACCACTGTGAGGTATTATGTGCTTTGAGAGCGACATGAACAAAAGGAGCCTTTTCATATTTCTTAGGAACCCAAGAAGTGGTAACCTTTTGTTTACCCTTATTATTGTTGGTTTTAGCCGGGATGCGGGAAGCATTCACTAACGGCACAACATCCATCAGAATTCCTCCATCAAACTCTGTGATGTGGAAGCTAAAAACTCAGCAGGCTCTCTCAGACTAGTAAAATCATCAGTACGATGTGATGGAGAAGTACTATGTCATGTCTGACCCAAACTATGGCAAAACACCCTGAGGTGGCCTTTTCTTTTGTAGTACGTACAAAAGAACACAGTCTTAGGCGGACATGGGTTTGCTTTTCTTGGTCGAACTCTCTTTCGTGGTTTTTGACGATGGCCATATGAAGTCGTAGTAAACTCAGGAACTGGTCCAGGTGTAATTTGGGACATGGAGGCACCATCATAATATATTCCCTGCCTATCACCAAAACCTAAGGCGGGGCCGAGGGGCATCTTTCCTGATCTGTCCTCGATTTGAACTTTTACTTCCCATGTTCTCTCAAGATCATGAGTAAGTTGGGAAACAAGGGCTTAAAGTTTCTTCTGAGACTCCAGGGAGGAATGGATCTCCCTCTTAAGATTAGCCAGTTGTTTAGTCAAGTCCCCTTTTTCTCTCTCAAAACCACACTCTCTCTCTCTCCAAATAGTCTCTCTATCTCTCTAAACATACTTTCTTTCTCAACACACGCAGACTCTCTTTCTCTTAAGGTAGTGCAGGTGGAGGACTCTCTCTCTCGGGCTTATTCTAAATCTTCCTCTAACGTGGTGATCCTAAGAACAAACGCTTTGTTACGCTTTTTAGTTTTAAATGTCTCATTATATAACTCAGCGTAGGCGCGTTGAAGATTACTCTCACTATCACTTGCATCATCCTCCCCCTCACTCACATCGCTCTCACTATCGAGGTGTCCCTATGAATTAGCATCCTCATCGTCGGGAGGAGCACTAGAAGTACTCACATGACTAGTCATGAATGCGGTGAAGTTACACTCATGCGATGACTCATCTCCAAAGTCCACCGACTCGACCTCATTGTCGTCACTAAGGGTAGCATTAAGGATAGCTTTGCCCTTTTCTTTAGCAAGTCTGTTCAGCCTAGTAGCACACTCAAAAGATCTATGTCCCTTACCGTCACACTCATAACATCTCTCACTGCCTTTCTTAGGAGGGTCTTTGAAATATTTTTCATTTTTCTTTTCAAATTTATTTTTCTCAAAATTCTTTTTATCTCTAAAATTACTATTTTCCTTGAATTTGAGAATTTTCTTGAAATTTTTAGCAAACAGGTCCAAATCATCTAAATCAAAGTGACACTCAAATTCTGACATTTATATCTCTCTTTTTCTAGATTACTCTACCCTCTTTCTTGTCGACCCGTCACTCTTTCTATCATGGTCATTAAGTGCAATGCCCTTATCTTTAGGCTTGACAAATTTAGGAAACATATCAATTTCATATGTTTGTAAGTCTCCTACAAGTTCCTCCAATTTAAGTGTGTTTAAATTACCCATAGAATTTAGCACAGTGACTTTAGGGATAAAACGCTTAGAAAGTGATCTTAGAATCTTTTTAACAACCCTAGCATTAGGAATGTGTTCACCAAGATTAAAGCCAGTGTTAACAATATCACATATTCTAGCATAAAATTCATCAAAACATTCAGACTCAAGCATGGTGGTTGTTTCAAATTGAGTTGTTGAATTTTGCAGTTTAGACTCTTTCACAGCATTACTTCCTTCATGGGTAAGTTGTAAAACATCACATGCCTCTTTTGATGTGGTGCACGTCATTATGCGTCGAAACTCGTCAGGTGTGACGGATCCAAAAATAGCACTTAAACCCTTTGAATTAAAAGATGACCATTTAAATTATTCTTCAGTCCAAGCATTGACAGATTTTAAACTAGTCACGTTCTCAATAGTGATGGAGAGAGGTGTCAACCCTCTTTCAACAAAAATCCAGACTCTTTCATCAATGGCCTTTAAAGAAGATTTCATGTGGGCTTTCCAGTAAGCATAATTAGTTCCGTCAAAACTGGCATTTTATTATATAATATCTCCATTATGAACACGCCTATTTTTTAAAAATCAAATTTTTTCCAGAAAATTGATATCTTAGAAAATTTTTGCGAAACATTACACGGTATAATTGTGTAGTTGGCTTTAATACCAATTTGAAGAGTGCGCTTGCATTCAAATTCAGAAATTATTTAATTAAATCTTAGTTTTTCAATTAAATCCTAAAATATGCATCTAGGTGTGATTGAAATCAATATGATCATGCAAGAAAAACTGATCACACACAAAACACAGAAATGAGGAAAAATCCCCCAGATGGACAAAACTTTTTATTTTCTAAAAATTGTTACACGGTTTACAACAAAAATAAGTGAGACAAAGAAATACCCTCGGGTGTTGGTTTCGATGTCGTCGGATGGAATCTGCCTCAGGAACTCTAGGTGGGCAGGAGTAAAGAAGAAGACGGATCATCCACAAAGTACTCCAGATGAGTAGTAAAGATCCTCAAGAAGGTTTAACAATTTACATACATAGATGGGAGTGTTTATGTGAATAAATAAGGCATAAAAACTTAAAAAGTGATGTCTAGTTTCTGGGCAGCTTTTCCCAGATATTGTGCTGGAAAAAGACTTGGGAAAATGTGTAGAAGGCACACTGGTATTTATACAAACATCGAGGCGGAGGCGGCGCTCAAACGAGGTAGGCATCTCGCTCGAACGAAGGACATGTGTCCTTCGAATGACTTCGTGCGATATTCTTATCTCGCTCGAACAACAATGTTAACTCGTTTGAATGAGCTCGTCGACCGAGGCACTATGCTTCTACACTTAGAAAAATTTTGCTTTTGATAATAAATAAACCAGACTTCGAAAAAACATTTTCGGAAAAATTTTGCATATATTTATGGAAATATAAACAACTCCATTAAGTCATTTTACCAATAATGCGTCATGGAGTAGTGGGAAACAGTTGAGCAGCACGTCGCATGTATCATAATGCACGTGTGAAGATGATGGATGCATGGATTCGGATAGAGGCTATCGTGGATGATCATGATGACGTACCGAATGTAGCGGTATCAGACATACAAATTGTGATTTAGGGAAAATAGAAAATTCCTAGATTCTACCTCGAACATTTATAAAATTATGTCCTTACAGAAACCATACGTATCACGTTGTCCCTCACAACGGAACAATACATAACTCACAATCACCAACTAGTCTGATGCCTAGGACAAAAGCAACATAATAACTTAATACCTTATTTGGTACCTAAAAAATACCCAAACATACAAGGGCACAAACCCTAGTTCGATACGTTGAAGAAATCAACAACAAAATAATATTATTACTCGATATGCCCATACCTAGAAGTAACATACTAATCCATAGGTGAAAGTTAACTATTTTCGAAAATCTCTAGTGTCCTGATGGTGTCCATAAATTAACATGAGAGATTTTTACACTAACTGTCCTTTTAATTCAAAACCATGATTCCTTTAATTTGAAATTAACTAAGTCCGATTCTCAACACATTAAATCAATTATAACATATGATAATCAAGTTCTACATAATGTAACCACAAGTTGTCAAATTTCATTATTTCAATACGAGTAAGAATTCATTAAATCAACACAAACCGATTAGAAAATGTGTAATAACAATGTTTAGCAACATTTTAATTACTTATACATCATATACATCGTCTACATAATTTTTTAGTCAAAACATCCTTCGAATTACATAATTTTATTCAAAATTTGATTCGTACCAATAACCCAACTAAAAAGTATTATTATCTAAGAATGCTCTATTTCAAGTCACGACAACAATTTTAAAATTTAATAAAAATAGATTTATAATAAAGATCTCACTTTTCCTAATTAACTTACTCATAGTACTAAGAAAAACATGGTTTTAACATTTAGGAAATTCCTAAACCTTAAGGAGAGCAACAGTCATATTCTATCCTGAAGTTAATTCCACTAAAAAATTTGAATACTCAATTGTGTTTGCCTCATGAATATAAGATAGTCCCGTTCTTAGATGATCCCAAAAAATCTGAATACTCAGTTGTGGTTAAAACCTCAAAAAATTGCGTTGATGTTTTGTTTTAGATGTGTTTTAGGGTTGGAAAAGAGAGAGAGAGAGAGGAGAAACCTATAGGCTACTAGTTTTGTTTTATGAAGAACGAGTCTATAAAGTTATCAATTTCATACGTTTTAAAATATTAAAAATAAAGGAATCCAATTCTAAATAAAAAAAAAATAATAATCCCACTGCCCTGACAGCCCCGAGGCGAATCGACTTGTCCCAAGGGAAAATCAATACAGTCATTATAGGTCAGGTAGTTGAGCTAAAAATAATTAAAACTAAAAATTTAAAGAATTTCCACTAAATTAATTTAAATCAAACTCTTTAATCCAATTAAAATCTAACATGATTGATAACTTATTTAATTTATCCTAATAATAAAATTATTTTTGGGCTCAAAATTATGGGGTATTACATGTATGTATGTGTGTAAGGAGAGAAATCAACATATCCGCATCATTAAAAATACGGGAATGAATCATTATAAATAGATAAGGTAGCTATTTAGGAATAAGATGATCAAAGAAATGTATAAAAATTCCTAAATCATAATGTCCCTATATAAGAGTGAATACGCGCATATGGGACCAAAAAAGCAACAATAAGAATCAAAAAACTAACTGCATGGATAGTACATGCTAAATGTATGAATAAAAAGTCTAATGTGTAAATGCAAACTAAATAAAACAATTAAGGAAGGACTGTAAACCCAAAATAAATTTAAGATTCTTATGTAGCCAAATATTGAATCAAAAGTCTGTGTGGTTCGTATTAAGACTAAGGTTAGGGTCTAACCCATAATCCTAATCTAATGTATGTTTTTATTTATGTAAAAGTATGTGAAATGTTGTGAAATTGTGAGAAAAAGTGATATACCTCTAAATTATGAATTGTAGTATAAACAATTTTTTGGGGTTTGTTCAATTATAAAAATAGACCCGAAGATGTATATGTATGATATAAAGGGTGGTATTAGTGTAGAAATGAATAAAACAAGATAGGAATATTCTAACAACACTAAAATATATAAAATCGAAGTTATTAAGAAAATGAAATGGAAGTTCGCGTGGATCTCCAATCTCTTTCATATTCTGTTTAAACGATATTGTGGGATAACTTTTGATGGTGGATGATGGTGGTGGAGTGATGATTCAAGATTACATGAAGATGAGGTAAGGGAATGTTGAGGTCAAAGTGATGTATGCTAATTAAGAGGAAAGTTATTGCACGAAATCGAGGTTGAGGTCATTCTCAAATGAGGTAAAGTTTTCCTTCAATTTTAGATCCCTAAATGGATAAAAATACTACTGGGGATTTCTATACACATTGTAAAAAAAATCAACCCTTAAATTTTCAATAAATAACATAACAAAAAGAAGAAAATCCAAAACTAGGATTAAAGTACAAACTTAGGGTTACAAACACAATACCTTTGTGGATCCAGTTACAATCCGATTATGAGAACAATATTTGTTGATGATGAAGGGTTGCCTTATTTTGGATATCCAAAATCTTTTTACAATGTTTTGAAACACTTTATTCTTCTAGTATATTATTCTCGCAAAGTTAGGTAGTTGTGAGGGTACCTTTTGAGATGAAAATCTTGCTTTGAGTTACCTATTGCCCCCTCTCAATGGGATCCTTAAAAAAAGGTGAATATTCTTTAATGTCACCCCACGCAAACCTTTATAATAACTTTCCAACTTTTATCCCTAACATAAAAAAATTTGTACTAGGTTAAGAGGGGGATTATTCTAAACTAGACTTCTAGAGATTCTGGGCCTAACTACTTGGTTATGTGGGCTATACTAAGTACCCAAAACAAATAATTAAACTGGCTTCCAAATATCTACTTGAAAAATAAAAATGAAAAGTTTCATAATTTATATTCTATACTTATATAATAATAATAATAATAATAATAATAATAATAATAATAATAATAATAATAATAATAATAATAATAATAATAATAATAATAATAATAATAATAATAATAATTTCACTAAATAATTATGATTACACTTGAATTTAATTATCTACAAAATCGCTCAGACATAATGAGGTTTTTATTTGCAAACTGGATTATGAGATATAATGAGATTCCCCATGCTAATCTTTAGATACCCTCCTGGTCAAGTCAATTTGTCACTAATTAACATCAATTAAAATCTAATCAATTCCTTGATTTTTCAGACTCAACTTATTGTGTTACTTCACTATATAATAAAATAGTACACTGATTATGTTTAACTCGAGGAAACAAATCTTATAATTCTATCGAGGGGTACCAAAATCCTTGGTATTTCCAGACACAAATTCCTCCAAAGTACGAACAAAGGCCTACTCATATAATTGTCACCTAATATGAATCGATCATTTAATTCAATATAAAATCGAATCGTACTCACGGAAATAAAATCAAAAATCATATAAGTATTACAATCCTCATAATTCTTGGGATTGAAAATCTATGCACCCTTTGCAAATGGTGTGAGATTTCTTGAGTATGATCAAGACATCCCTTAGACGGTGATGAGTGTAGAAATTGCATGTGATTTCAGACCCACAATTGTTCCACTCTAGACCTCACATAGGTGAGATAAAAGGAGTTTTAACGTGTAAAATAATGGTTCAAAGTGGTTCGGACCTTATGAGGGTGTCCTACATCCAATATCAAATGTGTTTATATTATATAGGATATTACAAAAGAGTTACTAAAACCTAAAAGACATATTGAGCTTTGGTCAAGAGATTATGATGTGTTGAGGACTTTGTCAAGTGATGATGTCTATTAAAACCTAGACCTTCCAAAGTCTCTTAAACCCTCTAACTATCCTCAGGCACGTAACTATGATGATGTCAATACTTATAGACCAATACTTTGCTCCTAAGAACTATGATGTTTTCAAGTAAGACATAGTACTGTAATGAACCTTTGTTGTGCCATATGGATATATGAAGGATAATTCTCTCTATTCAAATTCTTAACGAGTCTTAAAGGCCATATCATGAAGATTTTGTCATGATTTATTCTTAGTGAAGACCTCGTAATGAAGAGAAATGATCTTTTGAGGTTTCCTAAGCCAAAACCCTATGGTGGATTAGTGCGTACTACCTCAAGGTCAATTCATATCAACCCCACGATCATTCCAGAACCTATGCACCTCCTACAAGGATCTTAGAACTAGTGTGCCTGGTATGTCTAAAGCATAACATTATTCCACCTACCGCCAATAAAGAAATACACTTTCATTGAATACTCCTATAAGTACATAATGGACCAAAGCACTATCTTACATCACCTACAAAACTTTGACCAACACTTAACCATATTACTAACACTACACCAAATCCTACGAATGGTCACGCCCAGTGGGTCATGGCCCAAGTCCGCGACTAGCTGGTCGCGGACTTGGGCCATGACCATATCATTTTTTGGCGTGACCATATTCATTACCACACTGAGTCATGGATGCTCTGGAAGTGGTCACGGCCCAAATCCCTGACCACTATGGGTCACAGCCCAAGTCCGTGACCAGGTCGTGACCATCTTCGCGCCAAAATTCCCTCCAAGCTTGGTCGTGGATGGGTCACGGACTTTGTCCGTGACTATAGGCGTGACGAAGCGCAAAACACACATATAGTGGGTCACGGCTAGAGGCCGTGACCATTTATTAGCATGGGTCACGGCTATGGGCTATGACCAATAGGTGGTGACCACACAACTTAGCTTCATTAATGGGTCGCAGTTGATGGGTTACGGCTCTTGGCCGTGACCATTGTCAATCCTAAAAAAAAAACATGCGCTTCATATTTTCGTTTCCCCGCTAATATCTTATTTCTTTCTTCCCCAAATGATGGTATGGAAGCGATAGATATTTCGTGGGTAGCAGGTGCGATATTGGTTATGGAGTTAGGAGATTTCGTGGGTAGGAGGTGAGATTTCATGGGGACGAGCAGCGGCAGCCCTTTGATTCTCAGATAGAGATTTCGTGGGGACGAGCAGGTGAGATTACATGGTGTTCCACTTTGCTTCTCAAATGATGGCGTCGTTTCTCGCTCCATCTCCTCCTCTCTCCGCATCCGCTCCAGCATGGGCCTCCCCGTCGGCAAACACATCGTCCCCGACAAACCCGTAAGCCCCCCACAATCCAATCTTAACATTTTTTACTCACAAAGTCACAAACAAACAAATCCCTAACTCTTTTTTTTTCATTTTTTGGTTTGTTTCAGCTTCCTATAAATGATGAGCTGACGTGGGATGACGGGACTGCATTTCCCGAGCCTTGTATTGACCATATTACAGATACTGTTAGCAAGGTCTAAACCCAATTTGGTGTTTATTATATTCAAAATTTCAACATTTCATTATTTTATTACATTGAGGTGGTTTGTGTAATTTTTGGGGGGATATGAAAGTGGAAATTTGGGATGTTAATGAATGGAAATTTCTTTGATTTTTGTTTCTAGTTTTTTCTGAGATTGCGGGGCTAGAGATTTCCATGTCAAAAGAGCACCACCAATGTAAGTTTGCTTTACCCTCCGCTCTAGTTCTTTTTTATTGTTTCGTTTTAGCAATTAATTTTAGGGTGTGTTTGGATAACAAAGTTAGAAAAATTGAAAAATAGTTGAATTTTTATTTTCTATCAGAAACTATGGGAAAATATAGTTACTCAGTCAATAATTATTCAATTTTAGGGTGTGCCATGTCATACTGGGTTTTCGTGTGATGTTTAATTTAGTGTGAATTACCTCTTTCTTAATGTTTAATTTGTTCAGAAGATTAGTTATTCAATTTTTTGGCATCAGTTATTTTTCCCCTTTTATCTCGGTTTAAGGTTGTTCGCGTTTATAAGATTATGGTTGAATATTTAATGCTTTATGCTGATCCGATTTGAAATTAGTAAATATAGGTTAATTGTCAGTGTTTCAAACTCCAATCTCATGGAGATTTAGACTTTAGCATCGGATGATGTACGAAGCCTCCTAATACATCCTTACATATGATTTGTTTTTGATATGCTATCATTATAGGAAGTGCACAATTTTGCAAAAGTTGAAGGCGTCCATATCAACTCTGAATCAAGGAGGTAATAGTGGTTCTATAAGATGAATCCCAAAATGCTCCACACAGGTACTTACTATGCTTCATTTACTTTTCAGTGTGTATTAAGAAATCAATTGTGTTGTAGTTGTTTTAGTATCTGGAAACACAATTTATAGGTTGGTATTAGATGAATCGCACTACAATTTGGGAATTCGCCATCACATTCACCAGAATGAAATTGTGGAGCTCAAATCATAGAAACCAACGCTCGAAGGTGTATTTTTTGTGAATTCACCAAACTCTTGTGCATGCTTTTGATCCCATTAGTACGTCTGATCTATTTCAGCTATTTAATTAAAATGTTTATTTAACTATTTTCAAATAGTATTTATTTGCACACAGTGTGAATTGATACAAAGTAACATATTCAACTAACTTTCTAGCTTTTCATTTACTGTTGATTTTTATTCATTTAAAAGAGGGTGATTTTAAGGAATAAGTTGGCAACTTCAACATTGTAAATTCAATAAGCATATATTATTTTGAATCCTTCTACAGACATAGGACTTGACTTTGTGTCTAATTTCCTTTTTCTATTTTTCATAAAGGGATGTATACTTAAAATAGAGGTCTCTATTTTCAAGAGGAATAGGTCCTCAGCGAAAAAAGATCTCAAAAACATCAATGTCACTGAGTTCAAGACCAGCAGACTTAACTGCTGCTGGAATTGAAACAGTTGGACCAATGGTGTAGCAAAAATCTTCATATTTATTTTGATCCTTCATTATATAGTTCTACATTTCATTATTTGGAATACTAATGGTGTAGCAAAAATCTACCTCATTTCTATTAATTTATGACCATCTTTATCTTTTCAATTTTAATATATTAAAATTTCAAATATTTAATATAGTGTCCGAGAAGACTTCAAATATTCACTCCCCGTGTATTTGTATCTCATATAGGAAAACTTAATTAGCGGGTGTTTTAAAAGTCAGCTGATTTGTTCAATGCAGTGGCCGAGATCATACTATGACAACAAGCGTGGCTGCTGCTACCCAAAGACATGGAAGCCTGCAGAGGACTTTAGCAGTCACGGGCTGCTGCTCCACATAGTTGGTATGGTGGATACTAGATTAATTTGCACATTTCTAGACTTAGGCTTAAAAACATGGCGTTAGAGGGTGAAAACCAGAAACAGCTCCCGAACGATCCCGTGGGTGGCAGCAGCACCTCCCACGAGACCAATGTAACTCCTAGGAACTGACCACACAGCCATGGGAGTCCCGGTTTGAGAATACGAGGGTAATTTGCATATTTCTAGACTTAGGCAAAACATGACGTTAGAGGGTGAAAACTCGAAATAAACAACGAACGGCCCCGTGGGTGGCACCAACACCTCCCACGGGACCAATGTAACTGGTAGGAACTGACCGCACAGCCGCGGGACTCCCGATATGAGAGTACGATGGTAATTTTCATATTTCTAGACTTAGGCTTAAAAACAAGGCGTTAGAGGGTGAAAACTCGATACAACCACCGAATGGCCCCGTGGGTGGCACCAACACCTCCCACGGGACCAATGTAACTCGTAGGAACTGACCGCGCTGCCGTGGGAGTTCCGGTATGAGAGTACGATGGTAATTTGTATATTTCTATTCTTATCCTTAAAAACATGGCGTTAGAGGGTGGAAACCCGAAACAGCCGCCGAACGATCTCGTGGGTGGAACCAACACCTCCCACGGGACCAATGTAACTGGTAGGAACTGACCGCACAGCTGCGGGACTCCCGATATGAGAGTACGATGGTAATTTGCATATTTATAGACTTAGGCCTCAAAACATGGCGTTGGAGAGTGAAAACACGAAACAGCCCCCGAACAATCCTGTGGGTGGCACCAACACCACCCACGGGACCAATGTAACTCGTAGGAACTGACCGCGCAGCCGCGGGACTCCGGGTATGAGACTACGACGGTAATTTTCATATTTCTAGACTTAGGCTTAAAAACATGGCGTTAGAGGGTGAAAATTTGAAACAAACCCCGAACGGCCCCGTGGGTGGCACCAACACCTCCATGGAACCAATGTAACTCATAGGAACTGACCGCCCAGCCGCGGGAGTTCCGATTTGAAAGAGCGACGGTAATTCGTATATTTCTATACTTAGGCTTAAAAACATGGCGTTAGAGGGTGAAAACCCGAAACACCACCCGAACGATCCCGTGGGTGGCACCAACACCTCCCACGGGACCAATGTAACTCGTAGGAACTGACGGTGCAACCGTGGGTGTCCGGGTTTGAGAATACGTTGGTAATTTGCATATTTCTAGACTTAGGCTTAACATGGCGTTAGTGGGTGAAAACTCGAAACAACCCCCGAAAGGCCCCGTGGGTGGCACCAACACCTCCCATGGGACCAATGTAACTCGTAGGAACATACCGCGCAGCCGCGGGACTCCCGGTATGAGAGTACGACGGTAATTTGCATATTTCTAGACTTAGGCTTAAAAACATGGCGTTAGAGGGTGAAACCTCGAAACAGTCTCCGAACGGCCCCGTGGGTGGCACCAACACCTCCCACGGGACCAATGTAACTCGTAAGAACTGACCACGCAGCCATGAGAGTCCCGGTTTGAGAATACGACGATAATTAGCATATTTCTAGACTTAGGCAAAACATTGCGTTAGAGGGTGAAAACTCGAAACAACCCCCGAACGGCCCCGTGGGTGGCACCAACACCTCCCACGGGACCAATGTAACTCGTAGGAACTGACCGCGTAGCCGCGGGACTCCCGGTATGAGAGTACGACGGTAATTTGCATATATCTAGACTTAGGCTAAAAAACATGGCGTTAGAGGGTGAAAACTCGAAACTGCCCCGAACGGCCCCGTGGGTGGAACCAACACCTCCCACGGGACCAATGTAACTCGTAAGAACGGACCACGCAGCCATGGGAGTCCCGGTTTGAGAATACGACGCTAATTTGCATATTTTTAGACTTTGGCAAAACATGGCGTTAGAGGGTGAAAACTCGAAACCACCCCTGAACAGCCCGTGGGTGGCACCAACACCTCCCACGGGTCCAATGTAACTCGTTGAAACTGACCGCACAGCCGTGGGACTCCCGGTATGAGAGTATGCTGGTAATTTGCATATTTCTAGACTTAGGCATAAAAACATGGTGTTAGAGGGTGAAAACCCGATACAACGCCCGAACGATCCCGTGGGTCGCACCAACACCTCCCACGGGAGCAATGTAACTCGTAGGAACTGACCGCGCAGCCGCAGGACTCACGGTTTGAGAGTTCGACTATAATTTCTATATTTCTAGACTTAGGCTTAAAACATGGCATTAGAGGGTGAAAACTCGAAACAACCCCCGAACGGTCCCGTGGGTGGCACCAACACCTCCCACGGGACCAATGTAACTCGTAGGAACTGACCGCGTAGCCGCGGGACTCCCGGCATGAGAGTACGACGGTAATTTGCATATATCTAGACTTAGGCTAAAAAACATGGCGTTAGAGGGTGAAACCTCGAAACAACCCCGGAACGGCCCCGTGGGTCGCACCAACACCTCCCATGGGACCAATGTAACTCGTAAGAACTGACCGCGCAGCCGCGGGAGTCCCGGTTCGAGAATACAAAGATAATTTGCATATTTCTCGACTTAGGCAAAACATGGCGTTGGAGGGTGAAAACTTGAAACAATCCCGAATGGCCCCATGGGTGGCACCAACACCTCCCACGGGACCAATGTAAATCGTAGGAACTGACCGCGTAACCGCGGGACTCCCGGTATGAGAGTACGACGGTAATTTTCATATTTCTAGACTTAGGCTTAAAAACATGGCGTTAGAGGGTGAAACCTCGAAACCGCCCCCGAACGGCCCCGTGGGTGGCACCAACACCTCCCACGGGACCAATGTAACTCGTAAGAACTGACCGCGCAGCCGCGGGAGTCCCGGTTAGAGAATACAACGACAATTTGCATATTTCTAGACTTAGGCAAAACATGGCGTTAGTGGGTGAAAACTCGAAACAACCCCCGAATGGCCCCGTGGGTGCCATCAACCCCTCCCACGGGACCAATGTAACTCGTAGGAACTGACCGCGCAGTCGCGGGACTCCCGGTATGAGAGTACGACGGTAATTTGCATATTTTTAGACTTAGGCTTAAAAACATGGCGTTAGAGGGTGAGAGCTCGAAACAGCGCCCGAACGGCCCCGTGGGTGGCACCAACACCTCCCACGGGACCAATGTAACTCGTAAGAATGGACCGCGCAGCCGCGGGAGTCCCGGTCTGAGAATACGACGGTAATTTGCATATTTCTAGACTTAGGAAAAACATGGCGTTAGAGGGTGAAAACTCGAAACAACCCTCGAACGGCCCCATGGGTGGCACCAACACCTCCCACGGGTCCAATGTAACTCGTAGGAACTGACCGCACAGCCGCGGGACTCCCGGTATGAGAGTACGATGGTAATTTGCAAATTTCTAGACTTAGGCTTAAAAACATGGTGTTAGAGGGTGAAAACCCTAAACAGCCGCCAAACGATCCCGTCGGTGGCACCAACACCTCCCACGGGACCAATGTAACTCGTAGGAACTAACCGCGCATCCGCGGGAGTCCCGGTTTGAGAATACGACGGTAATTTGCGTATTTATAGACTTAGGCTTAAAAACATGGCGTTAGTGGGTGAAAACTCGAAACAATCCTAGAACGGCCCCGTGGGTGGTACCACCACCTCCCACGGGTCCAATGTAACTCGTAGGAACTGACTGTACAGCCGCGGGACTCCCGGTATGAGAGTACGACGGTAATTTGCGTATTTATAGACTTAGGCTTAAAAACATGGCGTTAGAGGGTGAAAACTCGAAATAATCCCCGAACGGCCCCGTGGGTGGCAATAACACCTCACACAAGAACCAATGTAACTCGTAGGAACTGACCGCGTAGCCGCGGGACTCCCGGTTTGAGAGTACGACTGTAATTTGTATATTTCTAGACTTAGGCTTAAAAACATGGCATTAGAGGGTGAAAACACGAAACAACCCCCGAACGGCCCCGTGGGTGGCACCAACATCTCCCACGGGACCAATCTAACTCGTAGGAACTGAGAGCGTAGCCGCGGGACTCCCGGTATGAGAGTACGACGGTAATTTGCATATTTCTAGACTTAGGTTTAAAACATGGAGTTAGAGGGTGAAACCTCGAAATAGCCCCCGAACGGCCCGATGGGTGGCACCAACACCTCCCACGGGTCCAATGTAACTCATAAGAACTGACCGCGCAGCCGCGGGAGTCCCGGTTTGAGAATACGACCAAAATTTTAATATTTCTAGACATAGGCAAAACACGGCGTTAGAGGGTGAAAACTCGAAACAACCACCGAACGGCCCCGTGGGTGGCACCAACACCACCCACAGGACCAATGTAACTCGTAGGAACTTGCCGCGCAACCGCGGGACTCCCAGTATGAGAGTACGACGGTAATTTGCATATTTATAGACTTAGGCTTAAAAACATGGCGTTAGAGGGTGAAAACTCGAAACAGCCACCGAACGGCCCCGTGGGTGGCACCAACACCTCCCACGGGACCAATGTAACTCGTAAGAACGGACCGCGCAACCGTGGGAGTCCCGGTTTGAGAATACGACGGTAATTTGCATATTTTTAGACTTAATCAAAATATGGCGTTAGAGGGTGAAAACTCGAAACAACCCCCGTACAGCCCCGTTGGTGGAACCAACACCTCCCACGGGTCCAATGTAACTCGTCGAAACTGACCGCATAGCCGCGGGACTCCCGGTATGAGAGTACGATGGTAATTTACATATTTCTAGACTTAGACTTAAAAACATGGTGTTAGAGGGTGAAAATTCGAAACAGCACCTGAACGATCTCGTGGGTGGCACCAACACCTCCCACGGGACCAATGTAACTCGTAGGAAATGACCGCGTAGCCCCAGGACTCCCGGTTTGAGAGTACGACTGTAATTTGTATATTTCTAGACTTAGGTTTAAAAACATGGCATTAGAGGGTGAAAACTCGAAACAACCCCCGAACGGTCCCGTGGGTGGCACCAACACCTCCCACGGGACCAATGTAACTCGTAGGAACTGACCGCGTAGCCGCGGGACTCCCGGCATGAGAGTACGACGGTAATTTGCATATATCTAGACTTAGGCTAAAAAACATGGCGTTAGAGGGTGAAACCTCGAAACAACCCCAGAACGGCCCCGTGGGTGGCACCAACACCTCCCACGGGAGCAATGTAACTCGTAAGAACTGACCGCGCAGCCGCGGGAGTCCCGGTTTGAGAATACGACGATAATTTGCATATTTCTCCACTTAGGCAAAACATGGCGTTGGAGGGTGAAAACTCGAAACAATCCCGAACGGCCCCGTGGGTTGCACCAACACCTCCCACGGGACCAATGTAAATCGTAGGAACTGACCGCGTAACCGCGGGACTCCCGGTATGAGAGTACGACCGTAATTTTCATATTTCTAGACTTAGGCTTAAAAACATGGCGTTAGAGGGTGAAACCTCGAAACAGCCCCCGAACGGCCCCGTGGGTGGCACCAACACCTCCCACGGGACCAATGTAACTCGTAAGAACTGACCGCGCAGCCGCGGGAGTCTCGGTTTGAGAATACAACGACAATTTGCATATTTCTAGACTTAGGCAAAACATGGCGTTAGTGGGTGAAAACTCGAAACAACCCCCGAAACGCCCCGTGGGTGCCATCAACCCCTCCCACGAGAGCAATGTAACTCGTAGGAACTGACCGCGCAGTCGCGGGACTCTCGGTATGACAGTACGACGGTAATTTGCATATTTTTAGACTTAGGCTTAAAAACATGGCGTTAGAGGGTGAAAGCTCGAAACAGCACCCGAACGGCCCCGTGGGTGGCACCAACACCTCCCACGGGACCAATGTAACTCGTAAGAACGGACCGCGCAGCCGCAGGAGTCCCGGTCTGAGAATATGACGGTAATTTGCATATTTCTAGACTTAGGAAAAACATGGCGTTAGAGGGTGAAAACTCGAAACAACCCCCGAACGGCCCCATGGGTGGCACCAACACCTTCCACGGGTCCAATGTAACTCGTAGGAACTGACCGCACAGCCGCGGGACTCCCGGTATGAGAGTACGATGGTAATTTGCAAATTTCTAGACTTAGGCTTAAAAACATGGTGTTAGAGGGTGAAAACCCTAAACAGCCGCCAAACGATCCCGTGGGTGGCACCAACACCTCCCACGGGACCAATGTAACTCGTAGGAACTGACCGCGCATCCGCGGGAGTCCCGGTTTGAGAATACGACGGTAATTTGCGTTATAGACTTAGGCTTAAAAACATGGCGTTAGTGGGTGAAAACTCGAAACAACCCTAGAACGGCCTAGTGGGTGGTACCACCACCTCCCACGGGTCCAATGTGACTCGTAGGAACTGACTGCACAGCCGCAGGACTCCCGGTATGAGAGTAAGATGGTAATTTGCATATTTCTAGACTTAGGCTTAATAACATGGCGTTAGAGGGTGAAAACTCGAAATAATCCCCGAACGGCCCCGTGGGTGGCAATAACACCTCACACAAGAACCAATGTAACTCGTAGGAACTGACCGCGCAGCCGCGGGACTCCCGGTTTGAGAGTACGACTGTAATTTGTATATTTCTAGACTTAGGCTTAAAAACATGGCATTAGAGGGTGAAAACACGAAACAACCCCCGAACGGCCCCATGGGTGGCACCAACATCTCCCACGGGACCAATGTAACTCGTAGGAACTGAGCGCGTAGCCGCGGGACTCCCGGTATGAGAGTACGACGGTAATTTGCATATTTCTAGACTTAGGTTTTAAACATGGCGTTAGAGGGTGAAACCTCGAAATAGCCCCCGAACGGCCCCATGGGTGGCACCAACACCTCCCACGGGTCCAATGTAACTCGTAAGAACTGACCGCGCAGCAGCGGGAGTCCCGGTTTGAGAATACGACGAAAATTTTAATATTTCTAGGCATAGGCAAAACATGGCGTTAGAGGGTGAAAACTCGAAACAACCGCCGAACGGCCCCGTGGGTGGCACCAACACCTCCCACAGGACCAATGTAACTCGTAGTAACTTACCGCGCAACCGCGGGACTCCCAGTATGAGAGTACGACGGTAATTTGCATATTTATAGACTTAGGCTTAAAAACATGGCGTTAGAGGGTGAAAACTCGAAACAACCCCCGAACGGCCCCGTGGGTGGCACCAACACCTCCCACGGGACCAATGTAACTCGTAAGAACGGACCGCGCAGCCGTGGGAGTCCCGGTTTGAGAATACGACGGTAATTTGCATATTTTTAGTATTAATCAAAATATGGCGTTAGAGGGTGAAAACTCGAAACAACCCCCGTACAGCCCCGTTGGTGGCACCAACACCTCCCACGGGTCCAATGTAACACGTCGGAACTGACCGCATAGCCGCGGGACTCCCGGTATGAGAGTACGATGGTAATTTACATATTTCTAGACTTTGACTTAAAAACATGGTGTTAGAGGGTGAAAATTCGAAACAGCACCTGAATGATCCCGTGGGTGGCACCAACACCTCCCACGGGACCAATGTAACTTGTAGGAACTGACCGCGTAGCCCCAGGACTCCCGATTTGAGAGCACGACTGTAATTTGTATATTTCTAGACTTAGGCTTAAAAACATGGCATTAGAGGGTGAAAACTCGAAACAACTCCCGAACGGTCCCGTGGGTGGCACCAACACCTCCCACGGGACCAATGTAACTCGTAGGAACTGACCGCCCAGCCGTGGGAGTTCCGATTTGAGAGAGCGACGGTAATTCGTATATTTCTATACTTAGGCTTAAAAACATGGCGTTAGAGGGTGAAAACCCGAAACACCACCCGAACGATCCCGTGGGTGGCACTAACACCTCCCACGGGACCAATGTAACTCGTAGGAACTGACGGGGCAACCGTGGGTGTCCGGGTTTGAGAATATGATGGTAATTTGCATATTTCTAGACTTAGTCTTAGCATGGCGTTAGTGGGTGAAAACTCGAAACAACCCCTGAACGGCCCCGTGGGTGGCACCAACACCTCCCATGGGACCAATGTAACTCATAGCTACTGACCGCGCAGCCACGAGAGTCCCGGTTTGATAATACGACGATAATTTGCATATTTCTAGACTTAGGGAAAACATTGCGTTAGAGGGTGAAAACTCAAAACAACCCTCGAACGGCCCCGTGGGTGGCACCAACACCTCCCACGGGACTAATGTAACTCGTAGGAACTGACCGCGTAGCCGCGGGACTCCCGGTATGAGAGTACGACGGTAATTTGCATATATCTAGACTTAGGCTAAAAAACATGGCGTTAGAGGGTGAAAACTCGAAACTGCCCCGAACGGCCCCGTGGGTTTAACCAACACCTCCCACGGGACCAATGTAACTCGTAAGAACGGACCACGCAGCCATGGGAGTCCCGGTTTGAGAATACGACGCTAATTGGCATATTTTTAGAGTTTGGCAAAACATGGCGTTAGAGGGTGAAAACTCGAAACAACCCCTGAACAGCCCCGTGGGTGGCACCAACACCTCCCACGGGTGCAATGTAACTCGTCGAAACTGACCGCACAGCCGCGGGACTCCCGGTATGAGAGTATGATGGTAATTTGCATATTTCTAGACTTAGGCTTAAAAACATGGTGTTAGAGGGTGAAAACCCGATACAACGCCCGAACGATCCCGTGGGTCGCACCAACACCTCCCACGGGAGCAATGTAACTCGTAGGAACTGACCGCGCAGCCGCAGGACTCACGGTTTGAGAGTTCGACTATAATTTCTATATTTCTAGACTTAGGCTTAAAACATGGCAATAGAGGGTGAAAACTCGAAACAACCCCCGAACAGTCCCGTGGGTGGCACCAACACCTCCCACGGGACCAATGTAACTCGTAGGAACTGACCGCGTAGCCGCGGGACTCCCAGCATGAGAGTACGACGGTAATTTGCATATATCTAGACTTAGGCTTAAAAACATGGCGTTAGAGGGTGAAACCTCGAAACAGCCCCCGAACGGCCCCGTGGGTGGCACCAACACCTCCCACGAGACCAATGTAACTCGTAAGAACTGACCGCGCAGCCGCGAGAGTCCCGGTTTGAAAATACAACGACAATTTGCATATTTCTAGTCTTAGGCAAAACATGGCGTTAGTGGGTGAAAAGTCGAAACAACCCCCGAATGGCCCCGTGGGTGCCATCAACCCCTCCCACGGGACCAATGTAACTCGTAGGAACTGACCGCGCAGTCGCGGGACTCCCGGTATGAGAGTACGACGGTAATTTGCATATTTTTAGACTTAGGCTTAAAAACATGGCGTTAGAGGTTGAAAGCTCGAAACAGCACCCGAACGGCCCCGTGGGTGGCACCAACACCTCCCACGGGACCAATGTAACTCGTAAGAACGGACCGCGCAGCCGCGGGAGTCCCGGTCTGAGAATACGACGGTAATTTGCATATTTTTAGACTTAGGAAAAACATAGCGTTAGAGGGTGAAAACTCGAAACAACCCCCGAACGGCCCCATGGGTGGCACCAACACCTCCCACGGGTCCAATGTAAATCGCTGGAACTGACCGCACAGCCGCGGGACTCCCGGTATGAGAGTAAATGGTAATTTGCATATTTCTAGACTTAGGCTTAAAAACATGGTGTTAGAGGGTGAAAACCCGAAACAGCCCCTGAACGATCCCGTGGGTGGCACCAACAGCTCCCACGGGACCAATGTAACTCGTAGGAACTGACCGCGCAACCCCTGGACTCCCAGTTTGAGAGTACGACTGTAATTTATATATTTCTAGACTTAGGCTTAAAAACATGGCAATAGAGGGTGAAAACTCGAAACAACCCCCGAACGGCCCCGTGGGTGGCAACAACACCTCCCACGGGACCAATGTAACTCGTAGGAACTGACCGCACAGCCGCGGGACTCCCGGTATGATAGTACGATGGTAATTTGCAAATTTCTAGACTTAGTCTTAAAAACATGGTGTTAGAGTGTGAAAACCCTAAACAGCCGCCAAACGATCTCGTGGGTGGCACCAACACCTCCCACGGGACCAATGTAACTCGTAGGAACTGACCGCGCATCCGCGGGAGTCCCGGTTTGAGAATACGACGGTAATTTGCGTATTTATAGACTTAGGCTTAAAAACATGGCGTTAGTGGGTGAAAACTCGAAACAACCCTAGAACGGCCCCGTGGGTGGTACCACCACCTCCCCCGGGTCCAATGTAACTCGTAGGAACTCACTGCACAGACGCGGGAATCCCGGTATGAGAGTAAGACGATAATTTTCATATTTCTAGACTTAGGCTTAATAACATGGCGTTAGAGGGTGAAAACTCGAAATAATCCCCGAACGGCCCCGTGGGTGACAATAACACCTCACACAAGAACCAATGTAACTTGTAGGAACTGACCGCGCAGCCGCGGGACTCCCGGTTTGAGAGTACGACTGTAATTTGTATATTTCTAGACTTAGGCTTAAAAACATGGCGTTAGAGGGTGAAAACACGAAACAACCCCCGAACGGCCCCGTGGGTGGCACCAACATCTCCCACGGGACCAATGTAACTCGTAGGAACTGAGCGCGTAGCCGTGGGACTCCCGGTATGAGAGTACGACGGTAATTTGCATATTTCTAGACTTAGGTTTAAAACATGGCGTTAGAGCGTGAAACCTCGAAATAGCCCCCGAACGACCCCATGGGTGGCACCAACACCTCCCACGGGTCCAATGTAACTCGTAAGAACTGACCGCGCAGCCGCGGGAGTCCCGGTTTGAGAATACGACGAAAATTTTAATATTTCTAGACATAGGCAAAACATGGCGTTAGAGGGTGAAAACTCGAAACAACCGTCGAACGGCCCCGTGGGTGGCACCAACACCTCCCACGGGACCCATGTAACTCGTAGGAACTTACCGCGCAACCGCGGGACTCCCAGTATGAGAGTACGACGGTAATTTGCATATTTATAGACTTAGGCTTAAAAACATGGCGTTAGAGGGTGAAAACTCGAAACAACCCCCGAACGGCCCCGTGGGTGGCACCAACACCTCCCACGGGACCAATGTAACTCGTAAGAACGGACCGCGCAGCCGTGGGAGTCCCGGTTTGAGAATACGACGGTAATTTGTATATTTTTAGACTTAATCAAAATATGGCGTTAGAGGGTGAAAACTAGAAACAACCCCCGTACAGCCCCGTTGGTGGCACCAACACCTCCCACGGGTCCAATGTAACTCGTCGGAACTGACCGCATAGCCGCGGGACTCCCGGTATGAGAGTACGATGGTAATTTACATATTCCTAGACTTAGACTTAAAAACATGGTGTTAGAGGGTGAAAATTCGAAACATCACCTGAACGATCCCGTGGGTGGAACCAACACCTCCCACGGGACCAATGTAACTCGTAGGAACTGACCGCGTAGCCCCAGGACTCCCGGTTTGAGAGTACGACTGTAATTTGTATATTTCTAGACTTAGGCTTAAAAACATGGCATTAGAGGGTGAAAACTCGAAACAACCCACGAACGGTCCCGTGGGTGGCACCAACACCTCCCACGGGACCAATGTAACTCGTAGGAACTGACCGCGTAGCCCCAGGACTCCCGGTTTGAGAGTACGCCTGTAATTTGTATATTTCTAGACTTAGGCTTAAAAACATGGCATTAGAGGGTGAAAACTCGAAACAACCCCCGAACGGTCCCGTGGGTGGCACCAACACCTCCCACGGGACCAATGTAACTCGTAGGAACTGACCGCCCAGCCGCGGGAGTTCCGATTTGAGAGAGCGACGGTAATTCGTATATTTCTATACTTAGGCTTAAAAACATGGCGTTAGAGGGTGAAAACCCGAAACACCACCCGAACGATCCCATGGGTGGCACCAACACCTCCCACGGGACCAATGTAACTCGTAGGAACTGACGGTGCAACCGTGGGTGTCCGGGTTTGAGAATACGATGGTAATTTGCATATTTCTAGACTTAGGCTTAACATGGCGTTAGTGGGTGAAAACTCGAAACAACCCCTGAACGGCCCCGTGGGTGGCACCAACACCTCCCATGGGACCAATGTAACTCGTAGGAACTAACCGCGCAGCCACGAGAGTCCCGGTTTGAGAATACGACGATAATTAGCATATTTCTAGACTTAGGCAAAACATTGCGTTAGAGGGTGAAAACTCGAAACAACCCCCGAACGGCCCCGTGGGTGGCACCAACACCTCCCACGGGACCAATGTAACTCGTAGGAACTGACCGCGTAGCCGCGGGACTCCCGGTATGAGAGTACGACGGTAATTTGCATATATCTAGACTTAGGCTAAAAAACATGGCGTTAGAGGGTGAAAACTCGAAACTGCCCCGAACGGCCCCGTGGGTGGAACCAACACCTCCCACGGGACCAATGTAACTCGTAAGAACGGACCACGCAGCCATGGGAGTCCCGGTTTGAGAATACGACGCTAATTTGCATATTTTTAGACTTTGGCAAAAGATGGCGTTAGAGGGTGAAAACTCGAAACAACCCCTGAACAGCCCCGTGGGTGGCACCAACACCTCCCACGGGTCCAATGTAACTCGTCGAAACTGACCGCACAGCCGCGGGACTCCCGGTATGAGAGTATGATGGTAATTTGCATATTTCTAGACTTAGGCTTAAAAACATGGTGTTAGAGGGTGAAAACCCGATACAACGCCCGAACGATCCCGTGGGTCGCACCAACACCTCCCACGGGAGCAATGTAACTCGTAGGAACTGACCGCGCAGCCGCAGGACTCACGGTTTGAGAGTTCGACTATAATTTCTATATTTCTAGACTTAGGCTTAAAACATGGCATTAGAGGGTGAAAACTCGAAACAACCCCCGAACGTTCCCGTGGGTGGCACCAACACCTCCCACGGGGCCAATGTAACTCGTAGGAACTGACCGCGTAGCCGCGGGACTCCCGGCATGAGAGTACGACGGTAATTTGCATATATCTAGACTTAGGCTAAAAAACATGGCGTTAGAGGGTGAAACCTCGAAACAACCCCGGAACGGCCCCGTGGGTGGCACCAACACCTCCCACGGGACCAATGTAACTCGTAAGAACTGACCGCGCAGCCTCGGGAGTCCCGGTTTGAGAATACGACGATAATTTGCATATTTCTCGACTTAGGCAAAACTTGGCGTTGGAGGGTGAAAACTCAAAACAATCCCGAACGGCCCCGTGGGTGGCACCAACACCTCCCACGGGACCAATGTAAATCGTAGGAACTGACCGCGTAACCGCGGGACTCCCGGTATGAGAGTAAGATGGTAATTTTCATATTTCTAGACTTAGGCTTAAAAACATGGCGTTAGAGGGTGAAACCTCGAAACAGCCCCCGAACGGCCCCGTGGGTGGCACCAACACCTCCCAGGGGACCAATGTAACTCGTAAGAACTGACCGCGCAGCCGCGAGAGTCCCGGTTGGAGAATACAACGACAATTTGCATATTTTTAGACTTAGGCAAAACATGGCGTTAGTGGGTGAAAACTCGAAACAACCCCCGAATGGCCCCGTGGGTGCCATCAACCCCTCCCATGGGACCAATGTAACTCGTAGGAACTGACCGCGCAGTCGCGGGACTCCCGGTATGAGAGTACGACGGTAATTTTCATATTTTTAGACTTAGGCTTAAAAACATGGCGTTAGAGGGTGAAAGCTCGAAACAGCACCCGAACGGCCCCGTGGGTGGCACCAACACCTCCCACGGGACCAATGTAACTCGTAAGAACGGACCGCGCAGCCGCGGGAGTCCCGGTCTTAGAATACGACGGTAATTTGCATATTTCTAGACTTAGGAAAAACATGGCGTTAGAGGGTGAAAACTCGAAACAACCCCCGAACGGTCCCATGGGTGGCACCAACACCTCCCACGGGTCCAATGTAACTCGTAGGAACTGACCGCACAGCCGCGGGACTCCTGGTATGAGAGTACGATGGTAATTTGCAAATTTCTAGACTTAGGCTTAAAAACATGGTGTTAGAGGGTGAAAACCCTAAACAGCCGCCAAACGATCCCGTGGGTGGCACCAACACCTCCCACGGGACCAATGTAACTCGTAGGAACTGACCGCGCATCCGCGGGAGTCCCAGTTTGAGAATACGATGGTAATTTGCGTATTTATAGACTTAGGCTAAAAAACATGGCGTTAGTGGGTGAAAACTCGAAACAACCCTAGAACGGCCCGTGGGTGGTACCACCACCTCCCACGGGTCCAATGTAACTCGTAGGAACTGACTGCACAGCCCCGGGACTCCCGGTATGAGAGTAAGACGGTAATTTGCATATTTCTAGACTTAGGCTTAATAACATGGCGTTAGAGGGTGAAAACTCGAAATAATCCCCGAACGGCCCCGTGGGTGTACCAATGTAACTCGTAGGAACTGACCGCCCAAGCGCGGGAGTTCCGATTTGAGAGAGCGACGGTAATTCGTATATTTCTATACTTATGCTTAAAAACATGGCATTAGAGGGTGAAAACACGAAACAACCCCCGAACGGCCCCGTGGCTGGCACCAACATCTCCCACGGGACCAATGTAACTCGTAGGAACTGAGCGCGTAGACGCAGGACTCCCGGTATGAGAGTACGACGATAATTTTCATATTTCTAGACTTAGGTTTAAAACATGGCCATAGAGGGTGAAACCTCGAAATAGCCCCCGAACGGCCCCATGGGTGGCACCAACACCTCCCACGGGTCCAATGTAACTCGTAAGAACTGACCGCGCAGCCGCGGGAGTCCCGGTTTGAGAATACGAGGAAAATTTTAATATTTCTAGACATAGGCAAAACATGGCGTTAGAGGGTGAAAACTCGAAACAACCGTCGAACGGCCCCGTGGGTGGCACCAACACCTCCCACGGGACCAATGTAACTCGTAGGAACTTACCGCGCAACCGCGGGACTCCCAGTATGAGAGTACGACGGTAATTTGCATATTTATAGACTTAGGCTTAATAAACATGGCGTTAGAGGGTGAAAACTCGAAACAGCCCCCGAACGGCCCCGTGGGTGGCACCAACACCTCCCACGGGACCAATGTAACTCGTAAGAATGGACCGCGCAGCCGTGGGGGTCCCGGTTTGAGAATACGACGATAATTTGCATATTTTTAGACTTAATCAAAATATGGCGTTAGAGGGTGAAAACTCGAAACAACCCCCGTACAGCCCTGTTGGTGGCACCAACACCTCCCACGGGTCCAATGTAACTCGTCAGAACTGACCGCATAGCCGCGGGACTCCCGGTATGAGAGTACGATGGTAATTTACATATTTCTAGACTTAGACTTAAAAACATGGTGTTAGAGGGTGAAAATTCGAAACAGCACCTGAACGATCCCGTGGGTGGCACCAACACCTCCCACGGGACCAATGTAACTCGTAGGAACTGACCGCGTAGCCCCAAGACTCCCGGTTTGAGAGTACGACTGTAATTTGTATATTTCTAGACTTAGGCTTAAAAACATGGCATTAGAGGGTGAAAAGTCGAAACAACTTCCGAACGGTCCCGTGGGTGACACCAACACCTCCCACGGGACCAATGTAACTCATAGGAACTGACCGCCCAGCCGCGGGAGTTCCGATTTGAGAGAGCGACGGTAATTCGTATATTTCTATACTTAGGCTTAAAAACATGGCGTTAGAGGGTGAAAACCCGAAACACCACCCGAACGATCCCGTGGGTGGCACCAACACCTCCCACGGGACCAATGTAACTCGTAGGAACTGACGGTGCAACCGTGGGTGTCCGGGTTTGAGAATACGATGGGGAATTTGCATATTTCTAGACTTAGGCTTAACATGGCGTTAGTGGGTGAAAACTCGAAACAACCCCTGAACGGCCCCGTGGGTGGCACCAACACCTCCCATGGGACCAATGTAACTCGTAGGAACTAACCGCGCAGCCACGAGAGTCCCGGTTTGAGAATACGACGATAATTTGCATATTTCTAGACTTAGGCAAAACATTGCGTTAGAGGGTGAAAACTCGAAACAACCCCCGAACGGCCCCGTGGGTGGCACCAACACCTCCCACGGGACCAATGTAACTCGTAGGAACTGACCGCGTAGCCGCGGGACTCCCGGTATGAGAGTACGACGGTAATTTGCATATATCTAGACTTAGGCTAAAAAACATGGCGTTAGAGGGTGAAAACTCGAAACTGCCCCGAACGGCCACGTGGGTGGAACTAACACCTCCCACGGGACCAATGTAACTCGTAAGAACGGACCACGCAGCCATGGGAGTCCCGGTTTGAGAATACGACGCTAATTTGCATATTTTTAGACTTTGGCAAAACATGGTGTTAGAGGGTGAAAACTCGAAACAACCCCTGAACAGCCCCGTGGGTGGCACCAACACCTCCCAAGGGTCCAATGTAACTCGTCGAAACTGACCGCACAGCCGCGGGACTCCCGGTATGAGAGTATGATGGTAATTTGCATATTTCTAGACTTAGGCTTAAAAACATGGTGTTAGAGGGTGAAAACCCGATACAACGCCCGAACGATCTCGTGGGTCGTACCAACACCTCCCACGGGAGCAATGTAACTCGTAGGAACTGACCGTGTAGCCGCAGGACACACGGTTTGAGACTTCGACTATAATTTCTATATTTCTAGACTTAGGCTTAAAACATGGCATTAGAGGGTGAAAACTCGAAACAACCCCCGACCGGTCCCGTGGGTGGCACCAACACCTCCCGCGGGACCAATGTAACTCGTAGGAACTGACCGCGTAGCCGCGGGACTCCCGGCATGAGAGTACGACGGTAATTTGCATATATCTAGACTTAAGCTAAAAAACATGGCGTTAGAGGGTGAAACCTCGAAACAACCCCGGAACGGCCCCGTGGGTGGCACCAACACCTCCCACGGGACCAATGTAACTCGTAAGAACTGACCGCGCAGCCGCGGGAGTCCCGGTTTGAGAATACGACGATAATTTGCATATTTCTCGACTTAGGCAAAACATGGCGTTGGAGGGTGAAAAGTCGAAACAATCCCGAACGGCCCCGTGGGTGGCACCAACACCTCCCACGGGACCAATGTAAATCGTAGGAACTGACCGCGTAACCGCGGGACTCCCGGTATGAGAGTACGACGGTAATTTTCATATTTCTAGACTTAGGCTTAAAAACATGGCGTTAGAGGGTGAAAGCTCGAAACAGCACTTGAACGGCCCCGTGGGTGGCACCAACACCTCCCACGGGACCAATGTAACTCGTAAGAACGGACCGCGCAGCCGCGGGAGTCCCGGTCTGAGAATACGACGGTAATTTGCATATTTCTAGACTTAGGAAAAACATGGCGTTAGAGGGTGAAAAATCGAAACAACCCCCGAACGGACCCATGGGTGGCACCAACACCTCCCACGGGTCCAATGTAACTCGTAGGAACTGACCGCACAGCCGCGGGACTCCCGGTATGAGAGTACGATGGTAATTTGCAAATTTCTAGACTTAGGCTTAAAAACATGGTGTTAGAGGGTGAAAACCCTAAACAGCCGCCAAACGATCCCGTGGGTGGCACCAACACCTCCCACGGGACCAATGTAACTCGTAGGAACTGACCGCGCATCCGCGGGAGACCCGATTTGAGAATACGACGGTAATTTGCGTATTTATAGACTTAGGCTTAAAAACATGGCGTTAGTGGGTGAAAACTCGAAACAACCCTAGAATGGCCCCGTGGGTGGTACCACCACCTCCCACGGGTCCAATGTAACTCGTAGGAACTGACTGCACAGCCGCAGGACTCCCGGTATTAGAGTAAGACGGTAATTTGCATATTTCTAGACTTAGGCTTAATAACATGGCGTTAGAGGGTGAAAACTCGAAATAATCCCCAAACGGCCCCGTGGGTGGTAATAACACCTCACACAAAAACCAATGTAACTCGTAGGAACTGACCGCGCAGCCGCGGGACTCCCGGTTTGAGAGTACGACTGTAATTTGTATATTTCTAGTCTTAGGCTTAAAAACATGGCAATAGAGGGTGAAAACACGAAACAACCCCCGAACGGCCCCGTGGGTGGCACCAACATCTCCCACGGGACCAATGTAACTCGTAGAAACTGAGCGCGTAGCCGCGGGACTCCCGGTATGAGAGTACGACGGTAATTTGCATATTTCTAGACTTAGGTTTAAAACATGGCGTTAGAGGGTGAAACCTCGAAATAGCCCCCGAACGGCCCCATGGGTGGCACCAACACCTCCCACGGGTCCAATGTAACTCGTAAGAACGGATCGCGCAACTGCGGGAGTCCCGATTTGAGAATACGATGAAAATTTTAATATTTCTAGACATAGGCAAAACATGGAGTTAGAGGGTGAAAACTCGAAACAACCGCCGAACAGCCCCGTGGGTGGCACCAGCACCTCCCACGGGACCAATGTAACTCGTAGAAAGTTACCGCGCAACCGCGGGACTCCCAGTATGAGAGTACGACAGTAATTTGCATATTTATAGATTTAGGCTTAAAAACATGGCATTAGAGGGTGAAAACTCGAAACAGCCCCCGAACGGCCCCGTGGGTGGCACCAACACCTCCCACGGGACCAATGTAACTCCTAAGAACGGATCGCGCAACCGTGTGAGTCCCGGTTTGAGAATACGACGGTAATTTGCATATTTTTAGACTTAATCAAAATATGGCGTTAGAGGGTGAAAACTCGAAACAACCCCCGTACAGCCCCGTTGGTGGCACCAACACCTCCCACGGGTCTAATGTAACTCGTCGGAACTGACCGCATAGCCGCGGGACTCCCGGTATGAGAGTACGATGGTAATTTACATATTTCTAGACTTAGACTTAAAAACATGGTGTTAGAGGGTGAAAATTCGAAACAGCACTTGAACGATCCCGTGGGTGGCACCAACACCTCCCACGGGACCAATGTAACTCGTAGGAATTGACCGCGTAGCCCCAGGACTCCCGGTTTGAGAGTACGACTGTAATTTGTATATTTCTAGATTTAGGCTTAAAAACATGGCATTAGAGGGTGAAAACTCGAAACAACCCCCGAACGGTCCCGTGGGTGGCACCAACACCTCCCACGGGACCAATGTAACTCGTAGGAACTGACCGCGTAGCCGCGGGACTCCCGGTGTGAGAGTACGATGATAATTTGCATATTTCTAGACTTCGGCTTAAAAACAAGGCGTTAGAGGGTGAAACCTCAAAACAGCCCCCGAACGGCCCCGTGGGTGGCACCAACACCTCCCACGGGACCAATGTAACTCGTAGGAACTGACCGCGTAGCCGCGGGACTCCCGGTATGAGAGTACGACGGTAATTTGCATATATCTAGACTTAGGCTAAAAAACATGGCGTTAGAGGGTGAAAACTCGAAACTGCCCTGAACGGCCCCGTGGGTGGAACCAACACCTCCCACGGGACCAATGTAACTCGTAAGAACGGACCACGCAGCCATGGGAGTCCCGGTTTGAGAATACGGCGCTAATTTGCATATTTTTAGACTTTGGCAAAACATGGCGTTAGAGGGTGAAAACTCGAAACAACCCCTGAACAGCCCCGTGGGTGGCACCAACACCTCCCACGGGTCCAATGTAGCTCGTCGAAACTGACCGCACAGCCGCGGGACTCCCGGTATGAGAGTATGATGGTAATTTGCATATTTCTAGACTTAGGCTTAAAAACATGGTGTTAGAGGGTGAAAACCCGATACAACGCCCGAATGATCCCGTGGGTCGCACCAACACCTCCCACGGGAGCAATGTAACTCGTAGGAACTGACCGCGCAGCCGCAGGACTCACGGTTTGAGAGTTCGACTATAATTTCTATATTTCTAGGCTTAGGCTTAAAACATGGCATTAGAGGGTGAAAACTCGAAACAACCCCCGAACGTTCCCGTGGGTGGCACCAACACCTCCCACGGGACCAATGTAACTCGTAGGAACTGACCACGTAGCCGCGGGACTCCCGGCATGAGAGTACGACGGTAATTTGCATATATCTAGACTTAAGCTAAAAAACATGGCGTTAGAGGGTGAAACCTCGAAACAACCCCGGAACGGCCCCGTGGGTGGCACCAACACCTCCCACGGGACCAATGTAACTCGTAAGAACTGACCGCGCAGCCGCGGGAGTCCCGGTTTGAGAATACGACGATAATTTGCATATTTCTCGACTTAGGCAAAACATGGCGTTGGAGGGTGAGAACTCGAAACAATCCCGAACGGCCCCGTGGGTGGCACCAACACCTCCCACGGGACCAATGTAAATCGTAGGAACTGACCGCGTAACCGCAGGACTCCCGGTATGAGAGTACGACGGTAATTTTCATATTTCTAGACTTAGGCTTAAAAACATGGCGTTAGAGGGTGAAACCTCGAAACAGCCCCCGAACGGCCCCGTGGGTGGCACCAACACCTCCCACGGGACCAATGTAACTCGTAAGAACTGACCACGCAGCCGCGAGACTCCTGGTATGAGAGTACGATGGTAATTTGCAAATTTCTAGACTTAGGCTTAAAAACATGGCATTAGAGGGTGAAAACACGAAACAACCCCCGAACGGCCCCGTGGCTGGCACCAACATCTCCCACGGGACCAATGTAACTCGTAGGAACTGAGCGCGTAGACGCAGGACTCCCGGTATGAGAGTACGACGATAATTTGCATATTTCTAGACTTAGGTTTAAAACATGGCCATAGAGGGTGAAACCTCGAAATAGCCCCCGAACGGCCCCATGGGTGGCACCAACACCTCCCACGGGTCCAATGTAACTCGTAAGAACTGACCGCGCAGCCGCGGGAGTCCCGGTTTGAGAATACGACGAAAATTTTAATATTTCTAGACATAGGCAAAACATGGCGTTAGAGGGTGAAAACTCGAAACAACCGCCGAACGGCCCCGTGGGTGGCACCAACACCTCCCACGGGACCAATGTAACTCGTAGGAACTTACCGCGCAACCGCGGGACTCCCAGTATGAGAGTACGACGGTAATTTACATATTTATAGACTTAGGCTTAAAAACATGGCGTTAGAGGGTGAAAACTCGAAACAGCCCCCGAACGGCCCCGTGGGTGGCACCAACACCTCCCACGGGACCAATGTAACTCGTAAGAACGGACCGCGCAGCCGTGGGAGTCCCGGTTTGAGAATACGACGATAATTTGCATATTTTTAGACTTAATCAAAATATGGCGTTAGAGGGTGAAAACTCGAAACAACCCCCGTATAGCCCTGTTGGTGGCACCAACACCTCCCACGGGACCAATGTAACTCGTCGGAACTGACCGCATAGCCGCGGGACTCCCGGTATGAGAGTACGATGGTAATTTACATATTTCTAGACTTAGACTTAAAAACATGGTGTTAGAGGGTGAAAATTCGAAACAGCACCTGAACGATCCCGTGGGTGGCACCAACACCTCCCACGGGACCAATGTAACTCGTAGGAACTGACCGCGTAGCCCCAGGACTCCCGGTTTGAGAGTACGACTGTAATTTGTATATTTCTAGACTTAGGCTTAAAAACATGGCATTAGAGGGTGAAAAGTCGAAACAACTTCCGAACGGTCCCGTGGGTGGCACCAACACCTCCCACGGGACCAATGTAACTCGTAGGAACAGACCGCCCAGCCGCGGGAGTTCCGATTTGAGAGAGCGACGGTAATTCGTATATTTCTATACCTAGGCTTAAAAACATGGCGTTAGAGGGTGAAAACTCGAAACACCACCCGAACGATCCCGTGGGTGGCACCAACACCTCCCACGGGACCAATGTAACTCGTAGGAACTGACGGTGCAACCGTGGGTGTCCGGGTTTGAGAATACGATGGTAATTTGCATATTTCTAGACTTAGGCTTAACATGGAGTTAGTGGGTGAAAACTCGAAACAACCCCTGAACGGCCCCGTGGGTGGCACCAACACCTCCCATGGGACCAATGTAACTCGTAGGAACTAACCGCGCAGCCACGAGAGTCCCGGTTTGAGAATACGACAATAATTAGCATATTTCTAGACTTAGGCAAAACATTGCGTTAGAGGGTGAAAACTCGAAACAACCCCCGAACGGCCCCGTGGGTGGCACCAACACCTCCCACGGGACCAATGTAACTCGTAGGAACTGACCGCGTAGCCGCGGGACTCCCGGTATGAGAGTACGACGGTAATTTGCATATAAAAAACATGGCGTTAGAGGGTGAAAACTCGAAACTGCCCCGAACGGCCCCGTGGGTGGAACTAACACCTCCCACGGGACCAATGTAACTCGTAAGAACGGACCACGCAGCCATGGGAGTCCCAGTTTGAGAATACTACGCTAATTTGCATATTTTTAGACTTTGGCAAAACATGGCGTTAGAGGGTGAAAACACGAAACAACCCCCGAACGGCCCCGTGGGTGGCACCAACATCTCCCACGGGACCAATGTAACTCGTAGGAACTGAGCGCGTAGCCGCGGGACTCCCGGTATGAGAGTACGACGGTAATTTGCATATTTCTAGACTTAGGTTTAAAACATGGCGTTAGAGGGTGAAACCTCGAAATAGCCCCCGAACGGCCCCTTGGGTGGCACCAACACCTCCCACGGGTCCAATGTAACTCGTAAGAACTGACCGCGCAACTGCGGGAGTCCCGATTTGAGAATACGATGAAAATTTTAATATTTCTAGACATAGGCAAAACATGGAGTTAGAGGGTGAAAACTCGAAACAACCGCCGAACGGCCCCGTGGGTGGCACCAACACCTCCCACGGGACCAATGTAACTCGTAGGAACTTACCGCGCAAACGCGGGACTCCCAGTATGAGAGTACGACGGTAATTTGCATATTTATAGACTTAGGCTTAAAAACATGGCGTTAGAGGGTGAAAACTCGAAACAGCCCCCGAACGGCCCCGTGGGTGGCACCAACACCTCCCACGGGACCAATGTAACTCCTAAGAACGGACCGCGCAACCGTGGGAGTCCCGGTTTGAGAATACGACGGTAATTTGCATATTTTTAGACTTAATCAAAATATGGCGTTAGAGGGTGAAAACTCGAAATAACCCCCGTACAGCCCCGTTGGTGGCACCAACACCTCCCACGGGTCCAATGTAACTCGTCGGAACTGACCGCATAGCCGCGGGACTCCCGGTATGAGAGTACGATGGTAATTTACATATTTCTAGACTTAGACTTAAAAACATGGTGTTAGAGGGTGAAAATTCAAAACAGCACTTGAACGATCCCGTGGGTGGCACCAACACCTCCCACGGGACCAATGTAACTCGTAGGAATTGACCGCGTAGCCCCACGACTCCCGGTTTGAGAGTACGACTGTAATTTGTATATTTCTAGACTTGGGCTTAAAAACATGGCATTAGAGGGTGAAAACTCGAAACAACCCCCGAACGGTCCCGTGGGTGGCACCAACACCTCCCACGGGACCAATGTAACTCGTAGGAACTGACCGCGTAGCCGCGGGACTCCCGGTGTGAGAGTACGACGATAATTTGCATATTTCTAGACTTCGGCTTAAAAACAAGGCGTTAGAGGGTGAAACCTCAAAACAGCCCCCGAACGGCCCCGTGGGTGGCATCAACACCTCCCACGGGACCAATGTAACTCGTAAGAACTGATCGCGCAGCCGCGAGAGTCCCGGTTTAAGAATACGACGATAATTTTCATATTTCTAGACTTAGGCAAAACATGGCGTTGGAGGGTGAAAACTCGAAACAACCACCGAACGGCCCCGTGAGTGGCACCAACACATCCCACGGATCTAATGTAACTCGTAGGAACTGACCGCACAGCCGCGGGACTCCCGGTATGAGAGTACGATGGTAATTTGCATATTTCTAGACTTAGGCTTAAAAACATGGTGTTAGAGGGTGAAAACCCTAAACAGCCCCCAAACGATCCCGTGGGTGGCACCAACACCTCCCACGGGACCAATGTAACTCGTAGGAACTGACCGCGCAGCCGCGGGAGTCCGAGTTTGAGAATACGACGATAATTTGCATATTTCTAGACTTAGGCTTAAAAACATGGCGTTAGTGGGTGAAAACTCGAAACAACCCCAAAACGGCCCTGTGGGTGGCACCAACACCTCCCACGGGTCCAATGTAACTCGTAGGATTTGACTGCACAGCCGCGGGACTCCCGGTATGAGAGTAAGACGGTAATTTGCAAATTTCTAGACTTAGGCTTAATAACATGGTGTTAGAGGGTGAAATCTCGAAATAATCCCCGAACGGCCCCGTGGGTGGCACCAACACCTCACACAGGAACCAATGTAACTCGTAGGAACTGACCGCACTGTCGCGGGACTCCCGGTTTGAGAGTATGACTGTAATTTGTATATTTCTAGACATAGGCTTAAAAACATGGCATTAGAGGGTGAAAACTCGAAACAACCCCCGAACAGCCCCGTGGGTGGCACCAACACCTCGCATGGGACCAATGTAACTCGTAGGAACTAACCGCGTAGCCGCGGGACTCCCGGTATGAGAGTACGATGATAATATGCATATTTCTAGACTTAGTCTTAGAAACATGGCGTTAGAGGGTGAAAACTCGAAACAGCCCCCGAACGGCCCCGTGGGTGGCACCAACACCTCCCATAGGACCAATGTAACTCGTAAGAATGGACCGCGCAGCCGCGGGGGTCCCGGTTTGAGAATACGATGAAAATTTTCATATTTCTAGACATAGGCAAAACATGGCGTTAGAGGGTGAAAACTCGAAATAGCCCCTGAACGATCCCGTGGGTGGCACCAACACCTCCCACGGGACCAATGTAACTCGTAGGAACTGACCGCGCAGCCCCAGGACTCCCGGTTTGAGAGTACGACTGTAATTTGTATATTTCCAGACTTAGGCTTAAAAACATGGCATTAGAGGGTGAAAACTCGAAACAACCTCCGAACGGCCCCGTGGGTGGCACCAACACCTCCCACGGAACCAATGTAACTCGTAGGAACTGACCGCGTAGCAGCGGGACTCCCGATATGAGAGTACGACGGTAATTTGCAAATTTCTAGACTTCGGCTTAAAAACATGGCGTTAGAGGGTGAAACCTCGAAACAACCCCCGAACGGCCCCGTGGGTGGCACCAAAACCTCCCACGGGACCAATGTAACTCATAAGAACTGACCACGCAGCCGCGGGAGTCCCGGTTTGAGAATACGACGATAATTTGCATATTTCTAGACTTAGGCAAAACATGGCGTTGGAGGGTGAAAACTCGAAACAACCCACGAACGGCCCCGTGGGTGGCACCAACACCTCCCACGGGACCAATGTAACTCGTAGGAACTGACCGCGTAGCCACGGGGCTCCTGGTGTGAGAGTACGACGGTAATTTGCGTATTTTTAGACTTAGGCTTAAAAACATGGCGTTAGAGGGTGAAACCTCAAAACAGCCCCTGAACGGCCCCGTGGGTGGCACCAACACCTCCCACGGGACCAATGTAACTCGTAAGATCTGACCGCGCAGCCGCGGGAGTCCCGGTTTGAGAATACGACGATAATTTGCATATTTCTAGACTAAGGCAAAACATGGCGTTAGTGGGTGAAAACTCGAAACAACCCCCGAACGGCCCCGTGGGTGGCACCAACACCTCCCACGGGACCAATGTAACTCGTAGGAACAGACCGCGGAGAAGCGGGACTCCCGGTATGAGAGTACGATGGTAATTTGCATATTTATAAACTTAGGCTTAAAAACATGGCGTTAGAGGGTAAAAACTCGAAACAGCCCCCGAAACGGCCCCGTGGTTGGCACCAATACCTCCCACGGGACCAATGTAACTCGTAAGAACGGATCGCGCAGCCGCGGGAGTCCCGGTTTGACAATACGACGGTAATTTGCATATTTCTCGACTTAGGCAAAACATGGCGTTAGAGGGTGAAAACTCGAAACAACCCCCGAACGGCCCCGTGGGTGGCACCAACACCTCCCACGGGACCAATGTAACTCATAGGAACTGACCGCACAGCCGCAGGACTCCCGGTATGAGAGTACGACAGTAATTTGAATATTTCTAGACTTAGGTTTAAAAACATGGTGTTAGAGGGTGAAAACCGTAAACAGCCCTCGAACGATCCCGTGGGTGGCACCAACACCTCCCACGGGACCAATGTAACTCGTAGGAACTGATCGCACAGCCGCGGGAGTCCCGGTTTGAAAGTACGACGATAATTTGCATATTTCTAGACTTAGGCTTAAAAAATGGCGTTAGTGGGTGAAAAGTCGAAACAACCCCCGAACGGCACCTTTGGTGGCACCAACACCTCCCAGGGGTCCAATGTAACTCGTAGGAACTGACAGCACAGCCGCGGGACTCCCGGTATGAGAGTACGACGGTAATTTGCATATTTCTAGACTTAGGCTTAATAACATGGCGTTAGAGGGTGAAAACCCGAAACAGCCCCTGAACGATCCCGTGGGTGGCTGCAACACCTCACACAGGAACCAATGTAACTCGTAAGAACTGACCGCGCAGCCGCGGGACTCCCGGTTTGAGAGTACGACTGTAATTTCTATATTTATAGACTTAGGCTTGAAAACATGGCATTAGAGGGTGAAAACTCGAAATAACCCCCGAACGGCCCCGTGGGTGGCACCAACACCTCCCATGGGACCAATGTAACTCGTAGGAACTGACCGCGTAGCCGCGGGACTCCCAGTATGAGAGTACGACGGTAATTTGCATATTTCTAGACTTAGGCTTAAAAACATGGCGTTAGAGGGTGAAACCTCGAAACAGCCCCCGAACGGCCCCGTGGGTGGCACCAACACCTCCCACGGGACCAATGTAACTCGTAAGAACTGACCGCGCAGCCGCGGGAGTCCCAATTTGAGAATACGACGATAATTTTCATATTTCTAGGCATAGGCAAAACATGGCGTTAGAGGGTGAAAACTTAAAACAACCCCCGAACGACCCCATGGGTGGCACCAACACGTCCCACGGGACCAATGTAACTCGTAGGAACTGACCGCGCAGCCGCGGGACTCCCGGTATGAGAGTACGAAGGTAATTTGCCTATTTCCAGACTTAGGCTTAAAAACATGGCGTTAGAGGGTGAAAACTCGAAACAGCCCCCGAACGGCCCCGTGGGTGGCACCAACACCTCCCACGGGACCAATGTAACTCGTAAGAATGGACCGCGCAGCCGCGGGATTCCCGTTTTGAGAATACGACGGTAATTTGCATATTTTTAGACTTAATCAAAACATGGCATTAGAGGGTGAAAACTCATAACAACGCCCGAACGGCACCTTTGGTGGCACCAACACCTCCCAGGGGTCCAATGTAACTCGTAGGAACTGACCGCACAGCCGCGGGACTCCCGGTATGAGAGTACGACGGTAATTTGCATATTTCTAGACTTAGGCTTAATAACATGGCGTTAGAGGGAGAAAACCCGAAACAGCCCCTGAACGATCCCGTGGGTGGCTGCAACACCTCACACAGGAACCAATGTAACTCGTAAGAACTGACCGCGCAGCCGCGGGACTCCTGGTTTGAGAGTACGACTGTAATTTCTATATTTATAGACTTAGGCTTGAAAACATGGCATTAGAGGGTGAAAACTCGAAATAACCCCCGAACGGCCCCGTGGGTGGAACCAACACCTCCCACGGGACCAATGTAACTCGTAGGAACTGACCGCGTAGCCGCGGGACTCCCGGTATGAGAGTACGACGGTAATTTGCTTATTTCTAGACTTAGGCTTAAAAACATGGCGTTAGAGGGTGAAACCTCGAAACAGCCCCCGAACGGCCCCGTGGGTGGCACTAACACCTCCCACGGGACCAATGTAACTCGTCAGAACTGACCGCGCAGCCGCGGGAGTCCCGATTTGAGAATACGACGATAATTTTCATATTTATAGACATAGGCAAAACATGGCGTTAGAGGGTGAAAACTTGAAACAACCCCCGAACGACCCCATGGGTGGCACCAACACCTCCCACGGGACCAATGTAACTCGTAGGAACTGACCGCGTAGCCGCGGGACTCCCGGTATGAGAGTACAACGGTAATTTGCATATTTCCAGACTTAGGCTTAAAAACATGGCGTTAGAGGGTGAAAACTCGAAACAGCCCCCGAACGGCCCCGTGGGTGGCACCAACACCTCCCATGGGACCAATGTAACTCGTAAGAATGGACCGCGCAGCCGTGGGATTCCCGGTTTGAGAATACGACGGTAATTTGCATATTTTTAGACTTAATCAAAACATGGCATTAGAGGGTGAAAACTCAAAACAACGCCCGAACAGCCCCGTTGGTGGCACCAACACTTCCCACGGGTCCAATGTAACTCGCCGGAACTGATCGCACAGCCGCGGGACTCCTGGTATAAGAGTACGATGGTAATTTGCATATTTCTAGACTTAGGCTTAAAAACATGGTGTTAGAGGGTGAAAACCCGAAACAGCCCCTGATCGATCCCGTGGGTGGCACCAACACCTCCCACGGGACCAATGTAACTCGTAGGAACTGACCGCGCAGCCCTAGGACTCCCGGTTTGAGAGTACGACTGTAATTTGTATATTTCTAGACTTAGGCTTAAAAACATGGCATTTGAGGGTGAAAACTCGAAACAACCCCCGAACGACTCCGTGGGTGGCACCAACACCTCCCACGGGACCAATGTAACTCGTAGGAACTGACCGCGCAGCCGCGGGACTCCCGGTATGAGAGTACGATGGTAATTTGCATATTTCCAGACTTAGGCTTAAAAACATGGCGTTAGAGGGTGAAAACTCAAAACAGCCCCCGAACGGCCGCGTGGGTGGCACCAACACCTCCCACGGGACCAATGTAACTCGTAGGAACTGACCGCGCAGCCGCGGGACTCCCGGTATGAGAGTACGATGGTAATTTGCATATTTCCAGACTTAGGCTTAAAAACATGGTGTTAGAGGGTGAAAACTCGAAACAGCCCCCGAACGGCCCCGTGGGTGGCACCAACACCTCCCACGGGACCAATGTAACTCGTAAGAACGGACCGCGCAGCCGCGGGAGTCCCGGTTTGAGAATACGACGGTAATTTGCATATTTTTAGACTTAATCAAAACATGGCATTACAGGGTGAAAACTCATAACAACGCCCGAACGGCACCTTTGGTGGCACCAACACCTCCCAGGGGTCCAATGTAACTCGTAGGAACTGACCGCACAGCCGCGGGACTCCCGGTATGAGAGTACGACGGTAATTTGCATATTTCTAGACTTAGGCTTAATAACATGGCGTTAGAGGGAGAAAACCCAAAACAGCCCCTGAACGATCCCGTGGGTGGCTGCAAGACCTCACACAGGAACCAATGTAACTCGTAAGAACTGACCGCGCAGCCGCGGGACTCCTGGTTTGAGAGTACGACTGTAATTTCTATATTTATAGACTTAGGCTTGAAAACATGGTATTAGAGGGTGAAAACTCGAAATAACCCCCGAACGGCCCCGTGGGTGGCACCAACACCTCCCACGGGACCAATGTAACTCGTAGGAACTGACCGCGTAGCCGCGGGACTCCCGGTATGAGAGTACGACGGTAATTTGCTTATTTCTAGACTTAGGCTTAAAAACATGGCGTTAGAGGGTGAAACCTCGAAACAGCCCCCGAACGGCCCCGTGGGTGGAACCAACACCTCCCACGGGACCAATGTAACTCGTAAGAACGGACCACGCAGCCATGGGAGTCCCGGTTTGAGAATACGGCGCTAATTTGCATATTTTTAGACTTTGGCAAAACATGGCGTTAGAGGGTGAAAACTCGAAACAACCCCTGAACAGCCCCGTGGGTGGCACCAACACCTCCCACGGGTCCAATGTAGCTCGTCGAAACTGACCGCACAGCCGCGGGACTCCCGGTATGAGAGTATGATGGTAATTTGCATATTTCTAGACTTAGGCTTAAAAACATGGTGTTAGAGGGTGAAAACCCGATACAACGCCCGAATGATCCCGTGGGTCGCACCAACACCTCCCACGGGAGCAATGTAACTCGTAGGAACTGACCGCGCAGCCGCAGGACTCACGGTTTGAGAGTTCGACTATAATTTCTATATTTCTAGGCTTAGGCTTAAAACATGGCATTAGAGGGTGAAAACTCGAAACAACCCCCGAACGTTCCCGTGGGTGGCACCAACACCTCCCACGGGACCAATGTAACTCGTAGGAACTGACCACGTAGCCGCGGGACTCCCGGCATGGAGTACGACGGTAATTTGCATATATCTAGACTTAAGCTAAAAAACATGGCGTTAGAGGGTG
The DNA here is from genome assembly GCA_949130495.1 of Sambucus nigra. NCBI lineage: Eukaryota > Viridiplantae > Streptophyta > Magnoliopsida > Dipsacales > Adoxaceae > Sambucus > Sambucus nigra. The sequence goes on from OX422219.1 coordinate 172,443,056, forward strand.
AAACCTCGAAACAACCCCGGAACGGCCCCGTGGGTGGCACCAACACCTCCCACGGGACCAATGTAACTCGTAAGAACTGACCGCGCAGCCGCGGGAGTCCCGGTTTGAGAATACGACGATAATTTGCATATTTCTCGACTTAGGCAAAACATGGCGTTGGAGGGTGAGAACTCGAAACAATCCCGAACGGCCCCGTGGGTGGCACCAACACCTCCCACGGGACCAATGTAAATCGTAGGAACTGACCGCGTAACCGCAGGACTCCCGGTATGAGAGTACGACGGTAATTTTCATATTTCTAGACTTAGGCTTAAAAACATGGCGTTAGAGGGTGAAACCTCGAAACAGCCCCCGAACGGCCCCGTGGGTGGCACCAAAACCTCCCACGGGACCAATGTAACTCGTAAGAACTGACCACGCAGCCGCGAGACTCCTGGTATGAGAGTACGATGGTAATTTGCAAATTTCTAGACTTAGGCTTAAAAACATGGCATTAGAGGGTGAAAACACGAAACAACCCCCGAACGGCCCCGTGGCTGGCACCAACATCTCCCACGGGACCAATGTAACTCGTAGGAACTGAGCGCGTAGACGCAGGACTCCCGGTATGAGAGTACGACGATAATTTGCATATTTCTAGACTTAGGTTTAAAACATGGCCATAGAGGGTGAAACCTCGAAATAGCCCCCGAACGGCCCCATGGGTGGCACCAACACCTCCCACGGGTCCAATGTAACTCGTAAGAACTGACCGCGCAGCCGCGGGAGTCCCGGTTTGAGAATACGACGAAAATTTTAATATTTCTAGACATAGGCAAAACATGGCGTTAGAGGGTGAAAACTCGAAACAACCGCCGAACGGCCCCGTGGGTGGCACCAACACCTCCCACGGGACCAATGTAACTCGTAGGAACTTACCGCGCAACCGCGGGACTCCCAGTATGAGAGTACGACGGTAATTTACATATTTATAGACTTAGGCTTAAAAACATGGCGTTAGAGGGTGAAAACTCGAAACAGCCCCCGAACGGCCCCGTGGGTGGCACCAACACCTCCCACGGGACCAATGTAACTCGTAAGAACGGACCGCGCAGCCGTGGGAGTCCCGGTTTGAGAATACGACGATAATTTGCATATTTTTAGACTTAATCAAAATATGGCGTTAGAGGGTGAAAACTCGAAACAACCCCCGTATAGCCCTGTTGGTGGCACCAACACCTCCCACGGGACCAATGTAACTCGTCGGAACTGACCGCATAGCCGCGGGACTCCCGGTATGAGAGTACGATGGTAATTTACATATTTCTAGACTTAGACTTAAAAACATGGTGTTAGAGGGTGAAAATTCGAAACAGCACCTGAACGATCCCGTGGGTGGCACCAACACCTCCCACGGGACCAATGTAACTCGTAGGAACTGACCGCGTAGCCCCAGGACTCCCGGTTTGAGAGTACGACTGTAATTTGTATATTTCTAGACTTAGGCTTAAAAACATGGCATTAGAGGGTGAAAAGTCGAAACAACTTCCGAACGGTCCCGTGGGTGGCACCAACACCTCCCACGGGACCAATGTAACTCGTAGGAACAGACCGCCCAGCCGCGGGAGTTCCGATTTGAGAGAGCGACGGTAATTCGTATATTTCTATACCTAGGCTTAAAAACATGGCGTTAGAGGGTGAAAACTCGAAACACCACCCGAACGATCCCGTGGGTGGCACCAACACCTCCCACGGGACCAATGTAACTCGTAGGAACTGACGGTGCAACCGTGGGTGTCCGGGTTTGAGAATACGATGGTAATTTGCATATTTCTAGACTTAGGCTTAACATGGAGTTAGTGGGTGAAAACTCGAAACAACCCCTGAACGGCCCCGTGGGTGGCACCAACACCTCCCATGGGACCAATGTAACTCGTAGGAACTAACCGCGCAGCCACGAGAGTCCCGGTTTGAGAATACGACAATAATTAGCATATTTCTAGACTTAGGCAAAACATTGCGTTAGAGGGTGAAAACTCGAAACAACCCCCGAACGGCCCCGTGGGTGGCACCAACACCTCCCACGGGACCAATGTAACTCGTAGGAACTGACCGCGTAGCCGCGGGACTCCCGGTATGAGAGTACGACGGTAATTTGCATATAAAAAACATGCCGTTAGAGGGTGAAAACTCGAAACTGCCCCGAACGGCCCCGTGGGTGGAACTAACACCTCCCACGGGACCAATGTAACTCGTAAGAACGGACCACGCAGCCATGGGAGTCCCAGTTTGAGAATACTACGCTAATTTGCATATTTTTAGACTTTGGCAAAACATGGCGTTAGAGGGTGAAAACACGAAACAACCCCCGAACGGCCCCGTGGGTGGCACCAACATCTCCCACGGGACCAATGTAACTCGTAGGAACTGAGCGCGTAGCCGCGGGACTCCCGGTATGAGAGTACGACGGTAATTTGCATATTTCTAGACTTAGGTTTAAAACATGGCGTTAGAGGGTGAAACCTCGAAATAGCCCCCGAACGGCCCCTTGGGTGGCACCAACACCTCCCACGGGTCCAATGTAACTCGTAAGAACTGACCGCGCAACTGCGGGAGTCCCGATTTGAGAATACGATGAAAATTTTAATATTTCTAGACATAGGCAAAACATGGAGTTAGAGGGTGAAAACTCGAAACAACCGCCGAACGGCCCCGTGGGTGGCACCAACACCTCCCACGGGACCAATGTAACTCGTAGGAACTTACCGCGCAAACGCGGGACTCCCAGTATGAGAGTACGACGGTAATTTGCATATTTATAGACTTAGGCTTAAAAACATGGCGTTAGAGGGTGAAAACTCGAAACAGCCCCCGAACGGCCCCGTGGGTGGCACCAACACCTCCCACGGGACCAATGTAACTCCTAAGAACGGACCGCGCAACCGTGGGAGTCCCGGTTTGAGAATACGACGGTAATTTGCATATTTTTAGACTTAATCAAAATATGGCGTTAGAGGGTGAAAACTCGAAATAACCCCCGTACAGCCCCGTTGGTGGCACCAACACCTCCCACGGGTCCAATGTAACTCGTCGGAAGTGACCGCATAGCCGCGGGACTCCCGGTATGAGAGTACGATGGTAATTTACATATTTCTAGACTTAGACTTAAAAACATGGTGTTAGAGGGTGAAAATTCAAAACAGCACTTGAACGATCCCGTGGGTGGCACCAACACCTCCCACGGGACCAATGTAACTCGTAGGAATTGACCGCGTAGCCCCACGACTCCCGGTTTGAGAGTACGACTGTAATTTGTATATTTCTAGACTTGGGCTTAAAAACATGGCATTAGAGGGTGAAAACTCGAAACAACCCCCGAACGGTCCCGTGGGTGGCACCAACACCTCCCACGGGACCAATGTAACTCGTAGGAACTGACCGCGTAGCCGCGGGAGTCCCGGTGTGAGAGTACGATGATAATTTGCATATTTCTAGACTTCGGCTTAAAAACAAGGCGTTAGAGGGTGAAACCTCAAAACAGCCCCCGAACGGCCCCGTGGGTGGCATCAACACCTCCCACGGGACCAATGTAACTCGTAAGAACTGATCGCGCAGCCGCGAGAGTCCCGGTTTAAGAATACGACGATAATTTTCATATTTCTAGACTTAGGCAAAACATGGCGTTGGAGGGTGAAAACTCGAAACAACCACCGAACGGCCCCGTGAGTGGCACCAACACATCCCACGGATCCAATGTAACTCGTAGGAACTGACCGCACAGCCGCGGGACTCCCGGTATGAGAGTTCGATGGTAATTTGCATATTTCTAGACTTAGGCTTAAAAACATGGTGTTAGAGGGTGAAAACCCTAAACAGCCCCCAAACGATCCCGTGGGTGGCACCAACACCTCCCACGGGACCAATGTAACTCGTAGGAACTGACCGCGCAGCCGCGGGAGTCCGAGTTTGAGAATACGACGATAATTTGCATATTTCTAGACTTAGGCTTAAAAACATGGCGTTAGTGGGTGAAAACTTGAAACAACCCCAAAACGGCCCTGTGGGTGGCACCAACACCTCCCACGGGACCAATGTAACTCGTAGGAACTGACCGCGCAGCCGCGGGACTCCCGGTATGAGAGTAAGACGGTAATTTGCAAATTTCTAGACTTAGGCTTAATAACATGGTGTTAGAGGGTGAAATCTCGAAATAATCCCCGAACGGCCCCGTGGGTGGCACCAACACCTCACACAGGAACCAATGTAACTCGTAAGAATGGACCGCACTGTCGCGGGACTCCCGATTTGAGAATACGACGGTAATTTGCATATTTTTAGACTTAATCAAAACATGGCATTAGAGGGTGAAAACTCAAAACAACGCCCGAACAGCCCCGTTGGTGGCACCAACACTTCCCACGGGTCCAATGTAACTCGCCGGAACTGATCGCACAGCCGCGGGACTCCTGGTATAAGAGTACGATGGTAATTTGCATATTTCTAGACTTAGGCTTAAAAACATGGTGTTAGACGGTGAAAACCCGAAACAGCCCCTGATCGATCCCGTGGGTGGCACCAACACCTCCCACGGGACCAATGTAACTCGTAGGAACTGACCGCGCAGCCCTAGGACTCCCGGTTTGAGAGTACGACTGTAATTTGTATATTTCTAGACTTAGGCTTAAAAACATGGCATTTGAGGGTGAAAACTCGAAACAACCCCCGAACGACTCCGTGGGTGGCACCAACACCTCCCACGGGACCAATGTAACTCGTAGGAACTGACCGCGCAGCCGCGGGACTCCCGGTATGAGAGTACGATGGTAATTTGCATATTTCCAGACTTAGGCTTAAAAACATGGCGTTAGAGGGTGAAAACTCAAAACAGCCCCCGAACGGCCGCGTGGGTGGCACCAACACCTCCCACGGGACCAATGTAACTCGTAGGAACTGACCGCGCAGCCGCGGGACTCCCGGTATGAGAGTACGATGGTAATTTGCATATTTCCAGACTTAGGCTTAAAAACATGGCGTTAGAGGGTGAAAACTCGAAATAGCCCCCGAACGGCCCCGTGGGTGGCACCAACACCTCCCACGGGACCAATGTAACTCGTAAGAACGGACCGCGCAGCCGCGGGAGTCCCGGTTTGAGAATACGACGGTAATTTGCATATTTTTAGACTTAATCAAAACATGGCATTAGAGGGTGAAAACTCATAACAACGCCCGAACGGCACCTTAGGTGGCACCAACACCTCCCAGGGGTCCAATGTAACTCGTAGGAACTGACCGCACAGCCGCGGGACTCCCGGTATGAGAGTACGACGGTAATTTGCATATTTGTAGACTTAGGCTTAATAACATGGCGTTAGAGGGAGAAAACCCGAAACAACCCCTGAACGATCCCGTGGGTGGCTGCAACACCTCACACAGGAACCAATGTAACTCGTAAGAACTGACCGCGCAGCCGCGGGACTCATGGTTTGAGAGTACGACTGTAATTTCTATATTTATAGACTTATGCTTAAAAACATGGCATTAGAGGGTGAAAACTCGAAACAACCCCCGAACGGCCCCGTGGGTGGCACCAACACCTCCCACGGGACCAATGTAACTCGTAGGAACTGACCGCACAGCCGCGGGACTCCCGGTATGAGAGTACGATGGTAATTTGCATATTTCTAGACTTAGGTTTAAAAACATGGTGTTAGAGGGTGAAAACCCGAAACAGCCCCTGAACGATCCCATGGGTGGCACCAACACCTCCTACGGGACAAATGTAACTCGTAGGAACTGACCGCGCAGCCCCAGGACTTCCGGTTTGAGAGTACGACTGTAATTTGTATATTTTTAGACTTAGGCTTAAAAACATGGCATTAGAGGGTGAAAACTCGAAACAACCCCCGAAATGGCCCCGTGGGTGGCACCAACACCTCCCACGGGACCAATGTAACTCGTAGGAACTGACCGCGTAGCCGCGGGACTCCCAGAATGAGAGTACGACAGTAATTTGCATATTTCTAAACTTAGGCTTAAAAACATGGCGTTAAAGGGTTGAACATCGAAACAGCCCCCGAACGGCCCCGTGGGTGGCACCAACACCTCCCACGGGACCAATGTGACACTTAAGAACTGACCGCGCAGCCGCGGGAGTCCCGGTTTGAGAATAGGATGATAATTTGCATATTTCTAGACTTAGGCAAAACGTGGTGTTGGAGTGTGAAAACTCGAAAGAACCCCCGAATGGCCCCGTGGGTGGCACCAACACCTCCCACGGGACCAATGTAACTCGTAGGAACTGACCGCGCAGCCGCGGGATTCCCGGTATGAGAGTACGACGGTAATTTGCATATTTCCAGACTTAGGCTTAAAAACATGGCGTTAGAGGGTGAAAACTCGAAACAGCCCCCGAACGGCCCCGTGGGTGGCACCAACACCTCCCACGGGACCAATGTAACTCGTAACAATGGACCGCGCAGCCGCGGGATTCCCGGTTTGAGAATACGACGGTAATTTGCATATTTTTAGACTTAATCAAAACATGGCATTAGAGGGTGAAAACTCAAAACAACGCCCGAACAGCCCCGTTGGTGGCACCAACACTTCCCACGGGTCCAATGTAACTCACCGGAACTGATCGCACAGCCGCGGGACTCCTGGTATAAGAGTACGATGGTAATTTGCATATTTCTAGACTTAGGCTTAAAAACATGGTGTTAGAGGGTGAAAACCCGAAACAGCCCCTGATCGATCCCGTGGGTGGCACCAACACCTCCCACGGGACCAATGTAACTCGTAGGAACTGACCGCGCAGCCCTAGGACTCTCGGTTTGAGAGTACGACTGTAATTTGTATATTTCTAGACTTAGGCTTAAAAACATGGCATTAGAGGGTGAAAACTCGAAACAACCCCCGAACGACCCCGTGGGTGGCACCAACACCTCCCACGGGACCAATGTAACTCGTAGGAACTGACCGCGCAGCCGCGGGACTCCCGGTATGAGAGTACGACGGTAATTTGCATATTTCCAGACTTAGGCTTAAAAACATGGCGTTAGAGGGTGAAAACTCGAAACAGCCCCCGAACGGCCCCGTGGGTGGCACCAACACCTCCCACGGGACCAATGTAACTCGTAGGAACTGACCGCGCAGCCGCGGGACTCCCGGTATTAGAGTACGACGGTAATTTGCATATTTCCAGACTTAGGCTTAAAAACATGGCGTTAGAGGGTGAAAACTCGAAACAGTCCCCGAACGGCCCCGTGGGTGGCACCAACACCTCCCACGGGACCAATGTAACTCGTAAGAATGGACCGCGCAGCCGCGAGATTCCCGGTTTGAGAATACGACGGTAATTTGCTTATTTTTAAACTTAATCAAAACATGGCATTAGAGGGTGAAAACTCAAAACAACGCCCGAACAGCCCCGTTGGTGGCACCAACACTTCTCACGGGTCCAATGTAACTCGCCGGAACTGATCGCACAGCCGCAAGACTCCTGGTATAAGAGTACGATGGTAATTTGCATATTTCTAGACTTAGGCTTAAAAACATGGTGTTAGAGGGTGAAAACCCGAAACAGCCCCTGAACGATCCCGTGGGTGGCACCAACACCTCCCACGGGACCAATGTGACTCGTAGGAACTGACCGCGCAGCCCCAGGACTCCCAATTTGAGAGTACGACTGTAATTTGTATATTTCTAGACTTAGGCTTAAAAACATGGCATTAGAGGGTGAAAACTCGAAACAACCCCCGAACGACCCCGTGGTTGGCACCAACAACTCCCACGGGACCAATGTAACTCGTAGGAACTGACCGCGCAGCCGCGGGACTCCCGGTATGAGAGTACGACGGTAATTTGCATATTTCCAGACTTAGGCTTAAAAACATGGCGTTAGAGGGTGAAAACTCGAAACAGCCCCCGAACGGCCCCGTGGGTGGCACCAACACCTCCCACGGGACCAATATAATTCGTAAGAATGGACCGCGCAGCCGCGGGAGTCCCGGTTTGAGAATACGATGGTAATTTGCATATTTTTAGACTTAATCAAAACATGGTATTAGAGGGTGAAAACTCGAAACAACCCCCGAACGGCCCCGTGGGTGGCACTAACACCTCCAACGGGACCGATGTAACTCGTAGGAACTGACCGCATAGCCGCGGGACTCCCAGTATGAGAGTACGATGGTAATTTGCATATTTCTAGACTTAGGCTTAAAAACATGGAGTTAGAGGGTGAAAACCCGAAACAGCCCCTGGACGATAGCCTGGGTAGCACCAACACCTCCCACGGGACCAATGTAACTCGTAGGAACTGACCGCGCAGCCCCACGACTTCCGGTTTGAGAGTACGACTGTAATTTTTATATTTCTAGACTTAGGCTTAATAACATGGCATTAGAGGGTGAAAACACGAAACAACCCCCGAACGGTTCCGTGGGTGGCACCAACACCTCCCACGGGACCAATGTAACTCGTAGGAACTGACCGCGTAGCCGCGGGAATCCCGGTGTGAGAGTACGACGATAATTTGCATATTTCTAGACTTCGGCTTAAAAACAAGGCGTTAGAGGGTGAAACCTCCAAACAGCCCCCGAACGGCCCCTTGGGTGGCACCAACACCTCCCACGGGTCCAATGTAACTCGTAAGAACTGACCGCGCAACTGCGGGAGTCCCGATTTGAGAATACGATGAAAATTTTAATATTTCTAGACATAGGCAAAACATGGAGTTAGAGGGTGAAAACTCGAAACAACCGCCGAACGGCCCCGTGGGTGGCACCAACACCTCCCACGGGACCAATGTAACTCGTAGGAACTTACCGCGCAAACGCGGGACTCCCAGTATGAGAGTACGACGGTAATTTGCATATTTATAGACTTAGGCTTAAAAACATGGCGTTAGAGGGTGAAAACTCGAAACAGCCCCCGAACGGCCCCGTGGGTGGCACCAACACCTCCCACGGGACCAATGTAACTCCTAAGAACGGACCGCGCAACCGTGGGAGTCCCGGTTTGAGAATACGACGGTAATTTGCATATTTTTAGACTTAATCAAAATATGGCGTTAGAGGGTGAAAACTCGAAATAACCCCCGTACAGCCCCGTTGGTGGCACCAACACCTCCCACGGGTCCAATGTAACTCGTCGGAACTGACCGCATAGCCGCGGGACTCCCGGTATGAGAGTACGATGGTAATTTACATATTTCTAGACTTAGACTTAAAAACATGGTGTTAGAGGGTGAAAATTCAAAACAGCACTTGAACGATCCCGTGGGTGGCACCAACACCTCCCACGGGACCAATGTAACTCGTAGGAATTGACCGCGTAGCCCCACGACTCCCGGTTTGAGAGTACGACTGTAATTTGTATATTTCTAGACTTGGGCTTAAAAACATGGCATTAGAGGGTGAAAACTCGAAACAACCCCCGAACGGTCCCGTGGGTGGCACCAACACCTCCCACGGGACCAATGTAACTCGTAGGAACTGACCGCGTAGCCGCGGGACTCCCGGTGTGAGAGTACGATGATAATTTGCATATTTCTAGACTTCGGCTTAAAAACAAGGCGTTAGAGGGTGAAACCTCAAAACAGCCCCCGAACGGCCCCGTGGGTGGCATCAACACCTCCCACGGGACCAATGTAACTCGTAAGAACTGATCGCGCAGCCGCGAGAGTCCCGGTTTAAGAATACGACGATAATTTTCATATTTCTAGACTTAGGCAAAACATGGCGTTGGAGGGTGAAAACTCGAAACAACCACCGAACGGCCCCGTGAGTGGCACCAACACATCCCACGGATCCAATGTAACTCGTAGGAACTGACCGCACAGCCGCGGGACTCCCGGTATGAGAGTACGATGGTAATTTGCATATTTCTAGACTTAGGCTTAAAAACATGGTGTTAGATGGTGAAAACCCTAAACAGCCCCCAAACGATCCCGTGGGTGGCACCAACACCTCCCACGGGACCAATGTAACTCGTAGGAACTGACCGCGCAGCCGCGGGAGTCCGAGTTTGAGAATACGACGATAATTTGCATATTTCTAGACTTAGGCTTAAAAACATGGCGTTAGTGGGTGAAAACTTGAAACAACCCCAAAACGGCCCTGTGGGTGGCACCAACACCTCCCACGGGACCAATGTAACTCGTAGGAACTGACCGCGCAGCCGCGGGACTCCCGGTATGAGAGTAAGACGGTAATTTGCAAATTTCTAGACTTAGGCTTAATAACATGGTGTTAGAGGGTGAAATCTCGAAATAATCCCCGAACGGCCCCGTGGGTGGCACCAACACCTCACACAGGAACCAATGTAACTCGTAAGAATGGACCGCACTGTCGCGGGACTCCCGATTTGAGAATACGACGGTAATTTGCATATTTTTAGACTTAATCAAAACATGGCATTAGAGGGTGAAAACTCAAAACAACGCCCGAACAGCCCCGTTGGTGGCACCAACACTTCCCACGGGTCCAATGTAACTCGCCGGAACTGATCGCACAGCCGCGGGACTCCTGGTATAAGAGTACGATGGTAATTTGCATATTTCTAGACTTAGGCTTAAAAACATGGTGTTAGACGGTGAAAACCCGAAACAGCCCCTGATCGATCCCGTGGGTGGCACCAACACCTCCCACGGGACCAATGTAACTCGTAGGAACTGACCGCGCAGCCCTAGGACTCCCGGTTTGAGAGTACGACTGTAATTTGTATATTTCTAGACTTAGGCTTAAAAACATGGCATTTGAGGGTGAAAACTCGAAACAACCCCCGAACGACTCCGTGGGTGGCACCAACACCTCCCACGGGACCAATGTAACTCGTAGGAACTGACCGCGCAGCCGCGGGACTCCCGGTATGAGAGTACGATGGTAATTTGCATATTTCCAGACTTAGGCTTAAAAACATGGCGTTAGAGGGTGAAAACTCAAAACAGCCCCCGAACGGCCGCGTGGGTGGCACCAACACCTCCCACGGGACCAATGTAACTCGTAGGAACTGACCGCGCAGCCGCGGGACTCCCGGTATGAGAGTACGATGGTAATTTGCATATTTCCAGACTTAGGCTTAAAAACATGGCGTTAGAGGGTGAAAACTCGAAACAGCCCCCGAACGGCCCCGTGGGTGGCACCAACACCTCCCACGGGACCAATGTAACTCGTAAGAACGGACCGCGCAGCCGCGGGAGTCCCGGTTTGAGAATACGACGGTAATTTGCATATTTTTAGACTTAATCAAAACATGGCATTAGAGGGTGAAAACTCATAACAACGCCCGAACGGCACCTTAGGTGGCACCAACACCTCCCAGGGGTCCAATGTAACTCGTAGGAACTGACCGCACAGCCGCGGGACTCCCGGTATGAGAGTACGACGGTAATTTGCATATTTGTAGACTTAGGCTTAATAACATGGCGTTAGAGGGAGAAAACCCGAAACAACCCCTGAACGATCCCGTGGGTGGCTGCAACACCTCACACAGGAACCAATGTAACTCGTAAGAACTGACCGCGCAGCCGCGGGACTCATGGTTTGAGAGTACGACTGTAATTTCTATATTTATAGACTTATGCTTAAAAACATGGCATTAGAGGGTGAAAACTCGAAACAACCCCCGAACGGCCCCGTGGGTGGCACCAACACCTCCCACGGGACCAATGTAACTCGTAGGAACTGACCGCACAGCCGCGGGACTCCCGGTATGAGAGTACGATGGTAATTTGCATATTTCTAGACTTAGGTTTAAAAACATGGTGTTAGAGGGTGAAAACCCGAAACAGCCCCTGAACGATCCCATGGGTGGCACCAACACCTCCTACGGGACAAATGTAACTCGTAGGAACTGACCGCGCAGCCCCAGGACTTCCGGTTTGAGAGTACGACTGTAATTTGTATATTTTTAGACTTAGGCTTAAAAACATGGCATTAGAGGGTGAAAACTCGAAACAACCCCCGAAATGGCCCCGTGGGTGGCACCAACACCTCCCACGGGACCAATGTAACTCGTAGGAACTGACCGCGTAGCCGCGGGACTCCCAGAATGAGAGTACGACAGTAATTTGCATATTTCTAAACTTAGGCTTAAAAACATGGCGTTAAAGGGTTGAACATCGAAACAGCCCCCGAACGGCCCCGTGGGTGGCACCAACACCTCCCACGGGACCAATGTGACACTTAAGAACTGACCGCGCAGCCGCGGGAGTCCCGGTTTGAGAATAGGATGATAATTTGCATATTTCTAGACTTAGGCAAAACGTGGTGTTGGAGTGTGAAAACTCGAAAGAACCCCCGAATGGCCCCGTGGGTGGCACCAACACCTCCCACGGGACCAATGTAACTCGTAGGAACTGACCGCGCAGCCGCGGGATTCCCGGTATGAGAGTACGACGGTAATTTGCATATTTCCAGACTTAGGCTTAAAAACATGGCGTTAGAGGGTGAAAACTCGAAACAGCCCCCGAACGGCCCCGTGGGTGGCACCAACACCTCCCACGGGACCAATGTAACTCGTAACAATGGACCGCGCAGCCGCGGGATTCCCGGTTTGAGAATACGACGGTAATTTGCATATTTTTAGACTTAATCAAAACATGGCATTAGAGGGTGAAAACTCAAAACAACGCCCGAACAGCCCCGTTGGTGGCACCAACACTTCCCACGGGTCCAATGTAACTCACCGGAACTGATCGCACAGCCGCGGGACTCCTGGTATAAGAGTACGATGGTAATTTGCATATTTCTAGACTTAGGCTTAAAAACATGGTGTTAGAGGGTGAAAACCCGAAACAGCCCCTGATCGATCCCGTGGGTGGCACCAACACCTCCCACGGGACCAATGTAACTCGTAGGAACTGACCGCGCAGCCCTAGGACTCTCGGTTTGAGAGTACGACTGTAATTTGTATATTTCTAGACTTAGGCTTAAAAACATGGCATTAGAGGGTGAAAACTCGAAACAACCCCCGAACGACCCCGTGGGTGGCACCAACACCTCCCACGGGACCAATGTAACTCGTAGGAACTGACCGCGCAGCCGCGGGACTCCCGGTATGAGAGTACGACGGTAATTTGCATATTTCCAGACTTAGGCTTAAAAACATGGCGTTAGAGGGTGAAAACTCGAAACAGCCCCCGAACGGCCCCGTGGGTGGCACCAACACCTCCCACGGGACCAATGTAACTCGTAGGAACTGACCGCGCAGCCGCGGGACTCCCGGTATTAGAGTACGACGGTAATTTGCATATTTCCAGACTTAGGCTTAAAAACATGGCGTTAGAGGGTGAAAACTCGAAACAGTCCCCGAACGGCCCCGTGGGTGGCACCAACACCTCCCACGGGACCAATGTAACTCGTAAGAATGGACCGCGCAGCCGCGAGATTCCCGGTTTGAGAATACGACGGTAATTTGCTTATTTTTAAACTTAATCAAAACATGGCATTAGAGGGTGAAAACTCAAAACAACGCCCGAACAGCCCCGTTGGTGGCACCAACACTTCTCACGGGTCCAATGTAACTCGCCGGAACTGATCGCACAGCCGCAAGACTCCTGGTATAAGAGTACGATGGTAATTTGCATATTTCTAGACTTAGGCTTAAAAACATGGTGTTAGAGGGTGAAAACCCGAAACAGCCCCTGAACGATCCCGTGGGTGGCACCAACACCTCCCACGGGACCAATGTGACTCGTAGGAACTGACCGCGCAGCCCCAGGACTCCCAATTTGAGAGTACGACTGTAATTTGTATATTTCTAGACTTAGGCTTAAAAACATGGCATTAGAGGGTGAAAACTCGAAACAACCCCCGAACGACCCCGTGGTTGGCACCAACAACTCCCACGGGACCAATGTAACTCGTAGGAACTGACCGCGCAGCCGCGGGACTCCCGGTATGAGAGTACGACGGTAATTTGCATATTTCCAGACTTAGGCTTAAAAACATGGCGTTAGAGGGTGAAAACTCGAAACAGCCCCCGAACGGCCCCGTGGGTGGCACCAACACCTCCCACGGGACCAATATAATTCGTAAGAATGGACCGCGCAGCCGCGGGAGTCCCGATTTGAGAATACGATGGTAATTTGCATATTTTTAGACTTAATCAAAACATGGTATTAGAGGGTGAAAACTCGAAACAACCCCCGAACGGCCCCGTGGGTGGCACTAACACCTCCAACGGGACCGATGTAACTCGTAGGAACTGACCGCATAGCCGCGGGACTCCCAGTATGAGAGTACGATGGTAATTTGCATATTTCTAGACTTAGGCTTAAAAACATGGAGTTAGAGGGTGAAAACCCGAAACAGCCCCTGGACGATAGCCTGGGTAGCACCAACACCTCCCACGGGACCAATGTAACTCGTAGGAACTGACCGCGCAGCCCCACGACTTCCGGTTTGAGAGTACGACTGTAATTTTTATATTTCTAGACTTAGGCTTAAAAACATGGCATTAGAGGGTGAAAACACGAAACAACCCCCGAACGGTTCCGTGGGTGGCACCAACACCTCCCACGGTGAAAATAACGTTGCCAAAGCCGTTTATGAAAATAAACTATTTAAGCAACTCCGAAAGTTTGTTGAAGAAACTCTTTAATTAAAATCAAAACTATTTTGAACACAAGATGTGTTAACAAAATTATGTACGAGATATGGACAAGATTTGATAACAAGTTTTAGTAAACAGTTTAAAATGTTTTAAACTCAGCACACTATTAGAAAGGGATGAGAAGATGTAGAAATATTGATACTCAGATTTTTAACGTGGTAAAACCTCACCAACTGAGGAAACATCCACGACTCCCTCTACGGAGTAAAATGAAAAAAAATCCACTAAAACAAATATTTGAGTTACAATCTATTTAACTAACATGCACACAAACAAATCTATACAAGTTTAGGAATATACCCTCTGGCGTCCTCAAACTTCTCTGCAGATCTTGTTTGTTGATGTAGTCCTCTCAGGTTGTACACTCCTCCTTTGTTTCAGCACTTTACGTCGACTTTAGTTCACCAGATCTTACAGCCAACACTTTAAGTGTTTGTAGTGTGAAGATGTGTTGTGAAAAGGTGTTCTAAACCACATGCATGAACACACACACCCTTAATAGTTACAAACAGTCCTAGTAAATTACAGTTTACTATATGCTGTGAACTTTCTTTTTCTTTCTTTCTCACAAAACATAAAACCTTTTTGACCTTTCAATAAATCCCAGAATCCACGGATATCTTTCTTCAAAATCGGTAAAGATCTTAATCAATCTCAGTTTTGAAAAGATTTTCGAGATTGAAAACCTCCAAGTGCGATTCTAATACTAGGTCAAGGTTTAGTTTTGCAAGCAGTAAGAAATAGAAAGCATGTATTGTTGATTTGAAGTATGAAGACGTTTTTATCAAAAGAAATCAACAATATACTTCTCTGGATGAGAAATAATGTGTATCTACGTGTTTTGTAACTTCAAACACTTCAGATCTGAGATTTCTATTGAAACAGAAACCAGATCTGAAATAAAAAGTTTAAGTTGAACAGTAAGATTCGATGAACACAAGGAACAGCAAAACAAACACAACTCATACACTCAAACCCTCAAGAACACTGGAAAGGTGTTTTTGGTTTAGGTGTTTGATTTTGGCTGGAGAAGAGGTAACGAAGTTAGGGTTTCTAGGGTTTCAATCTAGGGTTTCAAACTCTCTCTCTTCTCTCTTTTTTTCTCTCACTTCTCTCTCTTCTCTCTCTTCTCTCAGAGGAAAACAAAATGGCCAAAAATCTTCGAAGTCTGAGAAGATGAGGGTTTATATAGGGGGCTGAGAAGGTTCCAGACGTTCGAGTGAAAACAACGGTTGTGATCAAGTCAATTCTTCTTGACTTTGATCCAAGGGTTAACAGCAAGCGGTGGTTAAACAAGCTGTGATAGGTGGAGATGTTTACACAGGGATTACCAAAGATCGCATGCAGACCCTAGATAAGAATTGATCCAAGGGCTCAGGTGTGAAGCGAAGTTTGTGTCTACAAAGAAACACAAATGTAGGCAATCAGAAGGCTGCACGTGTTGGCCAGCAATTGGAAACAAACGCGCGTCCCAAACTTAATTACATGCACACCCTCTAGTCTCTAGCGCTTTCGGTTTCTACCCAGGTAAACAATCATCCCAAAAACAGCACAAAATAAAATTGCAGTTTGACCCCAAAACTTTTAAAACCAAATTTTATTTATAAAAATTAAATTTGAAAAATGTTTTAAAAAAATCCCAAAAATTATTAAAAACCAAATTAAGGGATTTAAACTCACTCAACACAAGAACACATATAAAAGTGCAATATGCAATGTAGTGTGGGTGTTCTAAGTGTGTGAGTGATGGCTATAAGTTCAGGATCATTACAACTATTAAATATGAAGTCCAATCCAACTTCTGAAGCTCTTTGGTTTCTAGGATTGACATAATTTTGTCACTATTTCCAAACTAGATGAGCTCTTATACAGTATAGACTCAAGTGAGTCAAAGGTATAAGGGCTTCAATCTCCCCCTTTGGAAATATGAGACAAAATCTCCTTTGAGTCAATCTTGGACTCGTAGGGCAACAAAAAACTTATGCCTATAAAGGTTCTATCTACCCAAATCCTAGAAAATAAAAGTACATAACTCAACTATTCACATTTGTACACCCTATTATTACAACAGTTGAGAATGATTCTAAAAAGAATACCTGCAAAGAATAGACTAAGATCAAGCAGTTTAGTATATGCAGTATATAAGTAGACTCAAATTTCTCCCCCATTTTGTCTCAAATAGACAAAGAAAAAAAAATTCGAAAAAAAAACAGCAAAAGATATTAATCAGCACTAATCATACCAATAGATTTTCTTAAAGAAACGAATCTATTAAAATCAAGAGGTTTAGTGAACATGTCTGCAAGTTGTAGATCAGTAGGGAGATAGTTAATTTCTAATTCCTTGGATTCCACCAACTCACGAATAAAATGATGTCTTATTTTAATATGTTTAGTTCGCGAGTGTTGAACTGGGTTCTTAGAAATGTTAATCGCACTTTGATTATCACAATAGAGATGAAGTGTGGGTTCTAGAATACCATAATCACTTAGCATTTGTTTAAGCCATAACAATTGGGCACAACAGCTACCGGCGGCTATGTATTCAGATTCAGCAGTCGAGAGAGATGTGCAATTCTGTTTTTTACTACTCCATCCTACCAAGTTATTACCAATATAACAACATGCGCCTGAAGTGCTTTTACTATCATCAGTACACCCAGCCCAATCAGCATCAGTGTACCCAATAATAGTGCTAGGTGTGTCATTCGTGTACCAAATTCCTAAATTTAGAGTGCCTTTAACATATTTAATTATGCGTTTAACAGCGTTTAAATGACTCTCCTTGGGGTTGTTTTGATAACGCGCACAAACACAAACAGCATACATGATATCAGGACGCGAGGCAGTCAGATATAGTAATGTGCCAATCATACTACGATACAAGGTAGAGTCTACAGATTTTCCATTTTCATCTTTAGATAATTTCTCTGTAGTACTCATAGGCGTTTTAGCACTCTTAGCACTCTCGAGGCCAAATTTCTTAACTATCTCTAATGCGTACTTAGTCTGCGAAAGAAACAAGCCATCTGGTTGTTGTTTGACTTGGAGACCTAGAAAGAACTGTAACTCCCCCATAAGGGACATCTGAAATTCCTTGCTCATGATTTCAGCAAAAGATTTTACTTCTGAGATAGAGGTAGATCCAAATATGATATCGTCAACATAGATTTGAGCGATAGTAATGTGTTTGTCAAAATGTTTGACAAATAAGGTTTGGTCATTTCCACCTCTTTGGAAACCATTATCCAGCAAAAAACTGGACAGGCGCTCATACCAAGCTCTAGGAGCTTGTTTAAGACCATACAAAGCCTTTTTCAACCGAAAAACATGATTAGGATGATTAGGGTCAATGAACCCTTTAGGTTGTTCTACATAGGTTTCCTCGGCAAGTATTCCATTAAGGAATGCAGATTTAACATCCATTTGATATAATGTAAAACGCATGTGACAGGCTATAGCAAGAAGCAGACGAACTGATTCTAAACGAGTGACAGGAGCAAAGGTCTCGTTAAAATCAATTCCCTCTATTTGGGAATAACCTTGAGCAACTAGTCTAGCTTTATTTCTAATTACTATCCCATTTTCATCAGTTTTATTTTTGAAAATCCAACGAGTGCCAATAACCTTTTTGTGATCAGGACGTGGAACAAGAAACCAAACATCATGAATGACAAATTGTAAAAGTTCATCCTGCATAGCAGAAATCCAGTGAGAGTCATTCAATGCCTCATTTACATTCTTTGGTTCCAAGAGAGAAACAAAGCATGCATAGAGTGCATAATTTCTAAGTTGGGATCTTGTACGTACTGGTTCACTAGGGTTACCAACTACATTGTTGATGGGATGGTCTTTAGAAACCCAGTTAGGTACTTCAGGTGACTCAATAGGTAATGAATTATCTATTTCAGAAGTGTCATTTTCTAAAGTATTTGACGATTCTTCTTCAATAGTTAATTCACTAGTCTTGCTTTCTATAGTGGTGTCACTAACAATTACATTTATGGATTCCATTAAGGTTTTAGTGCGAAGATTAAATACCCTATAAGCTCTACTATTAGGTGAATATCCTAAGAATATGGCTTTATCTCCCCTACTCTCAAACTTAGATAAGTGTTCCCTATCTTTGCAAACATAGCAGGTACTACCAAAGGTTCTAAGGTACTTAAGATTAGGCTTTTTATTGTACCAAAGTTCATAAGGGGTTTGTTTCGAATTCTTTCTAAGATAAACCCTATTAATAAGATGGCAGGCTGTACGAATAGATTCTTCCCAAAAATACTTAGGTAAGTTCTTAGCATGGAGCATGACACGTGCCATCTCTTGAAGAGTTCGATTCTTTCTCTCAGCTATACCATTTTGTTGAGGGGTCTTAGGAGCACTGAACTCATGTTTGTAACCATTATAGTCACAATATTCTACAATACCAGTGTCTTTGAATTCACCACCTCTATCACTTCGGATTCTATTCACTTGAGTGTCTTTTTCATTCTCAATCCGTAAGAGAATCTTTAAAAAGGTTTGAAAGGTATCGGATTTTTGTTTTAAGAAAGCTACCCAAGTGAATCTAGTGAAGTCATCAACCATAACTAGAATATAACTGTGTCCACAAAGACTAACAGTTTGAGAAGGACCCATTAGGTCCATATGGATGAGTTCTAAGGGATTAGAGGTAAGGATATCTTTAACTCTTTTATGGGGTGCTTTAACAATCTTTCCTTCTTGACAGGGACCACAGACAATGTTATGAATAGGTTTAATTTTTGGTATTCCTCTAACTATTTGTTGAGAAGACAATTTACTCAAATTTTCGTAATTAATGTGACCCATTCTGTTATGCCATATTTCATTGTCATCCATTCTGGCAACATTACAGATTTCAGAACTACTCATGACAGTGTAACAATTGTCAGGAGTCCTGAGTCCTGTAATTATGCATTCTCCCTTTTCATTTAAAATCTTGCAATTGTTCTTTGAAAAGGTAACAGTATGGTTTAAGTCACAAAATTGCGAAATGCTGAGTAAGTTAGCCTTGAGACCTTTAACTAAGAGAACATTTTCAAGAAGGGGAAGTCCCTTTTCTTTAAGAGTTCCTTTGCCTATAATCTGGGATGATACTCCATCACCAAAAACAACTTGTCCACCATCAAAATGGGTTTTATTTAAAAGTTTTGTATCATCTCCTGTCATATGCTTGGAACATCCAGAATCCAAGTACCAACCAGAAGATGTAAGTTCAGCTTTTAAAGCTGAAATAACAACATTACACTTCATCTGGGGTACTAGATCATCTTTTCTAACCCAAATTGCTCTGGTTTTCTGTTTGCGCTTATTTGCTCTCATTTGATAAAATTTGCGAGCAGTAGATTTTTCTTGAAAAACATTTTGCGCATGATTTTGGGTAAATTTAAACACCTGAGCATTTGATTTAGAAAATTTTCTGGGAATCCTTCTAGTAAATGTCCTTTTAGGTTTAGTCTTTCTATTCCTATAGTTAGAGTTTTTGTCTGGTGGTCTGGGAAGAACATAATTGTTACGACTCCTCCTAGAATAGTTAAAGTTATGGTACATGGGAGTGTTGTAGATAGGCTTAATCAGTCTCCTAGCATAGCAATTATCGAAAGAGTGACCATATATATCACAATAGGAGCAATAAAGATTGCTCAGAATATGGTTTTCCTTAGGAAAGTCTCTAATCAAAGGTTTTGAGAAATTTGCAGGCTGAATTTTATTCCTAGGTAGCACAGGTTTGAAAGCAGGTTCACTTTTCCTAATAGGGGGGCAGACATATTTTCCCTTTGATAAACTTTCATGCTTAGAGCAACTTGCATCTCCAGTGTTAGAGTTTTGATGGTCAAACTTAGTTTTCAAAGAATGAAAGTCTGGACATGTCTCAATAGGTCTTTTGCCTCCTGACACAAACTTGATCGGTTCAACATGTTTTGTTTGTGACTTCAAATTGGGGCAAAACCCTATTCCAGTTCTATCATCAGAATTGGTTTTAGATTCAGCAACAAATCCATCAAAACAGTTTGAATTATTTTCAAATTTGGTAAATTTTTTGAAAACAGTTGCTGTCTTTTCTTTTGTTTGTTCCAATTCTAATAATGTCCCTTTGTATTTTTTCTCCAGAATTTCATTAGCTTCAGTCAAAGATTTCAGTTTTTCATCAAACACTTTGATATCACTTTCATGAGACATACATTGAGTAGTATACTCTTCAGCATTTACTTTTACCATTAGGCTTAGATCCTCTAGCTTTTTGGTAAGATCTTTTACAATCTTTTCTAGTCTAGTGCTTTTCTTAAGAGTCTTAGTATATAGAGTGTGAATGTCTGGGAGATCATCATTGTCTGAGTCACTAAGTGAAGTGTGTGAAGTGACCCCTAAGGTTTCATTTCTTAAACTCACGCACCCATTGACATCAGCAGTATCGATTTCCCTTTGACTCACACACCCCGAGGAAGAAGTATTAATGTTCTCAGTAAGTAAAGCATCTAAACCAGTTAAAGTATGATTCACAGCAACAGAACTAGAATTACTAGACTCATCCTCACTATCAAGCATAGGCATATTATCATTGTATATGATTTTCGCAAAGAAGGATAAACAGGGATCAAAACCATCAGATGCCTCAGGTTCCTCATTTTCAGAGTCACTTGAGTCATCCCATGTTTTGCAGAGGTTGGCTCTAGAGTGTTTGTTTTGGGTATTTAAATTAACTCTACAGTCTTGAGCAATATGTCCCAGTTTACCACATCTATAGCATTCAATTTTCTTGAGGTCTCTGTGAGGTCTTGTGTTGTCCTTGTTCTGTTTGTCATGAGGTTTCTCATGGGGCTTGTGATTTGAAGGAGCAGAATAATTAGACTTGCCCTGTTTATTTGCAATACTGTTTCTAAATTTAACAATTTTCTTAAATTGTTTCGTCATGAGGGCAATCTGATTATCTAGACTTTCTAAGTCACAGTCCTCATCAGAATCATTACTAGGAGTGTTTAACTCAGGCTTAGTCATCTTAGAAGAAAAGCTGAGGGTGGAATTGGTATTTTTCCTGTGAGTGTGGGTCAATTGTTTCTTAAACTCTAATTCCATTTCCACAGTTCTTAATTTGCTACTGAGTAATTCAGGAGTGAGATTAATATCACACATCTCCTCAATAGCATATCTTTTATTGTCAAATTTCTGTGGTAATGATCTCAGAATTTTAGAGACAATTTCTTGTCTATCATAAGTTATACCATTGGCATGAAGTTTAGTGACAATATCAGTAAGGTTCATATAGAAATCATCGAAAGACTCAGATTCAGACATGATTAAGGTATTGTACTGTTGGATTAACATCTGAGTCTTAGCAGCTTTTACCCTAGAGTCTCCTTCATGTGCAGTAATCAGTGTATCCCATGCTTCCTTGGAAGTGGTACAAGATGAGATTCTCTTGAACTCATGTTCGTTAATAGACATAAATATAGCGTTCTTGCCTTTGTTATTATTTCGAGAAACCTGTTTCTCTTCTTGAGTAAACTCACTCAATATTTTCTTAATCCTTTCATTGCTTCCATCAGTGGCTGGTTTAGTTGGATAAGAGTATCCGTTTTCAATGATATCCCAGACATCATCTCCCAGTGTTCCTTGAATAAAAGCAATCATTCTTACTTTCCAGTAAGAGAAATTGGTTCCATCAAAGACTGGAGGTCTGGTCAAGTTACCATATCTTTCGTTTTTCTCGTCCATAATGATTTTGAGAAAACAGTTTCAGAAACTCAGGATCTTTTTGAAAAAGTTCACCAAAAGCTCTGATACCAATTGAAAATAACGTTGCCAAAGCCGTTTATGAAAATAAACTATTTAAGCAACTCCGAAAGTTTGTTGAAGAAACTCTTTAATTAAAATCAAAACTATTTTGAACACAAGATGTGTTAACAAAATTATGTACGAGATATGGACAAGATTTGATAACAAGTTTTAGTAAACAGTTTAAAATGTTTTAAACTCAGCACACTATTAGAAAGGGATGAGAAGATGTAGAAATATTGATACTCAGATTTTTAACGTGGTAAAACCTCACCAACTGAGGAAACATCCACGACTCCCTCTACGGAGTAAAATGAAAAAAAATCCACTAAAACAAATATTTGAGTTACAATCTATTTAACTAACATGCACACAAACAAATCTATACAAGTTTAGGAATATACCCTCTGGCGTCCTCAAACTTCTCTGCAGATCTTGTTTGTTGATGTAGTCCTCTCAGGTTGTACACTCCTCCTTTGTTTCAGCACTTTACGTCGACTTTAGTTCACCAGATCTTACAGCCAACACTTTAAGTGTTTGTAGTGTGAAGATGTGTTGTGAAAAGGTGTTCTAAACCACATGCATGAACACACACACCCTTAATAGTTACAAACAGTCCTAGTAAATTACAGTTTACTATATGCTGTGAACTTTCTTTTTCTTTCTTTCTCACAAAACATAAAACCTTTTTGACCTTTCAATAAATCCCAGAATCCACGGATATCTTTCTTCAAAATCGGTAAAGATCTTAATCAATCTCAGTTTTGAAAAGATTTTCGAGATTGAAAACCTCCAAGTGCGATTCTAATACTAGGTCAAGGTTTAGTTTTGCAAGCAGTAAGAAATAGAAAGCATGTATTGTTGATTTGAAGTATGAAGACGTTTTTATCAAAAGAAATCAACAATATACTTCTCTGGATGAGAAATAATGTGTATCTACGTGTTTTGTAACTTCAAACACTTCAGATCTGAGATTTCTATTGAAACAGAAACCAGATCTGAAATAAAAAGTTTAAGTTGAACAGTAAGATTCGATGAACACAAGGAACAGCAAAACAAACACAACTCATACACTCAAACCCTCAAGAACACTGGAAAGGTGTTTTTGGTTTAGGTGTTTGATTTTGGCTGGAGAAGAGGTAACGAAGTTAGGGTTTCTAGGGTTTCAATCTAGGGTTTCAAACTCTCTCTCTTCTCTCTTTTTTTCTCTCACTTCTCTCTCTTCTCTCTCTTCTCTCAGAGGAAAACAAAATGGCCAAAAATCTTCGAAGTCTGAGAAGATGAGGGTTTATATAGGGGGCTGAGAAGGTTCCAGACGTTCGAGTGAAAACAACGGTTGTGATCAAGTCAATTCTTCTTGACTTTGATCCAAGGGTTAACAGCAAGCGGTGGTTAAACAAGCTGTGATAGGTGGAGATGTTTACACAGGGATTACCAAAGATCGCATGCAGACCCTAGATAAGAATTGATCCAAGGGCTCAGGTGTGAAGCGAAGTTTGTGTCTACAAAGAAACACAAATGTAGGCAATCAGAAGGCTGCACGTGTTGGCCAGCAATTGGAAACAAACGCGCGTCCCAAACTTAATTACATGCACACCCTCTAGTCTCTAGCGCTTTCGGTTTCTACACAGGTAAACAATCATCCCAAAAACAGCACAAAATAAAATTGCAGTTTGACCCCAAAACTTTTAAAACCAAATTTTATTTATAAAAATTAAATTTGAAAAATGTTTTAAAAAAATCCCAAAAATTATTAAAAACCAAATTAAGGGATTTAAACTCACTCAACACAAGAACACATATAAAAGTGCAATATGCAATGTAGTGTGGGTGTTCTAAGTGTGTGAGTGATGGCTATAAGTTCAGGATCATTACAACTATTAAATATGAAGTCCAATCCAACTTCTGAAGCTCTTTGGTTTCTAGGATTGACATAATTTTGTCACTATTTCCAAACTAGATGAGCTCTTATACAGTATAGACTCAAGTGAGTCAAAGGTATAAGGGCTTCACACGGGACCAATGTAACTCGTAGGAACTGACCGCGTAGCCGCGGGAATCCCGGTGTGAGAGTACGACGATAATTTGCATATTTCTAGACTTCGGCTTAAAAACAAGGCGTTAGAGGGTGAAACCTCCAAACAGCCCCCGAACGGCCCCGTGGGTGGCACCAACACCTCCCACGGGACCAATGTAACTCGTAAGAACTGATCGCGCAGCCGCGAGAGTCCCGGTTTGAGAATACGACGATAATTTGCATATTTCTAGACTTGGGCAAAACATGGCGTTGGAGGGTGAAAACTCGAAACAACCCCCGAACGGCCCCGTGAGTGGCACCAACACATCCCACGGATCCAATGTAACTCGTAGTAACTGACCGCACAGCCGCGGGACTCCCGGTATGAGAGTACGATGGTGATTTGCATATTTCTAGACTTTGGCTAAAAAACATGGTGTTAGAGGGTGAAAACCCTGAACAGCCCCCAAACGATCCCGTGGGTGGCACCAACACCTCCCACGGGACCAATGTAACTCGTAGGAACTGACCGCGCAGCCGCTGGAGTCCCGGTTTGAGAATACGACGGTAATTTGCATATTTCTAGACTTAGGCTTAAAAACATTGCGTTAGTGGGTGAAATCTCGAAACAACCCCAAAACGGCCCCGTGGGTGGCACCAACACCTCCCACGGGTCCAATGTAACTCGTAGGACTTGACTGCACAGCCGCGGGACTTCCGGTATGAGAGTAAGACGGTAATTTGCAAATTTCTAGACTTAGGCTTAATAACATGGTGTTAGAGGGTGAAATCTCGAAATAATCCCCGAACGGCCCCGTGGGTGGCACCAACACCTCACACAGGAACCAATGTAACTTGTAGGAACTGACCGCACTGTCGCGGGACTCCCGGTTTGAGAGTATGACTGTAATTTGTATATTTCTAGACATAGGCTTAAAAACATGGCATTAGAGGGTGAAAACTCGAAACAACCCCCGAACGGCCCTGTGGGTGGCACCAACACCTCGCACGGGACCAATGTAACTCGTAGGAACTGACCGCGTAGCCGCGGGACTCCCGGTGTGAGAGTACAACGATAATTTGCATATTTCTAGACTTCGGCTTAAAAACAAGGCGTTAGAGGGTGAAACCTCAAAACAGCCCCCGAACGGCCCCGTGGGTGGCACCAACACCTCCCACGGGACCAATGTAACTCGTAAGAACTGATCGCGCAGCCGCGAGAGTCCCGGTTTGAGAATACGACGATAATTTGCATATTTCTAGACTTAGGCAAAACATGGCGTTGGAGGGTGAAAACTCGAAACAACCCCCGAACGGCCCCGTGAGTGGCACCAACACATCCCACGGATCCAATGTAACTCGTAGGAACTGACCGCACAGCCGCGGGACTCCCGGTATGAGAGTACGATGGTAATTTGCATATTTCTAGACTTAGGCTTAAAAACATGGTGGTAGAGGGTGAAAACCCTGAACAGCCCCCAAACGGTCCCGTGGGTGGCACCAACACCTCCCACGGGACCAATGTAACTCGTAGGAACTGACCGCGCAGCCGCGGGAGTCCCGGTTTGAGAATACGACGGTAATTTGCATATTTCTAGACTTAGGCTTAAAAACATGGCGTTAGTGGGTGAAAACTCGAAACAACCCCAAAACGGCCCCGTGGGTGGCACCAACACCTCCCACGGGTCCAATGTGACTCGTAGGATTTTACTGCACAGCCGCGGGACTCCCGGTATGAGAGTAAGACGGTAATTTGCAAATTTCTAGACTTAGGCTTAATAACATGGTGTTAGAGGGTGAAATCTCGAAATAATCCCCGAATGGCCCCGTGGGTGGCACCAACACCTCACATAGGAACCAATGTAACTCGTAGGAACTGACCGCACTGTCGCGGGACTCCCGGTTTGAGAGTATGACTGTAATTTGTATATTTCTAGACATAGGCTTAAATACATGGCATTAGAGGGTGAAAACTCGAAACAACCCCCGAACGGCCCCGTGGGTGGCACCAACACCTCGCACGGGACCAATGTAACTCGTAGGAACTAACCGCGTAGCCGCGGGACTCCCGGTATGAGAGTACGATGATAATTTGCATATTTCTAGACTTAGGCGTAGAAGCATGGCGTTAGAGGGTGAAAACTCGAAACAGCCCCCGAACGGCCCCGTGGGTGGCACCAACACCTCCCATAGGACCAATGTAACTCGTAAGAATGGACCGCGCAGCCGCGGGAGTCCCGGTTTGAGAATATGACAAAAATTTTCATATTCCTAGACATAGGGAAAACATGGTGTTAGAGGGTGAAAACTCGAAACAGCCCATGAACGATCCCGTGGGTGGCACCAACACCTCCCACGGGACCAATGTAACTTGTAGGAACTGACCACGCAGCCCCAGGACTCCCGATTTGAGAGTAAGACTATAATTTGTATATTTCTAGACTTAGGCTTAAAAACATGGCATTAGAGGGTGAAAACTCGAAACAACCCCCGAACAGCCCCGTGGGTGGCACCAACACCTCCCACGGAACCAATGTAACTCGTAGGAACTGACCGCGTAGCAGCGGGACTCCCGATATGAGAGTACGACGGTAATTTGCAAATTTCTAGACTTCGGCTTAAAAACATGGCGTTAGAGGGTGAAACCTCGAAACAACCCCCGAACGGCCCCGTGGATGGCACCAACACCTCCCACGGGACCAATGTAACTCATAAGAACTGACCACGCAGCCGCGGGAGTCCCGGTTTGAGAATACGACGGTAATTTGCATATTTCTAGACTTAGGCTTAAAAACATGGCGTTAGTGGGTGAAAACTCGAAACAACCCCAAAACGGCCCCGTGGGTGGCACCAACACCTCCCACGGGTCCAATGTGACTCGTAGGATTTTACTGCACAGCCGCGGGACTCCCGGTATGAGAGTAAGACGGTAATTTGCAAATTTCTAGACTTAGGCTTAATAACATGGTGTTAGAGGGTGAAATCTCGAAATAATCCCCGAACGGCCCGTGGGTGGCACCAACACCTCACACAGGAACCAATGTAACTCGTAGGAACTGACCGCACTGTCGCGGGACTCCCGGTTTGAGAGTATGACTGTAATTTGTATATTTCTAGACATAGGCTTAAAAACATGGCATTAGAGGGTGAAAACTCGAAACAACCCCCGAACGGCCCCGTGGGTGGCACCAACACCTCGCACGGGACCAATGTAACTCGTAGGAACTAACCGCGTAGCCGCGGGACTCCCGGTATGAGAGTACGATGATAATTTGCATATTTCTAGACTTAGGCTTAGAAACATGGCGTTAGAGGGTGAAAACTCGAAACAGCCCCCGAACGGCCCCGTGGGTGGCACCAACACCTCCCATAGGACCAATGTAACTCGTAAGAATGGACCGCGCAGCCGCGGGAGTCCCGGTTTGAGAATATGACAAAAATTTTCATATTCCTAGACATAGGGAAAACATGGCGTTAGAGGGTGAAAACTCGAAACAGCCCATGAACGATCCCGTGGGTGGCACCAACACCTCCCACGGGACCAATGTAACTCGTAGGAACTGACCGCGCAGCCCCAGGACTCCCGGTTTGAGAGTACGACTGTAATTTGTATATTTCTAGACTTAGCCTTAAAAATATGGCATTAGAGGGTGAAAACTCGAAACAACCCCCGAACGACCCCGTGGGTGGCACCAACACCTCCCACGGGACCAATGTAACTTGTAAGAATGGACCGCGCAGCCGCGGGAGTCCCGGTTTGAGAATACGATGGTAATTTGCAAATTTTTAGACATAGGCCAAACATGGTGTTAGAGGGTGAAAACTCGAAACAATGCCCGAATAGCCCCGTTGGTGGCACCAACACTTCCCACGGGTCCAATGTAACTCGCCGGAACTGACCGCACAGCCGCGGGACTCCCGGTATGAGAGTACGATGGTAATTATCATATTTCTAGTCTTAGGCTTAAAAACATGGTGTTAGAGGGTGAAAACCCGAAACAGCCCTTGAACGATCCCGTGGGTGGCACCAACACCTCCCACGGGTCCAATGTAACTCGTAGGAACTGATCGCGCAGCCCCAGGACTCCCGGTTTGAGAGTACGACTGTAATTTGTATATTTTTAGACTTAGGCTTAAAAACATGGCATTACAGGGTGAAAACTCGAAACAACCCCCGAACGGCCCCGTGGGTGGCACCAACACCTCCCACGGGACCAATGTAACTCGTAGGAACTGATCGCGTAGCCGCGGGACTCCCGGTATGAGAGTACGACTGTAATTTGTATATTTCTAGACTTAGGCTTAAAAACATGGCATTAGAGGGTGAAAACTCGAAACAACCCCCGAACGACCCCGTGGGTGGCACCAACACCTCCCAAGGGACCAATGTAACTCGTAGGAACTGATCGCACAACCGCGGGACTCCCGGTATGAGAGTACGACTGTAATTTGCATATTTCCAGACTTAGGCTTAAAAACATGGCGTTAGAGGGTGAAAACTCGAAACAGCCCCCGAACGGCCCCGTGGGTGGCACCAACACCTCCCACGGGACCAATGTAACTCGTAAGAATGGACCGCACAGCCGCGGGAGTCCCGGTTTGAGAATACGATGGTAATTTGCAAATTTTTAGACTTAGGCTTAAAAACATGGCATTAGAGGGTGAAAACTCGAAACAACCCTCGAACGGCCCCGTGGGTGGCACCAACATCTCCCACGGGACCAATGTAACTCGTAGGAACTGACCGCGTAGCCGCGGGACTCCCGGTATGAGAGTACGACAGTAATTTGCATATTTCTAGACTTAGGCTTAAAAACATGGCGTTAGAGGGTGAAACATCGAAACAGCCCCCGAACGGCCCCGTGGGTGGCACCAACACCTCTCATGGGACCAATGTGACACTTAAGAACTGACCGCGCAGCCGCGGGAGTCCCGGTTTGAGAATAGGATGATAATTTGCATATTTCTAGACTTAGGCGAAACGTGGTGTAGGAGTGTGAAAACTCCAAAACAACCCACGAACGGCCCCGTGGGTGGCACCAACACCTCCCACGGGACCAATGTAACTCGTAGGAACTGACCGCATAGCCGCGCGACTCCCGGTATGAGAGTATGACGGTAATTTGCATATTTCTAGACTTAGGCTTATAAACATGGGGTTAGAGGGTGAAAACTCGAAACAGCCGCCGAACGGCCCCGTGGGTGGCACCAACACCTCCAACGGGACCAATGTAACTCGTAAGAATGGACCGCGCAGCCGCGGGAGTCCCGATTTGAGAATACGACGGTAATTTGCATATTTTTAGACTTAGGCAAAACATGGCGTTAGAGGGTGAAAACTCGAAACAACCCGCGAACGGCCCCGTGGGTGACACCAACACCTCCCACGGGTCCAATGTAACTCGTAGGAACTGATCGCACAACCGCGGGACTCCCGGTATGAGAGTACGACTGTAATTTGCATATTTCCAGACTTAGGCTTAAAAACATGGCGTTAGAGGGTGAAAACTCGAAACAGCCCCCGAACGGCCCCGTGGGTGGCACCAACACCTCCCACGGGACCAATGTAACTCGTAAGAATGGACCGCACAGCCGCGGGAGTCCCGGTTTGAGAATACGATGGTAATTTGCAAATTTTTAGACTTAGGCTTAAAAACATGGCATTAGAGGGTGAAAACTCGAAACAACCCTCGAACGGCCCCGTGGGTGGCACCAACATCTCCCACGGGACCAATGTAACTCGTAGGAACTGACCGCGTAGCCGCGGGACTCCCGGTATGAGAGTACGACAGTAATTTGCATATTTCTAGACTTAGGCTTAAAAACATGGCGTTAGAGGGTGAAACATCGAAACAGCCCCCGAACGGCCCCGTGGGTGGCACCAACACCTCTCATGGGACCAATGTGACACTTAAGAACTGACCGCGCAGCCGCGGGAGTCCCGGTTTGAGAATAGGATGATAATTTGCATATTTCTAGACTTAGGCGAAACGTGGTGTAGGAGTGTGAAAACTCCAAAACAACCCACGAACGGCCCCGTGGGTGGCACCAACACCTCCCACGGGACCAATGTAACTCGTAGGAACTGACCGCATAGCCGCGCGACTCCCGGTATGAGAGTATGACGGTAATTTGCATATTTCTAGACTTAGGCTTATAAACATGGGGTTAGAGGGTGAAAACTCGAAACAGCCGCCGAACGGCCCCGTGGGTGGCACCAACACCTCCAACGGGACCAATGTAACTCGTAAGAATGGACCGCGCAGCCGCGGGAGTCCCGATTTGAGAATACGACGGTAATTTGCATATTTTTAGACTTAGGCAAAACATGGCGTTAGAGGGTGAAAACTCGAAACAACCCGCGAACGGCCCCGTGGGTGACACCAACACCTCCCACGGGTCCAATGTAACTCGTAGGAACTAACCGCAGAGCCGCGGGACTCCCGATATGAGAGTACGATGGTAATTTTCATATTCCTAGACTTAGGATTAAAAACATGGCGTTAGAGGGTGAAAACCCGAAACAGTCCCCGAACGATCCCGTGGGTGGCACCAACATATCCCATTGGACCAATGTAACTCGTAGGAACAAATCGCGCAACCGCAGGACTCCCGATTTGAGAGTACGACGAAAATTTGTATATTTCTAGACTTAGGGTTAAAAACATGGCATTCGTGGGTGAAAACTCGAAACAACCCACGAACGGCCCCGTGGGTGGCTCCAACACCTCCCACGGGACCAATGTAACTCGTAGGAACTGACCGCGTAGCCGCGGGACTCCCGGTATGAGGGTACGACAATAATTTGCATATTTCTAGAGTTAGGCTTAAAAACATGGTGTTAGAGAGTGAAAACCCGAACCAGCCCCTGAACGATCCCGTGGGTGGCACCAACACCTCCCACGGGACCAATGTAACTCGTAGGAACTGACCACGCAGCCCTAGGACTCCCGGTTTGAGAGTACGACTGTAATTTGTATATTTCTAGACTTAGGCTTAAAACATGGCATTAGAGGGTGAAAACTCGAAACAACCCCCGAACGGCCCCGTGGGTGGCACCAACACCTCCCACGGGACCAATGTAACTCGTAGCAACTGACCGCACAGCCGCGGGTCTCCCGGTATGAGAGTACGATGGTAATTTGCATATTTCTAGACTTAGGCTTAAAAACATGTTGTTAGAGGGTGAAAACCCGAAACAGCCCCTGAACGATAGCGTGGGTGGCACCAACACCTCCCACAGGACCAATGTAACTCGAAGGAACTGACCGCGCAGCCCCACGACTTTCGGTTTGAGTGCACGACTGTAATTTGTATATTTCTAGACTTAGGCTTAAAACATCTCATTAGATGGTGAAAACTCGAAACAACCCCCGAACGGCCCCGTGGGTGGCACCAACACCTCCCACGCGACCAATGTAACTTGTAGGAACTGACCGCGTAGCCGCGGGACTCCCGGTATGAGAGTACGATGGTAATTTGCATATTTCTAGACTTAGGCTTAAAAACATGGCGTTAGAGGGAGAAACATCGAAACAGCCCCCGAGCGACCCCGTGGGTGGTACCAACACCTCCGACGGGACCAATGTGACTCGTAAGAACTGACCGCGCAGCCGCGGGAGTCCCGATTTGAGAATAGGATGATAATTTGCATATTTCTAGACTTAGGCAAAATGTGGTGTTGGAGGGTGAACTCGAAACAACCCCCGAACGGCCCCGTGGGTGGCACCAACACCTCCCACGGGTCCAATGTAACTCGTAGAAACTGACCGCACAGCCGCAGGACTCCCGATATGAGAGTACGACGGTAATTTTCGTATTCCTAGACTTCTGATTAAAAACATGGGGTTAGAGGGTGAAAACCCAAAACAGTCCCCGAACGATCCCGTGGGTGGCACCAACACATCCCACGGGACCAATGTAACTCGTAGGAACTGATCGCGCAACCGCGGGACTCCCGATTTGAGAGTACGACGACAATTTGTATATTTCTAGACTTAGGGTTAAAAACATGGCGTTAGAGGGTGAAAACTCGAAACAACCCCCGAACGGCCCCGTGGGTGGCACCAACACCTCCCACGGGACCAATGTAACTCGTAGGAACTGACCGCGTAGCCGCGGGACTCCCGGTATGAGAGTACGACGGTAATTTGCATATTTCTAGACTTAGGCTTAAAAACATGGCGTTAGAGGGTGAAGCATCGAAACAGCCCCCGAACGTCCCCATGGGTGGCACCAACACCTCCCGCGGGACCAATGTGACTAGTAAAAACTGACCGCGCAGCCGCGGGAGTCCCGGTTTGAGAATAGAATGATAATTTGCATATTTCTAAACTTAGCCAAAACGTGGTGTTGGAGGGTGAAAACTCGAAACAACCCCCGAACGACCCCGTGGGTGGCACCAACACCTCCCACGGGACCAATGTAACTCGTAGGAACTGACCGCGTAACCGCTGGACTCCCGGTATGAGAGTACGACGGTAATTTGCATATTTCTAGACTTAGGCTTAAAAACATGGGGTTAGGGGGTGAAAACTCGAAACAGCCGCCGAACGGCCCCGTGGGTGGCACCAACACCTCCCACGGGACCAATGTAACTCGTAAGAATGGACCGCGCAATCGCGGGAGTGCCGGTTTGAGAATACGACGGTAATTTGCATGTTTCTAGACTTAGGCAAAACATGGCGTTAGATGGTGAAAACTCGAAACAACCCCCGAACGGCCCCGTGGGTGGCACCAACACCTCCCACAGATCCAATCTAACTCGTAGGAACTGACCGCAAAGCCGCGGGACTCCCGATATGAGAGTACGATGGTAATTTTCATATTCCTAGACTTAAGATTAAAAACATGGCGTTAGAGGGTGAAAACTCGAAACAGTCCCCGAATGATCCCGTGGGTGGTACTAACACGTCCCACGGGACCAATGTAACTCGTAGGAACTGATCGCGCAACCGCGGGACTCCCGATTTGAGAGTAGGACAACAATTTGTATATTTCTAGACTTAGGGTTAAAGACATGGCGTTAGAGGGTGAAAACTCGAAACAACCCCCGAACGGCCCCGTGGGTGGCACCAACACCTCCCACGGGTCCAATGTAACTCGTAGGAACTGACCGCACAGCCGCGGGACTCCCGATATGAGAGTACGGCGGTAATTTTCATATTCCTAGACTTAGGATTAAAAACATGGCGTTAGAGGGTGAAAACTCGAAACAGTCCCCGAACGATCCCGTGGGTGGCACCAACACATCCCACGGGACCAATGTAACTCGTAGGAACTGATCGCGCAACCGCGGGACTCCCAATTTGAGAGTACGACGACAATTTGTATATTTCTAGACTTAGGGTTAAAACATGGCCTTAGTGGGTGAAAACTCGAAACAACCCACGAACGGCCCCGTGGGTGGCACCAACACCTCCCACGGGACCAATGTAACTCGTAGGAACTGACCGCGTAGCCGCGGGACTCCCGGTATGATAGTACGACGGTAATTTGCATATTTCTAGACTTAGGCTTAAAAACATGGCGTTAGAGGGTGAAACCTCGAAGCAGCCCCCGAACGGCCCCGTGGGTGGCACCAACACCTCCCACGGGACTAATGTAACTCGTAAAAACTGGCCGCGCAGCCGCGGGAGTCCCGGTTTGAGAATACGGCGATAATTTTCATATTTTTAGACATAGGCAAAACATGGCGTTAGTGGGTGAAAACTCGAAACAACCCCCGAACGGCCCCGTGGGTGGCACCAACACCTCCCACGGGACCAATGTAACTCGTAGGAACTAACCGCGTAGCCGCGGGACTCCCGGTATGAGAGTACGACAGTAATTTGCATATTTCTAGACTTAGGCTTAAAAACATGGCGTTAGAGGGTGAAAACTCGAAACAGTCCCCGAACGGCCCCGTGGGTGGCACCAACACCTCCCACGGGACTAATGTAACTCGTAAGAACTGACCGCGCAGCCGCGGGAGTCCCGGTTTGAGAATACGACGATAATTTTCATATTTCTAGACATAGGCAAAACATGGCATTAGAGGGTGAAAACTCGAAACAACCCCCGAACGGCCCCGTGGGTGGCACCAACACCTCCCACGGGTCCATTGTAACTCGTAGGAACTGACTGCACAGCCGCGGGACTCCCGATATGAGAGTACGACGAAAATTTTCATATTCCTAGACTTAGGATTAAAAACATGGCGTTAGAGGGTGAAAACCCGAAACAGTCCCAGAACGATCCCGTGGGTGGCACCAACACATCCCACGGGACCAATGTAACTCGTAGGAACTGATCGCGCAACCGCGGGACTCCCGATTTGAGAGTACGACGACAATTTGTATATTTGTAGACTTAGGGTTAAAACATGGCCTTAGTGGGTGAAAACTCGAAACAACCCACTAACGACCCCGTGGGTGGCACCAACACCTCCCACGGGACCAATGTAACTCGTAGGAACTGACCGCGTAGCCGCGGGACTCCCGGTATGAGAGTACGACGGTAATTTGCATATTTCTAGACTTAGGCTTAAAAACATGGCGTTAGAGGGTGAAACCTCGAAGCAGCCCCCGAACGGCCCCGTGGGTGGCACCAACACCTCCCACGGGACTAATGTAACTCGTAAAAACTGGCCGCGCAGCCGCGGGAGTCCCGGTTTGAGAATACGGCGATAATTTTCATATTTTTAGACATAGGCAAAACATGGCGTTAGAGGGTGAAAACTCGAAATAACCCCCGAACGGCCCCGTGGGTGGCACCAACACCTCCCACGGGACCAATGTAACTCGTAGGAACTGACCGCGTAGCCGCGGGACTCCCGGTATGAGAGTACGACAGTAATTTGCATATTTCTAGACTTAGGCTTAAAAACATGGCGTTAGAGGGTGAAACCTCGAAATAGCCCCCGAACGGCCCCGTGGGTGGCACCAACACCTCCCACGGGACTAATGTAACTCGTAAGAACTGACCGCGCAGCCGCGGGAGTCCCGGTTTGAGAATACGACGATAATTTTCATATTTCTAGACATAGGCAAAACATGGCATTAGAGGGTGAAAACTCGAAACAACCCCCGAACGGCCCCGTGGGTGGCACCAACACCTCCCACGGGTCCATTGTAACTCGTAGGAACTGACTGCACAGCCGCGGGACTCCCGATATGAGAGTACGACGGAAATTTTCATATTCCTAGACTTAGGATTAAAAACATGGCGTTAGAGGGTGAAAACCCGAAACAGTCCCAGAACGATCCCGTGGGTGGCACCAACACATCCCACGGGACCAATGTAACTCGTAGGAACTGATCGCGCAACCGCGGGACTCCCGATTTGAGAGTACGACGACAATTTGTATATTTGTAGACTTAGGGTTAAAACATGGCCTTAGTGGGTGAAAACTCGAAACAACCCACTAACGACCCCGTGGGTGGCACCAACACCTCCCACGGGACCAATGTAACTCGTAGGAACTGACCGCGTAGCCGCGGGACTCCCGGTATGAGAGTACGACGGTAATTTGCATATTTCTAGACTTAGGCTTAAAAACATGGCGTTAGAGGGTGAAACCTCGAAACAGCCCCCGAACGGCCCCGTGGGTGGCACCAACACCTCCCACGGACTAATGTAACTCGTAAGAACTGACCGCGCAGCCGCGGGAGTCCCGGTTTGAGAATACGACGATAATTTTCATATTTTTAGACATAGGCAAAACATGGCGTTAGAGGGTGAAAACTCGAAACAACCCCCGAATGGCCCCGTGGGTGGCACCAACACCTCCCACGGGACCAATGTAACTCGTAGGAACTGACCGCGCAGCCGCGGGATTCTCGGTATGAGAGTACGACGGTGATTTGCATATTTCCAGACTTAGGCTTAAAAACATGGCGTTAGAGGGTGAAAACTCGAAACTGCCCCCGAACGGCCCTGTGGGTGGCACCAACACCTCCCATGGGACCAATGTAACTCGTAAGAATGGACCGCGCAGCCGCGGGAGTCCCGGTTTAAGAATACGACGGTAATTTGCATATTTTTAGACTTAACCAAAACATGGCATTAGAGAGTTAAAACTCGAAACAACGCCCGAACAGCCCCGTTGGTGACACCAACACATCCCACGGGTCCAATGTAACTCGCTGGAACTGACCGCACAGCCGCGGGACTCCCGGTATGAGAGTAGATGGTAATTTGCATATTTCTAGACTTAGGCTTAAAAACATGGTGTTAGAGGGTGAAAACCCGAAACAGCCCCTGAACGATCCCGTGGGTGGCACCAACAGCTCCCACGGGACCAATGTAACTCGTAGGAACTGACCGCGCAGCCCCTGGACTCCCGGTTTGAGAGTACGACTTTAATTTGTATATTTCTAGACTTAGGCTTAAAAACATGGCAACCGAGGGTGAAAACTCGAAACAACCCCCGAACGGCCCCGTGGGTGGCACCAACACCTCCCACGGGACCAATGTAACTCGTAGGAACTGACCGCACAGCCGCGGGACTCCCGGTATGAGAGTACGATGGTAATTTGCATATTTCTAGACTTAGGCTTAAAAACATGGTGTTAGAGGGTGAAAACCCGAAACAGCCCCTGAACGATAGCGTGGGTGGCACCAACACCTGCCACGGGACCAATGTAACTCGTAGGAACAGACCGCACAGCCCCACGACTTCCGGTTTGAGAGTACGACTGTAATTTGTATATTTCTAGACTTAGGCTTAAAAACATGGCATTAGAGGGTGAAAACTCGAAACAACCCCCGAACGGCCCCGTGGGTGGCACCAACACCTCCCACGGGACCAATGTAACTCGTAGGAACTGACCGCGTAGCCGCGGGGCCCCCGGTATGAGAGTACGACAGTAATTTGAATATTTCTAGACTTAGGCTTAAAAACATGGCGTTAGAGGGTGAAACATCGAAACAACCCCCGAACGTCCCCATGGGTGGCACCAACACCTCCCGCGGGACCAATGTGACTCGTAAGAACTGACCGCGCAGCAGCGGGAGTCCCGGTTTGAGAATAGAATGATAATTTGCATATTTCTAGACTTAGGCAAAACGTGGTCTTGGAGGGTGAAAACTCGAAACAACCCCCGAACGACCCCGTGGGTGGCACCAACACCTCCCACGGGACCAATGTAACTCGTAGGAACTGACCGCGTAGCCGCGGGACTCCCGGTATGAGAGTACGACGGTAATTTGCATATTTCTAGACTTAGGCTTAAAAACATGGGGTTAGAGGGTGAAAACTCGAAACAGCCGCCGAACGGCCCCGTGGGTAGCACCAACACCTCCCACGGGACCAATGTAACTCGGAAGAATGGACCGCGCAGTCGCGGGAGTGCCGGTTTGAGAATACGACGGTAATTTTCATATTTATAGACTTAGGCAAAACATGGCGTTAGAGGGTGAAAACTCGAAACAACCCCCGAACGGCCCCGTGGGTGGCACCAACACCTCCCACGGGTCCAATGTAACTCGTAGGAACTGACCGCACAGCCGCGGGACTCCCGATATGACAGTACGATGGTAATTTTCATATTCCTAGACTTAGGATTAAAAACATGGCGTTAGAGGGTGAAAACTCGAAACAGTCCCCGAACGATCCCGTGGGTGGCACCAACACATCCCACGGGACCAAAGTAACTCGTAGGAACTGATCGCGCAACCGCGGGACTCCCGATTTGAGAGTACGACGACAATTTGTATATTTCTAGACTTAGGGTTAAAACATGGCCTTAGTGGGTGAAAACTCAAAACAACCCACGAACGGCCCCGTGGGTGTCACCAACACCTCCCACGGGACCAATGTAACTCGTAGGAACTGACGGCGTAGCCGCGGGACTCCCGGTATGAGAGTACGACGGTAATTTGCATATTTCTAGACTTAGGCTTAAAAACATGGGGTTAGAGGGTGAAAACTCGAAACAGCCCCCGAACGGCCCCGTGGGTGGCACCAACACCTCCCACGGGACTAATGTAACTCGTAAGAACTGACCGCGCAGCCGCGGGAGTCCCGGTTTGAGAATACGACGATAATTTTCATATTTTTAGACATAGGCAAAACATGGCGTTAGAGGGTGAAAACTCGAAACAACCCCCGAATGGCCCCGTGGGTGGCACCAACACCTCCCACGGGACCAATGTAACTCGTAGGAACTGACCGCGCAGCCGCGGGACTCTCGGTATGAGAGTACGATGGTGATTTGCATATTTCCAGACTTAGGCTTAAAAACATGGCGTTAGAGGGTGAAAACTCGAAACTGCCCCCGAACGGCCCTGTGGGTTGCACCAACACCTCCCATGGGACCAATGTAACTCGTAAGAATGGACCGCGCAGCCGCGGGAGTCCCGGTTTAAGAATACGACGGTAATTTGCATATTTTTAGACTTAACCAAAACATGGCATTAGAGAGTTAAAACTCGAAACAACGCCCGAACAGCCCCGTTGGTGGCACCAACACATCCCACGGGTCCAATGTAACTCGCTGGAACTGACCGCACAGCCGCGGGACTCCCGGTATGAGAGTAGATGGTAATTTGCATATTTCTAGACTTAGGCTTAAAAACATGGTGTTAGAGGGTGAAAACATGAAACAGCCCCTGAACGATCCCGTGGGTGGCACCAACAGCTCCCACGGGACCAATGTAACTCGTAGGAACTAACCGCGCAGCCCCTGGACTCCCGGTTTGAGAGGACGACTGTAATTTGTATATTTCTAGACATAGGCTTAAAAACATGGCAATAGAGGGTGAAAACTCGAAACAACCCCCGAACGGCCCCGTGGGTGGCACCAACACCTCCCATGGGACCAATGTAACTCGTAGGAACTGACCGCACGGCCGAGGGACTCCCGGTATGAGAGTATGATGGTAATTTGCATATTTCTAGACTTAAGCTTAAAAACATGGTGTTAGAGGGTGAAAACCCGAACCAGCCCCTGAACGATAGCTTGGGTGGCACCAACACCTCCCACGGGACCAATGTAACTCGTAGGAACAGACCGCACAGCCCCACGACTTCCGATTTGAGAGTACGACTGTAATTTGTATATTTCTAGACTTAGGCTTAAAAACATGGTATTAGAGGGTGAAAACTCGAAACAACCCCCGAACGGCCCCGTGGGTGGCACCAACACCTCCCACGGGACCAATGTAACTCGTAGGAACTGACCGCGTAGCCGCGGGACTCCCGGTATGAGAGTACGACGGTAATTTGCATATTTCTAGACTTAGGCGTAAAAACATGGCGTTAGAGGGTGAAACATCGAAACAGCCCCCGAACGTCCCCATGGGTGGCACCAACACCTCCCGCGGGACCAATGTGACTCGTAAGAACTGACCGCGCAGCAACGAGAGTCCCGGTTTGAGAATTGAATGATAATTTGCATATTTCTAGACTTAGGCAAAAAGTGGTGTTGGAGGGTGAAAACTCGAAACAACCCCCGAACGACCCCGTGGGTGGCACCAACACCTCCCACGGGACCAATGTAACTCGTAGAAACTGACCGCGTAGCCGCGGGACTCCCGGTATGAGAGTACGACGGTAATTTGCATATTTCTAGACTTAGGCTTAAAAACATGGGGTTAGAGGGTGAAAACTCGAAACAGCCGC
Source organism: Sambucus nigra (assembly GCA_949130495.1). Lineage (NCBI taxonomy): Eukaryota > Viridiplantae > Streptophyta > Magnoliopsida > Dipsacales > Adoxaceae > Sambucus > Sambucus nigra. The sequence continues at coordinate 172,483,065 of OX422219.1, forward strand.
CGAACTGCCCCGTGGGTGGCACCAACACCTCCCACGGGACCAATGTAACTCGTAAGAATGGACCGCGCAACCGCGGGAGTGCCGGTTTGAGAATACGACGGTAATTTGCATATTTATAGACTGAGGCAAAACATGGCGTTAGAGGGTGAAAACTTGAAACAACCCCTGAACGGCCCCGTGGGTGGCACCAACACCTCCCACGGGTCCAATGTAACTCGTAGGAACTGACCGCGCAGCCGCGGGACTCCCGATATGAGAGTACGACGGTAATTTTCATATTCCTAGACTTAGGATTAAAAACATGGCGTTAGAGGGTGAAAACCCGAAACAGTCCCCGAACGATCCCGTGGGTGGCACCAACACATCCCACGGGACCAATGTAACTCGTAGGAACTGATCGCGCAACCGCGGGACTCCCGATTTGAGAGTACGATGACAATTTGTATATTCTAGACTTAGGGTTAAAGACATGGTGTTAGAGGGTGAAAACTCGAAACAACCCCCGAACGGCCCCCTGGGTGGCACCAACACCTCCCACGGGTCCAATGTGACTCGTAGGAACTGACCGCACAGCCGCGGGACTCCCGATATGAGAGTACGACGGTAATTTTCATATTCCTAGACTTAGGATTAAAAACATGGCATTAGAGGGTGAAAACCCGAAACAGTCCCCGAACGATCCCGTGGGTGGCACCAGCACATCCCACGGGACCAATGTAACTCGTAGGAACTGATCGCGCAACCGCGGGACTCCCAATTTGAGAGTACGACGACAATTTGTATATTTATAGACTTAGGGTTAAAACATGGCCTTAGTGGGTGAAAACTCGAAACAGCCGCCGAACGGCCCCGTGGGTGGCACCAACACCTCCCACGGGACTAATGTAACTCGTAAGAACTGGCCGCGCAGCCTCGGGAGTCCCGGTTTGAGAATACGACGATAATTTTCATATTTCTAGACTTAGGCAAAACATGGCGTTAGAGGGTGAAAACTCGAAATAACACCCGAACGGCCCCGTGGGTGGCACCAACACCTCCCACGGGACCAATGTAACTCGTAAGAATGGACCGCGCAACCGCGGTAGTGCCGGTTTGAGAATACGACGATAATTTGCATATTTCTAGACTTAGGCAAAACATGGCGTTAGAGGGTGAAAACTCGAAATAACCCCCGAACGGCCCCGTGGGTGGCACCAACACCTCCCACGGGTCCAATGTAACTCGTAGGAACTGACCGCACAGCCGCGGGACTCCCGATATGACAGTACGATGGTAATTTTCATATTCCTAGACTTAGGATTAAAAACATGGCGTTAGAGGGTGAAAACTCGAAACAGTCCCCGAACGATCCCGTGGGCGGCACCAACACATCACACGGGACCAATGTAACTCGTAGGAACTGATCGCGCAACCGCGGGACTCCCGATTTGAGAGTACGACGACAATTTGTATATTTCTAGACTTAGGGTTAAAGACATGGCGTTAGAGGGTGAAAACTCGAAACAACCCCGAACGGCCCCCTGGGTGGCACCAACACCTCCCACGGGTCCAATGTAACTCGTAGGAACTGACCGCACAGCCGCGGGAGTCCCGATATGAGAGTACGACGGTAATTTTCATATTCCTAGACTTAGGATTAAAAACATGGCGTTAGAGGGTGAAAACCCGAAACAGTCCCCGAACAATCCCGTGGGTGGCACCAACACATCCCACGGGACCAATGTAACTCGTAGGAACTGATCGCGCAACCGCGGGACTCCCAATTTGAGAGTACGACGACAATTTGTATATTTCTAGACTTAGGGTTAAAACATGGCCTTAGTGGGTGAAAACTCGAAACAACACACGAACGGCCCCGTGGGTGTCACCAACACCTCCCACGGGACCAATGTAACTCGTAGGAACTGACTGCGTAGCCGCGGGACTCCCGGTATGAGAGTACGATGGTAATTTGATATTTCTAGACTTGGGCTTAAAAACATGGCGTTAGAGGGTGAAACCTCGAAACAGCCCCCGAACGGCCCCGTGGGTGGCACCAACACCTCCAACGGGACTAATGTAACTCGTAAGAACTGGCCGCGCAGCCGCGGGAGTCCCGGTTTGAGAATACGACGATAATTTTCATATTTTTAGACATAGGCAAAACATGGCGTTAGAGGGTGAAAACTCGAAACAACCCCCGAACGGCCCTGTGGGTGGCACCAACACCTCCCACGGTACCAATGCAACTCGTAGGAACTGACTGCGTAGCCGCGGGACTTCCGGTATGAGAGTACGACAGTAATTTGCATATTTCTAGACTTAGGCTTAAAAACATGGCGTTAGAGGGTGAAAACTCGAAACAGTCCCCGAACGATCCCGTGGGTGGCACCAACACATCCCACGGGACCAATGTAACTCGTAGGAACTGATCGCGCAACCGCGGGACTCCCGATTTGAGAGTATGACGACAATTTGTATATTTCTAGACTTATAGTTAAAGACATGGCGTTCGAGGGTGAAAACTCGAAACAACCCCCGAACGGCCCCCTGGGTGGCACCAACACCTCCCACGGGTCCAATGTAACTCGTAGGAACTGACCGCTCAGCCGCGGGACTCCCGATATGAGAGTACGACGGTAATTTTCATATTCCTAGACTTAGGATTAAAAACATGGTGTTAGAGGGTGAAAACCCGAAACAGTCCCCGAACGATCCCGTGGGTGGCACCAACACATCCCACGGGACCAATGTAACTCGTAGGAACTGATCGCGCAACCGCGGGACTCCCGATTTGAGAGTAGGACGACAATTTGTATATTTCTAGACTTAGGGTTAAAGACATGGCGTTAGAGGGTGAAAACTCGAAACAACCCCCGAACGGCCCCCTGGGTGGCACCAACACCTCCCACGGGTCCAATGTAACTCGTAGGAACTGACCGCACAGCCGCGGGACTCCCGATATGAGAGTACGACGGTAATTTTCATATTCCTAGACTTAGGATTAAAAACATGGCGTTAGAGGGTGAAAACCCGAAACAGTCCCCGAACGATCCCGTGGGTGGCACCAACACATCCCACGGGACCAATGTAGCTCGTAGGAACTGATCGCACAACCGCGGGACTCCCAATTTGAGAGTACGATGACAATTTGTATATTTCTAGACTTAGGGTTAAAACATGGCCTTAGTGGGTGAAAACTCGAAACAACCCACGAACGGCCCCGTGGGTGTCACCAACACCTCCCACGGGACCAATGTAACTCGGAGGAACTGACCGCGTAGCCGCGGGACTCCCGGTATGAGAGTACGATGGTAATTTGCATATTTCTAGACTTAGGCTTAAAAACATGGGGTTAGAGGGTGAAAACTCGAAACAGCCGCCGAACGGCCCCGTGGGTGGCACCAACACCTCCCACGGGACCAATGTAACGCGTAAGAATGGACCGCGCAACCGCGGGAGTGCCGGTTTGAAAATACGACGGTAATTTGCATATTTCTAGACTTAGGCAAAACATGGCGTTAGAGGGTGAAAACTCGAAACAACCCCCGAACGGCCCCGTGGGTGGCACCAACACCTCCCACGGGTCCAATGTAACTCGTAGGAACTGACCGCACAGTCGCGGGATTCCCGATATGACAGTACGATGGTAATTTTCATATTCCTAGACTTAGGATTAAAAACATGGCGTTAGAGGGTGAAAACTCGAAACAGTCCCCAAACGATCCCGTGGGTGGCACCAACACATCCCACGGGACCAATGTAACTCGTAGGACCTGATCGCGCAACCGCGGGACTCCAGATTTGAGAGTACGACGACAATTTGTATATTTCTAGACTTAGGGTTAAAGACATGGCGTTAGAGGGTGAAAACTCGAAACAACCCCCGAACGGCCCCCTGGGTGTCACCAACACCTCCCACGGGTCCAATGTAACTCGTAGGAACTGACCGCATAGCCGCGGGACTCCCGATATGAGAGTACGACGGTAATTTTCATATTCCTAGACTTAGGATTAGAAACATGGTGTTAGAGGGTGAAAACCCGAAACAGTCCCCGAACGATCCCGTGGGTGGCACCAACACATCCCACGGGACCAATGTAACTCGTAGGAACTGATCGCGCAACCGCGGGACTCCCAATTTGAGAGTACGACGACAATTTGTATATTTCTAAACTTAGGGTTAAAACATGGCCTTAGTGGGTGAAAACTCGAACCAACCCACGAACGGCCCCGTGGGTGTCACCAACACCTCCCACGGGACCAATGTAACTCGTAGGAACTGACCGCGTAGCCGCGGGACTCCTGGTATGAAAGTACGACGGTAATTTGCATATTTCTAGACTTAGGCTTAAAAACATGGTGTTAGAGGGTGAAAACCCGAACCAGCCCCTGAACGATACCGTGGGTGGCACCAACACCTCCCACGGGACTAATGTAACTCGTAAGAACAGGCCGCGCAGCCGCGGGAGTCCCGGTTTGAGAATACGACGATAATTTTCATATTTCTAGACATAGGCAAAACATGGCGTTAGAGGGTGAAAACTCGAAACAACCCCCGAACGGCCCCGTGGGTGGCACCAACACCTCCCACGGGACCAATGTAACTCGTAGGAACTGACCGCGTAGCCGTGGGACTCCCGGTATGAGAGTACGACGGTAATTTGCATATTTCTAGACTTAGGCTTAAAAACATGGCGTTAGAGGGTGAAACCTCGAAACAGCCCCCGAACGGCCCCGTGGGTGGCACCAACACCTCCAACGGGACTAATGTAACTCGTAAGAACTGGCCGCGCAGCCGCGGGAGTCCCGGTTTGAGAATACGACGATAATTTTCATATTTCTAGAGATAGGCAAAACATGGCGTTAGAGGATGAAAACTCGAAACAACCCCCGAACGGCCCCGTGGGTGGCACCAACACCTCCCACGGGACCAATGTAACTCGTAGGAACTGACCGCGCAGTCGCGGGACTCTCGGTATGAGAGTACGACGGTGATTTGTATATTTCCAGACTTAGGCTTAAAAAGATTGCGTTAGAGGGTGAAAACTAGAAATAGCCCCCGAACGGCCCCGTGGGTGGCACCAACACCTCCCATGGGACCAATGTAACTCGTAAGAATGGACCGCGCAGCCGCGGGAGTCCCAGTTTGAGAATACGACGGTAATTTGCATATTTTTAGAGTTAATCAAAACATGGCATTCGAGAGTGAAAACTCGAAACAACGCCCGAACAGCCCCGTTGGTGGCACCAACACATCCCACGGGTCCAATGTAACTCGTCGGAACTGACCGCACAACCGCGGGACTCCCGGTATGAGAGTAGATGGTAATTTGCATATTTCTAGACTTAGGCTTAAAAACATGGTGTTAGAGGGTGAAAACCCGAAACAGCCCCTGAACGACCCCGTAGGTGGCACCAACAGCTCCCACGGGACCAATGCAACTCGTAGGAAGTGACCGCGCAGCCCCAGGACTCCCGGTTTGAGAGTACGACTGTAATTTGTATATTTCTAGACTTAGGCTTAAAAACATGGCATTAGAGGGTGAAAACTCGAAACAACCCCCGAACGGCCCCGTGGGTGGCACCAACACCTCCCACGGGACCAATGTAACTCGTAGGAACTGATCGCACAGCCGCGGGACTCCCGGTATGAGAGTACAACGGTAATTTGCATATTTCTAGACTTAGGCTTAAAAACATGGCGTTAGAGGGTGAAACATCGAAACAGCCCCCGAATGGCCCCGTGGGTGGAACCAACACCTCCCACGGGACCAATGTGACTCGTAAGAACTGACCGTTCAGCCGCGGGAGTCCCGGTTTGAGAATAGGATGATAATTTGCATATTTCTAGACTTAGGCAAAACGTGGTGTTGGAGGGTGAAAACTCGAAACAACCCTCGAACGGCCCCGTGGGTGGCACCAACACCTCCCACGGGACCAATGTAACTCGTAGGAACTGACCGCGTAGCCGCGGGACTACCAGTATGAGAGTACGATGGTAATTTTCATATTTCTAGACTTAGGCTTAAAAACATGGGGTTAGAGGGTGAAAACTCGAAACAACCCCCGAACGGCCCCGTGGGTGGCACCAACACCTCCCACGGGTCCAATGTAACTCGTAGGAACTGACCGCACAGCCGCGGGACTCCCGATATGAGAGTACGACGGTAATTTTCATATTCCTAGACTTAGGATTAAAAACATGGCGTTAGAGGGTGAAAACCCGAAACAGTCCCCGAACGATCCCGTGGGTGGCACCAACACATCCCACGGGACCAATGTAACTCGTAGGAACTGATCGCGCAACCGCGGGACTCCCGATTTGAGAGTACGATGACAATTTGTATATTCTAGACTTAGGGTTAAAGACATGGCGTTAGAGGGTGAAAACTCGAAACAACCCCCGAACGGCCCCCTGGGTGGCACCAACACCTCCCACGGGTCCAATGTGACTCGTAGGAACTGACCGCACAGCCGCGGGACTCCCGATATGAGAGTACGGCGGTAATTTTCATATTCCTAGACTTAGGATTAAAAACATGGCATTAGAGGGTGAAAACCCGAAACAGTCCCCGAACGATCCCGTGGGTGGCACCAACACATCCCACGGGACCAATGTAACTCGTAGGAACTGATCGCGCAACCGCGGGACTCCCAATTTGAGAGTACGACGACAATTTTTATATTTATAGACTTAGGGTTAAAACATGGCCTTAGTGGGTGAAAACTCGAAACAACCCACGAACGGCCCCGTGGGTGTCACCAACACCTCCCACGGGACCAATGTAACTCGTAGGAACTGACCGCGTAGCCGCGGGACTCCCGGTATGAGAGTACGACGGTAATTTGCATATTTCTAGACTTAGGCTTAAAAACATGGGGTTAGAGGGTGAAAACTCGAAACAGCCGCCGAACGGCCCCGTGGGTGGCACCAACACCTCCCACGGGACTAATGTAACTCGTAAGAACTGGCCGCGCAGCCTCGGGAGTCCCGGTTTGAGAATACGACGATAATTTTCATATTTCTAGACTTAGGCAAAACATGGCGTTAGAGGGTGAAAACTCGAAATAACCCCCGAACGGCCCCGTGGGTGGCACCAACACCTCCCACGGGACCAATGTAACTCGTAAGAATGGACCGCGCAACCGCGGGAGTGCCGGTTTGAGAATACGACGATAATTTGCATATTTCTAGACTTAGGCAAAACATGGCGTTAGAGGGTGAAAACTCGAAATAACCCCCGAACGGCCCCGTGGGTGGCACCAACACCTCCCACGGGTCCAATGTAACTCGTAGGAACTGACCGCACAGCCACGGGACTCCCGATATGACAGTACGATGGTAATTTTCATATTCCTAGACTTAGGATTAAAAACATGGCGTTAGAGGGTGAAAACTCGAAACAGTCCCCGAACGATCCCGTGGGTGGCACCAACACATCCCACGGGACCAATGTAACTAGTAGGAACTGATCGCGCAACCGCGGGACTCCCGATTTGATAGTACGACGACAATTTGTATATTTCTAGACTTAGGGTTAAAGACATGGCGTTAGAGGGTGAAAACTCGAAACAACCCCCGAACGGCCCCCTAGGTGGCACCAACACCTCCCACGGGTCCAATGTAACTCGTAGGAAATGACCGCACAGCCGCGGGACTCCCGATATGAGAGTACGATGGTAATTTTCATATTCCTAGACTTAGGATTAAAAACATGGCGTTAGAGGGTGAAAACCCGAAACAGTCCCCGAACGATCCCGTGGGTGGCACCAACACATCCCACGGGACCAATGTAACTCGTAGGAACTGATCGCGCAACCGCGGGACTCCCAATTTGAGAGTACGACGACAATTTGTATATTTCTAGACTTAGGGTTAAAACATGGCCTTAGTGGGTGAAAACTCGAAACAACCCACGAACGGCCCCGTGGGTGTCACCAACACCTCCCACGGGACCAATGTAACTCGTAGGAACTGACTGCGTAGCCGCGGGACTCCCGGTATGAGAGTACGACGGTAATTTGATATTTCTATACTTAGGCTTAAAAACATGGCATTAGAGGGTGAAAACTCGAAACAACCCCCGAACGGCCCCGTGGGTGGCACCAACACCTCCCACGGGACCAATGTAACTCGTAGGAACTGATCGCACAGCCGCGGGACTCCCGGTATGAGAGTACGATGGTAATTTGCATATTTCTAGACTTAGGCTTAAAAACATGTTGTTAGAGGGTGAAAACCCAAAACAGCTCCTGAGCGATAGCGTGGGTGGCACCAACACCTCCCACGGGACCAATGTAACTCGTAGGAACTGACCGCGCAGCCCCACGACTTCCGGTTTGAGAGTACGACTGTAATTTGTATATTTCTAGACTTAGGCTTAAAAACATGGCATTAGAGGGTGAAAACTCGAAACAACCCCCGAACGGCCCCGTGGGTGGCACCAACACCTCCCACGGGACCAATGTAACTCGTAGGAACTGACCGCATAGCCGCGGGACTCCCGGTATGAGAGTACAACGGTAATTTGCATATTTCTAGACTTAGGCTTAAAAACATGGCGTTAGAGGGTGAAACATCGAAACAGCCCCCGAATGGCCCCGTGGGTGGAACCAACACCTCCCACGGGACCAATGTGACTCGTAAGAACTGACCGTTCAGCCGCGGGAGTCCCGGTTTGAGAATAGGATGATAATTTGCATATTTCTAGACTTAGGCAAAACGTGGTGTTGGAGGGTGAAAACTCGAAACAACCCTCGAACGGCCCCGTGGGTGGCACCAACACCTCCCACGGGACCAATGTAACTCGTAGGAACTGACCGCGTAGCCGCGGGACTACCAGTATGAGAGTACGATGGTAATTTTCATATTTCTAGACTTAGGCTTAAAAACATGGGGTTAGAGGGTGAAAACTCGAAACAACCCCCGAACGGCCCCGTGGGTGGCACCAACACCTCCCACGGGTCCAATGTAACTCGTAGGAACTGACCGCACAGCCGCGGGACTCCCGATATGAGAGTACGACGGTAATTTTCATATTCCTAGACTTAGGATTAAAAACATGGCGTTAGAGGGTGAAAACCCGAAACAGTCCCCGAACGATCCCGTGGGTGGCACCAACACATCCCACGGGACCAATGTAACTCGTAGGAACTGATCGCGCAACCGCGGGACTCCCGATTTGAGAGTACGACGACAATTTGTATATTCTAGACTTAGGGTTAAAGACATGGCGTTAGAGGGTGAAAACTCGAAACAACCCCCGAACGGCCCCCTGGGTGGCACCAACACCTCCCACGGGTCCAATGTGACTCGTAGGAACTGACCGCACAGCCGCGGGACTCCCGATATGAGAGTACGGCGGTAATTTTCATATTCCTAGACTTAGGATTAAAAACATGGCATTAGAGGGTGAAAACCCGAAACAGTCCCCGAACGATCCCGTGGGTGGCACCAACACATCCCACGGGACCAATGTAACTCGTAGGAACTGATCGCGCAACCGCGGGACTCCCAATTTGAGAGTACGACGACAATTTTTATATTTATAGACTTAGGGTTAAAACATGGCCTTAGTGGGTGAAAACTCGAAACAACCCACGAACGGCCCCGTGGGTGTCACCAACACCTCCCACGGGACCAATGTAACTCGTAGGAACTGACCGCGTAGCCGCGGGACTCCCGGTATGAGAGTACGACGGTAATTTGCATATTTCTAGACTTAGGCTTAAAAACATGGGGTTAGAGGGTGAAAACTCGAAACAGCCGTCGAACGGCCCCGTGGGTGGCACCAACACCTCCCACGGGACTAATGTAAGTCGTAAGAACTGGCCGCGCAGCCTCGGGAGTCCCGGTTTGAGAATACGACGATAATTTTCATATTTCTAGACTTAGGCAAAACATGGCGTTAGAGGGTGAAAACTCGAAATAACCCCCGAACGGCCCCGTGGGTGGCACCAACACCTCCCACGGGACCAATGTAACTCGTAAGAATGGACCGCGCAACCGCGGGAGTGCCGGTTTGAGAATACGACGATAATTTGCATATTTCTAGACTTAGGCAAAACATGGCGTTAGAGGGTGAAAACTCGAAATAACCCCCGAACGGCCCCGTGGGTGGCACCAACACCTCCCACGGGTCCAATGTAACTCGTAGGAACTGACCGCACAGCCGCGGGACTCCCGATATGACAGTACGATGGTAATTTTCATATTCCTAGACTTAGGATTAAAAACATGGCGTTAGAGGGTGAAAACTCGAAACAGTCCCCGAACGATCCCGTGGGTGGCACCAACACATCCCACGGGACCAATGTAACTAGTAGGAACTGATCGCGCAACCGCGGGACTCCCGATTTGATAGTACGACGACAATTTGTATATTTCTAGACTTAGGGTTAAAGACATGGCGTTAGAGGGTGAAAACTCGAAACAACCCCCGAACGGCCCCCTAGGTGGCACCAATACCTCCCACGGGTCCAATGTAACTGGTAGGAAATGACCGCACAGCCGCGGGACTCCCGATATGAGAGTACGATGGTAATTTTCATATTCCTAGACTTAGGATTAAAAACATGGCGTTAGAGGGTGAAAACCCGAAACAGTCCCCGAACGATCCCGTGGGTGGCACCAACACATCCCACGGGACCAATGTAACTCGTAGGAACTGATCGCGCAACCGCGGGACTCCCAATTTGAGAGTACGACGACAATTTGTATATTTCTAGACTTAGGGTTAAAACATGGCCTTAGTGGGTGAAAACTCGAAACAACCCACGAACGGCCCCGTGGGTGTCACCAACACCTCCCACGGGACCAATGTAACTCGTAGGAACTGACTGCGTAGCCGCGGGACTCCCGGTATGAGAGTACGACGGTAATTTGATATTTATATACTTAGGCTTAAAAACATGGCATTAGAGGGTGAAAACTCGAAACAACCCCCGAACGGCCCCGTGGGTGGCACCAACACCTCCCACGGGACCAATGTAACTCGTAGGAACTGATCGCACAGCCGCGGGACTCCCGGTATGAGAGTACGATGGTAATTTGCATATTTCTAGACTTAGGCTTAAAAACATGTTGTTAGAGGGTGAAAACCCAAAACAGCTCCTGAACGATAGCGTGGGTGGCACCAACACCTCCCACGGGACCAATGTAACTCGTAGGAACTGACCGCGCAGCCCCACGACTTCCGGTTTGAGAGTACGACTGTAATTTGTATATTTCTAGACTTAGGCTTAAAAACATGGCATTAGAGGGTGAAAACTCGAAACAACCCCCGAACGGCCCCGTGGGTGGCACCAACACCTCCCACGGGACCAATGTAACTCGTAGGAACTGACCGCATAGCCGCGGGACTCCCGGTATGAGAGTACGACGGTAATTTGCATATTTCTTGACTTAGGCTTAAAAACATGGCGTTAGAGGGTGAAACATCGAAACAGCCCCCGAATGGCCCCGTGGGTGGAACCAACACCTCCCACGGGACCAATGTGACTCGTAAGAACTGACCGTGCAGCCGCGGGAGTCCCGGTTTGAGAATAGGATGATAATTTGCATATTTCTAGACTTAGGCAAAACGTGGTGTTGGAGGGTGAAAACTCGAAACAACCCTCGAACGGCCCCGTGGGTGGCACCAACACCTCCCACGGGACCAATGTAACTCGTAGGAACTGACCGCGTAGCCGCGGTACTACCAGTATGAGAGTACGATGGTAATTTGCATATTTCTAGACTTAGGCTTAAAAACATGGGGTTAGAGGGTGAAAACTCGAAACAACCCCCGAACGGCCCCGTGGGTGGCACCAACACCTCCCACGGGTCCAATGTAACTCGTAGGAACTGACCGCACAGCCGCGGGACTCCCGATATGAGAGTACGACGGTAATTTTCATATTCCTAAACTTAGGATTAAAAACATGGCGTTAGAGGGTGAAAACCCGAAACAGTCCCCGAACGATCCCGTGGGTGGCACCAACACATCCCACGGGACCAATGTAACTCGTAGGAACTGATCGCGCAACCGCGGGACTCCCGATTTAAGAGTACGACGACAATTTGTATATTCTAGACTTAGGGTTAAAGACATGGCGTTAGAGGGTGAAAACTCGAAACAACCCCCGAACGGCCCCCTGGGTGGCACCAACACCTCCCACGGGTCCAATGTGACTCGTAGGAACTGACCGCACAGCCGCGGGACTCCCGATATGAGAGTACGGCGGTAATTTTCATATTCCTAGACTTAGGATTAAAAACATGGCATTAGAGGGTGAAAACCCGAAACAGTCCCCGAACGATCCCGTGGGTGGCACCAACACATCCCACGGGACCAATGTAACTCGTAGGAACTGATCGCGCAACCGCGGGACTCCCAATTTGAGAGTACGACGACAATTTTTATATTTATAGACTTAGGGTTAAAACATGGCCTTAGTGGGTGAAAACTCGAAACAACCCACGAACGGCCCCGTGGGTGTCACCAACACCTCCCACGGGACCAATGTAACTCGTAGGAACTGACCGCGTAGCCGCGGGACTCCCGGTATGAGAGTACGACGGTAATTTGCATATTTCTAGACTTAGGCTTAAAAACATGGGGTTAGAGGGTGAAAACTCGAAACAGCCGCCGAACGGCCCCGTGGGTGGCACCAACACCTCCCACGGGACTAATGTAACTCGTAAGAATAGGCCGCGCAGCCTCGGGAGTCCCGGTTAGAGAATACGACAATAATTTTCATATTTCTAGACTTACGTAAAACATGGCGTTAGAGGGTGAAAACTCGAAATAACCCCCGAACGGCCCCGTGGGTGGCACCAACACCTCCCACGGGACCAATGTAACTCGTAAGAATGGACCGCGCAACCGCGGGAGTGCCGGTTTGAGAATACGACGATAATTTGCATATTTCTAGACTTAGGCAAAACATGGCGTTAGAGGGTGAAAACTCGAAATAACCCCCGAACGGCCCCGTGGGTGGCACCAACACCTCCCACGGGTCCAATGTAACTCATAGGAACTGACCGCACAGCCGCGGGACTCCCGATATGACAGTACGATGGTAATTTTCATATTCCTAGACTTAGGATTAAAAACATGGCGTTAGAGGGTGAAAACTCGAAACAGTCCCCGAACGATCCCGTGGGTGGCACCAACACATCCCACGGGACCAATGTAACTAGTAGGAACTGATCGCGCAACCGCGGGACTCCCGATTTGAGAGTACGACGACAATTTGTATATTTCTAGACTTAGGGTTAAAGACATGGCGTTAGAGGGTGAAAACTCGAAACAACCCCCGAACGGCCCCCTGGGTGGCACCAACACCTCCCACGGGTCCAATGTAACTCGTAGGAACTGACCGCACAGCCGCGGGACTCCCGATATGAGAGTACGACGGTAATTTTCATATTCCTAGACTTAGGATTAAAAACATGGCGTTAGAGGGTGAAAACCCGAAACAGTCCCCGAACGATCCCGTGGGTGGCACCAACACATCCCACGGGACCAATGTAACTCGTAGGAACTGATCGCGCAACCGCGGGACTCCCAATTTGAGAGTACGACGACAATTTGTATATTTCTAGACTTAGGGTTAAAACATGGCCTTAGTGGGTGAAAACTCGAAACAACCCACGAACGGCCCCGTGGGTGTCACCAACACCTCCCACGGGACCAATGTAACTCGTAGGAACTGACTGCGTAGCCGCGGGACTCCCGGTATGAGAGTACGACGGTAATTTGATATTTCTAGACTTGGGCTTAAAAACATGGCGTTAGAGGGTGAAACCTCGAAACAGCCCCCGAACGGCCCCGTGGGTGGCACCAACACCTCCAACGGGACTAATGTAACTCGTAAGAACCGTCCGCGCAGCCGTGGGAGTCCCGGTTTGAGAATACGATGATAATTTTCATATTTTTAGACATAGGCAAAACATGGCGTTAGAGGGTGAAAACTCGAAACAACCCCCGAACGGCCCCGTGGGTGGCACCAACACCTCCCACGGGACCAATGCAACTCGTAGGAACTGACTGCGTAGCCGCGGGACTTCCGGTATGAGAGTACGACAGTAATTTGCATATTTCTAGACTTAGGCTTAAAAACATGGCGTTAGAGGGTGAAAACTCGAAACAGTCCCCGAACGATCCCGTGGGTGGCACCAACACATCCCACGGGACCAATGTAACTCGTAGGAACTGATCGCGCAACCGCGGGACTCCCGATTTGAGAGTACGACGACAATTTGTATATTTCTAGACTTATGGTTAAAGACATGGCGTTCGAGGGTGAAAACTCGAAACAACCCCCGAACGGCCCCCTGGGTGGCACCAACACCTCCCACGGGTCCAATGTAACTCGTAGGAACTGACCGCACAGCCGCGGGACTCCCGATATGAGAGTACGACGGTAATTTTCATATTCCTAGACTTAGGATTAAAAACATTGTGTTAGAGGTTGAAAACCCGAAACAGTCCCCGAACGATCCCGTGGGTGGCACCAACACATCCCACGGGACCAATGTAACTCGTAGGAACTGATCGCGCAACCGCGGGACTCCCGATTTGAGAGTACGACGACAATTTGTATATTTCTAGACTTAGGGTTAAAGACATGGCGTTAGAGGGTGAAAACTCGAAACAACCCCCGATCGGCCCCCTGTGTGGCACCAACACCTCCCACGGGTCCAATGTAACTCGTAGGAACTGACCGCACAGCCGCGGGACTCCCGATATGAGAGTACGACGGTAATTTTCATATTCCTAGACTTAGGATTAAAAACATGGCGTTAGAGGGTGAAAACCCGAAACTGTCCCCGAACGATCCCGTGGGTGGCACCAACACATCCCACGGGACCAATGTAACTCGTAGGAACTGATCGCACAACCGCGGGACTCCCAATTTGAGAGTACGATGACAATTTGTATATTTCTAGACTTAGGGTTAAAACATGGCCTTAGTGGGTGAAAACTCGAAACAACCCACGAACGGCCCCGTGGGTGTCACCAACACCTCCCACGGGACCAATGTAACTCGTAGGAACTGACCGCGTAGCCGCGGGACTCCCGGTATGAGAGTACGATGGTAATTTGCATATTTCTAGACTTAGGCTTAAAAACATGGGGTTAGAGGGTGAAAACTCGAAACTGCCGCCGAACGGCCCCGTGGGTGGCACCAACACCTCCCACGGGACCAATGTAACTCGTAAGAATGGACCGCGCAACCGCGGGAGTGCCGGTTTGAGAATACGACGGTAATTTGCATATTTCTAGACTTAGGCAAAACATGGCGTTAGAGGGTGAAAACTCGAAATAACCCCCGAACGGCCCCGTGGGTGGCACCAACACCTCCCACGGGACCAATGTAACTCGTAGGAACTGATCGCACAGCCGCGGGACTCCCGGTATGAGAGTACGATGGTAATTTGCATATTTCTAGACTTAGGCTTAAAAACATGTTGTTAGAGGGTGAAAACCCAAAACAGCTCCTGAACGATAGCGTGGGTGGCACCAACACCTCCCACGGGACCAATGTAACTCGTAGGAACTGACCGCGCAGCCCCACGACTTCCGGTTTGAGAGTACAACTGTAATTTGTATATTTCTAGACTTAGGCTTAAAAACATGGCATTAGAGGGTGAAAACTCGAAACAACCCCCGAACGGCCCCGTGGGTGGCACCAACACCTCCCACGGGACCAATGTAACTCGTAGGAACTGACCGCATAGCCGCGGGACTCCCGGTATGAGAGTACGACGGTAATTTGCATATTTCTAGACTTAGGCTTAAAAACATGGCGTTAGAGGGTGAAACATCGAAACAGCCCCCGAATGGCCCCGTGGGTGGAACCAACACCTCCCACGGGACCAATGTGACTCGTAAGAACTGACCGTGCAGCCGCGGGAGTCCCGGTTTGAGAATAGGATGATAATTTGCATATTTCTAGACTTAGGCAAAACGTGGTGTTGGAGGGTGAAAACTCGAAACAACCCTCGAACGGCCCCGTGGGTGGCACCAACACCTCCCACGGGACCAATGTAACTCGTAGGAACTGACCGCGTAGCCGCGGTACTACCAGTATGAGAGTACGATGGTAATTTGCATATTTCTAGACTTAGGCTTAAAAACATGGGGTTAGAGGGTGAAAACTCGAAACAACCCCCGAACGGCCCCGTGGGTGGCACCAACACCTCCCACGGGTCCAATGTAACTCGTAGGAACTGACCGCACAGCCGCGGGACTCCCGATATGAGAGTACGACGGTAATTTTCATATTCCTAAACTTAGGATTAAAAACATGGCGTTAGAGGGTGAAAACCCGAAACAGTCCCCGAACGATCCCGTGGGTGGCACCAACACATCCCACGGGACCAATGTAACTCGTAGGAACTGATCGCGCAACCGCGGGACTCCCGATTTAAGAGTACGACGACAATTTGTATATTCTAGACTTAGGGTTAAAGACATGGCGTTAGAGGGTGAAAACTCGAAACAACCCCCGAACGGCCCCCTGGGTGGCACCAACACCTCCCACGGGTCCAATGTGACTCGTAGGAACTGACCGCACAGCCGCGGGACTCCCGATATGAGAGTACGGCGGTAATTTTCATATTCCTAGACTTAGGATTAAAAACATGGCATTAGAGGGTGAAAACCCGAAACAGTCCCCGAACGATCCCGTGGGTGGCACCAACACATCCCACGGGACCAATGTAACTCGTAGGAACTGATCGCGCAACCGCGGGACTCCCAATTTGAGAGTACGACGACAATTTTTATATTTATAGACTTAGGGTTAAAACATGGCCTTAGTGGGTGAAAACTCGAAACAACCCACGAACGGCCCCGTGGGTGTCACCAACACCTCCCACGGGACCAATGTAACTCGTAGGAACTGACCGCGTAGCCGCGGGACTCCCGGTATGAGAGTACGACGGTAATTTGCATATTTCTAGACTTAGGCTTAAAAACATGGGGTTAGAGGGTGAAAACTCGAAACAGCCGCCGAACGGCCCCGTGGGTGGCACCAACACCTCCCACGGGACTAATGTAACTCGTAAGAATAGGCCGCGCAGCCTCGGGAGTCCCGGTTTGAGAATACGACAATAATTTTCATATTTCTAGACTTACGTAAAACATGGCGTTAGAGGGTGAAAACTCGAAATAACCCCCGAACGGCCCCGTGGGTGGCACCAACACCTCCCACGGGACCAATGTAACTCGTAAGAATGGACCGCGCAACCGCGGGAGTGCCGGTTTGAGAATACGACGATAATTTGCATATTTCTAGACTTAGGCAAAACATGGCGTTAGAGGGTGAAAACTCGAAATAACCCCCGAACGGCCCCGTGGGTGGCACCAACACCTCCCACGGGTCCAATGTAACTCATAGGAACTGACCGCACAGCCGCGGGACTCCCGATATGACAGTACGATGGTAATTTTCATATTCCTAGACTTAGGATTAAAAACATGGCGTTAGAGGGTGAAAACTCGAAACAGTCCCCGAACGATCCCGTGGGTGGCACCAACACATCCCACGGGACCAATGTAACTAGTAGGAACTGATCGCGCAACCGCGGGACTCCCGATTTGAGAGTACGACGACAATTTGTGTATTTCTAGACTTAGGGTTAAAGACATGGCGTTAGAGGGTGAAAACTCGAAACAACCCCCGAACGGCCCCCTGGGTGGCACCAACACCTCCCACGGGTCCAATGTAACTCGTAGGAACTGACCGCACAGCCGCGGGACTCCCGATATGAGAGTACGACGGTAATTTTCATATTCCTAGACTTAGGATTAAAAACATGGCGTTAGAGGGTGAAAACCCGAAACAGTCCCCGAACGATCCCGTGGGTGGCACCAACACATCCCACGGGACCAATGTAACTCGTAGGAACTGATCGCGCAACCGCGGGACTCCCAATTTGAGAGTACGACGACAATTTGTATATTTCTAGACTTAGGGTTAAAACATGGCCTTAGTGGGTGAAAACTCGAAACAACCCACGAACGGCCCCGTGGGTGTCACCAACACCTCCCACGGGACCAATGTAACTCGTAGGAACTGACTGCGTAGCCGCGGGACTCCCGGTATGAGAGTACGACGGTAATTTGATATTTCTAGACTTGGGCTTAAAAACATGGCGTTAGAGGGTGAAACCTCGAAACAGCCCCCGAACGGCCCCGTGGGTGGCACCAACACCTCCAACGGGACTAATGTAACTCGTAAGAACCGGCCGCGCAGCCGTGGGAGTCCCGGTTTGAGAATACGATGATAATTTTCATATTTTTAGACATAGGCAAAACATGGCGTTAGAGGGTGAAAACTCGAAACAACCCCCGAACGGCCCCGTGGGTGGCACCAACACCTCCCACGGGACCAATGCAACTCGTAGGAACTGACTGCGTAGCCGCGGGACTTCCGGTATGAGAGTACGACAGTAATTTGCATATTTCTAGACTTAGGCTTAAAAACATGGCGTTAGAGGGTGAAAACTCGAAACAGTCCCCGAACGATCCCGTGGGTGGCACCAACACATCCCACGGGACCAATGTAACTCGTAGGAACTGATCGCGCAACCGCGGGACTCCCGATTTGAGAGTACGACGACAATTTGTATATTTCTAGACTTATGGTTAAAGACATGGCGTTCGAGGGTGAAAACTCGAAACAACCCCCGAACGGCCCCCTGGGTGGCACCAACACCTCCCACGGGTCCAATGTAACTCGTAGGAACTGACCGCACAGCCGCGGGACTCCCGATATGAGAGTACGACGGTAATTTTCATATTCCTAGACTTAGGATTAAAAACATTGTGTTAGAGGTTGAAAACCCGAAACAGTCCCCGAACGATCCCGTGGGTGGCACCAACACATCCCACGGGACCAATGTAACTCGTAGGAACTGATCGTGCAACCGCGGGACTCCCGATTTGAGAGTACGACGACAATTTGTATATTTCTAGACTTAGGGTTAAAGACATGGCGTTAGAGGGTGAAAACTCGAAACAACCCCCGATCGGCCCCCTGTGTGGCACCAACACCTCCCACGGGTCCAATGTAACTCGTAGGAACTGACCGCACAGCCGCGGGACTCCCGATATGAGAGTACGACGGTAATTTTCATATTCCTAGACTTAGGATTAAAAACATGGCGTTAGAGGGTGAAAACCCGAAACTGTCCCCGAACGATCCCGTGGGTGGCACCAACACATCCCACGGGACCAATGTAACTCGTAGGAACTGATCGCACAACCGCGGGACTCCCAATTTGAGAGTACGATGACAATTTGTATATTTCTAGACTTAGGGTTAAAACATGGCCTTAGTGGGTGAAAACTCGAAACAACCCACGAACGGCCCCGTGGGTGTCACCAACACCTCCCACGGGACCAATGTAACTCGTAGGAACTGACCGCGTAGCCGCGGGACTCCCGGTATGAGAGTACGATGGTAATTTGCATATTTCTAGACTTAGGCTTAAAAACATGGGGTTAGAGGGTGAAAACTCGAAACTGCCGCCGAACGGCCCCGTGGGTGGCACCAACACCTCCCACGGGACCAATGTAACTCGTAAGAATGGACCGCGCAACCGCGGGAGTGCCGGTTTGAGAATACGACGGTAATTTGCATATTTCTAGACTTAGGCAAAACATGGCGTTAGAGGGTGAAAACTCGAAACAACCCCCGAACGGCCCCGTGGGTGGCACCAACACCTCCCACGGGTCCAATGTAACTCGTAGGAACTGACCGCACAGTCGCGGGACTCCCGATATGACAGTACGATGGTAATTTTCATATTCCTAGACTTAGGATTAAAAACATGGCGTTAGAGGGTGAAAACTCGAAACAGTCCCCGAACGATCCCGTGGGTGGCACCAACACATCCCACGGGACCAATGTAACTCGTAGGACCTGATCGCGCAACCGCGGGACTCCCGATTTGAGAGTACGACGACAATTTGTATATTTCTAGACTTATGGTTAAAGACATGGCGTTCGAGGGTGAAAACTCGAAACAACCCCCGAACGGCCCCCTGGGTGGTACCAACACCTCCCACGGGTCCAATGTAACTCGTAGGAACTGACCGCACAGCCGCGGGACTCCCGATATGAGAGTACGACGGTAATTTTCATATTCCTAGACTTAGGATTAAAAACATTGTGTTAGAGGTTGAAAACCCGAAACAGTCCCCGAACGATCCCGTGGGTGGCACCAACACATCCCACGGGACCAATGTAACTCGTAGGAACTGATCGCGCAACCGCGGGACTCCCGATTTGAGAGTACGACGACAATTTGTATATTTCTAGACTTAGGGTTAAAGACATGGCGTTAGAGGGTGAAAACTCGAAACAACCCCCGATCGGCCCCCTGTGTGGCACCAACACCTCCCACGGGTCCAATGTAACTCGTAGGAACTGACCGCACAGCCGCGGGACTCCCGATATGAGAGTACGACGGTAATTTTCATATTCCTAGACTTAGGATTAAAAACATGGCGTTAGAGGGTGAAAACCCGAAACTGTCCCCGAACGATCCCGTGGGTGGCACCAACACATCCCACGGGACCAATGTAACTCGTAGGAACTGATCGCACAACCGCGGGACTCCCAATTTGAGAGTACGATGACAATTTGTATATTTCTAGACTTAGGGTTAAAACATGGCCTTAGTGGGTGAAAACTCGAAACAACCCACGAACGGCCCCGTGGGTGTCACCAACACCTCCCACGGGACCAATGTAACTCGTAGGAACTGACCGCGTAGCCGCGGGACTCCCGGTATGAGAGTACGATGGTAATTTGCATATTTCTAGACTTAGGCTTAAAAACATGGGGTTAGAGGGTGAAAACTCGAAACTGCCGCCGAACGGCCCCGTGGGTGGCACCAACACCTCCCACGGGACCAATGTAACTCGTAAGAATGGACCGCGCAACCGCGGGAGTGCCGGTTTGAGAATACGACGGTAATTTGCATATTTCTAGACTTAGGCAAAACATGGCGTTAGAGGGTGAAAACTCGAAACAACCCCCGAACGGCCCCGTGGGTGGCACCAACACCTCCCACGGGTCCAATGTAACTCGTAGGAACTGACCGCACAGTCGCGGGACTCCCGATATGACAGTACGATGGTAATTTTCATATTCCTAGACTTAGGATTAAAAACATGGCGTTAGAGGGTGAAAACTCGAAACAGTCCCCGAACGATCCCGTGGGTGGCACCAACACATCCCACGGGACCAATGTAACTCGTAGGACCTGATCGCGCAACCGCGGGACTCCCGATTTGAGAGTACGACGACAATTTGTATATTTGTAGACTTAGGGTTAAAAACATAGCGTTAGAGGGTGAAAACTCGAAACAACCCCCGAACGGCCCCGTGGGTGGCACCAACACCTCCCACGGGTCCAATGTAACTCGTAGGAACTGACCGCACAGCCGCGGGACTCCCGATATGAGAGTACGACGGTAATTTTCATATTCCTAGACTTAGGATTAAAAACATGGCGTTAGAGGGTGAAAACCCGAAACAGTCCCCGAACGATCCCGTGGGTGGCACCAACACATCCCACGGGACCAATGTAACTCGTAGGAACTGATCGCGCAACCGCGGGACTCCCAATTTGAGAGTACGACGACAATTTGTATATTTCTAGACTTAGGGTTAAAACATGGCCTTAGTGGGTGAAAACTCGAAACAACCCACGAACGGCCCCGTGGGTGTCACCAACACCTCCCACGGGACCAATGTAACTCGTAGGAACTGACTGCGTAGCCGCGGGACTCGCGGTATGAGAGTACGACGGTAATTTGATATTTCTAGACTTGGGCTTAAAAACATGGCGTTAGAGGGTGAAACCTCGAAACAGCCCCCGAACGGCCCCGTGGGTGGCACCAACACCTCCAACGGGACTAATGTAACTCGTAAGAACCGGCCGCGCAGCCGTGGGAGTCCCGGTTTGAGAATACGATGATAATTTTCATATTTTTAGACATAGGCAAAACATGGCGTTAGAGGGTGAAAACTCGAAACAACCCCCGAACGGCCCCGTGGGTGGCACCAACACCTCCCACGGGACCAATGCAACTCGTAGGAACTGACTGCGTAGCCGCGGGACTTCCGGTATGAGAGTACGACAGTAATTTGCATATTTCTAGACTTAGGCTTAAAAACATGGCGTTAGAGGGTGAAAACTCGAAACAGTCCCCGAACGATCCCGTGGGTGGCACCAACACATCCCACGGGACCAATGTAACTCGTAGGAACTGATCGCGCAACCGCGGGACTCCCGATTTGAGAGTACGACGACAATTTGTATATTTCTAGACTTATGGTTAAAGACATGGCGTTCGAGGGTGAAAACTCGAAACAACCCCCGAACGGCCCCCTGGGTGGCACCAACACCTCCCACGGGTCCAATGTAACTCGTAGGAACTGACCGCACAGCCGCGGGACTCCCGATATGAGAGTACGACGGTAATTTTCATATTCCTAGACTTAGGATTAAAAACATTGTGTTAGAGGTTGAAAACCCGAAACAGTCCCCGAACGATCCCGTGGGTGGCACCAACACATCCCACGGGACCAATGTAACTCGTAGGAACTGATCGCGCAACCGCGGGACTCCCGATTTGAGAGTACGACGACAATTTGTATATTTCTAGACTTAGGGTTAAAGACATGGCGTTAGAGGGTGAAAACTCGAAACAACCCCCGATCGGCCCCCTGTGTGGCACCAACACCTCCCACGGGTCCAATGTAACTCGTAGGAACTGACCGCACAGCCGCGGGACTCCCGATATGAGAGTACGACGGTAATTTTCATATTCCTAGACTTAGGATTAAAAACATGGCGTTAGAGGGTGAAAACCCGAAACTGTCCCCGAACGATCCCGTGGGTGGCACCAACACATCCCACGGGACCAATGTAACTCGTAGGAACTGATCGCACAACCGCGGGACTCCCAATTTGAGAGTACGATGACAATTTGTATATTTCTAGACTTAGGGTTAAAACATGGCCTTAGTGGGTGAAAACTCGAAACAACCCACGAACGGCCCCGTGGGTGTCACCAACACCTCCCACGGGACCAATGTAACTCGTAGGAACTGACCGCGTAGCCGCGGGACTCCCGGTATGAGAGTACGATGGTAATTTGCATATTTCTAGACTTAGGCTTAAAAACATGGGGTTAGAGGGTGAAAACTCGAAACTGCCGCCGAACGGCCCCGTGGGTGGCACCAACACCTCCCACGGGACCAATGTAACTCGTAAGAATGGACCGCGCAACCGCGGGAGTGCCGGTTTGAGAATACGACGGTAATTTGCATATTTCTAGACTTAGGCAAAACATGGCGTTAGAGGGTGAAAACTCGAAACAACCCCCGAACGGCCCCGTGGGTGGCACCAACACCTCCCACGGGTCCAATGTAACTCGTAGGAACTGACCGCACAGTCGCGGGACTCCCGATATGACAGTACGATGGTAATTTTCATATTCCTAGACTTAGGATTAAAAACATGGCGTTAGAGGGTGAAAACTCGAAACAGTCCCCGAACGATCCCGTGGGTGGCACCAACACATCCCACGGGACCAATGTAACTCGTAGGACCTGATCGCGCAACCGCGGGACTCCCGATTTGAGAGTACGACGACAATTTGTATATTTCTAGACTTATGGTTAAAGACATGGCGTTCGAGGGTGAAAACTCGAAACAACCCCCGAACGGCCCCCTGGGTGGTACCAACACCTCCCACGGGTCCAATGTAACTCGTAGGAACTGACCGCACAGCCGCGGGACTCCCGATATGAGAGTACGACGGTAATTTTCATATTCCTAGACTTAGGATTAAAAACATTGTGTTAGAGGTTGAAAACCCGAAACAGTCCCCGAACGATCCCGTGGGTGGCACCAACACATCCCACGGGACCAATGTAACTCGTAGGAACTGATCGCGCAACCGCGGGACTCCCGATTTGAGAGTACGACGACAATTTGTATATTTCTAGACTTAGGGTTAAAGACATGGCGTTAGAGGGTGAAAACTCGAAACAACCCCCGATCGGCCCCCTGTGTGGCACCAACACCTCCCACGGGTCCAATGTAACTCGTAGGAACTGACCGCACAGCCGCGGGACTCCCGATATGAGAGTACGACGGTAATTTTCATATTCCTAGACTTAGGATTAAAAACATGGCGTTAGAGGGTGAAAACCCGAAACTGTCCCCGAACGATCCCGTGGGTGGCACCAACACATCCCACGGGACCAATGTAACTCGTAGGAACTGATCGCACAACCGCGGGACTCCCAATTTGAGAGTACGATGACAATTTGTATATTTCTAGACTTAGGGTTAAAACATGGCCTTAGTGGGTGAAAACTCGAAACAACCCACGAACGGCCCCGTGGGTGTCACCAACACCTCCCACGGGACCAATGTAACTCGTAGGAACTGACCGCGTAGCCGCGGGACTCCCGGTATGAGAGTACGATGGTAATTTGCATATTTCTAGACTTAGGCTTAAAAACATGGGGTTAGAGGGTGAAAACTCGAAACTGCCGCCGAACGGCCCCGTGGGTGGCACCAACACCTCCCACGGGACCAATGTAACTCGTAAGAATGGACCGCGCAACCGCGGGAGTGCCGGTTTGAGAATACGACGGTAATTTGCATATTTCTAGACTTAGGCAAAACATGGCGTTAGAGGGTGAAAACTCGAAACAACCCCCGAACGGCCCCGTGGGTGGCACCAACACCTCCCACGGGTCCAATGTAACTCGTAGGAACTGACCGCACAGTCGCGGGACTCCCGATATGACAGTACGATGGTAATTTTCATATTCCTAGACTTAGGATTAAAAACATGGCGTTAGAGGGTGAAAACTCGAAACAGTCCCCGAACGATCCCGTGGGTGGCACCAACACATCCCACGGGACCAATGTAACTCGTAGGACCTGATCGCGCAACCGCGGGACTCCCGATTTGAGAGTACGACGACAATTTGTATATTTCTAGACTTAGGGTTAAAGACATGGCGTTAGAGGGTGAAAACTCGAAACAACCCCCGAACGGCCCCCTGGGTGGCACCAACACCTCCCACGGGTCCAATGTAACTCGTAGGAACTGACCGCACAGCCGCGGGACTCCCGATATGAGAGTACGACGGTAATTTTCATATTCCTAGACTTAGGATTAAAAACATGGTGTTAGAGGGTGAAAACCCGAAACAGTCCCCGAACGATCCCGTGGGTGGCACCAACACATCCCACGGGACCAATGTAACTCGTAGGAACTGATCGCGCAACCGCGGGACTCCCAATTGGAGAGTACGACGACAATTTGTATATTTCTAGACTTAGGGTTAAAACATGGCCTTAGTGGGTGAAAACTCGAAACAACCCACGAACGGCCCCGTGGGTGTCACCAACACCTCCCACGGGACCAATGTAACTCGTAGGAACTGACCGCGTAGCCGCGGGACTCCCGGTATGAAAGTACGACGGTAATTTGCATATTTCTAGACTTAGGCTTAAAAACATGGTGTTAGAGGGTGAAAACCCGAACCAGCCCCTGAACGATACCGTGGGTGGCACCAACACCTCCCACGGGACTAATGTAACTCGTAAGAACAGGCCGCGCAGTCGCGGGAGTCCCGGTTTGAGAATACGACGATAATTTTCATATTTCTAGACATAGGCAAAACATGGCGTTAGAGTGTGAAAACTCGAAACAACCCCCGAACGGCCCCGTGGGTGGCACCAACACCTCCCACGGGACCAATGTAACTCGTAGGAACTGACCGCGTAGCCGCGGGACTCCCGGTATGAGAGTACGACGATAATTTGCATATTTCTAGACTTAGGCTTAAAAACATGGCGTTAGAGGGTGAAACCTCGAAACAGCCCCCGAACGGCCCCGTGGGTGGCACCAACACCTCCAACGGGACTAATGTAACTCGTAAGAACTGGCCGCGCAGCCGCGGGAGTCCCGGTTTGAGAATACGACGATAATTTTCATATTTCTAGAGATAGGCAAAACATGGCGTTAGAGCGTGAAAACTCGAAACAACCCCCGAACGGCCCCGTGGGTGGCACCAAAACCTCCCACGGGACCAATGCAACTCGTAGGAACTGACTGCGTAGCCGCGGGACTTCCGGTATGAGAGTACGACAGTAATTTGCATATTTCTAGACTTAGGCTTAAAAACATGGCGTTAGAGGGTGAAAACTCGAAACAGTCCCCGAACGATCCCGTGGGTGGCACCAACACATCCCACGGGACCAATGTAACTCGTAGGAACTGATCGCGTAGCCGCGGGACTCCCGGTATGAGAGTACGACGGTAATTTGCATATTTCTAGACTTAGGCTTAAAAACATGGGGTTAGAGGGTGAAAACTCGAAACAGCCGCCGAACGGCCCCGTGGGTAGCACCAACACCTCCCACGGGACCAATGTAACTCGTAAGAATGGACCGTGCATCCGTGGTAGTCCCGGTTTGAGAGTACGACAGTAATTTGCATATTTCTAGACTTAGGCTTAAAAACATGGCGTTAGAGGGTGAAAACTCAAAATAGTCCCCGAACGATCCCGTGGGTGGCACCAACACATCCCACGGGACCAATGTAACTCGTAGGAACTGATCGCGCAACCGCGGGACTCCCAATTTGAGAGTACGATGACAATTTGTATATTTCTAGACTTAGGGTTAAAACATGGCCTTAGTGGGTGAAAACTCGAAACAACCCCCGAACGGCCCCGTGGGTGGCACCAACACCTCCCACGGGACCAATGTAACTCGTAGGAACTGACCGCGCAGCCCCAGGACTCCCGGATTGAGAATACGACTGTAATTTGTATATTTCTTGACTTAGGCTTAAAAACAAGGCATTAGAGGGTGAAAACTCGAAACAACCCCCGAACGGCCCCGTGGGTGGCACCAACACCTCCCACGGGACCAAAGTAACTCGTAAGAACTGACCGCACAGCCGCGGGACTCCCGGTATGAGAGTACGATGGTAATTTGCATATTTCTAGACTTAGGCTTAAAAACATGGCGTTAGAGGTTGAAAACACGAAACAACCCCCGAACGGCCCCGTGGGTGGCACCAACACCTCCCACGGGTCCAATGTAACTCGTAGGAACTGACCGCACAGCCGCGAGACTCCCGATATGAGAGTACGACGGTAATTTTCATATTCCAAGACTTAGGATTAAAAACATGGCGTTAGAGGGTGAAAACCCGAAACAGTCCCCGAACGATCCCGTGGGTGGCACCAACACATCCCACGGGACCAATGTAACTCGAAGGAACTGATCGCGCAACCGCGGGACTCCCGATTTGAGAGTACGATGACAATTTGTATATTTCTAGACTTAGGGTTAAAACATGGCCTTAGAGGGTGAAAACCCGAAACAGTCCCCGAACGATCCCGTGGGTGGCACCAACACATCCCATGGGACCAATGTAACTCGTAGGAACTGATCGCACAACCGCGGGACTCCCAATTTGAGAGTACGATGACAATTTGTATATTTCTAGACTTAGGCTTAAAAACATGGCGTTAGAGGGTGAAACCTCAAAACAGCCCCCGAACGGCCCCGTGGGTGGCACCAACACCTCCCACGGGACTAATGTAACACGTAAGAACTGACCGCGCAGCCGCGGGTGTCCCGGTTTGAGAATACGACGATAATTTTCATATTTCTAGACATAGGCAAAACATGGCGTTAGAGGATGAAAACTCGAAACAACCCCCGAACGGCCCCGTGGGTGGCACCAACACCTCCAACGGGACTAATGTAACTCGTAAGAACTGGCCGCGCAGCCGCGGGAGTCCCGGTTTGAGAATATGACGATAATTTTCATATTTCTAGACATAGGCAAAACATGGCGTTAGAGGGTGAAAACTCGAAACAACCCCCGAACGGCCCCGTGGGTGGCACCAACACCTCCCACGGGACCAATGCAACTCGTAGGAACTGACTGCGTAGCCGCGGGACTTCCGGTATGAGAGTACGACAGTAATTTGCATATTTCTAGACTTAGGCTTAAAAACATGGCGTTAGAGGGTGAAAACTCGAAACAGTCCCCGAACGATCCCGTGGGTGGCACCAACACATCCCACGGGACCAATGTAACTCGTAGGAACTGATCGCGCAACCGCGGGACTCCCGATTTGAGAGTATGACGACAATTTGTATATTTCTAGACTTATGGTTAAAGACATGGCGTTCGAGGGTGAAAACTCGAAACAACCCCCGAACGGCCCCCTGGGTGGCACCAACACCTCCCACGGGTCCAATGTAACTCGTAGGAACTGACCGCACAGCCGCGGGACTCCCGATATGAGAGTACGACGGTAATTTTCATATTCCTAGACTTAGGATTAAAAACATGGTGTTAGAGGGTGAAAACCCGAAACAGTCCCCGAACGATCCCGTGGGTGGCACCAACACATCCCACGGGACCAATGTAACTCGTAGGAACTGATCACGCAACCGCGGGACTCCCGATTTGAGAGTACGACGACAATTTGTATATTTCTAGACTTAGGGTTAAAGACATGGCATTAGAGGGTGAAAACTCGAAACAACCCCCGAACGGCCCCCTGGGTGGCACCAACACCTCCCACGGGTCCAATGTAACTCGTAGGAACTGACCGCACAGCCGCGGGACTCCCGATATGAGAGTACGACGGTAATTTTCATATTCCTAGACTTAGGATTAAAAACATGGCGTTAGAGGGTGAAAACCCGAAACAGTCCCCGAACGATCCCGTGGGTGGCACCAACACATCCCACGGGACCAATGTAACTCGTAGGAACTGATCGCACAACCGCGGGACTCCCAATTTGAGAGTACGATGACAATTTGTATATTTCTAGACTTAGGGTTAAAACATGGCCTTAGTGGGTGAAAACTCGAAACAACCCACGAACGGCCCCGTGGGTGTCACCAACACCTCCCACGGGACCAATGTAACTCGTAGGAACTGACCGCGTAGCCGCGGGACTCCCGGTATGAGAGTACGATGGTAATTTGCATATTTCTAGACTTAGGCTTAAAAACATGGGGTTAGAGGGTGAAAACTCGAAACAGCCGCCGAACGGCCCCGTGGGTGGCACCAACACCTCCCACGGGACCAATGTAACACGTAAGAATGGACCGCGCAACCGCGGGAGTGCCGGTTTGAGAATACGACGGTAATTTGCATATTTATAGACTTAGGCAAAACATGGCGTTAGAGGGTGAAAACTCGAAACAACCCCCGAACGGCCCCGTGGGTGGCACCAACACCTCCCACGGGTCCAATGTAACTCGTAGGAACTGACCGCACAGTCGCGGGACTCCCGATATGACAGTACGATGGTAATTTTCATATTCCTAGACTTAGGATTAAAAAAAAGGCGTTAGAGGGTGAAAACTCGAAACAGTCCCCGAACGATCCCGTGGGTGGCACCAACACATCCCACGGGACCAATGTAACTCGTAGGACCTGATCGCGCAACCGCGGGACTCCCGATTTGAGAGTACGACGACAATTTGTATATTTCTAGACTTAGGGTTAAAGACATGGCGTTAGAGGGTGAAAACTCGAAACAACCCCCGAACGTCCCCCTGGGTGGCACCAACACCTCCCACGGGTCCAATGTAACTCGTAGGAACTAACCGCACAGCCGCGGGACTCCCGATATGAGAGTACGACGGTAATTTTCATATTCCTAGACTTAGGATTAAAAACATGGTGTTAGAGGGTGAAAACCCGAAACAGTCCCCGAACGATCCCGTGGGTGGCACCAACACATCCCACGGGACCAATGTAACTCGTAGGAACTGATCGCGCAACTGCGGGACTCCCAATTTGACAGTACGACGACAATTTGTATATTTCTAGACTTAGGGTTAAAACATGGCCTTAGTGGGTGAAAACTCGAAACAACCGACGAACGGCCCCGTGGGTGTCACCAACACCTCCCACGGGACCAATGTAACTCGTAGGAACTGACCGCGTAGCCGCGGGACTCCCGGTATGAAAGTACGACGGTAATTTGCATATTTCTAGACTTAGGCTTAAAAACATGGTGTTAGAGGGTGAAAACCCGAACCAGCCCCTGAACGATACCGTGGGTGGCACCAACACCTCCCACGGGACTAATGTAACTCGTAAGAACAGGCCGCGCAGCCGCGGGAGTCCCGGTTTGAGAATACGACGATAATTTTCATATTTCTAGACATAGGCAAAACATGGCGTTAGAGGGTGAAAACTCGAAACATCCCCCGAACGGCCCCGTGGGTGGCACCAACACCTCCCACGGGACCAATGTAACTCGTAGGAACTGACCGCGTAGCCGCGGGACTCCCGGTATGAGAGTACGACGGTAATTTGCATATTTCTAGACTTAGGCTTAAAAACATGGCGTTAGAGGGTGAAACCTCGAAACAGCCCCCGAACGGCCCCGTGGGTGGCACCAACACCTCCAACGGGACTAATGTAACTCGTAAGAACTGGCCGCGCAGCCGCGGGAGTCCCGGTTTGAGAATACGAAGATAATTTTCATATTTCTAGAGATAGGCAAAACATGGCGTTAGAGGGTGAAAACTCGAAACAACCCCCGAACGGCCCCGTGGGTGGCACCAAAACCTCCCACGGGACCAATGCAACTCGTAGGAACTGACTGCGTAGCCGCGGGACTTCCGGTATGAGAGTACGACAGTAATTTGCATATTTCTAGACTTAGGCTTAAAAACATGGCGTTAGAGGGTGAAAACTCGAAACAGTCCCCGAACGATCCCGTGGGTGGCACCAACACATCCCACGGGACCAATGTAACTCGTAGGAACTGATCGCGTAGCCGCGGGACTCCCGGTATGAGAGTACGACGGTAATTTGCATATTTCTAGACTTAGGCTTAAAAACATGGGGTTAGAGGGTGAAAACTCGAAACAGCCGCCGAACGGCCCCGTGGGTAGCACCAACACCTCCCACAGGACCAATGTAACTCGTAAGAATGGACCGTGCAGCCGTGGTAGTCCCGGTTTGAGAGTACGACAGTAATTTGCATATTTCTAGACTTAGGCTTAAAAACATGGCGTTAGAGGGTGAAAACTCAAAACAGTCCCCGAACGATCCCGTGGGTGGCACCAACACATCCCACGGGACCAATGTAACTCGTAGGAACTGATCGCGCAACCGCGGGACTCCCAATTTGAGAGTCCGACGACAATTTGTATATTTCTAGACTTAGGGTTAAAACATGGCCTTAGTGGGTGAAAACTCGAAACAACCCCCGAACGGCCCCGTGGGTGGCACCAACACCTCCCACGGGACCAATGTAACTCGTAGGAACTGACCGCGCAGCCCCAGGACTCCCGGATTGAGAATACGACTGTAATTTGTATATTTCTTGACTTAGGCTTAAAAACATGGCATTAGAGGGTGAAAACTCGAAACAACCCCCGAACGGCCCCGTGGGTGGCACCAACACCTCCCACGGGACCAAAGTAACTCGTAAGAACTGACCGCACAGCCGCGGGACTCCCGGTATGAGAGTACGATGGTAATTTGCATATTTCTAGACTTAGGCTTAAAAACATGGCGTTAGAGGGTGAAAACACGAAACAACCCCCGAACGGCCCCGTGGGTGGCACCAACACCTCCCACGGGTCCAATGTAACTCGTAGGAACTGACCGCACAGCCGCGGGACTCCCGATATGAGAGTACGACGGTAATTTTCATATTCCTCGACTTAGGATTAAAAACATGGCGTTAGAGGGTGAAAACCCGAAACAGT
This sequence comes from Sambucus nigra, assembly GCA_949130495.1. Classification (NCBI taxonomy): domain Eukaryota; kingdom Viridiplantae; phylum Streptophyta; class Magnoliopsida; order Dipsacales; family Adoxaceae; genus Sambucus; species Sambucus nigra. The sequence goes on from OX422219.1 coordinate 172,514,861, forward strand.
CCCCGAACGATCCCGTGGGTGGCACCAACACATCCCACGGGACCAATGTAACTCGAAGGAACTGATCGCGCAACCGCGGGACTCCCGATTTGAGAGTACGACGACAATTTGTATATTTCTAGACTTAGGGTTAAAACATGGCCTTAGTGGGTGAAAACTCTAAACAACCCACGAACGGCCCCGTGGGTGGCACCAACACCTCCCACGGGACCAATGTAACTCATAGGAACTGACCGCGTAGCCGCGGGACTCCCGGTATGAGAGTACAACGGTAATTTACATATTTCTAGACTTAGGCTTAAAAACATGGCGTTAGAGGGTGAAACCTCAAAACAGCCCCCGAACGGCCCCGTGGGTGGCACCAACACCTCCCACGGGACTAATGTAACACGTAAGAACTGACCGCGTAGCCGCGGGAGTCCCGATTTGAGAATACGACGATAATTTTCATATTTCTAGACATAGGCAAAACATGGCGTTAGAGGATGAAAACTCGAAACAACCCCCGAACGGCCCCGTGGGTGGCACCAACACCTCCCACGGGACCAATGTAACTCGTAGGAACTGACCGCGGAGTCGCGGGACTCTCGGTATGAGAGTACGACGGTGATTTGCATATTTCCAGACTTAGGCTTAAAAAGATTGCGTTAGAGGGTGAAAACTCGAAACAGTCCCCGAACGATCCCGTGGGTGGCACCAACACATCCCACGGGACCAATGTAACTCGTAGGAACTGATCGCGCAACCGCGGGACTCCCGATTTGAGAGTATGACGACAATTTGTATATTTCTAGACTTATGGTTAAAGACATGGCGTTCGAGGGTGAAAACTCGAAACAACCCCCGAACGGCCCCCTGGGTGGCACCAACACTTCCCACGGGTCCAATGTAACTCGTAGGAACTGACCGCACAGCCGCGGGACTCCCAATATGAGAGTACGACGGTAATTTTCATATTCATAGACTTAGGATTAAAAAAAGGCGTTAGAGGGTGAAAACTCGAAACAGTCCCCGAACGATCCCGTGGGTGGCACCAACACATCCCACGGGACCAATGTAACTCGTAGGACCTGATCGCGCAACCGCGGGACTCCCGATTTGAGAGTACGACGACAATTTGTATATTTCTAGACTTAGGGTTAAAGACATGGCGTTAGAGGGTGAAAACTCGAAACAACCCCCGAACGGCCCCCTGGGTGGCACCAACACCTCCCACGGGTCCAATGTAACTCGTAGGAACTGACCGCACAGCCGCGGGACTCCCGATATGAGAGTACGACGGTAATTTTCATATTCCTAGACTTAGGATTAAAAACATGGTGTTAGAGGGTGAAAACCCGAAACAGTCTCCGAACGATCCCGTGGGTGGCACCAACACATCCCACGGGACCAATGTAACTCGAAGGAACTGATCGCGCAACCGCGGGACTCCCGATTTGAGAGTACGACGACAATTTGTATATTTCTAGACTTAGGGTTAAAACATGGCCTTAGTGGGTGAAAACTCTAAACAACCCACGAACGGCCCCGTGGGTGGCACCAACACCTCCCACGGGACCAATGTAACTCATAGGAACTGACCGCGTAGCCGCGGGACTCCCGGTATGAGAGTACGACGGTAATTTGCATATTTCTAGACTTAGGCTTAAAAACATGGCGTTAGAGGGTGAAACCTCAAAACAGCCCCCGAACGGCCCCGTGGGTGGCACCAACACCTCCCACGGGACTAATGTAACACGTAAGAACTGACCGCGCAGCCGCGGGTGTCCCGGTTTGAGAATACGACGATAATTTTCATATTTCTAGACATAGGCAAAACATGGCGTTAGAGGATGAAAACTCGAAACAACCCCCGAACGGCCCCGTGGGTGGCACCAACACCTCCAACGGGACTAATGTAACTCGTAAGAACTGGCCGCGCAGCCGCGGGAGTCCCGGTTTGAGAATACGACGATAATTTTCATATTTCTAGACTTAGGCTTAAAAAGATTGCGTTAGAGGGGGAAAACTAGAAACAGCCCCCGAACGGCCCCGTGGGTGGCACCAACACCTCCCATGGGACCAATGTAACTCGTAAGAATGGATCGCGCAGCCGCGGGAGTCCCAGTTTGAGAATACGACGGTAATTTGCATATTTTTAGAGTTAATCAAAACATGGCATTCGAGAGTGAAAACTAGAAACAACGCCCGAACAGCCCCGTTGGTGGCACCAACACATCCCACGGTTCCAATGTAACTCGTCGGAACTGACCGCACAACCGCGGGACTCCCGGTATGAGAGTAGATGGTAAATTGCATATTTCTAGACTTAGGCTTAAAAACATGGTGTTAGAGGGTGAAAACCCGAAACAGCCCCTGAACGATCCCGTAGGTGGCACCAACAGCTCCCACGGGACCAATGCAACTCGTAGGAACTGACCGCGCAGCCCCAGGACTCCCGGTTTGAGAGTACGACTGTAATTTGTATATTTCTAGACTTAGGCTTAAAAACATGGCATTAGAGGGTGAAAACTCGAAACAACCCCCGAACGGCCCCGTGGGTGGCACCAACACCTCCCACGGGACCAATGTAACTCGTAGGAACTGATCGCACAGCCGCGGGACTCCCGGTATGAGAGTACGATGGTAATTTGCATATTTCTAGACTTAGGCTTAAAAACATGTTGTTAGAGGGTGAAAACCCAAAACAGCTCCTGAACGATAGCGTGGGTGGCACCAACACCTCCCACGGGACCAATGTAACTCGTAGGAACTGACCGCGCAGCCCCACGACTTCCGGTTTGAGAGTACGACTGTAATTTGTATATTTCTAGACTTAGGCTTAAAAACATGGCATTAGAGGGTGAAAACTCGAAACAACCCCCGAACGGCCCCGTGGGTGGCACCAACACCTCCCACGGGACCAATGTAACTCGTAGGAACTGACCGCATAGCCGCGGGACTCCCGGTATGAGAGTACGACGGTAATTTGCATATTTCTAGACTTAGGCTTAAAAACATGGCATTAGAGGGTGAAACATCGAAACAGCCCCCGAACGGCCCCGTGGGTGGAACCAACACCTCCCACGGGACTAATGTGACTCGTAAGAACTGACCGTGCAGCCGCGGGAGTCCCGGTTTGAGAATAGGATGATAATTTGCATATTTCTAGACTTAGGCAAAACGTGGTGTTGGAGGGTGAAAACTCGAAACAACCCTCGAACGGCCCCGTGGGTGGCACCAACACCTCCCACGGGACCAATGTAACTCGTAGGAACTGACCGCGTAGCCGCGGGACTACCAGTATGAGAGTACGATGGTAATTTGCATATTTCTAGACTTAGGCTTAAAAACATGGGGTTAGAGGGTGAAAACTCGAAACAGCCGCCGAACGGCCCCGTGGGTAGCACCAACACCTCCCACGGGACCAATGTAACTCGGAAGAATGGACCGCGCAGTCGCGGGAGTGCTGGTTTGAGAATACGACGGTAATTTGCATATTTCTAGACTTAGGCAAAACATGGCGTTAGAGGGTGAAAACTTGAAACAACCCCCGAACGGCCCCGCGGGTGGCACCAACACCTCCCACGGGTCCAATGTAACTCTTAGGAACTGACCTCACAGCCGCGGGACTCCCGATATGAGAGTACGACGGTAATTTTCATATTCCTAGACATAGGATTAAAAACATGGCGTTAGAGGGTGAAAACCCGAAACAGTCCCCGAACGATCCCGTGGGTGGCACCAACACATCCCACGGGACCAATGTAACTCGTAGGAACTGATCGCGCAACCGCAGGACTCCCGATTTGAGAGTACGACGACAATTTGTATATTTCTAGACTTAGGGTTAAAAACATGGCCTTAGTGGGTGAAAACTCGAAACAACCCACGAACGGCCCCGTTGGTGGCACCAACACCTCCCACGGGACCAATGTAACTCGTAGGAACTGACCGCGTAGCCGCGGGACTCCCAGTATGAGAGTATGACGGTAATTTGCATATTTCTAGACTTAGGCTTAAAAACATGGCGTTAGAGGGTGAAAACCCAAAACAGCCCCCGAACGATCCCATGGGTGGCACCAACACATCCCACGGGACCAATGTAACTCGTAGGAACTGATCATGCAACCGCGGGACTCCCGATTTGAGAGTACGACGACAATTTGTATATTTCTAGACTTAGGGTTAAAAACATGGCATTAGAGAGTGAAAACTCGAAACAACCCACGAACGGCCCCGTGGGTGGCACCCACACCTCCCACGGGACCAATGTAACTCGTAGGAACTGACCGCGCAGCCGCGGGACTCCCGGTATGAGAGTACGACTGTAATTTGTATATTTCTAGACTTAGGCTTAAAAACATGGCGTTAGAGGGTGAAAACTTGAAACAACCCCCGAACGGCCCCGTGGGTGGCACCAACACCTCCCACGGGACCAATGTAACTCGTAGGAACTGACCGCATAGCCGCGGGACTCCCGGTATGAGAGTACGACGGTAATTTGCATATTTCTAGACTTAGGCTTAAAAACATGGCGTTAGAGGGTGAAACATCGAAACAGCCCCCGAACGGCCCCGTGGGTGGAACCAACACCTCCCACGGGACTAATGTGACTCGTAAGAACTGACCGTGCAGCCGCGGGAGTCCCGGTTTGAGAATAGGATGATAATTTGCATATTTCTAGACTTAGGCAAAACGTGGTGTTGGAGGGTGAAAACTCGAAACAACCCTCGAACGGCCCCGTGGGTGGCACCAACACCTCCCACGGGACCAATGTAACTCGTAGGAACTGACCGCGTAGCCGCGGGACTACTAGTATGAGAGTACGATGGTAATTTGCATATTTCTAGACTTAGGCTTAAAAACATGGGGTTAGAGGGTGAAAACTCGAAACAGCCGCCGAACGGCCCCGTGGGTAGCACCAACACCTCCCACGGGACCAATGTAACTCGGAAGAATGGACCGCGCAGTCGCGGGAGTGCTGGTTTGAGAATACGACGGTAATTTCCATATTTCTAGACTTAGGCAAAACATGGCGTTAGAGGGTGAAAACTTGAAACAACCCCCGAACGGCCCCGCGGGTGGCACCAACACCTCCCACGGGTCCAATGTAACTCTTAGGAACTGACCTCACAGCCGCGGGACTCCCGATATGAGAGTACGACGGTAATTTTCATATTCCTAGACATACGATTAAAAACATGGCGTTAGAGGGTGAAAACCCGAAACAGTCCCCGAACGATCCCGTGGGTGGCACCAACACATCCCACGGGACCAATGTAACTCGTAGGAACTGATCGCGCAACCGCAGGACTCCCGATTTGAGAGTACGACGACAATTTGTATATTTCTAGACTTAGGGTTAAAAACATGGCCTTAGTGGGTGAAAACTCGAAACAACCCACGAACGGCCCCGTTGGTGGCACCAACACCTCCCACGGGACCAATGTAACTCGTAGGAACTGACCGCGTAGCCGCGGGACTCCCAGTATGAGAGTATGACGGTAATTTGCATATTTCTAGACTTAGGCTTAAAAACATGGCGTTAGAGGGTGAAAACCCGAAACAGCCCCCGAACGATCCCATGGGTGGCACCAACACATCCCACGGGACCAATGTAACTCGTAGGAACTGATCATGCAACCGCGGGACTCCCGATTTGAGAGTACGACGACAATTTGTATATTTCTAGACTTAGGGTTAAAAACATGGCATTAGAGAGTGAAAACTCGAAACAACCCACGAACGGCCCCGTGGGTGGCACCCACACCTCCCACGGGACCAATGTAACTCGTAGGAACTGACCGCGCATCCGCGGGACTCCCGGTATGAGAGTACGACAGTAATTTGCATATTTCTAGACTTAGGCTTAAAAACATGGCGTTAGAGGGTGAAACCTCGAAACAGCCCCCGAACGGCCCCGTGGGTGGCACCAACACCTCCCACGGGACTAATGTAACTCGTAGGAACTGACCGCGTAGCCGCGGGACTCCCGGTATGAGAGTACGATGGTAATTTGCATATTTCTAGACTTAGGCTTAAAAACATGGCGTTAGAGGGTGAAAACTCGAAACAACAGCCGAACGGCCCCGTGGGTGGCACCAACACCTCCCATGGGACCAATGTAACTCGTAGGAACTGACAGCGCAGCCGCGGGATTCTCGGTATGATAGTACGACGGTAATTTGCATATTTCCAAACTTAGGCTTAAAAACATGGCGTTAGAGGGTGAAAACTCGAAACAGCCCCCGAACGGCCCCGTGGGTGGCACCAACACATCCCATGGGACCAATGTAACTCGTAAGAATGGATCGCGGAGCCGCGGGAGTCCCGGTTTGAGAATACGACGGTAATTTGCATATTTTTAGACTTAATCAAAACATGGCATTAGAGGGTGAAAACTCGAAACAACGCCCGAACAGCCCCGTTGATGGCACCAACACATCCCACGGGTCCAATGTAACTCGACGGAACTGATCGCACAGCCGCGGGACTCCCGGTATGAGAGTACGATGGTAATTTGCATATTTCTAGACTTAGGCTTAAAAACATGGTGTTAGAGGGTGAAAACCCAAAACAGCCCCTGAACGATAGCGTGGGTGGCACCAACACCTCCCACGGGACCAATGTAACTCGTAGGAACTGACCGCGCAGCCCCACGACTTCCGGTTTGAGAGTACGACTGTAATTTGTATATTTCTAGACTTAGGCTTAAAAACATGGCATTAGAGGGTGAAAACTCGAAACAACCCCCGAACGGCACCGTGGGTGGCACCAACACCTCCCACGGGACCAATATAACTCGTAGGAACTGACCGCGTAGCCGCGGGACTCCCGGTATGAGAGTACGACGGTAATTTGCATATTTCTAGACTTAGGCTTAAAAACATGGCGTTAGAGGGTGAAATATCGAAACAGCCCCCGAACGTCCCCATGGGTGGCACCAACACCTCCCGCGGGACCAATGTGACTCGTAAGAACTGACCGCGCAGCCGCGGGAGTCCCGGTTTGAGAATAGAATGATAATTTGCATATTTCTAGACTTAGGCAAAACGTGGTGTTGGAGGGTGAAAACTCGAAACAACCCCCGAACGACCCCGTGGGTGGCACCAACACCTCCCACGGGACCAATGTAACTCGTAGGAACTGACCGCGTAACCGCGGGACTCCCGGTATGAGAGTACGACGGTAATTTGCATATTTCTCGACTTAGGCTTAAAAACATGGGGTTAGAGGGTGAAAACTCGAAACAGCCGCCGAACGGCCCCGTGGGTGGCACCAACACCTCCCACAGGACCAATGTAACTCGTAAGAATGGACCGCGCAACCGCGGGAGTGCCGGTTTGAGAATACGACGGTAATTTGCATATTTCTAGACTTAGGGAAAACATGGCGTTAGAGGGTGAAAACTTGAAACAACCCGCGAACGGCCCCGTGGGTGGCACCAACACCTTCCACGGGTCTAATGTAACTCGTAGGAACTGACCGCACAGCCGCGGGACTCCCGATATGAGAGTACGATGGTAATTTTCATATTCCTAGACTTAGGATTAAAAACATGGCGTTAGAGGGTGAAAACTCGAAACAGTCCCCGAACGATCCCGTGGGTGGCACCAACACATCCCACGGGACCAATGTAACTCGTAGGAACTGATCGCGCAACCGCGGGACTCCCGATTTGAGAGTACGACGACAATTTGTATATTTCTAGACTTAGGGTTAAAGACATGGCGTTAGAGGGTGAAAACTCGAAACAACCCCCGAACGGCCCCGTGGGTGGCACCAACACCTCCCACGGGACCAATGTAACTCGTAGGAACTGATCGCACAGCCGCGGGACTCCCGGTATGAGAGTACGATGGTAATTTGCATATTTCTAGACTTAAGCTTAAAAACATGGTGTTAGAGGGTGAAAACCCGAAACAGCCCCTGAACGATAGCGTGGGTCGCACCAACACCTCCCACGGGACCAATGTAACACGTAGGAACTGACCGCGCAGCTCCACGACTTCCGATTTGAGAGTACGACTGTAATTTGTATATTTCTAGACTTAGGCTTAAAGACATGGCATTTGAGGGTGAAAACTCGAAACAACACCCGAACGGCCCCGTGGGTGGTACCAACACCTCCCACGGGACCAATGTAACTCGTAGGAACTGACCGCGTAGCCGCGGGACTCCCGGTATGAGAGTACGACGGTAATTTGCATATTTCTAGACTTAGGCTTGAAACATGGCGTTAGAGGGTGAAAAATCGAAACAGCCCCCGAACGTCCCCATGGGTGGCACCAACACCTCCCGCGGGACCAATGTAACTCGTAGGAACTGATCGCGCAACCGCGGGACTACCGATTTGAGAGTAGGACGACAATTTGTATATTTCTAGACTTAGGGTTAAAGACATGGCGTTAGAGGGTGAAAACTCAAAACAACCCCCGAACGGCCCCGTGGGTGGCACCAACACCTCCCACGGGTCCAATGTAACTCGTAGGAACTGACCGCACAGCCGCGGGACTCCCGATATGAGAGTACGACGGTAATTTTCATATTCCTAGACTTAGGATTAAAAACATGGCGTTAGAGGGTGAAAACCCGAAACAATCCCCGAACGATCCCGTGGGTGGCACCAACACATCCCACGGGACCAATGTAACTCGTAGGAACTGATCGTACAACCGCGGGACTCCCAATTTGAGAGTACGACGACAATTTGTATATTTCTAGACTTAGGGTTAAAACATGGCCTTAGTGGGTGAAAACTTAAAACAACCCATGAACGGCCCCGTGGGTGGCACCAACACCTCCCATGGGACCAATGTAACTCGTAGGAACTGACCGCATAGCCGCGGGACTCCCGGTATGAGAGTACGACGGTAATTTGCATATTTCTAGACTTAGGCTTAAAACATGGCGTTAGAGGGTGAAATATCGAAACAGCCCCCGAACGTCCCCATGGGTGGCACCAACACCTCCCGCGGGACCAATGTGACTCGTAAGAACTGACCGCGCAGCCGCGGGAGTCCCGGTTTGAGAATAGAATGATAATTTGCATATTTCTAGACTTAGGCAAAACGTGGTGTTGGAGGGTGAAAACTCGAAACAACCCCCGAACGACCCCGTGGGTGGCACCAACACCTCCCACGGGACCAATGTAACTCGTAGGAACTGACCGCGTAACCGCGGGACTCCCGGTATGAGAGTACGACGGTAATTTGCATATTTCTAGACTTAGGCTTAAAAACATGGGGTTAGAGGGTGAAAACTCGAAACAGCCGCCGAACGGCCCCGTGGGTGGCACCAACACCTCCCACAGGACCAATGTAACTCGTAAGAATGGACCGCGCAACCGCGGGAGTGCCGGTTTGAGAATACGATGGTAATTTGCATATTTCTAGACTTAGGGAAAACATGGCGTTAGAGGGTGAAAACTTGAAACAACCCGCGAACGGCCCCGTGGGTGGCACCAACACCTCCCACGGGTCTAATGTAACTCGTAGGAACTGACCGCACAGCCGCGGGACTCCCGATATGAGAGTACGATGGTAATTTTCATATTCCTAGACTTAGGATTAAAAACATGGCGTTAGAGGGTGAAAACTCGAAACAGTCCCCGAACGATCCCGTGGGTGGCACCAACACATCCCACGGGACCAATGTAACTCGTAGGAACTGATCGCGCAACCGCGGGACTCCCGATTTGAGAGTACGACGACAATTTGTATATTTCTAGACTTAGGGTTAAAGACATGGCGTTAGAGGGTGAAAACTCGAAACAACCCCCGAACGGCCCCGTGGGTGGCACCAACACCTCCCACGGGACCAATGTAACTCGTAGGAACTGATCGCACAGCCGCGGGACTCCCGGTATGAGAGTACGATGGTAATTTGCATATTTCTAGACTTAAGCTTAAAAACATGGTGTTAGAGGGTGAAAACCCGAAACAGCCCCTGAACGATAGCGTGGGTCGCACCAACACCTCCCACGGGACCAATGTAACACGTAGGAACTGACCGCGCAGCTCCACGACTTCCGGTTTGAGAGTACGACTGTAATTTGTATATTTCTAGACTTAGGTTTAAAAACATGGCATTTGAGGGTGAAAACTCGAAACAACACCCGAACGGCCCCGTGGGTGGCACCAACACCTCCCACGGGACCAATGTAACTCGTAGGAACTGACCGCGTAGCCGCGGGACTCCCGGTATGAGAGTACGACGGTAATTTACATATTTCTAGACTTAGGCTTGAAACATGGCGTTAGAGGGTGAAAAATCGAAACAGCCCCCGAACATCCCCATGGGTGGCACCAACACCTCCCGCGGGACCAATGTAACTCGTAGGAACTGATCGCGCAACCGCGGGACTACCGATTTGAGAGTAGGACGACAATTTGTATATTTCTAGACTTAGGGTTAAAGACATGGCGTTAGAGGGTGAAAACTCAAAACAACCCCCGAACGGCCCCGTGGGTGGCACCAACACCTCCCACGGGTCCAATGTAACTCATAGGAACTGACCGCACAGCCGCGGGACTCCCGATATGAGAGTACGACGGTAATTTTCATATTCCTAGACTTAGGATTAAAAACATGGCGTTAGAGGGTGAAAACCCGAAACAATCCCCGAACGATCCCGTGGGTGGCACCAACACCTCCCACGGGACTAATGTAACTCTTAAGAACTGACCGCGCAGCTGCGGGAGTCCCGGTTTGAGAATACGACGATAATTTTCATATTTCTAGACATAGGCAAAACATGGCGTTAGAGGGTGAAAACTCGAAACAACCCTCGAACGGCCCCGTGGGTGGCACCAACACCTCCCACGGGTCCATTGTAACTCGTAGGAACTGACCGCACAGCCGCGGGACTCCTGATATGAGAGTACGACGGAAATTTTCATATTCCTAGACTTAGGGTTAAAAACATGGCGTTAGAGGGTGAAAACCCGAAACAGTCCCAGAACGATCCCGTGGGTGACACCAACACCTCCCACGGGACCAATGTAACTCGTAGGAACTGATCGCGCAACCGCGGGACTCCCGATTTGAGAGTACGACGACAATTTGTATATTTCTAGACTTAGGGTTAAAACATGGCCTTAGTGGGTGAAAACTCTAAACAACCCACGAACGGCCCCGTGGGTGGCACCAACACCTCCCACGGGACCAATGTAACTCATAGGAACTGACCGCATAGCCGCGGGACTCCCGGTATGGGAGTACGACGGTAATTTGCATATTTCTAGACTTAGGCTTAAAAACATGGCGTTAGAGGGTGAAACCTCGAAACAGCCCTCGAACGGCCCCGTGGGTGGCACCAACACCTCCCACGGGACCAATGTAACTCGTAGGAACTGAGCGCGTAGCCGCGGGAGTCCCGGTTTGAGAATACGACGGTAATTTGCATATTTCTAGACTTAGGCTCAAAAACATGGGGTTAGAGGGTGAAAACTCGAAACAGCCGCCGAACGGCCCCGTGGGTAGCACCAGCACCTCCCACGGGACCAATGTAACTCGGAAGAATGGACTGCGCAGCCGCGGGAGTTCCGGTTTGAGAATACGACGGTAATTTGCATATTTCTAGACTTAGGCAAAACATGGCGTTAGAGGGTGAAAACTTGAAACAATCCCCGAACGGCCCCGTGGGTGGCACCAACACCTCCCACGGGTCCAATGTAACTCTTAGGAACTGACCTCACAGCCGCGGGACTCCCGATATGAGAGTACGACGGTAATTTTCATATTCCTAGACTTAGGATTAAAAACATGGCGTTAGAGGGTGAAAACCCGAAACAGTCCCCGAACGATCCCGTGGGTGGCACCAACACATCCCACGGGACCAATGTAACTCGTAGGAACTGATCGCGCAACCGCAGGACTCCAGATTTGAGAGTACGGCGATATTTTGTATATTTCTAGACTTAGGGTTAAAAACAAGGCCTTAGTGGGTGAAAACTCGAAACAACTCACGAACGGCCCCGTTGGTGGCACCAACACCTCCCACGGGACCAATGTAACTCGTAGGAACTGACCGCGTAGCCGCGGGACTCCCAGTATGAGAGTATGACGGTAATTTGCATATTTCGATACTTAGGCTTAAAAACATGGCGTTAGAGGGTGAAAACCCGAAACAGCCCCCGAACGATCCCATGGGTGGCACCAACACATCCCACGGGACCAATGTAACTCGTAGGAACTGATCATGCAACCGCGGGACTCCCGATTTGAGAGTACGACGACAATTTGTATATTTCTAGACTTAGGGTTAAAAACATGGCCTTAGTGGGTGAAAACTCGAAACAACCCACGAACGGCCCCGTGGGTGGCACCAACACCTCCCACGGGACCAATGTAACTCGTAGGAACTGACCGCGCAGCCGCGGGACTCCCGGTTTCAGAGTAGAAGGTAATTTGCATATTTCTAGACTTAGGCTTAAAAACATGGTGTTAGAGGGTGGAAACCCGAAACAGCCCCTGAACGATCCCGTGGGTGGCACCAACAGTTCCCACGGGACCAATGTAACTCGTAGGAACTGACCGCGCAGCCCCTGGACTCTCGGTTTGAGAGTACAACTGTAATTTATATATTTCTAGACTTAGGCTTAAAAACATGGCAATAGAGGGTGAAAACTCGAAACAACCCCCGAACGGCCCCGTGGGTGGCACCAACACCTCCCACGGGACCAATGTAACTCGTAGGAACTGACCGCACGACCGCGGGACTCCCGGTATGAGAGTACGATGGTAATTTGCATATTTCTAGACTTAAGCTTAAAAACATGGTGTTAGAGGGTGAAAACCCGAAACAGCCCCTGAACGATAGCGTGGGTGGCACCAACACCTCCCACGGGACCAATGTAACTCGTAGGAAGTGACCGCGCAGCCCCAGGACTCCCGGTTTGAGAGTACGACTGTAATTTGTATATTTCTAGACTTAGGCTTAAAAACATGGCATTAGAGGGTGAAAACTCGAAACAACCCCCGAACGTCCCCGTGGGTGTCACCAACACCTCCCACGGGACCAATGTAACTTGTAGGAACTGACCGCGTAGCCACGGGACTCCCGGTATGAGAGTACGACGGTAATTTGCATATTTCTAGACTTAGGCTTAAAAACATGGCGTTAGACGGTGAAACCTCGAAACAGCCCCCGAACGGCCCCGTGGGTGGCACCAACACCTCCAACGGGACTAATGTAACTCGTAAGAACTGGCCGCGCAGCCGCGGGAGTCCCGGTTTGAGAATACGACGATAATTTTCATATTTCTAGACATAGGTAAAACATGGCGTTAGAGGGTGAAAACTCGAAACAACCCCCGAACGGCCCCGTGGGTGGCACCCACACCTCCCACGGGACCAATGCAACTCGTAGGAACTGACCGCGTAGCCGCGGGACTCCCGGTATGAGAGTACGATTGTAATTTGCATATTTCTAGACTTAGGCTTAAAAACATGGCGTTAGAGGGTGAAACCTCGAAACAGCCCCCGAACGGCCCCGTGGGTGGCACCAACACCTCCCACGGGACTAATGTAACTCGTAAGAAATGACCGCGCAGCCGCGGGAGTCCCGGTTTGAGAATACGACGATAATTTTCATATTTCTAGACATAGGCAAAACATGGCGTTAGAGGGTGAAAACTCGAAACAACCCCCGAACGGCCCCGTGGGTGGCACCAACACCTCCCACGGGACCAATGTAACTCGTAGGAACTGACCGCGCAGCCGCGGGACTCTCGGTGTGAGAGTACGACGGTGATTTGCATATTTCCAGACTTAGGCTTAAAAACAAGCCGTTAGAGGGGGAAAACTCGAAACAGCCCCCGAACGGCCCCGTGGGTGGCACCAACACCTCCCATGGGACCAATATAACTCGTAAGAATGGACCGCGCAGCCGCGGGAGTCCCGGTTTGAGAATACGACTGTAATTTGCATATTTTTAGACTTAATCAAAACATGGAATTAGAGGGTGAAAACTCGAAACAACGCCCGAACAACCCCGTTGGTGGCACCAACACATCCCACGGGTCCAATGTAACTCGCCAGAACTGACCGCACAGCCGCGGGACTCCCGGTATGAGAGTACGATGGTAATTTGCATATTTCTAGACTTAGGCTTAAAAACATGGTGTTAGAGAGTGAAAACCCGAATCAGCCCCTGAACGATCCCGTGGGTGGCACCAACACCTCCCACGGGACCAATGTAACGCGTAGGAACTGACCGCGCAGCCCCAGGACTCCTGGATTGAGAGTACGACTGTAATTTTTATATTTCTAGAATTAGGCTTAAAAACATGGCATTAGAGGGTGAAAACTCGAAACAACCCCCGAACGGCCCTGTGGGTGGCACCAACACCGCCCACAGGACCAATGTAACTCGTAGGAACAGACCGCACAGCCGCGGGACTCCCGGTATGAGAGTACGATGGTAATTTGCATATTTCTAGACTTAGGCTTAAAAACATGGCGTTAGAGGGTGAAAACTCGAAACAACCCCCGAACGGCCCCGTGGGTGGCACCAACACCTCCCACGGGTCCAATGTAACTCGTAGGAACTGACCGCACAGCCGCGGGACTCCCGATTTGAGAGTACGACGATAATTTTCATATTCCTAGACTTAGGATTAAAAACATGGCGTTAGAGGGTGAAAACCCGAAACAGTCCCCGAACGATCCCGTGGGTGGCACCAACACATCCCACGGGACCAATGTAACTCGTAGGAACTGATCGCGCAACCGCGGGACTCCCGATTTGAGAGTACGATGACAATTTGTATATTTCTAGACTTAGGGTTAAAACATGGCCTTAGTGGGTGAAAACTCTAAACAACCCACGAACGGCCCCGTGGGTGGCACCAACACCTCCCACGGGACCAATGTAACTCGTCGGAACTGACTGCACAACCGCGGGACTCCCTGTATGAGAGTACGATGGTAATTTGCATATTTATAGACTTAGGCTTAAAAACATGGTGTTAGAGGGTGAAAACCCAAAACAGCTCCTGAACGATAGCGTGGGTGGCACTAACACCTCCCACGGGACCAATGTAACTCGTAGGAACTGACCGCGCAGCCCCACGACTTTCGGTTTGAGAGTACGACTGTAATTTGTATATTTCTAGACTTAGGCTTAAAAACATGGCATTAGAGGGTGAAAACTCGAAACAACCCCCGAACGGCCCCGTGGGTGGCACCAACACCTCCCACGGGACCAATGTAACTCGTAGGAACTGACCGCGTAGCCGCGGGACTCCCGGTATGAGAGTAGGATGATAATTTGCATATTTCTAGACTTAGGCTTAAAAACATGGGGTTAGAGGGTGAAAACTCGAAACAGCCGCCGAACGGCCCCGTGAGTGGCACCAACACCTCCCACGGGACCAATGTAACTCGGAAGAATGGACCGCGCAGCCGCGGGAGTGCCGGTTTGAGAATACGGCGGTAATTTGCATATTTTTAGACTTAGGCAAAACATGGCGTTAGAGGGTGAAAACTCGAAACAACCCCCGAACGGCCCCGTGGGTGGCACCAACACCTCCCACGGGACCAATGTAACTCTTAGGAACAGACCGCGTAGCCGCGGGACTCCCGGTATGAGAGTACGATGGTAATTTGCATATTTCTAGACTTAGGCCTAAAAACATGGCGTTAGAGGGTGAAAACTCGAAACAACCCCCGAACGGCCCCGTGGGTGGCACCAACACCTCCCACGGGTCCAATGTAACTCGTAGGAACTGACCGCACAGCCGCGGGACTCCCGATATGAGAGTACGACGGTAATTTTCATATTCCTAGACTTAGGATTAAAAACATGGCGTTAGAGGGTGAAAACCCGAAACAGTCCCCGAACGATCCCGTGGGTGGCACCAACACATCCCACGGGAACAATGTAACTCGTAGGAACTGATCGCGCAACCGCGGGACTCCCGATTTGAGAGTACGACGACAATTTGTATATTTCTAGACTTAGGGTTAAAACATGGCCTTAGTGGGTGAAAACTCTAAACAACCCACGAACGGCCCCGTGGGTGGCACCAACACCTCCCACGGGACCAATGTAACTCGTCGGAACTGACCGCACAGCCTTGGGACTCCCGTTATGAGAGTACGATGGTAATTTGCATATTTCTAGACTTAGGCTTAAAAACATGGCGTTAGAGGGTGAAACATTGAAACAGCCCCCGAACGGCCCCGTGGGTGGCACCAACACCTCCCACGGGACCAATGTGACTCGTAAGAACTGACCGCGTAGCCGCGGGACTCCCGGAATGAGAGTACGACGTAATTTGCATATTTCCAAACTTAGGCAAAACGTGGCGTTAGAGGGTGAAAACTCGAAACAGCCCCCGAACGGCCCCGTGGGTGGCACCAACACCTCCCATGGGACCAATGTAACTCGTAAGAACTGACCGCGTAGCCGCGGGACTCCCGGAATGAGAGTACGACGGTAATTTGCATATTTCTAGACTAAGGCTTAAAAACATGGGGTTAGAGGGTGAAAACTCGAAACAGCCGTCGAACGGCCCCGTGGGTGGCACCAACACCTCCCACGGGACCAATGTAACTCGGAAGAATGGACCGCACAGCTGCGGGAGTGCCGGTTTGAGAATACGACGGTAATTTGCATATTTCTAGACTTAGGCAAAATATGGCGTTAGAGGGTGAAAACTGGAAACAACCCCCGAACGGCCCCGTGGGTGGCACCAACACCTCCCACGGGTCCAATGTAACTCGTAGAAACTGACCGCACAGCCGCGGGACTCCCGATATGAGAGTACGATGGTAATTTTCATATTCCTATACTTAGGATTAAAAACATGGCGTTAGAGGGTGAAAACTCGAAACAGTCCCCGAACGATCCCGTGGGTGGCACCAACACATCCCACGGGACCAATGTAACTCGTAGGAACTGATCGCGCAACCGCGGGACTCCCGATTTGAGAGTACGACGACAATTTGTATATTTGTAGACTTAGGGTTAAAAACATAGCGTTAGAGGGTGAAAACTCGAAACAACCCCCGAACGGCCCCGTGGGTGGCACCAACACCTCCCACGGGTCCAATGTAACTCGTAGGAACTGACCGCACAGCCGCGGGACTCCCGATTTGAGAGTACGACGATAATTTTCATATTCCTAGACTTAGGATTAAAAACATGGCGTTAGAGGGTGAAAACCCGAAACAGTCCCCGAACGATCCCGTGGGTGGCACCAACACATCCCACGGGACCAATGTAACTCGTAGGAACTGATCGCGCAACCGCGGGACTCCCGATTTGAGAGTACGATGACAATTTGTATATTTCTAGACTTAGGGTTAAAACATGGCCTTAGTGGGTGAAAACTCTAAACAACCCACGAACGGCCCCGTGGGTGGCACCAACACCTCCCACGGGACCAATGTAACTCGTCGGAACTGACTGCACAACCGCGGGACTCCCTGTATGAGAGTACGATGGTAATTTGCATATTTCTAGACTTAGGCTTAAAAACATGGTGTTAGAGGGTGAAAACCCAAAACAGCTCCTGAACGATAGCGTGGGTGGCACTAACACCTCCCACGGGACCAATGTAACTCGTAGGAACTGACCGCGCATCCCCACGACTTTCGGTTTGAGAGTACGACTGTAATTTGTATATTTCTAGACTTAGGCTTAAAAACATGGCATTAGAGGGTGAAAACTCGAAACAACCCCCGAACGGCCCCGTGGGTGGCACCAACACCTCCCACGGGACCAATGTAACTCGTAGGAACTGACCGCGTAGCCACGGGACTCCCGGTATGAGAGTAGGATGATAATTTGCATATTTCTAGACTTAGGCTTAAAAACATGGGGTTAGAGGGTGAAAACTCGAAACAGCCGCCGAACGGCCCCGTGAGTGGCACCAACACCTCCCACGGGACCAATGTAACTCGGAAGAATGGACCGCGCAGCCGCGGGAGTGCCGGTTCGAGAATACGGCGGTAATTTGCATATTTTTAGACTTAGGCAAAACATGGCGTTAGAGGGTGAAAACTCGAAACAACCCCCGAACGGCCCCGTGGGTGGCACCAACACCTCCCACGGGACCAATGTAACTCTTAGGAACAGACCGCGTAGCCGCGGGACTCCCGGTATGAGAGTACGATGGTAATTTGCATATTTCTAGACTTAGGCTTAAAAACATGGCGTTAGAGGGTGAAAACTCGAAACAACCCCCGAACGGCCCCGTGGGTGGCACCAACACCTCCCACGGGTCCAATGTAACTCGTAGGAACTGACCGCACAGCCGCGGGACTCCCGATATGAGAGTACGACGGTAATTTTCATATTCCTAGACTTAGGATTAAAAACATGGCGTTAGAGGGTGAAAACCCGAAACAGTCCCCGAACGATCCCGTGGGTGGCACCAACACATCCCACGGGAACAATGTAACTCGTAGGAACTGATCGCGCAACCGCGGGACTCCCGATTTGAGAGTACGACGACAATTTGTATATTTCTAGACTTAGGGTTAAAACATGGCCTTAGTGGGTGAAAACTCTAAACAACCCACGAACGGCCCCGTGGGTGGCACCAACACCTCCCACGGGACCAATGTAACTCGTCGGAACTGACCGCACAGCCTTGGGACTCCCGTTATGAGAGTACGATGGTAATTTGCATATTTCTAGACTTAGGCTTAAAAACATGGCGTTAGAGGGTGAAACATTGAAACAGCCCCCGAACGGCCCCGTGGGTGGCACCAACACCTCCCACGGGACCAATGTGACTCGTAAGAACTGACCGCGCAGCCGCGGGACTCCCGGAATGAGAGTACGACGGTAATTTGCATATTTCCAAACTTAGGCAAAACGTGGCGTTAGAGGGTGAAAACTCGAAACAGCCCCCGAACGGCCCCGTGGGTGGCACCAACACCTCCCATGGGACCAATGTAACTCGTAAGAACTGACCGCGTAGCCGCGGGACTCCCGGAATGAGAGTACGACGGTAATTTGCATATTTCTAGACTAAGGCTTAAAAACATGGGGTTAGAGGGTGAAAACTCGAAACAGCCGTCGAACGGCCCCGTGGGTGGCACCATCACCTCCCACGGGACCAATGTAAGTCGGAAGAATGGACCGCACAGCTGCGGGAGTGCCGGTTTGAGAATACGACGGTAATTTGCATATTTCTAGACTTAGGCAAAGTATGGCGTTAGAGGGTGAAAACTTGAAACAACCCCCGAACGGCCCCGTGGGTGGCACCAACACCTCACACGGGTCCAATGTAACTCGTAGGAACTGACCGCACAGCCGCGGGACTCCCGATATGAGAGTACGATGGTAATTTTCATATTCCTATACTTAGGATTAAAAACATGGCGTTAGAGGGTGAAAACTCGAAACAGTCCCCGAACGATCCCGTGGGTGGCACCAACACATCCCACGGGACCAATGTAACTCGTAGGAACTGATCGCGCAACCGCGGGACTCCCGATTTGAGAGTACGACGACAATTTGTATATTTGTAGACTTAGGGTTAAAAACATGGCCTTAGTGGGTGAAAACTCGAAACAACCCACGAACGGCCCCGTGGGTGGCACCAACACCTCCCACGGGACCAATGTAACTCGTAGGAACTGACCGCGCAGCCGCGGGACTCCCGGTATGAGAGTACGACGGTAATTTGCATATTTTTAGACTTAGGCTTAAAAACATGGCGTTAGAGGGTGAAACCTCGAAACAGCCCCCGAACGGCCCCGTGGGTGGCACCAACACCTCCCACGGGACTAATGTAACTCGTAAGAACTGACCGCGCAGCCGCGGGAGTCCCGATTTCAGAATATGACGATAATTTTCATATTTCTAGACATAGGCAAAACATGGCGTTAGAGGGTGAAAACTCGAAACAACCGCCGAACGGCCCCGTGGGTGGCACCAACACCTCCCATGGGACCAATGTAACTCATAGGAACTGACCGCGCAGCCGCGGGACTCTCGGTATGAGAGTACGACGGTAATTTGCATATTTCCAAACTTAGGCTTAAAAACATGGCGTTAGAGGGTGAAAACTCGAAACAGCCCCCGAACGGCCCCGTGGGTGGCACCAACACCTCCCATGCGACCAATGTAACTCGTAAGAATGGATCGCGCAGCCGCGGGCGTCCCGGTTTGAGAATACGACGGTAATTTGCATATTTTTAGACTTAATCAAAACATGGCATTAGAGGGTGAAAACTCAAAACAACGCCCGAACAGCCCCGTTGGTGGCACCAACACATCCCACGGGTCCAATGTAACTTGACGGAACTGACCGCACAGCCGCGGGACTACCGGTATGAGAGTACGATGGTAATTTGCATATTTCTAGACTTAGGCTTAAAAACATGGTGTTAGAGGGTGAAAACCCAAAACAGCCCTTGAACGATCCCGTGGGTGGCACCAACACCTCCCACGGGACCAATGTAACTCGTAGGAACTGACCGCGCAGCCCCAGGACTCCCGATTTGAGAGTACGATGACAATTTGTATATTTCTAGACTTAGGGTTAAAACATGGCCTTAGTGGGTGAAAACTCTAAACAACCCACGAACGGCCCCGTGGGTGGCACCAACACCTCCCACGGGACCAATGTAACTCGTCGGAACTGACCGCACAACCGCGGGACTCCCTGTATGAGACTACGATGGTAATTTGCATATTTCTAGACTTAGGCTTAAAAACATGGTGTTAGAGGGTGAAAACCCGAAACAGCCCCTGAACGATCCCGTGGGTGGCACCAACACCTCCCACGGGACCAATGTAACTCGTAGGAACTGACCGCGTAGCCCCAGGACTCCCGGTTTGAGAGTACGACTGTAATTTGTATATTTCTAGACTTAGGCTTAAAAACATGGCATTAGAGGGTGAAAACTCGAAACAACCCCCGAACGGCCCCGTGGGTGGCACCAACACCTCCCACGGGACCAATGTAACTCGTAGGAACTGACCGCACAGCCGCGGGACTCCCGGTATGAGAGTACGATGGTAATTTGCATATTTCTAGACTTAGGCTTAAAAACATGGTGTTAGAGGGTGAAAACTCGAAAAAGCCCCTGAACGATCCCGTGGGTGGCAACAACACCTCCCACGGGACCAATGTAACTCGTAGGAACTGACAGCGCAGCCCCACGACTTTCGGTTTGAGAGTATGACTGTAATTTGTATATTTCTAGACTTAGGCTTAAAAACATGGCATTAGAGGGTGAAAACTCGAAACAACCCCCGAACGGCCCCGTGGGTGGCACCAACACCTCCCACGGGACCAATGTAACTCGTAGGAACTGATTGTGTAGCCGCGGGACTCCCGGTATGAGAGTACGACGGTAATTTGCATATTTCTAGACTTAAGCTTAAAAACATGGCGTTAGAGGGTGAAACATTGAAACAGCCCCCGAACGGCCCCGTGGGTGGCACCAACACCTCCCACGGGACCAATGTGACTCGTAAGAACTGACCGCGCAGCCGCGGGACTCTCGGAATGAGAGTACGACGGTAATTTGCATATTTCTAGACTAAGGCTTAAAAACATGGGGTTAGAGGGAGAAAACTCGAAACAGCCGCCGAACGGCCCCGTGGGTGGCACCAACACCTCCCACGGGACTAATGTAACTCGGAAGAATGGACCGCGCAGCTGCGGGAGTGCCGGTTTGAGAATACGACGGTAATTTGAATATTTCTAGACTTAGGAAAAACATGGCGTTAGAGGGTGAAAACTTGAAACAACCCCCGAACAGCCCCGTGGGTGGCACCAACACCTCCCACGGGTCCAATGTAACTCGTAGGAACTGACCGCACAGCCGCGGGACTCCCGATATGAGAGTACGACGGTAATTTTCATATTCCTATACTTAGGATTAAAAACATGGCGTTAGAGGGTGAAAACCCGAAACAGTCCCCGAACGATCCCGTGGGTGGCACCAACACATCCCACGGGACCAATGTAACTCGTAGGAACTGATCGCGCAACCGCGGGACTCCCGATTTGAGAGTACGACGACAATTTGTATATTTCTAGACTTAGGGTTAAAAACGTGGCGTTAGACGGTGAAAACTCGAAACAACCCCCAACGGCCCCGTGGGTGGCACTAACACCTCCCACGGGTCCAATGTAACTCGTAGGAACTGACCGCACAGCCGCGGGACTCCCGATATGAGAGTACGATGGTAATTTTCATAATCCTAGACTTAGGATTAAAAACATGGCGTTAGAGGGTGAAAACCCGAAACAGTCCCCGAACGATCCCGTGGGTGGCACCAACACATCCCACGGGACCATTGTAACTCGTAGGAATTGATCGCGCAACCGCGGGACTCCTGATTTGAGAGTACGACGACAATTTGTATATTTCTAGACTTAGGGTTAAAAACATGGCCTTAGGGGGTGAAAACTCGAAACAACCCACGAACGGCCCCGTGGGTGGCACCAACACCTCCCACGGGACCAATGTAACTCGTAGGAACTGACCGCACAGCCGCGGGACTCCCGGTATGAGAGTACGATGGTAATTTGCATATTTCTAGACTTAGGCTTAAAAACATGGCGTTAGAGGGTGAAAACCCGAAACAGCCCCCGAACGGCCCCGTGGGTGGCACCAACACCTCCCACGGGACTAATGTAACTCGTAAGAACTGACCGCGCAGCCGCGGGAGTCCCGGTTTGAAAATACGACGATAATTTTCATATTTCTAGACATAGGCAAAACATGGCGTTAGAGGGTGAAAACTCGAAACAACCGCCGAACGGCCCCGTGGGTGGCACCAACACCTCCCATGGGACCAATGTAACTCGTAGGAACTGACCGCGCAGCCGCGGGACTCTCGGTATGAGAGTACGACGGTAATTTGCATATTTCCAAACTTAGGCTTAAAAACATGGCGTTAGAGGGTGAAAACTCGAAACAGCCCCCGAACGGCCCCGTGGGTGGCACCAACACCTCCCATGGGACCAATGTAACTCGTAAGAATGGATCGCGCAGCCGCGGGAGTCCCGGTTTGAGAATACGACGGTAATTTGCATATTTTTAGACTTAATCAAAACATGGCATTAGAGGGTGAAAACTCGAAACAACCCCCGAACGGCCCCGTGGGTGGCACCAACACCTCCCACGGGACCAATGTAACTCGTAGGAACTGACCGCACAGCCGCGGGACTCCCGGTATGAGAGTACGATGGTAATTTGCATATTTCTAGACTTAGGCTTAAAAACATGGTGTTAGACGGTGAAAACCCGAAACAGCCCCTGAACGATCCCGTGGGTGGCACCAACACCTCCCACGGGACCAATGTAACTCGTAGGAACTGACCGCGCAGCCCCAGGACTCCCGGTTTGAGAGTACGACTGTAATTTGAATATTTCTAGACTTAGTCTTAAAAACATGGCGTTAGAGGGTGAAACATTGAAACAACCCCCGAACGGCCCCGTGGGTGGCACCAACACCTCCCACGGGTCCAATGTAACTCATAGGAACTGATCGCGCAGCCCCAGGACTCCCGGTTTGAGAGTACGACTGTAATTTGTATATTTCTAGACTTAGGCTTAAAAACATGGCATTAGAGGGTGAAAACTCGAAACAACCCCCGAACGGCCCGTGGGTGGCACCAACACCTCCCACGGGACCAATGTAACTCGTAGGAACTGACCGTGTAGCCGCGGGACTCCCGGTATGAGAGTACGACGGTAATTTGCATATTTCTAGACTTAGGCTTAAAAACATGGGGTTAGAGGGTGAAAACTCGAAACTGCCACCGAACGGCCCCGTGGGTGGCACCAACACCTCCCACGGGACCAATGTAACTCGTAAGAACTGACCGCGCAGCCGCGGGAGTCCCGGTTTGAGAATAGGATGATAATTTGCATATTTCTAGACTTAGGCAAATCGTGGTGTTGGAGGGTGAAAACTCGAAACAACCCCCGAACGGCCCCGTGGGTGGCACCAACACCTCCCACGGGACCAATGTAACTCGTAAGAACTGACCGCGTAGCCGCGGGACTCCCGGAATGAGAGTACGACGGTAATTTGCATATTTCTAGACTAAGGCTTAAAAACATGGGGTTAGAGGGTGAAAACTCGAAACAGCCGCCGAACGGTCCCGTGGGTGGCACCAACACCTCCCACGGGACCAATGTAACTCGTAAGAATGGACCGCGCAGCCGCGGTAGTCCCGGTTTGAGAATACGACGGTAATTTATATATTTCTAGACTTAGGCAAAACATGGCGTTAGAGGGTGAAAACTCGAAACAACCCCCGAACGGCCCCGTGTGTGGCACCAACACCTCCCACGGGTCCAATGTAACTCGTAGGAACTGACCGCACAGCCGCGGGACTCCCGATATGAGAGTATGGCGGTAGTTTTCATATTCCTATACTTAGGATTAAAAACATGGCGTTAGAGGGTGAAAACCCGAAACAGTCCCCGAACGATCCCGTGGGTGGCACCAACACATCCCACGGGACCAATGTAACTCGTAGGAACTGATCGCGCATCCGCGGAACTCCCGATTTGAGAGTACGACGACAATTTGTATATTTCTAGACTTAGGGTTAAAAACGTGGCGTTAGAGGGTGAAAACTCGAAACAACCCCCGAACGGCCCCGTGGGTGGCACCAACACCTCCCACGGGTCCAATGTAACTCGTAGGAACTGACCGCACAGCCGCGGGACTCCCGATATGAGAGTACGATGGTAATTTTCATATTCCTAGACTTAGGATTAAAAACATGGCGTTAGAGGGTGAAAACCCGAAACAGTCCCCGAACGATCCCGTGGGTGGCACCAACACATCCCACGGGACCAATGTAACTCGTAGGAACTGATCGCGCAACCGTGGGACTCCCGATTTGAGAGTACGACGACAATTTGTATATTTCTAGACTTAGGGTTAAAAACATGGCCTTAGTGGGTGAAAACTCGAAACAACCCCCGAACGGCCCCGTGGGTGGCACCAACACCTCCCACGGGACCAATGTAACTCGTAGGAACTGACCGCACAGCCGCGGGACTCTCGATATGAGAGTACGATGGTAATTTGCATATTTCTAAAATTAGGCTTCAAAACATGGTGTTAGAGGGTGAAAACCCGAAACAGCACCTGAACGATCCCGTGGGTGGCACCAACAGCTCCCACGGGACCAATGTAACTTATAGGAACTGACCGCGCATTCCCAGGACTCCCGATTTGAGAGTACGACTGTAATTTGTATATTTCTAGACTTAGGCTTAAAAACATGGCATTAGAGGGTGAAAACTCGAAACAACCCCCGAACAGCCCCGTGGGTGGCACCAACACCTCCCACGTGACCAATGTAACTCGTAGGAACTGACTGCACAGCTGCGTGACTCCCGGTATGAGAGTACAATGGTAATTTGCATATTTCTAGACTTAGGCTTAAAAACATGGTGTTAGAGGGTGAAAACCCGAAACAGCCCCTGAAGGATAGCGTGGGTGGCACCAACCCCTCCCACGGGACCAATGTAACTTGTAGGAACTGACCGCGCAGCCCCACGACTTTCGGTTTGAGAGTACGACTGTAATTTGTATATTTCTAGACTTAGGCTTAAAAACGTGGCATTAGAGGGTGAAAACTTGAAACAACCCCCGAACGGCCCCGTGGGTGGCACCAACACCTCCCACAAGACCAATGTAACTCGTAGGAAAAACTGACCGCGTAGCCGCGGGACTCTCGGTATGAGAGTACGACGGTAATTTGCATATTTCTAGACTTAGGCTTAAAAACATGGGGTTAGAGGGTGAAAACTCGAAACAGCCGCCGAACGGCCCCGTGGGTGGCACCAACACCTCCCACGGGTCCAATGTAACTCATAGGAACTGACCGCACAGCCGCGGGACTCCCGATATGAGAGTACGATGGTAATTTTCATATTCCTAGACTTAGGATTAAAAACATGGCGTTAGAGGGTGAAAACCCGAAACAGTCCCCGAACGATCCCGTGGGTGGCACCAACACATCCCACGGGACCAATGTAACTCGTAGGAATTGATCGCGCAACCGCGGGACTCCCGATTTGAGAGTACGACGACAATTTGTATATTTCTAGACTTAGGGTTAAAAACATGGCCTTAGTGGGTGAAAACTCGAAACAACCGACGAACGGCCCCGTGGGTGGCACCAACACCTCCCACGGGACCAATGTAACTCGTAGGAACTGACCGCACAGCCGCGGGACTCCCGGTATGAGAGTACGATGGTAATTTGCATATTTCTAGACTTAGGCTTAAAAACATGGCATTAGAGGGTGAAAACCCGAAACAGCCCCCGAACGGCCCCGTGGGTGGCACCAACACCTCCCACGGGACTAATGTAACTCGTAAGAACTGACCGCGCAGCCGCGGGAGTCCCGGTTTGAGAATACGACGATAATTTTCATATTTCTAGACATAGGCAAAACATGGCGTTAGAGGGTGAAAACTCGAAACAACCGCCGAACGGCCCCGTGGGTGGCACCAACACCTCCCATGGGACCAATGTAACTCGTAGGAACTGACCGCGCAGCCGCGCGACTCTCGGTATGAGAGTACGACGGTAATTTGCATATTTCCAAACTTAGGCTTAAAAACATGGCGTTAGAGGGTGAAAACTCGAAACAGCCCCCGAACGGCCCCGTGGGTGGCACCAACAGCTCCCATGGGACCAATGTCATTCTTAAGAATGGATCGCGCAGCCGCGGGAGTCCCGGTTTGAGAATACGACGGTAATTTGCATATTTTTAGACTTAATCAAAACATGGCATTAGAGGGTCAAAACTCGAAACAACCCCCGAACGGCCCCGTGGGTGGCACCAACACCTCCCACGGGTCCAATGTAACTCGTAGGAACTGACCGCACAGCCGCGGGACTCCCGATATGAGAGTACGACGGTAATTTTCATATTCCTATACTTAGGATTAAAAACATGGCGTTAGAGGGTGAAAACCCGAAACAGTCCCCGAACGATCCCGTGGGTGGCACCAACACATCCCACGGGACCAATGTAACTCGTAGGAACTGATCGCACAACCGCGGGACTCCCGATTTGAGAGTACGACGACAATTTGTATATTTCTAGACTTAGGGTTAAAAACGTGGCGTTAGAGGGTGAAAACTCGAAACAACCCCCGAACGGCCCCGTGGGTGGCACCAACACCTCCCACGGGTCCAATGTAACTCGTAGGAACTGACCGCACAGCCGCGGGACTCCCGATATGAGAGTACGATGGTAATTTTCATATTCCTAGACTTAGGATTAAAAACATGGCGTTAGAGGGTGAAAACCCGAAACAGTCCCCGAACGATCCCGTGGGTGGCACCAACACATCCCACGGGACCAATGTAACTCGTAGGAATTGATCGCGCAACCACGGGACTCCCGATTTGAGAGTACGACGACAATTTGTATATTTCTAGACTTAGGGTTAAAAACATGGCCTTAGTGGGTGAAAACTCGAAACAACCCACGAACGGCCCCGTGGGTGGCACCAACACCTCCCACGGGACCAATGTAACTCGTAGGAACTGACCGCACAGCCGCGGGACTCCCGGTATGAGAGTACGATGGAAATTTGCATATTTCTAGACTTAGGCTTAAAAACATGGCGTTAGAGGGTGAAAACCCGAAACAGCCCCCGAACGGCCCCGTGGGTGGCACCAACACCTCCCACGGGACTAATGTAACTCGTAAGAACTGACCGCGCAGCCGCGGGAGTTCCGGTTTGAGAATACGACGATAATTTTCATATTTCTAGACATAGGCAAAACATGGCGTTAGAGGGTGAAAATTCGAAACAACCGCCGAACGGCCCCGTGGGTGGCACCAACACCTCCCATGGGACCAATGTAACTCGTAGGAACTGACCGCGCAGCCGCAGGACTCTCGGTAGGAGAGTACGACGGTAATTTGCATATTTCCAAACTTAGGCTTAAAAACATGGCGTTAGAGGGTGAAAACTCGAAACAGCCCCCGAACGGCCCCGTGGGTGGCACCAACACCTCCCATGGGACCAATGTAACTCGTAAGAATGGATCGCGCAGCCGCGGGAGTCCCGGTCTGAGAATATGACGGTAATTTGCATATTTTTAGACTTAATCAAAACATGGCATTAGAGGGTGAAAACTCGAAACAACGCCCGAACAGCCCCGTTGGTGGCACCAACACATCCCACGGGTCCAATGTAACTCGACGGAACTGACCGCACAGCCGCGGGACTCCCGGTATGAGAGTACGATGGTAATTTGCATATTTCTAGACTTAGGCTTAAAAACATGGTGTTAGAGGGTGAAAACCCGAAACAGCCCCTGAACGATCCCGTGGGTGGCACCAACACCTCCCACGGGACCAATGTAACTTGTAGGAACTGACCGCGCAGCCCCAGGACTCCCGGTTTGAGAGTACGACTGTAATTTGTATATTTCTAGACTTAGGCTTAAAAACATGGCATTAGAGGGTGAAAACTCGAAACAACCCCCGAACGGCCCCGTGGGTGGCACCAACACCTCCCACGGGACCAATGTAACTCGTAGGAACTGACCGCACAGCCGCGGGACTCCCGGTATGAGAGTACGATGGTAATTTGCATATTTCTAGACTTAGGCTTAAAAACATGGTGTTAGAGGGTGAAAACCCGAAACAGCCCCTGAACGATCCCGTGGGTGGCACCAACACCTCCCACGGGACCAATGTAACTCGTAGGATCTGACCGCGCAGCCCCAGGACTCCCGGATTGAGAGTACGACTGTAATTTGTATATTTCTAGACTTAGGCTTAAAAACATGGCATTAGAGGGTGAAAACTCGAAACAACCCCCGAACGGCCCCGTGGGTGGCACCAACACCTCCCACGGGACCAATGTAACTCGTAGGAACTGACCGTGTAGCCGCGGGACTCCCGGTATGAGAGTACAACGGTAATTTGCATATTTCTAGACTTAGGCTTAAAAACATGGCGTTAGAGGGTGAAACATTGAAACAGCCCCCGAACGGCCCCGTGGGTGGCACCAACACCTCCCACGGGACCAATGTGACTCGTAAGAACTGACCGCGCAGCCGCGGGAGTCCCTGTTTGAGAATAGGATGATAATTTGCATATTTCTAGACTTAGGCAAAACGTGATGTTGGAGGGTGAAAACTCGAAACAACCCCCGAACGGCCCCGTGGGTGGCACCAACACCTCCCACGGGACCAATGTAACTCGTAGGAACTGATCGCGTAGCCGCGGGACTCCCGAAATGAGAGTACGACGGTAATTTGCATATTTCTAGACTAAGGCTTAAAAACATGGGGTTAGAGGGTGAAAACTCGAAACAGCCGCCGAACGACCCCGTGGGTGGCACCAACACCTCCCACGGGACCAATGTAACTCGTAAGAATGGACCGCGCAGCCGCGGTACTCCCGGTATGTGAGTACGACGGTAATTTGCATATTTCTTGACTTAGGCTTAAAAACATTGGGTTAGAGGGTGAAAACTCGAAACAGCCGCCGAACGGCCCCGTGGGTGGCACCAACACCTCCCACGGGACCAATGTAATTCGTAAGAATGGACCGCGCAGCTGCGGGAGTGGCGGTTTGAGAATACGACGGTAATTTGCATATTTCTAGACTTAGGCAAAACATGGCGTTAGAGGGTGAAAACTCGAAACAACCCCCGAACGGACCCGTGGGTGGCACCAACACCTCCCACGGGTCCAATGTAACTCGTAGGAACTGACCGCACAGAAGCGGGACTCCCGATATGAGAGTACGGTGGTAATTTTCTTATTCCTAGACTTAGGATTAAAAACATGGCGTTACAGGGTGAAAACTCGAAACAGTCCCCGAACGATCCCGTGGGTGGCACCAACACATCCCACGGGACCAATGTAACTCGTAGGAACTGATCGCGTAGCCGCGGGACTCCCGGTATGAGAGTACGGCGGTAATTTGCATATTTCTAGACTTAGGCTTAAAAACATGGGGTTAGAGGGTGAAAACTCGAAACATCCGCTGAACGGCCCCGTGGGTAGCACCAACACCTCCCACGGGACCAATGTAACTCGTAAGAATGGACCGTGCAGCCGTGGTAGTCCCGGTTTGAGAATACGACGGTAATTTGCATATTTCTGGACTTAGGCAAAACATGGCGTTAGAGGGTGAAAACTCGAAACAACACCCGAACGGCCCCGTGGGTGGCACCAACACCTCCCACGGGACCAATCTAACTCGTAGGAACTGATCGCGTAGCCGCGGGACTCCCGGTATGAGAGTACGATGGTAATTTGCATATTTATAGACTTAGGCTTAAAAACATGGGGTTAGAGGGTGAAAACTCGAAACAGCCACCGAACGGCCCCGTGGGTGGCACCAACACCTCCCACGGGACCAATGTAACTCGTAAGAATGGACCGTGCAGCCGCGGTAGTCCCGGTTTGAGAATACGACGGTAATTTGCATATTTCTAGACTTAAGCAAAACATGGCGTTAGAGGGTGAAAACTCGAAACAACCCCCGAACGGCCCCGTGGGTGGCACCAACACCTCCCACGGGACCAATGCAACTCGTAGGAACTAACCGCACAGCCGCGGGACTCCCGATATGAGAGTACGACGGTAATTTTCATATTCCTAGACTTAGGATTAAAAACATGGAGTTAGAGGGTGAAAACTCGAAACAGTCCCCGAACGATCTCGTGGGTGGCACCAACATATCCCACGGGACCAATGTAACTCGTAGGAACTGATCGCGCAACCGCGGGACTCCCGATTTGAGAGTACGACGACAATTTGTATATTTCTAAAACTCGAAACAACCCACGAACGGCCACGTGGGTGGCACCAAGACCTCCCATGGGACCAATGTAACTCATAGGAACTGACCGCATAGCCGCGGGACTCCCAGTGTGAGAGTATGACGGTAATTTGCATATTTTTAGACTTTGGCTTAAAAACATGGCGTTAGAGGGTGAAAACCCAAACCAGTCCCCGAACGATCCCGTGGGTGGCACCAACACATCCCACGGGACCAATGTAACTCGTAGGAACTGATCGTGCAACCGCGGGACTCCCGATTTGAGAGTACGACGACAATTTGTATATTTCTAGACTTAGGGTTAAAAACATGGCCTTAGTGGGTGAAAACTCGAAACAACCCACGAAGGGCCCCGTGGGTGGCTCCAACACCTCCCACGGGACCAATGTAACTCGTAGGAACTGACCGCGTAACCGCGGGACTCCCGGTATGAGAGTACGACGGTAATTTGCATATTTCTAGACTTAGGCTTAAAAACATGGGGTTAGAGGGTGAAAACTCGAAACAGCCACCGAACGGCCCCGTGGGTGGCACCAACACCTCCCACGGGACCAATGTAACTCGTAAGAATGGACCGTGCAGCCGCGGTAGTCCCGGTTTGAGAATACGACGGTAATTTGCATATTTCTAGACTTAGGCAAAACATGGCGTTAGAGGGTGAAAACTCGAAACAACCCCCGAACGGCCCCGTGGGTGGCACCAACACCTCCCACGGGACCAATGCAACTCGTAGGAACTGACCGCACAGCCGCGGGACTCCCGATATGAGAGTACGACGGTAATTTTCATATTCCTAGACTTAGGATTAAAAACATGGAGTTAGAGGGTGAAAACTCGAAACAGTCCCCGAACGATCTCGTGGGTGGCACCAACACATCCCACGGGACCAATGTAACTCGTAGGAACTGATCGCGCAACCGCGAGACTCCCGATTTGAGAGTACGACGACAATTTGTATATTTCTAAAACTCGAAACAACCCACGAACGGCCCCGTGGGTGGCACCAAGACCTCCCATGGGACCAATGTAACTCATAGGAACTGACCGCATAGCCGCGGGACTCCCAGTATGAGAGTATGACGGTAATTTGCATATTTCTAGACTTTGGCTTAAAAACATGGCGTTAGAGGGTGAAAACCCAAACCAGTCCCCGAACGATCCCGTGGGTGGCACCAACACATCCCACGGGACCAATGTAACTCGTAGGAACTGATCGTGCAACCGCGGGACTCCCGATTTGAGAGTACGACGACAATTTGTATATTTCTAGACTTAGGGTTAAAAACATGGCCTTAGTGGGTGAAAACTCGAAAAAACCCACGAAGGGCCCCGT
Organism: Sambucus nigra; assembly: GCA_949130495.1. Classification (NCBI taxonomy): domain Eukaryota; kingdom Viridiplantae; phylum Streptophyta; class Magnoliopsida; order Dipsacales; family Adoxaceae; genus Sambucus; species Sambucus nigra. The sequence continues at coordinate 172,546,956 of OX422219.1, forward strand.
GGGTGGCTCCAACACCTCCCACGGGACCAATGTAACTCGTAGGAACTGACCGCGTAGCCGCGGGACTCCCGGTATGAGAGTACGACTGTAATTTGCATATTTCTAGACTTAGGCTTAAAAGCATGGCGTTAGAGGGTGAAACCTCGAAACAGCCCCCGAACGGCACCGTGGGTGGCACCAACACCTCCCACGGGACTAATGTAACTCGTAATAACTGACCGCGCAGCCGCGGGAGTCCCGGTTTGAGAATACGACGATAATTTTCATATTTCTAGACATAGGCAAAACATGGCGTTAGAGGGTGAAAACTCGAAACAACCGCCGAACGGCCCCGTGGGTGGCACCAACACCTCCCATGGGACCAATGTAACTCGTAGAAACTGACCGCGCAGCTGCGGGACTCTCGGTATGAGAGTACGACGGTAATTTGCGTATTTATAGACTTAGGCTTAAAAACATGGCGTTAGAGGGTGAAAACTCGAAACAGCCCCCGAACGGCCCCGTGGGTGGCACCAACACCTCCCACGGGACCAATGTAACTCGTAAGAACGGACCGCGCAGCCGCGGGACTCCCGGTTTGATAATACGACGGTAATTTGCATATTTCTAGACTTAGGCTTAAAAACATGGCGTTAGTGGGTGAAAACTCGAAACAACCCCCGAACGGCCCCGTGGGTGGCACCAACACCTCCCACGGGTCCAATGTAACTCGTAGGAACTGACCGCATAGCCGCGGGACTCCCGGTATGACAGTACGACGGTAATTTTCATATTTCTAGACTTAGGCTTAAAAAGATGGTGTTAGAGGGTGAAAACCCTAAACAGCCCCTGAACGATCTCGTGGGTGGCACAAACACCTCCCACGGGACCAATGTAACTCGTAGGAACTGACCGTGCAGCCGCGGGAGTCCCGGTTTGATAATACGACTGTAATTTGCATATTTCTAGACTTAGGCTTAAAAACATGGCGTTAGTGGGTGAAAACTCGAAACAACCCCCGAACGGCCCCGTGGGTGGCACCAACACCTCCCACGGGTCCAATGTAACTGGTAGGAACTGACCGCACAGCCGCGGGACTCCCGGTATGAGAGTACGACGGTAATTTGCATATTTCTAGACTTAGGCTTAATAACATGGCGTTAAAGGGTGAAAACTCGAAATAATCACCGAACGGCCCCGTGGGTGGCACCAACACCTCACACAGGAACCAATGTAACTCGTAGGAACTGACCGCGCAACCGCGGAACTCCCGGTTTGAGAGTACGACTGTAATTTCTATATTTCTAGACTTAGGCTTAAAAACATGGCATTAGAGGGTGAAAACTCGAAACAACCCCCGAACGTCCCCGTGGGTGGCACCAACACCTCCCACGGGACCAATGTAACTCGTAGGAACTGACCGCATAGCCACGGGACTCCCGGTATGAGAGTACGACGATAATTTGCATATTTCTAGACTTAGGCATAAAAACATGGCGTTAGAGGGTGAAACCTCGAAACAGCCCCCGAACGGCCCCGTGGGTGGCACCAACACCTCCCACGGGACCAATATAACTTGTAAGAACTGACCGCGCAGCCGCGGGAGTCCCGGTTTGATTATACGACCATAATTTGCATAATTCTAAACTTAGGCAAGACATGGCGTTCGAGGGTGAAAACTCGAAACAACCCCCCGTGGGTGGCACCAACACCTCCCATGGGACCAATGTAACTCGTAGGAACTGACCGTGTATCCGCGGGACTTCCGGTATGAGAGTACGACGATAATTTGCATATTTCTAGACTTAGGATTAAAAACATGGCGTTAGAGGGTGAAACCTCGAAACAGCCCCCGAATGGCCCCGTGGGTGGCACCAACACCTCCCACGGGACCAATGTAACTCGTAAGAACTGACCGCGCAGCCGCGGGAGTCCCGGTTTGAGAATACGGCGATAATTTGCATATTTCTAGACATAGGCAAAACGTGGTGTTGGAGGGTGAAAACTCGAAACAATCCCCGAACGGCCCCGTGGGTGGCACCAACACCTCCCCCGGGACCAATGTAACTCGTAGGAACTTACCGCATAGCCGCGGGACTCCCGGTATGAGAGTACGATGGTAATTTGCATATTTCTAGACTTAGGCTAAAAAACATGGGGTTAGAGGGTGAAAACTCGAAACAGCCGCCGAACAGCCCCGTGGGTGGCACCAACACCTCCCACGGGACCAATGTAACTCGTGAGAATGGATCGCGCAGCCGCGGGAGGCCCGGTTTGAGAATACGACGGTAATTTGCATATTTCTAGACTTAGGCAAAACATGGCGCTAGAGGGTGAAAACTCGAAACAACCCCCGAACGGCCCCGTGGGTGGCACCAACACCTCCCACGGGTCAAATGTAACTCGCTGGAATTGACCGCACAGCCGCGGGACTCTCGATATGAGAGTACGACGGTAATTTGCATATTTCTAGACTTAGGATTAAAAACATGGCGTTAGAGGGTGAAAACCCGAAACAGTCCCCGAACGATCCCGTGGGTGGCACCAACACCTCCCACGGGACCAATGTAACTCGTAGGAACTGATCGCGCAACCGCGGGACTCCCGGTTTGAGAGTACGATGACAATTTGTATATTTCTAGACATAGGGTTAAAAACATGGCGTTAATGGGTGAAAACTCGAAACAACCCACGAACGGCCCTGTGGGTGGCACCAACACCTCCCACGGGACCAATGTAACTCGTAGGAACTGACCGCGCAGCCGCGGGACTCCCGGTATGAGAGTACGATGGTAATTTGCATATTTCTAGACTAAGGCTTAAAAACATGGCGTTAGAGGGTGAAAACTCGAAACAACCCCCGAACGGCCCGGTGGGTGGCACCAACACCTCCCACGGGACCAATGTAACTCATAGGAACTGACTGCGCAGTCGCGGGACTCCCGGTATAAGAGTACGACGGTAATTTGCATATTTCTAGAATTAGGCAAAACATGGCGTTAGAGGATGAAAACTCAAAACAACCCCCGACGGTAATTTGCATATTTCTAGACTTAGGCAAAACATGCCGTTAGAGGGTAAAAACTTGAACCAGCCCCCGAACGATCCCGTGGGTGGCACCAACACCTCCCACGGGACCAATGTAACTCGTAGGAACTGACCGCGCAGCCGCGGGAGTCCCGATTTGAGAAAATGCCTATTATTTGCATATTTCTAGACTTAGGCGAAACATGACGTTAGAGGGTGAAAACTCAACACAACCCCCGAACAGCCCCATGGGTGGCACCAACACCTCCCACGGGACCAATGTAACTAGTAGGAACTGACCGCGCAGCCGCGGGACTCTTTGTATGAGGGTAAGACGGTAATTTGCATATTTCTAGACTTTCGCTTAAAAACATTGATATGTTGATAATTTGAACTCATATATGCAATTTTTCAGGTTGATTAAATTTTTTGTATTACTACTTGGTTACTGGTATTTTTGTATTTTGTATCCTATCATTTGTAGGATTTTTGCACGTGGAACAAATGAAGGAGGCAATGGGTTAAAACCTGAAGATTGTTTATATGTTGTGGACATTCAAGATAATGTTTTTTATGTGTTATAGTCGTGCAGGCTTTTATTGTTTAGTTTTATGGCCGTGCGGGCTTTTATAATTTGATTGTTGAATTTTATAGCCGTGCGGGCTTTCTAATAAGCAAGTTTTTCATTTACAGGGTTTGGAATGTTAAGAAAATAGAGGAAACTCTGCCCAATTTTTTTTTGGTCTGTGAATTATTAAGACGTGTAATGTTTTTAAGTTTGTATATAAATTTGTTTATTAACAACATTCTCAATTCGCAATTTGTGATTTTTTTTATTGTTTTCCCTATAATAAATATTTGTAACACCTCGTAGCAACCGACAGTGCACTCATAGGACCCTCAATTTTAGGATTGGACAAAAAAAATTCATTTTTTTAAAATTATAGATAAATATGGTCATGGACTTTGTCCATGACCATTTTTATTTTTTTTGTCGCGCTTAAAAATGGTCGCGGCGAAAGTCCGCGACCATTTTTTTTATTTTTTTATCATGGTTATGGGTCGCGGACTAGGGCCGCGTCCAATTTTTTTTTAATTTTTTTTGTCACGGACGTTGGTCGCGGACTTTGGCCGCGACCAATTTGTCACGGTTGTGGGTCACGGATGAGGGCCGCGACCATTTTTTTTGTCACGGACGTGGGTCGCGGACTTTGGCCGCGACCAATTTGTCACGGTTCTGGGTCACGGATAAGGGCCGCGACCAATTTTATTTATTTTTTATTTGTCACGGACGTGGGTCACGGACTTTGGCCGCGATCAATTTGTCATGGTTGTGGGTCACGGATGAGGGCCGCGACCCGTCATGGCATGGGTCACGGCCAAAGTCCGTGACCATTTTTTAGTCACGGACTTGGGCTGCGACCCACGAAAATGGTCACGCCCAAAATGGTCAAGGCCCAAGTTCGCGACCCACAGTTTTCTTCAGGGATTTTGGTCGTGACCAATCGCCAGTTTTGGTGTAGTGTAACACCACACATTACCTTTTTTCATGTTTATGTATAAATTGGGGATTACCTGAATTATGAAGACAAATTGTAGTAATCAAACATAAAGAGAACCACGAAAGTTATGGAATTTCACAAGTGTTTACTCCTGGTTTCATACTCTCAACCCACTGTTAAGAGCTTGTATTTGTAACTTAGGTCATTTTCAGTTATCAAGCCCTCTGTAAATTTAGTTGATACCTAAACCAATACTTACTAACCCTTGGGGAAGTCTATAAAGTTACTTCATAAGGTCCTTTGGAGGGTTAATAAAGAACGCAAGACTTTAGACTCATTTTTATAAATCTCAAGGGGGATGTTAGACTGTAATAACTCCATTATAATCCAATAAATTAGTGAAATTCCTTCAACAATGGATGTAGTACCATCAATTATGGACCAAACCACTCAATATCATTATCTCATACTTTGCCACACCTTTCCTCTTGCTCATTAATGATCTAAAGGGGAAAATCAATGGGTCAAAAGTCCTAATTGATTTCTACACCCATTAGTTGTGTTCCATCTCTGAGAACGAATGGTTCAATTTCCTTCAAATATATATCTTATTTTCCCCCAAAATCCAACTAAGACCATTTTGGTATGCCCTTCCAAGGATAAATCAACTATGGAGTTATTAAATGTGAAAATCCTAGATTTGTGAGATGAAACTAAAGACCAAATGGTTGAGACTGTAGAATCTTTGATCATTGTATATGTCAACAGTAAGGATCCAACCAAAGAAATCATTAATGGGGATAGTATTAGCGCCTCCTTTAGAGAGGAACTTATTCAGTTACTAAGGGAAAATAAGGATGTCCTCTACAACATTTACTCTAATATGATCAAGGTGGACCCTAAATTCATGACCCATTTCCTAATCATGGACCCAAACCATAAAGAAATCTAATAAATGAAGAGGTTTTTTGGCCCAAAAAGAAACAATTTTGCAATAGAAGAAATTGATAAAGTCCTAGCATCCAACTTCATTATAGAAGTCACATACCCAGGATGGACCTCTAACATGGTACTCGTATCTATCAGAAATAAGAAATGGATAATGTGCGTTAATTTCACTGACCTCAATAAGTCATGGCCTAAGAACTCTTACCCTACCTTCTATTGACACCTTATTACACAATACTGCTAGCTATGATCTCTTCTCCATCACAGATGCCTATTTTGGGTACAACTAAATTAGTATGGCCTCTAGTGATAATTAAAAACCTCATTCATTTTGGGCAAAGGTACTTACCATTATAAAGTTATGACTTCCGGCCTAAAGAATGTGGGGGCTACCTATCGGAGGGCGGTGAACTATATTTTCAAATATCTCATTAAAAGATCCATGCAAGTCTATGTTGATGATAGGATGGTCAAAATCATCGAGGCCGAAAATAATGTCCATAACCTTGGAGAAACCTTTTTCCATCCAAAATACAAACTAGATGAGCCTCAACCTAAAGAGATGTTCATGTGAAGTTGTGGGGTGAATGTTCCTTCGGTTTATGGTCACCAAGGAATGCATATAACCAATTTCAGCGTAAATTTAGTCTCTACTATATAAGAAATATCCAAGGACAGTCAAGGAGTTCCAGGGCTTAGATGAAAAAATTGTAGCCTTTAATCAATTTGTTTCAAAGGCCATAGACAAGTGTCTACGCTTCATTAATGTCCTAAAAAAGTCCTTTCAGTGGATTGTTGTGGCTGAAGAGGCTTTTTTTAACTTTAAGAACTACATGGAGTCTTCACCCTTGTTATTATAGACCATTATTGGGGAGAATCTGTATCTATGTATTATTACCTCACCAACTATTATTATCTCACCTCTCATCAGAAAAGGGCTTGGGGTTCAGTACCATGTTTACTACGTTATCTAAGACCTCTAGGGGGGTGAAAGAAAATATTAGAGGATAGAGAAATTCGACTTATGCCTCATCATCTTAGCAAAGCGCCTTAGGCCTTTCTTCTATTCCCATTCCATCGTGGTAATGATCGATCAACCTCTTCTATAGGTCCTACATAATCCTTAAACCTCAGGAAAACATGTCAAGTGGTTTATGGATTTGAGGGAATTTAACATTAGATATCAAACTTTAAATGATGTCAATGGTCAAACCTTCATCGATTTCATTACCTATTTCAGTAATCTGGAAGAATAACCCAAAAACTCAAGGGTTAAGATCCCTATATGCCCAAATAGTCCAAACAAACATTGTTCTAGGAGCTAGACTTCACTTATCCCACTTGGGGATTACTCGTGGATAGAACCTGAAACAAATTAGGTAATGAGACTGGACTTGACCTAGGAAATCCAAAAGGAGGTAATATTTCTCTAACCTTTCGTGTTTGATTCAAATCCTCTAATAAAGAAGAATAACATGAAGCAATAGTGGAAGTCTTAGGCCTAGACATCCACCTCTAATCTCACCATGTAGAGTCTATTAGGGACTCTCTACTAGTTTCGATGAAGTCATTGAAGTCAATGAGACCATAGGGTACAAAATGGTAGGGTACTTGGAAATTGTGTAGCACCTCATTAAAAGGATCCTCAAATTTTGTTTCTAAAGGTTCTAGCGAGTATAAAATTTAAAGGGCGACCAAATAACATGAGTGGCTTCCTTCATTTAGATAGACCCACAGGTCTAGTCATCACTCCAAGACAAATAAGCATTATAAAGTTATAAATCAACACCATTGAGACTGCTCAGAGGTCATACTAGTCCACTCCCATTAACTCCCACCTCATATATGGTAACCTACCCAAGGGTAAGCTCCAAGCTAGGAGGGTAAAGTGTAAAACGTCTAGGAACTACCAGGAGAATGGGGTATCATTAAAGAATGGATACTAGTCAGCACTTTAATAATGTTCGAGCACTTCATAAGGAAGTTATGTTCTCAAAGACGTCCATGAAGGTGTTTATGGTTTCTATACAGGACCAAAGAACTTAGCCAACAAGTTCTTGTGGTAGGGATACTTATGGCCTACATTGGGAAAGTAAGCCAAGGACCTGGTGAAACATTGTGACATGTGTCAGGGATTTTCATGTATTCTAAAGCAACCAACAAAGAAGATATCTCCAATGCTAAGTTAATGGCTCATTTCTTAATTGGTTTGGTTTTAGTAGGACATCTTTCACCCATAAAAGGTTAAAATAAGTTTTGTATTATGGTAGTTGACTACTTTACCAAGTAAGATGAGATTGAGACCTTAGCCACCATTAGTGAAAAGAATACGACCAACTTCATCCTGAAAAATATCATCTACTAGTTTGGCCTACCAAAAGACATCATCTCAAATAATGGAAAGCAGTTTTCTATCTATCATTCAAGGATTTTAGCCCATATTAAACCATTAGTAATCACTATTCATCTCCAGGCCATCCTTAGTCTAACAACTAGGCTAAAGCCACCAATACCACCATCTCCACTAGATTTAAGAAGAGACTAAAGAAGGCTAAGGGGTTATAATTTGAAGAATTTACAAGCATTATATCGTCCTATGGGACCACAATCAAATGTTTGACAGGGTAAATACTTTATCCTTGACCTTAGGCACTGAGTGTTTTAAACCAATTAAGGTTGAAATACCCACACAAAGGGTATCTTAGTTTGAGTTTCAGGATAATTAAGAAAGTCTAAAGGTGTATATTGATGAGTTAGAGGAAAGTAGAAAAAAATAACCTCATACTTCAAGAAAAAGGTGTGTTAGAGAGAATTCCAAGTAGGGAATTTGATTTTAAGAGAATTGATTTTTGACACTATAACTACGAATAAGGGGAAGCTAGGTCAGAAAAGATAAGGATCCTATGTAGTTACCAAAATTACAAGGCATGGCTAGTATTACCTCAAAGACATAAAAGGTCCTGAACTTCCTTATCCTTGGAGTATAGAACATCTAAAAACCGCTAGAAGTGATATATTTAATGCTTAAATGAAATGAAACCAAGATTTGTGTTACTCACAATGCATCAAATATATGTATTCTTCAAGAGTTTCAAGGAATTAAACCTTGTCTCTAATGCCTAAGGTCTAATGATTCACCAATCGGGTTGCAATGACCTCGGCATTATTTCAAAATTTAAACCGGAGTCTAAGTATCCCATATAAAGAGTTGCATGTATTTCATCCTTCGCTCTAGGTTTAAGATTGGGTTTAGGGATCCGAATTTCAATTTGCAAGGACTCGATTTTTGGTTTAGGACTAACAGTCAAATGTCCCAGGAAGTAAAAAAATATGACAGTCTACTGACCCAATAAAGACTGAAAGGAATTGTTGAGATTTTTATCCATAAATTCCAAAGGGCAAAAGTCCAAAAAAAATTATAAGCAACCCATAAAAAAGGGTCCATTTTCACCAAATTGTCCTTATATTCCTTAAAGCAATGCCCCTCAAACCTATTTTTATAAAATACTTAAGAAAGTATGTTTGAATTTTGTAAGGATGATAATTATTCAGGAAAATAATTATCCAAAACTTCAGTTTTTTTAAATAAATACGCAAGGCCCTGAGTCCGCGAGTCTTACGACCTTTATAATAGCATCGATTTCAAAATGTTCTATGTTCAAAGGTCAAAACACCCTTTGATACAGACCCTTATAATGACTTCAGAATTAAAAAAAATCCTAAGTTCAAAGGTCTTATAACCCTAAAAAGGATTTGAATTTGCAAAGATTATCAAGTCTCAAGGTCTCATAACTTTTTTATAAGACTCCAGCACTCAATAGACTACAGCTTAGAGGTCTTAGGACCTAATGAGGGTCTGAAAGTTTTGGAAAATTTTAAACTTAAGGTTTTAGGTATTTTTACAGGTTTGATTATAAGCCTTAGGCCTAAAAGTTTTGGTGGAACAAAGTCTTAATAAAAAAATTTATGGGATCTTAGTATTACAAAAGCATATATATCTAGCAAAGGTTCTAAGGATTAATGCACCTCTACGGAACCTTAGTCTTGACTTCGACAACTGTGTAAATATATGGAAGAGGTCTCAAAGCCTTCATATTTACTTCAATAATTTTTCCATAGAAGACTTTTTCTTTAATAAGGAATCTTGTGGGGATAAGGGTTTACTATTTACTAGGAAGACCTTAGACAAATCTTAGTCAATGTAGAAAATTCCTTAGCAAAGAAAAAATGAAGACAGTATAAAGAAGATCCTCGTATGTTCAAAAACTGCTCTTTTATTAGAGGATATAGGAGTGCAAGATCACAACAAAATGTCTCATAACTATTCAATAGTTAAAACAATAAACTATGTAAAAACCATTCAAGTCTTGATATTTTGTGATGAATGAGAGCTTTACTTTGTTATAGTGAGGCAGAGGCATCTTCCTTGAGACTTTCTCCTTCAGAAGCGTTGTCTTCATCATCTTAACTCTCACTGCTAGATTTATGGGCCTCAGTAAATAAGCAAGAAAAGTTCACCTCGGGAAACAACCTTTGAACGTTTGCCTTATAAGTGTCAAAATTAGAACTATAATTTTGGAAGATATACTTCTTGTATGGCTCATACCTAAGGTAGGCATTCACATTACTGTTAATGGTGGAGTCAATTTTCCCATGAAGAATAAAATAAAATGGAAAGACCTTGGCATACTCTTTTTGTGACTCCTGACCCCTAAAGTTCATATCCACTTTCACATAAATGAGATCTTTAATTGACTATTTCCAAAGATCCAACTCACCATCAATATAGAGAAGTTTTTCCTTTATGATTTCGATTTCATATTTGTAACCTCAAAGAACCTAATACATCTTCATAATAACAATGTGGATAAGGGAATAAAGTTCATCAACCATATCCATGGATTCCTTTGTGGTTGCCAGTAAGGAAGAAGTATCCCTCAAAGTCTTTGCATCTAGGAGACTCTCTTGCTCTAAAAAACTAAGCCGAGACTTAAAAGCCTTCTCTCCTTCCTAAGGAAATCTACTTCTACTGTCAAGTCATTCATTTCTCAGTTTAGTTTAATGTGGGTAATGATGTATCTCTTCACCATCTTAATAAGCTTGTTCCATTACTTTCTGCCGTTAATTTTTTTCACTAGAAGGGCCTCAGTTAGGTGTTAAGCCTATAAAAAGTCAAGGATATTTAAGGACAAAGAACAAAGGATAAACAGACTCGGATAGAATTGAAAGAAATTTGAAGATACCTTGTCCAACAAATGGATCAACTCCTCAGTATTCACCAAGGTCCCCCTTATCCTTAGGTTGTCCACAACATCGGTACAGCTTGTCTTGTCTATTGAGTAAAGAGTGACCAAAAAAGAGGCAAAAAAATTCATATCCTCAGTGAACAAAGTTCTAAAATACCTCTCAATACTATCATTTACAACCAGGTCGTTATACTGACTAATTTTTTCAATATATCTCTTTAATCCCTCGTCCATTTGAGGGAAAACAACCTTCCTAATTCTTTTATTCTATGAGACTATGGTCTACAAGTCCCATGGAATAAAAGAGATTCTTAGAATACCCTAGGGGTCCCACCTCCGCCTTGATGTTTCGAACAAGGGCGTGATTTTGGTTTTAGTATCTATCATTAAACCTTAGCAGAACTAGATCTGAGTTCTGCCTCTTTTACTCGTTTAACTTCACATGTTTTTGTACCAATGAACATGTTAATTTTTAACTTTAATAATCTTATACCTCTTCCCATTAAGAGTGGCGATCATTATAAAGGTCTACTTGGCACGTCACCTCATCATTATTCTTTCTTTACATTCATTTGTTACATGAGTGATCAGGAAAAAATGTTATCAATCATAACAATGAAAATAAATAAGGAAAATAATGATATAAAGTTAGCCGCTTACTGGATTAATATTCCTCTTCACCAAGGTCAAATAGAATAACCCCTTGAACCAGTTGAGGGGTCTTAGTATTTCCTTGATATTTATTTTCCTCCTTATCTGAAGTCTCATGAACTTCATACACAATCTCAATATAACCTCTCCTCTTATGAGATACCCCGACAAGGGCTCAGATCCCAGAATAAGTCCAATAACAATTTTTGGTGCGGCGGTAGGGAGTATACTCAGAGGTCAAAATCGTAGTCTTAGGCCCTAGCCCACTATCAAAAAGATTCTTTGTTATGACGAAGGCCTCGAAAGGGGCAAAATAAAACTTAACATCCTTTTTTTCTCGTTCTTCTCTTGATCAGAGGGATCAACAAATGTTTAATTATAAAAAGGCTCAGTAAAGTCTGTGAGATGGTTAATGCCCTATTAAAATAGAAAGCATAAATAATGGTTTATCTCAAGATAAGGGGAAAACACTCGAAGGTGGGTCAACCCATTGGCTCGTCAGGGTTAGGAGTAGCCCAGGCACCACCCACAAAGGGAACCCTCTCTCTAGTTATTAAGTACAATATTCATCCTTGGAAAAGACCAGAGTAGACTTTAAGGAAAGATCTATTAACACGTTATCTTTCAGCTTGCTCAAATCTTGAACAGGATATAGCCCGAGGAATTGGAAAAAGATTATATCTTGTTAAGCTTAAACCCTAAACCCTAAACCCTTAACATGATATAGCCCGAGGAATTGTGATTCCAATTTCCCTTAGAATCCTTACCATCGATAGAGGAAATGGGAATCATAACCCATATTTTAAAAAACATTCATTGAAGCAGACATGTCGAAGCGCCAAGGAGTGGGACATTTTAAAATGTTTTGCATCTGTTAAAGCGATGGAGTCAGGTATTTAATAAGTCATCCTAATACTCCAGAGTTGTTGTTTAGTAATTCGAGAAAAAAAATGTCCCTTGTGAAATTAGGGACATTCACCATCAAATAGCCCCTATGAAATTCAGGGCCCCGATAAAGGCTCTAGGTTATAGACTTTGTAGGGGAATAGAAAATTCAACATTTGTTCATTCATAAACATCAGATCATTGGATGTTCGAGTAGTGTAAAGTTAAAGCTCACCTAAGGGGCTTCTCTATACCCCCCAAATCCTGGCGCTTCATTCTTTCAAATTCCCAAAAAAGGTCCCATTATTACTCTTGTTGATGTTATAATGGAATCTTCTTGGAAGATCTAGTTGATGTTCTTTTAAAGAAATTAAAACGTCCATGGAAATTTATTGGGATCATTGATAAATTAGTATATCTTACCAATTACCAAATCAAGAATATTTAGAGAGAAGAATTCAGTAGTAGACTATTTTTCTTTAAGGGAAGCCCTTAATCATCTTGATTTAACATATTGGAGTTTCAATTATCTCCTAAATTCAATTAAAGGTCACCTCAATATGGATAGACAAAATCTCCCACATATTGGAATTAAATCCAAAAGATTGTAGTAGGGATAAATTATAAATCCCCAAGTTTATATTCTTGAAGATTTCATTTAACTGTAATGAGGATATTTTATATATCCCCATATTCAAGATTTCAATATTAAGTATTTGGCCCAACATCTAGATTTATATAATCTTGGGATTATTTACCATTGAGAGGTTGTTTCTCTATTTTTATTATTATTAAAATGTGTGGGTACCATACCTCTTTGATAAAAAAATGTCCCATCAATACTCTCAACCACATAAATCCTCTTTAATGACAAGTATTTCGATGACAAGTTACGATAACCAATAAGTGTTTCCCTTTTTAATTCTTGCAAGAAGAAATAAATGGATACTAATAATAACCTATTAAACTCCTGATCCAAATGATCTTAAGCACTCAAACCACATTTAGGCAAGGAAATGGGTTCCATAACGAACCTTAAAACCATATATACTAATACTTGGTTCGAAAGACCTATGATTCTTTCATAGATAATCCATAATAATGTAGAAAACCATAGTTATGCCTTATTCCTCCCAGAAGTATATGTCTCTCCAATGCATATCCTTAACGAGAATCAGAGACCATATAATCAATTTTTTATCATCATTTATGCTAAAGTTAAACCTGAAACTCAAGAGAAATGATGTCTCGAAGTTGCCTAAGCCTCAACCCTAGGTTGGATCAGTGTGTAGCACCCAAGATTAACTTAGAGAAACTCTATAATCATTAGAGACTAACTGGACTTCCGACAAGGATCTCCAAATTGGTTTTTTGGGTAAATGGAAAGCAGAACACTATTCTATATATTGTCAGTGTACATCTCCACTTGTATACTCACATTAGCATTTAAACACTCAACAACTAACTTACATAACCTGTAAAACATTCGAACAACACTCTAACATCTTATGCATTATCGAACCTTACAAATGCAATTTCCATGATACTCTATTCCACTTATACCTTTTTGGTTGTTTTAGGTAAATAGGGGATTAGTTGAACGATTAATACATGTTCAAGCAATCAAACTTACAAAGAACTAAGAGAGTTTTTACTTTTTGCAGTACTCCTTATTTCATACTCTCAACCCACTCTCAAGATTGTATATATGTAACTTGGTCCATTTAAAGTTAATTAACAATTTGTATATCTTATGATACCTAAAGTAGTACTCAAGAACCTTTACAGAAATCCATTAGGCAACTTCCTATGGTACTCGAGCCTATTGATAAAGGACATAAGATTGCAAACTCCCTTAGACAAATCTCAAAAGGTCTTTTAGATAAAAGAAAAGACTCTTTTTAATCGAATAAATCAGTTCAACACCATTTACAGTGAGCGTAAGACCATTATCTTAGGGTCGAACCACCTTATAGAATTTTTCACACTTTTACACACATTTCCTCTTACCCATAAGAGGTCTATAGGTAGGCGTTTGTGGGTCTGAAATCCTAAATAATTTCTAAACCCAGCATCAACAATCTAAAGGACCTTAGGAAGAGACTAAGTGACTTATAAAAGTTGTCACGAGTCCTTATTTAGGTCTAAATAATATATACAATTTATATGATAACTTATAAATGAACCAAGTTATGCATATAAGCTCTAAAAAGTGGGTTGGGAGTATGTAACAAGGTGTAAACACTTGTGAGTGATAAAACTATTGATTTTCTCTAGCCTTATTTCTTACACAGGCCTTTAACCTCTAACTAACCTCCTATTTATATCAAAACTCCAAGAGATAGATAAGGAGTGGATTTTTACATCACGGGTAGGGCATAAAGGGTGTCTAATGGTATTAGAAAGGTGGTTGAGTGATTGATAAAGGTTTTCCAACTCGTATAAGTTAGTCGCTCTTACAATCAAATGTGGATGGGAAGTTACAATTTGAATAGATTTGCGTAGTGGCAATATGTTAAATAGTATCTATATTTACACCTACCCACCAAACTAGTTACAAAAGCCCATTTGCAGGTCTAAGGTGTCTGAAAGTGATGTGAAGTTATCATTTATTGACCATAAGGTGTTACTCCCTAATTCACTATAGTGACGAGGGCTACATGACTTTAGGAGACCATTTTCCTTCAATATAAGGTCTGCTTAGGGCATCAGACATGGAGGAACAACGATGACGTGGTCTCCAACATTGGTTGAGGATATTTGTTGGAGAGACTAACCCTACTAGGATGAAGGAGTAATGAATGAGGTATGTTAAAACACTTAAATTCATCTTTAAGATAAACATAGATCTTAAGGATCAAATATTACTTTGTCTAAGGCCTGGGGTCAATTGTCGTTCGTATGTTCTGGCATGAGGGTTGTAGTGGGGTTTAATAGGAATTTTTAATTCAAAGGGTCAAATTATATACCATGAGTATTCCCTTATTTCTTATTGCAAAGATTCGAAGGGGAAACACATATCATTTATGCAAGTTGGGGAAAGGTCATAACTAGCCACTAAGATTATCATCATCATTAGATCTGATTGGAAAGGAGCTCACACATGGTCATGGACAAGTATTGGAGGCTGAGATCACTAATGGGATTTAGGTGATTAGGTTTCTTATCTTAGAGGCTAAAGGAGAAAGTATCCTTTGGGTCTATAAAAGATTGGGTTGGGTTGAATCCTTTCCCACTCACTCTATCCATCTCTCATTTACTTAAAATTTTCTTTAGTAACAAACTTATTTACTCAAAAAATGTCCGGAGGGAACATTTCCCCCTTAAAGGTATTGAACTCAAAAACATTGTCCGTTATTGACCATCATGTTTATTTTCTTTACAATATGGATCCAAAGGTTGAGACCTTTGCTCGTCCCCCCATTAGGTATATTCCCCTTGGTACAAGGGTGATTATCTATGATGGGTTTTATAACCCTAACATAATATGTGCAACTCGTACTTTCTTATGGATTACGAAACAGGACCTAGTAGACATTTAGAAAAAAATACAAGATTCTGGATTCTATCATTCTATGGAACACAAGGCCTGGAGAGAGGTCCATATAAATGATGGCCTAACATGTGTGTCTCAAAAAATCCTTTTTCTAGTACGGGGATATTTACCACTTTCAATTCCAATGGTGATAATCCTAAAGGCTATTATGATATCACCGTCTCAACTAGTGGCCAACTCATGTAGACTTCTGGTGGCCACTCTTCTGGGTTTTACGGAGTTTAGAAGGGGAAAGTATGATGTTACCCCAACCCTGTTCTATAAGTTATATGGGATTCGGGAGAATAAAAAGGAAAATGACAAGGTTTTTAAGTATTTGGCTCCTAAGGCCAATGTGGTGGCTTTTGGAAAGGATAAGCATAATGCCCTTGAAAATAGGAAAGTGAAATTATTCTTTATTGAGGGAGATTGGATCACTCTAAATCCTGTCGAGACCAATGGGGTCCCTACCCTATGGTGTACTCCTCGAGTTATGAGTACGTTTAATCTTGGATTCATTTTTGTATCTAAGTTGACCTCCGTTCCTACTCTTGACACGCTCTTTATCTCTCTTAGAGGTTATTGATCCCTCTCATGAGGTAGGTTTAGGATTTCCACGAGGCATTCCACGACATTCTTGTTAAGGACTAGAAGTTTAAGCGACTCTTTAATAGTTGGCTAAGATCTGAACCTAAGAATATAACATCAAGAGGAGTCCATAAGGTTAAAATGACAATGCTTGGGGATAAGTAGTAATAGAGGGCCTTAGTTTTTATGCCTCAAAAAGGAAGGTTGCTGGTGAGATCTCCATCTAGGTTCCTAATGCCTCTAAGGGTGATGATGAGTTACCTATGGGTAAGTTTGACCCTCAAAGGAATGAAGGGGTTCCTACTTTGGGTAATGAGGCAATCCTTACTGAGTCTGGCTATTATCCATATAAGCAGATTTTCCTTTTCCCTCTCCTACTATTGCCTTCAGTTTTAGGCCCTTGAAAGCTGAATCTGATTTATTATTGGTCTAGTAGATGAATGGGAAGAGCGGTTGCATGCGCTTGCAATCGAAACTGAGATGGAAAAATAATACAAAATCAAAATTTATTATTCTAATGGAGATAAGTTTTTCCTTTAATTTCTTATTTGGGTAAAACACACCTTTGGTCCACATGATAAATTATTTACTAAATAGATTAAACTAAATTTTATCTAATATATTAGTTAATTTAATCTAAGTGAGGAAAGGTAAATAATATATCACAACACCAAGGCGTACGAGGAAAAACCCCACAATGAAAAAAAACTTAACCCGACAGAACAACAAATGTGCTATGGTGGAGTTTTAAAAGTAAAAAATGGAGACTTACACCCTTTAGATGCGATGACCTACTCGGAACACTTTCTTGCCATATTTTCCTTAGAGAGAACCAACAACTAGAGTATGATATAACACCACGAGGGGCTTTGGTCCTCAACCAATGGCATAAAGTTATTGTGCAAAAACTTTTTTCTTTAAAGTAGAGGAAAACTTATTCTTTTTGAGTTTTAAGAAAAACTTTGTGTTCCAAATCTTGGAACAAATATTACAACCCACAACTTTATTTTTACTTCCTTGGATGTGAGATTCCTAATGGTTGATGTAAGTTTTAAGGTATTTGGCTAATAAGAAATATACCCAAAGGTATTTTTGAGATATAAAAATATTAAAGTATCTATAAAACAAATCTTTCGAAGTTATTTCAAGTCATGAGAAGATGTATTAAAATTTAAAATGACTTTAAATAGAAATAATAGAAACGGATATCTCAAGAGCATTTAAAGAAGCTTAAATAAAATCTGAAGTGAATAATGATTTTGAACATGTGCTTTTCTCTATACAAAACACTCAATCTTTCATACAAAGACGTCTATTTTGTGTTGGACAAGAAGACCACTTAAGTAGCTAAAAATATCCAAATGAACTTGTGGACACAATATTTTAAATGTTTGGAGGCATGTTTTCCCCACAAAATAATCAAAAGAAAATCTACACAAAAAGATATGGTTGAAAAGGTGATGTGTACAAAGTTTGAGGTCAAAATGTGTTTTGCAGAGGGCATCGGATTTTTGTAGATTTATTGTTGGTCATATGCACAACTTGCGAGACATTCTTACTACAGCGAAAAAATTCCTTGATGCATTGATTCACCTATAACAGAGGTCTTGTCGATGATAAGATTTTTCGCCCATTGAGTTATTGCACATAATGTAACTAGTGAAGTACATCTCCACTGTAACGACCGATGACATGTTTTTTAAGATATTTTAGATTTAAAACAAGGCTTTTAAATATACACTATTCCCTTGTCACAATATGTTTATATAAGAAAACAAAATGTAACATGTATGTGAAAAAACTCAAAACACGGCCTCAAGCACACACACACACACACACACACACATACACACACTTATTTAATGCATATTCCAATTTGTGTTATGTGAAACCATTAGTGTTCTATGGCATATAATTGGATTATCTTTACTCAAAGTTGAATTTCTCATGAATGTGGAATTGAATGATGCTGAGATGAAGTTTGTGACATCCCGTGAATAAATGTTGACTTGAAGATTTTCGGATCGACCTCTTAGGTTGGAAACAAAAGTAGGTTTTGGTCAACAGAATAAGAAAATACTAATGCTATGGTGAAAAATGATGATTATGCATACTCTCATAATCTCCCCTTTTGTTTATTCCATGATAAAACATAAAAAAATAAAGATAACAAAACATAAATCAAATCTACCACCTATGACATGTCACGTCGGACCAAAGGTAACAAAATAGAAAGACACACTTAAACTAATCATGAGAGAGCCCATAACATATAAATCTGGTATTATCAAATAGTTAACAAACATATCAAAATACCAATCTATAATAAAATGACTGAGAAATATAACTAACAAGATGAAATAATTTATAAATTAATATAAAATCAACTCATCTAATTAATAAAAAGAAAATATCCCAAGATTATTAAATATCTTTACGAGATACGATATATAAACTTTATTCCATAAAATTACAATTTCACTAATTCATTTTTGGCTTTCTTAAACATACACCCCCTAAGTAGAAAGATATATCCCTTTAAGTGGAAAGCTCCCCCACCCGACCAAAAAAAAAGATAATCAAAAGGATTGAAACCATTATACCAATATATATATATATATATATATATATATATAAGTTAAAATCGGATATGAACAAAAGGAAACAATATATAACCTTACAATTTTGTTTATCGACGCGAATAAGAATGTGTCTCAGAAATGCGTACTCTCTAGGCTCAAGTACGAGCTTGACGCTCAAGTTATAATCCAATAAGTCAGGTATAGATCCTCAGGGAAATAGGACAATAGAGTTGTGACAACATTGGACAGACTAAGGAAACCTAACTTTGACTCTAAAGAAAAAGAAAAAGAAAAAGATGATTTGTTTTGGATTTTGACTACGACTAAACGCAATTTTGAAACTATTTAATTAATGAACTAAAGTATGAATGGAATGCAACTATTATAAATTACCTAATTACTGATAATGATTGAAATTAAACTTGAACTATATAATGAAGAAAACAGGACGGGAAAACAATCCCTCAACCCTAGTGTATTGCTGGTATAAACCTAATTGTAAATTTAAGTGATTAATTAGATCCTAACTTTAGTACTCCTGAGCATTACGTATATGAGGTTCAAGCCCCCACCATACTTAATCAGAGGATGAGTAAATCGGTAGTGCGATAGTGATACTCGAATTGCATTCTGAAGCATCCCGGTTACCCTAAAGCAAACGACATCCAAATATCTATAATTTTCTTGTTTCTACACAATACGGTCATAATCAAATCATTAAATTTAGAGGATTAATTTTATACACATGCAACTACCACATCAGGTTGAGTTCATGCATCCCGACCTTTTAAATCTAGCCGGACATGTGGAAACTTGAAAGCAACACGTTAAGAATGAAAGAAACCATTTTTATTTATGAATGAAGATGAAGAAAGGTGAAATTAGTAATGAACACGCAACTAGAATAATTATTGAAACATAAATTGGAATGCTTTTACTTGAATTGCAACTTGAAAATAACTAGGGTTTGTTGTTCTTCCTCTCTAAAAAGGATTACAAAGCTTCCTTCAGGAATTAGAAGCATCCATCTATGTTTAGGAGGAGTTACAATTTATATTCTACGAAATATAAGAGTTTCAACCAAACAGGACTCTATTTTTAGAAGTGGATAAATCCAAAAAATGGAGAACAGAATCGATCCGGGTAAATGGTTCGGGTCGGTTCCATATTTTGTAGCCTTTACAGAAAACTCTTCGAGCATGGTATCAGTTCGTTATTTGCCAATTTCGATTCGGTTCTATATTTTTGTCTCTTCATAGGAAGTTTTTCCAAGGTGGATTTGGTTCATTTTTTTCATTACTTTGGTTCGGTTCCCTTTTGCCATCCTTTACAGAAGCTTTTCCCATGAGGGATTCGGTTCATTTTTACCACCTTGGGTTTGGTTCCCTTTTATCAGTCTTTGTAGAAACCTTGCTTCCTTGTGTTTCTTTGAAGATTTTGGTACGGAACTCAGATTAGAACACCAAACACCTACAAAATAGATGATGAACACACGATACTCGACATACTCATTAGAAACTTGCCATTATCGAAGATATGATATAAATCCACTTGAATTACATTACGCGTAGCGATAAAACCTTCTAAATTATGGGGATAAATGGGAAGAATTTATGCCTAATTAAACCCCCCTAACTTAGAACGTTGATTGTCCTGAGCAATGTAAAAGAATCAAAACATGGTCTAGCTCATAAATGGGATAGGATACCTCTTTTGTGGATACGTGATTGCATTTAGCATATGCAACAATCCTTTAAACCCCTAGGTTACCCTTGTAGGACGAGTTGTGTGTCGTGAGGGTTTGCAGTGAATATACCCACAAAATTCGACTCAAAGAAAACTCAAAACACGCAAAAAGTGTATAATTCAAAATTTTCCAAAAAATAACCATCATCAAGTCATGTTCAAGAGTCTCAAATCGTAGTGCGTGTGTGTGAAGTCGAAGATTTATCCGCAGATTTCCACCGATTGACCATTACGTTACTCATCCGAAAATTCGTTTTGATTTCGAAATCTCACGGCATGCTCTCCCAAATGAATTACTAGGAATGTGGCTATTCTCTCAGTGTGCGTGATATAAAGAGTAAACATATTGGAACCAAGTTCACGCACACAAGTAGAAAGACGGAAAATTTTATAGTGATTGGATCTCATCAACGGAAGACGTTTTGAAAAATGGGAACATTATCTCTTACGCATACGTCTTATCTATTTTATTTTCTTTTTGTATCTTAGCTCTCCATGCGGTAACCATTTTTTGCAATTTTGGACTCGGTTAGGACTTTTTCGGGTCAAAGGTGTAATGGGTAAAATTGGAAAAGGTTAAGAATTTTGGAATTGGAAAGTTTTTGCTTATGATATTTGTTAGTGCTTTTCCAGGCTTTTGCTCATTTTCTTCTTCTTTTTCTATTTTTTCTATTTTTCACTTTTTTCTTTTCTTGCTATTTTTGTTGAGCATTTCTCTTCTTTTTCTTGCCCCATTTTTGTTGCAATTTTCGGACTTAAATTCTGAATTTTTTCATTTTTCACAATTCTGGGCTATTTGGGTGTTTCGGGTTACCAAACGAAAAGGATAAATTATTCGGCTCAATTGGGTTACAAAATGGATGATTTTTCATAACTTTTCTTGTCCAATGTTTTTGGGTAGCAATGATGGCCTACTTCATTGGTCGAATTACTTATTAATTTACCATATGCGTCTCGAGATGAATTAAGTTTAGAGATAAATTTTGGCACATTTTTCAAGGCAATAACACACACATTTTCTATAAACGATCAAAATGAAGGGATTGAGATCCTCGACGACTTATTTGACGCTGAAAAGGAGTTTTGAGTTAACAATTAACTCGGATTGATTTTAAAAACTAAAAAGGCCCGATAGGCTCGAAATCTCACCGGGTTTGTTAATCTCCACATTTATTCGTTAACTCGTCAAGTTTCGCACAATTTCGGCTTTGTGCTTTTTGAATTTTATAACTTGAGACTCTAAACCGACTTTTAATGATATTTTTGAAAATTTTGAATTCCAATTTTTATTTATTTTGAAGAAAAATATTTTTGGATTTTTCAAAATTTTATGATTTTTTTAAAATTTCTGGGTATTTTTAACAATTTGTGAAGTTTTAGAAATACGCACTTATGACCCCCCCTAACTTAGACTTTTGCATTGTCCTCAAGCATAAGTGATGAAAATCTAACTCAAAGCGAATTAAAAGTGCGAAAAAATAAAACAAACGAGAAGAAAAATGCCGCATTTATATATAGAAAGAACAAAGTGTGTTACATAGAATAAGGGGAAAACACGTAAACAACATTGAGCAAACAACCAATTTAAATACAAACAAACAGCAAACACTGACAGGGGCTTCATTAAGGGGCTGATTGGAGGACTCGGGTGCACGCAGATCATAGGGGTCATAAAAGAAAGATCGTGAGGGACCGTCAAAGTTGAGCTCATAGAGGTGGGCTTGGAATTGGTGCATCATCCTTATGTCTCTCCGATTAGCCTCTTGGTCCCTGCGATAGGCGACTTTATATTGGTTGTATTGTGTGATGAACCCATTAAAATGGGATTCCACCAGTTCCAGCCGTCTATCAAAATCAGCACCCGAGGGTTTGAAATCCGAGTCACCGTCTTCATTGAATTCTTCCTCTTCATCCCCTTCCATCTCAACGTCTTCCGCCACCGGCTCTTCAACCTGAATTTCTTCCTCAGCCTCTAAATTTATCGCCTCCCTGGATAATCAAATGGCAACCCGTTGTTGGGCACTCCTCATGCGGGATGTCTTTCCAATAGGCTCCGGGAGACGGGGGAAAGCTTGGGGTGGTTAGATATCAGCGTCAGCTAAGACGGACGTGATGAGGCGGGCATAGGAAAGGGGTACAGCACCTTTGTGCTCCCAGGAGGCGAAAATGATATATGCCTAAAGCATCCTGCATAGGTTGAGGGTTAAATCAGGGTCGAACAGGTGGTACACAAGGGTCGCTTGGCGAGAGCGCATCGCTGAGTCATTGGAAGTTTGAAGCAAATTGGCGCACACGATATGGAACGTGATGCGCGCCTTGTATTTGACGGCCCACGGGAAAAGTACCTTCGTCCCAAAAGTCATCGGGCGCTAGTCGGTCAATGCACTGCTGTTTGGGAATGGTTGGGGCGTTGGTTGGGTAGTCGTATACGTCCGGGTGGGGAACGCTCTTTTCAGCAAGGTTGCGGGTGAGGATGAATAAGGTGAATGGGATAGGGCGGCTTTCAACAAAGGATTGGCACACAAAATCCCTCATGCGGATAAGAGTTCCATAGAATTCCCGTACATCATCCACCCATACGACTGGATGAGGCTCTTACAAGTATTGCGTCCACCCCTCCGGTGAAAAAGGGTTGTGACGGGGCGAGGCAGCTCTTCCTAGTTGACCACCCGCTCAATGTGCAATTGGCGGCCGAAACTTAAAAAGCGTTCACACAATACTCACTCCATATGGTAGCGGTATAGCCCGTTGCCATTGGGCAGAACTTCAGTTGACATATATTTTGGCAGGAGAGCGGGATTGGCCTCTGATGAAATTTGAGACGTAGGAGAAGGAGGACTAGGGTTTGTAGAGAGAGAGAGAGAGAGAGTTAGAGGTGTGAGGGAAAGAGGAAGGAAGATAATGTATATATATAGGTGGTGGGGAGGGGTGTGGGTTGGGAATTTTTTAGGGAAAAGGGGGTGGTTGTGTTGGAGGGAAAAGGGGAAAAATAGGGGGAAGAGAGGGGATAGGGGGGCTAAATGGGTTCCTCGGGAAGAAGCAAAATCGCAGGAGCCAAACCGATCCGGTTCACGGGCGATTCATTTGATCCTCGGGGAAATAGGACAACAGAGTTGTGACAACGTTGGGCAGACTAAGGAAACCCAACTTTGACTCTAAAGAAAAAGAAAAAGATGATTTGTTTTGGAGATTGACTATGACTAAATGCAATTTTGAAACTATTTAATTAATGAACTAAAGTACGAATGGAATGAAACTATTCTAAATTACCTAAATTACTGATGATGATTGAACTGAAACATGAACTATATGATGAAGAAAACAGGATGGGAATACAATCCCTCAACCCTAGTGTATTGCTAGTATAAAACTAATCATAAATTTAAGTGATTAATTAGAACCAGGATTTTGTACTCCGAAGTATTATGTATATGAGGTTCAAGCCCACACCATACTTAATCAGAGGACGAGTAAATTGATATTGCGATAGTGACACTCAAATTGTATTTTGAAGCATCTCGGTTACCCTGAAGCAAACGAGATCCAAATATCTAAAATTGTCGTGTTTCTACATAATATGATCATAATCAAATCACTACATTTAGAGGATTAATTTTATACACATGCAACTACCACATCAGGTTGAGTTCATGCATCCCGACCTTTTAAATCTAGCTGGTCATGTGAAAACTTGAGAACAACACGTTAAGAATGAAAGAAACCATTTTTATTTATGAATGAACATGAAGAAAGGTGAAATTAGTAATGAACAAGCAACTAGAATAATTATTGAAACAGAAATTGGAATGCTTTTACTTGAATTGCAACTTGAAAATAACTATGGTTTGTTGTTCTTCCTCTCTAAAATGTATTACAAAGCTTCCTTCAGGAATTAGAAGCCTCCCTCTACGTGTAGAAGGAGTTACAAATTATATTCTACGAAATACAAGAGCTTGAACCAAATAGGACTCTATTTTTACAAGTGGATAAACCCGAAAAATCGAGAACAGAACCGATCCAGGTAAATGGTTCGGTTCGGTTCCATATTTTGTAGGCTTTACAGAAAACTCTTCGAGCATGGGATCGGTTCGTTATTTGACATTTTTGGTTCAGTTCCATCTTTTCATCTCTTCACAAGAAGTTTTTCCAAGGAGGATTCGGTTCGTTTTATTCATTACTTTCATTCGGTTCCCTTTTGCCATCGTTTACAGAAACTTTGCCTATGAGGGATTCGGTTCATTTGTAGCTCCTTGGGTTCAGTTCCCTTTTATCAGTCTTTGCAAAAACCTTTCTTCCTTGTGTTTCTTTGAAGCTTTTGGTACGGAACTCGAATTAGAACACCGAACACCTACAAAATAGACGACGAACACACGAAACTCGACATACTCATTAGAAACTAGCCATTATCGAAGATATGATACAAATTCACTTGAATTACATTACGCATAGCAATAAAACCCTCTAAATTACGGGGATAAATGGGAAGAATTTATGCCTAATCAGGTATGATATGTAACGACCCAATATATATCACCTAAAATGCTAAAAAACTATTATTCCCAAAAATCTCCTTAACATCTTATGACATATAATATATTATAAGAAAACAATGTTTCTCTCCTATTATCCATAGCTAGATTTATTTTGTCAAAAATTAATTCTCTATGTTGATCAAGTCTTCTTCTCATTTATTAAACTTGTACCTGCTTAAGAAAGATGAAAATATTAAGAAACTAAATCACTAAGTAAACAAGGAATGTAGATATATGACAAAATCAGAGAAATTGATCTTAGAGAATGAAAAAATACAATGTATCACAATTAGCATAAGGAGAGATCGCAGAAATATGGAATATGATTAACATGTTATAACCTATAGTGGGGCAAAAGATCAAAAATGATATAATAAGCCAAATATATGGACCAGCATCAAGATTTTATCATAAAATCTAACAATATACAAACAACAATGTAATACCAATGAGAAAATAGTATAGGATATAAATGATATGAATTCATGTGATCAATCCTAAAAGGCAAAAGATAAACAAAATTCTAGACACCAAACAATATATCATGTCAAAGCAAGTATATATGAAATATTAAGAACAATGAAACAGTGAAGCATGGAAAAAAACATAATTACCCACCACCATGGAAATAGTATATGCCAAACTAAGATATAATAATTTACCCTAATATCCTTCCAAATATGATCAAAGAAAGGAATGATCATAACAATATTTGGATGTCACAAATTTATCAAAAATGTAAAAACTATGATATCAACCAATAGGGAGGTACCGTTGCGATATTGGATAAGATGACAATACAACATACTCTAAGAACATGAATAACCAACAAAAAGTCTGAAGACAATTAGGAATATAGAATACAAAGTATATATAAAACTTAATTCCTCAACAAAGGGAAATATCACCAATCACGAATTTATAAATAAATCTTTTAAGAATTGTGAAAGATTTACTACTTGGGGAAAACAATAATAAGATGCAAAGAACATGATATAAAAGAGCTTCGAGCAACTTATCCCAAAATTATGATAAGAAAAAAATTGGAAATATTATGACACTTTCCAAAATTCAAGTACTATGTCCAATGTTCATATTAATAAAACTATATCGATGAAAGGCTAATAACTTGACGAGGGCTTTAACCATTAACGTAAGATTATATCTCGATCGTGGAAAAAAATTGAACACAATTGGAAGGAAAAAAAAGACTGAGTTCAATTAAGAATAACAATTAAAGAACAAATGCCTCAAAGATTCAATTGAAGTGAAAATTTCCACACCTTTTTTATATATTTTTAACCCACTTTTTTCTATTCCTCAATGAGTAGTTTGCTTAAAAACTTTAGTTTTACATCTGTCGTGTCACTCAATTTTGGATTGATACATATCCTTGAAACATCACTCTGTTCAAAATTATTTTTCCATGTGGCGGTTTTGACGCATTCCTTACTAAGACGGGATACTATATCCTTAGCATTATCCAGTTAAAGTTGTTTCCATAACAACATCATCTTTAATGATTTTTGACACATAGAATCTAACTTTTCAACCTCTTGAAATCATAATAGAAACTCATGCATACACATTTGAGGATAATGGACTCTCTCACAAATATTCAACGCTTTGAACCATTGAATAACTTTTCCCTTCCTCATATGGTGGCATGAATACAATGTGTAGTGGGGTGTAAATAGCAATAAGAGAGGATGATGGATTCTCAAAGTATAAATTTTCTAATAGTTTATAAGACTTAAAAAAAATGAAATTCATCTCATGAAGAACATGCCATTTTCTCAATCAAATACAATGATAATAAAATAAGACATTTTGATAAATAAAAATATATCATGGACTGTATATTGTAAACAAAAAATTGTAATTGTGACAAAAAAATATTTTTTTAAAAACTTTTTGTAATGAAAGATATGTACAACCAAAAAGGAGCATGATATGAAATCAAAATATATAAATGAAGCACATAAACCTAAACATTTTCCAAGAAACACAATTAATCATGACAATAGTCAATGACATCCTGAGATAAACAATCTAGAGACATCAAAAGGTTATGATTAAGAGAGCATGTAAGGCCTACTTATAAAAATAGGCAAACCAATGGTGATAAATAGAAGAAATAAATAGGTATCCAAGGTAAAATGAAAATACCTTTAATATTCATAAGAATGTAACATAAATGGATCACAAAAATGATCACCTAAACGTGACAATCCTAAGAAATATTTTGGAAAAACAAAGCAAAGTATTCTAAAAAATAACATCTTTTTGAATTATTCAAAATATACGACAAGAACAAATCAAAAAGATAAATAATTCACATATGAGTTATCAAAGATAAAAAAATGAAATATAAACTCACATATGAATTAAAAGTGAATATCCTCGAATAAGATATATGAAGGGAAATGATAACAAAGGTTGTGACTGAAAATAAACAACCTCTAGCATTTAGAGGTGGAAGGACCAATTTCATAATCTTAATCATTAGGTCCATCTGGAATGTTTTTTATAAACCGTACATGACACATGGGAGGAGCCTCAGATTCAAATGGGACCTTATGCATATGTTTCTTCACCTTACCTCAATTAATATGGTCATTTTTCTTAAAAACATTTTGATTCCTATTAACCCACAATTTTCTTTCAATGAGATTTAGTGATAATTTCCTATAATCAAAAGCATGTCTGTCTTTGTTATTCCTCACAAAAATCTTATCACTCTAACCATGATGCAAAAGTAAGGTTGCCTTGAGTAAAAAACAAAATTTCCTCAAAAGAACCGATTTTTTTACAATGATCACTTTTAAAACTTTTTTTTCAGTTAATAGAGGAGAAAACGATGAAGGTTCATTCGTTTCAAAATGCTGAATATTATTCAACGTGGAACAAAAATCTCTGAAGTGATGTTTCTTATGACAATACGAATAAAATAAGTCTTTTTTAGGTCTCCTGTGATTATGGGAATGATTTTTGTTACCACGAATAAAAGGAATAGTATTATTCCCCTTCAAATGATTGACAACATATTTCCCTTTGTTTTGAGAAATTTTGGCAACACTTTCCATAGGACTTTTCTCATTTGATGATAAAGTTTTGACAAAATTGTCTATCCTCTAGGAATGTGTATTTTGGAAGAATCCAATTCTTTCTAGAGATTATTTATTTTCATGGAATATTGACATTGGATTCTTTAAAAATGTTATATTCCCTTTTTAAATTGTCCAATGAGATTATTGAACCATCTCTATCTTTTACCAATGTAGACTCACTTATTTAGGAACATCCTTTATGTTTTTTAACTAATTAAGAAAATCTACTAGGTCACTAAATTCAACATCAAGAGATTTTCTTTTATAAAAGAGGGCATGGCCATCATCTTCCAAAGCTTTGAAAAGTTTATTTTCTTATTTTACAAAAAGAAGTTCGTTTGAAATTAAAATTTTTGACTTTTAATGATTTTGAAATTTTGTAATAAAATATAGCCTTCAATGATCAATCAGGAAGAGAAATCATCTTCTCTTTTCTAAATGACCTTTTCTTTGTTTCATCTTTGATGATAAAATCAAATTGTTTTTCAATAATCTTCTAGATTCTATGCAAGGCTTGTGATAAGAAGTTTAGAGATTTTCTTCTTCATGATCAATATCACTATCACTATTACTAACATAAACGTCTTCCATATTGGAAATAGATTCATTGAAAATATTGGACGACATCTCAAGTTTGGAAAAAGTTTGGCAGTTAGATGAACCAATTAAATAACGAATACTATAGGACATGATAAGATCCAAATTCACACATACTAGGTCAACCTATAGGTGATTAAACCTACAAAAGTGAGGTTTATCTTTGATATCAGTTGAGAGTGAATGTTCCCAAAATCGTGACGGACAAAGAATACCTAAGTAAAATTTCTTTTCTAAAAGAAGAAAATTTTTTCCTTTAATTTCTTACATGGGTAAAAATAACACCTTAGGTCCATGTGAGAATTTATTTTGCAAATAGATTACCCAAAATTTTATCTTCAGTATTAGGTGGTTTAATCTAAGTGAGGAAAGGTAAAGAATATAGAACAAAACCAAGTCGTACGAAGGAAAAAAAACAAGGGGAAAAAACCTCGGGCCGACAGAATGACAAATGTACTATGGTAAAGTTTTACAAGTATAAGACAAAGACTTACATCTTATCAATGCTATAACTGAATAGAAACTCTTTCCCACCATATCTTATGCATAGAGCACCTGATGACGCTTTAAAGACCCATTTTAATTTATCTCAAGAACACACTAATATATATATATATATATATATATATATATATATGTATATATATATATATATATATATATATATATATATGTATATGTATATGTATATATCAGTATAGTAATGTAAATATGAGAAGGGAATGAAAATTAGAGGAAAGACAACAAAATTTATGTGGTTCGGCTATATCAGCCTACTGCACTGTGCATGTTAGTATGGTTTTTCATTGGAAATGAGGCTCTAATGCATTGAAATAAATGACTCTCAAGATTTATCTCTCAATGTGGAATGAAACACAGTTCACTTAGGATTTTCTATTTCTGGATCCTTTTTTCTGGGAAAAATAGGGGTTTAAATAGTTCTTAGGGTGCACAATGCACCTCTTAGCATGCCTGAAGCGTGAATTTGTTGAGACATCCTATAAGGGGTTGAGGCTTATCCTGGACATGGTCATGTAATGATGATGGAAATATTCCCCTCATGTGCTCTTGTGATTTTATTATAATTGCATATCCACGTAAGATGATCATGCTAGAAACATGTACCTCACGTGGAGGTGTCTCACCCGGTGAAATATCGATCAGGCTGAGGATGATACTTTGCGCATCTTTCTAAAGAAACTGATGATAAAAGAATAAGTGTGATATTGATTACATGGAGTTGACAAAACGAGACGAGACTGATACAGGGCCAATAGGCCTGTTGAGGTGTCTCGACTGCTAGGAGATGCTAGGACACGATGAGACTCATGGATCTGATGAGCTAATTAGTAGGTCCCGGCCATTGAGACACATAGTTATTGGGTAAACTAATCACCCCTAGACCTTGGCCTTAGATGTGAGTAGAAGGCTAAGGGGTAAAAATGTCTATGGGAAAAAGTTGATGAGATGTCTCTGACTCATTATTGATATGTCCTCTCAATGTAAGGTCTGAAATGATAGACAAAATCCGAAGTGACACCTGGCATACATCATGTGGCTTAGCGTGTTATCTAAAGTTTATGTATGTAATCATGTTTAGAAAAATGTTCCCTAATGATGGAAAGCCTTAGAAGTTGGGCCTCATCATAACCACTAGTTAAAGGTATTTGAAAAAATGGTTTCTCTTTCTTTTTTAATTTTCTCCCATGCGTTCTCCCTCTCTCTACATAAAAAAACTCTTTTTCTTCTTCTATTTCCTCCATCAAAGGTTTTTTGGCAAATTTTAGGGCATTTTCTCCGTTTTAGGGTATCCTTTTCCTTCAGGTAACAAACTTCATCCACCTTCTTCAAGTTCTCTTCATTTTCCAGTTAGTTTAAAGCTTTGCAAGTTTATTGGTCATTTTTTGAGTTGTCTGACTGCCTTAGCCGACAATTTTAAGGTGGTTCAAATTTTTTTAGTGGTTGTTATAGACATCAAATTCTAAGACCCACTGACTCTCTCCTTAGGTCCATATCACCTCCTTATTTCACTGCAAAACATAGGTCATACTGTGAGTACTAATCTACAGGCCATCGGGAGCTCCCGAGCCATGTTTGACTCTTGTCAACTATTCAACTCGGATGAGACTAAATGAATCTTAGAAGGTTCTTAATACCCTTTCCAACGATCTAACTTATTCCTGAATCATCCTTAAGGTATGGACGAATGACTATTTTACTCCAAAAGATTACCAGGAGCTTTTGGGCCCTAGTTGACCAGAGTCTTTTTGAACGGAGCGAAGCTCTTTGAAATTTAGAATTACCTAACATAAAATTTTAAATGGTACACCCCATGCATGATTCTGACTAATCATTTGGATGAACGATCCATTTTTTGTCCGACTATCTCCCATCCAAAGAACCATGGAGGACTTCCGAGCCATATTTGACCAAAAGTCAACTCTCAAACCTCAGAGAGGACCAAAGGAATCTTGAAGGTATATCAATTAAATTTCTAATGGTACAACCCATGAAAAATTTCTATCAACGAATTTCATTCTACGAACATTTTTTTCTAAAAAATCTACCAGAGACTACCAATTGACCGGTCCATCTCTTTGCCTATCGACACTGTGTCTACGAGTACTTGTCGATTGGTAAGGATAGTGTTATGCATATCGATGCCCCTTTACCCTATAAATAGAGGGCATGATTTCCCTCCCAACTCAAACCTCAGATCCATCAATATCAGTGATCTCAACAACATTCTCTTGCAATGAATGAAGTTTTCGTACATGAAATTCCTTTCCATCTTTCATTCCCATCATTTTCATACCCAATTTGCAAAAATTTCATTATTTCACATACAACATTCATCTCAACATCCAAGGGATATCATCCATGATCAAGATCATGCTACAATTCTTCAAAGAAGATCCAAAATCCTTCCCTTTCTCTCTTTAAATTTCTTATTTTTGCATGAATTATGAAAATTTATAATCTAGCTTTAATTTAGTTCATACACGTTAACATCCCATTTTTTTATTAGTCATATTGCACATACTTTATTTTTTATAAAATACCCAAAACCAACAAAAAGAGGGTTACACCTATAAAATCCAACGGGATTATCCATCCCACTTTTTCAAAAGTAAAACACATTTTCTACACAAGCACATACAATAAATTGTCGTTCGAATCTATGGGATAATCCCCACCCTTATGCCGCATGCGAACTACGTGGACTTTATTGTCTTATAAGGTACGTAGGCGGTTTAAATTAAAACCTAAGACTCAAGTCCAATTTTCTAATTTTCCAATGTTTCCATCTTCGGATTTTCATTCTTTTCATCTATGTGTCATTTTAATACATATTATTTTTGTGATCCTTATTAGCCTTTTATCCAACATAACGATCAATATTTTGATAAACACATAAATCGTATATTTTCTACATATTATTTTGGGAACATTCATTTGGATGTCCTCACTCTATATTTTCCATTGTATGAGTTGGTCGATTTCGATCTCCATTATATATACATGCACACACAATTTACGGAGAAATAATGGAAAATAGTAACACAAGACCATGAGAGACCGAAAGGGTGCGATGGATGCCAAACACCTTCCCATTCCGTAACTTAGCTCCAGACCTTCAAACTATTGGTTTCATACGCATCAATTTGTATTTAATGCCTCTCTCTCAAAGCAGCGACATATTCTTTTGGCTGTTTTGCTCAAAGTAGGCTAGTGACTCCATATCTTTACATTCACCCGCACCGACGACGTTCGAAGCGCTCCTAGAGTGAGAGGTTTCTTGACCTTAACCCCTCTACCCTAGATGATCAGGATGCCCACAGTGGCAACGTCACTAGGAAAAAAATTTCATTAGAGGGATAGACTCTATTTGCATGGGTGTTAACATTTTCGGATTGTGTGCGTATGTACCTACATGTATGTTCCCTTTTTTCTCCTCTATTATTTCATGTACATATATACCTCATGCATATACCATTACTCAGTCATACACGTGTAGTTACTCTCCATGTACACTTCACACTTGTTGCACAAACGACTTAGAATATCCATACTTAGGTGTCATTCACACACACCTCGATTTATCACACTTGTATATATCCATGCTCTCTTACAATTATCACACACCACTTGTAGTTGATCCATGCTTTTGTTAATTACCACACACTCACTTGTAGATATTCACACATCACTCACTCTCACATATCCATGATTAGTATAACCTTTATGCTCCAAGTTGATTTACTTTGTGAACTTATACATTCTTCCTTATTAGTATAATTCTCATCATGCCAAATAAAACACTATATCCATAATAAACTAATAAAGAATTATGGCTTTTACACACTACATCACCAAAGAGCATGGCTATTGACCAAATTATTGTCCCATAATTAGGGGGTCGCTTTGAGATGGGTACTGGTTTAGTAGGTCACAGTTAGCCTAAATGATATGACTTTCACCTTCCATTAGCCAAGTACCTTCGACGTATATCGAACGGTTCTCCCTGCATGGTAATGCTTGTCTGAACTCATGACGACGGGTATATTGCAGGGAATTCGTTCATGTACTTCGAGTATATCTAATTCTCTCTTACACATACTATCCCGACGACGTATATAGTGAGGACATTCATGTACACTCAGGTATATCAAATGGCTGGACCACACGTACCAATTTCCCTCAAAAGAAAGATGTATATCGTTAAAGTCATGCCAAGGGGGAACCCTTATAATTAACCCAACAAATGCATACCTTCATATAAGTTTCAATCATAGGGCACTCGTATTTAGTTTTTCAGTTTCAACCCAAAACTCTACTGAAATGACGTGTCAGCATGCCGCCTAAATTTTTGACTGATTTCATCATTTCTAGAAATTGGACAATGTCCATGATATTGGGAACAACTTCAACCATATTTTTACATATTTTTCAAACCCAATTTCTCCTGATTCGCGTTCTGTCCGACATTTCTTTTTGCATTTAGGTAAAGTATAGACAAGAAAAAATATTTTTTGATGTGCTGATCATTATTGAAACTTCTTTACATCAAAATTCCCTTGTACCTAAAAATAAACTCAAAATATTCATAGTGTAAGTAAGGGAGTAATACAACTCTAAGGAGTGAAGAACCAAATATGTGAAGACGAGAGTGTAAAATTCATTTTCATATTATTCTTTTTTTTTATGATTTTTCAAGGGATTATTAATTAACTAACTATACTAATTTTTTAAAGTACTAACTAAGATATAATAACTAATAAGAAAAAATTAAAATAAACAAACTTGCGCTAATAAGTAAACTAACTAATTGGACTCATGAGGGCTCCAAAATTCATCCCATGAATGGGAGATTAGGCCTCAATAATCATCATCCAAGATATAAGATAAACAAATAAAAGTATACAAGGATTCGATCAAGAGTAACTAAAGAGGAATAAATCAAACCCATTTATGCCTTGAATTGGAGCGGGTATTCAATTACAAACAAAAATTCTCTCAATTACAATCCCTTACTAATATATTTTATTCTAAAATAAAAACGACAAAATAAAAAATAAAAATAAAAACTAGTTAGAATATATAGTGGATGAATTCATAATGGACTCTTAAATAATGAGAGAGATTTGTTAAAATACAAATCCTCTCCTTATAAAATTGTACATT
Organism: Sambucus nigra; assembly: GCA_949130495.1. Classification (NCBI taxonomy): domain Eukaryota; kingdom Viridiplantae; phylum Streptophyta; class Magnoliopsida; order Dipsacales; family Adoxaceae; genus Sambucus; species Sambucus nigra. Next base: position 172,581,569 of record OX422219.1, read on the forward strand.
AGAATTCAACCAAGGAAATAAATTCTACATCATCACTTTATGTTGAGATATTTGCTAAAAATGCAAATACCTACCATAAAGGAATGGAGTAAAAGTTACTTCCAAAATGGATGAATTCAACCACATCACTCTAAATTGAGATAGTTTCTAAAAATGCAAAAATTCACTATAGAGGGATGGAGTGGAATTCATCTAAGAGATAAATTCTATCACACCAATCTATATTGAGATATTTTCTAAAAATTCAATTAATATTGATAGAGGGGTAGAGGAGAATTTATCACACAAAGTTAAAAAATAAAATGAGGATTGTCTTCAAGTGCCACCAAGTCTTCAAATTAGCCATGATATTTGTGCATGAGAGGTGAGAGGTGTGAGAGGCTAATTTTGGAAATGCACACAAGAGCATGTGAAAAGTGAAGTAATGAGAGTGTTGGGGTAAGTTGGCGGTATTTTTGGCAATGAGTAAAAGGGAATACATAACACATGTGGGGTTTTATTTTATTTTAGTTAGGACTTTGGCAGAATCTGGTAAGATGTCTTGGGTTGGGTGAAATGGGTTTCATGGTAGAAATAGGTGTGGTGGGTTTACGAGTTAGAAGGTTGAGCATGTGCGGATTTGGCCGAAAATAGGTTTGAATAGGTCCGGCATCAGGAGGTTGGCAGCGGGTTGGAGATTATACATGGGTAGGGAGTTCGTGGGAAGTCGGATTTGAGATTCGGGTCGAGTGGTTTGTTGGGTATGTAGTGATAAGTTATGGAAGTAATGGATTCCTAGGTTTAAGGTGAAGTCGAAGGTTGGGGTTTTGATGTAATTGGATTTTAGTCGGTCGTAATTGATTAGGGAGGTTTCGACCAGAGTGTGTAATGGGTTTTGGGTTTAACAGAAGGTGTAGACTGTGGTTACCAGCCGGAGTTAATCGTTTGGGTATGTCTAGAATGAAGAGGTGTAGCAATGGGTTGTGGATGGTGGGTAAAGGTTGGTAGAAAGTTTTGTTAATGGAAGTTATGGTTATAGTGGACGAGAGAGGAGATAGAATGTGAAGGTGGGTGAGATGATAAGTTATTGGATTAGGTTTGGTGAGGTGTATGGAATGTGGGTGTAGATTAGAGAGGTATTAGGGTGTAGGATAGTGTGTGTGTGTGTGTGTGTGTGTGTGTTTAGTGTACATCTAATAAAAATAAAATTGACATTACCTGGTATTAACAACTAACAAAATTATAGTTAAAATCCTAACGTATTAATAAAAGAGTCAAAATAATAAAAATAATAAAACTAAAATAATAAAATTAAAATATAATATTAACAAAATTAAACTAATTATAAAAATTAAAAATAAAATGAACACTTATTTTATTTACACACACAAACTTAGTACTATATAAAATGACACAACCATACTTACGCACTATTATATTTACATAAAATGGTAAAACGCTAAATAAAATAAAATAAAATAAAATAGTAAGAATGACTCTAAAAATATGAAATAACACCATACACACAGGGCAATTTTAGGATAGGCTAGGGCTGGACTGGGCTTGGTTCGGGACAGGATTAGGCTATGGGACTAGGTTTCGGGCTCATTTAGATGCATCACTCTCACACTTTATGAATTAGCCACTTATTTATAGTAATTGCTTTGAATTAAGCTTGTTTGACACCACAATTGTTTATTGGCCTACAAAACAAACAAATAACCCCATAAGTCCGATTTTATCGAGAATTTGCAATTAAAAGCCATCTATTTGGGGTATTATTTAAACACTTTTGGGTTCTTATCACACCCCACACCCCCCCCCCCCCCCCCCCCCAAAATAGAACATTGGTAATCCTTGAGCAAAAATAGATAGAAAGAAAAATAAGAAATCAAAAGTGTACCAATTGCGCGAGCACTTGCGATTGCACTTATCGTGTGCAATAATCCTTTAAACCTCCAGGTAGCCCTATAATACGAGTGTTGTCTCATAAGGGTTTGCAGGGAATATACCTACAAATTCTTTATTTGCAAATGGACGTCCATCTCTTATTAGACATAGAATAATCAAACAATCCATCAGAAGAAAAATATTTTGAGGAATACAAGCTAGAAGTGTATAAAAAGTTTAGCTATATGAATACTCAACACACATCCTTCGTAGAAATCAACGTGCTTGGTGTGTATCAGTCAAAACGGGTTAAGTCTCATAAGTGTAATTCCTAGATCGCCCATTCAGAATCAATGTTCCACTTCAAAATCTCATCAGATATAGCTCTCTCAAATGAACTCATGAGATTTGGGTAAGTGTATAGCTCATGTGCGTAAGGAGGTGAGTATATGTAAGCAAGGTTAAGCGTCTCACACACATATAAGAAAGAACGAACATTTTAGAAAAAAAAGTGATCACATGAAATAATGCTAGTCACTGTAATGAGAACGTCGAGTTATTCACCACATTGACCTTCGTTTACCCGAACATCTAGGGGAAAATATGGATGTTTATGGGCGAGGGAAAAATATAATGGAAGGATATGATGACATATGTAGGATAAGATGGTGATATGATAGATGTTGGATGGAAGTTTGAGAAGAGTGTATTACACTTGGAACAAATGTCTTTATTTCACAAGATCTTGATTGCAACTTTATCTTTTTTCTCCATTTTCCAAATACTCATCAGTGTCTGAGATAAATCTGCTAAAAATACAAATAAACCCAACATAGATTTCTGTATAATTTTTCTATCCATCTAAATTGAACTATGGGATAGGTATTGGCTAAAAATGACAAAACTCTCTACGATGAATTTTCTCCTTTTACTTTCTCATTTTTCTTATTCTCTTTTTCAACATGGTGGGTGGAAAATGGAGCTGATATGGAAATGGGTGGTATGGTATATGGTAATGATATGGAAAATGGAAGGTGTATGGTGGAGGATAAATGTATGATAAAATGGAATTTGGTTAGTGTATGGGTGAAGGTCTGATGATCTGGACAAACTTTAAGACACGTGTTTCTTACAACTCGAAAGTGATGTCATTCTCAATGATCAAGCCAAAAATTTAATGAATAATAATGAGATAATACAACAATTTAAGTGCAGACCCAAACGAAGTTGATTCAACTTGTGACTCGGAGATTGTGTAAAACTCTATAAAAGGTGAAAGGCACGAATCTCACAAGCTAAAGTCTCCACTGGCGATTCTTAGGGTTTTCTTGAGAATTGTAATACTCTTCAATTCTAAATCGTAGTGACATGATATGTGCGCAAATTTTGTTGACTCTAGAAATTCATGGTACAAAATTCCTTGGTACGTATTACATAAGCTATTTAAAAAAAATATCCTCTCTCTTGATTCCTAGACTTAAAAGGTGGATGATAGAAAGTTTGCGTCAATGAGTGAGATGAAAGAAACTACACGAAAATTTTAAAAATATCAGGCCATGAATATTTTTTTTCAAAAGAGGTACAATTTGATAAAGTTCCCCACCCCCAAACAGAAAGAAACATCATCCTCGATGTTAAATAAAATAATTTTTAAAATTGAGAGGATGAGTGAGTAAAGAGATTACCACAATCAAGAACTAATGAAGTGTAGCATACGTATTCAAGATGAACCTGAATAAGTAATGAGAGAAAAATTATGTACAAGTCTATAAATATGGTAAAGTGTTGGGTGGTGTGAAACACCACCCCCAAACAGGATGAGACTCAGCGCTAAGTTTAATGTCGTCATCCATACCAAACATATTCTCACCTTAAAGATAAGAACTAAGAAAACAAGTGGTGGAAGAAAACTTAGGTGATGAGAGTCACCCCTAAATAAGACTGAAGCATCAATCTTGTTGGAAGGCCAAGTGTCCCACGCGATTCAAAGAATCAGTGGACCAAGGGTGGGTGGGGATAAATGACAAGGGTGAGGGTGAAAAAGCACGATCACCGTCCTTATTTTTGTTTTTTATTTATCATGATATAAGAAAATGTTTTTTGCGGTTTTTGAATATTTTGAAAAGGAAAAATATTTTTTAATTTTTTTGAAAAATGTGAGAAAATTAAAGAATACTTTTGGATTTTTTTTTCTTTACTGAAGGAAGAAAATGTTTTTTTATTTTTTGGGAAGAAAAGACGGGAGAAAATTATGTGGACACTTGCAATGGAGGAACTCAATAAAACCAACTACTGAAAGATTAATTTGGACACATTGTCAAGGATAAATCCTAACTATCACATAGCCAATTTTTATCTTCACAATTAGTGAAAGGGTAGTCAAATTTTTATTAAGTCCCGGACAACGGCGCCATTTGATAGAAAAGAAAAAAATATTTTCTAATGTGTTGATCATTGTTGCAACTCCATTTCCATCAAAATTCCCTTGAACCTACAAATAAACTCAAAGTATGCATAGGGTAAGTAAGGGAGTCAATCCAACTCTAAGGAATGGAGAACCAAATTTGTGAAAACAAAAGTGTAAAATTCACTTTCATATTATTATTAGTTTTATGATTTTTCAAGGGATTATTAATTAACTAACTATACAAATTTTTTAAAGTACTAACAAAGATATAATAACTAATAAGAAAAAATGAGATAAATAAAATTGTCCTAATAAGTAAACTAACTAAGTGGACTCATGATGGCTACAAAATTTGTCCCACGAATGGAAGATTAACCCTCAATAAGCATCATCCAAGTATAAGATAAACAAAAAAAAATATAGAAAGATTAAATAAAGAGTAATTACAGAGGAATAGATCAAACCCATTTATGCCTTGAATTGGAGAACTCCTCAATTACAAACCAAAATTATCTCAATTACAACCCCTCACTAATATATTTTATTCCAAAATAAAAACTGTAAAATATAAAAATAAAAACTAATTAAAGTATACAATGGATGAATTCATAATGGGATCTGAAATAATGAGAGAGATTTGTTAAAAATACAAATCCTCTCATTATAAAATTTGACATTAGAAGTCAACCAAGGAAATAAATTATACATCATCACTTTATGTTGAGATATTTGATAAAAATGCAAATACTCACCATAAAGGAATGGATAAGAAGTTACGTCCAAAAGGGATGGATTCAACTTGTAGAGGGGTGTCCATCTACTATTCTAAAATAGCCTAGGCCGACTGAGCCCACCAAGAGGGGATCCTACTCCCCAAGTTAGCACACAAGAGACTAAGAGTGAGAAGGTCCCCTGGAAGGAGCCCCTCGTCCCCCAAATGCTCCAAAGTCGCATAAATGAAGTTTGGACGAGGATGATCATCACAAGAAGATGCTCGCCCAAAATGCTCAAAAGTCACAGAAATGGGGTTTGGATGACGAGGCTCACCACAAGGAAATTCTCATCCCGAAATGCTCAAAAGTCACATAAATGAAGTTTGGATGAGGAGGATAACCACAAGGAGTTGCTCATCCCAAAATGGTCAAAAGTCACATAAATGAGGCTTGGATGATGAGGCTCACCATAAGGATCTGCGCATCCCAAAATGCTCAAAAGTCAGAGAAATAACAGATTGGGTGAGGAGGTCCACCAGAAGGAGTCCAACCTTGAGGAGATCCTCGCCCTCAAAAGTCCAAAGATCACAGAAAATGAGTTTGGGTAAGGAGCCCAACCTTGAGGAGATCCTCTTCCCCACATGACTCAAAGACCCCAGAAAGGAAGTTTGGGCGAGGAGGGCCTTCATAATGAGATCCTCATCCCCAAAAGTCCAAATATCAAAGAAAATGAGTTTGGGTGAGGAGCCCAACCTTGAGGAGCTCGTCGTCCCCAAAAGTCCAAAGATGACAGGAAATGAGTTTTAATGAGGTGATCCTCGTCCCCAAAAGTCCAAAGATCACAGAAAATGAATTTGGGTGAGGAGCCCTACCTGTAGGCGCTCCACGTACCCAAAAGTCAAGAGATCACAGGAAATGAGTTTGGGCAAAGAGGCTTGCCTTGAAGAGTTCAACATTCCCAAAAGCCTAAAAATCGCAAAAAAAAGAGTTCTGGGCGAGGAGGTCTGCCTAGATTGACGTACTAAAAAAGAACTAGTGCGTGAGGAGCTCCACCTAGATTTACCTCCTCCTCAGGAGTTATTACTCATAAATGTATTTAAAGTACTGACATTTTACTTTCTTGTACAGGTAGCCTAGTTGAGCAAGCAAGTCTCAAAAAGGCAAGTTGGGATCTCTTGGGAGTTTTGGGTTTGTGGTTGAGGTACAAGGTTTGTTGAGAAAGATCAACAACTTAGCACTTTAATATTGAGAGATTATGAGTAGAAAGACCTTAGGGGTCACCCAGTCCTTACATAGTCCACACCTTGTGTCAATGTAATGAATAGTTTACAAATATTTTAGAGGAGGTGGTCCTTAATACTCCCTCCTTAAGTTTACAAATACTCTGGAGGAGGTGGTCCTTAAGACCTCGCTCCTCAAATTTATAAAGATTTTAGAAGAGGTAGTCCTTGAGACCACCCTCCTCAAATTTATAAAGATTTACAGGAGATGGCCCTTGAGACCTCCTTCCTCAAGTTTGTAAAGACTTTCGAGGAGGTGGTCCTTGAGACCTCCCTGCTCAAGTTCACAACAATTTTATAACAGGTGATCCTTGAGGCCCCTCTCAAGTTTACGAAGCTCGTACAACAAGTTGTCATTTTAAAAGATATTTAAAAAATCAGATATTTTTTCTCCATTAGGAGTCAAATTTGCTTTTTGACTCTGATTTAAACCAGTTATCATTTGTCAGAGGGGACAGGCGGTTACAGACTCAGTAGGGATAGAAGGTACATTATATATCTTATTTATCTAAGTTTCCCTCTCATTTTTGGCTCCCAAAGTGTCAACTCAGACCTAGTGCCCAAGTATAAATAGGACCCCTAGGCAAGGTCTTAGGATAGAGAGAAAAAACTTAGTTGTAAAGTTACTCTGTGAAATTCACACCAGACCACCTAGTATTCTCTCCCTACTCTCTCTAAGTGTTGAGTGCTTGTTTCTTCACTACCACCTTGATAGTCATCATTCTAAGGAGATCGTTATTATCCAAGTTGATATTGTTTTTTGTGAAGTTTCATATTTGCAGGAGGAGGTTCTAACATTAACTCCATTTTTACAAGAAAAGGAAGCTTTTCACTCCCAGTTGCTCTTGACATCTTGAAGGAAGATTCCATTGGATTAGGTCATGCCTCACCTTTTTCAGTTATTCATAGACCCCATTCACACTACCTTCTTAAATTTGGCATCTCTATTGGGGAGGTATCCTCACTTACGTGGACAAAGAAGGTTATAACGTTTATAAACAGCTATTCTATAAAGACACTCAAGACGGAAATGGATTTAAGAGTAACCAGACAAACCTAGAGGAGGTTGTAGTGACTGGAGCTAGATACCATGCTCTCCAAGGAGGACTATCTAGTGTAGCAGCAGTTGCTCAATTGATAGTAGCAGCCCCCTCTCAAGGGGAAACCACTACAACACCCGCAATAATTGAGGTGGCTCCCCCACAAAAGGCGGTGTGGAATAAAATAGTTACACTAATGACAATTCCCACAAGGGAGAGCAGCGGTGCTAATGGTGGCGCCAACAAAAATAAGGTGGTGGCCCAGTAACCCTCTAGCAAAGAAAGTGGAGGTGGATGATTCAACCTCAAAGGCACCGTAGAGGAGACTCTACTCACTCTCAGGATATGGATGTTGAAGAAGGAAGAAAAAATAGAGTATTTAAGAATCATGTTCAGACATAACATACTCTTGATTAGCAATGTAAATTGCCTTCCTTTAGTACTTGCTAAATATGTTTATTTCACAAGTATGGATTTATGTTTTATTACCATTTCATATATATGCTACCTGGTTCAGTTGAAAAAAAAATACCCATAATTAATTTTGGGAATTTTATCCACGTATATTTTTGTAACTTCCAAAGCTGCATCACATCCTCTTATTTTGTATTATAAGTCTTAGAAGGAGTTACATGTATTATGTTTTACGAATAAAATGCCATTTGCTTGTCATATGTGAAAACAATAAAGGCTCACATCATGCCAAAAATAGAATGGCAATATAAGATTTGGAGAAAGTTTGCTACTACTTTTCCAAATAAAATTTTATCCGTAATAGATTGCGGTTCGTCATTGGCATTTAATGACACAAAGATTTTAAGTCAAAGAACCACAAACTTTCCAAAAGTAGAAATCCATTAGGTGTTTACTCGACCTAGAGGTTATCTTGAATATAGGATGCTCGACCCCAAATGTCTAGAGGCTTGATCTAACAAAAATAAATTATGTCTTGCTTGTGTAAAAAAAGAAAAAAAAAATCAGGCAAAACTTGCTCAAATGAAAATCCCCAAATCTATGCCAAAATATTATTTAGCATGCTCGGTCCAAAATATTATTCCATCTACTACAGTCAAATAGACTTCTAGCTCATAGATAGTTCCTCGCTTATGATCTCCTCACTGAAATAATTATGGTTCTTTCTGTTAGGATTTTTGTCGAGCATCTCATGTGTACGGGTTAGGTTAGCTAAATGAGTCATCATGGAGAGCATTTGAACAAAAGAAACCAAGAAAGAAAGAAATGACTGCTCCCAATCAGAAATGCCCTTCTTAAAACTAGTTGCTCGAAATCACGTACCAAACTCTGACTTGATTTCACAAACAAAAGGAAAAATTAATCACATAAACTTTATTTTATCATTCGTCAACCACCAATGTCTTACCTAGTATCCCTCGATCTTAACAGTAATTGGAAAAAAAAGGAAACCTAAAATCCTTTAAAATATGATCGTAGATAAAGAAATTTTCGAAATCAGCCTACCTTTTGAACTCCGTGAACTAAGAGTGTTTGTGACTTCCTTGAATTGAAGCTTATTGTGACTTCATTGATCTCGAGTTGTAATACATAGTAGAAAATAATAGTGAAGGACTTGCTCTAAGAGAGGATGAGATGAATCTCTCCATACCCCTCCCGCGTGCCTCAAACTTGAGATGGACAGATCTCATCAAACAAATGATATGTGTATCTTTGATCTAACTTTAAATAGCATAAGAAAATTCTGGAAAAAAAATGCGAGAGGGACGTGGGAATGAAAACGATGAAAGAAAATGGGCAAAAAAATAAAGGGATGAGACAATGAGGAAGAGTAGTTACTCGTAGTAAATGATTATGAGCTCTTCTTGATTATTTATTATGTTGAGTCATATTGCTAAAATTAAAAAAAAAATCAATTTTACGTAAAATTATAAATTACTTTCTTGAAGAATTGATATTTCTGAAATGTCAAGTAATTCTAAATGGGTCTTGGTGCCTCCCCGTGCATTTTTTACTTGCTAGCATATCTTCACCTAATAATATAAGGCAATAGGTGTGAGAACACAAAAGGTATAAATAAAATCATATATATAAGGTACGACAATTTAGTACCTCAGGATTCAACGACATGGGAGCGCTCACAGTATTGAGCAGGTGCCAAGTATAAATAGAAGGTATGACAACTTAGTACCACAGGCTCCAAGGGCATAAGAGTGCTCAAAGTATTGAGTAAGTGCCAAGTATAAAGAAAAAGTATGACAATTTAGTACCCAAGGCTCCAATGGAACAAGAGAGATCACAGTATTGAGTAAGTGCCAAGTATAAATAAAAGGTACGATAGTTTAGTACCTTAGGCCCCAAGGGCATCGGAGTGCTCACAATATTAACCTAAAAATAACTAAATAGGTTAAGTAGATGAGCAAATGCCAACGGTAAATAAAAGGTACACTGGACTAATGTTTTCTCTTTCTTAAGAGAATAGTAGAACACTACTAGATTAGAAGAGGGTTCATGACATGAAGGTCTTTCCTTATTATACATGGAAGAATATCCATCCCAAGAGAAAAGTATATTGAGCAAAGTCCTTCCAGACATATGAGACAAATGATTTTTATTCTTGTCACCGGAACAAGAGGAGCACATCCTCCAAGTAATAAGCATAATATATATATATATATATATATATATATATATATATATATATATATATATATATATATATATATATATATATATATATATATATATATAATGACTAGATTCATAGCCTAGAGAACAAGTGCTAACATCTATTCTCCAAGAAATGCTTTACTCAACCAACTATCAGAAATTATAGAGACAAGGGGTCTACATCCCCTGCTCTAAATTTGTTTTTCCAATAAACGGTTTGAAACAAAGACCCCGCAGATGAGGGGCAAGGTTTTTAGAAAATAGTCATTTTATATTTGAGAATTATATTCAAATTTTATGGGAAGGAGAAAGTCTAACCCCTTTCTCCCAGTTGTTCCCTAAGAAATGAATGTGCATAGAAAATATCCCATAGTTAGAGGGGGCATCTATAAAATGTTAACTTACTCAGAAAATATGCAAGTACCCCATAGTCACAGGGGGAAGCTCTAAAATATTAACTTGCAAGTACCCCCATAGTCAGAGGGGGAAACTCAAAAATATTAAGTTTCTCATAAAATATTCAAGTACCCCACAGTTATAGGGGAAAGCCCTAAAATATTAACTTGCTCAGAAAATATGCAAGTACCCCACAGTTAGAGGGGGAAACTCTAAAATATTAACTTTCTTAGAAAATATGTAAGTACCCTGCAATCAGAGGGGACAATTCTAAAATATTAACTTGCTCATAAAATATGCAAGTACCCCACAGTCAGAGAGGGCAACTCTAAAATATTAACTTGCTCAGAAAATATGCAAGTACCCCGCACTTAGAGGGGGAAAGCCTAAAATATTAACTTGCTCAGAAAATAAGCAAGTACCCCACAGTCAGAGGGGGCATCTCTAAAATATTAACTTGCTCAGAAGATATGCAAGTACCCTGCAGTTAAAGGGGACAGACCTAAAATGTTGCTAAAAAATATGCATGTACCCCACAATAAGAGGGGGTCGCTCTAAAATATTAACTTTGTTTGAAAATATGCAAGTACCTCGCAGTTAGAGGGGACAACCCTACAATGTTAACTTGCTCAGAAAATATGCAAGTACCCCACAGCCAGAGGGGGAAACTATAAAGTATTAACTTACACTGCTTATATGAAAATACCCCACAGTTAGAGGGGGAAACTCTGAAATGATAACTCACACATAAAATATGCAAATACCCCACAGTTAGAGGAGGCAGCACTAAAATGATAACTTGAACAGCTCATATGCAAGTACCCTATAGTTATAGGGGAAACTCTCAAATGATAACGAAAGGCTTCTCTGATATGATAACTTGCTCAACTCATATGCAAGTACCCTCACAGTTAGAGGGGCATCTCTAAAATGATAACTTGACCAAATCATAGGGAAGTAACCCACAAACTATGAGGAAGTTAAATATTGAAGTTCTTGTAGAAAATAAAATGACTCAAAATAAACACATGCCAAGAATAAATAGAAGGTATGAAAGTTTAGTACATCAAACTCTAAAGCAATAGGATCTCTCACATTATTGAGCAAGTGTTGGTCATAAATAAAGGCTACGAAATTTTAGTACATCGGTCTCTTAGGGCATAGGAATGCTCACAATATTGAGCAAATGCTAAGTATAAATAAAAGGTATGACAATTTAGTACCTCAGTCTCCTAGGGAATAGGAGTGCTCACAATGTTAAGGAAGTGCCAGGGATAAATAAAGGGTATGATAGTTTATTACCTCGGTCTTCTTGGGCATAGGAGTGCTCAAAGTGTTGAGCAAGTTCCATGTTAAAGTAAAGGGTACGACAGTTAAGTACCTTAGGCTCCTAGGGTATAGGAGCGCTCACAGTATTGAGAAAGTTCTACGTATAAATAAAAGGTACGACAGTTTAGTACCTCATTCTCTAAGGGCATAGGAGCTCTCGTAGTATTGAGCAAATGCGAAGTACAAATTAAAGGTACCACAACTTAGTACCTTCGGCTCCAATGGCATAAGAGCGCTCATAATATTAACCTAAAAATAAAGAATTAGGATTGTACAAACAAGAAAGTGCCAAGTATAAATAAAAAGGTATGAAAGTTGAGTACCTAGGTCTCTAAGGGAACCAGAGTGCTCATACTATTAACCTATATTCTGCTCGAGGGGGTTAACGATGAGAAGTCTTCAAGCCAATGAACATAGAGTGAAATCTTGATTATGATATTTCACGCACATGTCTATCGACACTACAAGAAATTTATTTACGAGGGGGCTAATGTTGAGAAGTCCTCAAGCGAGTTAAAAAAGAGTGAAATGTTAATTACGATATTCCGTTCACAAGTCTCCCGACACTGATGCACGAGGGGACTAATATTGAGAAGTCCTCAAGAAAGTGAACAAAGAGTTAAATATATGGAAACTTGGGGATCTAGTTAGAGTGGCTCCATATCCCCAAGATTGCAGGATTGAAAAAAAAGCCTAGGGCGAGGGAAACCACCTTGAGTTGCTCCTCTTACCAAACATGATGCTACTAAGAATAACTTACGACGAGGGGGTTCACTTGGAGTGTCCCCTTTGCTAAGACTAACACAAACAACAGTTTGAGGATGAGGTAGTCCACCATAAATGGTCCCTCAGTCAAGATTACAAGAAGTAATAGTTTATGCCAAGGGAGTCCACCACAAGTGGCCCCTCGATCAAGATCAATGTTACAAAATAGCTAGGGGTGAGGGGTCCAGCACGAGTGGCCCCTTAGCTATAATCAAGGGCATGAACAGTTTAGGGCAAGGAAGTTCACTTCGAGTGACTCCTTTGCCAAATGAAAAACCAAGGTGAGGAATCCAAGATAAGTGACCCATCTACCGAAGATAGATATAAAAGGAGAGGGTTTATCCCAAATGGATCTCCACTCACTGCATAAATTGGAAACATGGTAAAATGAGTTCGGGCGAGGGGACTCACCTCGACTGGCCCCTCTGTCCAAAAGAAATGCTAAAGAGAGAATGACTACTGATGAGGAAATCCACCACAAGGTAACCCTTTGTTAAGATCACAGTAATTGTTACTTTGTTACAAAGGAGTCCACTATGGTAAAATAAATCAAACAGTGTCATGATGTAATGGTATGAAACTTTCTTATTCCAAGATGAAGTGAATGTTTTGTACAAATCCCTTTGGTCTACCCAACATAAAAATTTCTGTATGAGGTGACTAATGTAGAGGGGTTTCGATCTACTATTCTAAAATAACCTAGGGAAAGTGGATGACCTAGAAGGGATCCAACTACCCAAGTTAGAAAATAAAAGAGTTATAGCGATGAGGTCCCCCGAAAGGAGCCCCTTGTCCCCAAAATGCTGAAAAGCCACAGAAATGAAGTGTGGATGAGGAGGATCACCACAAGATGTTGCTCGTCCTAAAATGCTCAAAGGTCACATAAATGAGGTTTGGATGAGGAGGCTCTCCACAAGGAGATGATCATCCCAAAATGCTCAAAAGTCACAGAAATTAGGTTTGGATGATGAGGCTCCCACAAGGAGCTCTCATTCCAAAATGCTCAAAAGTCACACAAATGAGGTTTGGATGAGGAGTCTCACCACAAGGAGCTTCTCATCCTAAAATTCTCATAAGTCACAGAATTGAGAGTTAGGGCAAGGAACTCCACCAGAAGGATCCCTTCATCTCCCAAAATGAGGAAATAATTGAAATAAGTTTGGGTGAGGAGCCCCACCTTGAGGAGCTCCTCGTCCCCAAATGAGTCAATGATCTCAGAAAGGAAGTTTGGGCGAGGAGGCCTTCCATAATGAGCTCCACGTCCCCATAAGTCCAAAGATCGTAGAAAATGAGTTTGGGTGAGGATACCCACCTTGAGGAGCTTCTTGTCCCTAAAATTACAAATATCGCAAGAAATGAGTTTGGGTAAAGAGCCCCACCTTGAATAGCTCCTCGTCCGCAAAAGTCCAAAGATCACAGAAAATGAGTTTGGGTCAGGAGCCCTACCTGGAGGAGCTCCTCGTCCCTAAAACTCCAGAGATTACAAAAAATGAGTTTGGGCAAGGATGTCCACCTTGAGGAGTTCCTAATTCCCAAAAGCCCAGAAATCGTAGAAAATGAGTTTTGGGCGATGAGGTCGGCATAGATTGACTTACTAAAAAAGAACTAGTGTGGGAGGAGGTCCACCGAGATCAAACTCTTCCTCAATACTTATTACATAGAAATGTATTTAAAGTATAGATATTTTACTTTGTTATATAGGTAGACTAGTTGAGCAGGCATGGCTCAAAAAGGCAAGTTGGGATCTCTTGGGAGTTTCGGCGTTGAGATTGAGGAACAAGGCTTGTTGATAAAGATTAACCACTTAGCACTTTAAGATTCAGAGAATATTTGTAGAAAGACCTTAGGGGTCACCCAGTCCTTACACACTCACACCTAGTGTCAACGTAATGAACATTTTATAAAGATTTTAGAGGATATGGTCCTTGAGACCTCCCTCCTCAAGTTTACAAAGATTTTAGAGGAGGTGGTCCTTAAGACTCCCTCCTCAAGTTAACAAAGATTTTCGAGGACATGGTCTTTGAGACCTCCCTCCTCAAATTTATAAATATTTATAAGGAGGTGGTCCTTGAGACCTCCCTCCTCACTCTACACCAAATCTACACTATTGTCACGGTCATTGACGTTGACAAATTGGACTTGTCAAGGTCAATGACCGTGACAATTCTGGGTGAGACAATTTTGTTTGTCACGAACGTGTCATGGTCATTGACCTTGACAAATCCATTAGAATTGTCACGGACGTGTAATGGTTAGGGATCGTGATAAGTTAGTCACAGTTAACAACCGTGACCAACCTGTGACAATATTTTAAAAAAAATAACGGTCAATGATCGTGACAATTCTGGGCAGAATTGAAAAAAATTCTGCTGGGCAGTATGGCCACTGCCACTGCCTAGCAGTATATATGTACCTGTTATAACAACATTGGTTGTACCTATTTAAACATCATATATCCAAATATACCCAAGATAGTTCAAATATATATTCATGACGATATAATCCAAATATTTAAAATGGAAACAATATACATGACAATATCATCCAAATATAATTAAAATGCACAAACTTAAAAATAATGTTACTACATGTCTTGGGTAAATGTGAGGAGGTGAGTTAGCCACACGATATAAGAATTCACACACCCACTAATATACATCGTGCCGCATTGTTCTCGCAACCACAATAGGGAGTTCACCTTCCTGGGTATCACATGCGTGACGAGCACTTTGGACTTGATCCCTTGAAGCGCACGTCCATGAAGTATTCCACCCTCGACTATATTCGGGTCCCTCAACCCCCTCCCTATCCTCTGTACATCAAATACATCCAATATGAACACGCTTGGCCAACCAAGCGTCGACAATGGTCTGGGGAAGGGAGCCAAATAAGGAAGTGGATCATCAAAATACACACGGGACGGTGAAGAAGCAGCGAGGTCCACATCCTCGTCCTCCTGCACCTCGTTCCCCCACCCATCCTCCTCCTTACCTTTCCTTTTCCCCTTCCCCTTTTGGTCTCCGCCCTACGTACGCTTCATGAATGTGTACATATCTTCGACCGTCACCTCCAAACGGGACAGCTTTGTATCGTGTGAATCTATCGTTCGAGCCAACCCGACGTCGCTCTTCTCTAATCCGATTATCCTAGATTTTGTCACCCGCGAGCTCACCCCCCTTGCGATCAGAGCTAAGTACTTGCCTGAGTGCATCTGTGGACAAAGACGCCTTGTCGGCATTAGACTGCGACTCATGCACTCCCTTAAGCTTTGCCTGAAATGACAAAAAGCACATGATTAGTAAAATAAGTAAACAAAAAAATTATAACATAATTAACAAAAATTAAACTGTCGGATTACTAACAATCATCGTTGCGACGCTCGGGGACACCTCCTTGTCCTTCCCCTTCTTCGTCCGAAGAGCCACAGAAGTATCGAGCCTCTGTGGCTTACCCCCTAGCCCAGTCCCTACCCCCTGAAATAAAATAAAGTAAAATCAGTATCGGCCTCGGAAAGTAAAATAATGAAGAATAATATATTTATGTAGTTATAGAAAAATTTAATTCTTACCTTCATCCTATGCTCCACCTCGACGTAAGAGGTCCGGTCGGAATAGTGCATGTCCATCTTTTTTTCTCGGTTTTCCCTCCCCGATTGGCGAGATGGCAATTGTCGATCCTCGATCTCATTGTTAATGAACTTTTGCCATTGTGACAATGAGATCGGCTCCTTGGGCGGGACAGATCCACGCCATTGTATAATGGACTCTCGTGTTTTCCCAAAGTACCGTGTCAGCATATTTTTCTTCCACGTCTTGTGTTGCTCCCTCAACCGCTCCAAGACGGAATTGCGTAGCTTTGGATCGAAGTTGAATTATTCATGTCCAACAAATTCAATGTTAGTTGCGAATAAATATAAATATAAAATTGAAATTGAAATTGAAATTGAAATTGAAATTAAAATTAAAATTAAAATTGAAATTGAAATTGAAATATAAATATAAATATATTACCTGTAGTGCCGCCCAAAAAGCTAACTTGAGCTCATATGGCACCTCCTTCCAACTCATAAACCCCGGGTCGATGACCGTCTTTAGCAGCTCGAGCGATCTCGGTAATATCTTCGATTTGTTCTCAACCGTAATCCCAAATTTTCCATATTTGGGGAGCCTAGGGGTAGAGGAGCCCTCGCCGCCTCCGCTACCAACGAGCCCAGACGACATCATCATAAACAGCATCATCATCTTCGCCTTATTATCTGAAGGAGACATTTTCTGTAAAAAAATGTTATTAGTACAGATAAAAAAATGTTAATAGTACACATACACACACCCCTACCCCACCCCCACCACACACACGCACACATCATGCCACTTTTAAAACTAACCAATCCAACATTTCATCGATCAAACTAACAATTAAAGTATACAATTATTAATTTACTAATTTACAATGAGAGGCAATCCGACTTTCATATGAAATTGGCACTAATTATTAATTTACTTTCATCTAAAACTATACAACTAAAATTACAATTAAATCCATACAATTTCTTAATTAAAGCTATACAATTGTTAAAATTGCCCCCCTCCCCCCCCCCCCCCACCCGCACCACACCCCTTTCCCCCCTCCCCCCGCCACGTACACACGCACACACCTACGCACACACACACACACCCCACCCCACCCCCCCACACACACCCTCCCCCCTCCCACCACCACGACCGTGACA
This sequence comes from Sambucus nigra, assembly GCA_949130495.1. Taxonomy (NCBI): domain Eukaryota; kingdom Viridiplantae; phylum Streptophyta; class Magnoliopsida; order Dipsacales; family Adoxaceae; genus Sambucus; species Sambucus nigra. The sequence continues at coordinate 172,598,740 of OX422219.1, forward strand.
ACTACATTTGTCGTGGCCTTGTCACGGTCAATGACCGTGACAACTCTTTGTCACGATCGTGTCAAGGTTAATGACTATGACACAAAACGCGTGTTTTATCATCTTATTCATTGCACGATCTTTTATCATCATCTTATCTGTATATTCATTGCAATTATCTACTTCTTTAATCCTTTATATTTATATTTATTCTTTGAGATTCTTTTATATTTCAAAAGTCTCTTATCCTCATTATATTTTATCACAATATGCATATCTTATAAGAGGGTCGGGTTTGGCATGAATAATTTGTAATGAAGTCTAGAATGAATCTTACTAAATCAATTGGGGAATTTTCATATTTTTATTACTTTATTAGTCTGTTATTTATCAATAAAATTATGACATGAGATAATTGTAATTGGAGCATAAATTTCATTATCATAAAGGGATAAATCCAACCAAGTACAGAGATTCTGCAAATTAGAGTAAGAATTAAATTTAAGACTTTCTAACAACAAGCATGTGTACGGATTTTACATACTTGGGGACGAAAGTAACTAATGATATTCCTAAAAACATACAATTGGCAACATTTTGTGAATTTACTAAACTTTATATAATATTATCAAATTCTGTTAAAAAATTAACTAGGGTTTTACCTAATTTAATTAATTTCATGAATAAAATTATTATCAAATTTAAATATTTAAATAATTAAATTTAACATATGAATTATAGAACTTTTCTAACATTTACACAATTCTAACTATCACAAACCTTGCATTCATACTAAGGTTTACATAGTTTTAACAAATTATGACAAAATATTATCATATTTTTAGTTAGAAAATTCCACCCCACCCCTCCCCCCTCCCCCCACCACACCCCACCCCCACTATCCCCTTCTCCCATCCCCCACCACACACATATACACATACCCCCCTCCCTCCCCCACCACACCTGCACCACCCCACCCCCATTACCCCCTCCCCCCCCACCACACACCACCGCACACATATATACACACACATACAAACATACATATACACACATATATATACACACATATACATACACACATATATATAAATGAAAGAGAAAGAGAGGAAAAAATATATACCTTAGAGAGAGAGAGACCAGAAATCGCTTAGAGAGAGAGAGGGAGGGAAAACCAAAAAACGTGGGAAAAAAGAAGCCAAGGTTTTTTTTTACTGCAAAAGTTGTCACGGTCGTGCCAAGGTCATTGACCATGACAATTATTTAAAGAATTTTCACGATCATTGACCGTGACATGTCCGTGACAAGTAAATTTGTCATGGCCTTGTCACGGTCAATGACCGTGACAACGCTTTGTCACGGTCGTGTCAAGGTCAATGACCATGACACAAAACGCGTGTTTTTTGGCACAGTCAATGACCTTGACAAGGGTGGTCGGCTGAAAGATGACAATTTTTCATTTTGGTGTAGTGTCAAGTTTACAAAGATTTTAGAGGAGGTGGTCCCTGAGACCTCCCTCCTCAAATTTACAAATATTTTAGAGGAGGTAGTCTTTGAGACCTCCTTTCTTAAGTTTACAAATATTTTAGAGGAGGTGGTCCTTGAGACCACCCTCCTTATATTTACAAAGATTTTAGATGTGGTGGTCCTTGACACCTCCCTCCTCAACTTTGTAAAGATTTTCGAGGAGGTGGTCCTTGAGACCTCCTTCCTCAAGTTTACAAAGATTTTCGAGGAGGTGGTCCTTGAGGCCCCTCTCAAGATTACAAAGCTTGTACAACAAGTTATCATTTTAAAATATATTTACCAAATCAGATATTTTGTCTCCATTAGGAGTCACATATGCTCTTTGACTCCGATTTACCCCAGATATCATCTGTTAGAGGGGACAAGCGATTGCCGACTCAGTAGGGACATAAGGTACATTATAAAACTTATCCCTCTTAGTTTCCCTTTCATTTTTATCACCCAAAGTGCCAACTCAGCCCTAGTTCCCAAGTATAAATAAGACCCCTGAGCAAGGTCACAGAATAGAGAGAGAAAACCCAGTTGTACAATTACTCCGTCAAATTCAGACCAGACCACTGAGTATTTTCTCCCTTCCCTCTCTCCAAGTGATGAGTTCCTGCTTCTTCACTACCACCTTGACATCAATCATTCTCAGGATATCTTTCTTCTCCAATTTGATATTATTATTTATGAAGTTTCATATTTGTAGGAGGAGGTTCTAGCATCACCTCCATTTTTACCAGAAAAGGAAGGTTTTCACTCCTAGGTGCTCTTAAAACCTTGAATACCTTGAATGCAGAGTTAATTGGAGTGGGTCACGCCTCACCCTTTCTAGTTATTCATAGACTCTAGTTTCACTACTCTCTTACACAACCACATTACTCTACATTAAGAGAGTTGCTAAAAGAAAAAAAATCACTATAGAGTAGTGGAGTGGATTTCATCCAATAAATAAATTATATCACACCACTCTATATTGAGATATTTGCTGAAAATGAAAATAATCTCTTTAGAGGGGTGTAGGAGAGTTTATCACACAAAGATAAAAACTAAAATGAGGCTTGTCTTCGAGTTCCCCAAAGTCTTTAATTTATAAGTTGCACATGACGAAGGGGAAAATTGGGCATGATAATTATGCATGAGAGGTGAGAGGTGTGAGAGCCTAATTTTGGAAATTCACACAACTGTATGTGGAAAGTGAGGAAATGAAAGTGTGGGGGTAAGTTGGAGGAATTTTTGGAAACGAGTAAAAGCGAACACATCACACATGTTGGTTTTTATTTTATTTTAGTTATGACTTTGGCAGAATCATGTTAGATTGCTTGGGTTGGGTGAAATGGGGTTCGTGGTTGGAATTACAGGTTGGAAGTTTGAGCAGGTGTGGGTTTGGATAAAAAAAGGTTTGAACAGGTCCGGGATCAGGAGGTTGGCTGCAGGTTCGAGATTATACCAGGGTAGGGGGTTTGTGTGAAGTCAGGTTTAAGATTCGAGTTAAGTGGTTTGTTGGGTATGTAATGATGAGTTATGGATGCAGTGGTTACCTGGGTTTAAGGTGAAGGCAGAGTTTTGGGTTTAGATGTAATCCAGTTTTAGCAGATCGGAATTGATTAGGGAGGTTTTGGCCATAGGTTGGAATTTCTTTCGGGTTTAGCAGCAAGTGCAGATTGTGGTCACCACCTGAAGTTAATCATTTGGGTATGGCCGGAATGTGGAGGTGCGGTAGCGGGTTATGGATGGTGGGTAAAGGTTGGTAGCAAGTTTTTTTAATGGGAGTTATGGCTATGGTGGATGAGAGAGAAGGGAGAATGTGAAGGTGGGGAAGATGATGAGTTGTTTGATTAGGTGTGGTGAGGTGTATGGAATGTGGATGTAGGTTATGGAGGTATTACGGTGTAGTATAGTGTGTGTGTGTGTGTGTGTGTGTATGTGCACACCTAATAAAATAGATTTTATTTTAACATTACCTAGTCTTTACAACTAACAAAATTAAAATTAAAATCCCAACCTATCAATAAAAGAATCAAAATAATAAAAATAATAAAACTAAACTAATAAAATTAAAATATAATATTAATAAAATTAAGCTAATAATGAAAATTAAAAATCAAATGCACACTTGTATTATTTACACACATAGACTTAGTACTATATAAAATGACACAGTCATACTTACGCACTATTATATTTACATAAAAGGGTAAAATACTAAGGAAAATAAAAAAATATAAAATAAAATAGGAAGAATGACTCGAAAAATATAAAATAACACCACACACACAGAGGGAAATTTTAGGACGGGATAGGGGTGGACGGAGCTTGGTTCGGGACAGGTTTAGGCTACAGGACCCAGTTTATGGCTCATTTTACCGCATCACTCTCACACTTGATGAATTGACCACATATTTATAGCAACTGCCTCAAATTAAGCTTGTTTTACATTGCAATTGGTTATTGACGTACAGAACAAACAAATACCAACATAAATCTGATTTTATCGAGAATTAACAATTAAAAACCGTCTATTTGGGCTATTATTTAACACTTTTGGGTTCTTATCAATAAACTTAATATAAGTGACAACATAATAATAATAATAATAATAATAATAATAATAATAATAATAATAATAATAATAATAATAATAATAATAATAATAATAATAGTAATAATAATAGTAATAATAATAATAATAATAATAATAACAATAGTAATAATAATAATAATAATAATAATAATAATAATAATAATAATAATAATAATAATAATAATAATAATAATAATAATAATAATAATAATAATAATAATAATAATAATAATAATAATAATAATAATAATAATAATAATGCTGAGACACTTTTTCTCGTCTTTCCTGTTTCTTTACCAAAAGTGTCAAAAACGTTTCCCCCCTCTTTTATAAAAAAAAATAACAAAAGCATTTTTCCGTCCTTGTACCAAAAATATTTTTCCTCGTTTTTACCCCTAAAAACATTTTGTCCTCATCTTTTCCAAATAAATGTTCAAAATATTTTCGTTCCTTTTCAAAATTAACACTTTTTCCCATTCTCTTTCGAAAATAAATTCGATTTTTTTCTCATTCCCAGGTCAATCGCATACTTGGCCCTTAGCCTTGCTCCCTGTTGACTTCGGTCTTCCATCGAACCGCACCGATGCTCCTTTTCTCCCCTTTCTACTTCCTTCGAGTCCATAATTTATCTCCATACACTTTACATGGAAGACCACGCAATGAATATCTAGCCAGATTTGATGATGGTCCTATCTCAGCTTATTGCGAAGATTGACAACCTTCAAATCGAGGTTTATGAGATGCAACCAAATTAGGTCCCCATTACTGAAGTCCCCAAGGACTCTTCCCTCACGCTATGGGTCCCATGCACCCGAGACTATTTGGGTCCCCAAGGTATATCATCATGATCCCTGTTCTCCTCCTGTTAATGGGTCACTATCAGCTCAGATCCCTATGTCGAATCTTGACCAACTAGAGGCTAAGTTATCGGTAATTATTGATCTGAAGGAAGAAGAGTTGAACAAGGTCAATTAATACCTCAAGATGCTGACCAAAAAGTTCTATCATGTCTGAATCTCAGAGAATTACATGGATTACACCCATACTGAAAAAGTTCAAGATGCCCAACATTGATAAATTCTAGGTAAGTGGACCCCCAATTGTTCATCTCTGAAGTTAACACATAACCATGACTATCCTAAGTTCCTCTGAGAATATAATGGCCCAAATATTCCAACAAACTTTTAAGGATAGCGCTCTTCACTGGTTGTTATCTCTCGAGAAGTTGAAGATTCACAATTGGGAGGATGTTGCCCGTGAATTCATGTCATAGTACAAGTATAATGAGGAGTTGGAGATTACCCGTCGTGATTTAGAATGAAGCACCCTATATATTTGACTCATTTGAGTCTATATTCTATAGGTGCTCATATAGTTTGAAAATAGCGAAAAAATAGAGTCATATCCTTTTCAACCAACAAACCTTCAGACTCTACATTTTATTTCCTCTAATATTTCAAAGGTATAAACACCAACACCATACCTATGATCATTTATGTGTTCCATATGAGATTGCATTCTTCATAATATGGGTATGTGTGAGTTAAATCCCTTTATAATAATTTTCTATAATTTTTTGTGATATTTTATATAAATTCTATGATTTTTAAATGTTTTTTTTCTAAATTAAAATTGAAGTTTTGTGGGTTGATTTGTAAATTCTTTAAGCTGCTAAAACCTTGCTTGGGTAGAAACCAAATGCACTTGATAACTGTGTGGGTGCAAATTGTATTGCTGTAAGATAAAAAAAATACGCTTGTTTTATATGCCATCTCAGCCTTACACATGTTAGACTCACAACGGCTGGATTTGTGTTTTCTTGCGCTCACATACCTGTGTTTGATTGTGAACCCTTAGATCAATTGCATCGATGGTCTGCATGTGACCTGAAGCAATTCTTGTGATACCTCAAACAACCAGTAAGAGAACATTTAATTGTGGTGCATCGATAGCCATTATATTTACCACTATTTCTTAAGACTCAATCGTGACCATTCATTTGCTTCATAGTTCCAGAGGCTTCCATGGCTTTGTATAAATAGATGAGTTATGTGTTGCAATTAAAATCTTTTTTGCACCTCACTTTTCAGAGAAAATAAAGTGAGAAGAGAGAGAGAGAGAGAGAGAGAGAGAGAGAGAAAATAAAACCTTAACCTCAACTCCATCCAAATCTCAACAGAAAATCATTTCTGAGAGTGTGTTATTTCGAGAGTTATGAAGATCATTCCTCTTATGTTATTAATCTCTTTTCAAACTTAATCACGAGAGTTTGATCTCATTTTCTTTCATATAAAACTGAGATTGAAGACTTGTGTAAATTTCATGTCTATCTCTCTTATACTTGATTTTTTATTTCGAGAAATCATAATTTTGTTGGTTGTTTTCAACTTTTATCTTTTCACACCCTAAAATCGACAAAATAGTTTCTGATTTCGGTTTCTTTGAACATTCAGACTTATATTTAATTTAAGATCTTGGTTGGGGATTTACACTTTCACATATTTCGCATTTTGTGAAATAGTTTGTATATTTTCAAAATAAGAAATTGTTTAGTATCTTGGCTCGTGTATATAGAAAGATTCCCTCTTGATCTATGGATAGATTGAAAGATCCAAAGTCTGATAGTTTTGATTAAACTGATTTTGGAAGTCTTTACATATTTGTGATATGTTTGTAATTTGATAAGTATCTTGTCTGTAATTTAGTGTGTGGGTTGCATGCATGTGATTTATTTCACATCACCACTTACACTTTCACACTACTACACTGAAAAGTGTTGGTTTTGAAATTTTGGACTTTTAAGTTGACAAAGATAAAAGGAGTGGAGTTATAAAGCTGAGAGAACATCAATAACATCAGAGCCTTTGGAGAAGTCAGAAAATCCAGAGGAGTTGGTTCATTTCTGACCATAGAATTAGGTATGATTGTGTGTCTTGATTGTTAAATAGTTTGTAATATATTACTATATTTTAGTGGATTTTTACTTTTGATGTGTAGAGACCTCCGTGGATGTTTCCCCAGTTGGGTGTTATTTTACCACGTTGAAAATTATACTTATATACTTCCTCTTCCTCTTCCTCTCATCCCTTTCTCGTAGTTGTGCTGATTTAATTTCTTTATAAGTTTTGGTTTTCAAAACTAGTTAACCTATAACTTAAATAACTCATTCATACTATTTTATACATATTGTGTTAAGAAATTTGTTTTAAGAAAAGATTTTCTTCAACAAACTGTTCGAATGCATTTAGATAGTTTAATCTTGAATTAAACGACTTAAGTGTTAATTTTTTTCAATTGGTATCAGAGCTTTGGTTTTTTCTCTGGAAGAAAAGCCTTGTTTGGATATGGTGTATCAACCCAAATCATTGGTAAAGGAGCACTTCACAAAGAAGGGTTACCCATTCTTGAATATGCTCTCTTGGTAAAAGGTCTTAAAGCCAATTTACTAAGTATATCACAGTTTTGTGTGTGAAACCATATTGTCACTTTTTCAAAGAACAATTGGAAAATTTTAAACGAAAAAGGTAATTGCATTATTATAGGACTCCGTACTCCAGATATTTGTTACACGGTCAATCTAAGTACAAAGGTTTGTAACATTGCCTAAATGAATGATAATGTGATATGGCATAATTGGTTGGGTCATATTAATTATGATAATCTTACCAAATTGTGCTCCCAAGAGATAGTTAAAGGTCTTCCTAAGATCAACCCAATTTCAAATATCATATGTGGTCCCTGTCAAGAAGGAAAAATAGTTAAGGCTCCCCACAAGAAAATTAAAGAATGTATATCCACTAAACCTCTAGAACTCATCCATATGGACCTAATGGGTCCTTCTTGAATTGTTAGTCTTTGCGGAAACAGTTACATCCTTGTTATGGTTTATGACTTCACTCATTTTACCTGGGTTGCCTTTTTAAAACATAAATCAGAAACCTTCCGTAAGTTTTTGAAAATCTTAGTTCGTATGGAAAATGAAAAGGATTCCCAAGTAGATAGAATTCGTAGTGATAGAGGAGGAGAATATATAGATTCAGGTGTCATCGAATACTGTGAATATAATGGTTACAAACATGAATTTAGTCCTCCTAAGACACCTCAACAAAATGGAATTATAGAGCGTAAAAATTGCACTCTTTAAGAAATGTCACATGTGATGATTCTTGTAAATAACCTCCCTAAATATTTTTGGGAAGAATCCATTCGTGCAGCATGCCATATAATAAACCGTGTTTACTTATGGAGAAATATCAAAGAAACATCCTATGAGATTTTGTATGGGAACAAACCTAACCTAAAATACTTTATAACCTTTTGTAGCACCTGTTATGTCTGTAAGGATAGAGAACATCCGTCTAAATTCAAAATCAGGGGAGATAAAGCCATTTTCTTAGGATATTCTCCAAATAGTAGAGCTTACCATGTCTACAATCTTCGTACCAAAACCATGATGGAATCCATTAATTTGGTTATAAGTGACACTAATGTAAAAAAAGTAAGACCAAAGAACTAACTATTGTGGATGAGTTCGAAAAAAAATTAAATTATGACTCTGCAGAAATAGTTGAATCCTTACCAACAGAGACCCTAACATACCTAACTCGGTTTCCAAAGATCATCCTATGGATAGTGTAGTTGATAATTCTACTGAGCTTATTTGTACAAGATCTCAACTTCTTAACATTGCTCATTTTGCATGCTTTGTGTCTCTTATTAAGCTAAAGACTGTAAATGAATCCTTAAATGACACTTTCTGAATAAGTGCTCTGCAAGAGGAACTTCTTCAATTTGCCATTCATGATGTATGATATCTTGTACCTCGGCCTGAAAATAAAAAGGTTATTGGCACAAGTTAGATTTTTAAAAATAAAACTAATGAATCTGGGATGATTATTCGTAATAAAGCTACATTAGTTCCCAGTGCTACTCTCAAATTAAAGGAATAGACTTCGAGGAAACTTTTACACATGTCACTCGCCAGGAGTCTGTTCGCTTACTTTTTTCAATAGCTTGTCATTTGCACTACACACTACATCAAATGGATGTTAAGTCAGCCTTCCTTAACGAAATTTTAACCAGGGAGACCTACGTAGAACAACACAAAGGGTTCATTAACCCTCATCATTCAAATTATGTCTGTGGTCTTAAAAATGCTCTTTATGTGTTAAAACCAGCTCTTAGAGTTTGGTATGACCTTCTGTCCACATTTCTTTTAGACAAAGGTTTTAAAAGTGGAGGGAATGAACAAACTTTAGTTGTCAAACATTTTGATAACAATATTACTATGGCCCAAGTTTATATTTACGATATCATTTTTGGATCCACCTCCCCTTTAGAAGTTAAGACCTTCTCGGACATTATGCAAAAAGAATTTCAAATGTCACTTAGAGGGGAGTTACAATTATTCTTAGACCTGCATGTTAAACAACATTCACTTGGCTTATTTGTATCACAATCCATATACGCATTAGAGATTATCAAGAACTTTGGCCTTGAAACAACTAAAGAAGCTAAGACTACTAGGACTAATTCTGTCAAACTTTCTAAAGATGAGAATGGTAAATTGATTGATTGTACCTTATATCGTAGTATGATTGGAGGCTTACTTTACCTTTCTACCTCCCATCTTGATATCATGTACTATATCTGCGTGTGCGCTCATTATCAAAATAATCCTAAAGAAAGTCATCTATTATACGTTAAAAGAATTATCAAATACATTAAAGGCACTCTAAATTTAGGACTTTGGTACACTAAAGACACTTTTCATTCTATAGTAGGTTACACCGATGTTGATTGGGCCGGTTGTTCCAATGATAGTGTGGCCATCCCCAATCCTCGTGAAGGGAGGGCACGTGATGGAGGATCCTAGGTCCTGCGCCTCCCTCACGAGATCGCTTCGGCCAGTGTCATTTGGGTGAGGTGAAAAATGTAAATAGATAGAGTCACCAGTCTATTTTACTCAAAATAGACAAAAAAAGGGTAGTCATTTGGGTGAGGTCGACTGTTGGAAAGATTAGGATATGTAATTCTACATTCCAAAGAGTTTGATCCATTTAGGGAAGTTTACTTCGGTCAACCGGGCCCTGGAAGCATTCGGTGACCTTTTGGAGTAAAACGGATCGTTCATCCGTATCGTAAGATGGAATCGCGCATGGGATGGACCGTTGGAAAGGGCCTTTAGTTACCTTCGAAGATTCATTCAGTCTCGATCGATTTGAAGATTTGAGTTACGTCAAACAGATCCTGGGAGCGTCCGGTGGCCTCCTAGTTGAGTTTCTAGGGAAAACTGGTCGTTGGTTCGCATGGTAAGTCGGAATCGCACACGGGATGGACCATTTGAAAGGGGTTTCAGTGCCCTTTGAAGATTTATTTTGTCTCGGTCGAGTTGAAGACTTTGAGTTTTGGTCAAACGGATCCTATGAGTTCCCGATGGCTTCTAGGTTAGTACTCGGTGTATGACCTGGGTTTGCAGTGATAAAGGGAGGTGCTAAGGACCTAAGGAGAGTTTAGGGGTAACAAAATGGGGTGTCTACAGAGCCCCCCGACGGTTGAGTGTGGAGAAAACGATAGCCATTGAATAGACACCGTATGATGCTTTTGAGGGAGGATGACAAATTCAAAGGGTCGAGGCCGATTCTTAGGACTTAAGGGAGCGCGGATAACCAATTCAGAGGGTCGAGACCAATTCTGAGGACCTACGGAGTGTGCTGGGGATAACCAATTCGGTGGGTCGAGCTTTATTCTGAGGACCTGAGGGATGGTTTAGAGGAAAGGTTTAGACAAATTTCTGAGGAGGTGCTGGGGATGACCGGTTCTACTGGTCGAAGCCAATTCTGAGGGCTTGAAGATGAGGGTGACCAATTTTTCGAGTCGAAGCGAATTCTATGGGCTTAAATAGAGATGACCAATTCTGCGAGTCGAAGCCTATTCTGAGGGCTTAAGTATGAGATGACCAATTCTGCGGGTCGAAGCCAATTTTATGAGCATAAGTAGAGAAGACCAATTCTGCGGGTCGAAGACAATTCTGTGTGCTTAAGGGTGGTGAACAATTCTGCGGGTCGAAGCCTAATTCTATGGGCTTAAAGGTGAGATAACCAATTCTACGGGTCAAAGCCAATTTTGAGGGCTTAAGGTAGGATGACCAATTCTACGGGTCGAAGATAATTTTGCGAGCTTAAGGTGAGATGACCAATTATGCGGGTCAAAGCCAATTATGCGGTCTTAAAGGTGATGACCAATGCTGCAGGTCGAAGCCAATTCTGTGGGTCGAAGCCAATTCTGTGGGCTTAAGTAAAGATAACCAATTATGCAAGTCGAAGCCAATTCTGCGGGCTTATGTAGAGATGTTCTTTGTGAACTCTACTGGGGAGATTTATCTTGTGGTTTTGTTTTGGGTTGGGGAGCCGATTGCTGGGGAAATCTTTTGCATCCTCTAAAGGAATAGCCAAAATTCAACTAGTGAGATTTAGGTGGCCTAGGGTTTGGATGTATTACTTGGGGAAAATTGAGGCCTTTGGGGCATAGTGGTGATCTTTAGAGATCCTCCGGGGATGTTGACGGGAGGAGTTTTACTTCATTTTTGAGAGTTCTGTTGGGAAAATAGGGGTTCCGCTTGAGGGAGTGCGAAATTTTCTTGGCGAAAATGTTCTAAATCTTTCCTAGAATTTTTAGGAAATTTCTGAGAAATTTTCAGGGCTTTCTAGTATATACTGGGAATTTTTGTACGAAATTTAAAGGGGGTGATGATCGGCATGGTTTAGAGGGTGCCATTCGGCAGTGACACAGACTTTTGGACTGTTTCGAGAAGGTAAGGGGTCAGTGTCGATCAGTGGGTTGGGGGATTTCATGGTGGCGTCGAGCGGCAACGTCATCAATTTATGGTTCTTGCCGTATTTGAGGTTGTTTTCGAACTTCACTCTCTATGATTGGAGGAGCCTAACTTTGGTGACCATGCCGATAAACACTACAACAAAAAAAATCATTTATGTCAATTTAAAAATTGACGTTATGTCAGATAAATGTAAATTGACATAAATGATATTTATTTATGTCAATTTGACTTTAAAGGTACATATTTTTTTCAATTTAAATAAAATTGACACAAAAAATGAATTATTTATTTCATTTTTATATATAAATGACATAAATATAATGTTAATTATTTTAGCCTTTGAGTCAAAACTGAGGTAAATGGAAAAAAGAAGTGGGCGTTTTTTTTTGCACTCCCGCTCCAAATTTTGCTCCTCGAAACTTTTTCTCGGCTCTATCTCTACACACAGCTCGTACAACTCTCTCTCTCTCTCTCTCTCTCTCTCTCGCTTGCTCGCTCAGATGTACAACTCTCTCTCTCTCGCTCGCTCGCTCAGACGTACAACTCTCTCTCGTTCTACCTCCGGCGCCGGTAGGTACAGAAACACATGATTATCTTAAATTTCTAGTGTTTTTCAGATTGGGTTCTAATTTATGTTTGATTTTTGTTTTTATTTTTGGATTTGAATTTATGTAGATATATGGATTGGCCAAATTTATGTATATATACGGATTTGAAAATGTTTCAAAACCTAATCGATTTCTCTTCCTTTTGAATACTGATTACTTTATGAATACCGATTTTATGTTTTTGCTTGGTATTTCTGAGCAGTGCTTATGTAGGATATTTCTTCTTCTTCAACGGTTGTCATCCTTCTTCTCAAATGTAAGATTTCTATAGTGATAATTTTTTGATTATTTTTTTATCCGTATATACATAAATTTTGAAAACGTGATTTTGTAAAAATTACTGTTTTTTTTTTTACTCTTGGCTATCATAAACTCATGTTGTTTCCTTTTTTTTAGCAAACTAAGTTATTTGCTCTGTTTTATTTCCATGTCTGTGTGTCAATTTTGAAAACATGCTACCTAAAAAACTAGGTCTTTTATTTTTAGTAGTTGTGTGATCTAATTTTGTTATTATTTTGAATTGGTTGTTTTGATACGAAGTTAATTAGAAATGGAGAGGATGTTTCTCATTATCTCTTTTTAACTATATATTAGCATGTATGATCATAATTAATGTTTAAACGCTCAATGAAATATGTGTGCAACTGGTATTATTGGGTCGCGTTCATGCATTGTAGTGTTGGGTTCATAGTCAATTCGTTAATAGTTGTATATAGTTCTTATTTTGTCATATTGGATTTATATCGTGCTTAGATTGTTTAATACTCTCTCCCTCCCAAAGTTATCCCAAATTATATATGTTTATGTGTATATGTTTTAGGTTTTGGGTATCCCAGGGATGTGGATATGGATGCTTTGAAGGAATACAGTAGCAAATTTAGAGATTTGGAGGATTGCATTGTCATGAAGGTTTGTCTTTGTTTATATTTGGTATAGTATGTTTTCATTCTAGGTTTGTTTTAATTGTTTTAAATTGTATGTGCCTCTGCTAAAAATTTGGAAATTGACACTAAGTTTGTTCTAATTATTTATGTCATCACTGTAGAAAATTAAGACAGTATGTTAACTTTTGTTATGCTAGATTATTACTTGACTCCTTCCACATTTTGTAAGTATTCTTATTGTTGTTGTATAAGTATGTTTGTACTTATTCCATTATAAGTCTGCCTATTGTATTGTTCCATGCTGCTTATTGTATTGTTACATTTTGTTGTTGTATAAGTCTATACCTTATTCCATACTACTTATTGTATTTCATCTAATTTGTTTTAGGTTCAGGGTTTGTTTGGGAGGTTTTGGACAGCGGAAAAGTTCCGAAGGGCTTTGACACTACAAGAAAATGTATCATTTAGGTCAGTTTAAAAATTGACTTTGATGGTAAATTTTTATTTCAATTTAAGTGAAACTGAGATAAAAAAAATTAAGCCATTTATCTCATATTTATATATAGATGACATAAATATACCCTTTGTAATTTTAATTATTTTAGACTCTAACTGAAAACTGAGATAAATGGAAAAAAGAAGCGGGCTTGTTTTTTTCCCCTCCCGCTCCAAAATTGGCTCATCAAATTCTTTCATGTCTCTCACTCTCGTTGTCTCTCTGTCGCTCTCTCTTACATCTCCCTTTCCCACTCGCTCGTACATCTTTCTTCCTTCTAGAGAGATCACGCATATTTCTAGGGAAATGGTGAAGCTCCATCACGCTGGAACAAAAAGTTCACATTTTGTCTTAAATTTCTAGGGTTCTCAGATTGAGTTCTAATTTATGTTTCATTTGGTTTTGATTTTGTTATTATTTTTGGATTTGAATTTATGTAGATGTACTGATTTTCCAAATTTGTATATATATATATATGAATTTGGAAGATTGTTTTTGTCTAGAATGCAATTTGTTGATTCGATTTGTGTGTGTGTTTGTTCGTGTGTGTGTATGTCTTGATGTTCAGATCCTTCAGTATTGATTGTTCTAGATTGCAATTAAGTTTAGTGTGTATGATGTTCTAGATTGCAATTAATTTCAGTGTGTATGTGTGTGTGTATCAGCCTTGATGTTCAGCCTTGATGTTCAGATCCTTTTGTCTTTAGTCTCTAGATTGCAAATAATTTCAGTGTGTATGTGTGTGTATAAGGGTGGAATTATGCGCTGATTGTTTTTGTACTCCCTTGAAATATTTAAATAACATTTGATTATTAGTTAGTATTTGGTTAAATTTTCGCCATTTGATTCTCATTTCAAAAGGGGTAAGTGCATGTTTGTGGTACTATATTATCAAATTATGTGGTGCTAATTATTAAATTCCTTTTTTTCGAAATATTGTCAAACAAGAGTCTGTTAATAAAATCATTGTATGGATTCTTAAATATTCTTATACACTCAATGACTATTGTGTTTTGTGATCTTGTGTTTTGTGATTAGACATTTGGATGGTGATTTCATCTTTTTGAACTTGTCTGAAATTGCATTGGTGAGGTATGATGTTAAATTAACCAGATCTTTTATCTATTCTCACCAATGCAATCTAGATGAAATCAATCCTACCATGATGTTAAATTAACATCTAGATTCATTAGGTAAATGATATACAATTTGGAATGCATTGGTGAGATTGCATTGGTGAGAATAGATAAAAGATCATTGTAGGATTGATTTCATAGTCAGTTGGGGTGTGTTTGTTTTTCTATAAACTGATGGTTAATATGTTTTTACATTTCGTTTTGAAATATTTTGATTTGCTCTACCATAAATTTGTTTTTTCATACGCATTTGTAACATATTTAGACTTGCTATTTCGTATGAGATAAATAACAATTACATAATATCATATATCACAGTTGTAGAATGGGGTGATCTTTTTTAACATTTTTATTAAAGATGAGGTAAATGATATACAATTTATGGTCGTTTATATAAAAGTGTGATGTATATATCCCCCTACTCTTCATTGTTTAACAAAGCGTGATGTGAATCCAATTACATCTTTTATTGCGTTATAAATGATCATTAATTATGAATTGTTGTAAATTAATTGAGTCATTAGTGTGTCAAAGTGGATATATGGTTAACTTAATATAGAGAATCTAAAATTGAGATGGAGTAGATTAGAAAAAGGTGCCAATGTGCCAAAGTTTAGCTCTCAACTAGCACTCGTATATCATTTAAAACTAAGTAAAAAGGTACAAACAAATCGTCGTTGACATAAACATTATTGTTTTCCACGTAAATCCTTGTGCTTCCATGGTTCAAAGTGACATTTGATTTCAGGAAGATGAAACTTATTCAGAAAGTTTACAACGAGTTTAGTACCATATGATGGTCAAAGCATTTTCTTTAGCTCCAACTTTATGTTAATGTTTGTTTATCTCAACGATTTCAGTATCATATGGTGCGCCAAGATATGTTATTGTTTTCTTTTGAAGTTTCATTGTCTTGTTTTAGTATGTATATCATATACTAGCTAATGCCTCACTTGAAATCAAATGGCCCTGCGACACGGAACAACCAAGAACAAAAAATAATTAGCGTGTAGATATGCAACAATAGTGACCATTACTCACAGGCATACATTGCACTGAGCAAAAAAATAATACCAACGTTGAACGTACATACATTAGTGTCCATTAGTCACATGCGTTGATGATCACTCGAATAACTTTTGAAGAAAGTACGATAACTTTTGATATTAGTAAAGTCGGATAAAATTTGACAAGATGAAACAATCCGTAAACATATATGAAAATCATTAGCATAAAACTCTGACTTGATATGCATGTATGAAAAAGCATGATCGACCGATGCCCAATTGTGTTGTTTTACCTACAAAAAACATGCATACCAAATTTGAAAAACAACTTTCAAAACCATTACCGAAAAAAATAGGCATACATTACACTGAGAAGACATACATAATACTTAATGAATCAGTTGCATACCAAATTAGCATATCGAATCAGCTGCATACCAAATTAGCATATCGAATGAGCTACCCACCAATCAGTTGGAACTTGAGTCCAATAGACAATCAATAAAAGGAATTATCTTTCAATCCATCTTGTTGATATTTAAGTGTAGTAAGTTAAAGGGACCTCATTACCTGAAATAAGTAGTAGCCAAACATAGTTACCAAAACCAAATATATAACTTAAGAGTCAAAATCATAAATTACTACATGATTATGTTGTAGCCTTCCGCAAATGATAGTTTCCAAAACATACTACATGCATAGAAATAAGAGTTGTTGTGTGTCTCGTTTTTTGTCCTCCATATATACCTCTTAACATTTCATCCCCTACAATAGTATTAGCGCAAAATTTGAGCCCCAAAATTTGAAGCAACATGTATTCAAATTATTTTTTGCGAATCAAAATAAGACAACAGAGATTGTTAGCATATTTGTTGTAAATAAAAAAAAGTTGCTGCTCTCTTTGCTAATTTGAAGATAGAAAAAGAGGATGAAAAGTTTGAGGCAGAGAAAGCCCAAGTTGTCAGAGAAATTGCTTTCTTGAATCCCAAATAACTCAATGATTTTGCTCTATTAATTTTAGTCTCTGTTTCTCCCAATTTTCATATGTTAATACTTTATGTTTGTCGAATTAAACACACTTTATTGGATTAAAAAAATATAGTATTGTAATGCTTTTTTCTTGCACAAATCACATTATTATTGAGCTAATATTACTTCAACTTCCAGTTGCGTTTACACAAAAGAACATAGAATATAGCTAATTATTTAATAAAGTGTCAGCAGCTCTTATATATAATATGTATAATGACAACTGTTGTTATACATATTATATATAACAGCAGTTGTTGTTAATTATTTTGATTATGTGTTTTATTTATCAATATTATTTTATAGAACTAAAAGTTAAGATTTTACTTTTTTTTTAATTTGTGCAGTTGGGAGATTGTTTCATCAAAGTTTAAACATAAAACAACCAGACAATGCAGAAGAAGGTTATAACTTCAACTAATATATAAACTTATCCTTGGCTTTGTTTTTCTAATCCATCTTGTCTTTTAGTTCCATTTGATTTGGATGTGCCAATATTATTGCAGATGGTACACTTATTTGAATTCTAATTTCAAGAAAAGAGGATGGTCATCACATGAAGATATACTTTTATGTGAGGTAAATTGATGCCCTCTATATGTTAATTGAAGCCTCCTAAACGTTATGTCTTATATTTTACAGTATTGTTTGATCACCTTGAGATTTTGTTATAGGGCATTAAAGTTAATAATAAAAAGGAATCAAATTCAATGGGTTATTAAATGATTGATCCGAAATTCGAAAGTCCACCAGAGAATACCACTACATTTCATCTAGATAAGAACTTCTTTGTTATTAAATGGTTGATCCGAAATCTAAAACTGTATGCAGGCTCAGAGGATATTTGGTAACAGATGGACTGAAATAGCAAAAGTGGTTTCAGGCAGGTAAGTGAAGTTGCAAGTGATTGTTTTTTTTCTTTTTACAGTAAGATATGTGAAGTAAATTTGTATAATTTTATTTCTTCTCTGATCATATAAAATGGATAATGCTGTGAAGAATCGATTCTCCACCTTATGTAAGAAGAGAGCAAAGCGTGAAGCCCTAGCCAAAGAATTTAAAGAAAAAAATACTTCTTATGTCAACCTAAACAACAAAAGAGTCAACCTTTGGATGTTATGACACTTCGGTTTGGCTCGGTTGACCTTGACAATTTTACAAAGGACTGGGCGAGAGAAATTCAGTAGAGGCTCGAAGGGGGGTTAGTAAACGATGGGCCGAACGCGACTTTGCTATCCATCCTGTTATACCACTTAAGGGGAAAAGCCTGCTCATGTATAACTCCAACATATAATTACAATAAGAATCCTTAGTAAGCATTTTATTTCCTTTTATGTATTTTCTCAACCACCATGACATTAGTATGATGATGAAGTAGTTGGAATATAACTTTATACCCATGATACTTCCATATTGAGACCAAACTTCCTTAGCCACTGGACTATTCTAAAAATGTTGATCAGTGGATTCAATTGAGTTTAAACAACACGTACTTCATGAAGCTATAGCTGCCCCTAAGGTCAACTCGATAACTCAACAAAGTCTTTTTGCAATTATTTTGGGCCCCCTAACCTCTGAATTTTTTAATCAAGAGGAATTTTGCTGCATTCAGATGTCTTTCTGTGGAAATTGAAATTATAATAGTGATAATCTTATCTAAAATGAAGGACATACTGATTGAAAAATTATGTTCCTCTCTAATTAGATCCCAGGCAGTCTTGAAATAAAAAAGACCAGTAAGTGATTGTTTCCAAATCATTTCTCCTTTGTAATCCATGATTTGATCCTCCACAACATTTTTCATTTTTGCCTCATTTTATTACATGTATTTTAGATTCCATTGTGAAGATGTTAAAATGGCCAATCCTATCTATGACGATCATATTCAATCCTACCTGTTCACAGCACTGATACCTATTATGTCTATCATAGTTAATGTTAATGCATTGTACGTCACTTTATCAGGTCATTTTCTTAAAACTATTTTGGGTTCTAGGTTGTCACTATTCTATATATCATGTTTGGGTTATTATAGGGACGATTATGAGAGATGGAATACATTATTTAAAGCAAGGAGTGACGGTCGTCCGTTTTCAAAGTTAAACTGGCCTAATGATGCTGAGTTTGTATGTTTGTTTAGATAAAAATTGTGTTTGTCCCTATCCAATATAAGTTCTTTGTAAGAATTATATACTTAAATAAAAGCTAATATCACCCCTTCATGTATGTAGTTGTCTCAAATTATAAGATTGTATTCACTTTCAACTATTAAAGACTCGGTTGCATATATCCCAAGTAATATTGAGGCCACGCATAGGTTGGAGTTCTTCACAAATTCCCTTTTCATGGAGATGCCCATACCCAAGCCAGTCCGTGAGATGTTGTCCTTCTGGTAGCACTTCCTCATACATTATATTGCCTTCAAGTGGTTGTCTACTAATCTGTTTCCTTCTTATTTTTTCTTATTAGTTGTCTTTGTTTTTATGTAGTGTGTTCACTCCATATTTTATTCTGAGGTTGTGTTATATAGTATGCCTGAACTCCTCAAGAAAAATGAAGATGGAATATCAATTTTGTCTTACCTACAGAAGATATATTCAGGTCATTTCTATTCTTTACATATAAGTTGACAGGTAGATGTAAGATACATATAAGTTTGGATAACATAATATGGTTCTTTATAATATGCATTACAAATGTACCAAAAATCTATTTTACAATCTAAAACGCAATATGAAGGTAAATTTATGAAGGCATTTATTTTCTTATAAGGCATCTATTTTACACAGCATTCATGTTTCTTGATCAATGTGGCCATCCACCAAATGGGAATCTAAGAAAATTTAATGTTTTAGATCTCTCACATTGTAGGGACTTAAAAAGTGCCAAGTGTTGCATGTTTACAAATCTAGAGAGTTTGGACTTACATATGTGTCAAAATCTACGCAGGCTTTATGGGATTGAAGAATTAAAATCATTAAAATATTTGAATTCATTTGTTTGTAGAATCTTAAAGAAATTATCGGATCACTCAAACTTAAAAATGTTGATTAAATTATCCTGTGATTTAATTGAGCTTGAAGCCCTGGACGGATTGGAATCCTTAGAATTGTTGAACATAAAAGGATGCGAGTCAATTAAAATATTGCCTGATTTTTCAGGTCATATCAATTTAAAAATACTAGAAGTTTTAGTCTGTGAAACTATCTGAGATTCGGGGACTTGAGGAACTAAAATCCTTGATTTTCTTGAGCGTTGCTTGCTACGTGAAGTTAACTGAGATTCGTGGACTTAAGGACCTGGATTTTTTAAAATCCTTGATCATTTATGGATGTGAGTCAATTAAAAAATTACCTGATTTGTCAGGCATTAAAAATTTAGAAGAAATAAGCACGCTGGTTGTGTTAAACTATATGAGATCGAGGGGCATGAGGAATTGAATTGCTTAAAATCCTTGAGCATTGATGGATGCGAGTCAATTCAAAAAATTACCTGATTTGTCAAACCTTGAAAATTTATAAATATTAAATGTTTCATGTTGTGTGAAATTAACAGAGATTCCAAGGCTTGAGAAGCTGAAGTCATTAGAACAATTGGACATTGAAGGGTGAAAGTCAATTGAAAATTTACCTGATTTGTCAAACCTTAAAAATTTAAGAACATTAGATGTTTCTGGTTGTGGGAAACTGACTGAGATCCCGGGACTTGAGGAGTTGAATTCCTTAGAACAATTGTCCATTCAAGGATGCAACTCAATTGAAGAATTTCCCGAATTTTCAGGCTTTACAAATTTAGAAGAAGTAAGAGCTTTTGGATGTGTGAAACTGACTGAAATCTTGGGACATGAGAGACTTTATTCCTTAGAAAAGGTGGACACGGATTGGGAATTTTATCAATCTCTAAACTCCCAACATTTATAATGTATGCTATAAATAGTAAGTTGGGCTGAACACGTTCACTCACTAGTAGATGTATATAGCAACCCTGCTATATATATATATATATATATATATATATATATAAGTCGATTGGTTCGGTCATAATTGAAAAGCTCTGCAATTCTAAATAGAAATAGAGATCGAATTCGAAATTGAAATATATGACAACTTCTTGTTCAATTGTAAGGGCAGCAGCGGAGAAGGCGGACCCTGCTCTCCTACGCCAGGCCGTAAGCCTAACCAAAGCGGTGGCTGGTAGGATACGCCAACTTCTACAACAACGCCAACGCCCTTTCTCAAGATCGGCGTCAAAGCTCGTGGCTGCAACGGCTTATCCTACACCCTCACTTACGCAGATGAGAAAGGGAAGTTTGATGAGTTGATTGAGGCAAAGGCCCTTATGCATGTCATTGGAACCAAGATGGATTTTGTTGATGACAAACTCAGATCATAATTCATATTTATTAACCCAAATTCTAAAGGGTAGTGTGGATGTGGAGAATATTTCATGACAACAAGCAAAACAGAAGCTACTAAGGCGGGTGGTAACAAATAATCATAATTCATTAGAAGATGTTAGTAATAACTAGACACTTTTAAGAATCATGTATAGTATAAAGTTTGTTTTTTAACAGTAAGAGTTACTTGGGTTCTATTTCACTATAATGACATATTTCAGGGTGTACTAGTGCCAAGTGGTAGCTGTATCCTTAATCTTGTTCTTCTTGTTGATACTTCTTACCCTCCCCCACCCCCCCACCCACCCACCCACACCCACACACACACAACACCCACTCACACTAAACCTCAAGTGTTTGTAGTATTTCCTCTTGTAGCTTTTTGTTGTAGTCCATTTTCATTGCATTTAAGGTGGATTTATTTAACATCTTCAGCCTGCCTGTTGTAAATGGAATAAATTAATTTCCATCTTGTAAAATATATATATATATATATATATATAACATCTTTGGTGAAGGGCGTTAGAATTGGGAAGTTTTATAAATCTCTAAACACCCAACGTTTATAATGTATGCTACAAATAGTAAGTTGGGCTGAAAACGTTCACTCACTAGTATATGTATATAGCATCCCTGCTATATATATATATATATATATATATATATATATATATATATATATATATATATATATGGGCTATGTTTAGGTTAAATGTCCCATTTTTTAATACAAGTGCTAGAGAATCACCATTTATAAATTTAAAATATGTTTTTATGATGTGTTGCCATTCAATGTCCCTTTTTTGGAATACTCATTGTAATCTCGATAGTCCACAAGCTGGACGCATTATCCTTATATTTAGTGCATATTTGATTACACCACTTTACATCTACCTAGGGATATTTGATTTCATATTTGATGCATATATCTACCTTCATTCTAAGTAGAGGTTCATAGAGGATTTGAATGAGGCAAGCATTGTGTAGCCTTTATTCTAATGGAGGCATGCAATGTGTAGCCTTTATTCTAATCTTAATGGTTCACCAGATGATTACACACTGTACACAATGTATGCTCTTTCAAATAACAAATTCTATGCTCTTTACAATTAAAAAGTGTATTCTCAGTTAATTAAACAATACATGTTCAAGGTTAAACTTTTAATTATGCATTTTATGGATCATGCTTTCATCAACACCATCATATATACTCTCGGTTACCCTCTTTTACTTTTAAATACATAGTTTATGTATTCATCTTCTAATGCTTACTTATATGTTTGATTTTTTTCTCAGGTAAGGATTCTGCAGTTTGTGTATTCCATTTTTACCCATTTTTTTATTTGTTCGATTTTTACCAACTCAAGATCAACCAGATAACAAATGGGGCAGAACGGACCGGATAACAAATGGGGCAGAACGAACCAGATAACAAATAAGGTAGAACAAACCAGCAACCTAATGATTGAAATTAGACTAGTAGCAATAAAACTAAGCACTACCAAGTGAAACCAAACGAACCGAGAATTGCCAAGTGAAAAGGGACCAAGCACTACCAAGTGTTGATTCAAAGATGGACGCAACTACCTTCTGTGGGAGAATTCTCAAAAGGTTGCCCTGTATTTCAATTTTACATTTTGTTGGATTGGTTGTTACCCCTTGGGTGGATAGTCGAATAAACAAAGGAGATTTTGTCCTTTTTTTTTAAATTGACACTTTGTTTATTTGAGGCACAATGTAAATTTTCTTTGATGAATATTGTATATTTCAAGTTATATGTGAATTTGTTTGATGAAATCTAGACTAATTGAATGTTGTTCGACTATTTATTATATATTTATAAGGGTTGATTTAATCTAAAATAATAGTTGTCTATTGATGGAATAATGATTTTTTAAAATTTTTATATCAACATTTATGTCAGTTTTGATAAAACTCTTGTAAAAATTATTAAAACTGACATAAATGTGATGTTATTTATGTCAGTTTTTTGTGAAAATGTGATTAAAAATATGGTAAATACCGAAGTTTTTATGTGTGCTCTTAACAACTGAGATAAATGTGATCTTATTTATGTCAATTTTACGAACATTTATGTCAGGACTTTATACGTCAGTTTTGAAAAATTCTAAAACTGACATAAATGGTCATTTATGTCAGTTTTTGACTGACATAAATGATCATTTTTCTTGTAGTGAAACTTTTACTGGAGCCACGTATCTCCTTAAGGTATTCTTTAATTTGTGCATTTTCTTTTCATGCATTCGCATTTTCCTTATGCGTCTCTTTTTTATTGTGAATTCCAGTCTTTGCCAGATGTTGTTCTATGAAGTGATTGGGAGCAATACCCAGTTGATCGCGTTGAAGGACGATACAATTGGGGACTTCTATCGATTGTATTGATGGAGGAAGGCCAATCGGTATTCGAAGGGATCCCTCTCTCTAGAGGCAGTACGTCAGGTCTTGAATGGCCTCACTAGTGGTAGGGTAAGACTCTTTCATTTTCAGTCTTGGTTTTTGGTATGTTTTGATTTTGAATTGACTTATGTTTGTTGGGGATTTTCAGGGGACTTTTTACCCTTGGGGGATAGCCATTCAGTATACGGGGGAGACCCGGGTGAATGCGCATATGAGGCATTTACTGGCGCATAAGTTTGGCTATTCTTGGTATCTCGGGGATCGGGTGGTTTGGCAAATTGTGGAAGAGTATGTGGTGGGGCCACCTACCCAGCCTCTTACGTCTATGGGGCAGGAGCGGCTGCTACTGGAGGATGCGAGGATCGCAGCGATGATCGGCAAGTCCTACCTATTGTATAGTGAAACGGCTCCACCGTATGACTATGTGGACTTTGTGACGAGCTGGTTGATGGTGCCCAGCATATATGATGCCTTGCCTTTCCCTCTTGCGGGTTCGAGTCGGGTGGTGGGGTCTTCCCACTGTGGCGGTGGTCCGTCGGCGTTTGCGATGGCGACAACTTCAGAGGTTACCTTTGTTCGATTGCATACCCCTTCGTACAACATTCGGCGGGCTGATGGAGGGATGGTGCCTATGTTGCACCTTCCTCATGCGATGGATCCGGAGGAGTTGGGTTTCACAGAGGATTTTCTTCGTCCTGCGGTATACCTTCTTCCTCTTTTTGGTTCCTTTTCTATTTTGATCCCTCTTTGATACATATTTTTCCTTTTACTTGCAGTAAGTCCGTGTGTCAAAAGCATGGCCGAGGGATATTAGAGACTGGATATCTTCGCGACTGCCCATATTTGGGATGCGGTCCCTGTTCCTTCTAACTTGGTGTCGTCTGCTTCATTCGGGGAGGACTCTGGCTCAGGTAGCGATGGTGCGTCATCTCTCCGTAGGGGAAAGAGAGCGCGTCATAAGGGTGGAAGATCTTCGAGAGAAGGGTGAAGGGTAGGGGAGAGAGAGAGAAAATGTGGGTTCGGGTTGAGTCCCGTTTGTTTTTTTCTTTTCTCTTATTTCCTGTAAAATTGATGTAACACAGAAGAATATATATATATGCAATGCAATGGGATTTTTTTATTATCTTTTGTTAATGGTGAGTGAATGCATGCACATGCACTTTTTACTTTGCTACTGAGACCCTAAAAAGAGATATTTTTAGAATTTTTTTTAAGGAAAGTTTTAAAAATGGGAAATTATATAGGGGTGGAAGAGGATTTTTTTGAAATTCAATTGAGAATATCAATTTATTTTTATTGCGCTTCTGGTTTGGGCAAAAGAGGAAAAAGTAAAATTTCCAAAAATAGGGGGTTGCCGATCGGCAAGCCCCTTATCCTGCCTATCGGTCGTCAAGTCTAGTCCCCTCAATTCAAAGCTTTTGATTAGTTCCTCTTCAACCTCTTGTTCCTTGTGGTGTAGGATTCCCTTCGATTTCTGCAGGGGTTATGTCTTTTATGAGGGTTCTCAAGTATAAAAAGGAGTAGGGGTGGAGTGTTTTCATCACACCTTCACTTGTCTATTGTTTCTTAGTTTTGCAAGATAGCTCTCCCTAGTAGCATTGAGTTTGCCAACAACATCGAAGCCTTGGAAGCGATGTGCTCTTATAATCTCGATTACGATGCTTTCAACATGCATCGAGTCTCTTTGTGGCACAGTCGATCCATTGAGTGGAACATGCTGATGGCGGTGGTACAATTTTGGTACCCCGAAGACCATGTATTCTGCTTCGGATTTGATGAAGTTTGTCCTACCTACGAGGAATATTCTGCCATGATGGGGATAAATCCCAATGTTGTTGCGGCTTTACCCAAATTTTCTCGTTCTCCTAGGGATTTGCTGGCTGGGTTTCTTCGCATTTCACCTTCGGCGACTAGATCACTGGTTACTGGAGGAATGATATCCCTCCCGGAGGTGTTAGAATCCATGAATTTGCGAGAAGTAGGTGATGTTGGCTATACTGGAGCCGTTGGTCTGGGACTGCTTTCAAAATTGCTGCTGGTGATTGGGGAACTGTTGGTCGATCCACAACTTACAGCCATTATTTCTTGAATGTCATACCATCGTAATCCTGCGACGGTGATAGTGGCGAAGACCCTGAACGATCTGGGTGCCTGGCGAGAAGGTCTTTCTGACTTCCTACGGGGTAACCCCGTGATGCTATTCATGTGGTTATCTGAAAAACTCCGCCTGGTGACTCTTCCAGAATATCCTATATCGGTTCTACCCAACTTCTTTTCGCGTCACTTTTTCAGCGTTGGCCTGGATATTGAGAGCTGGGAGAATTGTCTTGCGGAGCATGGGGCTCGGAATCTGTACTGGTCGGTGCCTTGGTGGGGACAGTTGCTGCCTGTTCTGGAGCTAGGAGAATACCCATATATGCGGCTGGTTGGTCTCAGTCAGACCTCTTTTTATTTCCCTTGGCGGCTTCGGCGCGAATTTGGCTGGGCACGGGCCGTGCCACCTCGAACACTAAATTTCTTTCTGGTAGAGGATTTAATCGTGCGTCTACACCTGCGGCTTGGCTCTCTGTGGGAGAGTTGGCGTCCGTCGACCCATCCCTCTCAGTCTATTGGGAGAGTTTTGCATATCCCTAGTGATTATATGAAGTGGTTGTGGAGGAGAGTAGTTAGCAAGATGTTGGCAGTGGAGACTGGACAAAAGTGGCTTGTCTTTTTTAACACCATGGATGGAGGTGTTGTGGTTTTTTCGAAGATGGTTCGAGCTTATCGATCTATGAAGTGTATGCAATACTCTGTTCAGGCAGGGGAATCTTGGGGACCCCAGGATGCAGATGATGATGACGGAGAGGGCTCCTCTGGTAGTTATGGATAGGACTCTTCGAGAGTTTATTGTGTAATGGGGGATAAATGTGGGGATTTTATTTTGGCTTTTTTAGGAAGGTAGGGGAAAGGGAGTTATCCATTTCTTTTCTTATGTAATCTATACCGTAATTTCTTATTAGTGAAATAAACAAGTTTTCTGATTATCCAGCTATGCCTTTCGATGAATGTTATATTGTTTCAATTATCCATACCGATCGCTAAGGCATACATAATACTTTTGTTTAAATATATGTTAGAATGAAATGTCATTTTCGGAGGTAAGAAAAGAATATTATTTTGTGAAAAATAAAGGGACATGCTCATGTAAGGTGTATGAGCTGCCTACGTACCTCTGGGGTTTGGAAATTTTATACTTTGTTTGAAAATGGTTATTTACAGAGGATCAGGCCCACGTAGTTCTGGGCAGGGGGAAATGAAGAGAATGTTTTTTTAGAATAGAACGGAGACGAGAAGAGTCATAGGGCACCAAGATTTCAGACTAGGGGTAGAACTTCTTGAGATGGTCCAGGTTGACTGGATGAGCCATCTCTTCCACATCTAAATTAGTGAGCATGGCAGCACCGCCAGACAATATCTTCTTGACAATGTAGGGGCCGCTCCAATTGGGCTTCACTTTCCCACTGGGGTCCTAGATAGGTTCTATGATTTCTTTGAGGGCTAGATACCCTTCACGGACACTGCGATCCTTGACTCTCTTATTGAATGATCGTGTTAATCGGTGATGGTACCCTTGTATATGGTATATCCCTTTTAATCTCCTTTTGTCTAGGAGGTTCAGCTCATCAAGACGACTTTAGCACCAGTCTTCTTTACTGACCTTGCTTTCAAGTATGATGCACAACGAGGGTATTTCCAGCTCCACGAGTCGGACTGCTTCCATGCCATAGACTAGAGAGTAAGGGGTAGCCCCACTAGAGGTTCGTATTGAGGTTCGGTAGCCCCAAAGGGCGTACGGGATCCGGTCGGCCCAATCCCGAAAACTTTTGATCATCTTGTTGATGATGGCTTTGAGGTTCTTGTTGGCGGCTTCAACTACATTGTTGGTCTAAGGTTGATAGGGAGAAGATTTGTGTCTTTAAATTCCATACTCGTTGACCATTTCTATGACTTCTGCCTCAAAATGCAACCCGTTATCTGATATTAGCTCATACGGGACCCTATACCGGTTGATGATGTTTTTCTTGACAAATTGGGCCACTTTATTGGCATTCAACACTATGTATGACTCAACTTCGAACCATTTGGTGAAGTAATCAATGGCAACTAGGATGAACTCATGCCCGTTGGAAGCCTTCGGTGTAACCTTCCCTATGATATCGATGCCCCAGGTGGAAAATGGCCAGGGAGAATTCATGTTGTATAATTTGCATGGAGGAAGATGCTAAAGTTTGGAGAACTTTTGACATTTGAGGCATCTTCAAAAATAGGCGGTACAATCCTGGGTTATGGTTGTCCAGTAGTAACCTTATCGGATGATCTTCTTGGCAACCATGTGACCGTTCATGTGGGGTCTGAATTCCCAATTGTGGCTCTTCTGCATCATCTTTTAAATGTAAGCCCCTGAGATGCAGTGCGGATGAGTTCCATCGAAGTTCCTTTTGAGCAGTGCTTTGTGACAATTGATGTACTGGGCAGCGAATCTTTGAAGGGTTGCCCGATCTTTTTTATTGGAACCCTCGGGATACCTACCTTGCTTGAGGATGTGCCAGATATCATAGTACCAATAATTGTACAGCTTGGGATCTTCTGTAGTAACGAGCTCCATGTGGTAGAAGTGGGTTAGTTTGTCTTTCTTTTGAACAAGGAAGGGGGTCATTATTATTCCTTCAGGCATGTCGACCATGGATACCAAGGTAGCGAGAGCATCGATTAGGTTATTCTTTGTTTGAGGTAGGTACTGGAAGGTGATATCTTGGAATTGGGAAGCTAGTTCTTCTAAGTGGGCATTGAAGGGTTGGAGTTTCTCATCCTGGACTCTCCACTTTCTGAGCAATTGATCGATTATGGGGGAAGAATCCCCGTAGAGGTCTAGGCATTGAATACGCTTCTTGAGAGAAACTTTGAGGCCTATCTTGCATGCCTCGTATTCAGTCATGTTATTGGTGTAAGGGAAATCTAACTTGATGGCAATGGGAGTGTGAGAGTCATCTAGGGCGATCAGAAATATCCCAATGCCATATCCCTTCTTATTAGCAACACCATAAAAGAACATTTTCAATCGAAGGTTGTCTTGATCCGTACAAAGTATGTTTTCATCTAGGAATTCAGAGATCCATACATCTACTTCTTCTACGAGGTAATCAACGAGCTAGTCATGGATGGCTCTTCCTTTCATGGCTTTCTATGTGACGTACATAATATCGAACTCGTCTAGGAGCATTAACCATTCGGCCATTCGGCTGGATAAGGAGGGTATCTCAAGCAGGTATTTGATGGGGTCCATTCGGGATACAAGCTTGATGGGGAAGGCGAACATGTAGTTCCGCAACTATTTGGTGACCCAGACAAATGCGATACACGCCTTTTCCAAAGCAGTGTAGTTAACCTCATACCTGACCAATTTGTGACTAGCATAATAAATGGCTCTTTCTTTGTAGAAATCTTCAAGGTATTGGGCTATCAAAGCGCCTGCTACAGTGTCGGTTATGGTTAGGTATAGGAGCAAATGGAGATCAGGTTGTGGTGGCATGAGTACCGGGGGTTGGGTCAGATGTTGTTTGATTCGGTCAAAAGCTTCTTGGCAAGCCTCGTTCCAAACTTTAGTTGAATCCTTTCGGAGGAGTTTGAAGATAGGTTCGTAGATGGAGGTTAACTGAATGATAAGCCGGCCGATGTATTGCAATTTACTGAGGAAACCTCAGACTTCATTCTCTGTTCGGGGAGGTGGCATCTCAAGTATGTCTTTCAGCTTGGCGGTATTTGCTTTTATCCTCTTTTCACTGACCATGAATCCTAAGAGTTTTCCCTATGTAATGTCGAAGACTTATTTCTGTGGATTAAGTCGCATCTGATACTGTCATAGTCGTTCGAAAAACTTTCAGAGAGCAGGAACATGATCTTCTCTAGTTTTGGACTTGATAATCATATCATCAAAATAGACCTCAACTTCATTGTGAATCAGATCGTGCAGGATGGTTGTCGCAGCCCTCTGGTAGGTAGCCCCAGTGTTCTTGAGACCAAATGGCATGACGGTGTAGCAAAAGGTTCCCCATGGGATGATGAATTCATGTTTTATTAGTGGTCTTAGTGCATTTTAATTTGGTTATATCCGGTAAACCTGTCGACGAACTACTTGAGAGCATGGTTGGCTGTGTTATCCACGATCATATTGATATTGGGTAGAGAATAATCATCTTCTGGAGAGGCTTTGTTCAAGTCTTGATAATCTACACACATCCGAACTTTTCCTCCTGATTTCAGCACGGGAACTATGTTGGCTAGCCATGTGGGATATTCGATCACGCGAATGAAGCCTACGTTCAACTGTTTAACCACATGTTTTTTAACCTTGAGCGACCATTCAGTGCGGAGATTTCTCAATGTTTGTTTGACCGACTTATAATCTGGGAGAGTGGGAATCTCATGTTGAGCTATTTTAGGATCAATGTTGGGCATATCGTCATAGGACGATGTGAAGATATTCACGAATTCCTTTAGCAATTCTTCGAGTTGTGCACGCTCATGCTCGTTAAGGGCAGGCCCTACCCTAATGTCCCGTAGTTAGATACTAGAACGGAGGTTAATAACAACAGTCTCTTCTTCATTAACTTGAATGTGGTTATGTTGTTTATTATTATCCTTATTTAGATCAATTAAGAATTATTCATTTGCAAAATCATCATCATCAAAAGTTTGATTAGAATCCAAACAGTTAATGTAAGGCACAACAAGATACTAAAAATCTTCATTTATTTCCTTGATATGAAAGACAACATTGGGAACCTTGTCAAAAGAGGACTCGATTACATTTGAACAAGGATAGAAAACAGAAGAAGAAAAGGGGTAAATATTAGGATTAAGGGAGATTTCAGCAGGTAGAACTGGCGCAGCATGCTAGTTAAGAAGAGCTGTATCAGCAACTTTAATCAGTTGGGATGGGTCCGGTGATGTAGTACCTGAGTGAATCATGCAGAGTGTCAGACCTAGTGTCTGTAAGTTGAAGGAATCTTTGGAGTCACTTTTCTCAGTCTCTTCGGTATCTTTGGTGATCGGTTGTACATGGTGTTGGGAACTTTTGACCCATAGGTAGTTGTCTTGAAAAAAGATCTCCATTCCAAGATTCATCTTCTTATCTCTATGGTCATACCATAGTTCTAGAAAGCTGCAAAAGAGGAATTCCTCACCCTCTTTGATGAATAGTCCATTCAAGGAGTCACCTGGGATAGTCTGGATGTAGTCTAGTCCTCTCTTTGGTCGAGACTGGCAAATCATTATGAGCTCTTATTTTGACGGTTGATACCCAAACCACAAGGAGGGAAAGCCTTCTTTAGTTAAGTGGGCTCAAGTATCCCTTGCTATCTTTTCCCTAGCCCCAGTCCGGGCATAAAGTGCATGTTTCTGAAAATCTGAATAACATTGACGTTTCCATATTCTAGACAAACCATTTCTTTGAAGTTGTCCCCTGCTAGGAGTTAAAGTGGTTCAACTCGGAATCCTGATAGGAGCATATCATTTTACTCTTGTTGTATCACAAGAATTTGACTGCTGGTACTTACACCATCAGCATTGTCATCATTGCCCAAGATGGTAATGACTCGTCCGTCGGTGAAGAACTTTAATTTCTAATGGAGTGACGAAGACACGCCCTTGATACTGTGGAGGCAAGTTCGTCCGAGCAATAGATTGAAATAGGCTGGGACGTCAATAACTTGGAATTAAATGACAAGATTTATAGGGCCAACCCCTATTACAAGCTTTATGGATCCCATCACCTCCCGACAGGTATTATCGTAGGCACGCACAGCAGCGGAGGTTGGAGAGAGGTCGCTTTCTTTTAGTCCTAAACATTTTAAGGTTCTCAAAGGGCATACATTCAAGGAGGATCCATTATCGACAAGAGAGAATGGTATAACCTTCCCTATAGCTTCGACGGAGATGTTGAGTGCATGATTATATTTTGTCCCAATCTTGGGGATTTTTTCTTCGGAAAAAGGATAGCATTCGGGTAGAGGTCAAGGATCCGATAAAATTTATCGATTCTTCTGGTGTGGTAGAAGGAGGAACTGTGGGTCCACTGAGCAACTTGATCAAAGAATTTCTGTGTAGCTGAGAAGAAATGAAAATCCCCCATGGAGTGACATTAGCTTGAGTTTTATTTAGTTGGTCGAGGATCTTGCTCTCCTCGAGGGTCATTTCTGGAATAGGAAGGTTTACAACGCCCTTCCCGTTGTCATTGGCTGGTAGTGAGTTTGGGATCTAGTAATGCCTCCCTAATATGGTTATGTGATTTACTGAAGAATGGAAAAACATGAACCTCATTTCCTCATCGATCTCGAGTTGTTTTGCCACCTTGTTTATTCCTGCGAGGAGTTCTTCAAATGATATCATTCGACACATGTTGGCTACCGAGCCAATTTTCTTGAAAGCTTGTTCTTCATTCAAATCTCTGAATTATTCCCCCCATCCCGTGGAAACAATTATGTATTTTCATGTAAAGTCGATTCATTCAACAACTTCAACGTCTTCTTTATACATGACATCCTATTTTGTGGAGATCTGTAAGGGTGAAGGCTTCAGAGCATCAAGTAACTTGGTCATACTGCAAATGCTGTTGGTTTGCTTGAATAATTCTTCCATAATCTGGATGACTTCATCCAGGATGACTTCATCAATTGGTATTACCCAACTATCTGACTCTTGGGACCAATTTTGTGCTTCCAAGAATAGCATACTGAACCTTTGGCAATCCATTTTCATCTGTGAGGGCAATTTCAGCCCGAACTCTAGGAGTTGGTTTAAGACTTCTAACAATTCCTTGCCTCCATTTTCAGAACGGGTACGGACAATGATGCATGCTCTAGTAAGGAGTGACAGTTCCTGATCAGCGAGGCTAGTAGGGTGTAGGAGGAAATATGGGCAAATTTGGAGAGGATTAGGAAAGTATATGGGTGTAATTTTAGTTAAGGGATCAAATTTTGGGTTCTCTTCTAGAAAGATGGCATTGCTATGATTTGGATGTGGGTTGTGAGTAGTGTTTGGCTTAGGATTGGCTGGTGGGGCGATGGTAAACCGATCAATTAGACCTTGGATTATGTTTCGGAGGTGAAAGCATTGGTCGGTGGTATGGCCAGTAGTTTGGTGAAAGGCGCAATGGGCATCTGCCTTGATGTTTCTTGGGAGTGGATTTAGCAATGGACGGGGATCTAATTGTTCGATAAGGTTTCGTCTTAACAAGGCTTGATAAACTTTGGAGAGGGGAGCATGGAGCTCGGTGTATTCCTTTCGAACTAGGACAAGGTGGCTTTCTGATGTCCATGATGTGGTTGGTTGAGAGATGTTGTTGATGGTTGAGACAGTAGCACCGGAAGGTTTGTCATATTTTTTGGGGGTAAATTGTCTAGACACCTCCTTTAGTTCGACATCTGTTTTAGCAAGACCTTCCTTGATTTCTACTCCTTCATCTCTTAGAGCGCGAAAGTGGGGATAGTATTATCCTCCCATCATTGCTCGGACATGGGGTAAGAAGTTCTTCTTCACTATGCTGACCCGTTCTTCCTCGAAAGTCCGATTGGTCATGGTTGCTACTTTTTCCCTCCATTGGGCTATGAAGTTACTGACTAATTCTCCAAGGTTCTGTTTGAGCAGATCTAAATCCTGGCGAGTGACCTCAAGATCTTCATTATATTTGTACCTTGATATGAATTCTCGGGCTACATCCTCCCACCTATGAATTCTGGACTCTTCGAGAGACAAAAATCGTCGGAGGGCACTATCCTTTAAAGTTTGCTGAAACAATTGGGCCATCACTTCTTCAAAATCCCCAAGTAGATTCATGGAATAGTTATAACTTCGGAGATGAACAATCGGGGGGTCCACTTCCTCTGAATTTCTCGATATTCGGCATCATGAACTTCTCGGGTAACCTCACTTTAGGATAAGGAGACATGTGGGTGTAGTCCATGTAATTTCTTGAGATTCTGACTTGGTCAAACTTCTTGGTGAGCATCTTGAGGTCCTCTATGACTTTTCTCATCTCTTCTTCCTTCGAATCAATGATTATAGGCAAGTTAGCCCCAGGCTGGGCAAGGTTCATCATCGGAAGCTGGGCAGGCGGCGACCCATTAATAGGAGGAGCACGTGGATCGTGCTGATAATCTTTGGGAACCCAAATAGGATCGGGTGGATCCATAGCACGAGGGAATAGGGCCTCAGGATCTTGAGAAATAGGAACCTAGTTTCTTTGCATCTCTCTGACTTCAGTTTGGAGGTTATCAATCTTGGACACAAGCTGAGCTAGGACTGTCGTCAGATCCGGCTGCACAACGAGTACATGATTGGTGTTCTCCAGGGAAAGAGATTAGATTCTGGACTCGAAATGAGTAATAGGGGAACAGACGGAACTCTGGGGTGACTTTATGGAAGGCCGTAGCCAATAAGGAGCCAGGCCAAGGGCTTGCGATTGACTTGAGAAGGCACAAAAATGGGATTTATTTTGAGATAAAAAGGATGAAAATATTTTTTACATTTTTTTTCTTTTTTCTTTTTTAGATTGCAAGACAAAATATTTTTGGCTTTTTGATAAAGGGAGGATTTTTCTTCCGATTTTTTTGATAAAGAAAGGAGAGACGGCCTCAGCATGATTATTACAATTATTATGTTTTCACTTGTATTAATTCTCCTAAATGAAAAATGAAATGCCGAATGGGACCCGAGCCTAGAAAATTGGGTTCGTAATATATGCAAAGTTATGTCTGGACTCGTGACCAGGCTCACGAGAAGGGTCTCGTTTTAAAAATGTGCAAAAATTCAGGTGGCAGGCCGACTCGAAATTTTGGCAGAGTTTTGGGTAGAAACTGGCAATCTAACATGTGTGTCCTAGGCTCAACACCAATATGCGGGTATGTAGTTGGTTGGATGAATCGAAAAGGGTTCCCCCCTTTGGCGTGACTTCCGTAATGTACGTGTTTCTCTTGCTGGAAATAGATATGTGTGGACAAACCATTTGATATACCTGAGTGTACGTTAATCGCCTCACCATATACCTCATGGGGATGGTACGTGTGAGAGTGAATTCGATATACTCGATGTACGTGAACGCATTCCCTGCAAAATACCTTCCGTCATGACTTCGGTCAAGCGGTATGATGTGAGGGGAGCCGTTTGATATACATCGAAGGTACTTGTCCAATGGAAGGTGAGAGCCATATCGCTTAGGATAACTGCGTCCTGTCGAACCATCACCCATCACGAAGTGACCCTCTAGTTACTGGGTAAAATTTTGTCAATCACAATGCTCTTTGGTGATGTCGTGTGAATCATGCATGATCCTCTTATTAGTATCTTATGGGAATGTATTTATTGATTATGCCAACAGGGAGCAAAGTACAAGTACCAATGGTACACCAAGTATGGATGGGTGATGCATGCAACATGTGGATATATGTGAGCCTAGGTGCACTTGGTGCGAAGTGTACATGGAGAATTTTCTACAAGTGTGTGAATAGAAGCATAAGTTAGGGAGATACATGGAAAAGAGGAACATGCAAAAATGGAGAAAATACAAACAAACATGACATCCATGTAAATAGAGTCTATCCCTCAAAAGAAAATCCCTAGCAAAGTCGCCACTGTGGCCATTCCCCGATCCTCGTGGCGGGCGGGTGTGTGAGGGAGGATCTTAGGTCTCGCCCGTCCCTCTAGGGAGCGCTTCTGCCGGCATCATTTGGGTGAGGTGGAAAATGTAGATAGATAGACTCGTCAGTCTATTTTACTCAAAATAGATAAAAGAAAGGGAGCTATCACGAAGGACAGCATCCAAAGCCATACTAATGCATACGTAACCAAAAATGATTCGAAAAGGGTTCGGAGGCTAAGTTACGAAATGGGAAGGTGTTAGTCACCCATTCCGCCCTTTCGGTCTCTCATGGTTTTTTGTTATTTTCCTTTATTTTCCCCATGATATGTGTGCATGTCTATATATAGTGGAGATAGGAATCATTGACTTGCACCATTGAAGAGGTAAAGCGAGTCATCCGTAGGAAGGTATAAAAATATTAGAAAATAGGATTTAGGCAATTATCCTTACGTTGACCGTTATGATGGAACGATAACGTATGTGGAATAATACGCCGCTAAGAATATATATATATATATATATATATATATATATATATATATATAATATATAAGAGAGTGGAGTTTAAAGAAAATAGAAAATGAGAGAAAAAGTAAAAATAGGACTTAAGTCTCGGGTTTTACCCCGAGATGCCTATGTAGCCTATAGAGGCATCAAAGTCCACATAGTTTGCATACAAAACGAAGGGTGGGGTTTATCCCATAAATCCAACCGGGAGATTCTGTTATTTGTGTGTGTGTGTATAAAAAGTGTTTTAGTTGTGAGAAAAGTGTAAGAAAAGTATGAGAATTCCCGCTTGAAATTTATGAGCAAACCATCTTATTCTTGTTTTTTGGGTTTTTATTTATATGAAAATGAGAGATGTGCAATAATAGTAAATAAAAAGTATATTAGGATGTGTGAGATGAGATAATGAAAGTGATAAGTAATCAAAACAAGTTATTGAGAATTTTTGAGAATTTAAGGAGAGAGTTGAGAAAATTGGACCTTTTTGAAGATCTTGAGCTTGATCTTGAATGTTGGAGGGCAGACCTTAGACTTGGATGATTATGGAGGGTAGTGAATTCACCAAGTTTGATGAAAATGGTGATGAAAAGTGAAGGTTGGAAAGGGATTTGGGTGTGGAAATCACGCTGACTTCGAGAGAGGTTTTTTGGATTTACTAAGAGTGATATTTATTAGATATGGACTCCTCTTTCAAATGAGGTCAGGCCTCCTTTTTATAGGCCCAGGGTATTTTCGATCAGTATAGCCCAATTCCTGCCAATCGACATGTGCGTTTAGGCACACAGCCGATAGGCAGGGTCTGGGTCCTGCTTTTTGGTAGTGTCTTTTAGTCCTTTTCAGAAAATCTTCCACGGAACGTAAATCGTTGATCAGAATCATGCATAGGGAAGACCGTTGGAAAGTTAATTCAGAGACCTTCGAAAGTCCTTGGGATTTCTCTTGGGTTCAGGAGTTTACTTTGGGTGAAATATGGCTCGGAAGCATTCGTCACTCCATTGGACGGGGAATCTTCGGATGCAAACGGACCGTTCATCCGCATGGTAAGTCTGAATCATGAACGGGGCGGGCCATTGGAAAGGTTAGGAGATGTACTTCAACATTCCAAAGATTTTGATCCTGTTCGGGGAGTTAACTTCGGTCAACCGGGCCCTGGAAGCATTCGATGACCGTTCGGAGTAAAACGGATCCTTAATTTGTACCGTAAGTCAGAATCATGCACGGGACTGACCGCTGGAAAGTGGTTTTAGTGCGCTTAGAATATTCATCCGGTATTGGTTGAGTTGAAGAGTGTAATTCGGTCAAACAGAGCCTAGGAGCGCCCGGTGGCCTCCTGATTAAGTTTTGGGAAAAAATTGGTCGTTCATCCGCATGGTAAGTTGGAATCACACATGTGATAGACCATTGGAAATGGGTTTTAGTGACATTCGAAGATTCATTTAGTATCAATCGAGTTGAATACTTTTACTTTCGGTCAAACGAAGATTGGGTGTTCCCGATGGCTTTTAGGTCAGTACTCGGGGTATGACCTGGGTTTGTAGTGATGAAGGGAGGTGTTAGGGACCTAAGGAGAGTTTAGGGGTAACATAATGGGGTGTCTACAAATAGTAAGATTACTTCAGGAGCGTGTTACTACATTGGTAGCAATTTGGTAGGATGGAGTAGTAAGAAACAAAATTTCACTTCCTTTTCTACAATCGAATCGGAATTTATTGCCGCGGGAAGTTGTTGTGCCCAATTACTTTGGCTAAAGAAGAGGCTGAAAGATTATGGTACAGCTGAAGATAAGTTACATCTCTTTTGTGACAGTCAAAGCGCGATTAATATTTCTAAAATTTCAGTTCAACACTCTTGTACTAAACATATTAAAGTTAGATATCATTTCATGCATGAGTTATTTGAATCTAAGGAGTTTGAAATTAATTACCTACTTACTGAATTGCAACTCACTGACCTATTTACTAAACTAGTAGATTATCTTCGATTTGAGTCTTTGCACAAATCTATTGGTATGGTTATGGTAGAACAATGATTTATTGTTTCATACTTGTTTTCTTTACCCTTTAACCATTTGAGACAAAATGGGGGAGAAATTTTAGACTTCTTGGACATCTTGTTGTATTCTCAACTAAAAAGGTTGATCTTAGTTATCTTATTTTCAGGAATCACTGCCTTCATTTAAATAAAAAAAATAGGGAATTGGTTTGTATCTAGTTTACTTATGTAATTTTCTCTTTCTAGGATATTGGGTAGATAGAATTTTAGTATAGGAATGGGTGTTTTCTTATTCTTTTGTATCCATACGAGTCGTACATGACTCAAAGGAGATTTTGTCTCATATTTACAAAAAAGGGAGATTGAAGCACTCTATATCTTTGACTTATTTGAGTCTATATTATATAGGTGATCGTCTAGTTTGGAAATAGTGACAAAATTGAGTTATATTGTTTTCAACCAACAAAACTTCAGACTCTACATTCTATTTCCTCTAATAGTCCAAACGTATAAACACCAACACCACACCTAGGATCATTTATGTGTTGCATATGAGATTGCATTCTTCATAATATGGGTATGTGTGGGTTAAATCCCTTTAATTCTTCTGGGATATTTTATATAAATTCTATGATTTTTTTCTTAATTAAAATTTAAGTTATTAAGTTTGGGGGCTGATTTGCAAATTCTTTAAGCTGCCAAAAACTTTCTTGGGTACAAACCAAATGCGCTTGATAATTGTGTGGGAGCAAATTGTATTGTTGTAAGCTCAAAAACACGTGTTTTATCTTCCATCTCATCCTTACACGTGTTAGACTCACAACGATTGGATTTGTGTTTTCTTGCCCTCACATACCTGTGTTTGATTATGAACCCTTGAATCAGTTTCATCGATGGTATGCATGTGACCTGAAGCAATCCTTGTGATACCTAAAACAAAAAGTAAGAGAACGGTTAATAGGAGAGCATCTATATCCATCAGATTTACCTCAATCTCTTTGATACGACGCAAAGTATTTCACCCGTTAACCTACGTGTTATTAGCACCCTCGGGTATCTTAATCCCTATATTTATGCTCGTTCCCAGACAACCTCGAATTTCTATGTTAACATGTATTGCCCTTAGATAAATAGGTTCAGGATTGTGTTTTGCCATTTACGGGTTTGGACCTCAAAAATTAGGTTTTGTGTAAAATTGCATTTAATTGAAACCTCGCGTATTAAAGTCGGATTATTATGCGTTTAACTTTCTTTGTCATGCAACGTTAGTGTTTATAGCGATTATCCGAATTTAATCCACGTGATACCATTTTCCGTTAAATGTTTAATCTCTCAACTTTGGCTTAAATTCCTTATTGCGTGATGTTTATGCTTAATTGAAAATGATCGATTAAATTGCTTTCGAGCCGGAATCTTGATTAGTAGTTGTTTTGATTCGTGTGTTAGAATGCGATCCCGATCCTCGCTTTCCTTTTGTGTAGAGTAACTTACTCTTTTCTTTTATTCACGACAACCTCCCATCACCTTTTCTTTTATTTATTTTACACTTTTATTCCTGAAGTAATTAAATTAACATCTAAAATTCAATCAATCCCTGTTGATTTCTTACGATACCCGACTTACCGCTGTGCTTGCTTGTCAAGTGTAGTAGTATATTAGGTTCTTTTGTATCGCGGCGGCGAAACACACAACGATTGTGCACTTTACACGCGCACACTTTTTCCGCCCAGTCACAAAAATGGCGCAGTTGCCGGGGAGTGTGTTTTAGATAGTGATTTTTTTATTATTTCGTAGTATTTTTTTTTTGTATTTGTATTCTTTATTTTATCCTTTCTTTTTGACTTGTGCTAGATTGTTTCGAGAAATTGAAATCTCGGTGCTTGTCGCTTTTATTGAATTGCCTATTTTTGAAATGTCTCACCATAACTCTCTAGATAATTTTAATTGTTATGCTAATAGTTCTCAAGGTTATACTCCCAAGACTATGCGTAAATGCCTACAAATTCTTGAGTATGAGCGTCTTGCACGTGAAAGTCAAGAATTTGCAAGCAATCCCCCATTGCCTTTGGAGGAAACTTTGCACGGTGGGAATAAGGAATGGAATGATGAAGTTGAGATTTATGACGCTTGGACAAATAAAAAAAATGTCCAACTCGATGAGATTATTTCTTCTTCACAAAGTCGGGTTGAAGTTGAAACTTGCTTTTCACTTCCACCCATTTTTTAGGATGAAATAATTGAGAGTGATCCAAGCACTCTCGATTTCCAATCTCTTTTAAATACTTCCAATTCTTTTGAGGTTGTGTGTCCTTCCTTTCCTTTACTCCCTACTATTCCCAAACAATTAAATTTGTTGCAAGAATCGGTTGAAAGTCTTGAGGACTTTGACCTGATTCTTGAACGAGATTGTTATTTTGAGATGCTTCATCTCATGGGCTTTTCACTTGCACCTGCCCCACCTCCCCTTCCAATTGAAGAATCTTGGGGATGTGATTCTGATTTTTCTGGGACTAATTTAGTCTTGTACCCCTTAGTATCCAAATCCCCCATCGTCCCTCCAAAACTTTTAATTGACGATGGTTCATTTCTTTCGCCTTACACATGCCTTCCGTTGTTCAAAATGAATTCATACTTTTCGGAACGCATGCTTGTATGTGAGGGTACACCGGTTATCCTCCAAAGTCAAATCATTCTTATGGTGGACCCTCAACTATTTAGACTTCTAGTATATAGTTAGTGTGAAGTCTAAATAGTAGGTTGTAAATAGTTAGCTTTTTACTTTTCTTTCTTTCCTATTTTTCTTTCTTTTTAATTTAGTCTAGTGTAATTAGTTAACTTTTTGTTATTTGGTTTTGTTATGCTCGGTACTAACTGGTTTTGTAGATTCCTTTGGACTCGAGCATATGTAGATCGCTCCAATTTTGGGTAATATCGTTATTTTCCTCTCTTTGTGTTGTGTTCTTAATGCGCATTGAGGACAATGCAACATTTAGGTTAGTGGGTGTAGGATATTCTATCCATTTCTTTGTTTTGTCCATGGATTTGCTTACTTGTTAGTTACTAAGTATGCCTTTTTGTGAAAAATTTGAAAATTTTCAAAAATATTTTCTTTCCTTTTTCTCCTTTGTTGGGCATTTTGCCTTGTTTCCAATGATAAATTTCAATAATTGCCCGATCCAATAGACAACTCAATGATGCATGTTCTCGATTTTAGAAGTTATTAGACTTTAGTCCTCAAATCATTGATATTGTGAATAACTTCATGAATTAAACTTTATCCCATGAGCATATGCACTTTACGGGTTCTATTGATTTGGTTTAAGATTTTTATAACTCGGTAATCTTTTGTTGCATTGTATATACTTACACCGAGTAAGCTTTGTACCTTTCGTCGTTTGTGAGGGTTATACACTATTCTTCCCTCTTTGAAAACGTTGAATTCGTTCCTAATCTCTCTATTCTTTCATTTGATCGTTCATTAATTGAGTTCATACTTGAAATGTGTTACTTGATCATGATTTTCATATATTGTTTTGACTCGATAATTGCGTAAACATTGTGAAATGATCATAGGCCCTCTTTGTTATATCTCCCATATTAGCTTTCACCTCACCTTATATTTTTCCTAGTCAACCCCATTGAGCCAAAATATTAGCCTTTCGTTTCATTACCCAAAATCCCATAACCAACTCCAAATTGGAGTTTTAAGCCATACATACACCTTACATACCTTTGTTTGGAATGTTACTTGGGATTGAATGATGTTTTTATGATGTCGGTTGCAATTTAGGCATATGAGAGTTTGATAAGTAAAGAAAAGAAAGTGAAGAAAAAGAGAAAGAAAACAAAAAAAAGAAAACAAAAAAAAAAGAAAACATGAGAAAAAGAAGAAAAGAAAAGAAAAGAGAAAGTTGTAAATGTTGTGTATATAGTTCAATAAGCTTTGATTACTCTCCCCGATGATATATCTAATGCTTGTTTTGGAAATTGTTTTCCAATTTTTGATATTGCCCGCATCCTTCCCATTATCCCAAGTTTTCATCCTGAACACTTTCAATCCGTACGTATACCGTTCATTTCCTACCTTAACCCCAAACCTACATTACAAACCTATTAAAGTCCTATGTGATCTTAGGGTGCATTTAATTTAAAAGTCATAATAGTTGTGATAATCTGTGAAAATGCATTTCGCCTCTTTTAGTGTGCGGTATCCTTTCATTGAGATTATATTTTTTCAGTTTATATATAGCGTTCTTCATTTGTGACATGTGTGCGGCCTAGTTTCCATTTACATTTACTCTTTAGCCCGCATGTCCCGTGTGTTACCTCCCTGTTTCGAGTGAATTCATTTCTTGAGCGTAATGCCCATGAGGATTGAATGTATGCTTGCTTTTAGTATCCGGTTTATATAATTTTTTCACCAAATCACACTATGCATGTTCTTTCCCCCTCCCACTTTTAAAGTTTCAATTCTATGAGGTGCATTCAACCTGTTAATAACAACGGACTTTTTCTTGAATTTGTTTAATATGCTAATAACATGTTTGAAATCTTTTTCGTTGTTGTTGAGTTTGTCGCATGTTGGGTTGGGCATATTTTGAGGAAACCATATGATGTTTGTGGGTTTCATCCCTGAAAGCCCTTACGAGACGACACTCGTCCACTAGGGTAACCTAAGGGTTTAACGGCTTATTGCATACGCTAAATGCAATCGAATCGCCCGCGAAAGTGGCCTTATTCATTTATACCATATTTTTGTACTTGTATCCTGCTTTTGGTTTGCTTTTTGTTCTTGTTGTTTCCTATTTCATTGCTAGGAACTAGCAATGTGTAAGTTAGGGGGTGTGATACGACGCAAATATTGTGTATTTCATCCGTTAACCTACGCGTTATTAGCCCCCTCGGGTATCTTAATCCCTATATTTATGCTCGTTAACCAGACAACCTCGGATTTCTATGTTAACATGTATTTCCCTTAGATAAATAGGTTCAGGATTGTGTTCCGCCATTTACGGGTTTGGAGCTCGAAAATTAGGTTTTGTGTAAAATTGCATTTAATTGAAACCTCGCGTATTAAAGTCGGATTATTATGCGTTTAACTTTCTTTGTCATGCAACGTTAGTGTTTATAGCGATTATCCGAATTTAATCCGCGTGTGACCATTTTCTGTTAAATGTTTAATCTCGCAACTTTGGCTTAAATTCCTTATTGCGTGATGTTTATGCTTAATTGAAAATGATCGATTAAATTGCTTTCGAGCCGGAATCTTGATTAGTTGTTGTTTCGATCCGTGTGGTAGAATGCGATCCCGATCCTCGCTTTCCTTTTGTGTAGAGTAACTTATTCTTTTCTTTTATTCACGACAACCTCCCATCACCCTTTCTTTTATTTATTTTACACTTTT
The DNA here is from genome assembly GCA_949130495.1 of Sambucus nigra. Lineage (NCBI taxonomy): Eukaryota > Viridiplantae > Streptophyta > Magnoliopsida > Dipsacales > Adoxaceae > Sambucus > Sambucus nigra. The sequence goes on from OX422219.1 coordinate 172,642,203, forward strand.
ATTCCTGAAGTAATTAAATAATTAACATCTAAAATTCAATCACTCCCTGTGGATTTCTTACGATACCCGACTTACCGCTGTTCTTGCTTGTCAAGTGTAGTAGTATATTAGGTTCTTTTGTATCGCGGCGGCGAAACACAACGATTGTGCACTTTACACGCGCACACTTTTTCCGCCCGGTCACTCTTACGACTAAATTGTGACTATTCATTTTATTCGTAGTTCAAGAGGCTTCCATAGCTTAGTATAAATAGATGCCTTATGTGTTGCGATTACAATCTTTTGTTCACCCCACTACTGAGAGAAAATAAAGTGGGAAAAGAGAGAGAGAGGGAGAGAGAGAGAGAGAGAGAGAAAGAGAGAGAGAGAGAGAGAGAGAGAGAGAGAGAGAGAGAGAGAGAGAGAGAGAGAAAGAAAGAAAGAAGAAAAAAAACAACCTAAACTCCAGCCAAATTTTAACACAAAATCATTTCTAAGAGTGTGTTAGTTCGAGAGGTGTGAAGATCATTCCTTTTTTGTCCTTGTTGCAGCTCTTGCCAAGGTTGTTCTTCATCTAGCCAGCTGGTTTGGGAGTTCACTCTTTCTAAGAATAATGCTACACTCCAAGTGTTAGTTTCTAGATGGAACGTTACAACTCACACATTATTCACTACCTGGGGGTAGTTCACCATTTCATTGGAGGATGTTTGTGAGCTACTTATGTTCGAACCCATGGGTGAGTTTACTTATCATGATGAGGCCGTAGATGTCGAAAATCTACTGATCGAGTTGAGTTAGATCGAATTTTTTACCGTTGCATTGGGTCTTCCAACAAGGCTACTTTTACTCCCCTTATTAGTTATTTTTTTAAGCTCCTACTATGAAGGACGTCACTACTGTTATGGGCCGTGGTAAAGGGACATCTTTAGAACTACCAGCCTATATTCTTGTACTGCTTTCCTATTTCTTCTTGATTGGGAAACCCAATGACCAGCCCAGGAGGGACCTTATAAACATTTCTATCCGTTTGGCCAGGGGTTTAAATCTTCCTTTAGCCGCCGTTGCTTTTGGGTCCCTCTATACTTGGTGGGATCGAACCCACCATCACATGCCACGGTCCCTTGGTCGTTACAACTTGGCCAATTTTTCCAGTACCATTATCTTAGCGGGTTTCCTCTACACCCATTTTCCTACCATTGCTGCCAAATATATACCTTATCCCGTGATCCATGGCATTAAACCCCCATGCCTCTTATGCTTTGATAAAAAATAGAGTCGAAAGGAAATAATGGGAGTTTTTTACCATTTTGATTCCTTTGTCATGAGCCTGTACGTAGAATCTACCTTCGCCCATACTTGGAATTTTTTTCCTACAAGAGCTAGAACAGTCACTTTTGTTCTAGTTATAGAAGATCCTTCAGAGGTCATGGTACTTTTGTTCACTCCTGGGTTTCTTCCTTCTTTTACTGAATGGGGATATACTTCTAAACCTTATAACCCCGATAGGTGTAGTAGGCAGTTCGAGTTTGATCAAGGGGCTCCTTGACCCGTGTTTTAGTTAACGAATAGGAGGGATACTTTTTCTAAGGCTTGCACCTTCTACCTTTCTGCAGCGGTACTTAGCATGACCTCTACTATGGATGGTAGAGTCACCCTCCCTAGTGCTACTAGTAAAAGGGATGCGTCTACCTCTTTTGCCACCGAATTCCAGTTGATGCAACTGGCCATGATTTGTGAGTTCATACAAATTCCCCCTCAATATCCCCTAGTTCTTTCTTTCTCTGCCTTAGAATTGGGCCTCAAAGGCAACTCTATTCTTAGAGTTGAGTTCACTCTAAGTAAGACTGTTAAAGATCCTCCCTTCGAGCTACCCCCTTATTTCCCAATGATCCGTACTGCCACGCCTAAATCTAATACTGTTGCCACCCCAAAACAGCCTTCCCCTACTGAAGATGTTTCTGGTGAGGGTGTTACAACCAAAGCATCTTTTGGTAAAGGGACATCCCATCCACCAGCTGAAAAAACTAGGAAGTCCAAGGGTTGGACTTCCTCAAAGCCAAAGTCTGAGACTCAGCCTCAAACTCCTTTGGAGTCATTCCCCATCGCTTTCGTTCCTCCTCCCATATCTGTAGGAGTGAGTGAGGAGTTGAGAAGGAAAGTTCAGGCTGAGGTGGAACGAATAAATGATGAGTTTCAATGATACGCTCCCATCGTTCCTCCTCTTACTTCCTTCCCCACTACCTTAGTTGATCCAATGGAACCAGAGTAAAAAAGAAAGAAGATTTCAAGGGTTCCTCGAAGTTCTGGTGTTGTGGGTGCGAGGAAGAAGACTATGGGTACTAAGTCTCAGAAGAAATGATCTCCAGATGTACATCTCCCCGCATCTCCCTCTATTGTTGCCTCCTCTCCTCCTTCCCTAGTGGTTATATCCTCCCATTCTCCCTCTAGATCCGAGTTATGCATGTGTGTTATTGTTATTACTCCCATTTTTTTAAGGCAAGATGCATTTGTTTAACTCTTAACAACTTTGGTGCAAGAGGTTGAAGAAGAAAGACCCAGTCCCCCTGTGAGACTTTTCATGGGGGGGACATTTCGGTTACTCTCAGACCGATGAACTCCTCCCCGTTCCGCCATGATCGGACTTACTTACTCTCATCGTTCAGCCTCACAATGTGCGAATGATGTTTCTGTAGGGGGTGATTCCATTGAGTCTGTGGGAATCTCTTTTCAACCAGAGACAACTCCACAAGCTTCTTCTGAAGTATCATCTTAGCCCGGGGTTCTTCTGCCCATTGTTCCAGCTGCAGAAAGTTCCCCCGAGGTAACACGTTATCAATCACAGTTAGGTCGATATATTTTCTCTCTTACACCCCTTTTTTATATTTAACATACTAAACTTTAATATGTTGGGATGCCTTAGGTCAAAATGATGTCTTTCTTACCTAACATTCTTCTTCCCGTTGTGTTGACGAGACCCCTAACTGCAGTTCCCCTATTCGGTACCAGAACTGAGGTAAGTAACACTTAGATGTATTTATGTCCTCTTATGTACTTATTCCCCATTTCTAACACTTGGCTTCATTTTTGAAGTTTTCTTTAAATCTTGCCCCACCCTCTTCTCTTAGTGGTCTATATATTCCCAAGGCCAGGGTTGATGTTTCTGCCCAATGTGATGGTTCTTCTACATCCACCAATGTTGGGGCATCACTTGGAGGTCAAATGTCCTCCTCAAGCAGGATTCCTATGTTGACCTTGGTACCTTTCATTGGTGAAGGAGCTTTACCGTACGGTGATGCCTCTTTAGTTGGGGGTGCTGTTGCGGCTTCTGAGGGGGTAATATTGTCCACAAGAGTTCCCACCGTTGTGTCTTCCTTGGTGACTCCTGTTCTTACTCCAGTCAATGCTGAGGTACTTAGCTAGTTTCTCTTCATTTCTTGTTATTTTTCTTTTGTTCTTGACAATGTACAATCTGAAGAGTGTCATTTATCAAACTTTTTGCAAACTCCACCTATAACGGTAACTTAACAACGAAAATGCTTGTTAAGATTTTTTGCAAACTCGACCTATCACGGTGACTTAACAATGAAAACAGTTGTTAAGATTTTTTGCAAACTCCACCTATAACAGTGACTTAATAATGAAAACACTTGTGAAGATTTTTCTCAAACTTCACCTACAACGGTGACTTAACAACGAAAATGCTTGTTTAAGATTTTTCTCAAACTTCAACTATAACGGTGACTTAACAATGCAAACATTTGTTAAGATTTTTCCCAAACTTCACCTATAAAGTTTACTTAACAATGAAAATGCTTCTTTAATATTTTCCGTAAACTCCACCTATAACGGTGACTTAACATTGAAAACACTTGTTCAGATTTTTCGCAAACTTCACCTATAACGGTGACTTAACAATGAAAACATTTGTTAAGATTTTTCGTAAACTTCACCTATAATGGTGACTTAACAATGAAAACACTTGTTAAGATTTCCCCCTCAACTCATTATTTCTTCTACCTATTCTTAGGTTGCTCATGAATCCTTTCTGGAGGGAGATAAATCTCTACCAGTTCTTTCGTCCATCGCTTCACCCCATCGGGAACCCGCTATTTCAGAGGATTCTTGTCACGATGACCAAGGTTCCACGATTGGCACTGCAGCTGATAGTGAATCTGGTTGTGAGTTTTCTCTGTCCAAATTAGCGCCTCATGACTTTTTCCTCATGGTCCTTCAGTGTTCTCCTTAAATGCCTACCATTTATCATTTGGTAATTGATCATCTTGCAAGCCACCACCCTAAGACTTTCACTGTGGATTTACTGCTTTTTAACATCCCCGTAATGAGCCATAGGCTTCAAGGCATGGCAATCATTATTGTTGATATCATCATTACTCCTCTCGTGAACATTACCAGACCTTTTCTCAACCAATTCTTGGGATATCTGTGGGAGTTGGGTCGAGATGGCTTCCGTTTTGACTAGATGATTGCGCACTTAAAGACTTTGAAGAGCCAATGACTGCATAGTCAGAGGGAACTGCTACAGAAACATCAGGAGAATCAATGGGCTGAGAAAGCTAAGTTAGCTAAGCTAGCACCTCTACTTAAAGATGCCAACAAGGAGGTAGAAGACATCGAAGAAGCTCTGCGTCTGTTGAAGCTAAAACGAGAGAAACTCCTATTCGAGCATACACAAGTGCAAACGAGATTGGAGGTTTCTATTAATGCCGAATAGTCTTGCCTAGCAGATTCTTCGGGCCGGCCCAGAGATTTTTTCTCTGCTCCATACATGTGGTTCCTCTTAGGCTAATGAACTTTTATATACATTTTCCTTTTTCTTCTTATGTAATTCTTGGGCAGCAGCTCCAAATTTTGTAATGCCTCAAAGTTTGCAAATGAATGAAAAGGATTTATGTTTTCCTATGCTATTTCTTTGTGCTATAATTATTTGCGTATAGTATGAAGTTCTATAATTTCTTTCATCTCCACTCGAGTTGTAATAAAAAAAAACTTGTATATTCATAACAACGTCTAGATACAGCAATGGTCTAAACTTAATTGCTTACATATGATAGACCTTTAACCATTTATTGTTAATTTTGAATGGCTTGTCTTCTTCCATCTTATATATTAATAAATAACTAAAATCATGAGCTTATTTTATAATGAAATGTCCCTTCCAATTCGTTGCAAACTTAGGTAGAAGAAGCCCCCTGACGTGTTTCACTACTCCCTTCAAAACAAGGTCTTCCTCCATAAACTTCCTTGGTCTCACCAAGTTATCATATGCCCTGGAGAGTTGTTTCATATACCTTTGAAAGTGATGCATCACATTATCTCTCTGTTCATCCAATGCTTCCATCTGCACATGTCTATTATGAGAGAGCATGATACTTCGCAAGGCATATCGAGCAGAGGGAACTTCCAACTCTACCGAGAGAATTGCCTCAGCCCCATAAACAAGGGAGAGCGGAGTATACCCTGTGGGCTTCCTCTTTTTTGTTCGATAGGACCACAATACAGTTGGTATCTTGTCATCCCAGGATCCTGGAAAATACTTTATCATTTTAGCCAAAATATTAACCAAGGTTTTGTTAGTTGCTTTGTCTTGAACGTTTCCCTTTGGTTTGCCACCTTTGAAGTATGATGAACAATGGAGTACTTGTTTGTGAGCATTATTTCCTCTAAATTGACGAAGGGGGTTCCATTATTTGAGAGAATAACCTTTGGAATTTCAAAATGGTAAATGATGTATTCTCTGATGAAGTTTATCACCACCCCTACTCTTGCTCTTCTTAGTGGTATCGCTTCAACCCACTTTATAAAGCACTCCATCTCTACTAGTATCCAGATCTTCCCCCTCGAAGAAGGATATGTTGCCCCTACTAGGTCAAAGCCCAAGTGTGAAAAGGATAAGGCATTGCAAGGGAGTGTAGATCTAGTAATGGGGCATGAATCATATTTCCATAAAGTTGTCAAGCCTTACAATTTCGAACTAACTCAGCAGATTCCTTCTCCATCATTGGCCAATAATACCCCAACGTCATCAAATAGTCATACAACTTGGCCCCTATTATGCGGCTTGGATCGTATGCTTGTTAGAGAACTTAAGTTGCTGCTTCCTTTGTGATGAAACGCAATGGCCTATTGAAGTATCCCCTTCGATAAAGTTTCCCCTCCTGAACGTAGAACCTTTGAGCCCTTTGTTTTAGTCCCATCGCATCAATTATATCTATTGAGACAAATCCATCTTTAATAAAGTCAATATAAGGCTGCCTCCAGTCTGATTGAGCTTCAACAAAATGACATTCAGCCACCTCGAAGAATAGTTGGCACTTATCTCACTTTCGTTATAGCTCTGCTGTATCCTACTTCATTTTAGGCTAGAAATATCCCTCCCTTTGAATTCTCCTATAAACAGGTATCTCAGTTGTTTTGTAGTGCTCTTCATGTGTTTTCTTCAACCTCCACTCTACTTATTCTGGGCCGATGCATCTTGACAATCATCCTCCCGCATTTCTGAAATAAAGATTTCCCTTATTTGTAAAGTATTAGGATAATTCCCTTAGCTCCATCACTCCTTCCCCAGACTACAATTGTTTTTTAATCTCCCCTCTTCAGTCAGCGTCCTCCTCTATCGATAGAATCGACTGTACCACCGAGGGATTTATTCTTCGTTGAATCACGATTGTATTTGTATCGACTTTCATTACCATCTTCTGAGAAATAGTGTCATAGGCGTCTGGATGGTAGTTCATCGTTTGGGGATGTCTCTTGATCTTGGTTCAATGGAACTGGCTGAGAAGCCTCTGAATGATTGTTCTATATGGTGTCAGACTTAGGTGTTTTGGTGCATATTCTCCATTCACTTGCTGAATCACCAAGTTTGAATCACACTTGATGCAAAGTGAAAGAATTACCCTTCGAAAAGCCTCCAGCAATCCCAGTACCAACGCTTCATACTCTTCTTTATTATTGGAACAAGGAAAATCTAACTTATTAGAAAGGAAAATTTCCTCCATTCCTCTTGAAAGGATAACCCCTTCTCCTCCTTTCTTTTCCGTCGAAGATCCATTGAACTGCATCCTCCATTCTTCATCGCTTGCATCTAAGTGGTTGCCCTATAAGTCGTCTCCTGGAATACTTTTTTTAGGTGGCTCAAACGTCCCAGAGGGGAAGATTACCAAAAGATCTACGTATGCCTGGCTCCTGATCACGCGAGGAACCATGCACTTTAAGTCATATTCTGAGAGGATGAGGAACCATCTAGTTGACCTACCAATCAATATAGTTCTTTCCAATAAAAACTTATTGGGATCACATCTGGTTACAATATGAATTGTAAAAGAAAACATATAGTGTCTAATTTTTTATGCTACAAAGACTAAGGCTAAACAATGCCTTTCCAAGCTACCATACCTAACCTCTGGCCCATGTATGATTCTTCTGAGGTAGTAAACTAGTCATTCTTACCCATCAATCTCCTATGCTAACAGAGTTCCAACAAGCCTCCATGTGGATTTGAGGTATAGTTGTAGCGGTATTCTTTCCCTTGGGGGAACCATGTTCTGTGGTGAAACGAGTAGCTTCTTCAGCCCAGTGAGAGACTCCTGATGAACCTCCTCCTACTTGAATTTTGTTTTCTTTCACAAAATTTGCATTAATGAGTGTGTTATTTAAGCTAATCTGGGAACAAATCTCCTAAGGTGGGAACATTTGCCGAGGAAAATCTTCAGCTCCTTCGTCGTTCTTGGACATTGCATCTCCAAGATCGCTCGTTGTTTGTCCTAGTCCATCAGCACCCCCTGTCGATCAACCATGAAAACTAAAAACTTTTGCCTTGTTACTCCGAAGACGAACTTCAGTGGGTTCATTTTTAGCTTATACTTCCTGCATCGGGCAAACACATTCCTCAAATTGCTCAGATGGGACTCCTCCTTCCTCTAATTAATGACCAAATCATCCACATAGAATTCCACAAATTTGTGAAAGAAGTCATGAAAAATGGCCATCATTATTCTTTAGTAAGTAGCCCCAGTGTTCTTGAGTCCTAACGGCATTACTTTGTACATAAAATTGCCCAATGGGGTTCTAAACACCGTTTTTTCTGCATCCGTGAGGTCCATTTTGATCTGATTATACCCCACATACCCATCCATGAAACTATACATCTCATGACCATCCGTTGCATCTATCAGGATATCGATGGAGGGTAGAGGGAACTCATCCTTAGATAAATCCCTATTCAAGTCTCTCAAATCCACACAGATCCGTACTTGATTTTTGTCTTTCTTTCCCACTGGGACAATGCTAGACAACCAGAGTGGGTGTTGTATCGATTTGATGAACCCTACCATCAATAAGGGTTGGAACTCTTCCTTGATCTTTAAGCCTAGCTCAGGCTTGTATGTCGTCATTTCTTTGCTTCATCATAATGGATGAAAGCATCACGTTCAACTTGAGGCAGGTTACTTCCTCATCCAGCCATTCCATCTTTATGTATTTCTATGCAAAAAATGTCTATGAACTCCCGACTCAACATAACCACTGCATCTCATTTCTGCTTACTCAGATCCTTCAATATGAAGATGGGCCTTGGATCCTCCCCTTCTTTTTCCAGGTTTAACTGCTCCAACACTTGTTCCTGCGGCTTCAATTGTTCTACCATGTAGTCTGGTTCTTCAGCGACATGCTCCATGAACTCCTGTATGTTGGAGTTTTCTATCACCATACATTGCCCCCGTTGATCCATCAGAAAACACTTATATATTGGGTCAGCCTCATTATCATCTTCTTCGGTTGCCCGTTCACACCGTTATAACCAATACACCACATTTCCCTCTGTGGTAACAACCTTCTTGCACTGTCTGTTGGCAGTTGCAACTTCCTTTCTCTTCTTTTTTCTAGAAGCCCCAGCAACTCTTTCTCCTAAAAATTAACTCAACACACATTTTCGTTGGACCTCATGCTCCCTTGGATCCATTTTGGGCCTCATTCTATCTTTGAGCTATATGTTTTGGGGATGAGGTAACACCTTATGGGCCTCTTCTGCCATCACCCCTTTGCTACTTGCAACTTCGTTATTCTTCTCATTTAAGGTCCCCATACTTTCTCTGATCGAGGGAACCCACGCTCCCTCCATCCTTCTTGTTAGGACTCTAATGTCCTCCTCCAATTCTATATAAAATTTTGCATCTACGAGGTGAGCTTCTTCGACATCAAAGGGCATCTTCGTAGCTCTAATGGTCACCTCCGTTTCTTTGATATTCGCCTTGGCGCATTGGTGATACGTCGAAGGTACTAGCCCTTGGTTGTGCATCCACACCCTTTCTATCAACAGATGGTAGAAATTTGCACTCTCTATTACATGGAATTTGATGTGGGGGCTTAGATTTCTCATCACAATCCCAACGTTCACATAACCAATGGACTTGGAATACTGATTGTCATAACCTAAAATTACCAAAGGCATGGGGACTAACCTTTCCTCTAGAATATTAGCTACATGAAAATAATTGATTGGCATGATGTTGATGGAGGCTCCCCCATCCATAAGAGCCCTTGTAAAGTTAACCCCGTTCATGCTGGCAGTTACATATAGTGGCCTATTATGAGGGAATCTCATGGCCCTATCTGCATCGCTAAAAGTTATCTCCGACAGAAACCTCTTTACCAAACCGGCCATGGCTCCTTTCCATTTCAACGAAGGCACTTCGTTCTTCCTCGCCATATCAAGGATTGCCTGGGTTATCTCCAACCTACTTTCCTTTGGTATCCCCACCTGGTCGAAGAACCAAACAAACTTTGGGGACATAGAAACTGCACACTATTATATAGCTTGGTCTTCTTCCTCACCTTCAATGCTATATACGTCCTCCACATATTTAGCACTTACTTCATCATAAGCTAACACTACGTTAGCCACTCCCCTAGTGCAATCTTCCAAAGATTCTTCAAACTCCTCCTTCTCTATCTTTAGCTCCCTTGCTTCTCTCTCTGCCTCCTCCTCGTAGGCCACCATCGGGTTGGCCCCATGTGTTAGGAGTGGGTTGTTGTTAACATTTTGCGGAGGGATTTACAGCGTTCCTGCCTTCACATATTTGTCGATGATTCTTCTTAGCATGAAACAGCTCTTCGTTGGATGTTGGATATTTCGATAGATCTGGCAATATTTGGGATCTTCTCTAATTATTGCGTTTGGTTCTCCCACGGGGATGCCCTTTGGCTCATATATTGTTCCTCCTTGAACTGTGGAATTGTAACAGCTGACATCCTCTTCTACTGTACAAGGAAATGGTGGTGGGTCTTCCTTGTCTCTCCTAAATTTCCTCTAGTTGTCCCTCTTCGCTACTTTGCCCCCATCTGTTCCTTCGGTATATCCCACCGGTGGGGGATGAGACCTCCCTCCCACAGGTTGTATCAACTGCCTGAACATAATGGGAACCACCATTGGGTTAGGTTATATAACTAATGAGATATTCCTTGCTGCTTTTAGGAACGCTGCAAAAGTCCCCTCGCGTGTCTCATTAATAAGATGGAAGATGTACTCAGGAAGCAGTCCTTATGCATAGTTTTGTGACAGTTTGGATTCTTTGGCCTCCTCCCTCACATCGAGGGACCTTTCCTTGAACCTTCGAACGTATGCCACTACATCTTCCCCTGGTCATTGGTTCTCTCTCCCTAGTCGGGTCAAGGTGAACTCATCTTCCACCAGAAAGAACTTCTGGACGAACAAAACGTGCATTTTCTCCCACATCGAAAAACTCGTAGGAGTTAAGTGAGAATACTAGGTATATGCCTTCTAGGTTATGGATTCAGAAAATTCCCTCAACCTGAGTTTCTTGTTGTTATAGTGCCCCCCCCCCCCCCCCAAAATGTTCCATGAAGCGTTTAATGTGCTCTTTCGGGTTCCCGCCCATTCCTGTATATTTTTTTAAGATAGTAGGAATATAATCTTTTGGGTAGGACTCATCGTCGAACTCTTGGGGGTAAGGCATTCGAAAGTCGTCATAAGTCGAAGCTACTTCACCAGCATATTGCGAGGAAACTTGCATGAATTTCAGCATCTCTTTATGCATTTCTTTCCTCATCTCTTCCACAGGTGATGTCGTTGAACCAATGACCAGATGGACCATAGGCGGAGTGCCCATTGCAGCTGGAGAAATCATCACAATTGGAACGGTTGATACTCATAGAGTTCCCACTATTGGATTTACAATAGGGGGTATACTTACTGGAACTGTTCCTGTTAGAACTGCACTTGGTGGGGCCATTAGGGTTTCCTCTAGCGTCATGAAGGAGTTGGCTTCAAATCCTCCCAACATCATTGAAGCTACGGGAGTTTGCAAAAACTCATAAAATTTATTCATCAGGAGTGCCACTTGGGCTGGTCCTAACCCAGTACTTATAGAAGCTTGTGTCACCCCTAGGACACCTGTCGCCATTTGAACTGAAGGTACCTCTAGTCAAGGGGCTCCTTCCCTTCAAGACTCCAGCTCCCTTGCTGCATGTTCTTCATTGTGTTGAATTTTATCAAAGTTAAGTCTTCGATTAACATTATCCTGCGCCATACTCCTTTCTTAGAAGAATTCCTCCACAGCAGAGTCGCCAAATGTAAGAGGGTAGTTTATATTAGATGGAAGCGTAACCCTCATTTTAGTACAATAATGATAAATTAACTAGCAACACTATTGATTAACTGTAGGACACGCAAACACAACTTAGTGAAGATAAACTCAGTTTGAACTCATAAGTCTCTCGTATATAACTCAGGAGATAATAATGAACTTAGAAGCAACTCGCTTAGAGGGAGAGAGAAAATAAGCACCCTAGATAGACCTTAGCAGGAAGCCAAACACCCCAACCACCCTCAATGATCTCTGTCAAGTATTAAAATTTCATAATAAATGACAATGGTGGGTCAGTAAACTCTCTGGTGTATATTCTCTCTAGTAATAACTTCTGAACTCCCAAAAAAAACCATGTTTCTTCAGGGGTGATTGGGGCTCTTAAATAGCCCTTACACCAAACCTGAAGTAATTCAGTCAGTAATGATTGTGAAAGACATCCCTCATACTTTATGTCACAAACATTAAATTCCTGATGCACTAGTTATCTCCACATCATAAACATTAAATGCCAAGACATGCCTTTTGCCTAACCACTGTGTGTCCGGTGGTTATCGTCACAGAGGTGGCTCACCAATTGTCTGACAGCCCGAAATACCTCGGTGGTTTACTCAAGTACAGATTTGACATTGTCTATCTGCCTAGTGACATCACCTACAATAGATATAACATTAAGTAGATGGTTGTTTGGCTTACAAGTCAATGCCCGATGGAACTCAAGGATGCTCCGCTCGAGGTTCCACGGTCAGGGAATTTTGGTGTTTTACCAGGTGTATCTAAGATTGTCAGGACATACCCCAATGGTGCCTCACTTATCAATCCTCCAAACCAAGTTCATATAAAGTTCCCACGGCGAGGTCATTCGATAAAGCATGAAATCTCTCCCAGGCGCTGCCAAGCCTGGTCTCTCGCGAGTACCGTTTGACCTTACACTAAAAACATTATGCTCGTTACATTATTACAATCATTATAGCTCATATTCAATATAAACAAAGATACAATATGACTAAGTAACACAACAAGCTAAAGTATGAGTTTCCACGCTAAGCTGCCTAATTGAGCTACCACGCTGAGCGGCCTCGTTGAGCTGCCACACTCAGCGGCCTCGTTGCCTTAATCCCAAACCTATTGTTAATAGGGGGATTATATTTAATCTCAAGATTACCTTCAATCCACCTCTACATATATAACACACCATCACCTAGCACATATCTCGCAGCTTTGTATTTTAGCTTCTTAACTTCAAGTAGGTCAGCTATAAGAAACCCTTCTTTAATATATGCTCTTAATGGATCCATCCAAGTTGTCCCCATATCAACTGCAATAAAATTTACCATCAGATCTTCATCAATGCTTCTATTAATAAGTATCTCCATAGGAATAGTTCTTCACAGCTCAGTTCGGGTTGCTAAAGCTAGCCGAGCAAGTGCGTCTTCTCGGGAATTTTCCAACCTTGGAATTCTAATCATCTAGACATCCAGCAAAGTAGTAATTATCTCCAAAGATTTGTCTAAGTACATGGTCATCAGTTCTCCTTTAGATGCATATAAGTTCAACACCTGATTTATCACCATCTATAATTCACTATATACCACAACTAACTCGACATTTAGTGATTTAGCTAGAGTTAACCCAACAATCATAGCTTCATACTCTACCTCACTATTGGAGGCTTGAAATTATAATCGTAGAGAGTATTCTATATCTAGTTCTTCTAGAGTATTTAGTATGATTCTAGCTCCATATCCACTTGCATAGGATAACCCATTAACATCCAATCTCCATATGGGAATATCGTTGTCAAACGCTTGGTTTGTCAGAATTTCATGTTGGAAAATTTTATCCTTTACCTCCTCATATTTCATTTTCAGATATTGTACTCCACTAATGGGTTATGTTTAATCGGTGGTAGTTTCCCTTGCTTGAAGCTGGTCGTACGTATCTCCAGTAGGTTTGCTGACTTTTAAATGTTTCTTGGCTAGAATCCCCTGTTGCTCGAGGACCTCTAGGTAAGTGAATTCTATAATAAAATCTACCACATCTTGTCCTTTTGAAGTAGTCCTTGGTTCATATACAGGGCCACGTTCCCCTAACTCCACAACCCAATACATCAATCCTTCAAATTTCTCTGGCTTATGCAAATCTTGCCTTAGGGTCATGTCATTGTATACCACTATGGTGTGAGCTTGAAAATTTGCCTTCGTCCGTCTACTGGCCTTAATTAAGAATAATGTTAATTTCTCCAGTCTGGGATATCTTACTTTTTCTCCTCAAATATCTTTTCTAGTTAAACTTCATTTTGAACTCCATTCTCATCCCTGATCAAGGAAGAGCTAACAACTGATTCATATACAGCCAGATGCAAATACATATTTTCTCCCACCACTAGTCGGGAGAGTAGTGATGGTGTTCCCAAGTACTTTTTCAATTCCAATAACATTTTTTAACATATAGCGTTCCATTCAAGGGTTTTTCTGAGTACCTTAAAGAATGGCAAACACCTTTCCGTTGATCGCGACATAAATCTGTTGAGTGCTATTACGTGACCTGTTAGCCTTTGAACATCCTTTTTATAGGTCGGGGATTGGATTTTGATCAAATCTTTAATTTTATTTGGATTAGATTCAATGCCCATTTGATTTACTATATACCCGAGGACAATTCCCTCCTGAACTCTGAAGACACATTTGGTCGGATTTAACTTCATCTAGTGCTTTTCTAATCAATCAAACGCCTGACTAAGGTCGATAATATGATCAGCATCTTTTTTGCTCTTAGTCAGTGTATCATCAACCTACACCTCCATGTTCTTGCCTATCTTCTCCTCAAATACTTTGTTTACCTATATCTAATTAGTGGCACCTTCATTTTTTTGACCAAATGGCATAACATTATAACAATAAGTTCCTTGGGGGTAATAAAGGAATTACTTTCTCATTTTTTCGGCTTCATTTTGATCTAGTTATAACCAGAATATGCGTCCATGAAACTCAGCAGATCACAAAGGAAAATGATTCTTTGGGAATGCTTTGTTCAAGTCATTAAAATCCACACACATTCTCCACTTATTGTTTTTCTTCTTAACTATAACCACGTTGGTCAACCAGTCTGGGTATTTCACATCTTCAATACAGGAAGCTTCACCACTTCCTCTTGTATAGCCTGGTTCTTCTCCGGATAGAAAAATCTTCTTCGTTGCTTCACATGTTTAACCTCGTTATTCACATTAAGCTCATGGCATAGGAAGTTGGGGTATATACCAGGAATGTCTTCATGGCTCCATGCGAACACCTATTTTCTTTATCTCAAGAAGGCCACCCAGTCCTATTTAAGAATTGGTTCCAATGACGCTCATATTTTAGTAGTTCATTCCGATTTATGATCGTCCAGAACAATATTTTATGCTGCCTCCATCACTTGGCCTTTTACGAGCTCAGATTCATCTCTTGGATTTAAGGTTTTAACCTTAGATTCATTGTTCGGCTCATACATATCCACTTGATAAGTGGTGGTTTTATTCTTTGATTCTAACTTATCTTCCTCTTCAGTAGATGAATAGTATCATTCTTGAGTTACTTTATGATCTCCTTTTACTACTCTCAGTTCAAAGATAGTCGAGAATTTCAGGCATTGATGAACAGTAGAAGGTACATCTTCAAACTTCTTCAATCCCACTCTTCCCATGATCATGTTATAAGGTAGAATGAACATTTTTGTCCATTACAAAGAAGCTCACTTTCTTTGTCCTGCTTGATGTCCATGTTCCAATCAACATATCTAAGTTTATTATTCCCCATGGAAATACTTTTTTGCCAGAGAATCCAATAAGTGGCATGTGGTAAGGCTCCAGCTGGCTGAGTTTCAAACCCAGAATATTAAAATAAGGATAGAACATGATGTTTACCGAACTGTCGTTATCCACTAATATTATTGCTACCATTACTTCTTTTATCTTGACTCTCTGATCACTAAAGGATCATCATGAGGATACAACACTGCGGATAGATCGTTCTTGGAAAATCCAATTATGTTCTTATCCTTGTTATCTTTCCTTGGTCGTTCTTCCTCGAAGAGGTTGATTCGATGGATGTAAGAACAAGCTTGAGACTCATTGAGTTAAGCTTTCCTTTCAGATGTATGATCTCTTCCTCCTTCATCTCCACCTATAATCCTATGGTAATCAAAGGACCTACCACTTAGTGTGAATACCTAACGTTTAGGTTATCTAGGCTTCTTGGGGAGATTAGGATTGTCTTTTGGATCATCATCATAGTTCCTCTTCTTATCTTCTCTAGGCTTAACAAGTGATTTAGATCTCTGTCGACCTCTAATTCTAGTTCTTCTACATGCCTACCGATCAACAAATTTGTCTAAATTTCCTCTTCGAATGAGTGCTTCTATCTCATTCTAAAGAGCAATACACCAGTTGGTCGTAGACCATAATCTTTGAGAAACTCGCAATACTTTGACTTATCCCTCTTATCAGTAGGTGACCTTAACTTTATCGGACAACTCAAATCATTGTTATGCTTGATTTCCTCCAAGACACGATGTATACCCACCATTAAGGGAGTGTAATTAGTGAATTTTCTAAGCCGATCTAGGCTTTCTTTTACTTTAGAATTCCTGCACTCATTGTGATTCTGGTGCTCCTTCTTATCTGACTTTACTTTTATCTTTGCTTTTGCCTTTGCATCTGAATTCCTTTTAGCATCCAGAGCTTCTTCGGTGTTCATAATCTTCGCTACTTTGGCCATCAATTCTGTCATCGTCTCTAGGGGATCTTTTGACAAAGTATAATATAGTTTTTCGGGGAGCAAACCACTCATGAGGGTAGTGATTATAGTATTATCTTCATAATCAATGACTTTCAGTTTCTCATTGTTGAAATGAGTGATGTAATCCATGGTACTTTCTCCTATATTCTGTCTCACAATAAGCAAATGAGCTACTCACTTCACTGGTTTTTCTCTAAAGAAAAAATCACTAACGAATAGCTCTGCGAGTTGTTGGAAGCCATAAATCTTTCCCTGAGGAAGAATATTATACAAAATTTGAGCAGATCCAGTGATTGTTCCTGAAAATTCCCTACACCTCATCTCATTAGGAACAACATAAATATCAGTCGCTGCTTGGTATTGTTCTATATGAAGAACTAGATCAGTATTCCCATCATACTTGGGAGTGACCACTAGAGCTTTAAACTTGGTATGCGTAGGGAAATCTATGATGGTTTGCACAAAGGGGGATCCCTTAATAAAACTTCTCTGGAGAGGATTCTTGGCCTTGGAAATTTATCCCAACCTGTCTTCCAAACGCTGAATAAAACCTTTCCAAGAATCACTCCCAGCACCAGATTTATGGGTGGTAACTTTTTTATGCCGACCAACTGATCGTGCTGATCTTTCTTCTTACGAACCTTCTCTTCGACTAAACCGATCAATTTGTTGGGTGCTCAATTTGGATTAGGATGAACCTTCCCTTAGATTGCTTGGTCATCGAGTATTTCTTAATGCAACCCGTAGAGCATTTCCCTAGTGTCCCAAATGATCGAAAGGAGATTCCCTACTTAGCCTTTCTAAGGCACTCACTCTTTCTGGGATGAGGGACTATCGATCAAAGGAATTAGTAATCCTGATAGAAGAAGTTGCTCCAGGAAGGTATAAAAGATCCCTTGAAGTTTTGTAACGGCTATGACCAACACTCTTTATTGGCGGTGGTGGCATATTGCTTTGATTAAATTGTGCAGGGACTCTAGCTTGTAGAGTTTGGGCCAAGTATCGTATAATATCCTGCATAGCCTCTTGACCCTTAGCCAAGCTAGCCAAAATTCCTATTAAATCATTGTTATTTGGAGGGACAAAGGGAGTAGGCAGAATTCCCTCGTTTCTAGTGCTTGATAAGGAATTTCATCCATGGATAATGAATGCGTGAAAATGTTTAGTAATACGTTCTCATAGACGACGTTAATCTATTAAATCAAAAAACTAGACTAGGTCTAATTGATTCATCACAGATAAATAAATAAAAACAAATAAGACAAAGATATTTTTAAAATGGTTGCACTCAATGGGAAAGCCTATGTCCATTGTTATGTATTAACTTCTTTGATTTGTTTCTGATCCCTTGCAATGAGGGTGATACAATGTATTTAAAGCCTAAGAGGGGTACTGATTGTTGTCGAGTGAAAGGATGTAATGAATTTATTTATTATGAATTTTCATCAATACATAATGAGAATTAAATATACTATTACTGTCACTTCATTGGTTACATAAGTTGTATGATTGTTGTCGCTTCGTTAGCTGTACAGGCTGGATTTTCGACAGTTGGTAGGTCTTCCTAGTTTCTCGGGCTTACTTATTAGTCAGGTTTCCTTGTTGGTTGAAGTTTTGCATCACGGAAACTTAGATTGGAGCCACATTGGATGACATGTGTTAGTTTATAATTGATCCACGTAGGATGGTAAATTTTGGTATCAACATTCCCTTGCTCCAACCTTTATCATAGTGCACGCTTATGATAATACTCGTCGGGAAGTGATGGTATCCATAAAGCTTACAATAACTGTTGGCCCCATAAATCCTGTTACTGAATTATAATAGGGGTTGGCCCCATTTTCGTCCTTATATTAGAAACTGAAGTTCTTTGCCAATGGGTAGGTCATCACCATCTTGGGTGATGACGATGATACTAAGAATGTAAGTACCAGTAATCCATTACTAGAGATACAACATGGGGCAAATGATATGCTTTTATTAGGTTTTCGAGTTGAACCGCATCCACTCCCAGTAGGGGATGATTTTAAAAACAGAGTTTGTCCAGAACACAACCCTCATGGCAATGGCAATGTGATACAGATGTTCAAGAACATGCATTTATATGACCGAACTAGGGTTGGGAACACAATAATCACTACTAGAAATAAACATTTTTATGACGGGGAAAAAGGGTCATAAAAGGTTATTTATGACGGTTTTCAAAGATTTAAAAATTGTCGTAATGTTGTGTGTCATAATAAATTGGTGTTGACAAAACCGTCATAACAAACCATCATATTACGACAGTTTTTCGTACAAACCGTCATTAACAATAATGTTGTGTGTCTTAATAAAAATTGATGTTGACAAAATCGTCATAACAAACCATCCTATTACGATAGTTTTTCGTACAAACTGTCATAAAAGGTACCTATTAGGACGGTTACTTTGTTTATTATAATGACAGTGTACATAAAACAGTCATAAAATATACCCATTTTTATATGTGAACTATAAACCGTCATAAAAGTTTTTTTTTTGCTTTCTTTTCTTGCATTGTACTATTCAAATACCCAAACATGTAATGCATAAAACTACGATTTGCAAACTCAAAGCACAAATTTCCATACTCAAAATAGCAAATTCCAAGTTCCAATGTAATGTGAACAAGTGTCATTAATATTTGAAATTAAAATATATAAATATACACCTACAGTTTCCCAAATGACTTCTAGATAACTCACAAACAAAAAGATAACTAAAACAACATATATTATAGACATAAGAACTAAAAAATTAAACTGCAACATAAGCTCCATTCGTGTAGCATGGAAACCTAATTTAGCAACAGCTACATCGGATACGCTATAGGCAACAACGGGATCAATATCTGAATAAAATAAGGAAATAAATAACAATTAACAACTAAAACAGATTAACCATATAAATAATATAGCTCAAACAATAATGATATTCTAATATAATATAAAGCATAAAAAAATAAACATTTGCATAATGTTAAAGTTAATTTTTACTTCATTCTTTATCAAGGCGTGGGAGAGATATATGGGAAAAGTATCATGAAAATTTTAGCATAATTTCCTCTGTTTTGTAATAATTCAAAATAATGACATTTTAAACTAACAACCATATAAAGCCCAATATGCGCATTCACCTTCAATAATAATATAAAGCCGACCCCGTGCATTTAGTATCATCATCAACAACAAAAATAACAACAATATAAATCCCACCCCGGGCATCATTCATTATCAATAACAATAAAATAAATACCACCCTGGGTATTCACAATCAACAACAATGTAAAGGTTGAAACGAACATCACAATTAAACATTTGCATAATCTCAAAGTTATTTTTTACTTTATTCTTTATTAACCCATGAAGGAGATAAATAGGGAAGGTTTTGTGGAAATTTCGACAGAGTTTCCTCTATTTTCTTAATAATTTGAAATTAAACATCGCATGTTTAACCAACCATAACAATATAAATCCCACCTCGGGCATTCAGCATCATTAACAACAACAATAGTATAAATCCCATCGCGGGCATGCACTATCAACAATAACAATACAAATACCACCATGCACATTCACTATCAATAATAAAAATATAAAGACCACCTTGGGAATTCACAATCAACAACAATATAGATACGACCACAGGGATCACAAAACATTTGCAGAATCTTAAAGTTGATTCTTACTTTAGTCTTTTTTAACACAGGGATAAATGTGGAAGGTTTAGTGAAAATTTTGGCAGAGTTTCCTTTATTTTTTTAATAATCCAAAATTAAACATGACATTTTAACCAACAACAATAATATAAAGCCCAACCCGGGCATTCACCATTAACAAAATAAATCCCAGCCCGGGCATTCACCATTAACAAAATAAAGCCCACCCCGGGCATTCACCGTTAACAATATAAAGCCCACCCCGGGCATTCAACATAATCATCAACAACAACGACAATATAAATCTCACCTCGTCCATTCACTAACAACAACATTATTCTTGGCATCATATTTTTATAGGGTTTTGATAATATTAATTACGATTTTTGTTATATTTTCG
The DNA here is from genome assembly GCA_949130495.1 of Sambucus nigra. Lineage (NCBI taxonomy): Eukaryota > Viridiplantae > Streptophyta > Magnoliopsida > Dipsacales > Adoxaceae > Sambucus > Sambucus nigra. The sequence goes on from OX422219.1 coordinate 172,662,663, forward strand.
TTTATGAATATTCTCTATATTAAACATTATTAACAACGACACAAAGTAATTAATTAGATAGAAGAAAAAAGGTACCTGTAAAGATATGCCAAAATCATCCACAACTGTAGCTCACTAAAAATAATCCTGAATGAAATCGATGAACTCGTGCTGAACTTTTTCTATGTCATGATTTTCATAGGTTAATTTTTTAGCCAACTCCTTCCTCTAACAAATCAAACAATACAAGTTGTATTTAATTTTTCCTTATAAAAGTAATCAGTAGGGAAACAAAAAAATTATAAAATAAATATTTATTACCTTTAGTTTAGTAGATTGAGACGGGTTCTCCATTAGATCTCTCATGAACTTCAATACGTAAAACCCAAATTCAACATTCCTCGGTTGTCGAGGTCTATATAGAATGATATGCTCAAGGTAATAGTTATATTGAGATTTAAGATATAAGTCAACAATGTATATTCATTAACATTATCGTACCTTAACAATCTCCCAGTTTGAACCTGAAATTCTTCCTCCTTTCGATACCACCAACGCTCTAAATTCACTTCAAGACAAAGATTAAAATGAAACACATGTGTACAAAGACAATATGACTAAAGGTGTATATATATATATATATATATATATATATATATATATTAAGTCATTACTCACGTGCTTGTAAAGACTTTCAAGTCTCGATCTGGCGCCCTATGTAAAGAATCCAAATACATATGGGAGAAGGCTCACCTACATCATGCTTTATAAATCATCCATACATCACACTTCGTTTTAGGCCCTAAATTGTTTTTTCTCAAATTTTTTATTTTTCTCTTGAAATTAACCTTCCAATAAACATGATGCGAGGGAAACCGAGTGTTCGTGTAGGGACACTGTCGTTGATTTTGGCTCCCATTCTACATATAAAAAACCTAAACTACAACTACACTTGTGAGGCAAGCACAGCGGTAAGTCGGGTATCGTAAGAAATCCACAGGGAGTGATTAAATTTTAGATTTTAATTGTTTTAAAACCTCAAGAATATAAGTGTAAAATTAATAAAAGAAAAGGTGATGGTTGGGAATGGTGGAAAATGAAACGAAGAAGTTATGCTACACAAAAGTAAAGCGAGGACGGGATTGCATTCTACCACATGGATTGAAACAACTACTAATTAGAGTTAAGGATCGAAATCAATTTAATCGAGCATTTTCAATCAAGCATAAACATCACACAATAAGGAATTTAATCCAAAGTTGCGAGATTAAACATTTAACAGAAAATGGTCACACGCGGATTAAATTCGGAATATCACTATAAACACTAACGTTGCGTGACAAAGAAAGTTAAAGGCATAATAATCCGAATCTAATACGCGAGGTTTCAATTAAATGCAATTTTACACAAAACCTAACTTTCGAGTTTCAAACCCGTTAATGGTAGAACACAACCCCGACCCTATTTATTTAAGGGCATGACATGGAAATGACCTAAATTAACAAAGCAATAAACTAATTAAGCAAGAAATAATTTAATCTTTGCAAGAAAGTAAATGACATCAATGGAAATAAATCAAGAAATCAGTTATATTAATGGTAGGGGTAATGAAAAATGCAACATACAAGACCCAAAAGTTGTCACACAAAATGATGAAGAAGAAGATCTCTCAAAACCCTAACCTTAAACTAAACAAAAATGAAAGATCCCCTCTTCAAAATGAAGAGAAGGTGTATTTATACATAAATATACTAATGGAAAACTTGTAATAAAAATAAGAAACAAAAAAATATCTGCATGACCGAATCGATTCAGCTGGTCCGAATCGATTCGGTAAGGAGGTTTCTCGAAGGCTGCTAAAGGGGCGAATCGATTCGCCTGGTCTGAATCGATTAAAAACAGAGGAACTGGAATACTGAAATGGGGTGAATCGATTCGGATTGACCGAATCGATTCACAAATGTGAATTTTTGCCACTGTCTCCTAGTGAATTGATTTGGATGGTCCGAATCGATTCGCACCTGGGGGATTTTGATCCTTTCCCCTGTTTTGGTTGAGATGTCTTTCTCTTCGCACAAAGGCCCGTAACTTCTTCGATATAGCTCCGATTCGCACATCGTTTATGGCCACACAAATCTTATTCAGAGGGCTTAAACTTTCGTGAAGACATTGGGCTAGTTGCCCAAGTTATGAAATGACTAAATTGCCCTTGCGCGTGCAGTTGTGTAAGAAACTTTGCCGAAATGCATCCAAACTTCATACTAAGCATACAAATAGCTACAAAATCTCAATTAACCCCTGCAAAACATGTTAACATAGAAATCCGAGGTTGTCTGGTTAGTGATCATAAATATATGGATTAAGATACCCGAGAGGACTAATAACGCATAGGTTAACGGGTGAAATACGTAATATTTGCGTCGTACCAAAACACATGTCCAAAAAATTAGGTAAAAATAAATTTTGTAGATATTTTTTAAAAACTCACAAAAACTGCTCAAAATACCTTATTTATAAGGGTCTGCGCTAGCAGATTTTTGTTGATTTTTTAAAAATAGCTACAAAATATATTTTGACATAATTGTTTGAATACGGGTTGATGGGAGGTTAATTTCAAGAGAAATAAAAGAAATGAAAAAATGTTTCGTAGGATGTAGAACTAGGTGTGATGTATGGAGTGATGTATACATCATGATATATGTGCTTGTAAAGAGTTTCAAGTTCCTATCTGGCGCCCTATGTAAAGAATCCAAATAGAATATATTCCTCGAAGACAAATCGATAACGACTAAAGACTAATGAAACCTATAATGTAATGAGTAGTTAACATCATTGATACAAACATGTTTTGATATAATTATAACAACTTAAGATAATAAATATACTTACCCTATGTTGATTGGCATAAAATGTGTTTGGTTCTCTTTAGCATCTTTCACTGCATTCATGATAAAAATATGCAATTTTGTCTTCAAATAACCTTGTTAAAAAGTCCCAGGATCATAACATTCGTACCCTTTTTGCCTGTCATTGTAACCAAGAAATACACACACAATTGAATGTGCAGAGAGTTTGGTGAGAGAATTTTTTAGGAGAGGAACAAAACAGGTACACCCAAACACGTGCAATGCGCAAGAAGAAGTAGTGAGGAAACTAACCATATAAATGCTCAAAAGGAGAAATTCAAGAAGTAACGCGGGAGGGAATACGATTAATCAAATAAAACGCTCCTCCCAAAAGGTACGGTTAACACTGAAAGATAATAAAAGAGATCGGGCAGTCTCCATGATAGGCCTATGTTTACGCTGAGCTACACTGTTTTGTTCTAGAGTATCTATACAGGAGGATCGTTGAAGTGTGTCATTAGAATTCTACAAATTTAAGAAAGGAGTATAAGACTATTCTCCACCTAAACCACATCGAAAGCATTTATAACATCAGAATACTGAGTGAAAAGTAGTGAATATTGAAAAGAATTCAGACCGGTGCTTCATTAGATATAACCAACAATATTGATTACAATCATCAATAAAAGAAACAAAATATATAGACCCTCCTTTTGTCTAAATTGGAGCAGGTCCCCAAACATCATAATGAACAAGATCAGAAGGCGCCGCAGAAATAATAAAACTTTTATTAAAGGGTAAAGAGGTGAACTTAGCCAATTTGCATCAACGACGTTCAGAGATATCACAATAATTCAAATTACCCAAGCTACCAGTCGAGAACAAAAATTCTAAATGAGACGTCGTAAATGAACAGATTAGGAGATATAATAGACCTAATCCCATACAATGACATAGAAGTTCCATTGACCGCGGTAACAGAAGTAGGGGGAGAAGTACATGTGAATAAAAAGAAATCATTAGTCATGTGATGAGTCGCACTTGAGTCAAAGATCCAAGTGGTACAAGAACACCTGATGGATGGACCTTTGGAAAAGGAGCTTGTATAGGGAGAGACTGAAAGAGCATTAAGCTGAGGAGTGGAAAGAAGTTTCTCCAACTGCTCATGTAAGGCTAAGATGCAGTTTTGGTATCGCTGTTGCAATGGGGCGATCTCGACCTCTAAAAGACTGATGTGATGATCCCTGAGTTGACTTATTTATCAGTTTAGGACATTAAGCCTTCCAATGACCCTTTTCACTATAAAAGATACACTCATCAGCTCCAACTCTAAAATTCTACCTATTTTGAGAGTTATTTGTTGATCTACGAGGAACTCTAAACAGTCTGGCTAGATAAAGGAAGAATACCCTTTTCAGGAAGAGCTTTAAGATGCATTTATTTAGCCAAAAGTTTATTAACAACTTAATCTATGGAAGGAAGTGGGATACGATGCAAAATAGAACCTCGAAGTCTCTCAAAGTTATCTCGAAGAGCCACAAAAAAACAAAACCAATTATTTCTCCTCTCGATAATCACGATACAACTCAATAGAACCAAGTCCTATAGGCTCAGTGAGAGCTAGGTGGTCCCAAAACCCAGTCACAATGGAGTAAAACTCATATATACTTATACTCCTTGTGCCCTGGAGTGTACCCCAAATATCATGCTCTAACAGGTATCGTTTAGCAAAATTGGATTGCACATATAACCAAGTGACAAGTACTCCCAAATTTCTTTAGCCATGTAACTGAGCCTATAAATAAGGACAACCATTGCAATTACTTTACTTTTGAGAATGAATGAATGAGATTAACCTTTCTCATTAAAACTATGTTGTTGTTGCGAGTAAAATCCATTATGTTTACATAAATCTCTTTTTAATTTTGATGAAGTTGTAACGCCTAAACAGTAAAGGTGGTGCTGCAATCAAATAGAATTGAGCCTTGCCTATTCGAGATCGTTCTTTAATCAAACACTTGCGAACTAGTCAATCTCGAGGTTTAAATGATATGAGATTAAGACGTGCTTGAGCAACTAAAATCGAGCTTACTCCTTAAGAGACTAAACGAGTTGAGGCTAATCGGGCTCGAATTTTTAAATGAGCTCAATCTTGAACTTTAGCTCAACTCGTTTTCTTAACAATCAGGCCAACCTTTGTTCGGGAATATCTTAGTTCTTCTTTAGCCCTAATTACAACACAAATCACTCTGAACTTTACTTTTAATCTTGATATAATAGAAAAATCAATACTCATTGGTTTGCATAAAAATAAACTAACTACTAAAGAATCTATAATAGTACCACGATGCCTACCAAGTATTATTTTTCTCTCTTATAGTTCTATAACTAGCATAAATCAGAAATAATATAAAAATATCATTTTTTTCTGAAAAAATAAAAAATGCGAGGAAAAAGATTATGCTTACACACTTTCAGTTACCACCAACAAAGAACTGCAACCACAAAGAAAGGGAAATTATCAAACTTTGAACAGTAAAATGGAAGAATATGTAAATCTTGAAAACAATTATCCATATTAAAGTCCATTGAGTAAAGACATGTTCCTTTCTGAATGGCAGATGCATGTAATGAACAAACTTAAAAAAAATGCAGAATACATATTAACGGAATGAAAGAGAGGCATCTTGAGGATGATACTTCTAAACATGTTTCAATATTCCATTAAAAAATAGTTGTCATTTAAAATTTAAATTTAAAAAATGGTGCAAATAGAACTTTCATAAGCGAAAACATGCCATATTTCAATTGATATTATTCACAAGGAGAGGGCGCATAACACACATCCATGACGGTTTTGTCAGAAAGGCACTGCCAGATGTGTTGAAGAATAAAATATAATTTAGAGAAATTTGACTTAATGAAGGTGTTACATCTTCTACCAGCAATGAAACAAACATTTTCACAAGTTTGTAATGCAGAACTATAGGAAACTTGACATATCAGACGTAATGCAAGCTAAAACAAAATTCTTTGATTATGCCATACTCCCTCTGCCCTAAATTAATAGTCCATTATTCCTTTTTGGTCCATGCCAAATTAATAGTCCACTTTCCTTTTTTGGACATTCAATAAACCAAAATTGATGATAATAAACATGTGTTAATCATAGCTGTTGATTAAGTGTATCCTTAATCTATTCAAAAAGAAGATATGGACTCTTAATTTGGGATGGAGGGAGTACATGATACATCATATACCAATAAGTTTTGTTGGCCCATTCACACATATTTGGAAGCCAAAATTAAAAAATAAAAGGAATTTAAAATCTCAGAATCAAGTGTTTGAATATCAAAATGAAGGACGCTCTTATGTAAGTAACTTTCATTTCTGGCAAGCAGACCTGAATACGAACATAATTACCAAGGGGATTCCCTTTCGGCTTGAAGGCTGATATTTCTCCAAGAAGCGTCTTTTCACAATCACCACAGGGAGGATTTTCTATAGCCTCTCCTCTCACCAGGAAAAAATCCACTATTTTCTTGTTTGTCATAGTCCTTATTACTCAAAAATTTCAGCCTCTGAAAGTTCTTTATTGAGCCCACTTATTACAACATTGTCGGCATATTTCTTACTAGGTTCACACTGAACATACCTTCCTCCAATTACCATGCTTGAGAAATCATCAACAAGTGCATTAACATCCAGCCTATCACAATTGCAAACCCTTTACTTCACCGATGAGGCCAATTAAATGTCGCTTTGACAATAAGAAAAGAGAACATTTTGTGATCATCCCATAGGTGATTCATTAAGGAACTACCTTCAGTGAGGCCCCGCTGAGTTCAAGTTGAGTTAATTCGATATATTTCTTAGCAGCGTCGGGTATAAGAAATGTTATTCGGACCCATTTCTCCTTCGTATCTCCATCATGTCCAGAACCTTTAAACTTGTGACTGCGTAAATACTTCCCATGGTGTATTCATCCAAATACATCAAAAGATCCTTATCAAATCTAAGCGACACACATCAATGATCAAACATCTCTTTTCATGCTCCAAATGCTTTATCTTAGCACCCGCTCCAGACTGAGCTACAGAAGGCGATAAACCACGTCCTCCATGATACAAGCATTTCTCCAAGCATTCATTTCCTAACCAATTTCTCTTATGATCCATGGCTTCATTTACAAGGATATTGACCTTCCCAATGTCTTAAGAATAGGAAAATAGCCGAATTTCATTATAATTAACGTTGACTTCGATGTCGATCCTTTCAACCATACAGGAAGTTCTAATATGTGACACCGGATGAAGCAAACAACTGTTAGACTTCCTGCAAAAAAAAAAAATCAGTAGTGTACTGCCAAAATCTATTAAAACCTTAATATGCAACTTCTTACTCTCTATACCACATACATCAAACAGAGGAGGACGAGGAGGAGGACAAAGGGTATACATAGAGTCTACATCAGTTGTAGTTACACAAACCAAATATTCGTTAAATATCGAGAGGATATCACCAAAGACTTCCTAACTTAGTGTTTGATTAACAATGAACAGAGAATGCGAAGGACGCAGTTGAACATGTTTTCTAGCTAGTGCCACTTCATATCCAAGATGATCAGTTCCAGAGTACATGGATACATTTTCTACAAGAGTATAACCCTTTTCAAAGATTTATCATAGTCAATTTTCATCAACGGATTCCAAATCCAGTAACTAGGAATAATGATATTCAGTTCATTTTTTAGAAAAATTTCCAATTATTGCAACATTTCATGGCTCCTCTGTATGGATTTTGCGTTGATGTTATTATCCTAACACAAGTCCCAGGTTCAAACCTACTCTCTTTCACCATGTTAGAATCGAACACAGACTTGACCCCCATAATGGTAAACGAGGCTCGACATGATTCATGGTGAATATAACTTTTCTTTTTCCAGGGTGTTTCGAAAAACATGAAGTTGGATAGTGAAGGATTATTGAATTTGATTAATCTTTGCGAATCCGACTCTTTTCCAATAATCAATGAATTAAGAATTTTGATCAACAAAGACCATGAATTCTACGATTTAACTGAATATGGAATTTGACTCTATATCTTGAGGCACCAACCATTACAAAATATCATTTCTAAAGAAAATACAAATAACTCCCTAAGAACTATGCTCATACATCATTTGCAATTAATCATCACAAAAAGAAAAAGAAAAAATAGTATAAAGAAGTACTCTTCATGGAAACAAAAGGTAATGCCAATCAAACATTCAAGAAATTTTTGTTATCTTTTCATTAAAAACTTTGTGCCATCTAATCTAGTCTCGTATACTAGGTTTCAACCTTACCTTAACAGGTTAATTAACTAATCTTCATTTTATGTTTTGCAGCTTATATTTTTTCAACGCCAAGAAAAAAAGATATAATCACGGAGAACAAGAAAACTGCAGCTAAAGTTCCCTCTTCTTCGATTAAAACTATACATGCTCCAATTATATGTCCAAACTATTTCACCAACTTGAATCCCCAAAATGAAAAACTCAATTCACCACACCAAGAAAAATCATTTCAAAAACCAAAGATGAGTGTACCTAAGAAGATTGGACAATCTGGTTAAAACAAGAATTATTTTGTTTAGGTTTATAATCAAGTAGATGTCCATCAAGTTTATAACATTCTCAACTCTTCGGAGACTTATTTTCTTTATTGATTAGAATGTGATCTAGCAACCTCATTCCTAACACCAAACACCATAGAATTTTCAAGGAAAGCAGAATTTATGATAACACAGATTTCTCATTACTTTCGTTCCCGAGACACCAAAGCAAACACCTTATTAATAGGAGGAATAAGGTCCAAGTGAAGTAAATGACATTGAAATTGAGTAAAAGAATCACGCAATCTCATCGATTATGCAATTAAAAGTAAAGCCAATTATGCAATTATTTAGAGGGTGAGTAAACTCACCAAATTATAAGAAATATAAAAACTGATCGAAGGAGTTCCATTTGATTATTTAGAATAATGATACAACAAATTGAGTTCGGCATCATAAGTCGAATATACATTTAAAATGAGCTCGTCATCATCAAGCACTGATTGCGTTTAAAATAATATCATTTAAAATGATTCACATTCAACTCATTATATAAAATTGATATAATTAAGCACCACTTGTGTCAAAGAATATAAAATTACCTGCATTCCATTCATGAAACCATGACTTAAGGACCCGAATTGATGAGAATATGACTTGCATTCCTTTCATGATGCGTCTTCTAATAAGTATCATATGGGGGGGAAAATATTTCAGGTTCTTCATCAGTAGTTATTTTCAACGTCTTATCACTTTCAACGTTTTGTGTCACTTCCTTGTTATATTCTAGATTATTGAATAAGCACCAATCTTCTTTGTGACATGTCCACATTAAAGAAAATTGAAAAAAAAAGAACAATGAAATGTTGAATACCAAGTCTCATGAATAATAGGTTATACATATGTAAAAAGATAATCCTTGTCACGTCGTGTTTGTATCAAAATAACCCTTGTTGTGTCGTGTCGTTCGAAACCGGACCAAAAAACATGAATTATCACCCTAATATAAACTTAACACACATATTTCTAATATAATGTTGAATAATAGTAAAATACAAATTAAACATTCATACACATATTACACTCACTTGGCCCATATTATTTAACAATAAGCCAAAACCCTAAACTACCGCAACCGAAAAACCCTAAATCATCATAAGATTAAACCAGCTTAACACCAAATTGCAGAAAGCATGTAATTATTTTGGACCTAACATTGTAATTCCTAACACAAAAATTTAGGTGGAATTTAAATGAGTTTAGGATCGTAATTAATTTGGGCTTAAATACGTGTTTACACAATCCAACAATGTTTGAATGGTGAGATTCGAACCATGTGACTAAACAAGAAACATTATTACTCCCCCATTTTTTTCCCCCATCAATGTTACAACAGATCCATTATTTAACTTATATAATGTCATCCGGTAGAAGTATCGTATTTTTGCAAAACGCCGAACACTAGTATATTATAAACTTAATTGTGTCGCATTGTACAATAAAACTATAAGTCGTCCAGGCTCCATGCGGGACTATTGGTGAGTAGGAAATATAAGCGTATATTATTACCTAAAAATAAATACGAGATACATATAGGATTTCAAAATTACCTCAATAAATTTAAGAAACAACAAATCCGACCACTATGAGTCCTCAATCAAGTTGCGACAACACAAGCAGTCCTGTGAGCAAAAACACTAACAATTCAACCACATATTATTATAAATTATGTTTGAGAATGTAATGCAACCAAATTACTAAATTTCAAGAAAACCATGTACTTTTGTATCTAATTGTAACAACACTTAAAACAACAACACCTACCGATCTGTATATTTAATTGATTCTCTAGATAAGAAAAGGGTAAAATAAATTCTCCAAGCTGAAGACGAGTGGTGAGCCGATTAGAGTGGCGGTGGTTCTAGCGATTGAAGATATAGAGGAGTGGGATGCGGGTTGAAGAAGACGGGTGGCATGCGGGTTGAAAAAGGGAGGCATGCGGGGTTATTGGATGAGACAAGGGTCGTGGGGGATTAGATTCCATGATAATCATAGAAGATAGAGTTGGGGAGAAGTGGGTATCCTCTAAATTTTGAGATTGCTACGATTCTTTCTCACCATATTATTTCCCGCTGTTATATTTTTTTCTTAAAAAGGGTCATAAATAACTAAATAAGTTTATCAGAAAAAAAAAATATTTATAAATTGTATTTAATATTACCACGTATAGAAAACTGTCATAAAACATAAATATATTATATGACAGTTAAAATACCACGGTCATAAAATATCATATTAACATGACCTAATAAATATACACGGGTCATAATTGTGAAATAATAATATTTTTTATGACATTGGAATTAAAATGGTCATAAAATTAAATTCTAAAACTGTCGTAAAAGGTATTTTTCTAGTAGTGAATAGGAATAATTGAACTCATAATACTGAAGAAAGCCTTTCCTCCTTTCGGCCTGGGTTATCATCCATCAACAGAAGAACTCAGAATGCTCTGCCAACCTCGACTAAAGAGACAGATTAAAAGTGTTAAGACTATCTCAGGAGATTGCTTGAACGGAAGATTCATCAGAGAGGGTGAAGATTTCCCCTTTGTGGCTTTCATGAACTGTGGCACAATCATGCACCCGCTCATTCTCATCAAGGGTATACCCTATCTTAATCTTAAGTAGTTGGCCCTTTTAGGGATGTCCTCACATGGTCCTAATACGATATGCCCAATATTGATCCCGATATCACTCAGTAGAAGATTCTTACTCTCCCAAAATGCAAACTGGTCAAACAAAAGTTGTGAAAACTCTTCACTGAATGGTTTCTCAAGGTTAAGGAAGAAGTGATCAAAAAATTGAACATATGTTTCATTCGTATGATCGAATATCCTATAAAGCTAGCCGACATCATACCCGTGCCAAAATTCGGAGGGAAATTTTGCATGTGCAATGACTATTGAGATTGAAATAAGGCCTCCCCGAAAGATGATTACTCGCTACCTAATATCGACATGATTGTGGACAATACAGTTATCCATGCTCTCAAGTCATTTGTTGATGGTTTTACCAGATATAACCAGATCAAGATTAACCTGAATCATCATGAGAAATCCGCATTAATCACCCCTGGGAACCTTTTATTATAACACTCTGTAGACACCACATTTTAGGCCCCCTAAGTCTCTCCTTAGGTCCCTATCACCTCCCAATTTCACTAAAAAACCTAGGTTTACTCTGAGTACTGATCTAGAGGCCATAGGGCGCTCCCGACCCCCGTTTGGCTCCGGTCAACTCTATCGTCAGAGAAATAGCTCAATGCATCTTTGAACGGCTTTAAATCCCCATTCCAATGGTCTACCTTATGCACAAAATGGCATAACGGTTCAAACAAACGATTCATTTCACCATTAAAAATTGATTCGCAGACCACCAAGTGCTCCTAGGCTCCAATTTGACCCCAATCAACCTCGTCTTTAGTGCAAAAGCTCTTTGAATCTTCGAAGGGCACTGAAACCCCTTTCCAATGGTCCACCTTGTTCATAAAACTACATAATTGTTCAGACGAAGGATCTATTTTCCCCTAAAATTGATCTGGAGGCCACTGGGCAATCTCGGGATCCATTTGACCAAGTTTAACTCCTTAGCTCATTCGATAATAAATTAATCTTTAAAGGTAACTAAATACCCTTTCCAATGGTTAGCCTCATGCGTGAATCAGCTTTACGATGTGGACAAATGACCCATTTTACTCCGAAAGGTCACTGGGAGCTTTTGGGTCCCGGTTGACTAGAGTCAACCAAGAGAAGCTCTTTTAATTGTCAAATTAGCTCACATAAAATTTCCAATGGTATGCCCCGTGAATGATTATGACTTACCATTCGGATGAATGATTTGTTTCGTCCCGATAATCTCCCGTCCAAAGGACCGATGAGCGCTTCCGAGCCATGTTTGACCCAAAGTCAAGTCTTAGACTCGGGAGAAGAACAAATGACTCTCGAAGGTGTCTAAATTAACTTTTTAACACTGTGCCCTGTGTGTGATTTAGATGAACGGATTGTGTTCTATTATTGTTTTTTGGAAAATCTTCACTAGATCGCCAATTGGCAGGTCCATTTCCCTTGTTATCGGTAGAGTGTCTAGGGTTAATTTTTGATTGGCAGGGCTCGGGATATTTCGATCGAAAACCCTTATCCGATACATAGAGGGCGTGAGCTCACTCCCAAGGCACACCTCAGATCCATCAATATCAGTGATCTCAGCAACATTCTCTTGCAATCAACAAAGTTTCCTTAAGTGAAAATCCTTTCCATATTTCATTCCTATCATTTTCATACCCAATTTGGACAAATCTCATTCTTTTACATCCAAGGGAGCTCATCCAAGATCAAGATCAAGCTTCAATTCTTCAAAGAAGGTCTAAAATCCTTCTCTCTCTCTTTAAATTTCTTATTTTTGCATTAATTTCATAAATTCGTAATCTAGCTTTTACTTTAGTTCATACACATTAACATCCCAGTTTTTTTATAAGTTATATTGAACATACTTTATTTTTATATAAAACCAAAACTAACAAAAAGAGGGTTACACCTATAAATTCCAATGGGATTATCCATCACACTTTTTCAAAACTAAAACAGCACACATATAATAAATTTATGTTCAAATTTATGGGATAAACCCCACCCTTATACCTCATGCGAACTATGTGGAATTTGATGCCTTTATAGGCTATGTACGCATTTCAGATTAAAACCCGTGACTGGAGTCCAATTTTCTAATTTTCTAATTTTCATAACTTCGCATTTTCATCCTTTTCATCTATGCGTTATTTTAATACATATTATGTTTGTGATCCTTATTAGCATTTTATCCAACATATACTACCATTTCAACATAACGGTCAGTATTTTGATCCTTATTATGGGAACATTCCTATCGATGACCTCACTTTATCTTTTTCGTGGTTTAAGTTGGGCGATTTCGATCTCCGTTATATATACATGCACACACACTTCACGGAGAAATAAAGGAAAATAGTAACACAAGCCTATGAGATACCTAAAGGGCAGGATGGGTGCCTAACACCTTCCCATTTCATAGCTTAGCCCCAGAACCTCCAAACTATTTGTTTTGTAATCATTATTTTGTCTTTGATGCCTCTTTCTAGAAGCGAACACATGTTATTCTTCCTGTTCAGTGCAAAATAGGTTGGCGACTCTATCTATTTACATTCACCCCACACCAACGATGGACAAAGCGCTCCTAGAGTGAGAGGGCACGGGGCTTTCACCCCTTTCCCCTCCCTCCTCAGGGAAGGAGATGATCGGGATGGCTGTAGTGGTTTTGGGCTAGGATGATAGTTTTAAGATCTTCTCCACCTTTTCCTATCCTTTTTTCCCACTGTGCGCCTCTCTAGAGGCATTCAAGACAATGTACTTGATTGTTCTTACTTTAAACTATTCAACTTCCCTTTTTTATATTTAGGTCAAAACTAATCAAACCCATTGAATGTTTATAACTTTGTATCTACTTCTTGACCAATTTACCCATCTTGAGGGTTGTCTTCTTAGAGAGATACATAAGGGTGAGGCTAAGGCCGAGGCTAAAAGAAAAGTCAGAACCTACCTCGCTCATCCTATATATATCGTCCCTTTAGCTGTGATTCGTCCACACATTATAGATATTAGTGAGTACTAAATGAGTGAAAGCTCATCCAAGAGTGAGGGAATAATCTAGATTTCCTAGTGGAGTATCAGTCATTCATACCATTGATTTTGGAGACGAGGCCAAGGAAAGAATTAATACATCTTATGCTCATACTTTTGAGAGAACTATGGGGGAAGTTAACCTCCTATATTGGAGGAATTTGAATGGTATTAACTCCGATATCAATATGAGAGTTACCAACGAGTCTGATTTTACGACCGACCATATGAGATTACCATGTATGAACATATGTTCAAGGTCCGTTTCCACCTTCCCGTCCACCCTAACGTGCAGGTTATCCTTTCTAGTTTGGTCCTTACCCCACCCAAACTCTCTCCTAATGCGTGGAGAATCATGCTCGACTTCATCTCCTTGTGGAAGTTCTATCATAGTGCCAACCTTGTAGTGAGCATTTTTAAGGTATGTTATAACGTATCTTGTACTAAAGCGCATCCTGGCTACTCTCACTTTATAGTTAGGAAGCCGACGAAGAAGTTCATATTCATTAACCAAACATTCAACCACCACTAGGAGATAAGATACTTATTTTTTTATAGTGTGTGGGAATTTCCATCTGACATTGCTTGTCCTACCTCAGAGCTAAGGGTTCTTCAGAAATGTGGAAAGGCCTCCATGGTAGCAAAACTTAACCCTGACCTGAGCGTAGACAACATGGATAAGGTGAACTAAAGTAGATTCTAAGGGGACAATGGTGGTCTGGTCAAGTTTGAGCAATTGATGACCCTCGATACTGTGGCTGAGATAAGGTTGGGTGTTGACCCCTAACTGAAATTTGTAAGTTTTTTCGTCAACCATAGTTTTTTATTTAACTAGTTTTGTTGTAAAAATTATGAATCATTATTTTGGACTATAGTGTCATTTATAATTTTATTTTAGTTTGACATTAAACTTTTTTGAATTATTTGCAAATCAGACAGATAATACTACCGAACAGATTTGGAAATTGGTGGCGCCAAATCTATCGGCTATATTAAACAAGTTGGGGATGAAAATGTTTCATCCCCCTTAGACTAAGAAATCAATAATAATGATGCTTCTTAGAAGAGGAAGGAGGTGGTGGATGATACCACTACTTCTCAGCCTTAAAAAAGAACTTTAGGGATGTCTCTGCTGCAGACGGAGACGATTGGGTGATTCCCATATCGTTCGACGAAGATCTTGCAACCTATCTCACCCAATAAAAACTAAGTGATGATATGTTGGTAGGTGATGCCCGGAGAACTTGGGCAACTATTTCTTCAATGGTTACAAAATTTTATAAGAGTTTATTATAAGTAATGGATGCCTCTTATCTTATAGAGTTCAGTGTCCATAGCACTGCCTAGGTAATCATTTTCACCTTGATTGTCTTCAACTTTTATATTTTGAAGTGCTATCTCATACTAACCCTCCTTCTTTATCCTCTCTCATCTTGGTTATTGGGAGGAGAAGAGGATTCCCTTGATCCAAAAAGTTAAGGATGTTGAGAATGTAGAGAAGGTTTTGAGGGATGAATTGGCCAACAAAGATCGTGAGCACAAGGAAGCCGATCAAAAGTATCCAAAAGATCTGAACAAACTGAAGGATGATCACAATAATGTTTTGGAGGGTCTGGTCGGTTAAAAGAAAGTCGACATTAATGAAGTTGTTAAAGTGACCCTAGATGAGGTGAGAGCGCAGTCCGTGGCCGATTCTAAAGCTTTAAAGGTGTCCGGGGGATACACATTCGAACACCTCGAGAGAGGCATGAGGACGATCTGCCACTAGACCTTCCTCAAATAAGGCTTTTTCCGTTCAAGTGACATAAGAAAAGTAGAAAAACTTTATCGTGTTTGTCAAATAATAACCTTATTTCATTCGAGTGACATTTCAATGTCCCGAGAAGTGTTGATCACATGAGCTTCATGCGAGAGGCTACTAGAATGAGTTTTCTGGTCGTTTGATACATTTCATCACACAGTAATTCTTCCGATTCAAATGACTTTATCCACCATTCGATTGACCCTTGGAAGCGAAGTTAGGGTTTGTTTAATATCCCGTTCGGTCGATTTAGACATTTAACATTTTACCCTCTTCTCTCTCTTCATTCTCCCTTGCTGCGAAAACCTCATTCCTCCATTCCTCAATTCTAAAGAAAAAAAATTTGGAAAAATTTCATTGATATATTATTCTTTGGTTTTTGTGCCGATACCAACACTTATTTCATTATTTTTTAGATATATTGGTCTTAGTGTACTATATCTAATTTTTACTATTGTTGTGGTTGGTGTTTGCGATAGTTCGGTGGGATTATTATACAGAGATAAGAGTTGTAGTATTCTTTGATTAGGATTCAGTTGCACCCATTTTCCATCAGATTCTACACGTTTCCATTTTTCAATCACTATGCAACCCAGACATAGAGATGCCCCAGCTGGCCATATAGATGAGCAGCCTACCTATGCTCGAGTCCAGTGAGCTTGGGCTAATAGACCTCCCTACTCACTATTAAGGTAGGCTACCCGAGTTGAGTACGAGCATTACTGTCTGCTCAGACTTCATATTCATTCGATTGTTAAGGAATGAGTTTTCAAGTTTTTTGAGTTCGATCAGTTCAACATTCCTCATTAGATGACAAGTCGGGGTTAGGAGCCGATATTTGACACGTATGGCATTATTTATCCAAACATAGGCCAAGAGTTTTTATTTCATGCTACTCAAACATCTGAGGGGATTCAGACATCCATCCGGGGCATTCTAGTCATCGTCATAGATGATCTGATATCATAGATTCTTTAGATACCATGCGTCCCTGTTGATGACAATGGTCCCTCATATGAGGATATGCTCCTCCATTATTTCTGGGAGACTCCTCAGGAAGGACCAACCGTGTTTCATCTCCAGCTACACCCTACCTTCTATGTACTCAATAGGTTTGTGTCATCATTGATCTATCTAAGGATTAATCACATGCAGATTGGATTTGATATCGTTTTTCATGTTTGTTGTATCCCAAGGGTGGGACATTAATTTACATGTCGTTATGCTTCATGTGATGTCGTTTATTACCATTATTGGTATCACACCTGTCTGAACTGCTCCTCCCTATGGGATTTTCATCACTAGGATTTTCATATCTGTTGGGGTTCCTATTTTAGAGGATGATCCATTCATCTCTGATGCTTCGGTCATTGATTATATCACGTTGATTCGATCTGAGAGCCATCTGAATGAGGAGGCTAGAGCTAGAGTTCCACCCGCTGAAGGAGCTTCTTTTGGTGATGGATCCACGTCCCATCCTGATGGTCCCACTTCTATCGATACTCATCCATGTCCCCCACATATACACATTATACAGAGGAGGATTTTTACACTCTACAGGCACAAGTCGCTCCTCAGGCCAAGATGTTCGACACTATGATGGCCCGATTTGACACAGACTTATAGGCCCGTGTTGTTAGAGACATACAAATGATTGTGTATTTTGAGGAGATGCAACATAGGGAGCATAGCAAAGGTGCTGGATCATCTGGACTTCAACATCATGCTGCTACCTTTATGGGTGGTGATGATGATGATGATGACACTACACCTATTGATTAGTGTTACATATTTGAGACATTTTATTCTGATTTATTATGTTTGAGATTGTATATCATGATGTATCTATTTATTCTCAGATATGATGTACTCGTACACTTCTGGATATTTTTTTTTTGTATATCACCACTTTTATATGATAGACATGGATGTATTCTCTCACTTGTATCCTGTTTTACTGCGATCCATTTACTGATATCTTTTGCTATCCACTGTTATTATTTTTTTGTCTAATATTACAACTATTTATCTAGCCTTGTTGCCATTGTTAATTTATTATTGGTAGATATGGTTTGTCTGTCCCACGATTTATCTATTGTAGGCAAAAAGGGGGAGAGATATGTGATGTAGGGGGAGTATAATTTATTCAATCTTTATTGATATATTTTTTCCTCTATACTTCACTTGGGTATTTATTTATTTGTCTCATGTGTGTAGCTATTTTTTAGAGATTCAAAATTTTGTTACTATATCACATTTAGAGACAAATTCAGATTCATGCTTGTCGATTCTATAGTTTTTAGCATATGTCTTGTGTTAATTATTAAGTTGGGGTTTGGGATAAGACATAGATTTTACAGTCTAACTACCCATCTTAACACGTTTTATTTTTACTTTTTTTTGTCCGAGAATAGCCAATGGGCGAGATTTGTAGAAATAAATTTCCAATAGAGTCAATTTGTTTGTAATTAGCTTAATTTCGAACAAAACATTTTGATTCTAGGCTAGCTATTGTATTAAGATTCCTTTAATCCTACGACATTACAAGTTGAAGAATCGGTCGTTAAAGCTTTGAAGATGATATCGAGCTAAGTTGAATTCTTCATATTCAGTTTGTTCTGGATCACTCATGTATGAATGCTTAAGTGAAGTTGTGTGATTTAGATTTTTGATTTAAATTATGTATGATTTAAAATGATTTTTCAATGCTTTTAAATGTTGGGAATTAAATTTAAAATTTGTAAAAACATATTTTAAATGTTTTCGAGTTAAAATTAATTTTAGAAAATTCAATAAATTTTTATAAAAAAAAAATTAAATTTATACATTCGTTCAAACGACATTGTATGATGTTCAAATGACATGGGGATGTTGGTCAAACGAGCTACGGCGTTGATTTTCGTGTTTCAGTTTTAGTGGACTCGTTTTACTCAGAAATAAATACACCACTTTGCCAAGACGCTTTCAAAAGAACGATTTGCAAAAATTCCCATTTATATTCCATCATCCAGAGTTCATTCAAGATTAAATTACACAATTCCAAAGCTTGTGATATTGAACTCATTTACCTAAAGATAGTTCTTCATTCATTACACTTTTGCCGACTATGGCCATTGGGTGTGCTTGCGGGTGTCCCTTACTGAAGACAAAACTGCGAGTTCTTGTGGATTTTTTGCGGTTGATTCATTAATGGTTCGAGATTGTGGTCTATGTGAGTGTTTGTGGATATTCATGGAAGATTTCTTTATGTATTTTTAAGATGTGATTTACAGTTCATAGTGAAATAAAAGGTTTTACCTGAAAGGGTTTTTTTCCTGAAATTATTTCTTTTACATGCATGCTTTATTTGTTTAATGGTTAAAATCCCTTAGATGAATGTTTAGGGTTTAAGAAGATAAAATTGGGTTACCTAAATATCACACTAAAATTCTTTAAAGCGCATTATCACCTTTGAAGGGTGGAAGCATCGTAATAAGGGAAGCAAAAAACCCTTTTTATATAGGACGTCTCCTATGATGGATAATTTTTTTCCATGTATCTCAATTTCTTTCTCCCGTCCCTAGATTCTATAAGATCCTCATCTCTGATATATCTGATGAGAGGCTCCATCCAAGAAGTTCCCAGATTCAAGTTCAAACAAAACTCAAGTTTTTCGTCATCTTCCTCAATGTTCGGTCTCTGCAGTATCTCAACTAGGATGGTTCTCCTGATTTATGTTCTTATTACCGATGCTAACCTCTCTAATGTGTCGGCTCAGCTGTTGTTAAGCCGAGGCACACTTTTTACTTTCACTTCTATGAAGTATGACAAGACCTTTTTCACTCTGGGCAAGTATTTGCCCATGTTCTCATCATTTTCTTCATAATCTCCTACAATCCGGTTTACCATTAGTTGTTAGTCACTGTGAAATACTAGGTGGCCAACATTCAACACTTTGTACATAAATAAACCTGCAAGTAGAGCTTCGTACTCATACTCATTTGTTAGGCTTTCAATATGAACCTTAATGCATACTGAATGTCATTTTTTTTTGGAGCCGATAGTATGAGCCCTACCGCACCATCGCTTTCTCATGATGAACCTCCAATTAACAAATTCCAAACTGGACTGTCAGTCGTAAAAGACCCTCCACCTGATTCACCATTTTTGAATAAAATATCTCTTTCTTCAAGGTTGGTTCTCCCACCATCGACCATGGTCGGACTTACTATTTCTTTCTCTGGGAGAACTGCCATTTCATCTTCTTTGGTATCGGCCTCATCCCAAGTGAACTCAGCCACAAAGTCGGCCAACGCTTTCCCTTTGATTGTTGTTTTCGGCTAGTATATGATGTCAAACTCACCAAGCTCAATTGACAAGGCATCAACCTAATTAATTTATCTGGTTTATGGCTGACTTGCCTCAAAGGAGTAACAATGACCCCCATTAACCTACCACAGTGTCGACTTGAAAGTAAGGCTTCATCTTTCTTGAGGCATGTATCTGGGCATATTCTATCTTTTTAATCCTCATATATTTAGCTCAGCCCCTTAAAGAGTCTTATTATTAAAGTAAACTAGCTTTAATATCCCTTCGTCATGTCGGACGATGGCTAAGTTGATTGCATACTCTGACACTGCTAAACACAAAAATAATTGCTCCCCTTGAACTGGTTGAGACAAAAGAATCGGATAACCAAGATAAGCATTGAGCTCTACAAAGTCTTTTTTGAACTCTTAATTCCATTCAAACTCTTTCCTTAAGATCTTGAAGAAGGAGAGACATTTGTGTGTGGATCTTGAGATAAATTTGCTGAGTGCAGCGACCCTCCCTGTCAATCTCTTCACATCTTTGATTATTTATGGAGTATTATTCTCAATCAGCGCTTTGATCTTTTCATGTTTTGCCACTATATCCCTCTAGTTAAAAATGAAGCCCTTAAATTTACCTGCACCCACGCCGAACATACACTTTGATGGATTTACATTCATTTGATAAAGGTCCATCGTATTGAAGATCCTCTCAAGGTCAGACCCATAGTCCTTGGACTTGAGGCTCTTGGTCAGCATATGGTTCCCATAGACTTCTATGGTATTTCCAATTTATTCCTCAAATATCTTATTGACCAACCGTTTGTTGGTTGCCCCTACATTCTTTAGGCTGAAAGGAATGATCGTATAATAGTAGGTTCCTTTATTGTTGATAAATAAAGTCTTCTCTGAGTTGGCCTCATGCATGAATATTTGATTGCATCCAAAGTACATGTCCATGAAAGTCATCAATTCACGCCTTGTTGTAGAGTCAACCATCTGTCTATACGGGGCAGGGGGAAGTTGTCCTTTGGAAAAGATTGGTTTATATCAGTGAAGTCGACACACATACACCATTTTCCATTACCCTTAGGGACTATCATGACATTATATAGCCACTCCGAATAATGGACCTCTCTAATGAACTCGATTGAATGGACTTTCTTAACCACGTCCTTGATAAATCGATAGTTCTCCCTTGAATAAAATCTTATCCTTTATTTTAGAGGTTATGCTTTCTCATCCATGTCCAATTTATGGGATATGACCGTTGGATCTATTCCTGGCAAATCTTTGTGGCTCAAAGCAAAACACTCTACCTTTTACTTAGCAGCTCTATCAGTTTTTCCTTTACCTCATTTTTCAGTGAAAAGATGATCTGGACGGTTTTTCTGGCTCGTCCTCACTGTTTATTGATGGATTCTACCTCTTTCACATATTATCATTTCTTTATCTTCTTCTCATCCCTTAGGTCAAGAGCATTAATATTGTAAAAGGTGGTGAGTTTTTTTGTAGGCCTCCCTCTGCTCGACCGAGATGAAGTAACATTCCCTAGCCTCAACTTGATCACCTTGGACTTCCCCTACCCCATTAGTGGTTGAGAATTTTACCATCTGGTGTATAGTATAGGGCACAACTTCAAACTCTTTAAGAGCTACATGACCAAGGATGATGTTATAAGACAAGAATACATTTTCATCCAGGATAAAAAAAAGTTTACCTTCTTTATTAGGCACCTCAGCCTGGTGCCCATGCAGACTTCCATTTCATACACCCCCCAAGGATGTACCTTATCTTCACTAAACCCTATTAAGTACTAATGATACGGGATCAAACTATTATTTCTAAGCTCTAGTTCTTCGAAACACGCCTAAAACATAATGTCGACTAAGTTATCGTCATCTATAAAAATCATGGATACGTTATACCGATGAACCTTAGTGCTGATGACCAGAGGATCATCATAGGGGGCCAATATGACCTCGAAGTCCAACCTAGAAAATCCTACCATCAGAGTATTCATATGCACCTTCTTAATATTTCTTGGCTTCAACTTAGAGGTTGCCGATTTTATTTATATCCGCTTGGGTACTGAATTGGACTCAATTACATGTGCCTTGTAGTCGATCAACTCTGAACCTCCACTGTCCATTTCCCCACTGATCATCTTGACATCAAAGGAAATTATATTACATCATCCACTTGTCTCTACTTTTGGTAAAAGATCAGGTTCTCCTACACAACCATCATTAGACTCTTCATCCTTTTAATCGGTTTGATGCTATCTACTTGGCTTCTCATCTATCAACCTACCCTGCCTCTTTCGAGCATGTTCTTTACAACCACTTCGATCAACGTACTTTAAAACTTTCCTTTTTTTGAGAATTTTTCCTATCTCATATTTCAACGCAAAGCATTTGTTGGTTCTATGGCCGTGATCTTATTGAAATTCACACAATTTGATTTTTTCTCTCTTGTGACGAGGATACCATAACTTTTCATGACATCTCAAAGCTTGATCATCTTTAATTTAATTTAGAATCAAATTAAGGCTTACCATAAGAGGAGTGTAATCAGTAAACTTGTCATGGTCCGACCCCTTTTTCCTATCATCACCCTTAGCTTTATAAGATTTACTTCCACTGGCTACTTTCTCATCCTCTCATTTGTCCTCCATGGCCACCTCCACATTCATGACTCTCCCGATAGTATCCAGGAGTTCAGCCATGGATTTTGGAGGATCTTTGACCAGCTTCCAAAGTAGTTTTTTCTTTTGTAATTATCCCATGAGGGATGCCATAGAAATGTTCTCCTCATAGTCTTAAACTTCTAGCTTCTCTTTATTGAACCTTGAAATATAGTATCGGAGAGACTCATTCTTTAGTTGCTTTCCATACTGTATATGGGTAGCCTTTTTCGATGGCTTCACACCCAAAATAGAAGTTGTGAATCAACTTCTTATCAAGTTGCTTAAAGTTCTCTATGGATTTCTATAGGAGGGAAGTGTACTATACATGGCTTGTACTAATAAGAGTACCTGATAATGCTCAGAATATCATAACATTAGAGATTGAGTAGATTTTATTGGCGAATTTGTTCATCTTGACGTGGTGAACATGGTTTGTGCTCCCATTGTACTTTGGTGTAACAGTCAGCGGCTTGAATTTGGATATAGTTGGATAGCTCACTATTCTTATAACAAATGGAGACCTTTACATATACCTCCTTTGCATGGGGTCTCGACTTTTCAAGTGATCATCAATTTTTTCCTCCATCCTCTGAATGGAGTTGTTATATGGCTTCTCCGACATTGTCATATTATCCCCTTCGGTTGCCAAAATATTATCTCAGCTCCTTGTCTATTGGTTGGGCGTTGCACAGGTTTTCTGTAAGCTATCCTTTGATGGATGTTTACTTCTCTTTATTCCACCTATCATCCATGTGGAGGTCGATGGTAAGTACATCCTCCATTTCCCCTTGAGCCTTCAATACTACATGATCTGGAGGGTCGATCTCGTAGGTGACCAACTGGGCCAAGTCGATCGAAGGGAGATCCTGTACTCAATTTTTCAAGTTATAAAGCCCAAGGTTGTCCATCTTTGCTCGTCCTACCACTGTTTCCACTTCTAAGTGGGACTAGGTGCACTCTATCTCCAAAAATCGCATAGGACTCCTAATACTCGTCCTTGTCATAATACTAGTCATCTTGGAATTCCTGGCCTTGTCTTGCTAGGAAAAATCGCCTCAGGTCAGCCACATCTTAGTGTCTTTAAAATTATGGAACTTCTTTTTATTGGTTTGGAGGTGCTCCCCCTATCACCTGAGTTATTTCCCTAGCAGTCGGATTTATTATCTCCACTACAGTGCTGGTGGGTCTAACCATTATAACAGAATGAAACAAGTTATTATTGATTTTTCTACTAGCTCGTCGCTAGTGAGTCCAACGTCACTTAAACCTTATCCATCTCTAATTAAGAAGGTTCCTGAAATGGAGTTGGTGCCACTGCCCTAAAGAAAATTTGAGACCATCAACTCCGGTTAATGAACTAAACAAATGGGTGAGCTGAATGAGTTGTAAAAAATCTTGAAAATCCTAATAAAAGGTCTTTCAATGGTGATACATATCCAATCATATGTGTAAATGAATCATAACTAGGATGATGCTATAAAGTCACTATTTGAATTTGTATCAGCAACTCTAGTTCAGCCACACAAAACATTGGATATATATATATATATATATATATATATATATATATATATATATATATATATAATAACATAGTAATGTAAATATGAGAAGGGGATGAGGATAAGAGGAAACACAATAGAATTTTAGTGGTTTGGCTATATCAGCCTACTCCACTGTGCAGATGAGTATGGTTTATCACTAGAAATGAGGCTCTAATCGCCTGAAATACACAACTCTCAAGCTTTGTCTATCTAATGCGAATGAGACAGAGTTCAGCTAGCATTTTCTATTTTGGATACTTTATTTTGGGGAAGACAGTGGGTTTAGAAAGGGCTTGGGTGCACAATGCACCCCCAAGCATTCCTGAAGCGTGCATTTATTGAGACATCCTTTGAGGGGTTGACACATGTCCTCGACATGGGAGTGTAATGATCATGCAAATATTCCCCTCACGTGTTCCTTTAATTTCATTATAACTTCTTGTCCATGTAATATGATCACGCTAGAAACCTGTTCCTCACATGGATGTGTCTCACCCCATAAAATTTCGATTACACCGAGAACGATACTTCAGGCATCCTTCTAAAGAAACTGATGGTAAAAGCATAAGCGTGATCTTTAATGTATGGAGGTGAGAGGATGAGATAAGACTAATGTAGGGGCAATAGGCCTATTGAGTTGTCTAAACTACTGCGAGATGCCAAGATAAGACGAGACTCGTGGAGTTAATGAGATGATTAGTAGGTTCTGACTCCTGAGACTAGTTGAGGTTACGACTTCTTAAACAACGCAACTACATGAGGCACATAGTGCTTATTATGATGGTCTGTGTGATTGTCCTTGGTCGAGTAGGTCCCAGGACGGGAAAAAGTTATACTTGGTTATATCAGCGCCAATATCTAGAGCATGCTGCCCAATCGCTACAAGTTTTGGTCCACAACCAATACCATACAGTCATCATGCCAAAACTTTCTTCTTGAGTCTAAAAAATACTTTTTTTTATTTTGAATAAAAAAACATTGTGTTGCAAGTCTTGTAAGTTTTTCAGCTTCCTAGGATGTGAGAATCCTAAAGCTTAATGCAAGTCTTAAGTTGTTTGGACAATAAGAAATATGCTCACAAGTATTTTTGAGAGATCAACAAAATTAAAGTCTCCCATAACAAATTTGTCAAAGTTTGTTAAAGTATCAAGAAGACGTAATGAAACTTCAAATGAATTTAAATAGAATTAATACCAATTGTTATCTCAAGAAAACTTAAATAAGCTTAAAGAAAAACTCCAATAAATAATGATTTTCATCTTATGTTTTTCTCTATTTAAAAACCTCAAACTTTCATAAAAAACAACGTCTATTTTATGTTGGATAATAGACCACTTAAGTATCAAATGAGATATTAACGAATTTAGGGACACAATATTTTAAAGGTTTGGAGCTATCTTGTCCCCACAAAATAGTTAATAGCAAATCTACACAAAAGATATGGTTCAAAAAGATGATTTGCAAAACGTTCCAGGACAAAAAGGTTTTACAAAAGGAATCAAATTTTTGACAGATTTATTGATGGTCATATACATGGCCTACAAGACATTGTAACTACAGTGACGAAATTCCTCACTACAATGATGCACTTCTGACAGAGATCGTGTCGATGACCAGATTTTTTTCCAATTGAGTTTTTCCGCATAGCGTGGGGCGAGTGATCAACAACTTCACTACAGCAAGCCAAGTAAAGTTTTTTAAAGATATTTTAAAGTGTAAAAATAGTCTTTTAAATATAAAATATGTCATTTCAAAAATATGTTTATATAAGAAAACTATGCGGCATATATATGTGGCGAAACTCAAAATACAACATCAAACATATGCACACACACACACGCACACACACACACACACACACACACACACACACGCGCGCACGCACGCACACACTAGTTTAACACATTTTCTAGTTTAAGAAAATAAAATTTGAGTTTTGTTAAACCAGGGGTGTTTAATGTCAACTATGTCCATTTTTTTCCCTAAATTGTAATGTTCCAAGAATGTGGAATAAAATGATGCGGGGATGAAGTTGATGAAGTCCCATGAATAAAATTTGATTTGAAGATTTTCGGAATGACCTCTTGGACTTGAGACAAAAAATGGGTTTTGATCAAGGGAATAAGACAATATTAATCCTATAGGTCACAATGATTACTATTTATACCCTTACAAATGATATCCTCGAGTCTTGGTAAGGAGGATCTTACTAATGTTGTGGTTAAGAAGTGAAATAGGTCCAAGACTAGCAAACGTCCAAAGTTTAGTACCTAAGTGAGTATTTAGATTAATGGAGTCAAGTTGGTGTAAGTGTAAACCCTAGGTCTTAGCATACTAATTGATTAGTGTTGGAGCCTATAAAAACCTTCCCCTTACTACAAGTAGACCGGGGCAGGTGGGATCTTTGGGGAAACCTAGAGAGATCCTTCTATTGAAGTGTACTTGCAACCTTTGGTCTCACAAAAAAAACTATAGAGAAGACGTCACCCCATCAAGAGGAGGGTATTTGAAGAAGAGGGTTGAGGTCACCAAAAAGTAAAAAGGTCCTAACATTATTATCTAGGAGAAACTATTGCCCTTTTGGTAGAGAGATACTCAAGACATTTTTCAGCTAAGGAGATGAACTCTTACATCTTAGCTATAGAGTCCCTTAACTTGATGGACAAAACGAATAGCTCTAGCATGGTGGCCCCTCTAAGGGGAAGATGAACCCATATTAACCCTAAGGAGTTGGTTCACTTAATGGCCAAGGTATCCTCACACCTCATTAACATTTTCCATTAATTTATGTTTTTAATTCCATGATATTATATCGCTTTTATATTATAAGGTTAATATATCACGGAGGACTTTGTAAGAGATGCTCTTATTGGAAATAAATCGTCGAAGAAGGTTATGGAGATGGTAGGTAGTTGGGGCCTAAACCGAATGTACCTGCACAAAATGATCAACGATCAGAGGATGAGGTTGGAGGGTCTCAAGGAACAAAGGGTTGCTTTGAATGCACATGTGATTTCTTTGGAGCAATAAAAGGTCATGAATGAGAAAACTCTTAAAGACATTATCTCTTTGTTGGCCCTTCATGAGATTTTATGGACAGGGTTGAGGAGTTTCATTTCCCTTGTCTAATGGAGCTCAATATGACAACGAATGACCTCCAAGGCCATAATATATTGTTCCAATTCTTTCAAGAGCATCTTCTTCAAGATAACAAAAAGGTGGAGCTTTAAAAGAAATCATTTAGAGGCTTCATTAATGCAAAGGACCAGTTGATCTCCAAGATAAAATAAATGTAAAGGAACTATGCTGAGGCAATAATGAAGCATAAAGAGCTTCATAGGAAGATCAATATTACTCTGAGAACTAGATGGATGCCTAGCTGCAGTTTGAGACCTTCAAGAAGTATCTTATCTAGAATTTCAGTTCTAGTTTTAAATATTGCAACGCCCAGGTACAGATATTATTTCCTTATATGGGTGTCTTTGTTTTGTTTCCTTAAGCCCCTCAATCAAATGAAGAGAGATCAGATGATGAAGGTAGTATTGATGATGTCCCTTTTAAAGCCTTTGCTCTGAAGTCCCAAGAAGAAAAGGTGAATGAAAAATCCTATCCTTCTCTATCATCACCAAAACTCTTCAAAAGTAAAGTTCTTGTGTGTCCTAATAAGAGTTGTATCTGATCAATTATCCTAAACACGATGGATGCATATCCCCTCAAGCGATCACTTAAGCTTGAGTAAAATTTCAATGAGTTATAAATAGGGAATTTTATGAGTAGGTCTTTTTTTAAATATTGACATGAACTCCTGGCTTCACTAGTATGAGGGAGCGATTTCCCAGGACTTCCCTTTATAGATTGCAGTCGTGTTGTTGCTTAAGTATTTCTTTCCTAAAAGCGACATGAGAATAAGGAAATGTTGTAATGAATGATACAAAACTATATGATATCACCAACAACAAAGAATCTAGGACATATATTAAAAATTAACCCCACCCCATCCCCCCCACCCCCACCCCCCCCAAAAAAAAAGAGTACCCAAAAATCACCTTATCCTGAAACTAAATACTCAAACAACTCCTTACATTATGAGATCAACTTAACATTTCTAAGAGTAATGTTAATTAATATACTCAATGACTAAGGATGACTTTCCCATATGTATTTGGAATAAAATCCAAATCTGACAATCCTAGGGTTGAATACCAACTTGAGACGAATCAAACTCTAAAACCTATTTAATCTGACATGCCAGACCAAAAACTTATTTGTCGATTGAAATTGCTTAGTTTTTTCTCTGGTTTGAAATAGTAATGAACAAACGAGCCCCTCTTTAAATTCTATCGAAATCCATGAATGCACATATATTAACCGTGCATACGAATATTGTGTGAACACCACTAATTCGTGTCTTCGGGCATGAAACAGAGCAGGTTCATAAACAATATAAAAAATCCCACCACATAGTTAAAAAATAATTTGGAATCCAAACTCTCATAAACTGAATGATATAAATAAATGCAAATTAATGGTAAATTTTTCAATTTTGACATAAAATTTTAAATTTTGGGATAACATTCAAAAAAATTGCAAAAATCAACAACTCACACACATATATAAGAATGCAAGTGTGATAGTGAGAAATATTTCATTTAAATATTGATTAAAAGCATTAGTTGAACAAAAAAACTTAAATCAATTCAACATTAAAAACATGTAATTTTCATCAAATCCATGTTTTGGAACTTTGTAATGTACTTAAAGGTATGATTCATGTGACAATTAAAATTTCATAATAAACATGAATACACATAATCAAATCATGTAAAACATTATAAAGTCATGCTAAAATATCATTACATCAGGCCATGACCCTCTAAAATGTGTTGTTAAAATATTTTCAATGCCAACTATGATTGAGAATTTCATTTTGAAATGCTTAGCCGTTTATATCCTTCCATGCAGGTTTAAGCACTTCGCTTATAGCTCTTTTTTAACATATTTTGTCTTTTACCATTGATTGGATTTTCACAAGCCTAGATGACACCTACCCAAAAACATTTGAATTTCTAAAATAGGTGTAATCACTCCTAGTGGTAAACCATATTAATGCTTGTAACACAATCCATATTCAACTCCAATAATATAAGAAACACTCAAAGTTCTCTCATACTGACAATGAAACTTTTTCAAAACCATTACGATTTAGTGATTTGATCATGATCAACTTAAGGACTAAAAATAAGATCAACATGATAAACATTATGTGCAACAAGTGAAATGAATGTTCTTAAGTAGTGTGAAATCAATGACATAATTGTCAACAAGTTAGAAATCATGATTTATCATATGAATCTCAACCAAAAATTGAATCAATCGAGCATTATATATCAAATGGTTTGTAATCCACTTTTTAGTCATTGTTCAAGTTAAATATAACATCAAATCATATGAACCAAATAATTAACCACAGATATAGCGAAGTAAATAAACATCAAATATTTTTGGACATTTCATTAAGAATGGTGGATGAGTATTTAAAAAAATCATGCTTCAGTGAGAAAATAATGCATGGAAGGAAAATGCATGAAAAATGCACATATGCATGAATAATCTCACTAAAACTTTAAGTAAATCCAAAGAAGTTCTATGACCCACAAACGAATTGTTTCCCCGCAAAGTAAGAATGAATTAGGAGTGGAAGACTATAGTTACATAGTCATTTTAGAAAACTACTACATTAAGATGCAATGGATGGTTGATACATCAGGTCAACCGAGCGGACAAACTTGACTTCTTCTAACTCAACCTTTTTCTTATTTCCTCCCGAGTTATTACACCCCGGGTAGTGATACTAAAAAATATTGATAAATTAGAGATTTTTTTATTAAAATAGATTTTATAAATAGCATAAATTTTTGGAAGCATAAATACATTAATAAAATGAATAAAATGTCTCAATTTTATTAAATCTCAAATGTTCTTTTACAAAATAATTTACAATTAAAAAAGTGATATATTTAAATTTTGGAAAATATCTAGAGCCTCTAATTATGCTCCTAATCCAAAAAATGCCATAAATATAATCTCGCATCAAACCTGAAATACCATAAATTATGGGGGTAAAGTGGGAAACTCAGTAGCTCGTATTAATGTTCCACATACTCGTGTGTGCGTACATCATATACAAGAGTGTATACAATATGAACACTCAAAATAAAATCCCAAACATATAATCATAACCTAGGATCTCATGGAAGTCACTACACAACACAAGACCCCATCTCAAAATTATCTCCGCACTTTCCACCGTATGGTATGGACTAGTGTCCGTTATCCTTGGAACAATACAATGACCCAAAAAAAAATAACATAACTTGGGTACATGGCCTATCACATCATGGCATCGCCTATATAAAATCTTGGCATCAGATCCATAATAACAATTGGCATTCTCACCAACTGGGGTCAATGTCCCAGTTTTTGGATAATAAACAAAATTGTAGCCGACAGCACACACCCTCCAGCGGGTGGTTTGGCTAGGTAATGTCTATGCATTATCGAATAATAATCATCATAATATCATTCTCTTAATTAAAATAAATTTATATTCAATTCCAATAAATCAAGTGTACATGTATTCTACCTAATTTCTATACCATGTGACACCCCGACTAATTAAATACCGGGTAGCTACTCCTTTATTAAATTAATAAAAAATGCCAAGTTGATTCAGTTCATAGCATCACTGTCGAAAATGTTTTAACAACTACTAGCCACCTAATATTTAAAAAGTGAGTTGTCAATTTTAATTAAATCCGATTAACATACAATAAGAGAATTATGAAATGCTAACATAACCACCACAACATAGTCACCATGGAATAACCAACAAATAATAATGAGTCTGGAGGAATACTCCTCACAACAATCAAAATACTGAAGTAAATAAATACCAAGTCTGCATCACTAAATTTATTACATCCCAAAGTCTGAAATAACTGAAAAGTAAGATGTCTCTAAAAGGAATGGGCGACATGCCCAACAAAAGAGAAAATATGATAATGGAGTCAAGATCAGAAATGGAGGCGTCTACTGTCAAGGTCCTGTAACTTCCATAACGGCTACAGCACGTCACCTGAATAGAACTCCTATGCATGGTGTCCTTGTGGCTGGGCACCTAAAAGGTTTTTACAAGAAAAATAGATTTGAAAGCAAACGGGTCAGAGCCCGATTGTGAAAATAATTTAAAAATTTGCAAGTGTTTAATATCATTAAATAGTGAATATAAAGTACATGATAGTGTGTGCACTCAAATGAGTTCCTCACCTCTCAACTAATTGTGCACTCCTATCGTACCCGTACCCATTCTAGTTGTTCCCATATCTAACTAGTCCAATACTAAAATCTAACATTTCTATACGATATCCAATTCAATTCCCAACAAGTTTTAGTTAAAAGAGAGTTATAACTTGTTACATAGTTTCCCATGTTAGTACTACCAATTACTAGAGATCTTCCATTTTCATTTTACGAACTATTGCTATTATTAGTATTCACATTTATTCATGACAATTAATTTCAATTAATAGTATATTATTCTCATCATAAATATACAATACTAGCACCACAAGACTAAGCTGCGGTGCACACATACTCTGCTATCCAATCCCGGTACATCACGTACATAAGGACCATATATTCCGAATCTCTCAGGAATCGTTTCATTAAACAACAATCACAAACAATGGAGGCGAACATAGTTCACATCACATGGGTCACGCACATACCTACGCTCCCGTAATCAGCAGACTTATTAACTTCTCAACAAGTCCTTCTCTGACCTATGTCCTTGAGTTACCAATCTAAATCCCCCCCGTAGGCACACAAAGATTAGATGGCCTTGAACGAACGCCGACCTCCCATGATAGCAAGTACGGTAGGTATGTTATACATAGATAATTACATATACTAAGCATTCACAGATCTTAGATATCACAATATTTCATTAGTGGTATACTTCTCGTTCTTATACCAACATTTAGTGTTATACAACTCACAAGCCCCCGGTTTATATGTATTTAAGTTATCAATTCTTCTCACATCGTGATTAGTTACTCGCTTCCAAATCCAAAAATGTCATCCGGTTTACTACAAGATCCTAAGTTTTACTCATCAATGTACCCCAATCTCCCAACTATACCCACTAGTTAATAACGAAAGGTTATCTCACCATTTAAATATGTCTACGGGACACTAGAAGTAAAATCAGGCCTAAAAGGACATTTTGTCAACTCGTTAGAAATCTCGTTCGAACGAGGTCATTCGAACGAGTGTCGTTCGAACGAAAGGATTCGAATGAACTACCAACTCGTTAAAAGAGACACTGTTATCTCGTTAGAAGTTCGTTCGAATTTGGTCGTTCGAACGACCTAGGCAGGTCTTCTAACGAGATGGCAGTTTCAGCCCTGAAATTCCCAAGTCCATTTTTCTCAATTATTCTCTTCTCTAAATCCACCCTAAGACCATCCAATTTATGTTCTAACGTTTTTTAAACCATTTCTAATCATCCTAGATCATTCCTTAACATATTTTAGGGGTCAAAACTTACAAATCATCAAGGAATTTATATAAATCTCCAAATATTTCCCAAACCCTATGAACATGAACTCATAATTTTCTTATGACCAATTACTCATCAAAAATCCATTTTTAAATTATCATATATAACTCTTCGAATATTAAATCAGTCCATTATCATTCTACATGTAAATCCTAACCCAAATTCAAAGTTTCTCCAACAATTTCATGGGTTTTCTTCAAAAGTTTCAATATAAGATAATTCCTACACTAAACATGGAAGACATATTCAATGCACTAAAAATATCAAATCACTTGCCTTAGATTCATTTCCCAGATGTGTTGTTGATGATTCGAGGTTGATTCTCTCCTTTAATCAGTCACAAATCCTCTCCAATTTGATGGTGGTGAGTTCTTTAGGTTTGGAACCCTATGGTAACTCCTCTCTAACTCTCGTAGCCCACTTCTAAAACTTTTTTCTGGTAATGGCCTTAGTATCCCCTTTAGAATAATAAATATTAACTCTAATTTTCGTGGGTTTTAATTCCCATATTTTTAAAATTACCAAAATACCCTTTTAAGTTTTCGGTTTGGCCTAAAAATGCTCCGGGACCCAAACTAAACCCCTGGCTAGTGTTTTCCGACTATTTCGACCCTTCTGAACACGTTGGCGCACTCAAAATGACCATTCGGTTGATAAAAATAAACTTCACTTTTTAATTCAAATGATTACATTCCTGACGTGACTGACACGCGTGTCCCAACTAAATTTCCCAAATTTCCATATATCTATCTCGTGATAATTTGGGTATCATCAATACTCATGTATTACCATACATACTCGGAAATACAAAATTTTTAACATCATAATCAATTACCAACTCACATCTCGTTAGTTTTTATACCCGGATTAATTTCCAATTTATTCTCATTTAATTCAATTAATCCCTTAAATAAATATCAATAAAATTATGGGGTATTACATACTTCCCCCCTAATAATATAATTTCGTCCCAAAATTCAGAACTAAAGAATACATGGTAAAAAAACTCTGGATAATGCTCACGCATCTCATCCTCGCGCTCCCATGTGGGCTCCTCGGCATTATGATGCCGCCACTGAACAAGTACTAATGGGACTACCTTTGACCTCAGTTTTCGCTCGCTTTGGTCCAAAATAGTAATCGGCCCCTCCTCATAGGAACTATCGGGCTGGAGATCGATGTCCTACAAAGCAATGTAAGTATGGGCCAAATCGTTCCTAAGATATTTCCTTAGCGAGGAAATATGGAACACATCATGAATCATATGCAAGTGCTCCGGTAACCCCAGTCTATACGCAATTGTCCCAATCCTCTCGATGATAGGAAAAGGCTCCACGTATCTGGGTGCCAGTTTCCCCTTCTTCCCAAAACGCATGATCCCCTTCATCGGAGATACTCTGAGTAACACCTGGTCCCCCACTTTGAATTCTCTGAAGAACCTCTTCGCATCAGCATAGCTCTTCTGCCGATCCTGAGCTACCCGAATACGACTCCGTATCATCTCTATCCTTGCCGAAGTATCCTGAATCACTTCCGACTCAAGGAGTTTATTGTCCCCTACTTCTAACCAACATGTTGGGGAACGACAAGGTCTACCATACAACGCCTCAAATGGAGCCATACCAATTGTGAACTGATAAGAGTTATTATAAGAAAACTCCACCAGTGGAAGGTACTGCTCCCATCCACCCCCAAAGTCTAGGATGCACATACGCAACATGTCCTCCAACATCGGATTTGTTCGCTCGATTTGCCCATCGGTCTGCGGGTGATAAGCCGTTCTCAACCGCAATTAAGTGCCCATGGCCTCCTGGAAACTCTCCCAAAACCATGAAACAAATATCTTGTCTCGGTCAGACACAATATTTAGAGGCACACCGTGAAGTCTCACTATTTCTGAAATGAAAATCTGGGCATATTGTCCCGTAGTGTAGTCTTTCCTTATGGGTAAAAAACGAGCAACTTTGGTTAACCGGTACACAATTACCCATATGGAGTCGTAACCCCTCTGTGTCGTAGGTAACCCCGTGATAAAGTCCATGGATATGCTCTCCCATATCCACGTCGAAACCTCTAATAGCTGTAGAAGTCCTGTCGGTCTCTGATGATCCACCTTTACTAGCTGACAAGAGGCGCATTTAGAAACAAACACGGCAATATCCCTCTTCATCCCGCTCCACCAATACTGACGTCTCATGTCTTGGTACATCTTATCCCCACCGGGGTGTACCGCGAACCGTGAGTCGTGCGACTCCGTCATCACCTCATGTCGCAAGTCTTCCCCTTCTGGAAGGACTAGTCTCCCATTGAAGCGTAATCCCCCATCTGAGCTAACGGTATAGGACTCGGCTCCCTTTGCTAGTAATCGAACTATCTTCTCCTGATAGTCATCACAGACATGAATGATCGGGCCACTGCATCCTCGTGTCCCAACTCCTTCCACTTAGCTTTCCACACCTCAGCCACCTCATCTACTGGCCTACGGCTCAATGCGTCTGCTACCACGTTAATCTTTCCCAGGTGATATTGGATACCAAACTGATAATCCTTCACAAACCCAAGCCACCGACGTTGACGCATATTCAACTCCTTCTGCGTGAAGAGGTACTATAGAGACTTGTGGTCCGTGAACAACCTAAAATTATCCCCGGGAGATAATGTCTCCAAATCCGAAGGGAAAATACAACTGATGATAACTCCAAGTCATGGGTGGGGTAATTCTTCTCGTGAGGCTTAAGCTTACGGGAAGCATAAGCTATGGCCTGACTCTCCTGCTGCAATACACCTCCAAGTCCTTGTAGGGATGCATCGGTGTAGACTAGATACTCAACTCCCGGTCTCGGCAATGCTAACACAAGTGCTGAGGTCAACTTGTCTTTCAACTCATAGAATGCCAACTGACAGGCATTACTCCAGATGAATGGCACACCTTTGCGAGTCAGATGTGTCAAAGGACCCACTATCTTTGAGAAACCCCGAATAAATCTCCTGTAGTATCCTGTTAGGCCCAAGAAACTACGGATCTCAGTTGGTGTCGTGGGCTGTCCCCACTCCCTCACCGCGAATACCTTCCTCGGATCAACAGATATTCCCCGGTCTGAAATGATATGCCCCAAAAACTGAACCTCCTTCAGCCAAAACCCACACTTCTCATACTTTGCATAAAGCTCGTTCTTACGTAGCTTCTGCAAAACCTGCCTCAAATGCTCGGCGTGCTCCTCTTTTGTCTGGGAGTAAACTAGAATGTCATCAATAAATACAATGACGAACTGGTCTAGGAACTCTCTGAACACCCTATTCATTAAGTCCATAAACACGGATGGAGCGTTGGTCAAACTAAAAGGGATAACCCAAAACTCGTAGGAACCATATCTAGTTAAGAAAGCAGTCTTTGAGATGTCCTGCTCCCTGATATGCAACTGATGGTATCCCGATCGCAAATCAATCTTTGAGAAGAAGGAAGCTCCCCTCAACTGGTCAAATAAGTCATCGATTCTGGGCAACGGATACTTATTCCGTATCGTGACTTTATTCAACTCCCGGTAATCTACGTACAATCTCAATGATCCATCCCTCTTCTTTACGAATAACACAGGGGCACCCCATGGCGAAGTACTCCTCCGGATAAACCCCTGACCCAACAACTGCTCTATCTGATCCCGTAACTCTCTCATCTCTGCCGGAGCCATACGGTAAGGTGCACGGGTAATAGGCTGAGTGACCGACGTCAAATCGATCACAAAATCTATTTCTCTACTCGGAGGTAGTCCATGTATATCCTGAAATACATCAGCAAACTCACTAACAATGGGTATCGCATCGAGTGGTATCACCACTTCCTTAGAGGTCTCCTCCTCTATATAGAACAAATGAGTGGATGATCCTCCCTCAAGTCAAGGCATCGCCACTTGAAACATCTCCTGCCCGGGAATTGCAATGATAATACTCTTACTGAAATAGTCAATCATTGCTCGATATGCAACTAGCCAATCCATACCAACAATCGCATCATACTCAGTCATCTCTAACACTAACATATCAGTGGGTAAAGTAAATCTCCCGATCTCTATACCCACACCTCTACAAATAAGTGATATCACGAAACCTTTACTTAGAAGTGAATCTACACAAGTAGTCGTGCTCTCTGCGGTGTTTAACAACCCAGTAGTGGATGAAAATCTTGTGGCAATGAAATAATGTGTGGTCCCCGTATCAAATAAAATACGCCCCATAGTCCCTTGAATAGAGAACATACCCTTGATGGATGGTCGATCCTGTGGGGCTGCGGCATGCTGGAGCTGATACACTCTCCCATACTGAAGCTGTCCCTACTGGACTGGGATCGCTCGAATGGGTAGTAGTGCTGCCATCTGTGGAGGTGCTGGGAGGGCGGCGGGAAACTTAGGCCTTTGTGGCTCGTGTCGAGCACCCTGTTGCTGCTGTTGTGGGGCCCTTCCCCTATCAGGACAATCCTGGCATGTGTGGCCAATCATTCCACAAGTGAAGCACTTCCCCAGGAAATTTCCCCCTCATTGTCCCTGTTGCCCACGGCCCTGATGGCCGTTACCATTTCTCCCCTGGTCGTACTGGCCCTACTGAAACTGCTGATGCAGGCCCTGCTGGCCCTGTTGACCCTGGTGGCCATTACGAAAACCTCCCTGACCATTTCTGAAACCTCCAGATCTGAATCTCTTATAATCCCCCTGCTGGGAACCCTAATCTCCCTGCATACGCTGAACCTGAGTAGATTGTGCCCCGCTGGCACCATTTCCCCCTGTCCTGCCCTGATGACTGTACTCTCCTGATCTCTTAGTCTCAGTCATGTGAAAGCGGTGATCTTGGCAGTGTAGTAGTGCAGCGTTAACCACATCAGAACAAGTGGCCAATGAGAGGTTCCCCAACAAGTGCTGACAGATCCTCCAAGTCAATCCATCTGTGAACTTCTGAATTTTATTCTCCTCAGTCGATGTTCAAGAGGTTGGTGAATTTGGCCTCATACTCAGCCACGGTCCTCCCCTCCTGCTTGAGGTTCATCAATTTCCTCCTCATTTCAGTGTGAACAGCTGAAGGAAAATATTTGCGGTCGAACCGCACCCAGAACTCCTGAATGGAAAGGGAGTCCCTCTCCTCTGTAGTGGTAATGGACTCCAACCACTGCAATGCAGACCCTACTAGCTTGAAGGTAGACAGTATCTGCTTCTGAACATCTGTGCACTCGTACATCCTTAAGTTCCTCTGAATGTCCTTCCTCCACTGACTGGACACCACAACATCGGAGCTACCTGCAAACTCCAGAGGGTATGCTTTCTAAAAAACATCACGAACGCATTCCCAAGCAGATGGGAATGCATGAGCCTGAACTGGCACAACTACCGGTGCCTGGGGTGGTGCCTGTTGTACAACGTCTAGGGAGGCATTTACCGCTTGGGCTACAATAGCTGCAACCTCGGTGGCATTCATAGTGCCCTGAACTGGTGCAGGCTGTGGCTCTGGATGTGCATCCCAGGAACTCGCTGC
This sequence comes from Sambucus nigra, assembly GCA_949130495.1. Taxonomy (NCBI): domain Eukaryota; kingdom Viridiplantae; phylum Streptophyta; class Magnoliopsida; order Dipsacales; family Adoxaceae; genus Sambucus; species Sambucus nigra. The sequence continues at coordinate 172,701,256 of OX422219.1, forward strand.
GCACGTCGTGGAGGCATTTGAAATGAGAGTAAAGTCTTATAAGTTCGCAGTTATTATCTCAAAATAGCTGAAGAGAGAAGCATACACAAAAGAATACAACAGTCCTAAAATATAGGGCTCTACATCAAAGAAAGCTCAGCGGAAACATAATAAGCCATACAGATTCTAAGGACACTAGAACCTAATGCTCTGATACCACCTGTGACATCCCGACAAATTAAATACTGGGTCGCTACTCCTTTATTAAATAAATACAAAATGCCAAGTTGGTTCAGTTCATAACATCACTGTCGAAAACGTTTTAACAATTACTAGCCACCTAATATTTAAAAAGTGAGTTGTCAATTTTAATTAAATTTGATTAACATGCAATAAGTGAATTATGAAATGCAAACATAACCACCACAACATAGTCACCATGGAATAACCAACAAATAATAATGAGTCTGAAGGAATACTCCTCACAACAATCCAAATACTGAAGTAAATAAATACCAAGTCTGCATCACTAAATTTATTACATCCCAAAGTCTGAAATAACTGAAAAGTAAGATGTCTCTAAAAGGAATGGGGCGACCTGCCCAACAAAAGAGAAAATCTGATAATGGAGTCAAGATCAGAAATGGAGGCGTCTACTGTCAAGGTCCTGTAACTTCCACAACGGCTACAGCACGTCACCTGAATAGAACTCCTATGCATGGTGTCCTTGTGAATGGGCACCTAAAAGGTTTTTACAAGAAAAATAGATTTGAAAGCAAACGGGTCAGAGCCCGATTGTGAAAATAATTTAAAAATTTGCAAGTGTTTAATATCATTAAACGGTGAATATAAAGTACATGATAGTGTGTGAACTCAAATGAGTTCCTCACCTCTCAACTAATTGTGCACTCCTATCGTACCCGTACCCATTCTAGTTGTTCCCATATCTAACTAGTCCAATACTAAAATCTAACATTTCTATACGATATCCAATTCAATTCCCAACAACTTTTAGTTAACAGAGTGTTATAACTTGTTACACAGTTTCCCATGTTAGTACTACCAATTACTAGAGATCTTCCATTTTCATGTTACGAACTATTGCTAATATTAATACTCACATTTATTCATGACAATTAATTTCAATTAATAGTATATTATTCTCATCATAAATATACAATACTAGCACCCCGAGACTAAGCTGCGGTGCACACATACTCTGCTATCCAATCCCAGTGCATCACGTACATAAGGACCACGTATTCCGAATCTCTCAGGAATCGTTTCATTAAACAACAATCACAAACAATGGAGACGAACATAGTTCACATCATATGGGTCACGCACATACCTACGCTCCCATGATCAGCAGACTTATTAACTTCTCAATAAGTCCTTCTCTGACCTATGTCCTCGAGGTACCAATCTAAATCCCCCCCATAGGCACACAAAGATTAGATGGCCCTGAACGAACGCCGACCTCCCATGATAGCAAGTACGGTAGGTATGTTATACACAAATATATATATATACTAAGCATTCACACATCTTAGATATCACAATATTTCATTAGTGGTATACTTGTCGTTCTTATACCAACATTTAGTGTTATACAACTCACAAGCCCCTGGTTTATATGTATTTAAGTTATCAATTCTTCTCACGTCATGATTAGTTATTCGCTTCCCATTCCACAAATGGCATCCACTTTACTACAAGATCCTTAGTTTTACTCATCAATGTACCCCAATCTCCAAACTATACCCACTAGTTAATAAGGAAAGGTTATCTCACCATTTAAATAAGTTTATGGGACACTAGAAGTAAAATGAGGCCTAAAAGGTCATTCTGTCAACTCGTTAGAAATCTCGTTCGAACGAGTGTCGTTCAAAAGAAAGGCTTTGAAAGAACTACCAACTCGTTAGAAGCGACACTGTCATCTCGTTAGAAGTTCGTTCGAACGAGGTCGTTCGAACAACCTGGGCAGGTCTTCTAACGAGATGGTAGTTTCAGCCCAGAAATTCCCAAGTCCATTTTTTTCTCAATTATTATCTTCTCTAAATCCACCCTAAGACCATCCAATTTATGTTCTAATGTTTTTAAACCATTTCTAATCATCCTAGATCATCCCTTAACATATTTTATGGGTCAAACCTTACAAATCATCAAGGAATTTATATAAATCTCCAAATATTTCCCAAACCCTATGAACATGAACTCATAATTTTCTTATGCCCAATTAGTCATCATAAATCCGTTTTTAAATTATCATAAATAACTCTTAGAATATTAAATCAGTCCATTATCATTCTACATATAAATCCTAACCCAAATTCAAAGTTTCTCCAACAATTTCACGGGTTTTCTTCAAAAGTTTCAATATGAGATAATTCCTACACTAAACATGGAAGACATATTCAATGCACTAAAAATATCTAATCACTTACCTTAGATTTGTTTTCCAAATGTGTTTTTGATGATTCGAGGTTGATTCTCTCCTTTAATCAGTCACAAATCCTCTCTAATTTGATGGTGGTGAGTGTTTTAGATTTGGAACCCTATGGTAACTCCTCTCTAACTCCCGTAGCCAACTTCTAAAACTTTTTGCTGGTAATGGCCTTAGTGTTCCCTTTAGAATAATAAATATTAACTCTAATTTTCGTGGATTTTAATTCCCATATTTTTAAAATTACCAAAATACCCTTTTAAGTTGCCGGTTTGGCCTAAAAATGCCCCGGGACCCAAACTAAACCCCCGGCTAGTGTTTTCCAACTATTTCGACCCTTCTGAACACGTTGGTGCACTCAAAATGACCATCCGGTTGATAGAAATGAAATTCACTTTTTAATTCAAATGATTACATTCCTGACGCGACTTACACGTGCGTCACAACTAAATTTCCCAAATTTCCGTATATCTATCTTATGATAATTTAGGTATCATCAATACTCATGTATTACCATACATACTCGGAAATACTAAATTTTTAACATCATAATCAAATACCAACTCACATCTCGTTAGTATTTATACCCTGATTAATTTCCAATTTATTCTCATTTAATTCAATTAATCCCTTAAATAAATATCAATAAAATACGGGGTATTACATAACCCAACATGTTCGTAAAATCGGCTAGTTTCGTTAACCGAAGTTGACGACATGAAAATAACACATACAAAACGGGTGCAGATATAGTATACGAGTATATAATGTATATAAAGAGAAAACATATCATCGATATAACTATACAATAAAGGTTGAATATGTATAGCACACTAAATTAAAAACGGGAGAACGAAACTACCTTAAGCGAGTAAAAATCCACAATTGTAGGCATGTTTTAAAAAAAAACAAAAAAATGAAATCTAAACGTTATCCAAATTACCATTCCTACTTTGGATTTAAATTCTACGCAAAAAATTGAGTCAGGTAAAAAAAATTGATGCTCTCAATACTATAATGCCATAAATATCATCTCGCATCAAACCTGAAATACAACAAACTATAGGGGTGAGCGAGAAACTCAGTAGCTCGTATAAATGCTCCAAGTGTAACTATGTATAATCATGTGTGCATGAATCATACACAATAGTATATGTAATATGAACACTCAAACTAAATCCCAATCATATAATCATAACCTAGGATTTCACCGTGGTCACTACACAACCCAAAATCCCATATCAAAATTCCCGTCGCACCTCCTATAGTACGGTATGGAGTTCCATCCACTATCATGTTAATTATCATCGAAATAATCCTTTGGCTCCAAAAAATAAATAACATAGCTCGAGTACATGAACAATCATAACATGGCAACACCTCCATAAAATCTAGGCATCACCTCTATAACAACACTTAGCATATTCGACAACTGGAGTCAATGGCCTAGTCTTTAGATAATAAACAAAATTGTAGCCGACCCCCCGTTCAGCGGGTGGTTTGGCTAAGGAATGCCTATACATTATACAATAGTAATCATCATAATATCATTCTCTTAATTAAAAAAATCTCATATTTAATTCCCATAAATCAAGTTTACGTGTATTCTACCCAACATGCTCGTAAAATCAACTCGTTCCGTTACCCAAACTACACGACATGAAAATAACATATACAAAATGGGTAAAATAACGAATATAGTATATGAGCATATAGTACACGTAAATGCACTCCATAGAATTGATATAAATAGACAATAATCGTTGAATATGTTTAGCACACTAAATTAATAACGGGAGAACGAAACTACTTTAGGCGAGTCAAAATCCACTACTATAGGCCTGTTTTGAAAACACAGAAAAATCAGATATGAACGTTATCCAAATTGACAATCCGACTTCATATTTGGATTCTACACGATACACTGAGTGGTTTATGTTTTGAGTTCTTCTCAAAAGCTCATCTGAAGGTACTCAAAAAGAAGATCTAAAACACTCCAAACTAACTCTTCTTATTCCTCTTATTTTTTCCTTTTTAAATTTTGTTTTTCACCTCTCTTTTTCTTCTTCATTTCCTTATAATTATACATAATATTCCTTATATATCCCCTCTCTCAAATCCTATTTTGAAGCTTAAGCTAACACACAATACCATATTGCACTTTAATTCAAATTGTCTACTTTGCATAGTTAAAACTTATCAAATATCCAAAAACCATTTATATTTAAATTTAAATGATTGTTTTTATTTCAAACCAAAATACATTGTTTTCAAACATAACATCAACAAAAGTTTTTTTATTTAATATTATTATCGAAATCTTATATAATATTCTTAAATACTGCCTCAAAATAACGGGGTATTACACAATTCAACCTTGAATTTGGGTGCATTCATAGTCATACCACTATTGTTTCAAGGTATCCATTTATCTTCACCCATAGTAATTTTAAGCCTAGTCCTTGGAAATTGAGTTTGGTGTCTTGGTTTAGGAATCTTCCATCTTATCATTAAATCATCCATTTTCCCTTTAAGTTTATTAACAGGATTCTACTGAAACATGTTTCTCCTATTTTTGATAAACTTTTTGTTCATCTTCTTCAAGAACCAATATAATTGATTAAATACCCATTTACTTGACAAAGAGTAAAAGTCAAAATTTTACTTTTCAAACCTTCTCTCATGCCTTCTGAAATCGTTTCTCATAAAATCTGCCTTTGGACTCACTTTCCAAATCTTTTATTCTTACAATAAAATTTCACGATATGATTTTATTTCCAACAAAATAATAAACCATAGTTATGGTTAATAATTTGGATTTAGGTTTAACTTTCTTCCCTTGTTGCATAGAATTTTGAACCTTATCCTCTTTTCTCGTATGAATTTGAACTTTTAAAATCAACTTTTGCCTTTACAAGATTCTTCTCAAGCTTATGGTCATTGAAACCTATACCATTGTTATTGGATTGAACAAGGAATTGTTAGCAGAATACTATCAAGAACTTTTGTTTTATCATATAAAATTTTTTTTTAAATCTTTGCATGATCAAAATCAAGTTTCAATTTTTCTCAACAAATTTTTAAAGATGATTTCCATGTTTAGTTTCTTCTTTTTCTTTAAAAATGATTACATTTTGTGTTGTCATGGCTTCACATTATTTTTTCAAAACATCAACCACATTTATAAATCAAGACATTTTAATTGAACTTGTTTTGAATATTTTTCATTCTCATCAAGTTAATTTTAAAAGGCTTTCAATTTTGAGAAAAAGTTGATGTTTGATTTCTTCACTTTGAGGGACTATTGATAGAGTTATTCAAAATCCTATCCTTATGATTCCTCATTAAAAGTGCATGAATTTTTATTACTAAAAGATGATGAGTGACCTAAAGAACCATCACCGGTAGTTCTCTCGCAATTTTTCTTCACCGCACTATTTAAATACATATGATCATCACTCACTTTAACATTAACACCCACAAAACTTACATATTTATTCACCAAATTTGTAACCAATTGTTCCTTACCATTTCTACTATTAGGATGATTTCTAAAGTAAATATAACATCAAAACCTTAAAATTTTCATTTCAGAAGGGATTTAAACATCAAATCCTCAAAACCCTAAGTTTTATGTTCTTCCACCATTTATACATCAAAAACCAAATTTAATTCATGGATAATAACATAAAGTATCTAATTTGTTATCCTCTACTGGAATAAAATCATTCTACATGCAATTCATACCCAAACATATGTTTAATTCATTCTTTTCTTCCAAGAATTATTACTTTAATCAAAATATGAAGAAACCCTAGTCACGTGGGTATTATAACTTTAAAAACTTGTATATAAACACTTGCCTTTGACTATTAGGGTCTGATTTTGTGGCTTGGTGATGGATTTGATTATTTTCTCTATGAATCCTCACTCCTAATTAGTTTGTGGTGCAAGATTGGGACGAAGAAATCCAAGAATTTCCTTAAAAGTTCCAAAGACTCTCTCCTTTTCTTCTCTAAAGGACTCCCATTGTATTTTGGAATTCTAACCCTATACCCTTCAGTTTAACATCTGATATAAGGCTACAAAATTAGTAGTTCTCTTAACCTTACCTTACAAAATGACTAAAACGTCCTGATACAGTGTCGGTTTAGCCTAAAAATGTACCAGGTCCCGACCGACACGCCCGAGTATACTATTTTGACTATTTCGACCTTGCAGAGTCATCTGTGATCTCAAAATATCATCTGAGTCATTATACACAATCATCCCATCTTTACCTCAAATTTGTCATCACACGACTCCCAGTTGAGATAAATCTAATTATAACAATTTCAGTCGCTATTACGCATAATAATTTTTATACGTTATTTATTATTTTCATTTAGTAAATAAATTCCATAATATTAATCATTCTCTCTCTCTATCTATCAATATTTAGTAAGCACATTATTACTCAATTAAATTAAATTACTTATCTCACGTAATTTAAAATAAAATTAATTAATTATCAAATTAATTAAATTCAAATACACAGAAATACGGGGCATTACATAATTCTCCCTTTACAGGGAATTTCATCTCCGAAATTGGTTCATACCTGTAGTGAATAAATTTGGATACCGCTCTCGCATGTCATCCTCCCACTCCCAAGTAGGCTCATCAACACCGTGGTGTCCCTGCTGAACTCTGACAACCACCACCATAGATGATATACACTGCACAGGTGGTAGTGATAGTGGCCCAACCAGTCGACACCGCTATGAGAACTATGGAAGCTCATTTCCCTCAGCCCTGGCACTGTTGCCAGTGTCACCCATGATCCAGGGCAATCAACTTGGCAGAGAGTCTGAGAGACCTTCCAAGGATCACCTGCACGAGTTTTAGGGCAGTACTGATGTGGTTACGGAATGCTAATAGAAGAAAAATATTCAACGTCATTGGTGTATGGTGGAGTGTATCGAGATGCAGAAACAGATGTTGGATACCTTCAGACTGGATGGAGTGGCCTTACAGTGGTAGGAGTCGGTGACCATCATTGGGGATAGAGATATGATGACTATTTTTGAGTTCTCGGTGTAGTTCAAACCCAAATACTTTTTGCCAACAGTCGAGTCAGAGATGCGGAAAGAGTTTGCAGAGGTAACACAGGGTGACTACTCGGTAGTGGAGTATAAGGAGGAGTTCACCTGTCTAACTAAATTTGTTCCAGATGAGGTGACCAATGAGGATAGGAAGGAAGGTATGTTAATGTATGGTTTGGCCTATAAGATTAGGTACATTTGATAGGTGACCCCACGTTAGTGACATATACTGATGTCGTCAATGCTTCTTTTGTATGCTATTAGGATCATCGCTTCCATGCCAAGTGGAGAAAGAGAGGTGTGAGCCTAGCCAGCAAGGCAAGGTAAATAGAGGTAGTACCAGTGGATCACCGCAGCAACAAACAGGCAGTCAGTAAGGGTAGGATTTCCGATAGTGGAGAATACCAAGAAATTCAAGTCTAGAGGGTCCCGATCAGAGGGACATGATTACAGGCAGGGTCAGCAGGGCCCAAATCAGTACCATTAGGGCCAGGAGAGTCCATTAGGGTTGAGACCATCAAAACTAGTAGGACTAGAAATAGAGGGAGTTCCCAAGGTAGTGCTTTATCTGTGGCCAACAAGGCCACAAGAGGATAGATTAACCACAGCAAGGTAGGGCACAATAGAAGAGTGCTTAGTAGGGACATCAGGATCCTTTACACCTTGCAGCACCAGCACCACCAACCCCCCAGTAGTAGCAGGGACAAATGCACTACGGGCATGTGTATAACGTTCGATACATACCGATACCACCTGTACCTCATGCGTTGCCAATAGTAGAGGGTACGTTTCCTATTCATAGAATTGAGAGTGGGATTGTTTTTTATACTAGGGCATCGCATTCATTTATTAAGACCAGATTTGCTAGAGCTGACAGTTTATTAGAGATGGTCGGTAGTCTCTTTATGTGTGTAGAGTCACCGATGAGTAGTGGTTCACTGATACAGTCGATTTGTAGATGATTCAATATTTTTATAGGGTGACTGACCTTAGTGAAAAACCTTCTAGTGTTAGATATGGAGGGTTACGATGTGATTTTCGATATGGACTGGTTGGCAGGTTATAGGGAAATGGTAGATTACTATGATAGTACCATTGTGTTTTTCATTTCGAGGCAGGAGATATTCCTAGTAGCGATGTCTCTTCCTGAGGGAGGGTCAATAACACATTTATAGTACATTTAGGAGGAGACCTCACAGGAGGTAATATTCTATTAGACTCGATTCCAGTCATGAGAGAATTTGAGGATGTATGTTAGGAGATACCCGAGTTACCAGTCAATCGAGAGATCAAGTTTATGATCGACCTAGCATTAGTTATGAGACCGATTAATCGAGCACCATATCGCATTGACCCTGTAGAGATGCATGAGTTGAGAGAGAAAATTCAGCAACTCTTGGGTCAGGGTTAAATTCGATAGAGTATGTTGCCTTGGGATGTTCCTGTGTTATTTATGAAGAAGAGGGATGGTTCTATCTACTTATGCATGGATTAAAATGAGATGAAAAAGGTCACGATACAGAATAAATATCCATTGTCGAGGATAGATAACTTATTTGATCAGTTGAGAGGTGTTTCCTACTTCTCAAATATTGATTTGAGATCGGTTATCACCAGATACATATTTGGGAGGAGGATATTCCCAAGACCTCTTTCCTATCACAGTACGGGTCATATAAGGTCAAGGTGATTCCATTTGGGATCACCAACACACCAGTAGTGTTTATAGATGTCATGAATATAGTATTCAGTGATTTCTTGGACCAATTCATGATCGTGTTTATAGACGACACTCTTGTCTACTCTCGTACTGAGGAGAAGTATGCGGAGCACCTTCGTAGGGTCTTACAGACACTTTGGGACCATTAGTTATACGCTAAATTTGCGAAGTGTGGATTTTGGCTATGGGAGGTGCAGTTTCTTGGCCACATCGTATCTGACAGGGGTATTATAATTGATTCGAGTAAGGTATCGGTGGTAAGGGAATGGGGATATCCCATGACACCTACGGAGATTCGCAGCTTCTTAAGTTTGGTTGGGTATTATTGCTACTTCATTAAGGAATTTTTTTAAGATGGTGGATCCATTGACGAACCTGACTCATAAGGGGGTACCATTCGTGTAAAGTTACAATTATTAGCTGACCTTCGATGAGCTGAAGGAAAAGTTGAAGTCAGCACCAGTGCTTGCAGTACCTAGGAGTGGGGTGAAGTATCGTGTCTACACGAATCCATCTCTATAGGGACTTAGGGTGTATTATATCAGGATGAGATGTCCATAGCTTATGCATCTCAAAATATTAAGCCCCGTGAGAAGAATTACCCCACCAATGACCTTGAGTGAGAAGTAGTGGTATTTGCTTTAAGGATATGGAGGCATTATATATTGGGAGAACAGTTTACAATATTCAGGGATCATAAGTCACTTCAGAATCTCTTCACACAGAAGGATATGAATATGAGGCAGAGGTATTGGCTAGAATTCGTGAAGGATTACCAGTTTGACATTCAGTATCATCCTGGTAAGGCTAACGTGGTAGTAGTCGCGTTGACCCAGAGACCCAATGGAGAGTTAACACAGGTTTGAAAGGCAAAGTGGAGTGAACTTCTATATAAGAATGAGGTCCCAGAGCATGTATGGTGGTATTATCTATCACACCTGAGATTGTGATGAGGGTAGTGAAAGCACAGATAGAGAATCATTTTTTATCAAAACAATGTGCAGTAGTTATTAGCTGAGGGGGAAATTCATACTCAATCAGCTCATAGGGAGTTCGAAGTTTTAATGGGAGATTATTTATGCCTGAAGATGAGGATTTGAGGCATGTTATGATGACTGATTCACATGGTTCAAGGTTTTCAGTTCATCTCAGTGGGGATAAGATGTACCGGGATATGAGGAGACAGTATTGGTGGACAGGACTGAAGAGAGATGTAGCCTAGTTTGTCTCGAAGTGTGTCACTTAACATCTTATAAGAGTTTACTATCAGAGACCTTCGAGGATGATACATCCATTATATATTCTCGTATGGAAGTGGGAGAGCATCTCGATGGACTTTATTATAGGACTTACGACATCACAGAAGGGTCATAATTCCATTTCGGTGATAGTGAATCGATTGACCAAGGTGGCCCACCTCTTGTCGGTCTGCACCGACTATAAGATGAGTCAGTACATGTAACTTTTCATTGTCGAGATAGTGAAGTTGCATGGGGTTTCAATTAACATTGTGTCTAATAGAGATAAGATATTTGTGTCTCACTTATGGCAGAGCTTTCAGGAGGTCATGGGTGCAGACTTGCGGTTGAGTATCGCTTATCATCCATAGACTAATGGCAGATTGAGAGGGTTAATTAGATGCTAGATGGCATGTTGAGGATGTGCATTCTAGACTTCAAGGGAGGATAGGAGCGATATCTTCCATTGGCATAGTTTTCTTATAACAACTCTTATCAATTTACTATCGGATGGAACCGTTTGAGGCACTTTATGGTGGACCTTGACATTCTACCATTTACTGGTTAGAAGTGGGGGATAATAAGTTATTGGGGCCAGAGACGATCCAGGAGACGACGGCTAAAATTGAGTTAATTCGATGACGAATTCGAATTGCTTAGAACAGGCAGAAGAGCTACACTGATGCAGATCGAAGGCACATAGAGTTTGAGGTTGGGGATGAGGTTCTTGTACGTGTGTCTCCCATGAAGGAGATCATGATATTTTGCAAGAAAGGGAAGCTAGCATCGAGATATGTGGGACCTTTACCTATCATTGAGAGAGTGGGATCAGTGGCTTACAGATTGGGTTTATCGAAACACCTTCAGCGGATACACGATGTGTTCCATGTAGCATCACTGAAGAAATACACAAGGAGTAAGAGAGATTTCTGGCATATTCCTTTCTAGGAGATTGACTTGCATCCAGATGTCTCGTATGAGGAGAGGCCCTTGGCTATTCTGGATCATAGTGAGCGTAAGCTGCGGTCAAAGGTGTTACCACTAGTCAGAGTTCAGTGGGAACACCACAGTGTTGACGAGTCCGCTTAAGAGCAGGAGGATGTCATGCGAGAGCGGTATCCAGAGTTATTCACAGCAAGTATGACCTAATTTCGGGGATAAAATTCCCAATAAGAGGGGAAGTATGTAATACACCGTATTTATGCATCTTTGAATTTAATGAATTCGGTAATTAATTACTTTTATTTTAAATTACGCTAGAGAAGAAATTTAATTGAATTGAGTAATAATGAGTTTACTAAATATTGATCGAGAGAGAGAATGATTAATATTACGAAATTCATTTACCAAGTGAAAATAGTAAATAACGTATAAAAATTATTACGTGTAATGGCGAGTGATATTGGCGTAATTAGATTTATCTCAACCGGGAGTCGCGTGTTGACTAATTTGAGGTAGAGATGGGATGATTGTGTAGAATGACTAGGATGATGATTTCGGGATCACGGATGACTCCAGAAGGGTCAAAATAATAAACCCGTGGGTGTCGATCGGGTCCCAAGGCATTTTTAGGCTAAATCGGCACCGTATGATGGCATTTTAGTCATTTGTTAAAGTAGGGTTAAGAGACCTACGAATTTTGTAGCCTTATATCACATGTTATACATAAAGGGTTAGGGTTAGAATCTAATAATACAATTGGAGGCCATTAGAGAACAAAAGGAGAGAGTCCTTAGAGCTTTTGAGGAGATTCTTGGAGTTCTTCATTCCACTCTTGCACCACAAACAAACTAGGAGTGAGGAGTGATAGAGGCGACAATAAAATCACTCACCAAGCCATGAAATCATACCCTACTGATCAAATGCAAGTGTTTATATACAAGTTTTTGAAGTTATAATACCCATGTGAGTAGGGTTTCTTCAAATTTTGATTAAAGTAATAATTCGGGGAAGAAAAGAATGAATTAAACATATGTTTGGGTAGGAATTGCAATTAGAATGATTTGATACCAGTAGAGGATAACAAATTATAGACTTTATGTTATTATCCACAAACTAAATCTAGGTTTTGATGTATAAAGGTGGAAGAACATAAAACCTAGGGTTTTGAGGATTTGATGTTTAAATCCTTAGTTGAATGAAAATTATAAGGTTTTGATGTTAGAGTTACGTTGGAAATCATCCTAATGTATGTAGAAATCATTAGGGACAATTGGTTCCAAATTTGGTGAATAAATATGTAAGTTATGTGGGTGCAAATGGTGAAAAAGCTCACTTGCATATTAGAGAAAACGAATTGCAAATAGGCGAGGATAGGGTTATGGGAATTAAGTCTTATTGAGAGAGTTAAGACGTAATGAGGAGTCTATTATATTGAAGTGGGCTAGGATAGGGTTATGGTAATTAAGTCTTATTGAGAGAGTTAAAACGATGATTAAATGGGATTAAACGATAATGTAATTCATTTGCGAGAATGAGAATGTAATTGTGGGAAAGCATGAGTAAGCTTATGGTATAGATAAGTAGAGTAAGGGAGGCTTAGATACTGAAATAAACCAAGGGGTAACTAGGTCCCTTAAAGTATAGAATAATACTCCATTAAATACAATAGTGAGAATAATCGTAAATGAAAAGTACGGTGAGTATTCGAGTGATATATACTACGTACGAATAACGATACTTAGGTTGTGTAAATACCTACTAAATATATATAGGTTGTGTATGTACCTATTATATGATTGATGACATGTTAACATACCTATGCTGCCTTCTATCATGGAGGATCCCCCGCAGTGGGCGATCCCACCTTGCCAATTTTAGGGAGGTATGGATTTTTTCCCCAGAACATAGAACTTAGGGCGGCTCACTATGTGTCGCGTATTGGTGTGTCTGACATGTCATTTAGGTAAGTTAGGTATGTGCGTAGCCCAAAGGCTTATAAATATGTTCTCCTCCACTGTTTGTTATTTGATTGTGGGTTCGAGGAGATGTACTGAACAAATTGTCCCTATTTAGTACGAGAGGTACTTGGACTGATAGCAGAGTATGCCCATGTTACACGGTGGTTCTTTTGAGATATTCTGTAATGATATATATACACACATACAAATGTGAATATTCTACTTACGTGTGATAGTAGTCTGTTAGATAGTGTATATATGAAGAATGAATTAAATAGTAAAACCTAATTAATTGAATAGATAAGGATATGAGTCAAATGGTAATTTCAACTCTTCAAACCTACAAGAAACGTTAACTATCGGGTAAAGTAATGTATTTGCTGTACGGGATCAGAGATGTGGTCACAATGAGAAATACTTAAGTCTGGTTAGCTTGGGTAGAATATCTAGGTAGGATAAGTAGAGACGTTAGGCATGCACAATAGTTGAGAGGTGAGGAAACTCAAGAGAGTGTACGTAAATCTAACATGTGTAATCAATAACTCGTTTTAAATTGTGATAAATACTTGCAAAATATTTGCAAAATTTTTTGGGTACTAACCGTTGATATAAAATCTTTTCAAAATCTTTTAGGTGTCGAGCCACAGTGACGTCATACTTGATGATTCCTTATAGGGACGCATAGCTATAGCACTATGGAAGCTTGAAGAATTTGGATTAGATGAATCTATCATTTCATTTCTAGTGTAGGAGTTTTCCAGTTTCGAAACTTAGAGATGTTGGCCCCATTTAAGATTTTATTCATTCAGTATTTCTGTTTCAGACTTGAATTCAAGTATTATTATTAGCCGGATTCATTATTTGTTTTGGGATTTTTTCCGATGGTTTATTCAGCAAGACTTTAATGATTTAGACTCTAGTATTGTGTGAATGTTGAAATTTAGTTTTTCTACATATTATTATTTGTCTCTTTAATGCAAGATAAAATTTACCACCTCCTTAATTAACTAATAGGTGATTAGTAATTAATTGGGTTTTCGACAGTGATGCTGAGAGTAAACCATTTTGTAAATCCTGTTTTAATTTAATAAAGGCTTGATCACCTGGTATTTAATTAGGCGGGGTGTAACACATTTGTCACTATGCATAGGTGTCGGCCTCTGCCATATCTTTTGTTTGTCTTTGTTTAATTTTTATCTCAACTATCTCTGACTTTTCCTTTGATTTCTCATATACTCTGCCTGGGCTTTGGCCTCTGTCTATAAGTGGGCTCGAGAAAATTTGCCCAAGTTCCATGACGGCAAAAATTCCATGGAAAATTTGGCCAATCTGAGGAGGAGGTACAACAAGTGCTGAGAGGTGCACAAAAACGCTCTAGCTCAGCTTAAGCTTGATTGTGCTAACAAGTTGAAGAGGAAACATAACCAGTTGACTGCACTGGAGGGTCGGCTATTAATATCGAGCCGACCCAGTAGGGTGGTCGTCTATGTCCGAGACCCTTACTTTTGTAATTGTTCAAAAAAATTCAATTTGAACATTTCAACTTTTTACTTCATTTGTATAGAACCGAATCTCTTATTTGAATGAATGGAAGATTTTGCTCGTCTTATTTCTTTTCTTTTCTACTTTTTTTATGATAAATGAGTTTGCCAATGTTTACTTTTCATGAGTTGATTTGCATCTTTTGAAATCTTCCTCATCCAAAGACAATTGTTGATAATCATAAATGAACTGATTTTTCTAATTTGAATTAACCAAATTATGGTGTTTGCATCACAAGTCCCCTCTCGTCATTTTCAGAGTGTATGGATGATAGTCGGCTTGTCCATGCACTATCGTCTCGGTCGAGACAGATAGTTATTCCATCAAGTTAATGATGTTTAACATGAATCATAATAAAGTTATTTTTAATTTGAATTCACCAAATTATGGTATTTGTATTATAAGCCCCCTCTCTTTGTTCTGAGAGTGTATGGATGAGGGTCATCTCATCCATGGACTGTAGTCTTCGCCGAGAGAAAGTTATTCCACCAAGTTAATTATGTTTAACATGAACCAAAATAAAATGATATTTAATTTGAATTCACCAAATTATGGTGTTTGTATCATAAGCCCCCTCTTGTCATTCTGAGAGTGTATCAATGAGGGTCACCTCATATGTGCACTGTCGTTTCGGCCGAGATAGCCATTACACAATGATGTTTAATATGTTCCCCTCTCTCGGTGTTATTAAGAGTTCATAAATGAGGTTGACCCCGTAGACTATCGTATCACCGAGAGTGAGTTGGAAATACTTCATGGAATCCAAAGTTTTGTATCCTAAGATGAATTAATACATGGAATCCAAAATTATCTGAATAACAAAATAGGAGAGAACACTTGGAAATATTTCATTCATAATTTTCTTCTCATATGAAATAAATACAAATAAAACTAATACAAAACTCTTGCTGGTAATATCTTTTGAGATGATCAGAATTCCATGGATTGGAGAATGGTTCTCTATCTATATTTTTCAACTGATACATTCCTGGAACCACTTCTTCAACCACTGATAAGGGACATGCTAGTTAGGATGAATCTTATTGGGCTTCTGCCACGTCTTCTTCGGAACTAGTTCTCCTACTGCCAGTGGTCGGTCTTTCACTCTCTTATTATAAAACTTTATTATCCTTTGATGATGGGAAGATTTCCTCACCTCATTCTCTTATCTTCGTTCATCTATAAGATCTAGATCTAGTCTTCTTTCGTCCGTATTTTCCTATGGGTCATATGTTTGGACCATATGTGTTGGGAGGCCAATTTTTGTTAACAACACAGCTTCTGAACCATACACCAACATAAAAGGGGTTTCACCCTTTGGTGTCCTCTTCATCATCCTATAAGCCCATAGTATGGCATGCACCTCTTCGATCCACCTTTCTTTGAATCTTCAAGATTTTTTTTTATTCCATCAAGAATTATTTTATTTGTCACTTACATTTTCCCATTAGCTTGGGGTTGGCCATGAGTTGAACATGATTGTTTGATCCCGACCCCCTCACAGTACTTCTCTAGGGAGATGTTCTTAAATTGCTTCCCATTAGAATAAATTAGAGTGTTTGGTAGGACGTATCTGTACATAATATTTTTCAAAATAATTGGAAGGCTTTGTTCTCTCTAATTATGACCATTGCCTCGACTTCCACCCATTTTGAAAAATAATTAATTTTTATAATTAGGTAGCGATAATTATTCGCATCTCTTGGAAAGGGACCCACCAAGTCAATCCCCTAGATTGTAAATGGCCAGGGGGAAGTTATAGAAGTCAGAGGTTGATGAGGCTGATGGAGAATGGTGGCGAACTTCTGGCATTTGTCACATCTCTTGACATAATTGGTTGCATCCTTAGCTAAGGTTAGCCACCAATACCCTTGGATTACCACACTTTTTGCCAATGATCTTCCTCCTACATGGTTATATCAAGGAACTTCATGTATGTCCCTCAAAATATACTATACCACTTCTGGATGGACACATCGGAGTAAAGGTAGGAGGAATCCTTTCTTGTACGAAACATTCCCGATGACTGTGAACTTATCAGCTTTATACCTAAGCTTCTTCCTCTCTAACCTCGACTCTGGTAGTTAACCATTTTTTATATATCAAACTAAGGGGTTTATCCAAGATTCTCCTAGATAAAGGTCCAAACAGGATTCATTTGCATTGTCTTCCTCTTCGATGCTCGATCATTGTAGGATCTCCACTATTATTGATCGTCGAATCTTTACTTTGGTTTCTAAAGAAAGTCTTGCCAGTGCATTGTCTCGTCCATTCTCTAAGTGTGGTACCCTTTTAAATTTAACCTCATCGAAGTATTTTAAAATTGATTTTACCCTAGCCTTCTATCGTACCATCCTCTTATCGTTAGCCTCACACAGTCCTAAGATCTGGTTAACCACCAGCCTGGAGTCACTATGAACTAACAATTAACTTACATTTAGATCTTTGGCGAGGGAGAGACCATCAAGAAGGGCCTCATACTCAGATTATTTATTAGATTACTTGCATGTGAATCTCAAATCATATTCTATATCTATTCCATCTAATGCTGACAAAATCAAGCGTACTCTATTCCCTGCTTCACAGGATCAGCCATCGACAAAGAGATTCCACACAGTTCCTTTCTAAAAAAAGTTGCCCTCTTCCAACGCTCCATATTTGAACTCAAATGTTTCATCCTTATTCTCGACCACTCATTACCTGGACGTACTCATCTTATCCTCAGTCGATAGGAGATATGTTCTTCCTTCTGACTCATAAGATGAAGTTTCAACCTCCTCTACGTTGGCCTCATCCCACATGAACTCGTCTACGAACTTAGCTAGAGCCTGTCTGTGACAACCCGAATATAATTATGATAAATTATGTATAAATAATAATTAATATATATGATATGGATAATATGTTATTATTATATATAATTTTAGGTTATTATGTTTAGTCTAATCCTACCTTCATAAATCATGAAATATCGAATTAGTTACAAATATGAAAATTTGAAGTTTTTGGTAGGAATATTAATATTTAAGACTAGTTTTACCTTTATGACATAACAATTGACTTGAGGAGAAAACTAGATAGTTGTATATATATATGATTTAGGTTTGTAACACGACAAACGGAGTGTTAAACAGAGGTCCGAGCAAGAAGTTATGTTGGAATTACGAAGCAGGGACAAATTTGTCCATTCATTAAATGATACTTCGTCTTATTAGGCTAACAGATGGTGGATTCTGATTAGTTAAAGAAGGATGTTGGTTTTTTATGACTTTAAAGGCTTTAAATAATCCCCTCCTTCAGCATAACTCAGCCACTAAATAGTTTGTCTTGAGAGGAAGAGAGAATTAGAAAGTTAAGAAAGTGAGGAGAAAATTTAGAGAAAAATCTGTGGAAATTACGTACAAGTCCCGAAGGTAATCCTAACCCAAAATCTTGTTTTTTTTTCTTATATTACTGATTTATATGATATAAATCATCATTTTTTTACTAAAATTTTGTCCCTTTATGTATATGTATGGTTAGGGTCAAGTTTAAGTTAAGTCGAATGTACAAACCCTTAAAATTGCTTCGCTTAGTAACCTTGTTTAGTCAACCTTCCATATCTTTTCGTACAATTATTGTAATTGATTTATTCTAATTGAAGATTAAAATAAACTCATATATGTGTGACATATCCAAAAATCATATGAGAATTCAAAGAAATGAAGCTTGGGTGACGGTTTGAAGTTCGGGTATGAAATCTTCCCCAAGGGTGAAAGTATGCACACCATGTGTTCGATGTTTTGCTTGACATAGAAAATGAACCTTAAAAATTATGAAACTTTATTTTTTTTTATTGTTCAATATGTTTACTGATGTTGGGTGAAATATCATAGAAAGTTATGATGTAGAAAAATTATGAAAATTCTTGGAAGATGAATGAACAATAAAAGAACCTATATGCCAAATTTGCTATGTAGTAAAGAAACAGGCCTATCTTGCCCTAGGAAACTTGAAATGATGTTTCGCATTTTGTATTAGAATCTTAATAGGATAATTTTTGAATTGTCAAGAATAAATGAATGTATGTTTTTTCAACGAATTGGATAGGTAAAATATATTAACATGAATTTGGACGGAATTTTACTGGTAATAAATGAATTGAATTGAATCATATGATGCTTATGAATTGAGTTATGTTTGAGATATTCCTTGGATTGTTGATATTATTATGGTGATACTGATAGTGTAAGAATGATAGGAAGGGAAGAAGAACCAGTTGAACAAGTGCCGGACAAAAGAAAAGTAAAAGCCTGATAAGTTGCCAAGGTGAGTGTACTTATGATTTGTTTCATATATAATTATGGATATAGCTCTAAGAGATGATTTGTTTGAATACTTCGGTATTCAATATTTGTTTGGGTACTAAAATATCCAGGATTTGTTTGGGTCTTATGATCCAGGATTTCTTTGAATACTTTGGTACTCAGGATCTGTTTGGATATTAAAATATCCAGGATTTGTTTGGGTCTTATGATCTAGGATTGGTTTGAATACTTTGGTATTCAGAATTTTTTTGGATATTAAAATATCCAGGATTTGTTTCGATCTTATGATCCAGGATTGGAATTTGACAAAGATCCAATAATTTGATTTGTCTTATGACAATGATTTGTTGGAACTTATGTTCCAGGATTTGTTATTGCCAACGGACAGGATTGTATTGATTTCATATCCACAGATTTGATATAAAATTGTTATTAATGGGATTATATATCCATAGATTTGATATAGAATTGTCATTTCATATTAGGGAAGGATTGTTTGGATTTTATATCTAGATATTTGATATAATATTGCTATTTCATAGCAGGGCGGGATTATTTGGATTTTATATCCACATATCTGATAAAGAACTGTTATTTCATTTCAGGGAAGGAGTACCTCACTAAGCTTAATGCTTACAGTTTATATTTTAACATTTTCAGGTCTGTACACTTCCAGTTAGGATATCATGTGATCGGTGATTTGAGAGTCGCACCGTTAGAAGTCTCTGGGGATTAGACGTGGGGATTTTGTCATTATCACACTGAGGTTTTACTACACTTGTACATCTTATATATTGAGTTAGAATGATTTGATTTCATGATTGTAATATTTAATCATGGTCAATTGTAGTATAACATGATTGTTTAATTATGACTCTGATGTTAATTACGTTATGGTACAAAGAACATGATTATGTTCATTATACATGAAAAAAAATATTGATAAATGAATTATATTTCGAATGGACAAAAAATTATGATTTAATTATAATATAAATGAAATGATTAGAATATATTTGGGTTTGGGGTGTGATAATTAGTGGTATCAGAGCGTCTAGGTTATTAATTTTGTACATGTGTGGTGATTAGATGGATGTTGTTGGTTTGATATGATATTTATGAATTGTTTATGTACTAAACAATAATTTAGTATTATAAATTATTTGTCTTGGTTGCTATAACTCGGTTATTATAGATGGAACCTGGGGCATGGGATAAGCCAGTGGTTCTAGGCCAAGTGGGTGACTATTTACGATTAAAGAGGCTCATATTTACCTGGATGTGGTGATAGGTACACTTTTTTTTACTAATAGAAGTGTTTATGTTTTGATTGATCCTGGTTCCACACATTTTTTTGTGCCCTATGCATTTCCTATATACCTGAATAGACCGTGTACTCGTTTAGATGTGGTGTTGGGTATTTATATGCATGTGGGGGACATGGTTGTAGTTGAATATGTTTTCGTGATTGTGTTTTGACTGTGGGGGTTAGAAATACAGTTATAGATCTACTTCCATTGGATATTTCTGATTTTGATATAATTCTGGGAATGGATTGGTTATCTAAATATCATGCATCTATGGATTGTTCTATAAGGAAGTTATTTTTAATATGTCTGGTGAGCCTGAATTTAAATTTATGGGGGAAAGTAAAATTGCTCCCAGTTGCATCATTTCTTCTATTCAGATGAGGAAATTATTGAGTAAGGGTTGTGAGGGTTTTATTGCATATGTTCTGGACACTACGAAGGGGGCTTTACAGTTAGTCGGTGTTCCTATTGTAAGGGATTTTCTAGAAGTGTTTCCTCGTGAGTTTCATGGGTTACCTATAGAAAGAAAAGTTGAATCTAGTATTGAATTAGGACCGGGGACATACCCTATTTCTATGTCACCTTATAGAATGGCACCTATTGAATTGAAAGAACTTAAGATTCAACTGCAGGATTTACTTGATAGGGGGTTTATACAACCTAGTGTATCTCCATGAGGTGCACCAGTTTTATTTATGAAAAAGAAAGATGGTACTATGCGTTTGTGTATTGATTATAGGCAACTGAATAAAGCTACAGTTAAGAAAAAATATCCTTTACCTCATATAGATGATTTGTTTGATCAATTATAGGGTGCTAAAGTGTTTTCAAGAATAGACTTGCGATCGGGTTATCATCAGTTGAGGGTCAAGGAGAGTGATATTTCTAAAACTGCTTTTCATACTCGGTATGGTCATTTTGAATTTCTGGTGATACCTTTTCGGGTGACTAATGCTCCAGCTATATTTATTGATCTTATGAACCGGGTACTGCATCCTTTTGTTGATTCATTTGTCATAATTTTTATTGATGATATTCTGATTTATTCACGTGATATGGTTGAACATGAAAAGCATCTCATAACTATTTTAAATCTGTTGAAAGATAAGAAATTGTATGCTAAGTTTAGAAAGTGGGAATTTTGGCTATCACAAGTTGTATTCTAAGCCATGTTATTTCTGGAGAATGTATATGTGTTGATCCTAAAAAGGAAGAAGTTATCGTAAAATGGAGAGGCCCAATAATGTCACTGAGGTGAGGAGTTTTCTGGGTTTAGCTGGGTATTATAGAAGGTTTATTGAGGAATTCCCTTCGATTGCCTTGACAATGACTAAACTAACCCGGAAAGATGTTAAGTTTGAATGGAATTCTGATTGCGAAAATAGTTTTGATGAATTGAAAAAGAGGTTTTTAACTGCACCTGTTCTTACTATTTTGCATGGTGGAGATGGTTTTGTTATTTATACTGATGCTTCACATCAGGGGTTGGGTTGGATTTTTATGCAGCATGGTAAAGTTATTGCTTATGCTTCTAGGCAGTTACGTACACATGAACGTAATTATCCTACACATGATTTGGAACTCATTGCTATTGTGTTTGCTTTGAAATTATGGTGCTATTATCTATATGGTGAGGTATGTGAAATTTATACTAACCATCAGAGCCTTATGTATTCATTTACTCAGAAGGAGTTGAATTTGAGGCAGAGGCGGTGGATGGAGTTAGTTAAAGATTATGATTGTACAATTCATTACCACCCAGGAAAGGCAAATATAGTTGCATATGCTTTGAGTAGAAAGACTTCGGGCAGGTTATCTTGTATTCAATGTGCTGGAGTTGCCCACACCATGGATTTTAGATTGATGGGAGTATAATTGAAGCTAGCGGATGGGGATAGGTTCTTTGCTTATGTAAGCGTGAGGCCTGTATTAGCTACCTGTATTCATGATTTGCAAAGTCAAGATACTTTTCTTGAGAAGAAACAGCAAGATGTTTGAGATGGTAAGCCTGAAGATTTTTATATTGTGAATGATGTCACTTTATTGTATAAGTATAGGTTATGTGTGCCTAATGTAGGTGGATTAAAAGAGGAAATTTTAGATGAGGCTCATAATTCCATTTATACTATTCATCCTGGTAATACTAAAATGTAAAAGGATTTAAAGGAGCATTATTAGTGGAATAATATGAAGAAGGAAATAGCTGATTTTGTTGCTAAACGCCTTATATGTCAGCAAGTTAAAGTGGAACATCAGAAACCTGCGGGTTTGCTTTAACCATTTCCAATACCGGAGTGGAAATGGGATCATGTAGCGATGGATTTTGTGGTTCGGCTTCCCCGATCTCAGAAGGGGTCAGATTCGATTTGGGTGGTGATAGACAGGTTAACCAAGTCAACTCACTTTCTAGCAGTCAAGACTACGTATACAGTTGATAGGTATGCTAGATTTTATGTTAATGAAATTATTCGATTGCATGGAGCACCTATTTCTATTATTTTAGATAGGAACCCTACTTTTACATCTAGATTTTGTGATAGTTTGTAATATGCTATGGGTACTAACTTAAAGTTTACAACGGATTTTCATCCCCAGACAGATGGGCAGTCTGAAAGGACAATAAAAATTTTGAAAGATATGCTTAGAGCTTGTGTGCTTGATTTCAAAGGTAAAAGGTAATTGGGATGAATAATTGCCTTTGATGGAATTCACATATAATAATAGTTTTCAATCTACTATTGGTATGGCTCCATATGAAGCACTGTACGGTAAATGATACCGTAGACCGGTATGTTGGGGTGAAATTGGTGAAAGGAAGATAGAGGTTCCAGAGTTGATTGAAGTCACCACTGAAAAAGTAAAGATTAGTCAAGATAGAATGAGAACAACTCAAAGCAGATAGAAAAGTTAAGCGAATAAGCGACGGAAAGATTTGGAATTACAAAAAGGGGATTATGTGTTTCTTCAGATATCTCCATGGAAATGAGTTATGAGGTTTGGAAAGAAAGGGAAATTAAGTCCATGCTACATTGGACATTATGAAATTCTTGAGAAAGTCGGGATGGTTTCCTACAAGTTAGCGTTACCACCAGAGCTAGCTCGATTACATGATGCTTTCCATTTTTCTATGTTAAGAAAGTATGTAGCGGATCCTTCACATGTGTTAGTGGAACACTCTATTGAGTTGAAGGAAGACCTGAGTTATGTGGAAGAACCACTTGCTATCGTGGATAGGAAGGGACAAATATTGAGATCACAAGTGATTACACTTGTGAAAGTTGTGTGGAGAAGGCATTCCATGGAAGAGGCTAAATGGGAGAGTGAGGATACCATGAAGATGCGTTATCCGTATCTGTTTGATTTGGACAACCAAGGTTTGTCAATTTCAAGGACGAAATTTCCTAACAGGGGGAGAATTGTGACAACTCGAATATAATTATGATAAATATGTTTAAATCATAATTATCTTATGTGATATGTATAATATGTTATTAGTATATATAATGTTAAGTTATTATGTTTAGTCTAATCCTACCTTCACAAAGCATGAAATATCGAAATAGTTACAAATATGAAAATTTGAAGTTTTTGGTAGGAATGTTCATATTTAAGACTAATTTTGACCATTATGACATAACAATTGACTTGAGGAGAAAACTAGATAGTTTTATATATATGAGTTAGGTTTGTAACACGAGAAACGATGTATTAAACGGAGGTCCGAGAAGAAGTTATGCTGGAATTACGAAGCAGGGACAAATTTGTCCATTCGTTAAATGATACTTCGTCTTATTAGGCTAACAAATGGTGGATCTTGATTGGTTAAAGAAGGAGGTTGGTTTTGGAAAAATTTAAAGTCTTGAAATAATCCCCTCCTTCATCATAACTCATCCATTAAAGAGTTTGTCTTGAGAGGAAGAGAGAATTGGAAAGTTTAGGAAGAAAGTGAGGAGAAAATTTGGAGAAAAATTGGTGGAAATTATGTAAAATTCCCAGAGGTAATCCTAACCCCAAATCTTGTTGTTTTTCTTATATTACTGATTTAAATGATATAAATAATCATTTTTTTACTAAACTTTCAGCCCTTGATGTATATGTATGGTTAGATGCAAGTTTAAGTTAAGTTGAATGTACAAACCCTTAAAATTGCTTCGTTTAGTAAGCTTGTTTATTCAACCTTCCATATCTTTTTGTATACTTACTGTAATTGATTTATTCTAATTAGATATTAAAATAGACTCATATATGTGTGACACATCCATAAATAATATGAAAATACCAAGAAATGAAGCTTGGGTGATGGTTTGAAGTTCCGGTATGAAATCTTCCCTAAGGGTGAAAGTATGCACCCCATGTGTTTGATATTTTGCTTGACATAGAAAATGAACCTTAAAAATTATGAAACTTTAATTTTGTATTGTTAAATATTTTTACTTATGTTGGGTGAAATATCATAGAAAGTTATGATGTATAAAAATTATGAAAATTCTGGGAAGATGAATGAGCAATAAAAGAACCTATAGGGAAAACTTGTTATGTAGTAAAGAAACAGGCCTATCTTGCTCTAGGAAACTTGAAATGATGTGTCGAATTTTGTATTGGAATATTAATAGGATAAATCTTGAATTATCATGAAATATATGAATGTATGTTTGGTCAACGAATTGGATATGTAAAATATATTAACATGAATTTGGACGGAATTTTACTGGTAATAAATGATTTGAATAGAATCATATGATGCTTATGAATTGAGTTATGTTTGAGATATTACTTGGATTATCGATATTATTATGGTGATACTGATAGTGTAAGAATGATAGGAAGGGAAGAAGAACCGATTGAACAAGTGCCGGACAAAAGAAAAGGAAAATCCTGATAAGTTGCCAAGGTGAGTGTACTTATGATTTATTTCATATATAAATATGGATGTAGCTCTAAGGGAGGATTTGTTTGAATACTTTGGTATTTAGAATTTGTTTTGGTATTAAAATATCCAGGATTTGTTTGGGTTTTATGATCCAGGATTGGTTTGAATACTTCGGTACTCAGGATTTGTTTGGATATTAAAATATCCAGGATTTGTTTGGGTCTTATGATCTAGGATTGGTTTGAATACTTCGGTATTTATGATTTGTTTGGATATTAAAATATCCAGGATTTTTTTGGATCAAATGATCCAGGATTGGAATTGGACAAAGATCCAATAATTTTATTTGTCTTATGATAATGATTTGTTGGAACTTATGTTCCAGGATTTGTTATTGCCAACGGGCAGGATTGTTTGGATTTCATCTCCACAAATTTGATATAAAAGTGTTATTTTGTAGCAGTGCATGATTGTTTGGATTTCATATCCACTTATTTGATATAAAATTGTTATTAATGGGATTATATTTCCACAGATTCGATATAGAATTATCATTTCATTGTAGGGAAGGATTGTTTGAATTTTATATCTAGATATTTGATATAATATTGCTATTTCATAGCAGGGCTGGATTATTTGGATTTATATCCACACATCTAATAAAGAACTGTTATTTCATTTCAGGGAAGGAGTACCTCACTAATCTTAATGCTTACGGTTTATATTTTAATATTTTCATGTATGTACGCTGCCAGTTAGGATATCATGTGATCGATGATTTGAGAGTTGCACCGTTAGAAGGATCTGGGGGATTAGACGTGGGGATTTTATCATTGTTACACTGAGGTTTTACTACACTCACACATCTTATATATTGAGTTAGCATGGGTTCATTTGATGATTGTAATATTTAATCATAGTCAATCGTAGTATAACATGCTAATTTAATTATGACTCTGATGTTAATTACATTATGGTACAAAGAACATGATTATGTTTATTATACATGAAAAAAATATTGATAAATGAATTATATTTCGAATGGACAGAAGATTATGATTTAATCATAATATAAATGAAATGATTAGAATATATTTGGGTTTGGGGTGTGATAATGTCCCTTGATGGTCATCCTTGGGTGGTAGATTATATCAAATTCTCCCAACTCTACCACCCATGACATCAGCCTAGCCGATTTCTCAAGTTTATGGATGACCTTCCTGTGGGGAGAGCTTGCAAGGACAACCATGGTATGAGCAAGGAAATACGGCTTCAACTTTTTATAGCATGGATCAGAGCATACTCTAGATTCTCCATCTTTGGATAGCTCTGCTCTACCCCTAGAAGGACTTACTGTTAAAGTATACTAGCTTCGGTACACCATCCTCATTTATAACAATTGAGACACTTATGGCCCACTCTGACATAGCTAAGTACATATATAACTTCTCTCCTTAGATTATTCTTGACAGTAGGAGTGGGCAGTAGAGGTAGGCCTTCAACTATTGAAAGACCCTATAATAGTACTTATTCCACTCAAAAGCCTTTCTAATCACTTTGAAAAGAGGAAGGTATTTGGCAGTATCTCTAGACACAAACATGTTTAATGCTTCCACTCATCCGGTTAACCTCTGCACATTTTTAATTATCTTCAAAGTCTTCATCTCCAATAAATCTTTGATCTTCTCGGGGTTTTCTTCGATGACCCTCTAGTTGATGATAAGTTCCAAGAACTTGCCTTCCCCCACGCTGAAAAGACACTTGGAAGGGTTGAGTTTCATCCTAAACTCACCCATAGTATAAAATGTTCTATCAAGGTCGGCCACGTGAGTGCTGTCCTTGAGATTCTTTATTCATATGTCATTGACATAAACTTCTATCGTCTTTCAGCTATTCTCCTCAAAGATTTTATTGACCAATATTTGGTATGTTTCCTTGACATTATTCAAACTAAAGGGTCATGACCTTGTAATAGTAGGTCCCCTTATCAGTTATAAAAGATGTCTTCTCAGCCTCGGCAAAATCCATGAATATCTAATTATATCCTAAGTGGCATCCATTAACTAATCAAC
Source organism: Sambucus nigra (assembly GCA_949130495.1). Classification (NCBI taxonomy): domain Eukaryota; kingdom Viridiplantae; phylum Streptophyta; class Magnoliopsida; order Dipsacales; family Adoxaceae; genus Sambucus; species Sambucus nigra. The sequence continues at coordinate 172,728,724 of OX422219.1, forward strand.
TCATAGTTGGCAGTAGCATAAACCATCTAGTCTATCCTTAGCAGAGGAAAATTATCTTTGGGTCAAGATTTGTTTAGATCTATAAAGTCAACACACATCCTCCATTTGCTGTTGGCCTTGGGAACGATGACTGCATTTGCTAACCACTCAGGGTAAAAGACCTCCCTGATGAAGTCTGCCTATTCTAACGTCTTCACCTCTTTACGAATGACATCATACTTCTCCTAGGAGTAGAGTCTCCTTATTTATCGAATTATCTTTGAATCCTTGGAGACTTTGAGCTTAAGGAAAAGGAACCTTGGATCAATGTCGGTAATATCTTCATGGCTCCAAAAAAAGATTCTCCATCTCTTCTTTAATAGCTTGATCATCTCTGCTTTGATTTCTTTCTTCAAAGCTTTGCCAATTTAAACCATTTTTCTAGATCGTCCTCATTAAGGATGATGGATTCTACCTCCTCATCGTCTTCACCCTTTCTAATTTTAGACTCATCTCTAGGGTCCAGCGTATCAATGTTGTAAGTTGTTATAGACTTTTTATATGCCTCCCTCTTCTCAATCGAATTAAAGTAGCATTCGTGTGCCTCAACTTGGTCACCCTGCACTTCCCCTACCCCATAAGGAGTTGAGAATTTAATCATCTGGTGAACTGTTGAGGGAACAATCTCAAATTCCTTAAGGTATACCCTTCTCAATATTATGTTGTAGTTCAAGTAGACGTTCTTATCCATAATAGAGAAATTAATATTCTTTAAGAGGAACTTGGCCAGAAGTTCCCCATTCTGACTTCCATCTGATAAATTCCCTAAGGATGCACTTTTTCACCACTAAAACCGATAAGAGGCTAGTTATATAGGATCAACCTTTTCTTGCTCATCCCCAGACCCATGTAGAAATCCCAAAACATCACATTGGTCGAGCTTCCACCATCGACTAATATTCTCGAAACCTCATACCATGCACAAGGGTGGTAATTACCAATGGGTCATCATGTGGGGCTAAGATCCCCTTAAAATCTAGCCTAAAAAAACCAACAATTAAAGTACTCATATCAACTAAAGTTCTTTTAACCTTATTCAGCTCAACCATCACCGAGTGAACTTCTTTGGGTTTTGGAGGAAGAGTTTTAACCTCTACCATGTGAGACATTATGTCAGTGATCTCCTTTACCCCTATAGTAAGTCCTCCATAGATCATATTAACCTTGAGAGAGATTATATGGAGCCGATCCATAGGATCAGTGATTGCAGGTGTCAAGTCATGGTCAACTACATCATCATCGTTTGAGTCATCCTCTTCTCATTTAGCTAGAGAATCAGGCTTACACTTATCATTCCTCCTCTTTCGAGCGTCATCTCGATCACCATTTGAACTGCCCTTGTTAACATACTTTCTCAGCTTCCCAGCTTTCAGCATTCTCTCAATCTCATCCTTGAGAGAAAAACACTTGTTAGTCCTATGGATGTGGTCTTGGTGAAATTCACATGACGCTTTCCTATTCGTCTTATGAGGAGGAGCTTTTAGATTTTCAGGCCACTTCAAAGACCGATCATTCTTGATTTTATTCAAAATTTGCTCACAATTGAACGTCAGAGGGGTGTAGTAAGTGAACTTATCGTACACTGACCTCTTCTTGCCATCTTTATTTTAATTGTAGAAATTACCTCCATTGCTTGTTCGCTTGTCATCTTCACCTTTGGTAGCCATTACCTCATATGCATTCATGACCTTCCCAACCGTAGGCAAGAGTTCTGTCATAGACTTTGGAGGATCTTTTACAAGTTTCCAAAAAAGATTTCCTTTCTGCAGACCTCCCATCAAGGTGGTTATGGCAATACTCTCTTAGTAATCCTCAACCTTTAATTTCTCTATATCTAACCTCGCTATGTACTCTCTCAGACTTTCATTCTCACCATGCTTCACATACAGAAGGAAGGTCATCTTCTTCTAGAGCCTCTCCTCGAAGGAAAAATTATGTATAAACCTTTCTGCAAGTTATTTAAAATTCTCAATTGAGTTTTTAGAGAGAGAGGTAAACCATACAAGAGTTGTGTCTGTCAGTATGCTAAAGAAGGCCCTACACCTTATTTCATCTGATACGAAGTATATATCAATAATTGATTAATACATCACCGCATGGTGGATGGGCTTAGTGCTCGCATTATACTTGGGTGTGACTATCGATAGCTTAAATTTAGCCAGGGTTGGATAACTCACGATCTTCACCACAAAGGGGGAACCTTCAGAGTATCCCCTCTGTAAGAGGTCTCGGATCTTCATAATGTCCCATATCTTTTCCTATAGTCTATGAATAGAATCATGCAGGGTCTCTCAATCGTAACTACATCCTCATCTGGGGACACATTATCTCCAACCCCCTCTTTACCCTATGGACGAACCAAGGTCTCTCCAGAATTTATCCTCTGTTGGCTATTCACTTCTCGTTGTTCTTCATCTCAGTCTATAGGAGGTCGACAGTCATCACACCTACTATTCCTTCTAGAACCAGCGATACTTCGAGATCTAAAGAGGCGGTTTCTCAGATCATCTATGGTTGGGCCTAGCCTATCAAAATCCAACTATTTACTTAGTTTGTCCAACACTGATGCTTTGGACTTACACTCTCGGCTCAGCCTGCCACTACATCCTTGGCTGGGCTAAATTTATCGTATAGTTCCTCTGGAAATTTCATAAGGCTCCCATTATTCCCTATCATTCTCATTATCATACTTCTCATCCTCACCATCTGGGCATTCCTCAGTCAGCCTCCCCAGGTGTAAACTCCTAGGGTTAGCCACGTCTCTGTGCCTATGCTGAGGAAGGAGATATTTGAGTGGGGCCTGGGGTGGTCCCTTGTCCATTAGATCTAGAGAACCTTCCCTCTGCCAGAGTGATAGTCTCACCCCCAATACTGGCAGGTCTAATCACCATGTTTTCGTTGAATGCAGTAAGAGTTGCCTATATCTGTCGCTGACTGTCCACCAAGGAACGTAGAGGAGTCTCCACCTCAGCCCTTTTTTACTACAGTGGGGCTTGGTTGGTACTGTGTCCACCTATAGTAGGAGGATCTGATGCCATTGAAGACTTTCGATGATCAAAAAACCCAAGTGGTGAGCTGGAAGTGAACTGAAAAAGAAGAAAATGAGCTAAAACTCAAACTATAGCTCTTTCATTTGTGGTTCAAGCTCAAACAAGGATGATATTGGACAACCACCAGAGAATCTAGTGGATTTGCTAAGAATGAAGGGGAGAAGATGGCTATCTCATTCCCACAGACGGTGCCAAATTGATGATACCAGAATTGGTATCACCAAATTAGTATGATACGTAATCTCAAACCAGCATAACAATGTTGTAAGAACAAGCATAAAAATATAGAAAGAGATGAGGCAAAGGAGAAGATAACACCAGATATAAGTGGTTCAGTATCTATAAGGCATATGTCCACTATTAGTGTGTGAGGAATCCACTTGATTATGAGTTCTAATGGCCTTGCGATACAAGCACTCAAGCTTTGTCTCTCTACTGTGTTTTTGACAGAGTTTCATCTAGGGTTTCCAATAATTGATCCTTTACGATGTAGAAGATGAAGTGTATATATAGTGTTTGGGGGGTATAGTGTACCCCCCCTCCCTACCTCCCCCCCCCCCCCCCCCCCCGCCCCAAGCATGCAATGAGCATGTATACAATGATATATCCAACCAAGAAGGGACATATGTCACTATCACACGGAGATTACAATGATGAAATATTCCCTCACGTGTGAGGGAGATTTGGTCGTAACGGTAGGCTTTGCATAAGCCTGAAAAGTATTGAAGGCTAATGTCTTGGGCAGTTGAGATAGGAGAGTATGGAATTATATACAAACCAAGAGCTTCATTAAAAGGGCAAGCAGTTGCAAATTTCATAGCATAATTCACTTACGCATAGGTACCCAACACATTAAGTGTGCTTGTCGAGCAGACTTCTTCAAAAGAGAGCTCTACTCAAAGGCTAACTAGGATGGTTGTTGACTAACCAAAATCATCAACTGTTCAAGAAAAATCTATCCGATTAGCATAGGAAGGCCAAAAGGTTTTTAAATACAGAGTGTTGATGGATAAAGACTTCAACAATGACGTTCAACTTTAGAATTTGTTTGTAGATGGCTCTTCATGTACAATTGTAATTGGTGCTGGACTCATCCTTATTACTCTAGACAACTTGGACATAGAGTATGAATTGAGATTCTAATTTCAGGCTTCCAACAATGAAGCCAAATATAAAGAATTGATTACTGGTTTGGAGCTAGCCTCATCACTGGGCATTGAGCAGGTGATCGTGCACAACGATTCTAAACTTATTGTCCATCAGTTACTTGAAATATATGGAGTTAAAGGGGAAATAATGGTGAGATACTTAAAGAAGTAAAATTAAGTAATTTCCTCATTTCTTGCAGTCAAGATGGTAAGAATTCCAAGAATGGATAACGCTTGAGCAGATGCACTTGCTCGGCTAGCTTTAGAAACTTTAATGTAGTTCACAAGAACCATCCCGATGGAGATTCTCACCAGTAGGGGAATTAATAGGGAGGCAGTCAACATCATTTCTATAGAATTGGTGACCTCCTGGATGGTTATAATCAAGGTTTACATTGAGAAGGTGTAACAAACCCGAGACTTTAGAGACGATAATTTATTTATTTTGGGGGAAATAAATATTATTTTATTTGGAGATTTATTAAATTGGAAATAGAGGTCAAAATTTGAAGTTGTTACGAAGTGCTTCGAATGGAAATTCTGAGGGTTTAGTTGTTTCCGGAAGGGTTGAGAAAGTCAAAATGACTATACCTGGGGTTTATATAGGTTCCGAAATAATTTAAGTGCATTTGACTCGAATTAAAGTTATCGAGTCATTTAAAGTTTGTATTATCATTTAAAGTCGTGTATTTTTGGAGACAAGTCTTATTAAGCCTACGGGAGATCAATTCTCCTTAGAGAGAAAGAGAAATAGAAAGAAAGAAAGAGAGAAGAAGAAAGAAGAAGAAGAGGAAGAGAGAGAAAGTGGAGATTTTCGGCCAATACGCGATCTCGAGGATGAATCAGACCCTACGAACTTAAGACAAGTGATTAAACTTTCTAAATAATTATTGTGTACCATTTATTTCATGATTTGTGGATTAAATCTTTAGGATTTAGGTTTAGTTTGATAAAACCTAACTTTTGAGTAAAATTGTAGATTTGTTATGTGTGTGATGGATTTGAGGTTAGAAATTAGTTTAAATATGTTTTTGAATGAATATAAATGTTATATATGTGATTGAGTTGAAGAGATATGAGTAGGAGATGATTAAAATGAATTTTGGGATTTTTGGCTTAATAAAAAGTAGCCATTTTCGACCTTCTGGTAGGCCGAATCGATTCGGCCCCTTAGACGAATCGATTCGGAAAGTTACAGGTGCCCAGGTCTGAGTGATCGAATCAATTCGGACCCCAGCCGAATCGATTCGGCCTGAGACAGAGTCCCAGGTCTTAGGACCTGAATCGATTCGCCTTGAAGGTCGAATCGATTCGCAGGGCCGAATTGATTCAAATTTGGCCCTAATCCATTCGGAAACAGGGCATTTCGTTTGAGGTTATCGATTGGGAATTTCAATAGGGATTATATGAAGTATGTTTTGGGACATTTTAGGTAGTTTCCCTTATAAGAAATTACTGGATTAATATTGACTTAATTTGAGGAAAACCAATTAGAGAATATAGTGTATAGACTAAGTGGTGAAGCCCACTATTATTGAGTGTTCCGTAAAGAGAGATAATTATGGGTTTATCAGCAAGAGTTAAGATGCGCTTAAAGATAATGAATTTTGGTATTAAATCCCAAATGGGATAAATTGAAAGGTTCATATGATTAATTGAACCATATTTTGGATTGAGAATATAAATGCTAAGAAATGTGCATACGGATATAGAAATTGTAACACCCCGCCGGCCCGGGGAGAGCGAATGGAGCGCCACTATCGATAAAATAAATCCAAATCCACAAGTAACAAGGTATAAAGCATCTAAGTCCCACAACAACAAAAGAGAAACTACAAATCTCAATCTCTTCAAATTAAATACCAAATCTCTCGAATTACATACAACAACTAACTCGAAAATAAAATACCAATATCTAAAGCTCTATAGATCAAAACAATACAAATCTTTCCCAAACAATCCTTGCTAAAATCAATCTCCATAGCGCCCCAAAATCCGCGCTAACCTGCCACTAAAAGAAAATATGGGGAAGTACACAATACGACAAGAAAGATGCTCAACAAATATATATTAGCGATGAACAAAGCGTAAAAATACGAGTACGAATGTTCAAATCAAAATGCAAATCTCAATAGAATTTCATCATTTTAATTTCTCAACAACACTTTAACCAGGTCACCAGGCCTCGCCACATCCGTATATGCTTTATCAGGCCATAGCCCGGGAAACAGGAATTTTGGTTGGTGCCCAACATCCGTGCCATATTAAAATCTCATGACAACGTGCTCATCAACAATATAATGATACCACATGAATCAAAATAATTTCAACAATTATTTTCCAGATTTCAATGAATTTATCAATTCAAATATGAGTTCAATTAAATAAGAATTCAAAGAAAATGACACTCGCGAGATTTAAGGAGCATATTGTGTAAAACCCCATACCTCAAACCATGATGAGAAACTAACGATCACATCCTCAAGATCAACACAAAAGATCTACAAAATCTCCTCCAAGAACATCCAAGAAAATAGCCCCAAGAACACCTCTAATCTAAGGTTGGAACTCACAAATCTCAAGGGCCAATGTGAATATAAAAAGAAGAGGAATATAAAATATATTTGCTGCCAAAATTTGTGCCAAAAGTATGTTAAAAAGGCTTGCCCACGACTTCCTTTTATAATGCAAAGAAATGAAGAGTTGGAAGCCAAAAGACTCCTTTAAATAAGGTAAAGAAATGAAGAGTTGGAAGTCAAAACAACTCTTGAAAATTACTTAGTGTTCGCCGACTTAGAATTCAAAGAGTTAAAAACATTTAAAAATCATTTTAAAATCCGATTTAACTCCATTTTTGAAACCGTTTGAAATTCTCGCCTTTAAAAATAATAACCAACATATTTGAGCAATAAAAATAATTTTATCAAAAACTTTATTTTCCTCCATTTTCCAAAAATTAATTAAAATAGCCCAAAATTACGCAGGTTGTTACAGAAATATCCTTAATGATGATTAATTTGGGAGATGTCTCACACAATGAGAAATGCTAATTGAGGTGCATTAAGATAGAGAGTATCCTTAACATAAATAGAATTGACAGACAATTCATAACTAGAAGTGATGCGAAAACTTCAAGTGAGAAATAGTATGGTGTATACTAAGTGGGGAAGATGTGTGAGAATTGACGATTAGTATATTAAGAAAGAGAATTATACTAAATAATGATATTAATTCAACTACGCCTAAGTGCGTACTACGAATATATATAAACAATGTGATAGGTATACCTTATATGATGGTATATCTTTATATGATGTGATGATGTCTGTATGCCTTATGTGATGGTATATATATATATATATATATATATATATATATATATAAGTAAAGCATACCCCCTCCTTACTATCAGTGGGAAGTTGCGCGATGAGGGTGAGCACCCTGGCTCGATGAGCAGTGGGTGGATATTCCCCAGGTCATAGTAAACCATGGTGATTATTATGTGATATAAATTTATTATTTTGGGGGTGAGAAGTCGTGGGTATGTATCGTTCTCACTTGCCGGTTAGGAACTATGACCGCTTTCCGGACGTTGTGTGAGTTGATCACGAGGTAGGTGTCGTTTAGCCCCACCAGGTGGTCCCCAGTTTGCTATGTGGTTTGGGCAACTGGAAGATGATAGAATTAAGAACCTTCGTCCTCGAGTTATAGCTCGTTTTGATGGTTATTATATTATGGATGTGATTGGTTACATGGGTATCGAGGGCATAATGTACCTCAATGACCAACATTGCCAAGGAGTATTGTAACGGGGGGGTTCCTTCTTTGGATTTCCTTTGCGATACGTCCCACGCATGAAATGCAGTGTAATGTTGGGAGTGATGAGAAGTTAGTCCTTAATGATCATATTTATATATATTATATACATCTCGACCATCGATAGTGCCAGAAGTAGTGTATCGGGGGGGTTCCTTGTTCGAATTTCGCTTTGCGAGACGTCCCACGCACGAACCGCCGTGTACTGTTGAGAATTGGGAATAATAAATTAATTAATGGAATAATAAGAATTTGGGTTATATTCATCATGTATTGAGGGCATAATCAATGTCGAAAATCAATACTGCCAGGAGTAGTGTAATGGAGGGTTCCTTGTTTGGATTTCGCTTTGCGAGACGTCCCACGCACGAAACGTAGTGCAGTATTAAGACTTGGGAGGAGCTTAGTCCTTAGCACTTAGATGCTAATAATTCATATATATTTATATGCGTTGATGTTATAACTAGAATATGAGAAATTCTAGTAATGAGAATGGTTATGTAAACTTTATATATTAAGTAAGTGAACAAATAGAAAGAACTATAACATTAAAAGTTAAAGTATATGATTTAGATAGAATTCAGATAAGTGTAGATTGCGAGATAAGTTAGATGATCTTAATCGAATATTTATAATGGGATTAAGTTAGATTTATTTGTCTAATTAGATTTGGGCATTCATTTGGAGATCACGTGCATACGTTTAGTTGCGCGCTTTAAATGAGAGGTGAGTTGGATTATTATGTAGAGTGTGAATCCATTAAATCATGTCATAATCCATTTATAATTATTATGCACTTTAATGCACTTACTATAAAATGTTTTCACCATGGGCTCTGACCCGTTTATATTTTCTCGTGCTATGTATATATATTGTATTATTTTAGGTGTTCCTCCGCAAGGACGCCTTGTATGTTCATCCACCCAGTGTATTCGTGGAGCTGTGGCAGTAATGGACTGTTGCGGTGCTTTATCTTAGTCGATTCTTATCTTTTGTATATCTAGATTAGGATTCAGTTTGTATATCGGGTTTATACCCAAGTATTGTAGATTAACACTTTTATATTCTCTCTCTCAGACTTTTGTATTGTCTGTGACCCGACGGCATATTCGGGTATTATACTTTGTACATTTTGTTGTACTCTTTTGTGCATTTTGAGCATATGTGTTTCACTCATCATAGTTAGATGTTGTGTTTTTGGTTGGTTTGTTGTATGGTTGGTTTTATATTGGTGTTAAATGAAAAGTTTTAAATTTTTGACAATCCTCTTTTAATAGTTCCGGGTAGTTAGCCCTATATTATTTAGTATTGTCAGTTGATGTTGAGACTGAGCCATCTAAGATACCAAATTTAATGTAGTATAGGGCTTGTCACTCGTTATTATTTTGAGCGGGTTGTCACATATGGTATCAAAGCATCAGGTTCTAGTGTCTTTAGGACCTATGTGGGTTACTACAATCTTTCGTAAGCGTTCTTGATATAGAGCCTTATTATTAGGACTGTTGTATTCACACGTCCATATTTCTTCTGTGATTTGAAAACATTTTAAAGGCGTTCTGATACACTTTTTCTTGTTTCAGATGCCACCGAAAAGAGGTCGTTCAGTCAGGGCAAATAAAGGGGGCTGAGAATGTGGAACCCTAATTGCCTCCCAGGACTATAACCACAGATGAAGTTGCCAATATTTTGGCACAAGCAGTAACTTCTACCATTTCTACGATGGCACAGAAATCTGTCGTTCAAGAAGCCCAAACCCATTCAGTATTGTCTTTGTGGGAAAGAGTGAAGGAAGATTTTAGTAAGGGGCATCCTCCCGAGTTTTCAGGGGGAGTTGATGCAATGGCTGCAAGTCAATGGAAGAAAAGTGTGCAGAGGCACCTCTGAATGGTTGAGTGTAGTAAGGTGTAAAAGAAATTTTTAGCCACCTTTATGTTAACGGGTCCATCTCTCCAGTGGTGGAAGTCTGTCACCACATCAGAATAGAGAGATACTTTGCCTATAACAGATTTTTGGGAACTTTTTAATTGAAGGTATTTTCCTTCCCCAATTCAGAAGGAAATAAGGAGGAACTTGATGGATGTGTTTCGAGGAGATAGGACGGTGGCAGAATATGAAGAAGATTTTACTCGACGGGCAAAATTAGTACCTGATGAGGTAAATACGGAAGAGAAGAGTATATCGAAGTTCATTCGAGGGTTAGATTGGAGAATTCGGCAGCCTTTGTTAAAGGGCCCAATGGTACTGACTTTCGTCGAGGTAGTGAATGCGGCATTGTTGAAGTGTCAGGAATATAGTCTTCGTTCGCAAGAGGGTAAGAACTTTAGAGATTCAAGTTCATCAAGTAGGTTTGGTGAAGGGAATGCCAGTAATACCAGGGGTACAAGTCCGATTGTAGAGAATCACAGCGGTGTTTTGTTCCTCCAGGTGGGTTGAGAGGAATTGCGAGTAGATGTTTCTTTTGTAAAGAATTAGGTCATAGAAAGAGAGATTGTCCCAAAAGAGGTAAAGGACCATGTTTTTAGGAATTTTTGGAAGTGCAACCACTACAGTAGATTCGAGGTCATTTTAGACCAGGGGACTTTGTGTGGGATCCCAATGATGAGGAAGGGCAATCGGACTAGAGATGGATGATGTAAGTTATTTTCCTTTGTGAATCTTAATATTAATATATGAAGTTTTGGATATCGTATGGGATATAGTTTCGAGAGGGTAGTGCTATAACCCTATTATGTATGTAATGACGCGAAAGGGAATTTTGAGCAAGTTAGGCTCTTATATAAATTATCTTTTGGGAGAATAGATTATTTTGTAATGTGCTCAAAGAGAGATATAAACCTTGTTATGAACGTAAGAAATGTTATGGGTATCGAGTAGTAATGATAAAGCTACTTATTTGTATATAATCATGTTAGACTTGTATAATTGTTGCATTCCATCTGTGGAAGAGCCTAATGAATGGCAATATGTCAATATGATGTAAGATATTATTACTGATAAGAGTTCAGAATTTGTGGATTATTGGGACGCAGGGAAGTTTAGCTCATGATTATGCTAATTTTTATGAGTTGTATGTTGTTGTATGTATGATGATTGTTAAGTCCTTGTGTTATGAACAAAAGGCATTTTCTATATGTATCGTAAGACAAAAAAAAATTATAAACTGTTTTCAAAAAAAAAAAACTTTTTATAGGCCTTTGGGCCATTTCAAAATGATTTACACAAAAATATTTTCAAACTCTAGTCCGGATTTAACAAACTCCCAATCCCCGACGTCGCTACATATTAGTGTATTGGGAGGGTTCCTTGTTTGGATTTTGCTTGCTAGACCTCCCCCGCATGAAAGTGGCGAATGTCAGGAATTGAGAGGAGTTATTTCCTTGGACCAATCGAAATTTTTATACCATTAATATTGCTAGTATTATATATATACATCTTTAGAGTTTTAGGAGGCAAATCAAGCCTCATTTTGATTGGTACGAGTAAAGCTCGAATAAAGGGTGTATGGGCGCCCTAGTTGTTAAAATTTTATTTTATATAAATTAAAATAATTCGTCGTGGGAAGTTAGAGGTTTGAGTATAGGACTAGTGAGGAAGAGTGTAGTAGGAATTAGTTGAGCTTTGGATTATTATGCTTAGCTGAATTTCAAGGACGAAATTCTTATAAGTGGGGAAGTTTGTAATAACCCGAGACTTTAGAGACGATAATTTATTTATTTTGGGAGAAATAAATATTATTTTATTTGGAGAATTATTAAATTGGCAATAGAGGTCAAAATTTGAAGTTGTTAGGAAGTGCTTCGAATGGAAATTCTAAGGGAGTAGTTGTTTTCGAAAGGGCCGAGAAAGTCAAAATGAATGTACCTAGGGTCTATTTAGGTTCCGAAATAATTTAAGTGCATTTGACTCGAATTAAATTTACCGAGTCATATAAAATGTGTATTATCATTTAAAGTCGTGTATTTTGGGAGACAAGGCTTATTAAGCCTACGGGAGATTAATTTTCCTTAGCGAGAAAGAGAAATATAAAGAAAGAAAGATAGAAGAAGAAAGAAGAAGAGAAAGAGAGAGAAAGTGGATATTTCCGACCAATACGCGATCTCGAGGACGAATCAGACCCTACGAACTTGAGGCAAGTGATTAAACTTACTAAATAATTGTTGTGTACCATTTATTTCATGATTTGTGGATTAAATCTTTGAGTTTTAGGTTTAGTTTGATAATACCTAACTTTTGGGTAAAATTGTAGATTTGTTGTGTGTATGATGGATTTGAGGTTAGAAATTAGTTTAAATATGTTTTTGGATGAATATAAATGTTATATATGTGATTGGATTAAAGAGATATGAGTAGGAGATGATTAGAATGAATTTTGGGATTTTTGGCTTAATAAAAAATAGTCATTTTTTAGCCTTCTGGTAGGCCGAATCGATTCGGCCCCTTAGCCGAATCGATTCGAAAAGTTGCAGGTTCCCAGGTCTGAGTGACAGAACGATTCGGACCCCAGCCGAATCTATTCGGCCTGAGATAGAGTCCCAGGTCTTAGGACCCGAATCGATTCGCCTTGAAGGCCGAATCGATTCGAAGGGCCGAATCGATTCGGATTTGGCCCGAATCGATTCGAAAACAGGGCATTTTGGGGGATGTTTTTCTAGGAAGAATTTCATTCCGTTTCGTTTGAGGTTATTGATTGGGAATCTCTATAGGGATTATATGAAGTATGTTTTGGATATTTTAGGTAGTTTCCCTTATAAGAAATTATTGGAGTCATATTGACTTAATTTGAGGAATACCAATTAGAGAATATAGTGTATAGACTAAGTGGGGAAGCCCACTATTATTGAGTATTCCGTAGGGAGAGATAATTATGGGTTTATACGTGAGAGTTAAGATGAGCTTAAAGATAATGAATTTTAGTATTAAATCCCAAATGGGATAAATTGAAAGGTTCATGTGATTAATTGAACCATATTTTTTATTGAGAATATAAATGCTAAGAAATATGCATACGGATATAGAAATATCCTTAACGATGATTAATTTGGGAGATTTCTCACACAATGAGAATGCTAATTGAGGTGCATTAAGATAGAGAGTATCCTTAACATAAATAAAATTGAGAGACAATTCATAACTAGAAGTTATGCAAAAACTTCAAGTGAGAAATAGTATGGTGTATACTAAGTGGGGAAGATGTGTGAGAATTGACTATTAGTATATCAAGAGAGAGAAATATACTAAATAATGATATTAATTCAACTACGCCTAAGTGCATACTACGAATATATAAACAATGTGATAGATATACCTTATATGATGGTATATCTTTATATGATGTGATGATGTATGTATGCCGTATGTGATGGTATATATATATATATATAAGTTAAGCATACCCCCTCCTTGCTATTAGTGGGAAGTTGCGCGATGGGGGTGAGCACCCTGGCTCGATGAGAAGTGTGTGGATATTCCCCAGGTCATAGTCATCCATGCTGATTATTATGTGATATACATTTATTATTTTAGGGGGTGAGAAGTCGTGGGTATGTCTCGTTCTCACTTACCAATTAGGAACTATGATCGCTTCCCGGACGTTGTGTGTGTGAGTTGATCATGAGGTAGGTATCGTTTAGCCCTACCAAGTGGTCCCCAGTTTGCTACGTGGTTTGGGCAACTGGAAGATGATAGCATTGAGAACCTGCATCCTCAAGTTATAGCTCGTTTCGATGGTTATTATATTATGGATGTGATTGGTTACTTGGGTATCGATGGCATAATGTACCTCAAAGACTAACATTGCCAAGGAGTAGTGTAACGGGGGGTTCCTTGTTTGGATTTCGCTTTGCGAGACGTCCCACGCATGAAACGCAGTGTAATGTTGGGAGTGAGGAGAAGTTAGTCCTTAATGCTCATATTTATATATAGTATATACATCTCGACGATCGACAATGCCAGAAGTTGTGTATGGGGGGGTTCCTTGTTTGGATTTTGCTTTGCGAGACGTCCCACGCATGAACCGCCATGCACTATTGAGAATTAGGAATAATAAATTAATTAATGGAACAATAAGAATTTGGGTTATATACATCATGCATTGAGGGCATAATGAATCTCGAAAATCAATACTGCCAGGAGTAGTGTAACGGGGGGGTTCCTTGTTTGGATTTCTCTTTGCAAGATGTCCCACGCACGAAACGTAGTGCATTATTGAGATTTGGGAGAAGTTTAGTCCTTAGCACTTAGATACTAATAACTCATATATATTTACATTTATTGATGTTGTAACTAGAATATGAGAAATTCTAGTAATGAGAAAGGTTATGTAAACTTTATATATTAAGTAAGTGAACAAATAGAAAGAACTATAACATTAAAAGTTAAAGTATATGATTTAGATGGAATTCAGATAAGTGTAGATTGCGAGATAAGTTAGATGATCTTAATCGAATATTTATAATGGGATTTAGTTAGATTTATTTGCCTAATTAGATTTGGGCATTCATTTGGAGATCACGTTTATACGTTTAGTTGCGCGCTTTAGATGAGAGGTGAGTTGGATTATTATGGAGAGTGAGACTCCATTAAATCATGTCATAATGCATTTATAATTATTATGCACTTTAATGCACTTCCTATAAAGTGTTTTCACCTCGGGCTCTGAGTGGTTTATATTTTCTCCTTCTATGTATATATATTGTATTATTTTTGGTGTTCCTTCGCAAGGACACCTTGGATGTTCATCCACCCAGTGTATTCGTGGAGCTGTGGCAGTAGAAGACTGTTGCGGCACTTTATCTTAGTCGATTCCTATCTTTTGTATATCTAGATTATAATTCATTTTGTATATCGATTTTATACCCAAGTATCGTAGATTAACACTTTTATATTCTCTCTCTCAGACTTTTGTATTGTCTGTGACCCGACAACATATTCGGGTATTATACTTTGTACATATTGTTGTACTCTTTTGTGCATTTTGAGCATATGTGTTTCACTCATCATAGTTAGATGTTGTGTTGTTCATTGGTTTGTTGTATGGCTAGTTTTATATTGGTGTTAAATGAAAAGTTTTAAATTTTTGACAATACGCTTTTAATAGTTCCGGGTAGTTAGCCTTATATTATTTAGTAATGCCAGTTGATGTTGAGACTGAGCCATATGAGATACCTGATTTAATGTAGTATAGGGCTGGCCACCCGTTATTATTTTGAGTGGGTTGTCACAGACGGTATTGTTAACAGCTGACCCAAAGGAAGCAAGAAAATTGAGATATAAATAAGCTAACTATGTCTTGGAGAAAGGTGGTCTGTATAGGAGAGGATGCACTATTCACTTAATTTGTTGTGTTCATCCAAATGAAGTAAATGATCGGATAAAAGAGGTGCATGAAGGATCATGTGGACCTCATACAGCTAGGAGATCTCTAAGACAATGAATAGCAATGCAAGGTTATTATTGGTCGACAATGAAGACAACTTGTGTTTTCTTCACCAATAAATGTGATAAGTGACAAAATCTCACCACCATCCATAGAAGACTAGGGAAAACTATAACACCTATCACTTTTCTATGGCCTTTTTCTATTGGGGGAATAGAATTGGTCAGACCATTGCCGACCACCAAGGGAAGGTTCAAATATCTGGTAAGCAGTCAATTACTTCACCAAATGGGTGGAGGTTGAGCATTTAATTAATAAGACCTATCAAAGGGTTTTCCAGTTATATGGAAGAAGATAATTTTACGGTATGGCAAGCCCTATACCTTTATCACCGATCATGGAACTTAATTTTATAATGAGGAATTTGAAGAGTATTGCACCAGGTCTAGCATTCAGAAACTATATTCAGCACCTGGACACCCATAATGCAATGGCCAGACATAAATCACCAATAAAACCTTGATAAATGGATCGAATAAAGGGTTGGACGATGCTAAAGACAACTAGATTAATGAACTCCACAACGTTCTTTGGGTAAATAAGACCACTCCCAGAACAGCAATAGGGAAAACCTCGTACATGATTGGTTTTGGCACTGAGGCAGCGGTACTAGTTGAAATAGGTCTGTTGACTTACAGAGTCTAGAATTTTGATTCACTCCAAAGTGCCCTTATGAGGAGACTAGATTTGTACATGATAGAAGAAGTCTGATAAGAAGTTGTTATTTGGATGACTGCTTGTTAACAAAGGACTGCAAAGCTTCATAATCATAGGATCAAGACGACTAGTTTGAAATAAAGAGATATGGTGCTAAAGAAATTAAATATGTAGAGAAACAAGCTGAAGCCTAATTGGCATGGTCCATACCTTATCTCGGCGGTTATTCGAAGAAGAACATATCGCCTAGAGACACTGGAGGAGGAAGAGTTTAAGAACCTATGGAATGCTAATTATTTTCACAAATATTATAAGTAATTTTGTTTTTGATGTAATAAGTAATTCAAGTTAATGAAATTGTGTGCTTTCACTCATTATACTTCCTTTTTATGCTTTGTTTTTTAGAGTATGGTGTGGTAACACTACCCCCCTTAAATTAAATTAAACACTAAATTTTTCCAACTACAAAAAAGTTCAAACCTTTCCAACTTCAGAAAAAGTTCTTTGGTAAAACTTTTCCAACTACAAAAAATGGTTCTTTGTCAAATTTTTCCAACTACAAAAAAGTTCAAACTTTTCCAACTTTAGAAAAGTTTGTCAAACGTTTCTAACTTCAGAAAAATTCTTCATCAAACTTTTCAAACTTCAAAAAAGTTCCTCGCCAAACTTTTCTAACTCGACAAAAGTTCTTCATCAAACTTCTCCAACTTCAAAAAGTTCCTCGCTAAACTTTTCCAACTTCAAAAAAGTTCCTCGCCAAGATTTTCCAACTTCAGAAAAGTTTACTTTTAATAACTTCATGTATGATTTCGTCTTCGATAAATCACGAACTAGAAGTTAGTAAAATGTCCTATAAGTATCAAAGTCAAACACAAGAGGCTTCACCCAACTAAGTTAATATACAAGGATAATTATACATTCGTAACACACTTTGTCATCACTGATAACTAATGCTACAACTTTGTTTAACAAAATTATTCACTATTTTATCTAAGAACAACATTAATAGAATCTAAGGCTTTACTATTAGATTCAATCATGAATTGAACATCTAACATTTAAGAAGTATATTTAATCAATAGGCCAACTAACTAGTAAGAGTATTGACTACGTAGTCGGCAAAAAGATTAATATCAACCATAAGCTTAAATAAATAACACTTGCTCAGAAATAACTTCATTTCATTCATTAATCAATTTATATTGCAATATAATAATAAACATAAATCTATTCTATTGGGCGCTTCCCATAATCCTTGCTCATCCCAACAGGATGATCATCCAAAGTGCTCAGATGATTAATAAAACCAAAAGGCTTCCTCCCAGTGCGCCTACTACCCCTTGGCCGATCAAGAAGATGTTGAGGACAAAAATATTACACTTCCCATTTAAGTACAAATTCCCCAATATATCTTCTAATCAAACTCTGAGGAATGGCATCCAGAGGGATCCGACTACAGTCAATTAAGAAAGGAGGATCGTGATAGTCTAATATCCCTGGGGTATGCCACTGCCATAATTCATTATTTTTGGGTATCTTCAACAAGGAGAATAGGTTCAACCAACCCCATTTATAACCCGCATTCCTAGCTTGTGCCATATGCACATTCAAATAAGTCAGTGCTTCATCATACCCATCAATCCAAACATCCATGGGCTGCTTGTGGAGATGGAAGGTAAGTCATTCCACATTATCTTGAAGCTTCTTGATGGACTTGTCGTTCTCCTTGAGCTAAGCAGCTTGGTCGTCCAGAGTTTTCTTGGTTATTACTTTATCAACAGTTGGCCGAAAAACTATACTTCTCCTTAGGGCTTGGCTATGTTTGGTCTTATTCTCTTTCAAAGCCTCACACTCCTCCAAAAACCTATCATTCTTAGTCTCTAAGAATGAAACCCCATCATCTTGACTAGTAGTAGTTAATTTTTTCAAACTATTAAGCCCTTTCCTCAGTGCATTATTTTCTCTTTCCAATATGGTAGCAATTGATTGGGAATTCTCGATTTCTTAGTCCAGGGATAATTCTTTCTTATTCATGGCAGAAGTGACGTCTTTCAAATTCTTGTCACAACCCCAACCTTTACTTAATGCCTTATACTTGGCTTCATAGTCAGAATGGAGTAGTTCCTTGTAAAGTTTGTGATCCTTCTGCATTTGTTCTGTCATCTCATAATAAACAGCATTATTGGCTACAGCTCTGTCAAAAAGGTAATGAAGATGGATGTAAGACTCCTTCACTTGATCAGAAACATCTGGACTAAGCGACCCTAATAAATCTTCCTTGGACAAAGGAACATGAATAAATTCAAATGGATTTTTGCACCGCCCAAGTAGGTCGGATTCAACAGAAATAATTATTTTTTCCTAGCATCAAATTGAAAATTTATAAGTACGAGTGTGTGTGTGGGGGGGGCGGGGGGGGGAATGCAAAGAAATAAATAGTGTAGATTATACTAATCAATAAGAAATCTACATCATTTGAAGATTGTAAACAATTGAGCAAAAAAATTCTTTCATTAATAAAAGTCACGATTACAATGATGGGTACATCATAAAGAACAAGTAAGAAGAAATTAATAATATATGAAAGAAAGGACAAAAATAAACTAGCTAAAAAATTAGTTAAACCTTCTCCTTGTCTTTGGCTTGGACCTAGGTGGTAGCAGTAAGGTTGACAATAGTAGATGGCCCCACTGAAGTATTAGTAGGCACCATTGAGGATTCTTCATATCCTTTTTAGTCATCAAACTCCTCATCTATGTTAGAGTGCCTTAATCATGCCCTTTGAAAAGCTCAGATTTGCCTCTATGTTGACCACCTTCCATGCCTCCGTCTAACCTTCCTTGAAGGATAGTTTCTTGAAATCCTCAATTTGGGCAGAAGCTGTAAAAAATTCTTTCTCCCAAACCTCTTGCCTTTGGCTTTCAAATAGGCAACTTCAATAGTTATGCCAACCACTTTATCCACAGCAGTTTTGGCCTGGTCTTTTATCTCAATCAGATTATCCTTTGCACGTTTCGTCCTATCCTTGGCCTCCTTCAACTTGTTCTTGATAGCATAGGCTTTCTCCTCAGTAACTTTTATTTTATTTTCTGCTGTCACGACCCTATCCACTACTCCCTGCAACTTCTCATCCTAAAGTTTTTGTTTAGCCTCAAGAGCCTTCTGGGAATCCTTCAAGGATTTCCTTAGACCATTAAAGTCCTCTTTTACCTCAACCGAGGAAAATCTTAGCTTTTATCTAGCATTCGATTAAAATCAACCAAAAATTGCAAGAGAATAAACATTTGACATCACAAAAAGTTCAGAAAAAAATGAGACAAACAAAAGATAAATAAGTACCAAAGCCAAATTTTGGAAAGCACTTTCTATCAGTCTGATTCCAAGAAAGGGAACTGATGTCGTTCTGTCAGCTGGAAGGGCTCTATCCTTATTTAAACCTATGGAAAACCTAGGATTGATGGCCATAGAAGCTTACACAATGTCACCGAGGTCGACTTAAATTTTTTCCACAAACTCTTATTGGTTGGCTTGGACTTTCTTTGCTTCCTTCTAAGGGTCAGGCAAGCCTTTCTTTAAGCTCTTGTACTAAGATTAGGTAGATTGGATCTCTTCAGTACAAAAAACTTGGGGACTCTTATCATTGGCCTAATACTTCTTTTCAACTGGATTCTTGACAGTATCAGTATTCTTCTTAGGAGGGGAAGATAATGTCCCACTCAACAACTTGGACCTCTTTCTTTTACCCATGTCGGATGAAAGAAATATGGATATCAAATATATCAAAATATTCAAAAGAAGAAGAAGTTCCTCCTTGGATGAACTCATCCCTAGCTCATTTTGCAACCGAATAAGTAGACACATGTTCTTCTTCTACATTAATGGCAACCTATTATAGGGTAAGTGTTGGTCGGGTAACAAAGGAAGTGATAAAGCGCATGTAATCTAACAACACTGAAAAAGATCGGGGATGTTCTTCTCTAACTCTTTGATTAAGACACCACAGAAATTCAAGCTCTTAGATATTGATTTCACATTTATGACACCTCTTCTTACTCTCCTCTATAGTAAAAAAGAGCAGCAAAGTTAGTGGGAAAAATTCAGAAACAACTAACAAAAGGAAGAAAAGTAAAGAGCAGAATTATAACATATGCCACGCCCTTCTTCGAGGTACCTGGGACCAGTGTAGGAACCCCCCCACACACACACAGTAAGGGGGGCATGTTACCAATTCTTAACAACTACACCATAATCCTAATAGTGTTTATTGAAGTCTAGTAGATTCACTACTAAACCCCTACTGGCTTGCCTAGTCTTCAAATAATATGTGTTCTCTCTGATAGTGCCCTATTTATATCAAAATATCAACTCATATATCCCTATATGAGTCCTATAAATCTCATTCAACTTATTAACACCATTTACAACCCTCTAAGTGTTTGGTGCTACCCTTGCAGAAACTACATCGTAGTGTTGAAAAAACTTAAGAAATAAGGGTTTGGGTAGATAGTGATGCCATACTCAGTAATAAATAAAGTGGGAATAAAATGACCCTCAGGAAGAGAATACACGTTTACTGGACCTTGGTCTATCTCTAAACCTACCCCATCAGGGATCTTTCTCTTTTCTCTAAACTCCTCTAATGAACCCTCATCCACAATGTAAACCATGGTGGAAATAGAGAAAAGGATGAAAAACAGTGAAATTGAGAAAAAAAAAAGGCTTACAAATATCTACAAGTAACTGCAAGAACTAAAGAAAATGATGGCAAATGAACAAGAAGCGAAAGATCATACAAAAAAAATTTGAGAACGAAGGAAGATTCTAAGTGCAAAAAAGTTGAGGTGAAGAGAAATTGAGGGAAACGTCTACGTATTTATAGGTTTCCTCTATAAACGGGAACGAAATGATTAACTAAAAGAACAATTGGGTTACTGTTGATTTCAAACTTCCCGAAGATTTAAAATACCATCATACCCTTTAGCAGTTCGAAAAAGTTTGAATTATTTATAAAAATTTCATTATCAATAGTACCAGTGAAAATTTTTACAGGTGTAGGAGATCAGCTGCCGAACATAAACTCAAATAGTACTCAGAGTAACATTATGACCGAAATGCTCCATACTTTTTATCAAGCATCAAGCATAAAGTAGTAAGGGCTTTTGTTATATGTAAAAATTACTCTCCTACGTGAACTAATGATAAATGTACACTAGTCCTCCCACGTGGCCATCCATCTTAATCGGCATCAGAGATACCTAGTCGACTGGAAGGCCGACTAACTCCAGAATGTGAACCATTAATAATGTCAAAGGTTACTCGGATGGAATGGCGACCAACACTAAATTCCAAGAGTCTCATTTATTGTACGTAGATGTAAATGCCTGAAAATATAAAGGCATTCCATTTAGGGTTTTACACTATGATAAATACAGAATACTGCCTCAGCTCAAGGGACAATCCAATCAATCTCAAACACACCATATTGAACTATTGTAATCAACATAAATAAAAGTAAAAGTGGACGTAAGCTTTCTTCATAGATGAACTACTTTAAAAATCCATGTCTCTTGTGTGTTTGATTAAGATTTCTTTTATTATTTATCTGTGATTATAAAATTGGATCCCTCCATTTTTAGACATCAATTTCCTTCTTTTTTAAATTCAAAGCTCCAAAAGATTTTCTTTCTTTTTCACAAATTTAAAAAGCTAAAACTATCTTTAGAGAAAACTTTTTCTCCCTCTCTCCATCTCGCCGTGGACGAAAAACGTCCTTTAAAGGACCATTTTTACTATTCTTATCTCCGTCGTTCACCTATTTATTTCAAATCGATCATTTGTCCCATGAGTGCCCATACCTTTCTTATCGATTAGAACCAACCATGTACCATGGGTATCTATATGACAATTGTTCGGAACCCACTACAGCCTCTTGTCATGACATATCCAATACCGAGTGGTGTGATCAACCAAGATATTCATGAAGGCTTCATCACCCACCCACGC
Organism: Sambucus nigra; assembly: GCA_949130495.1. Lineage (NCBI taxonomy): Eukaryota > Viridiplantae > Streptophyta > Magnoliopsida > Dipsacales > Adoxaceae > Sambucus > Sambucus nigra. Next base: position 172,750,872 of record OX422219.1, read on the forward strand.
ACTTTGAATACTAACCCTATGTTGTGGATTCTCATGGTTTTTGGTTATGGAAACCTGGTGCATCCTATCCTGATCAATCCCCCAACTACACTCCTCATGATTATGAACCGTTTATCTCTCATAGAGGACCTCCTCTAGTGTATGATGACCTTGATCCCATTCCCCACACTTCATATGAGTATTCTTCATTTAGACATGCTAATAGCGATTTGTGTCCACCTCAATCATACATTGTTGCACCACCACCCATCACTGCCCCACCACCATTCACAATCGCTCTCGAAATGCTCTTACAAAAGTTCATCATCTAATAAAACCAAGCTACTAGATATCAAAATTAATCCCTTTAAAGGCTTGATAAATGCTTAATTTGAGTGTACGAGAGAGTCAAATTTTTCCCCAACTGAACTCATTAATGCACCCATGTGGAATGATGGTGAGTCATATTATTACAAGGAAGTTGAGTTTGACTAACCCTATCACTCCGTGAATCTCGAACTTTGAGATCAACATGTGGTTCAGCCCCACGGTTACAATTACATTGACTTACCTAAAGAATGTGAGACTGATCCATACCTAGATAATCCAAAAGAACCCACATTTGAGGTTCCCCTAGCCATCATATCTAAAAATATGCGAAGTTTATCCATATTGAGCTCACTATGTGTGTCCTCGAGGAACCTCTTCTTTATAGGTTAGCTCCGACTATGAGTGCCACCCATTGCACTAAGATTAAATGAGAGATGGATCCCACCTCTCTTCATATGGATCCTCTCTAGAAATGTTTAGCTCCCTTTAAGTGTGATATTGATGTTGATTCATATATCGCATATCTTAATGCCTCGTTAGATCCTTTCACCACCACCGATGGTGAATAAGTTGATTTCTCCATCATTTCATACCACACTCCCTCTTGTGAGTGCACTTCAGGATCATTTTGAACCTCAAGATGAGTGTGTATCCCCTTCTTTTAAGTTAGATCATTTTCCCCCACCTATTGTACCACCCGACCCAGCCATTGCACCACCCAACTTAACACTATTTTTGGATCTTATTATCGAACTACTAGTGTCAGCTATCTATTAGGTCCTCATATAAACCTACCCTATTTCTTTAAACACCATGACTGCTCTTGTGAGTTCTTCTTCCACCCCCACCATCCATGAGAGTATTTCTGGTGATACTCTTAACTTACATGACACTGAGCTTAATCATCCTGGCGCACCCATCATTGTAGTACTAGTTACTATTGTTCGCTCATTGATGTGTCACAACATGACCATTATTATCGCCCATTTATAAAATGGTCACACCCCATTTATGAGTCTCACCCCATCAAAATTTTCACACCCTTTTTCCTTCCTCACCAAATAGAGTACCATTCTTATAAGCTTCTCGTTGTCCTCACATTTAGGTTCAATAAGGCTCGTGATCGGTGCCTCTTTAGCATCAACCTCATCTTTCTTCCATGTACCCTTTTCCCTATCCACCCTTGATCCACCAATGTTATGCATCGCGTGAAGCACTTTTCCATATAAGTGCATTGACCCAATAAGACTGGATTTTAGTCTTGTTTGGAGGTGATTCCCATCACCCACACCTACTGCTGCCTTGTGTTATCGTACTTCAAATCTTTAAGGATGAGTACCTTTACGTCTGGATAAACACATTAAACTTATTGCTATTGGGAGGCACCCAGTTATTTCTTATTTTTGAGTATGAGTCTTACTCTGCTTGGGGGTGGTGTTTAATCCACTCCCAATTCTTTATATATGATTTATAAACTTATACCTATTTTTATGTCACCATTATTCTTCAAGTTTACCAGTTTATCCGTCACACGGTGCAAATTCATTACCAGTTGATTTCGATATAGTCTTTTTTACCTTGTTCTTTAAGAAGTTCAAAATATGATTTTAAACATCAAGGACGATGTTTTTTTGTTTGGTGGTGGGTTATTTGTTAAAATCGTACCTCTTTTGAAATTTTTTCCCCTTAAAAACAGGCTATATTTTCTAATTTTTATGCAATTTTACCTCGTTCTTGACGTGATTTATCTATTATCCATAATCTAAGTCTAGAATACCCTAAATCGAACTTGAAGTTGATCTTTAAAAGCTCGAGTAATACTTCGTAAGGAATATTTCACCATGAACATTTAGACTCAATATTATTTGTGCACATATCACGTCATGAAAGTCTAAATGTGAAGAGAGTGAAAATTCTAAAGAGAACATTAAGGATCACCAGTGAAGACTTGGACACGTGAGATTTGAGCTTTTCACCTTTTTGAGAGTTTTTATGCAATCTTTGAGTCATAAGTTGACTCAACTTCCTTTGAGCACCACACTAATGTCATTACATGATCTCATTATTTTTTTTATTTGGCTTAGCCACTAAGAATGACATCACTCTCAAGTTGTAAGAAACATGTATCTTATAGTTTGTCCTGAGCACTAAACCTCCACCCATTTCATCTATACATTTACCATTTTCCACCATTTATTTTTCCATAATACCACATACCCATATATATTCTCTCTTACACCATGCATATATCATTTTCCCACTATCACCCTTGGTTTTGGGAAAAATATTGATTGAAATTATAAATGTAATGTCCTCATTGGTGTTTTAAAAGGAAAAATGCATCATAAGAAAAAGAAAATAGATATATAAATAAATAAATAAAAGAAGAAGAAAAGAAAATACGATCCAAAATTTTGTGAAATGCATAATTAAATTATTCAAGTTGTAGTCCACCCTTCTTAAAATCCTAAAATCCTTGTATCATCCATGTTATCCATCTCATTTTCCCTCATCATTTACATTAACCAATTTTTTACCGTTGGTGAGGTGTTTAGGCTAATGAAAATTTTATGTTGTGAATAAGTTGACATTTTAAATATAGTGGTTTGCATTCCTTTCACGAGATCAAATTCATTCGAGTATCCGTTTTTCATGTATGCATGTGAGACGTTTGACCTTATTTATATTTACTCCTTTCATCATATAGAAAAGAGATACACTTTCTTAAATCACGAGATATTCATTTGAAAGAGAGATATCATGTGAGATTTGAAGTAAAAATGTTGATTTTAAAGATAATTAGAGAATTACTCTAATGAGACTTAAAATTGTTATAAGTGATTCACACTACAAATGTTGAGTTCTAATAAGGATTTTCCATATGTAATAAGTAAGTTTAACTTTTCATACACTTCATAGTTCATTGTTCGTATTCCTTGAATTCATTTGTGATGGATTGTGTGGTTTTTCTATGTATAAAAAGAGATTAACCGTCCTTTTAATAAAAAAAAATCAAATAAAATAGTTTAAATTCTATGGGTATGCTTACTATAAACCCTCGGGATACAACACCGATACTCTAAGGCAACATAGAGGTTTAAAGGTTTACTTCACTTGTTGTTTGCAATCGCAAGTACCTGCAAAAGTGACACACTTTTGGTTTCTTATCTTTCTTACTCTCTATTTTTTCTCAAGGAATAACAATATTCAGTTTGGAGGTGATGTGGTAAAAAATCCAAAACTGCTAAATTTTGACCCTAAAGAGACGAATTTTAATTGCTATTTCTCGATAAAATTTGCGTTATACAGGTATTTGTTTATCTTGTAGGTCAAAACGCAATTCATATTCAAACACCAAATTTTTAGGAAATTTGGGCATAAAATTATCGCATATGCACTTTCAGAGACAAAATGGTAAATTTACACGATTAATTTCATCCCCGGACAAATCACAGAAGTTGTAGGCCTCAGATCAATGAACATATGGGTTTAAACGGCGTGTCAATTTGAGCTCAAACAAAAAATAATTATAACTGTGCAATGTTCAAAATCGAAAGAACGTCAAAGTCAAAATCCCAGGTCATACCCAAAGTCAAAACTCATGACCCGAGCACTATTAAATTATTGTCAACCTTAAAATGTACACCACGTCGGTTCTTCCAGTGCATTGATTCGAGGTCATATGTGAAAGTTATAGCGTTTGGGGCTTTAATTGTAATTTTAGAATTTTGGGTTTTAAAAGGAGCCTTATATTAATGGGGGCATGTATTTCTTGGAGAGCCATATGGCTCAGCAGTAGGGCACACTATATGCAACCTTATGGCCGTAAGTTCAAAACTGAGAAAAAGTATTTTATTTTTTCATATTAAATTCAGATAGTACGACCCATATCATGTCACATGGCGAGGCAATATGATGGCCATTAGCACACCACGTGGATCCTCCAAATAGTTCCCCCTTACGCGTCCACATACACACTACTTCTTCTTCTCCCTCATCCAAGAACTCCCTTTTCCATTATTCTTATTTTCACCGCATAACTTCTATTTCTTTATTAAATTCTCCATTTCTACCCATTCTTCTTCATTTCTTTTTTGCTTCTTTTTTGAAAAGAAACCAAATGTTCTTATTTTCTCCCATACTTCCTTAAACAACAGTCCTTATGTGCATTTAAATAAACTTTGCCCATACTCCTTTTTTATTATTTAATTAAAACACTCATCACTTCTGTGAAATTCCAAAGGTACCCTTCATCAATTTTTTTACTTATAAAAGGGGGCTTTGGTCTTCATTTTTAAGATCCAATTTTTAAGAGAGAGGACATTCTCCTAGTTCTTTTTTGTAGGGAAATTTTAGGTTAGTTTAGTGTTAATCTTTTAATTATTTATTTTGTATTTTTTTAAAGAACTCTGTGAGGGAATTTATATATCAAGATACAAATTGTCAGTTTGCTAGCTAAAGTTCATATTTAAATATTGTTGTGAAACTCATATTTGTGATTTTTCTTCATTACCAAAGCTTGTGTTCAATGGAAATGCAAGGAAATTTGGTTTAATATTGTTCTCTTATATCTTCTATTCATTTTCTTATGGCTCTAATTGATTGTTTTTGCATTTTATATGTAAAAATACTTCACATGTTAGGATACATACCCCATTCAAGGGGTGAGATGAAGCCCATGTTGATATTAATTTAATTATTTTATTATATTTATTTATTTTGTTACTTTGAAAGTTATCTTTGAACTTTCACTTATTAATTTACGCCTCGAGAGGGGGTAAATGATTTTCAAGAGAAAATCAAATTTGGGAAAATAATGCTTATTTTTGTATCAAACTTGAGATGTCTTTCTCAATTGTGACATTATACCTTAATTTTTTTTTGTAAGTGCATTATATCTTAAATTTCAACTCTAAATAATTAATTTTCTAAGGATTAAATCATTTTTAAGGTTTATCCTGGTGGGTGATTTATTAAAGAGGGTTTAATTCTATTTTTTGAGAGCTTATGAAAGTTTTAAAATTAATTCTCTAAAGGGGTAATATAGAAATTATATTTGTGACTAGAGTTGACTTGTAACTTTATTATTATCTTGGGCCATTTTAATTGAATTAACATGGTAAATTAGCATTACTTATTTGTTCTCACATTTATTCACTTCACGCATATCCTATTCAGTTTATATTTATTATCTTAGTTTAAATCTGCATCACATCATTAGCTAAAATAAACATCCTTTAAAAATTATTTTAAAAATCATACTAAGTCATCACTTTGCTCTTGTTCATTATAAGAAGTTTGATTGATAACCCTTACCTGTCATTTACATATTTTAGTGTATTTTGTAGGTCCAAAGGGATTTTTTATTGACGAGCCTTTACAACAAAGATAAATACACAAAAAGGCAAGCTATCACACACGAACACACAAAAGATTTAATTTGAATGTGATAAAGTGTAGAAAAGGGCTTTAGGAATTCCAAATACCTCAACCAGCTGGATACACCAATATGAGATCTTACGAGTGATGAGTTAAAAAGTTGAAGTAAGTTCGAAGCAAATTTACCATAGTTGTGCTATGCCGGAACGATCTCAGGGACTAGGAAAAGGCATAAAATATATTTTGTACACGAAATCAACTATTTAGTTATGTGTGGTGCACATGAATATGTAGATACTTTTACATATTACCTATACAATTTCATACTCTAAAAAATGAAAATGAAAGATCTAAAAAACATAGTTTTTAACATTTTATAAGTTGAAGACCAATGAGTTGAACTGCTAACATAAGAAATTAATTTTAGGTCTTAGTGATCCTGAATCTTTGGTAACTCAACTTTTCTCAAGATGATTTACTTTTATAATTTTCAATTATAGATTTAATTAAAGGGTTCATGCATAATATGAGTGGAGTCTATCTAACTTTTCTCGTTATCAAGTTCACTCTATTTTCGTTCAGTAGCTTATGAGGGATTTCATAATTTAATGTTGTCTTGTACTAGTATATGTACTTATGTTTTGGTTTCTTATTATTTTTGGCCCTGTAACCGTTTCCATGTTTTGTATATCATTCATATCTTTTGAGCATGTGCTCTATCATGTTTATAAGTATATTGCTTAGATTATGTCATTGGTGATATTGTATTATCGAGTTTTTTCCTTTGTCTATTCAAGACAAAAAGGGGAGAAATTTTGTATTTAAGGGGATTTATTTTATTTAGGGGAGTAACTTAGAGGATGCATATTTCATTTTTAGATGCCACTCATTTTTTTTATTGTAATTTGTATTTTCTGTACATCATGCGATGTATTATAGTGTGCAAGCGCTTACAAGGGATAGTGATGATTTTGGATACATTGTTGATCAAAGAAGTCATGCACTGACTTTGACAAGTTCAACTTGTCAAGGTCAATGACCGTGACCATTCGGGGTGAGACAACTTTTTTTTGTCATGGATGTGTCACGGTCATTGACCGTGACAAGTTCGTTAGAATTGTCACGGTTGTGTCACGAGCCATGACGGTGACAAGTTTAGTCATGGTTAATAACCGTGACAAAGCCTTGACCCTTTTTAAAAAATTATCACGGTCATTGATCGTGACAAGTCCGTGACAACCTTATTTGTCAAGGACGTGTCACGGTCAATGACCATGATAATTCAGGGCAGAATTAAAAAAAAATCTGCTGGGCAGTATGGCCACTGCCCAGTAGTATATTTGTACTTGTTATATTAACTTTGTACCAATTCAAATATCATATATCCAAATAAACTAGAGATAACGCAAATATACATTCAAAATAGAAACTAGTTAAGAAGAAACAACATCACCATCAATTATCTCAAATCTACAAACTATTTAGCTTGAAAAGAGATTTTGTACCGCGACGCTCGGGGACACCTCCTTATCCTTCCCTTCTCGTCCGAAGAGCCACATAAGTATCGAGAATATGTGGCCTATCCTCTGGGCCACTCCCTGTCCCCTGAAATAAAATGAAGTAAAATTAGTATCCTCCCCGCAAATATAGATAAATATAAATTGAAATTGAAATAGAAATCAAAATTGACATATAAATATAAATACATTACCTGTAGTGTCACCCAAATAGCTAACTTGAGCTCATATGGCACCTCCTTCCAACTAATGTACCCTGGGCAATCGTGTCAAATATAATTCCCTTCATATCTGAACACTAATAAATGCCATAATCCTATGGAGTTATGCACTGCAAATTCCTTCCAACCATTGTGTAGCCAAAAATCAGCAGTTGAAGTTGTCAATTCCACCTTCCAATGGTCTCCCGTGTTTTGCTAAAGGTTCCAAGTGGTGGGGTATGGAAAGTGAAATTGACAACTTCAACTGGTGATGTTTGACTACATAACGGTTGGGTGGAATTTGCAGAGCATAACTCCATAGGATTATGGCATTTCTTAGTGTTCGGATAGACGAAGAGATTCAGTCTCCTCTCCACAAATAGGACACCCCAAATAACTATGTACTAATCACCTATTAAAGGTAAGAAGCATATATTCATGGATTAGTATAAACAAAACTTAGATGTAGTTGGAATATTTATGTATTAATCTCCTCTCCACACACGCACACTACGTAAGAGTGAAAATGATAAAGTGCAAATCAATTAAAAACATTAAAAATGAATGTTTCGGTACAAATTAAAATATTTATTACAAATTAAAAAATTATTTCAAATTCGGGTTGTCATAAAAAATGGATTGATATTCGGTAGGAGCAGCCAAGTCATCCACACTACTATTTAGACGCCTTGGAGCGTGTTGGACAATTGACCACGCATCGTTGTTGATATACTCCAAATAAAACACTTGCTTAACCTTTTGAAATGCACAAACAAACGGCTCATCGCTCACGTGGTCGTTGCTCTTCAACTTGGACAAGTCAACCATGATCAAATTGGTGACATGATCAACTTTACCAACATTTTTATCCTCAACTCTTACCCAGTCACAGTAAAATACAACCTCTTTGAAGCTTTTATAATCCAATTCAAATATATTTTGGATTACACCATAGTAAGTCATTTCATCTTCAACGAGATTTTTATCTTTTGCGCTCGCTCGAAAGATAGTAAGAGCCTTGTATGAAATTCCCGAGTTCTGTACATTTGTACTTTCCTCATACACTTTAGCGCCGAAAATGTAACCGCTCAATCAATACTTTTTGAACTCTTGTACCACAAACAAAAGTCCAGTGGCTAGACGAGCAAGCCTTGATGTCGCATCACCCGTCTTTAGGAGCTGAGAATATAGATGAATTAATTATATTAGTGGTAAAATTTGAGTGTAATGTAACGTTATATAATGACTGTTTTTATTATAATTACCTCTTGTGTCAACCACAGCCTAAATTCGCTATCTGATTGTACCATTATTTTTCATCTTTTATTGTTCTCACAGGCTTCATATTTTCTGCATATTACAAAATTAATCATGTATAAAATAATCTAAAATAATGTTAAACATTATAATAATCGAAACTTACTTTTTCCATTCTTCGACATCTTCATGTGTGTCAAATAGATAACGAGCTACTTGTTCATGTTGCAAACTCGTTAATTTCACTCGTTTTCCCATCACATGACCACCATCATCGACGAATTCATCAGTGTCATCAACGCTGGTCGAGTCAGGCATATATTCCCGAGTATATATTGATGACTCCACGGTGATGTATTCCTTTGCAATTGATCCTATAATGTATTACGTATTCTTGACGTAATCTTTAAAAACTTTCATCAATCTTTCAAATAGATACATCCACCGATATCTAACTGGACCACAAAGAAGTGTTTCGTCACATAGGTGTACCAACAAGTGAACACTTATGTCAAAGAATGCGGGGGGAAAGTACTTCTCCAATACATAAATCGCTTCGATCACAGCTAATTTTTACGGCCACTATGTGTTCTCGATTCACTACCTTCTCACACAAGAGGGAGAAGGTAATACTAATTTCCATAATAGCCCTACGCAAATCCTTGTGCTTGGAGAAACAGTGCTTAAACAATAGAGGAACCAATTGCATGATCACATGCCAATCGTGGGACTTACACTTATGTAAATCATGAGTAGCATAATTCACAATCCTTTGCAAGTTGGACGAAAAAGTAGATGGACCCTTCAAATTATATATTGTGTCTAGAAGCACCTTCCTTTCCCCACTCGTCAAAGTAAATGCACCAGGGGAATTATTGTCCTTCCCCTACTATCTTCTTTCAGCCATAGTTGTGGCTTAAGTTTTAATGATTTAAGGTCTTTTCGTGCATTTTCTCCATCCTTCGAATGACTCCCCTAAGGCAAGTACCCACAATATGTTCAGCGAAGTTCTTCTCTGCATGCATCACATCCAATACATGGTACACCGGGTTATTCTTCCAATAAGGCAAGTCAAATAAAATTAACCTCCGAGACCATGCCTTTCTTATCTCAGTTTCATTCCCAGTTAGGGTCTTCTTATGCTCGACGTTCTTAAATTTGGGATTCTTACCTGGCATATTAGGGCCACATTCAGAAGATTTACTTTCAATTTCTGAACTCGAAAGTTGTCTCGGCAGTAGCGCCTATGTTCAACTCCGCCCAATAAAAAATTGGAACCTTTCTCAGATCTGAAACTATGAGTTGGGGGTAAAAACCTCCTGTGGCGATGGTATACATTTTTTAAGCTAGAGGATAGACGAAGAGATTCAGTCTCCTCTCCACAAATAGGATATCCCAAATAACCATGTACTACACAACCGGATAATGTCCCATAAGCTGAAAAATCATGAATTGCCCACATCAACATAGCTTTCAGCGTAAACTCTTCTTTTCTAAAAGAGTAAAATGATTGCACACCCTCTTCCCACAACTCATTTAATTCTTCTACCAAAGGGTGAGGTAGACGTCAATGTCATCACTTGGTACCTTTGGACTAGGTATCAATAAAGCCATCATCAAAAATTCAGGTCTCATACACTGTGAAGGAGGGAGGTTGAGTGGGGCTAGGATCACTGGCCATACACTCTGATTAGTGCTTAGATTTCCAAATGGATTGAAACCATCTGTTGATATAGCCAAATGAATGTTGGGTTGTTCTCGAGCAAAATCGGGATACTCAAAATTCATCCTCCGCTAGGTAGTAGAATCAATAGAATGACGCATGATATTACCCCCTAGTTCTGCCCTAGCATGTCAAGTCATTGCCTCTGTAATCCATGGTATTGTGAAAAATCTCTTTAATCTAGGCCCAACGGGAAAATATTTCAATACTTTTTGAGGCACTTTTGAGCTTGTGCCTTCCTTACTAGTAGATTGGACCTATCTAGGTTCATCACATACCGAACAACGATCGAGATTTTCATACTCCTTTCGGTATAGTATGCAGTCATACACACAAGCATGAATCGATTTATACTCCATTCCCAAACCTTTCAAACTGTTCTTCATAACAGGATGACTATTTGGAAGGGTATTCACCTTGGGTAATAAGCCCTTCACCCATTTCAGAATTTCTGTCACGCTATTGCCAGACAAACCGTACTGCGTCTTCAAACTGTGCAAACCAACTATGGCATGTAAAGTTGTTTGATCTTTCTCACAGCCAAAGTATAACGGTTGGGTCGCATTAAATTTTAAAATTTGGTAGTCATCGTCAAGTTTTATCGTGTTATCTTCACGAGCACTTGAATCTTCTATATCATCAGTAACTGTATTCTCCTCTGCTTCATAAACTCCGTACGCATCATCAACTAAATCCTCTAACATATTATGATCTACGTCGTCCCCTTCTACATCTATTCTACTTGTTGAAGGTTGTTGTGAAGGTTGGTCGGGGACAAAAGGAACTTTCAATTCACCGTGAAAACTCCAAAATCGATAACTATCTTGAATACCCGATCTTAACAAATGTAGTTCAACTATTTTCCACTCAAACACCTTACCATTCTTACACCTAGCACACGGACACGAAAACTCTTCATCATTATGACATCTCTTTGCATATTTCACAAATTCGTTAGCACCTCAGCGAAACACATCCCATATTCTATTAGTCTCATCCATCCACTCTTTGTATTTCGAATATCCCATCACATCTACCACAACTAAACACCTATTAAAGGTAAACAAAACTTAAACTTATAGTATGTTTTATTTAACTATCCCATCATTTAATTATCCTATTATAGGGTGAGTGGTCCTATCCCATTCAAGACCGCATTTTTCTGTAATATACTTAACAGCTCATGCACATTGTTAACCTTGAAACAATATATATTATCTCATAGAATCATCAAAACACGATATTAAGAGAATTACAATGGTACCTTGCCTTACCCCCCCTCCCCCTCCCCACCCCCACCCACCACACACACACACACACAACAGCCCCCATGCCCCACCCTCTACCCCCACCCTGCCCCCTCCCTACCCACCCCCACCCCCACTCACCACATACACACACACACACACAATAGCCTCCCACCCTGCCCTACCCCCCTCCACACCCCCCACCCACCACACATATATACACACACACACACAACAGCCCCCCTGCCCCACCCCCTACTCCCCCCCTTCCCCCCCCCCCCCCCCCCCCCCCCACACGCACACACAAGAGATTTTCCTTGGAGGCTGAGCTTTTCTTGGTTGGCCTAATGTCAACCTCGCAAGAGGTTTTCTTTGGAGGTGGTTACAGTCGACTTATATGGATGACACATGGCATTCTCTCAATCCTCCGCATGTTTAGGGCAATTCACGGTACAATAATTACCCCCCACCCCACCCCACCCACCAACCAAAGTTTGGGTAATGAAGATGAGATATCGCATTGGTTATATAATGGGTGAAATCATTTTAAGGGTTGTGCATCAACTATTATGGTTAAAGAATACGAAGACTTACATTCGGCACAACTTAGTATGTTGTTGATACAAATCGAAATTGCCAACTTGAGGTTTTCTGCCTTAGACCGTGGCTTTAGTGGGATGCACGCGATTTTTTGTTGAACATTGCAGGCGTCATTATGACTCTTGCACATTGACTTCCATATGCCACTATTTCCAAGCTTACTTTTTTATTTTTCCCAAACAAATCAACTGCCACTTTGATATTCCATATATAAACCGTCATTACCTTCTCTAATCACTTTTCCAAATCTTTGATTTGATTCCATAAAAAGAAAGAAGTGCAATCGTTCATTTTTGCTATGGGAGTCATGGTTTCAAACTTTTCAACCGACATTCCTCTTATTTTATAGCACACAATCTCTTGTTTCAGTTACACATTTTGGTCGATAAGGTTTTCTCGTGTATTTAGTTGCATTTGTCGATTTTTCTGCAAATTTTTTCGTAAAAAGTTGAGTTTTTATGCTCATTCGTCATTTATATCATTCATTCCGCTTTTACAACATATTTTTCTTTTTTTATTATTGTTGTGGCTGTGTGGGATGAAAATATTGGTTTTTGGTTGCCTTAATTGGTTAGGTTATCACCAGCTGTCACTAGTGGAATTAGATAGGAGTCCTTCTATTGTAACTGAATTTTTGACATAATTTTTTACCGAAAATACACGTGGCGGCGTGTTATTGGTTTATTCTCTGATGTCACTGGCGTGGACCCCACAAAAGAACCAATAGAAACCCTCCACCTCATTCGGTAATTCCACTTTCGGTAAAACATTCAGGCCCAATATCATTTTCCATTAGATAGTTTATCTTGTGCGTTGAGCATGCTTCTTCTTATGTTTTGAATTTTGAACGATCCATTCGATATACCCATCTTTTCGTCAAACAACATTTGCGATGTTAATGTAAATTTGTGAGCAAACACCCTTGAAAACAACATAAATTTCAATATCAAGTGATGACATTTTTTTCACCAAATGTGGGTTTATTTAATCCTTTAAAACGTTATTTTCCTAGAAAACAATTGTGTAAAATAGTATTGTATGTGTGTGTTCTGTCACCTGGTCGCAACTTTATCTTGAAATTTAAGGAAATTGAGGAAAATCTAAATTTATGAAAAATTGGGGTGAAAGTCTAAATATCCATAAAAACAGTTATAGCCGACATTTGACTGTGGCTTTCGTTTCAATTGCTCACCAAATTGTATTTTACGATAAAGACTAAATCGTGATTAAGCATTGATATGCCTTAATTGGTACCATATCTCCCGGTAACTATATATCTTCCATTCCATAATGTCACAACATTGGCTTTTGTACCTTTGTATAGCTTCCGTTTACTCTGATCAGTTTGAGTCCTAGTCGAGGCTATTCTTGTCATTTAAGACTCCAATCCAAACCAACTCAAGTCTTTCGTCTTTGTCCGTGTACTAAATATCTGTTTTAAATTTGTTTGCTAAATTGAAGAAGAAATCGAAATAATGTAAAAAATAGTTTGAGTAAAAAAGGGGGTGTAGAAGAATATCGACTTCTTCTCACCTTTCTCTTTGTGGGTCAGTTTTATGTGTGAGAAAAAAAAGAGAGAGAAAGAAAGAGAGTGTTTTTGCATATATTCACATAAATTGCAAGCCTCAGTTTTTATAATATTATGATTTTCTTCATCTCTCTCTCCAGAAGGCGATTGTAGACAACACTCACTGCAAAGAGCAACTAAAGAGAAAGAAAACAATATATGTATATATATATATATCTATATATACATAGAGAGAGACAAGAGCCTCAAAAATAGTAGACAGAGAGAGAAGAATTCAAGACAGCTTCAATCCCACAGAAGAGAAAACGATGTCTGAGAGCTTCGCACCCTTTTACCACCTGCAACTCTAAGAGGTATAGGCGTACATCAATAAAGCTGAAAACTAAAATTATAAATCATCACTTTTTTTTTTTTTTTTTTTTTTGAAAAAGAAACCTATATATTGCTACATACCTCGTCTTCTTTTCCCTTTTCCATCCTCTTTATTTTTATTATAAATTTCTCTACTAACTATACGAATTTTTTGTCTTTTATTGTATGAACAAATGACTTAAGACTCTACAGTTGCCGCATGACCGATCTATGGTTACATCAAGTAAAAAGGGTAAGATGATGATGAAGAAGACAAGGCAACTAATATGGAAATAGCAACGCCACCATCACTTCAAATCCCATCAGTTAATAGTAACAAAAACGACAATTCTATGTCCCAAGATTATCACCAAGGTATCTTCAGCTTCTCAAATGGGTACGATATCAGATCACAACACGAACAACATCAGCAACAACAACAACAACACATAGCACAACAGATCCGGAGGGATAAATTGAGAGTGCAAGGTTTCGAGCTGCCACCCCCCCTTGTGGCGGTAGAAGAGGAAGAAACTGGTGGTGTTTACGAGTCTGCCGGGATGTTGTCAGAAATGTTCAATTTTCCACCGGGTACAGCTTCTGACCTCATGGCAAACAACCACATACCAGCTGCAATGAATTATCGAAACCCAAATCAGATTTCAGGTAATAATAATGCAGCGGCCATGCAACTTTTTGGGTCACCGTCACCATCTCCTTCACAACCAACATCTTCTTCCTCTACACTTCATATGTTACTTCCAAACCCACCGCCACCCCAAGGGTTTCATCACAACCCTATTCATGGTGGCTCGGCCACATCACCGGTGGCTGGTGGGGGTTTTGTGGGTGCTACACAACAATTCACATGGGTTAATCAAGGTACTCGTCATGAAGGCCAAGGTCTTTCCTTATCTCTTTCATCATCATTGCAAAATTTGGAGACAGCAAAAGCTGAGGAATTGAGGATAGAGGAGGATGGCGGTCAAATCTTATTTTTTAATAATCAAGGGGGTGGTGATGGTGCTAGCGGTGCACAGTATCATCAGTTTAAAAATATGGGTGTTGGATATCATCAACCATTATTGAATCCGCACCAACATGTTCAAGGTGGATTTGGGCCCACGTCTTCTTTGGGACTCGTGAATGTTTTGAGGAATTCAAAGTATGTGAAGGCTGCCCAAGAATTGTTGGAGGAGTTTTGTAGTGTTGGGAGGGGTCAATTCTTTAAGAAAAACAATAAATTTGGAAATAGGAACCCTAGTAATGGTGGGAGTGGTGGTGGTTCTTCATCTTCCTCTAAGGATCTCCCCCCTTTATCAGCTGCTGATAGAATTGAGCACCAAAGAAGAAAGGTCAAACTTTTAGCCATGCTTGATGAGGCATGTACTCTCTCTCTCTCTCTCTCTCTCTCTCAATCATTGATGTTTACTCCACTTTTATTTTTAAAATCCAAGGTAAGTTTCCAACAATAACATATAGTTTAATAAGATTAGAAAAAGCCGGCTGGTGAAAGAGGATTCCATAGATTTAGTTGGTAGCGCATGATTGATTTCAGTTACATAAATGTACAATTATAAATTATGTTTTACATCACGGATTCCTTTGGCGGGGCATTTGGGTACATTGAATCTCCGTTTGGTGAGAACATGAGAGACTACCATTAAGCGTACGTATATGTGCAGTAGCTAAGATTTGGAAACGAAAGTTCTTGTGTTTGGATTCTTTATAAAGGTTTCACTAGCTACCAAGTTGTTTACAATTGGTCATGCTCCAAAACTTTTCATACCCATCAGGGTAATTTTGCAGAGAAACTTATTTATCTATTTTGCAGTTGACATCATCGACATTTTATATCCACTTTTTATTATTTTACTTATAATTATTGCGAACTGAACTGGGAAAAGAAAGGAAATCAAGAAAGAGAAGGTCATTCTTTATTTCTTCTAATTATTATTCACGCTACCACATCTTGATTCAAATTGGTTTTCTTTCTTCAATAACTCTCATAGATTGAAAACAGTCCCTAACCATGCCCAATGATATGGGGGGGGGGGGGGGGGGGGGCGGCGGATTGTGCTAGCTAGAGTTGATTGGCTGGTTCGCATGATTATTCTGTTGATATTGTGTTTTCATTCAAGATGGATAAAGTCTCTCGAGCAAACTTTAGACTGAGTAAAATTTGTTTTCTCATGGTTTATTAATATTAAATGCATAGTTCACCGTCTTTTCCCCCTATAATCTCCTATAGATTACACCGTGATCACAAAATAGCGTTGTGTAACGGTTATTCTTACTTTATTGTTTAACCCATTGTGGAAGAACTTTTCCATTCATTATTGCGGGGCAAGCTAATCTGCTTACTTTTCTCTCGATCACTGGTCAACATATACATACGTTCTTTAGTATGAAAGAAAATTAATTAGGACATCCATAATGCATATATAGACGTACAAGATTTCATTGTAATAATTCATGTTTACAGTAAACATGCACTTTGACCGTGAACATAAAAACCTGTAATCATTGTAATCATTAATGTTTACAGGAAACATGCACTTTGATTTTGGTGGTACGTGTGCTGGTTTAGTTTACTTTAGAAATTAGGATCGGGAATCTCAATTACCCGGGTTTATTTATTATTTTCGGTAATTGATAATTAATTCTTGTTAATTTAACTTTCGTATTTTTTAACAATATTACTATTAAGGATATTACTAATTAATGAAATTATCAAGTATAGCAGTAATCAATTAAATTGTCACTAGCTAATGGGCCTCGGCATTAGGTCCAGTGTTATCGGACTAAAAAGAAAGCAAAATTCATTAATTTGACACATCCCAAAAAAAATATTCGACACTGAATTGGGGTGGATGGAGTAAATAGTTATATTACATAGTGTGCTTTTGATTACATATTTGGAAAAAATATGTTTATATATATTACATTATTTTTTTTTATAAATAAATTATATGTTAGAATCCAAACTGTTAAGGGGTGGAACTCGTATACAGAAAGTACACAATACACCAAAAAAAAAAAGCCGTCCAAAGAAAGGACTCAACCAAAAAGCCCACAACCCAAACTACGTA
The DNA here is from genome assembly GCA_949130495.1 of Sambucus nigra. Taxonomy (NCBI): domain Eukaryota; kingdom Viridiplantae; phylum Streptophyta; class Magnoliopsida; order Dipsacales; family Adoxaceae; genus Sambucus; species Sambucus nigra. The sequence goes on from OX422219.1 coordinate 172,768,075, forward strand.
ACTTATGGAAATCCTCCACAAACTCTAAGAAATTAAGAAGATGTGTGACCTGTCATTCCTTATACCAGCTTCACATTATTATAAAAAAATTAAGAGTGGTGCTGTGGGTACCAAATAACTCCCCCAAATCTCTCCCAAATAGCATTGATGAGTTGTGTCCTGGCGGGACCCATACCATAAGGTATAACACTTAAAGCTATTTGGGAGATGATTTGAGAGAGTTGTTTGGGACACATAGTATTTTCCAAAAATTAAAGAAAGACTTGGATAATGTAATGAAATATTCATTTATTGGTCATATTTTATATGGAATGGTGTTCTTTGAGAGATGTGCAAGAAATATTTTGCATTTAAATTTGATTAGTGACTAGCATCACAAAAATGAATATAAAAAATTTGAGTAAAAGTAGAATTTCTAAGATAATAATGCAATCATGCACACCGAAGTTCCTGTTTGAAAGTCAAAAAAATATATAAAAATTCAACTTATTTCTCTTAAAAATACTAAACATTGTTGTAATACAACATATATACTTGGATCATTATTCTTCTATAGGTACTAGTAAGATGGGTATTTTTGAATATCCATTAGTCTTATCGGAGCTGGGCATCGACCCTCGTCAAGGGCACCAAAAAATTAATCATTATATAATTCCCACCGTTCCAATTTAGGAGTTCATATTCATTTTTTTGCACAAATTGAGGATAGACTCATTCAGTTGTTTATTATCCCAAATTTTGGTTTGTTAATTATATCCAAAAAATGAAAGTTGACTATTACTTTAAGAAAATCCAAAATAAGGATTGTGCTTGTAGGACCATCCTGGTGTTATTTTAAACGATTATGTAATTGAGTCTGAGATTCCAGCACGGCCATTGTTTTACTTACAATTTTCTTAATGTATTTATCTATTTATATATAGATTATGTATTTTTAGGACTTAAAATAATATTCATTATGGATATAGAACAACAAATATTTCGTTTTCATTTTTATTCCTTATTTTTAAATTAAAGGGACACATAGCATGCTGTGATTGGTTGACGTTTTATGAATATGGGTCTGCGTCAGCGGCTTTATTAAAAAAATAGAGACTAAAACTATAATAAAATGTTTGTCGTCCTATTTCTAAAATACATATTACAATAGGCCCTAAATTTACAAAGTTTATATAAGTGCCCCAGCTAAGGGTTCACTAAGGGTCCCTAAGTCTTGGAAATTTAAGGGTAGACCCATATAAAGCTTTTTGAATAAGAATCATACTTCGGAGGTAAAGGAAAAAAGAAATGAATACATGACTTTTAATTTGGGACAAATTAATTTAAATTTCAATCCTATTACACTATCAATTATGTTAAGTAGTGAGTGTGATTTTGCAGGTGGACCGAAGATATAATGTTTACTGCGAACAGATGCAAATGGTGGTGAACTCTTTTGACTTAGTGATGGGGTTTGGAGCTGCAGTCCCATACACAGCTCTTGCACAAAAGGCCATGTCTCGGCATTTTAGGTGTCTAAAAGATGCAATAACCACACAGTTGAAGAACAGTTGTGAAGTGTTGGGAGAGAAAGACGTGGGTATATCTGGAGTGACCAAAGGGGAGACCCCAAGGTTGAAGATCCTGGAGCAAAGCTTGAGACAACAAAGGGCCTTTCACCAAATGGGAGTCATGGAGCAAGAAGCTTGGAGACCCCAAAGAGGCTTGCCTGAACGTTCTGTTAATATTTTGAGAGCTTGGCTCTTTGAGCATTTTCTACACCCGTAAGTTTCACCTTTTCCCTGTTTGCTAAAACTAAGAATAATGTTAAGAATTAAAAACACTCCTCCAAAAATTATTTCTAAAACTAATGTACGACTATGAATGAGTTCAAATATATCTTTTGACTGCTGTGATTTTCCTAGACTTACGTGTTCGTGTGAATTAATAAAGGTCAATGGGTAAGTTTAGAATATAAAGTTGGTGACTTAAACCTATTACGTAACTGTATTTATTATCCCAACTCATTAATGACAGAAACCTCATAAGAAAAGAATTAATTTTGTTAAGAATTTTATTGTTTTTCGGCTCATGTGAACGGATCATGCAAGGTGTTACCCGGTCTAATCAACCTTCTTATTCGTTATGGTGCATTACCTTTAGAGGCTGACTTACTGGTTAGCCTGGTACAAGCTGTAATCTAAAATGTCTTCATTCCAATGTGACACACTCATAAGGCCCAATCGTGGGTGGAATATGTGCGTCTCGAACCCATAGTCCCTACATGGATAGCTGACGAATAATACCATATCTTCTCTGGTGAGTAATAACATATTTCCGCCAAAACCAATTGCTTATGAGCGGAGAGGACCGCATTAGAGATGTCAGTTGGGTGGTAATAGGCGGGCCTGGGCATTCCAAATAGAATAAAACTATGTAGACCTACTCGTACACAATGAATTAAAAACTTATACCTTTTTGTTATCGATTCCGTCAGGATATAGAAATGGGTTCCCCCACTGCATAAAATGCTTGTACCCATTTTTGTCCTATTAGGCGGATACACTTTGTCGATTTTTTTTGTGGGTATGTATACTTTTACTCTTCCAAATATGGGCCCAAGCCAAATCAAGGTTGGAGCGGGTTGGATTGAGTATGGTTGAAAGTGAAAGTGAGAATCACGCGTTCACCTTTTTTGTCACGGCCAGTTTGGATGAGAGTGTCGTTGGGGTCAAGGGAGTGTTGTTTAAAAAAAAAAGCACCATCCATATCAACAAAACTCCAAAAGAAATGGGACATGGAAATAATTTGAGAGGTGAAGTAAAAAAAAATGGAACGTTAAGAGAGAGAGCATTTGATCATGATAAAAAAGAGTGATTGGGAGTTAGAGATTACTTTTACCTTTCCAAATTAATTTTTGAGGAGTTAATTCAATTGAAGGGTTGTGTAGGAGGGTAGTGATATTGATATGTATAGGTAATGATTAATGGGGATGTGTGACTTGTGCTTTTAAAATATTTTTCTACAATAATAATAAATAATCACGTGAAATGAATAAAACTGACTTTCTATTGTAACGATTTGAACTTTTTCTTATATCAAAGAAATATTAAATAAATACAACATTATAAATGCGATTGGAACTAAATAACAATAAATATTATTAAGGATATACCTCATGCTCTCCATGGTTCCACGTAACTGCCTGCTAAAGAGATGGAGTAGTCTGATATTTCAAAATATTTCCAAAGACCTCGTTTGCGAGTTCTATTTTTGTAGAGAAAAGAAAGGAAAGGAAGAGAAAGTGTGTTTCCTTTCCTTCGTTTGGGAGTTTCGAAGGAGAGAAAAGAAAGGAAATTTTTTTAAAAACTTTCCCTTCCTTTCTCTCCAAAACTTTCTTTCCAAACCGGAAAGAAATGGAGAGAAAGGAAAGTTTTTTAATGAATTGTTCCTTCTTCCTCTTAAAAAAATTATTTTCCTCCCAAACGCAAGAAAGAAAATTGTTTTCTTTTCTCTCCCAAACTCCTTTCTCTTCTCTTCTTTTCTTTTCTCTCCTATTAACTTTCTCTTCTTTTCTTTTCTCTCCTAATAAAATTTTTCTTTCCTTTCTTTTCTCTTCCAAACTCCCAAGCGAGGCCAAAATGATAGCCATGCACGTGTTCTTAGTAGAGAAATATGAAATTGTCAAACTCTCCAGCTAGAGCTCCTATTCTTATGAGATTACTTGCGATATGTTTGTAACAACTTTATAGGATCAGCTATGTTTCTTTTGTATTTAAACAACCCAGCTATGTTACGAAAAAACAACAATCTGAAGTAATAAAACAAAGTCAGTAATTCTACATGGTATCAGAGCGGTAAAGCTCTAGCGAGTAATCTCGATCCTCGTGGTTCGCAACGGTATACCAAATCTCCGACGGCAGTAGCCACAATCCAATGCTACTGTCCCCCAGGTATAAAAAAAATGGCGGTCGCTGCTTTGCCGTTGAAACTACGACGTCATCGCCACGAAGGTTTGTTTTAGTCCAACCACATTTCGGTCATGCCACAGTAACATGTGTTAACGCAAGTATCGCCGGAAGTGCAAGACTTCATTGGCGGAGTCCCAAAGATCCTAAGAACACAAGCCCGGATCTAGCAGCAAGGTTGCTTTTTTTGTGCACAGGTTGAAAGAATTGTAGGATGTTAATGAAATGACTGTCTACCCCCTAGATGACAGAACTGATGTAAAGAGTATTGATGAACTTCTTTTCTCTTTATCAATGAATCTTACAAGATACGTACAAAGAAAGTTCTTGTTTATCACTGTTCGTTGCATGATGTTGCTGGGAGCATTTTTTTTAGCCCAACTTAGCTTTATGCGACAAAGACACGAAGGACTTGAGTGTTGCTGCTGACGTGGATTCTTTTTCGTCCCTTCTTTTAACTGTGAATTTTGCTCTCAAGATGGGATTCCGAGTTAAAACTTACGATTTTCCCTAATAACCAAGGTGCATTGTTTATTTTATTTATATTTTTTTTTTGGGGGGGGGGGGGGAGGGGGGAGAAATTTGATCCTACAAAAGTCAAGCATTAATGTAGCAGTAGCAAATTCTTTTATTAACAAAAAAAAAAAAAGTTGCCCACCATTGAATCATGTGCACCCTTCACATGATTCGAAAACTCCACGGGCCCTGAATCTATTATGATCAAGCCCAAGTCCAAGAAACATAGATCCTCTGAATCCATTATGATCAAGCTCAAGAAGCAAATAGCGTCTGAATCCATTGTGATCAAGCTTATTTTGGCTCAAAAGGCCCATTACAGGTGTCGGTCCAGCCAAAACCGATTATTAAGCCTCTGAATCAATTTTGATCAAGCTCATTCGGTCTAAGAGACCTTATTATTTTTTTATGAAGCTGAGTATTACGCCCTTGCGTCTACCGTGGCGAAAATCAATGGGTTTTGTTTATTCACAAGGTTTTTGGAAAAAGTCGAGATCTTCTCATTCGGTTCGATCGCACTTATAACCAAACCTTTGTCAACTGCTGATAGTGGAGATCTTTTAACTTCTTCGATCGAACTCATAACCAAACTTTTGCCAACTCAGTAATTTCAGAATCTAGTGTTCAAGCTTATCGTGTGCATTGCATCGCACCTTCGCTTGCGTGGGAGTATTAAGGATATACCTCATGCTCTCCATGGTTCCACGTAACTGCTTGCTAAAGAAATGGAACAATCTGATATTTCAAAATATTTCCAAAATAATAGCCATGCACGTGTTCTTAGTAGAGAAATATGAAACTATCAAACTCTCCAACTAGAGCTCCTATTCTTATGGGATTACCTGCGATATTTTTGTAACAACTTTATAGGATCAACTATGTTTCTTTTGTATTTAAACAACCCAGCTATGTTACGAAAGCAACAATCTGAAATAATAAAACAACGTCAGTATTGTTCTCTTTTCTTTCTAAATTTCATTCTTTGAAATTCTACAAATATCAGTTGAGATATTCAAAAGTTATAGTTCTTTGATAGATGAGAAGTAAGCACTTCAATTTCTATAAGATAGAAGCAGGGTGAGTGTTCGTGTTCTTATATGTGGGGAAATTTGTGGAGCATAATAACTCTTAGTTTTGCAATTACCATTTATTGCGCAAGTGATGTCCTATTTATATAGACATATTTAAAAGCTTACGCGTCCTCACGTACTTTAAAATATCTTTCACCGTATCTGATGTAGTAAAAAATTTAGGACACTTTTCCCCCACATTTTTTGTTATGGTTAGACTACTCCTACTTTTGAGTGGGTGAGACACTAGGTAGGATAGTGAAAAAAATGGTATCTTGTTGGCCAATAGCACGTCGACCTAAAAGTATCGTTTATAGCTTGTACGTTGGTACTTCAAGGCTGAAATAAAACAAGTTGTGCAAGTATGAAATCGTGCGAGTGACTGAGTTGGTCACTCACTACTTGTAACTTTTGCAAGTGCACTAAATGTGTACATTCGACGAGTGGGACATATGGTCTCTCGTTAGTTTGTTTGGTTATTTATACGAGTGGCTCAAATGGTCAATTTGTTTATGTGATTCTATGCAAGTGACCCATGAAGCCTCTCACACTAGTACTCTTGGTTTCTAAACTTATTGAAGTGGTTGAGTTTTAATTTTCTCAATAAGTCTCAGTTATCTGCCTCCAAACAAAACACTCAAAATTTTTTATAAGAATGCAATTATGGCCTCTAGTCACTCGAGCCTGCGTGCTCGACTTAGGCAGTCTCCTTGTCTAACTTGTTACATTAAAAACCAAATTAATTAATTAAAATATGGCTATTCATGTACCTCTCTAGAGGTTGGGTTACAAACAACGAACAACCTTCGAACCCGCATATTAAACGGAGTGGCCCAAATATTGATCAAAATGGAGATATATGGATGGCCAAGTGAATATGGGTTCTATTTGCCGTGCCTAATCAAATATTTGTATAGTTTAATGTAATTCTTAAATTTAAATTAAGGATTAACACTTATGTCTACTTGCATGTGTCGTGATTGGAGACAAAGCCATCAACAAATAATATCAGACATGAAAGTTTAGAAATTTTTGCCTAAAATGCTCTAATGCCATGTTAATGTTAACATATTCGTCATAAATTACTTAGGAGTTAGATGTTTCACATTTGACATTCTATAAGAGCAATACTTGTGGCTCAACAAACCAAATACTTCAAATTACACAATCAAATTTGTCCACTTGCAAGACTTAAGTCGCATCGCATATGAAGTGTGTTTAGATTATACAGTGACGTTGGGAAAAAAAAATATAGGAATACTATATTCTGGGAGTCTCTCCATTCATTGTCAAGTCATAATATATTGGGTACCGCACATCCTATATACTGTGATGCAATAATTAGATTATTTTAAAAGTGAAAATTTTTATTCTTAGCACATCAGTTTTTGCATTAACTTTTTGTGAAGTGTTTCATTTCTGTAGCATTAATACGAATATACAATTTAATATGCATAATTATGTCATTATAATTCATTAATTTGTGTGTACTAGTCACGCACTTTTTACAAGTCAATGCTCATCACATCATTGTTCTAAATAAAAAAGAAAAACACTTCCATAAATTATGAAAGGATTGAATTACTCATTTCTTATGCTACCCCGGAAATTTATTTGTTGTTTATGGAAGTCATACGGGATAATTTTATTTTTTTCTGATTAACGTGGGATTGAGTGATCTCTTGTTAGGTCTCTTATGCAACTAGTTGGATATATAAAATCAATTGTGATTATTTTATCCTAATAAATTGGAATACCTCATAATATAGTTCATTTTTTTCATCCGTCTCATCAAATGATGCCTAAGTCCATCTGTGTTATAATTATTAATGTAGATGCATTTACACTGATGAATATGGATACCGTTATATTCATTACAATGATGAATACAGTTACAATTGCAACTGTATGTACTTTAATAAATGTAATTGTTGCTTATAAAAAAAAGAATGTAATTGTATTTAGATTTATAAGTGTAACTAAATGATTTAAACTTGTCATTACTTAATTGAAAAGTTTATGGTTTGAAATAGTAACCAGATTACTGCAATTAATGATTATATATATAAATAATTTTTTTTAAATTTATTTACTAGTGTGCCAATTTATAAAACTATAGACACTAATGTCAGTCAAACTATGTTGTTAAATTATTGGGCTAATATTGCTCATGTATCATTAAAAAGACATTAAAATTTGAGAATAAAAGATAATAAAACGCCACAAGTTAGTTAAGACAAATATCCAATTTTGCAACTTTTTTTATTAGCAAGGGAACCACAGCGTCACTAGACAATAGACATTGTCTCATCAGCCACAAAGCTGAAAAGTATTCATTTGTTCGCTACATTTCTTTCACTAAACGAAACCCGTTAAAGCTGACCCTTTGATTACGTTAAACGAACCCATTAAAGTTTAGAATCTCTCTCTTTATGTATTCATGTGATAATCAACTAGTAAATAAATTTACGTGTAATGAGAGATCAGTGAGTGCAGTGTCATGTTTACTTCTGCTACAGCTACAGTCTGAATGATGCTGATCTACAATATATATACAGCTTAGATTATCACGCCCATGCAGTGGAAAAGAAAATCTTTTTCAATCTCATCTACTACGGTTACATAAAGCTTTGCTGTATCATTTCTTTATACGGTTTAGGTAAGGACTCTGATGTCTTTTTCCTGCTGCTCCATTTCTCAGGTACCCAAGCGATGCAGATAAACATCTGTTGGCTCGACAGACCGGTCTATCTAGAAACCAGGTTCATCCCCTTGTTATAAACCTTCCTTTACATAAAAATTTATATTTGAATACGTTATGGAAAAAGACAAAGGGTATTTGAGAAAGAGAGAGTTCATCTTTTCTAGGCTAGCTTTTGGGATGAAATCTCAACAGTGAGAGAGAGAGGCCATGATTAAGCTCAGTTAGACTTGCATGGTTTCGTGCTTATTTTTTATGGTTTATCATCTTTCTGTTAGGGAAAGCTAAAACTTTTTTTTCCTTTCTTCACTTTCTCTTGTTTCTTTTTTATTAGGATGAATATACACACATTTTTGTACACGATTTTTATATATAATATATTAAAATATTATATTTTATTATTGTGAATTCTATCAAAACACAAAATATAATTTGTTACTGTTTTTATTTTATTAAACGTGTATAAAAAATATGTATGTGTAATATAGTCTTTTTATTAAGACATAAATTCGAAAACAGTAAAAAAAACACTGCAAATAGTAAGAGCAGAATGAAGTACAGAAGAGATGAGACGTGAGAGTTTGAAATCTCTTCTAGTGTCCAACCACACAATGAGAACCATTAAAGGCAGCAGACTCATTAACGTACCTGAGATAGTAGATTTCCAATGCTGTCTTTTTCTGTAATCATTTTAATTTTATTAATTACAGTGTACTTGCCAATTTTCATTTCACTGAAATTCAAGAAAATATATTTAATCACGAATCTAAATGTTTTTCTTACATTTTTTTGGTATGTTCTCGAATTTTTTTTACTGATCGTCACCAACAAACATTAAAAATAAAACAAATATTAAGACATAAATACAGATATATATATACAAAAATTATTACATTGAATGATAAATTATGATGCTAGTAGTGTTGAAATATAAATTTTCATATGAATATATAAGATTTTGAAACACCCACTCATCTTTCAATTACTTTTGATTTGATGCATATTGAACATGATACCAGAACGGCATTGCAATTAAGTACCCAAATGCTTTGCCTTGCCCCTTCTTTTGATACATAAAATTCTTTTGTGATATGGGATAATTTATCTCAAGTAAATCTCATATATGCCATTAAAATAATGCGAGATTCATTTATTCTATTGAGATATATAACTCTTTTCATATCTAATTTTCTTATCCAATACACAAAGGGAGCCTATTTTTACAATTGTTATATGCAACACCAACCATATTCAATTACTACAACCATGAGTATTGTTACAAAATCAATTGATTAGAGATATTCATAAAATAAAAGAGTCAATTAGTATATCATTGTCTAGAATCAAACACTCATATATTTATAGCTAACGTATCACTCGTAACTCCCTAGTTAAGAGTTACCTTTTTCAAAAAGCGGTTGTCAATGGAATATTACATTCGTCTTATATTAGTAGTTGTTATTTAAAAGGAAGTATGCTTAAATGTATACCATGCCAATTATCACGATTAATACGTCAAAAAAATGAATATAGAATGTTTATTGAAAGTAATGTTATAACAATAATATTACGAGTAATGTTATGGGAACAATGTAGATAATGCTAATATTAGTATTTGTAGAGATTTTTGTACTCATCATTATTTTAATATTAGTAGATATTTTTGTTCTCATCATTATTTTAATATTAGTAGATAATGCTCATCACGTGATAATGATATGTTGATAAATGCACGTAGTATTTGGACTGACTCTACCTTACACAACCACATATACCATTTTTTTAATACATTTCTACATAAGTTGCTGTATTAATTAGAGAGTCCATTTAATTTAGTTATTACAGTACTTCTCATACGATACATTTGAGTTTTGGCCACAAAATTCATGCTCCAACTGTTTATATTTATTACAGTTCTCATAACAGGATTATGTGTGTTAAAACTGTCATGAAAACATATTTTAGGACCCTTTTGTGATGATCTTCCAAGTTACTTTTTGATTCCTTTGTTTTTTATACGTTTTTTTCTCTTCAACTCCATATCGGTATTTTTTTTGTAGACCATTAGTCCATATTTGACTTTTTAGTCATGTATATAGAATTACAAGATCAAGTGGTTGTATATAGTCTGTACTCTTTGCAAGGTAAAACTCAATGTGTTTTTTTATCATTAAGATGCATACAAATATACAGAGAGAGACATCATAACTGTATGCATGAAATGGGGTAGATGGTTACAAGAGACGTGTGTATAAGAAGTGGGTTACTTGAGATGTGTGTAGAAGTAGTGGGTGAGTAAAAGTAGGATCTGTTTGCTGAAGAATAGGAACAACAGGAGCATGAGCAGGACGTGAGTTAGCATGGTTCCTATCATCTCCATAATTAATATACTTAACAATGTATACATTAAATTTTGAAAGTCGACAAGTTTATTTTTTGTATTTTTTTAAATTGACAATTTGTAAGTGAAATTTTATAAAGTCTAATATTTAAGTGTTAAATTTGTGTATATTTTAAATTATAAGGGATACATTACAGGGTAATAGAACTTATTGCTCAAAATATATGTAAGTTGGATAAACGTAAATATATTTCTTGCCAATGACTTTTTATACATGTAGTTGTTGAAGATGAATTTTCTATAACATTTAGGCACAATGTTAGTTTATCTCCGCAAGTGTAAGGTGTCTGACGTACAATGACCCTCCTACTCTATATCTTATAAGATATATGCTTTACATATTTTATTATTCTAACACGTATAAAGCTATTTTATTATTCTAACGCGTATAAAGCTTTTTACTTACAATTTTACACTGAGATTTGTAAGCTTTTGCCCTTTAAGGGCCCGTTTGGTTCGGGGTGAAATATGTTTCAATGCGGTGAAAAGTAATATGGTGAAATACGTTTTCACTTATTTTAACTTAATTTTTTGTTGGGTTAACATTGTGAATAAGTGAACACCCTATAATTATAAAATTTTAAACAAGAATATAGAAAAAAAATTGACTCTAAATAGGTGAAAACGTATTTCACCATATTACTTTTCACCGCGTTGAAACATATTTTACCCCGAACCAAACGGGCCCTAAAGAGGACTGGCGATAAACGAGGCTAAAACTAACACATCCCTCCTAAATTTAATCATATATAACTAGTTTCTATATCTTTCCTATTAATTCGAAAAATAAAAGAAAGAAAAAAATAAAAAAATTTGGTTCAAGATCAAGTTCCATCCTATGTATTGATTTACAGGATACTATTTTTTAGGTTTATAAATATAATCCACATGATACAATAATATTTATTTGTGTGATCCCTTTACAATTAGGAGTATACAAAACACTTCATTTTATTTGTTTGAGTTAAAGTGGTATTTATATTTATATCCTTATTCATACTCATTTAAAACTCATTTTAAAAATAAACACATAACCCCACATGTACCCCACCCCACCCACTGGAATCCCCGTCGGTTTATTTTGTCGGAATCCTCGTTGGAGATCGCTGAAATTATCGCCGGATTGTTTCTCTCTCTCTCTCTCTCTCTCTCTCTCTCTCTCTCTCTCTCTCTCTCTCTCTATTTTTTTCATTTTTTTGCGCCGCGCCAGCGACACCATTGCTAGCGCTAGAGGAGAATGGAGTTTTTCGTCGAAAAAATGAATGTTTTAGTTAAATAGTAAATTAATTATTTCGTGTTTTTATGAAAAATTATCGAATATAGGTGTTGTTGGATAGATCTCGACGAGTAGATTTCAAATATATAAATTTTGTCAATTTTGAATTTGTAGATTTGAAGTTATGAACTTTTAAAAACTTGATGATTTTTTTTTAAGAATTGTGAAATCATATATAGGTCATTTTTAATGGTCTATTTTTATATATTTGTATGATATGTCTTATTTTTATACACTTTTGAATTGGGTTGGACGTTTCTCAAAAAATACCAAAAAAATAATTTTACCTGGTGATTTCATTCTTTCACAAATTAATAAAAGTTTTTCCTTAAAAAAAAGCATATAAGATGACAAATTTAGCGAATTGATCCAGGATTATTATTTGGATTCCAATATATTAATTATTTTTCGTAGGATAAATTTGAAAAGTAATAAATATGTAAAGCTCATATGTCTAGTAGTGTTGAAGTTCTCATCCTTCTACTCTGCGCATCGCCGAAAAACTCATAAATATGGTAAAACTTGATGTAGAAAGCACCAAAAGAAAAGACAGCTTTGAAATATAAAAGTGAGTTTGTAATTTACTGCATCATTGTATTAAGTATAAATTTAATGTTAAATTGGGTTTGATTGTGCGTGTTTCTTGTGCAGGTATCGAACTGGTTCATTAATGCAAGGGTTCGGTTGTGGAAACCCATGGTTGAAGAAATGTATCAACAAGAGAGCAAAGAAGACGAAGCACAAGATAGGGAAAGGGACCATGACAGTGATCCTTCTGCACAAACACCAACAGCTGCCACCTCATCCACCCCATCTTCAACACCACCATTCAATACATCCCAATTAAATGTTATACCCGACAATGACCCATCACTAGCCGGAATCGCGGAAAGCCAAGCTAAACACTCCGGTTACCCGCCTGTCACTCACAACCCGGACACGTATCATTACAGGACCACTTCCACATCAGACAATGCTGACATGGGGTCAACACTCATAAGGTTTGGGACCACTTCTGGGGATGTGTCACTTACCTTAGGGCTACGTCATGCGGGAAACCTACCGGAGAACACTTCGTTTTCTATTAAAGACTTTGGAAGCTGTTAATTTGTTAAATTATACAAAAACCACCCTCCACATTTCGTTTCGTTTTTTTTTATTTAATTATTAAGAAAATACATCATGAGAAACATAGCGTTGTGTCAGCTAGCAGTATGAGGCCTATTCTAATTGTATAGTACATTGCTTTTTCAGCTTTTCCTCTTATGTGCACCTATTATTATGTTTAAGATAATATATATGATTAGAGAGTCACCCAAAGTGGTCCAGTAAGGATTATAATTAATGTGTAATGAAGGATGATATGTCGCTGTTCTGTGTTATTACATCATAATTGGGATCGTCTGCATTAAATCATATTATTTATTTAGATATTATATTGTATTTGATTTTCAATGACTTGAAATTTAAAAACATTGAATATTTTAATACCCAAAGTTGTTGTATTCAAACTCAAGAATTTTTAATTTGGTATATCTGTTCACGCTTACAGACATTTGGCTTGATAAACAAAACATGAGAAACAGTCTAAAGCCAATTAATTATAAGTAATATTTAAGTTTAAATATTAAACCTGAAATTAATTCAGTGAGAGGCTTAAGATTCAACTCCTTCCATCCTAAAGTAAGGGCTCTGAGTTGAATGTCAATATTTTAAGAAAGATCATACTTTTTAAATTATTTGTATGATTATTATAATTGTAAAAATATAACCAATGTGCGTGGATTATTGTCACCTATGTCTATTATTGGGATATGCAATTTTAGAATTTTATTTACAATTTCCCATGTAAGATTATATATTTTCAAAGTCCTATTGAAAGATGAGGAAGAATGTAAAAACTGTTAGACGGCGATCTTCATATAATGACAAGTTGTACCACAATGATAGATTATCTGTATGTAATCCTGCTTCAATTACTCATCATTGTTGAGAAATAATAGTGGGAGGCAGCTTAGCCAGAAAGGCTACCGCTACCAAACAGTTTCTCAGGGACGACAATTTATTTTCATTGCCTCTGCTATTACGGACGAATCTAAAGTGGGAAAGGGAAATTTAGGGTTGTCAGATTCCTTGTCTTTTTCTTGTTTTCTTTTTCTTTTTTGCAAACAAATAGTAAGGAAAACATGTCAGAGCATTACCTAAAGGGACAAGAAGAAAAGGGGACAAGGAGGACAAAGATAAGTGGACCTTTAAAGCAAGATCAAGGATCACATTAGCCATTCTTTAACGAATTTCTCATGTACAAGTTTTACTTCATGTTTAAAGTGATTGTAATTAATGATTAAATGATAGTGTGATGATGGGAGTATTTCATAAAGTGCCCTTAACATTCCTTAAATAAACTTTTCGAGACACTTTCCCTTCTATAAACCCATATTTCTATATAATCTCTAACAAAGCGAATAAGCTCATTTTCAATTGGCTATGGACGAATGTGAAAGCTACTCTATTTTAAAGTGCATTTAAAAAAAGACATATGATTTTTAAAAATAATTTTTATGCGACATTAGTTGACGCATAGAAAAGTTGACGTGACAATCGTAACAGATTGTCACATCAACACAATTGATGGGATGATAGTGCCATATAGTATGTTTTGATGACCTTGCCGAGAAATGATGAGGTGGCACTAGCAGGCCATCATCAATGTTGATGACCTAATGTTGTTGGTGTCGGTGCATCATTTTCACAAAGAGTTGTCATATTGACTCAACTAATGTCACTATTATTGGATTAAACGATTAGTCCTTCCTTAGTTTTGAAAACGAGGTGGATTAAGTATTAAATAAAATATTTTGTAAGAAATATATATTAATTAATCATTTTTCTTTGATGCTATATGTAATAAATAAGAAGGTTTTGATTAAGGCATTCTTATTTTATATTAGAGTGAATATTAATAAAATAATAAGAAACAAAACAAATCATAATCCCACATTCTAGTCTAGCAAGCCAATGTTTCCTCCTCACATCTGGAACATCCATAATAACCATGAACATGGCAACCGAACAAGGTCCCATAGGCCGGAAAGTTGTGGATCATCCACACCACCATTTCTTAAGTCCGAACTTTTCAACCTTATGAGCGTCAAACGCCCTCACGCCTTCATCCCACAATCTTTAAGTTATTCGATTAACGGGGCTAAGAAAATATCAATACCGTATTGGGGAGGCGTTGGCCTGAGTATCAACAACGACAATAATGTGAACTTTTTTCTCATGCATAGTGTAAGAGGGAGACATAAAGGCACCATTAGAACTGATCAATAACTTGGATAAGTGCTTAAACTACCAAAAGGATTAAACTCTTCAGCTGATAATGCAAGACATACATTGCGTTGTTCCTTTGTAAATTCAGAGTGTCGTGCATTTGAAAACTGCCATATGAGTGAATCAACTGGATGACGCATGAAATTCGTACCCACCTCGGCTCGAGCATGCCATATCACGGTCTCTGCAATCCATGGTATAGTGAAAAATCTTTATAACTGTGGTCCGAGGGGAAAATACTTCAATGTCTAATGTGGAACTACCGAGCACTAATTAGATTTTGCATGTTTGTCCTTTTCACTCTCACAAACCATATATATTGTCTCATTGCATACAAGACACTAATCCTTCAGTTTATATTTGTTGCAGTACAATATGCAATTATACTTATATGTAAGAATAGATTTATACTTTAAACACAAACTCTTCAAGTTCTTCTCCATGCTTGGATAACTATATTGTAACATGTTCTTTTTCGGGAGAATGTCTTTGGCCCACTTAAGAATTCCGATTACGCTGTTGCCCCTAAATCAAATTGATTCTTAGAGTTATGCAAATCGATCATTGCGTAAAATACTAAGTGATCTTCACAAGTTTTATATAAAGGTCTAGCTGCATTGGCTTTCAACTGTATGCATTCCCATTTTTTGGATAATTCAACATCAATTTGTTCATTGGATTGGTCACAATGCACATTATCCGTATTCATAAGATGGTGGCTTTGATGGTGGTGGACTTCATAAGCATCATCAATTAGGTCGATCAAAGGACGATGTGCTGGAGAATCATTCACCACTTCCAATCGGAGAGATTATGTCATGCGGTCGGGTACTTGTAATTCTTTTGAAACTGTAGAATCGCTACAGCGGAAATATTGCGACTTCTCAAATAAAATCTAATTTTAATTAATTCCAAATTTTAGTTAAACCCTAAAATATGCATCTAGATGATTTATCCAATAAAATAAAGCATGCAGGATAAAACAAACAATTTCAGGAAAAATCCCCCAAAGGGGTAAAACCTTTTACTTAACTATAATTTGTAAGAAAATGGCTTACACGGATTACAATGAAATAAGGTGACATATGAAATACTCGCAGGTGTCGGTTTCGATGTCTTGGCTGGAACTTTCCCTTTCCAGGAGGGCAGCAGTGAAGAAGAAGACGGCTCCTCCACAAGTTACGGCTGGAATCTCTCGCAGGAACTCCAGGTGGTCAGCAATGAAGAAGAAAACGGCTTCTCCACAAGAGTGAACTTTATAAGGACTCCCTCCACAATAGCATGCAACTGTCGGTTGTAGAGATCTCCCCACAAAGTATAAACAAGAGCAAAGTATGTTCTTGAAAACCAAAACAATTCACTAAGGCATATGGGAGTTTTGTGAATTGAAAAACAAAAAGGATTAAAACCCTAAAGGAAGAAGCCAAAAAGGATTTTTCTTTTGCAGTTTTTCTGTTCGTCAAAACGCTGTGACTTCTTAATGAAAACGTTACCATTTAATGAGTATTTATACAAAAAACGGACCGCCTCGAAATTCGATCTCGTTCGAACGAGAAGCTATGTCGCTCGAACGAAGTACGCATGTCGTTCAAACGACATCGCGCGACTTCCAATCTCGTTCGAACGAGATGCTTATCTCGCGCGAACGACCTGGGAGTCAAAATCGAGGTCTACTTCAAAACTTAGAAAAAATACTGATTCTCAATATTTGACGAAAAAGTCCGCTTCAACACTTAAAAAATATTTTGAAAAAATCTTCCAAAAGCTCTAAGTGAAAAGTAAAGGTTTTTAAAACTTAATCTTACCAAAGTAAACTTCGCGGAGCCTTGAATGATGAAGAACTTGAATAATTCGGATCCGTCTTTGATGTAGATTATTGTTGAATGCTCTTTGACGGTGTATCGGTATATGACATAATAAATTGATAACGGACCTATGAAAATATGTCCTCACAGAAAACATATGGTACATTCTTTTTACCCTGTAATGTCCATATCTTATAGACTCGCGACATATCCCATAATAGTAAATGCAATTAAACGTCTTTGAAAGACTGTTTTTTTTTTTTTAATATAATGGTTTCACAGACATGGAATCTTGTCATTATTAAGATTTCTATCGGTGTATTTAAAGAATTCACGAACGTCCATTATATTACTATCACATACACTATTACTCTCTCCCATCCACTCTTTGTATTGTGAAAAATCCATTAAATAGTCTTAAAAATTCAAGTCACCTATAAAAATAGGTTGAAACGAAGATTATGCTGGATACAAGAACTCTTAGTTTATAATTCAAGAAAATTCATTCAACCCAACAAAATTCATTCAAATTCATTCAACCCGAGCATTCAATAAATATGAAATAAAAAAAACAAATTAAGATGTCATTAAACCCAAAAAAATAAAATTAAAATAACTTATGATGTCAACACATTATTAAAACATTACAAATTTTAAACATTGTTCATTGCCTAAT
Organism: Sambucus nigra; assembly: GCA_949130495.1. Classification (NCBI taxonomy): domain Eukaryota; kingdom Viridiplantae; phylum Streptophyta; class Magnoliopsida; order Dipsacales; family Adoxaceae; genus Sambucus; species Sambucus nigra. Next base: position 172,785,800 of record OX422219.1, read on the forward strand.
CCTGACCACCAAATGAATTGATATAATCATTTTTATAATATTCTAACAGAGGCGCTTTACCGTGATCAACATCTGAAGTCTCATATTCACAACCATCGTATACTTTATCAACCAATATCTGAGCATCACCCACTGCCAAAGGGAGATTGTGGATGGTGTTTCAACATTCATGGAAATATGCATACACGTGCCAACGACCCTGTTATTGGACAAGTCTGTTATATAATACCCCTCGCCATATTCACCATTCGTGGGTGAGGATGATCCACTGAATGTTGTAAGAGGAGGCGCATTGCTAGGGAATGTTGAAGGAGGAGGCATTTGGGAGGCAAAGCCTTAAGGCGTAGGATACAAAAGTGTTTGAGAAGGCATATGGGAGGGTAAAGCATGTTGTTGAGTAAATAATTGGACCAAGCCCGGATTTCATTCGCTAGCATTGCCATGTTGCTGCCAATATTGCCCACCTCCCTCCAAAGTTCTAACACCTCTCCTTTTATCCTAACATGTTCTTTTACCTGGTTCGATACGTGACTCCTCATCAAAGAGATCTTATCTAATATAGGTGAATTGTGTTGTATTTTTCTACTTGGCATATGTGAGCCCACATCTCTTATCCTCTCCCTTTTGTACCTCTCACGGTAACCTTGTTAGGACATCTACTCCAATGTCATGGGGCTACATTCAGACCGATTGCTCGATATGTATTCTATCATTTTTTTGTAACATAATACTATATTAGGACTATGATTTAAAAAAAAATTAGGACTATGATTTTAATACTATTATATATATATATGATAACTAAACTCAAACTCACTAGAGTCAATTTTAATTTTTTAGGGAATTGATTGGTCATTTTTTCCCATTGGGCATGCAAGTATAAGTCGATCCGATTAGGATCTTTACCTTCTTTCGGAGTCCCCTTGGTTCCATCCTCCCATTCACCCTCCAAATCATCATATAATTTTTCCCAATGTTTATAGACATTAACTTTCTTTGACATTGTTGTATGTAAAAAGTACACTCCCACGTGGACTAATGATGAATGTATACCTGTCATCCAACATGGCCAACTAGCCTACTTGATCGGCTTGGGAGACACCTAGTCGACTAGAAGGTCGGTCAACTCCAGAATGCCAACCAATAGGAATATCAATGGTTATTCGGATGAGAATGCCAGCCAACACTGAATTATAAGAGTTTTACTTATTGTACATAAATATAAACTCTTGGTAATATAAAGGTGCTCCATATTTAGGGTTTTGGCACCCCTATAAATAAAAACTAATCCCTTATCTCAAGTAACAACTTGAATCACTCAGATGCACACTATATTGAGCTATTTTAAACCCTACTGAATAACAACAATAGTGGATGTAGGCTATTTTATAGCTGAACCGCTCTAAAATCCTTATCTATTCTATGTGTGGTTTGAGTTACTTCTCTTATTTTTACATGTGATTATAAAATTGTAGTTAATTCATTTTTAGACATCAATAGATTGGCGCTGTCCGTGGGAACGTTTGTCTGTCATCGTTTTCAACCATTTGTTTCGTTTCTTTATATCTAAATAAATGAATGATCCTAAAAATAGCGCTCATAATGAAGGCAACATCATCATTCCATCTGCTCTTCCTAGTGTGGAAGATTTACATAAAACCTTGCTAAACGTCAAATAGCCATGCAAGAGACTATTAAGCAGTTCGCTCGCACCATGCAATCTAAGTCCTTTATTTCTAGAAGGGATATGCCACCACCAGTTAGGCATGAAAAAAGTTATCATTCTCGTTCTTCTCACGATAGGTCAACCTATTATTATGATGTCTTCAAAAGGCTCAACAGGGAGTCTGCTTTTAATCGGCTAGGTCCTAGATTAACACTACACTAAAAATAGAAATCTGGCCCGGTTTAAAACTGTCCCAGATCAAATCTGGCACGGTTTTGAACTGTGCCAGAATCAGGTGTTCCAAAATGGCCATTTTTTTTGGCACGATTTAAAAGTGTGCCACCTTTGACCAACACATGAACACTTCTGGCACACTTTTAAATCGAGCCAAAATTTGATATTTCTGGCACAGTTTTGGTACAGTTTTGAATTGTGCCAGATTGACACATTTTGATAAACTTTTTGCACAGTTAAAAACCGTGCCAAAATTTGATACACTTTTGGCAGGTTTTGAAGTGTACCAAATTTTTTGATGAAAGGAAAAAAAAATTTATTTAAAACCCATAAAATTCACAAATTGCAAATCTTACACGTTGTTGATAAACTAATGTACATACAAACTTCAAAATATTACAAGTCTTTAGTAGTTCACAGACCAAAAAAAAATTGGGTAGAGTTCCTCTATTTTCTGGACATTCTAAAACCTGCTAATATAAAACTTGCGTAATATAAAGCCCACACGGCCACAAATATATAACAATAAGCTTACAAAAGCCCGCACGGCCATAAAAGATAACAATAAAACTACAAAAGCCCACACGGCCATAACAAAAAAAAATAGAATCATCAATATTAACGACATTAAATAAATAAACTCCTTGTTGTAAACCATTGACTTCTCCGTGTTCCACGTGAATAATGGTAACGATAAAATGTTATCCAATAAAAAAATAGGATACAAAAAGGAGACGATATTAGTAACCAAGTAATTTATAATAAAAAAAACCTTACTCAAGCTAAAAAATTACATATAGGAGTTGCAATTATTATTATATTCTAAAATTGAAAATCTTACGTAAGTTATGACTACTACATCAGTTCCTACGAGTTACATTGGTCTCGTGTGAAGTGTTAGTGCTTCTTAAGGGATTGTTTGGGGGCTGATTTCGATTTTCACCCTTTAACGGCTTGTTTCTAAGCCTAATCCATATATTATCAAATTATTGTCATATTCTTAAACCAAGAGGTCCGTGACTACGCGGTCAGTTCCTACGAGTTACATTGGTCTCGTGCGAGGTGTTATTACCTCTTACGGAGCCATTTGGGGGCGGAATTGGGTTTTCGCCCTTCAGCGGCTTGTTTTTAAGCCTAATCTATATATTTTCAAAGCATCATCATATTCTCAAATCGAGAGGCCCGTGACTACGCGGTCAGTTCCTACGAGTTACATTGGTCCTGTGCGAGGTGTCCGTGCCTCTTATAGGGTTGTTTGGCGACTGGTTTGGGTTTTCAATCACAAACGGCTAGTTTTTAGGCCTAATCTAGATATTTCAAAATTATCATCATATTCTCAACCCGGGAGACCCGTGACTGCGCGGTCAGTTCCTACAAGTTTTATTGGTCCCGGGCGAGGTGTTTATGCCTCTTACGGGACCATTTGGCTGCTGGTTTGGATTTTCACCCTAAGACGACTTGTTTTTAAGCTTAATCTAGATATTTTCAATTTATCGTCATATTCTCCAACCGAGAGACTCGCGACCACGCAGTCAGTTCCTACAAGTTAGATTGGTCCCGTGAGAGGTGTTCGTGCCTCTTACGGGACCGTTTGGTGACTAGTTTGGGTTTTCACCTTGTTTTTAAGCTTAATCTAGATATTTCTAAATTATCTTCATATTCTCAAATTGGGAGACCCGCAACTATGATGACAGTTCCTACAAGTTACATTTGTCCCGTACGAGGTGTTCGTGCCTCTTACGGGACCGTTTGGTGACTGGTTTGGGTTTTCACCCTCAAACGATTTGTTTCTATGCCTATTCTTTATATTTTCAAATTATCGTCACATTCTCAAATAGGGAGACCCTCGACTACGCGCTTAGTTCCTACAAGTTAAATTGGTCTCGTGTGAGGTGTTCGTACCTCTTACGGGGCCGTTTGGCGGTTGGGTTAGGTTTTCACCCTTTAATGACTTGTTTTTAAGCCTAATCTAAATATTTCCAAATTATCATCATATTCTCAAACCGGGAGACCCGCTAATACGCGATCAGTTCCTACAAGTTACATTGGTCCCGTGCGAGGTGTTCGTGCTTCTTACGGGGCCGTTTGGCCGTTGGTTTGGGTTTTCACCCTGGAACGGCTTATTTTTAAGCCTAATCTAGATATTTCAAAATTATCGTCATATTCTCAAATCGGGAGATCTGCGACTACGCGGTCATTTCCTACAAGTTACATTGGTCCCATGCGAGGTGTTCATGCCTCTTACGGGGCTGTTTGGCTGCTGGTTTGAATTTTCACCCTCAAACGGCTCGTTTTTAATCCCAATCTAGATATTTACAAATTATCATCATATTATCAAATCGAGAGGCCCGCGACTACGCGGTTAGTTCGTACGAGTTACATTGGTCCCGTGCGAGGTGTTATTGCCTCTTACGGGATCGTTTGGGGTCTGATTTGGGTATCCACCCTTCAATGGCTTCTTTTTAAGCCTACTTTAGATATTTCCAAATTATCATCATATTCTCAAACTTGGAGACCCGCAACCACGCGGTTAGTTCATACAAGTTACATTGGTCTCGTGCGAGGTGTTCGTGCCTCTTACGGGGACATTCGGGGGATGATTTGGGTTTCCACCATTCAACGGCTTATTTTTAAGCTTAATCTAGATATTTCCAAATTATCATCATATTATCCAACCGAGAGACTCGCGACCACATAGTCAGTTCCAATAAGTTTGGTTGGTCCCGTGAGAGGTGTTCATGCCTCTTACGGGGCCGTTTGGTGACTAGTTTGGGTTTTCACCCTCGGACGTCTTGTTTTTAAGCTTAATCTAGATATTTCTAAATTATCTTCATAATCTCAAATTGGGAGACCCGCAACTACGATGACAGTTCCTACAAGTTACATTGGTCCCGTACGAGGTGTTCGTGCCTCTTACAGGACCGCTTGGCGGCTGGTTTAGGTTTTCACCCTCAAACGACTTGTTTCTAAGCCTATTCTTTATATTTCCAAATTATCGTCACATTCTCAAATCAGGAGACCCTCGACTACGCGCTCAGTTCCTACAAGTTAAATTGGTCTCGTGTGAGGTGTTCGTGCCTCTTACGGGGCCGTTTGGCGGTTGGGTTAGGTTTCCACCCTTTAATGACTTGTTTTTACGCCTAATCTAAATATTTCCAAATTATCATCATATTCTCAAACCGGGAGACCCGCGAATACGCGATCAGTTCCTACAAGTTACATTGGTCCCGTGCGAGGTGTTCGTGCTTCTTACGGGGCCGTTTGGCGGCTGCTTTGGGTTTTCACCCTGGAACGGCTTATTTTTAAGCCTAATCTAGATATTTCAAAATTATCATCATATTCTCAAATCGGGAGATCTGCGACTACGCGGTCATTTCCTACAAGTTACATTGCTCCCGTGCGAGGTGTTCGTGCCTCTTACGGGGCCGTTTGGCGACTGGTTTGGGTTTTTACCCTCAAACGGCTTATTTCTAAGCCTATTCTTTATATTTTCAAATTATCGTCATATTCTCAAACTGAGAGGCCAATGACTACGCAGTCAGTTCCTACGAGTTACATTGATCCCGATCGAGATGTAAGTGCCTTTTAAGGGGTCGTTTGGGGGCTGGTTTGTGTTTTCACCCTTTAACGACTTATTTTTAAGCTTAATCTACATATTTTCAAATTATCGTCATATTCTAAAACCGGGAGACCCGTAATTATACGGTCAGTTCCTACAAGTTACATTGGTCCCGTGAGAGGTGTTCGTGGCTCTTACGGGGCCGTTCGGGGGCTGATTTGGGTTTTCACCCTTTAACGGCTTGTTTTTAAGCTTAATCTAAATATTTTTAAATTGTCGTCATATTCTAAAATCGGGAGACCCATGACTACACGGTGAGTTCCTACAAGTTACATTGGTCATGTGCGAGGTGTTCGTGCCTCTTACGGAACCGTTTGGGGGTTGGTTTAGGTTTTCACCCTTTAACGGCTTGTTTTTAAGCCTACTCTACATATTTTCAAATTATCGTCATATTCTAAAACCGGGAGACCCATGACTACACGGTCAGTTCCTACAAGTTACATTGGTCCTGTATGGTGTGTCCGTGCCTCTTACGGGGCCGTTTGGGGTCTGGTTTAGTGTGTGATAAGGTGAGACTGAAAATGTAGGATAATTTAATTCCATCTCAGATTTAATGTTAGATGATATGAAATTTAAAATGGGATGAATTATACTAAGTAAAGATTCTATTTATGAGTTGTGTTGTGGGATCAATAGCTCAAAGGAAATATTTTCTTCATTGTGATTGCTTAGTGTATGATTATGGGTAGTCAGGCACACGTCCTTTATATGCCATGCACAAAGAGTAAAATAATCGTCATATAGTAATGGATTATTAGTTTGTAACATTTATAAAGAAAATTAGAGATGTGCAAGTATTTTATTAAGGGCACAAGGACACGCAAAACAAAAAGACCGAACACAAACTTGCAGAAACTGAAGTGAAGACCAAACACAATGCCATGTCCGACTCGTCGTTTATTTTTTATTCATGGGGAAATGTATTGTTAAATCTCGAGTAAACTTAAATAAAAATTACAATAAAACAACGCATAAGACATGAAGTTAAATCTTGTTGAATTAAAAAAACAAAATTGAACTTTCAAACATTAAATTCAAATTACAACACATAAATCGAAGAATTCATACATTATTTAGCGAATATACTAATTATATAAAGAAATCGGTATAAAAATAGTTCTTTAGTAAACACAAATTCGCACCAACCCAATTACTACTCCTACTTTAGTTCTTCAGTAAACATAAATTCACACCAACCCAATTGCTACCCCTACCTCTATAAATGCAGCATTTGTACATCATACTGTGATATTTGCATGAGACTCTCTTGCAACAGATCTAACGACACCTCAACAACTTAAAATTTTGTCTCTTTGTAGCTCAGGGTGCGATTTACATACATCCCCTTGTAAGGGGAAACAAATTATTCATATTGATAAGGTCACTTGTAACACAAATCATTCCATATGAAATTCTTAAACTTAGGAGTAACAACCTTGCTTAAACTCATGAAATTCTTAAATCATTTTTATCATAGCTACAAATAATATACAATGTATGATTCTCCATCTTTGCTGGTCCCCGCATGAAAAAAGCCTGTAATACTCCCCAAACCAGCATATTTTAAACATAAATCATAAAAGTATACAAGTATAATGATAGTCTGACCATGCATCAGTAAAAAAAAGAGTCACATTAATACATTCGAGTCAGATGAATCAACCTTGTTCTATTATCACTGTAGGCCATTGTTGTGCATCATCGACCGGGAGCGGGAGCATCATAATCAACTCAAGATCCCAAATTATCATATAATCACACTTTTATCTTTCAATCTAGAGCTAAAATTAAACCATATAAAAGTCAAAAACTAAAGATGAAATAACCATGCTAAATTTACATGTTTAGCTCAGTAATGTATTGATTCAACTTTTCTCTTCAGTACATAGCCAAATTATACTATTTATGCCTAAAACGAGAATCATCTTTAGACAAAATGAAAAACAAAAATTGAGCTAATTAAGCTTTATTGAAACTACACATTGAGAAATTGCGATAAATCGCTCACAGACTGATCATTGAGGAATTGTACACTTACAAGAGTTAAGTACTCGAGCGATTGGTAGGTGTAGAGAAGCCTTGACACTCTAGCTATGGTAAAATACGCCAAGCGAGAGGGTGAGAGCCGCTTTAATGGAAGATAAGCTTTATCAATCTTATAAAGAAACTCATCCAAAATAATCGAATCACTGAAATCAAGACTACTTAAAGCTCTCCCATAACTAATGGAGTCAACAAAAGGCGAAGATCTAAATGGAATTTGAATTCCAGTAACTGAAATCACACCCAAACGAGGACTATTGCACATCATAAATTGAACCCCATTTTGAGTCAAGAAAGAGCAGTACCAAAAATGCAATTTCACTCAAATGTAAACAATTCAACGATACAACAACAAGAGACCTATCAATAAGGAAATGATTCCGAGATATATTAACTTTAATCAAACTCCTGAAATTACAACACAATGCCTCAATCCCATTATCCGTAACGTAATAAGGTGATTCAAAATTATTTGTCTTGCTCAGTTAATCTTAATTGTCTTAATTGTGTTGCTCAGTGTGAGAGAGAGATCTAACAGAGTTCCAAATTCCAACAGAAAAAAATTAGGGCGAATAAAGGGTGCACAACTATTCAAATATAAGCAACAATGGAAATTTCATAAAAGAACCCAATGAAGTTGGTTCCAAAGTTGATTTATTCGGATTTACTCGGAGTGTTCGTAAATTGGCCTGGACACCTCATGGTATGATATAAAAAAACTAAAAAAGAAAAAAAAAGCCAAGCATGACTTCCAAGAGGAGCAAATATAATATGTAGTACTGGGAGAAAAGCTTACGCTGTGACTAAGGGAAACAGGATAACAATAGCCATATTTTGAGGCCTCATACTCTACCCCCACCTGAAAATAATGGTAACTCAGATCTAGCTCCAAAGCTTAAAAGGGTAACTCAGATCTAGATCTTCCAATCTGGGGAGATAATTAGCAATCGCGATCAAATCGCTGTCGCATAATTTGAACATATTGGCACATTTCAAAACCTTGAAATTATTCATTTTCAATCCCAATTCCTTCAAACTTTTTATAGGAATAGTTTTGTGATTGAAAATATCCAGAGCTTGGAGGTTTAACAAAGAGGAATTTGCAATTTCCATAAAGATGTTGTCGAGTTGGTCGTGGAATTGGTTGAGATCTAGTGTTTGGTGAGATGTAGAGAGAGAACGTAACTGTTTAGCTCTATCTCGATCCATGGGTACCCCTTATGGACATTCAATCGACAAAACCTGGATGGAATTTTCTTGAGCGTGTGAGAGGGAGAGAGAGATAGAGAGAGCGGGGGCCTAAGCGAAAGAGAAAGGGAGGCTAAAAAATTAAGGGGGCTAATGTTTTTTGGGTTATTTATATTTTAGTGAAGTGTACTTAATTTTGGCACACTTTTAAACAGTGCCAAATTTTGGCACTATTTTAAAGTGTGCCAGATTGTCATTAAACTGTGCCAGAATTTGGATATCAAGGTGTTCCAGATTGCTATTTTTGGTGTAGTGTAACCAGAGGACATCATAGGCAGCAAGATCATCATCTCAAATATTAAGAAGGTTCCACAAGATCTAGGGACAGTATGAGGGGCTTTGTGCGTGCCGAGTAGACATCTTAGGAAGAGAGTTCACCATATAGGCACAACAAAGCTAAATCTACATCGGCTAAGTCTAAACTCGAAGAACATTCCTTGAAGGAATCCATGCAACGGTTGGAAGATCGGCTAGGGTAAATGGTCAAAAATAAAGAATCCATTGCAAAGGAGTTTCATCAAAGGATCACCTTTCATCCAAGTAATTGTGTAATACCCCACACCTTCCATGTTTAAGCCACCAGTGGTTACGCCCAAATATAATGGAAAAACTGATTTAATCTTGCACATAGATAAATATTAATATGTTGTCGACATCTACTCACTGGCCGACGAGATGAGATGTAGAGCTTTCTTTAGTTCCATCACAGGACCATCTCATGTTTGGTACAATAATCTCCCCATAAGTAAAATCTCTAGTTTTCATCACCTAGTTGAGTTGTTCATTGATAACTTTTATTTTGTGGCTAAGTCGATCAAGAGTGTCACTCATCTCTTGATCGTGCGATAAAAATCGGGAGAAAGCACTAGAGAATATATTACTCTCTTTAATAATGAAAAACTAGAAGTGGTAGATTATGAGGTGAAAATATCTATTGCAACACTTATGAGTGGGTTTCTCGCTAAAGATCTTTATTATGCTTTAGCGAAGAATCCACCCAAAACCATAACAAAACTAATGGCTATAGCTGGAAAAATTATGAATGTCGAGGAAGCTTTTTTGACAACCAAGGAAACTCCTGAGTCCAAGGGAGAAGGAAGAAAAATAATTTGAACTCTTTCAAAAAGGATAAAAAAGATAAGAAGTTGAATCAGATCAAAAAGTATGACGAACATTCCTCGCTCAACAAGGGTGTTCACTATATCCTAGAAGAGATCAAAGGAAACATAGATTTGAATTGACTTGGAAAGTTAAAAGCACCCCCCAACAAGAGGGATAAGTCCAAATACTGTGATTTCCATAGGGATCATAGGCACAACACCGACAACTGCATTACGCTAAAGAATGAGATTGAAAATTTTATTCGACGAGAAATGTTGAGCAAGTTTGTTGATCGAAATGGAAATAAAAATGAATGGAAGAGATCTAATTCCCCAGGCCGAGAAAGGGATGACAATAAAGTGTAAGAAATGATGATTTTAAAGAAGATCCAAACTTGTCAAAGAATCCTGATGAGACCGATGTGGAGGTCGACATGATATCCTTTGGGTTCCATTTCATTGCAGGTGATGACGCTGGAAGAGAAGATGCCATAGCAGAAAGGAAAGTTTATTTGAATGAAGTTAAAGCCTATCCAACTGTCAAACAAATTGATATGGTTGAATCTAGTTATAATCAATTGAGGAAAGTTAACAGAGATAGGGTAGTGATTGGTTTTTCCAAGAATTATCTGAGTGGGGTTCTTTATCCTCACGATGATTCGTTGGTTATCACATGTAGATTTGCAAGAATCTTGGTTTATAATGGGAGATCGAATTATGTAATGTTCTGCAACTGTTTCGACAGCCTAGGGATGAAGATTAGCAATCTAGAAGCATATTTTAGACCTCTCATTGGATTTGCAAGAGAGAAAGTATACTCATTAGGAACCATAAAGCTGGAAGTCTTGGTCGGCACCTGACCGACGAGTAGGAGAAAAATAATTCGCTTATTTGTATTAGATAAGAATGTCTCATTAGCTTACAACAACATCCTAGAAAGAGTGAGAATCGAGAAGTTAGACGTTGTGCCATCTATAGTGCATCAATGCATGAAGTTTTCAATGAATTATGGAGTCGGCATAGTAAATGGCATTCATAAAGATGCCATAAAAGGTTATTATACATCACCCAACCAACAAGAGATGCAATTGAAGAACACCACCACTTTTCACATTGATACTCTAGATCCTCGAGAATAAGGATAGCTGGTAAAAGGGACAAGTTATGGATTAAATAGAAGCTATTGTGTTAGACGATCAGATACTAGAAAGAACCACTCAGATCGGTTATAAATTATCTCTTTCTTTCAAACAGAAGTTAATCACATTCCTTAGAGGAAGGAAAATGTTTTCTCTTAGAGTCATGAAGATATGCCAGGAATTTATCCGAACTTCATGTGCTATGAACTAAATATTTATCCAGGTTCGAAGTCGATCAAGCAAAGGCAAAGAGTCTTTAGTACTGAGAAGAATGCAACAATCCAGGATGAAGTAGAGAAACTGAAACGAACACAGTTCATTAAACATGTTAAGTACTCTAATTGGTTAACTAATGTGGTGATGGTCAAGAAGAAGAATGACAAGTTGCATATGTGTGTATTTTTTACAGATCTCAATAAAGCATGTCCCAAAAATCATTTTCCTTTACCAAGGATTGATCAATTGGTCGATGCTACAGCAGGCCATGAGTTACTCAGTTTTATAAATGCATGTTTTGGTTACAACGATATTAAGATAAAGCCTGAAGACAAGGAAAATACTTCATTTATTACCAATCGAGACTAGTTGGCGCTACCTAGCAAAGACTGGTGAACAAGATTTTTGAGGATCAGATCGGCAAAAACATGTAGGTTTATGTAGATGACATTTTCACCAAGAGCGAATATTATGTCGATAATATAGAAAACTTGGCTCAAACCTTTGATCAATTAGAGAACCACCAGATGAAGCTCATTCCAACCAAATGCGTCTTCAGAGTACATAAAGGGATGTTTCTAGGGTATATTGTTAATCAAAGGAGAGTATAAACCAACCCCGATAAGATTAAAGCTTTGATTGAAATGTAGTCCCCGACCAATAAGAAAGAAGTTCAAAAGCTGACATGAAGAGTAGCTGCATTGAACCGCTTTATCTCTTAAGCAACTGATAAGTGTCTTCCAATCTTCAAGGTTCTTAGAAATACTTTTGACTGGAATGAAGAATTTGAAAAGTCCTTTGTGGAATTAAATAAGTATTTGGGTTCTCCCCCGCTCCTTTATCGACCAATTCTGGGAGAAAAATTATACTTATACTTGACTATTTCAAAGTCGGCTATAAATTCAGCCTTGATTCGACTAGATGGTGGAGTCCAAAGAGAAGTGTGTTGCATCAACAAGATATTTCGAGGAGCAAAAACCAGGTATCCACGCTTGAAGAAGTTAGCCCCGACTCTTATTAAAGCATCTAGGAGGATGAGGCTATACTTCCAATCCCACACTATTATTGTCTACACGAATTTGTCTCTGTGACAAACGTCGCATAAACCCAAAAATTCTTGAAGGTTAATATCTTGGGCAGTTAAATTAGGAGAATATAAAATTGTTTACGAACCCAGAGTTGCCATAAAAGTCTAAGCAGTGGAAGACTTTATTACTGAATTCACATATGAAGAGGAACAATATAATCCATATTTGCATGTCGAGTAGACTTCTACGAAAGAGAGCTTAGCCTAAAAGAAAACCGAGATTGTGGCCGACCAACTTGATTTATTGGTAGCTCAAGAAAAATTTCAACAAAGCAAGAAGTTATTCAAGGAGGGAGTACTGGTAGAATAAGAGTTCTCTGAGAACATCATAGCTTAGAAGTTATTTGTAAAAGGATCCTCATGTGCTACTAGAAGTGGAGCAGGCCCCAACATCAACACTTTGAATAATTTGGATGTGGAATATGATTTGAGATTTCAATTCAAGGCTTCTAACATTAATTCCGAATACGAAGCGTTGATCACACGATTGGAATTAGCTTCATCTCTGTGTGCCGATCAGGTACTTGTATATATTGATTCTCAACTGATTGTTAATCAAATGCAACAAATGTACGGTGTCAATGGAGAAACAATGATGGGATATCAAAAAAAAGAAATAGAGGTTATCTCACTGATCACTTTAGTCAAAATAGTGAGGATTCCTAAACTTGAGAATGCCCGAGCAGATGCTCTTGCTCGGCTTTCATCGGTAACTCCAACAAAACTCAGAAGAACAATCCCAGTGGAGATTTTTGCCCACAAAAGCATTAATGGTATGGAAATCAACGTTATGTCTTTGGAATTATGTCCCTCATGGATGGACCCAATTAGAGAATACATCGAAAGAGGAATACCGTTGTCCGACCAGAAAGAAGTCTGGAAGATGAGGTACAAGGCAACTAGTTACGTGCTAGAAAAAGGTATCATATATAGGCGAGGATACACTATTTCATTACTTCGTCGTGTTCATCCAAATAAAGTGAATGATTTGATCAAAGAGATGTATGAAGGCTCCCGTGGATCACATACCGATGGAAGATCCCTAAGGTAACGAATAACAATGCAAGGTTACTACTGGCTAAAGATAAATAAAATTGTGTTACTTTCACTAAGAAGTGTGATAAATAATAGAAGTTTGCTACCATACACAGAAGACCAGAAGAAATCCTAACACCCATCACTTCTCCATGGACTTTTTCTATATAGGGAATTAACTTGGTCAGACCATTACCGACTATGGAGGGAAGATTCAAGTATCTAGTCGTAGTTGTTGATTATTTTACCAAATGGGTGGCGGTTGAGACCTTGATCAACATGCCTTAATACAAAGTGTTATAGTTCACATGGAAGCAGATCACTTGCAGATATGGCATGCTTTATGCCTTCATCACAGACCATGGCACTAAGCTTGATGATGAAGAATTTGAAGAGTATTGTATTCGATCAAACATCCAGAAGCTTCGTTCAATACCTGGGCATCCACAATGCAATGACTAGACAGTAATTTCCAATAAAACCTTGCTAGATGGGTTGAAGAAAAGGTTGGATGAGGCTAAAGGCAACTGGATTAAAGAACTCCGTAGTGTCCTCTGTGTATACAGAACTTCTCCAAAAATATCAATAAGAAAAACTCCATACATGTTAGCTTTTGGAACTGAGGTAGTAGTTCCAGTGGAAATAGGTGTGCCCACTCATAGGGTATTGAACTTTGATTCACCCAAGAGTGACCTTATGAGGTGATTAGATCTGGACATGATAGAAGAAGTTCGAGAAGATGCTACTATTTGAATAGCTACCTATCAAGAAAGGACTGCAAGGTTTTATAATCGAAGGGTCAAGTCGACCAACCTGAAATAAGGAGACCTGGTACTTAACAAAGTAATCCGGAAAGAACAATAAGCTGGAGCCCGATTGTCATGGTCTATACCGTATCTCGGTGATTATCTGGCCACAAACCTATCTATTGGAGACATTGAAAGGGGAAGAATTATTGGAATTCAGAGCATCTGCGCAAGTATTGTCAGTAATTCAGTTTGAAAATTATGTCTTTAATGTAATTTCTTATTCAAATTAATGAAATTTAAGTTTTTCTCCACTATACATCATTTTTGTGTTTTGTTTTACGAAGTATGGTGCCTACACCTAATTAATATGAGCAATTTTAATTCAGAAGTCTTCAAAAAGTTTCTCGCCGAAAAGGGCATGGTTCAAACTTTTCCAAACGTTTCCAACTTCAAAAAAAATTTCAAAAAGTCCCTCGCCCAAAAGGGCATGGTTAAAACTTTTCCAATTTCAGAAAAGTTTTCAAAAAGTTCCTCGCTGACAGAGCATGGTTCAAACTTTTCCAAACTTTTCGAACTTCTGAAAAGTTAAACTTCATGTAAGATTTGTCCTCGGCAAGTCAAGAACAAGAAGTCAGTAAAATTTCTTAATTAGAAGTTTTACCCGACCAGGTTAAAATACTGGAATAATTATATATTGCTAATACACTTTGTCGCCACTAATAACTAATGCTGCAACTTAGTACAATAAAGTTATATACAGTTGTATCTAATTGCATTAGTCGAATCTAAAGTTATATACATGATTCAAACATGAATTAAATATTAAATATTTGAGCAAGTTATTTAATCTATAAGCCAATTATCTAGTCTTTATATAGTTTACCTAGTAGGTAAAAAAGATTATTAACGACCATAAGCTTGAATAAAGAGAATTAAAATTGACTCCATTTCATTGATCAAAATGTATTACAAATAAGTGAGAATATTCCAGTACAAGTGATAGAGATAACTTTTAGTAATATGTATGACGTTCTCAGTGATCAAGTCAATTTTTTTAATGAAGAATAATAATATCATACAACAATTAAAGTGTGGACCCAAAGGAAATTGAATAAACTTGTGACTCGGAGATTATGTAAAACACTCTAAAAGGGTGAAAGGCGCAAATCTCAGAAGCTAAACTCTCTATTAGTGATCTTTAAGGTTCTCTTGAGAATTATAGTACTCTTCAACTCTAAACTGTCGTGACATAATAAGTGCGCAAATTTTGTTGAGTCTAGAAATTCATGGTGCAACATGCTTTGTTATGTATTACATAAGCTATTTATAAAAAGATAAATCCTCTAGCTTGATTCCTAGAGTTAAAAAGATGGATGATAAAAAAATTCACGTCAATAAATGAGATGAAAGAAACTGCACGAAAATTTTAAAAATCAAAATTTTTCAAAAAAGGTACGATTTTGATAAAATTCCCCACCCCCAAAAAAAGGAATATCGTCCTCGATGTTAAATAAAATGATTTTTAAAATTGAGAGCAGAAGGGAGAAAAGACATTACCAGAATTAACCGCTAATGAAGTGGACCTATGTAGCCAAGAAGAAACCTGATTAAGTGATAAGAAAAAAAAGCTTACAAATCTATAAACATGTGAAGCATAGGGTGATGTAAAACATCACCCCCAAACAGGATGAGACTAATACAAGAAACAACAGACTTCCTCCCAATAGCGCTAAGTTTAATGTCTTCAGCCAGACCGATCGAAACTCACCCTAAAGATAGGATATAGGAAAGCACGGGGCAATAGCAAAATGGGGTGATGAAAATCACCCCAAACAAGACTGATGCGTTAGTCTTGTTGGATAAAGGATAAAATGGTCAATGTACTTGGATAGCAAAGTGCATCACACGATGCAAAGCATCAGTGGACCATGGGTGGGTGGGGATTAGGGTAAGGGTGAAGAGGCACCGGTCTCGGGCCTTATTGAGCCGGAAGGTGGGGGCAATGAGGGCCCCATAAGCATGATGCTCAAGTTGGATGGGGGAGGCAATATGGTTTAGAAATAGTGATGGGGTGGGGATCATAGAAATTGCATGATCGTTATATAAATGGACGATGATAATGGTCACGCCGTGACAAGCCAGGGAGCTGTCCATGGGAAAAATCAACACCACAAGAGAGTGGCGGGCATAGAGTAACAAGCTCGGTGTCACGAAAGTAGAGAGTCCATAATTACGCTCGTGAATGATGGATGTTGGTTTCAAGTGAGGATCTAAAAATGTAGATAGAAACACGAAATGTGTAAAATCAAGATCTAAACCAGGTAGTGGGGTGGAAAGGACAATGGGTGGGATGGGTGGGATAAATGGCAGACGAAGATGATCCAACTCAAGAGTAGTTGACACACACTCCTCATGAGGTGTGGAGTGATCCTCAAGGGCACTCACTGGAGGAAGTGTGGCATCTAAAGATGGAGTGTTCAACTTCTGGACAAGATTACCACCAAGTAATGTGGTGGGTGGGTCAAATGAGGCACCAAGATTGGAGATAGATGAACCATTAAAAATATTGGACTCAAAAGGAGCCATGCATGGTGTAATATGATCCATATCCGGAGAGGTAGAAATCATCTCGGATTCAATCTTGAGAAAATGGTGAGCACTCGTAGCCAAAGCTAACCTAAGATGAAGTGAGTCGTCGGTAACACACAAGGTGGGCTCGATAGGTGTTGACTCGGGCATTTTTTTGGATTCATTGGGAGAGGAAAGGGGAACCTCAATGGTAGGGTCACTTGGACAAAGCAGGATTTGATCAGTGTCATTATCTTCGGATAATTCAACACAAATGTCAACTTGAAGCCCACACCATGGAATGATCAAAACTTCGGGATTCTCAGGGTGGTAGGGTTGGTCACACTCAAAGTCAGTGGCACAAGACGACGCATCATTAGTCCAAGTGGGAGCAACAATGGGTTGACTTGGGATGAAATCCGACTCTCTCTAATACTCAATTTCATTTAATCTTTGCTCAAGCCATTGGAGGGCTTCATTTTGAATTTGAATGTATTTCTCTTGCTAGATGATGAACTTTTTCAAGAGGTTTTCGAGAGCGAATGTGGATGATGGTGGTTAAGTGTTGGTGGGTGGTGGCAGTGGTTGAGGTGGACAAAACTCGCTATGGATAGGGGTATATGGAGAATACTCAAAGGAAGTGTGGGGAACAGGGTCAAGTGTATCATACACAGGAGAAATATCTCCATGAGAGACAAAAGGCCGATAATCATGGGGTGCGTAGTGAGGGAACTGATCAGAGTGGGGTGCACTAGGTTTCCATGACAAATGTTGGAATGTGTGAGGCTCCACAACATCGGGTTGGGATTCGTATTGCGTGGAAGGGTGATCAGGACTCCACGAATAACTAAGGTACTCACATAACTCGGGATTTGATACCTCATGATAATAGGCCGAAGGGGGTTCTGGGACAGTGTCATATGGATACATAAGTTCCATGGTGGGTTCGGATGGATATGAAAAGTATGGACACTCATGGGACAAGTGATCGGTATGAAAGCAATAGGTGCATGGAGAAGCATGTGACACGTTGATACTCGTCATCGGAGTCGATGAAATGTGAGGTGTGTGCGTGGATGACGCATGAGTATCAACGGTGTGTGGTTGAGAGTTAAATCCATGAAGTAAGGTATGGAGGTTCGACACGGGCTCAACCTCAAACATGCTTTAAGAGAATGAGAAAAGGCCAAACATGCTTTATTGATTTGAATTTTTTCAAGAGGAAAGAAAATATTTTTGGATTTTTAAAAAAAAATAAAGGAACGATAATGTTTTTTATTTTTATAAAAATAAAGGAAGAAAACATTTTTTGGATTTTTTTAGAAAAATAAAGGAAGAAAATGTTATTGGATTTTTTTTGGAAGAAAAGATGAGGAAAAATATTTGGACTCTTGATGTGTACGAACTAACTAAAAATGACTACCAAAAGAATTGAATTAGACACACACACAAGTCAAGGATAAATCCTAACTAGCAGAGAGACAATTTTTATTTTCAAAATTTAGTGAAAGGGTCGCCAAATTTTAATGAAGTTTGCGGGCAATAAAGATTCACGGAAATTATCTTAGTGATCGCCTTTGCAAAAATGTTCTCCTATTGGGCTATCTAGTTGATTGATTTTAAATTTAGTGATGACTATGGTAACACACAATTGGTAAGCGAGTGAGTCGGGTGATGAAATCCCTTCTCGTGAATGACCGGGCATAGGTCTTAATTGATTAATTCATTACACACATTCAAAAATAAATGCGATAAAAAATCACACAAGAGCACGTAATCACACATAAAAATTGATTCCCTAATAGGAGAGGCGCGAGGGTTTTAGAAATATACCTCCCAAGGTTTTTACACCGTGGGGTGATGAATAATTTACGTCGACCGGGGGGAGATCACGCCTATCTCAGTTGGCCCCAGGAGTCTTACCGACCAAAGTAGAGAGTCTTATAAATCCTTGCCTTTGGATGCCATGTCTCTACCTTGTCCGTTTTTCCTATCACGCTTTTCTTCGCAATTAATTATTATAAATTTAAATGAAAAATAAATGGTGTCTCCAAGCACCGCAATAGAAGCGAAATAATAAAGTTCTAATACAAGCCTTCTAAAAAAATGAAAAAAAGTACGAAAAATGAAAAGTGCAATACAAATGAATCACAAAATGGATATCCTCTCCAATGCTTCAAGCTCCAAAGATTGGCAATGACACCATTTGATAGAGTAAAAAAAATGCGTCTCTATTTTGTTTTGTGTATTGTGTATTTTTGTCGTTGTAGCAACTTCTTTTCCATCAAAATTCCCTTGAACCTACAAATAAACTAAAAATATGCATAGGGTAAGTAAGGGAGTATCAATCCAACTCTAAGGATGAAACACAAAATGTGTGAAGACATGTGTAATTCATTTGCATATTATTATTTTTTATGATTTTTCTATGTTTGCTTTTTCTATTTTTTTATGGAGTTGTCAAGGTATTATTAATTAACTAACTATACTAATTTTTAAAGCACTAATTAAGATGTAAAAGCTAACTTAAGGAAAGTGAAATAAAAAAATGGTGCTAACAAGTAAACTAACTAAATTGGACTCATGAGGGCTTCAAAATACATCCCATGAATGGGATATTAACCCTCAATAACCATCATCCAAAAATATAAGATAAACAAATAAAAGCACGTGATGATTAAAATAAAAGTAATAAGAGAGGAACAAATCAAACCCATTTAAGCGTTGAATTGGAATGGAATCTTCAATTAAATCAACAATCTCTCAATTACAATCACTCACTAATATATTTATTGAATTTAAAATAAAAAACTACAAAAATAAAAATAAACTAATTATAAGATAATGGATGAATTCATAATGGGCACTTAAATAATAAAAGAGATTTGCTAAAAATGCAAATCCTAATATTATAAAATTGTACATTAGAACTCATCAAAGGAAATAAATTCTACATCATCACTTTATGTTGAGATATTTGCTAAAAATGCAAAGACTTAACATAAAAGAATGGATTAGAATTTACCTCCCATAATAGATGAATTCAAACACATCAATCTACTTTGAAATAGTTGTTAAAAATTTAAAACCCCACTATAGAAGGGTGGAGTAGAATTCATCCTAGAGATGCGATATTTGTTAAAAATGCAAATACTCTCTATTGAGGAGTGGAGAGAATTTTATCAGAGAAAGTTTAAAAACAAATTTGGATATCCCTTTCAAATGCCACCGAGTCTTCAATTTATGGGGTTCATATGGAGAAAAAGGTTTAGGAGTAAATTAGGAAGGTAATTGTTCATGAGGGGTGAGAGGTGTGAAATGGTTATTTTTGGGAATTGCATAAGTGGGTATGTGTGTTGGGTGAGGTAATGAGAGAGTGGTGATAAGTTGGGGGTAATTTGAGTAAAGGGGAAATAAGTGGCATTTAACACATGTGGGGCTATATATGGGTTTTATTTTGGATTTGGTTTCTGTTTGTATTTGGCAGGTGAAGAAATCGTGTAAGTCTTGGAGGTTGGATGAAATGGGTCTTGAGGTAAGAGGTTTGGACGAAGTGGGGTTGGGTTGTACAAGGATGTGCGGGATTTGTAGCTGTTAGAGGGGGGTCGCGGTTTGGGCAACCCGCTGGAGCTCCGGGTTTGGTATGGTCATAGTGGCTCCGGGTTAGTGGTTGGGTAAGGTAGAAAGGGGGTCGTTGCCATGGCCAGAGAAGGTGGGTCAGGGGTAGGCAAGCGACGAGTTGCGGGTTTCGATGGTGGTGATGTAATCGGGTTTGGTGCTTTGGGTTGAGGTGGAGACAAGAGGTCGGGTGTAGGAGATGGGGGATTTGGGTCAAGGGGTTAGGGGTCGGCCTAAGGTGGGTTCAAAGGTGGTTGTGGTGGTTTTGAAATGGGAATGGAGCTTGTGGGTGTTGGTTATGGTAGAAAGATGAGAGAGAGTAGGTGAGGTAGAAGATGATGGTGATTGGGTGTCTTTGAGTGTTTGAGGGTCTAGGGTGGAATGGTGAGGGTGAGTGGGTTAATGTAGTGAGTTAGTGTGTAGGGGATTATGTGTGTGTGTGTGTTGGTGTGCATCTTAGAAAAAAACTACCTACCAAAAAAATTAAATTAAATAAAACTAAAAAATTAAAATCAACTAAAAATAATGCTACACACAATACAAACTCTAAAAACTAAACATGACTCAAATAAAAACTAATAAAATAAAATAAAACAAAACAAAACAAAATAATAATAAACTAACAACTAAAAACAAACAAAAATAAAGGAAAAATAAATACTCGACGCACTAAAATAAAACATAAAAAATATAAATCTTCTAAAAATAAAACCCAAATAATAAAAATAAAAACTACAAAAGAATAAAAATAAAACCTAAAGTCCTAAAAATATAAAATCTAGAAAAACTAAAAATAAAGACTAAAATTAAAAACTAATAAAAATAAAAAATAAAAAGAAATAGAAATAGAAAAAAAATTCTAGAAAATTCCAAATAAATCTAAAATAAATCTTAAAAATAAGAACGACTCGAACTAAAAATAAAAATAAAAAATCTAAAAAGCACAAACTAAACACACATGGGGTTCGAGGCAGGTTTAGGCTCAGGTAAAGTATGGGACTGCGAAATTAACTTCATTTTTGTTGCAATTTCCTTGATTTGAGCATTTGAACACCAGAACATGCATTTGACCTATAAAATAAACAAATAAGCATATAAGACCCAAATTGTCGGGAAATAGCAATTAAAATACGAATATTCGAGGTATAATATATACACTTTTGGGTGCTTATCAAATGCATTATGCTGGACACTTTCCTTGTGCCTCGTCCATTCCTGCAAGAGGATCATCAAGAGTACGTGGAGAGTTTATTGTGTTAAAATCCCTTAACATATGCCTATTGTTGCCTGGCCTATTAATTAAATGAGGAAGGAGAACTATCTCAAGATCATCATTTTTAGTACCAAAAATTATCCATCTACGTGGACCAATCAAAAGTGGACAATTGTCTCCTTGCGTGGTAAAAATCCTAGTCAGCATATAATTGCTCGACAGGCATGTTGACCAATGTGAAGGATGCATACCATCAATATAAATGAAAATCCATTACACAGGAAGTACAACAAAGGGTCTTTTCGCACGTGGTTTATACAATCAACCATCACATTCATTATGTGCGGGTGTAAATGCCTGAATATATAAAGACATTCCAACCCTTGATCTCCGTGTCACTATAAATAACGGATCGTAGGATATTCTTATTAACAAGACTACTTAGCTTTTCATAATCACAAAATCAATACCATAACAATGGACGTAGGCTTTCTTACATAGCTGAACCACTTTGAAACTCTTTGTCTTTTATTTAATTATTTCATTGCAATCTTGTATTTTATCTGTGATTAGGAAATTGGATCTAGTCCATTTTTTGACATCAACAGATTGGCATCATCCATGGTAACGTGTGTCTAATTGTCATTCTCTATTCTGTGCATCCTTGTTCAAGGAAAAATGAATTATCCGGAGCCCAATGCTAGAAACGAAGGTAGCCTAACTGTTCCATCTGCTCTACCTATAGCAGCCGACCTAAATGGAATTCTTGCTAGTATTGCTAGGGGTTAATATGCCATACAGGAAATAATGAGGCAATTGGCTCAGTCATTACAAGCCAGATCTCCAGCCCTTTCCAGGCAGAAAACGGTGTCTTCTTTAAGGAGAGAAATGCCACCTCCATCTCCAAGGCATAACCGGCATAACTATTTTGTATCTTCACATAATAGGACTTATCATCCAAGAGTCAGTTCATCGATTAGAGACACAGAGTTCTATGATGAACACTCTCTCTCCTGAAAGGCCAAATATTCTGGAAAGATTGAGCAAAGCTTCACCTTTTGACCATTTGGGACCCGAGCAAATAAAAAACCTCCTAGAGCGTTATCTAGAACCACTCAACATCCATCCGACCATCGTGAAGCCTCCGTCAAGTCAAGATCAAGCATCCGACGATCTGTAGACACCGAGTAGACTTCTTAGGAAGAGAGCTCAGTGCAGACACATGGTTGGGACAATCGAGCTGCTTCGCACAAATCTGACGCATGCCATCCATTATGGAAAAAATCAATCCATAGATTAGAGGATCGATTGGGAGAAATGGCAAAAGCAAAGAATCCCTTGCAGAGAAAATTCATCAAAGGATTTACCTTCATTCAGGTAATTTCTGATTTCTCAACTCCATCCAAGTTTAAAACCCTTCTGGTCACCCTAAAATATGATGGTAAAACTGATCCAGTTTTACACATTGAGAAATATCAAGTTGTAGTTGACATTTATTCAGTCCCCGATGAGATTAGATGAAAAGCATTTTTAAGTACCATTATGGTTTCATCCCAAATATGGTACAATAACCTGCTCCGAGGATAAATTGCTAACTTCAACCAGCTTGCCGAGTTGTTCATCAACAATTTTTATTTTGCTGCCAACCTAGTGAAGAGAGTAGTTCATCTTTTGACTGTAAGGAAATGAGTAGGGAAAAATACTAAGGAGTACATCACTCATTTTAATAACGAGAAATTGAATGTGATTGACTATGAGAAAAAAATAGCCATCACTGCTCTAATGAGTGAGTTACTTCTAGAAAAAATATATTATGCTCTAGCTAAAGATCCTCCTAAAATTATGACTTAACTCAGGGCTAAGTCAGGAAAAATTATGAACGTCGAGGAAGTATTGGCTACAAAGTAGAGTTCAACCACTAAGCCTGATAAGAAGAATCAAATGGAGCAGAAGCCAAAAAGGATGATAAGCTCAAAAAATATGGGATATAACTCCGTTGACTATTTACATTCAACATATCCTAGGGGAAATCAAACACAATAAATATTTGCGATGGTCTGAGAGGCTGAGAGCCCCTCATAACAGGAGAGAAAAATCTAAATATTATGAGTTCCATGATGATCATGGCCATACGAATAAAAACTGTATCTCTTTAAAAAACAAAGTGGACTCCCTCATTTTCTAAGGAAAATTAAACAAATTTGTTGATCGACAAGAAAGTAGAGAAGTAAGAGGAAGGTCAAATTCTCCCTAGAAGCCTAGAGATGGCAAGAAGAGAAATAATGAATATGGTTATGAAGATGATCCAGACCTGTCGAAGAAGCCTAAGAAACCAGGGCGCGAGGTAGCTATGATAATTTTTGGCTCTTTTCATTGTCATGTGATTACAGGTGGTGATGTAAGAGGAGTAGATCACACTGTCGAGAGAAAGGCCTACCTGAATAAAGTGAAGGCTTGTTCTTATATCTAGAGAATCAACCTGAACAAAGATGATCAGCCCAGGAAGGTCAACAAAGATAAACTTATAATCATATTTTCCAAGAACGACCTCTCTGGGGTAATTTATCCCCATGAAGATCCATTGTTCGTCAAGATCAGAATCCAGGACAATATCATCGCCAGGGTTTTGATTAATAATAGGAACTCGGTTGATATAATGTTTTACCCATGCTTTTGAGAGTCTAGATTTGAAACTCATCTAGCTGGAACCTTACCATAGGCCATTAATAGTTTCTCAGGTGAAAAAGCCTAGCCATTGGGTACGATTAATGTATAAGTGTTGTTTGACACCTGGCCGGCGAGCCGAACTGAAAAATACATTTTTTTAGATGGATAAAAACGTTAAATCTTCCTATAATGTGATCCTTAACAGGGTAGTATTGAAGAAGTTTGAAGTTGTAGCATCTACAATCCATCAATGTTTGAAGTTCCCAACTCATTTTGGGGTTGGTGTTGTGAAATGTGACTAAACTGTGGCCAGCGAGTGTTGTTACTCCTCAGCTGAACAAGAGGACTTGATTTAGTTAAAGAAGAAGACCACCACTTATCAGGTAGATACCACTGAGCAGTGAATCTAAAGTTGAAACTCTAGGTCCCCGAGATGAGACAGAGTTAATAAATGGGAATATTGTTAAAACCACTGAAAGTATAGTCCTGGATGATGATAAACTGGAGAGGACCACCTAGATCGGCTCAACACTGGATTCAATCACTAAACAAGAGTTGATTGCGTTCTTGAGACATAAAAAGAATGTGTTTGCTTAGAGTTACGAGGATATGCTTGGGATTGATCCCAACTTCCTGTGTCATGAGCTCAACATTAACAAGGATGACAAGACGATGAAGTAGAGACGTAGGGTTTTCAGTTCGGAGAAAAAAATAAAGATATTCAGGAAGAGGTGGAAAGACTTCAAAAATCTCAATTAACAGATGATGTTAAATATCCATCCTGGTTGGCCAACATTGTGATAGTCAAAAAGAAAAATGATTAGTGGAGAATGTGTGTGGATTTTACTGATCTGAATAAAGCCTGCCCAAAAGACCACTTTTCCCTACCTAAAATTGATCAATTAGTAGATGCCACATCAGGACATAAGTTGTTAAGTTTCATTGATGCTTATTCAGGGTATTTCCAAATAAAAATGAAACCACAAGATAGGGAAAGTACTGCTTTTATCACCAATCGAGGTAATTATTACTACATCGTAATGCCATTTGGGATCAAAAATGCTGGAGCAACATAACAGAGGTTGGTCAATAAGATATTTGAAGAGTATATAGGGAAGAATATGGAGGTTTACGTGGATGACATGTTGACAAAAATAAAGAAGACGTCATATCATATCAGAGACCTCAGTCAGACTTTTGATTAGTTGGGAAAGCAGCAGATGAAGCTAAATTAGAACAAGTGTGTGTTTGAGGTACATGAAGGAATGTTCCTCAACCTCATAATTAATCAAATGGGAATTGAAGCTAACCCAGACAAAATAAAGCTTTGATAGAAATATAGTCGCCGACCTTCAAGAAGGATGTACAAAGACTTATCGGTAGAGTGGTAGCTTTGAACAAATTTATTTCTTGGGCAACAGATAAATGTTTGCCATTCTTCAAAGATCTTAAAAAGACTTTTGAGTGGAATGAAGAATGTGAAGAATCATTCCAAGAGTTAGAAAAAATATCTAGGATCACCACATTTACTATCCCGACCAGTTTTGGGATAAAATTTGTACTTATACTTAGCTGTTTCTGAGTCAACAGTGAGTTCGGCCTTGGTTCGATTGGATAATGGGATCCAAAAATCAGTTTATTACACCAGCAAAGCATTTAGGGGAGCCAAAATCAGGTATCGACGCTTGGATAAACTAGCCTCAACACTCATTTAAGCTTCTAGCCATACTTCCAATCATACACTATAGTTGTGTATACTGATTTACCTCTTCGACAAGTGATCCACAAGCCTAAGAAGTCGGGAAGATTGATGTATTGGGAAGTAGAACTTGAAAAGTGCAAGGACCCCCAATTTTAAATATTGTTTTAAAATTAAATATAATTTCCTTTTAAGTGCGGAATGAAGATGGTTCAACACAACACACATATATGACAAATTTAATTTATTTTCAAATTAAAATTAACAGAACACAAAGTGAATAAATTAAACAACAAATGGATTTTTCACTTAAACCAAATTAATTCAACCAAAGTCTTAGAAATTTGCCTAACAATAATTAATTCAATTTTGCAAATTAGGCCAAATCAAATTATCAAATTAAATATATGACTTGATTAAATTAAGTTAAATTTCACCTAATTAAGTATAGCACCAAAATAGATACGTGTGATAATTAGACCAAATTTTATATTGAATTACCTAAGCATGCACCTATGTGTTTTGCAAGATAAAATAAACTAATAACACTACACGCCGATGTACGAGGAAAACCCAAAACGGGAAAAACCTCGGACGACCCTGGTCTAATGAATCCACTAAGTACGGAATTAAAAATTACAAGACAGTAGACTTACACAAACAACTTGACTCCGTCCAAGCCTTGGTGCTCCTTCTTGTTACCACCTCTGCCTAGTAGATAACCATGTACTCCTCCACAGTCTCGGACTCCTCCGATGGGACTCTTGGACATTGTCACCCTTATGCAAAGGTTTTCTTCGAGTGGGGACACCGCAGCGTAAACCAAATGTCTTCCTCTTTGTGGGATGTAGAAGTCAACCCAAACTTCTCCGTTTATAGTAGAGATGAACCAATGGTGCCAAACAAATCGAAGAAAATATTACATATATGAGGTACTTGGATACACAAAACTATGGGTGTAAACTCATGTGTTTGTTGAAAATTTTTCTTTGAAATTCAACACATAAAAGCATAGAACTTTGGTTGGTGTATGTTCTCTCAAAAGTAATCTCAAGGAAGGTACCAAATTCTATTGAAAAATGTGTCCTGAGTATCTTTTAAACTGCCTAAAGGAAGTGGGACAAAAGAGTGGAAAAATGAGATCAAATTGCCAAAACTGTTCCCGCCCAGAAATCTCGTTCGAACGACATTTCCAGGTTGTTCGAATGACTATGTTCGAACGAGATTTCAAAGGGAAAAATAGGACAAAAACCCTGTTCAAACGATTTCGTTAGAACGAAACTTCAAACGAAAAGTAAAAAAAAAATTGGCACATCTCATTGGCAAACTCATTCGAACGACAGTCTCATTTGAACGATAATTTCGAATGAAAAAAAGCAAAAAATCTAATTTTCATTTTTTGAGCCCAAAAACTTTTCTACAAAGATCTAAAAACATTTTCTGAAAATAAAAGTAATTTTAAATTTAAATTACACCCATAAAATATTGTCCAAGTCTCTTATATATATTAGATGCATTCATACCTTTTGAGACCTTGGAATCTTCAAGTTAATGACGTAGAAACGGGGCACTAGAAACTCGGTAATAATGAAGCTTTACAAAACTGGTCTCTACGTCTTCGACTAACACGTCATAGCCTTGGATGGATACACATGAACTCAATCCTATGAATCAAATATTTTTTTCGGAATTGAGCCAAAACTGCAAAGGATTCAATTGGGAATTTGTGTCCTTACAGAACTGGGGGAGTATGGCATCGAATATGAACCAAGGTCATCATTAAAAGGACAAGTGTTGGCATATTTCAGTACAGATTTCACCTATACAGAGGTTTCTCATCAACAAAACTTGCCTGCCGAGCAAACTCTAATGAAGAGAGCTCAGATCAAAAGCAAGAAGAAGTTGTAGCCGACCAACCCGAATCATCCAGAACTCAAGAAATGGCTCAGAAGTACACAAAATGAGTAAGAAAATATTCCACCATGGAGTAATGTCAATAGGAAGCTTCAATAGTGATATCCCATTATGGAATTCGTACAAAAATGGATCTTTGCGTGCAATCGAAAGTGGAGTAGGTATAATACTCAACTCTCCTAATGATAGTAATGTTAAATATACACTTAGGTTTTAATTCAAGGCATCAAACAATGAAGTGGAGTATGAAGATTTGATAGTTGGACTGGATTTGGCCTATTCATTTGGTGCCGAGTAGGGGGTGGTGCACAGTTACTTATAGCCAGTTGTCAACCAAGTGCTACATTTATATGGAGTCAAGGGAGAATTGATGACCATATACTTTGCCAAAGCCATGGAAGACATTCTAAGTTTCCATCCGTAAATTAATTGGATACTGAGAATAGCTAATTCCCGGGATGATTCACTTGCTCGGTTAGCTTCAACAATAAGAATTGATCTCCGAAAAACCATTCCAATAAAGATCTTAGCGAACAGGAGTATAGATGAAGACTTAATGGTCAGTTTCATTACTGTAGATTTGGGACCTTCTTGGATGGATCCGATCAGGGCTTACAGTGAAGATGGAACCCTGCCAACCGATCCCAAAGAACCCAAAAATCTATGGTATAAAGAAGCCAGATATGTGTTGAACAAAGGAGTTCTTTAAAAAAGAGGATTAACCATCTCCTTATTGCATTGTGTTCATCCATTTGAGGTGGAAGATTTTATTAAGGAGGTTCTTGAAGGTTCTTATGGTGAACATTCGACTGGTCGATCATTTCTCCAAAGAATTAATACGCATGGATACTACTGGTCAACTATGAGGTAGACTGTAAAGCCTTTGCAAGAAAATGTGACAAGTTCCAGAAGTTCTCCGCAATTCATAAAGCACCCAATGATGCTCTAGCCCCAATTACTTCTCCCTAGCCATTCGTTATTTGGGAAATCAACTTAGTCGGCCCACTGCCGACCACCAAAGGTAGGTTCAAGTACTTGGTAATTATTGTTGACTACTTCACAAAATGGGTGGAAACAGAGCCGTTGATTGTGATATCATATGAGAAGGTGTCTCAGTTCATCAAGAATATCATCATATGCAGGTATGGGATGCCCTATGCCTTTATTACAGACCATGGAACCTAATTTGACAATGATGTGTTTGAAGAATATTGTGCTCAGTCCAAAATCGAAAAACTCCATTCTGTACCTAGCCATCAACAAAGCAATGGTCAAGAGGAAGTAATAAATAGAACCTTGCTCAATGGATTGAAGAAGAGCCTTAATGCTACCAAAGGAAACTAGATTAACGAATTATATTCTATTCTTTGGGAATTTATAGAAGAATGCCGAGAATAGCAATCGGGGAAACACCATATATTCTTTTATTTGGGACCGATGCCATGGTGCCAACTGAGATAGGCCTACCAACTCACAGGGTACTAAATTTTGATTATCTATCCAGTGACTTAATGAGACATTTGGATTTAGATATGTTTGAGGAAGTCTAAGAAGATAATGCTTTAAGAAATGTTGCATACCAAAATAGGACAACTCGCTTTTACAACAAACGGGTCAAGCCGACCAACTTAGAGGAAGGGGACTATGTCCTTAAGAAGGTCATCCAAAAGAACAACAAGCTTGAGGCTAATTGGCATGCCCAATATCGCATTTCAGAAGTCCTCCGACCAAGGACCTATCGGCTTGCAACTTTAGAAGGGGACGAATTAAAAAGCCCCTGGAATGCCGAGCATATCCAAAAGTATTATCAGTGAGTTAAGGGATTGCCATATTATATTTCTTTTACTTTATGTTCAACAAAACTATTTTTCAAGTTCAATAACATCTTTATTTTATTTCCTTCAAATGTTTTGATTTTTTTTGGAGTAATGACGATATACATCCGCCAGAAACAACAAATAACAAATATCTTTTGGTATTCAGCTCTTGCCGATCAACAACACATACTTAATCAAGTTGAATTTATCTGTCGAATAAAAGAATTTACTTAATCAGGTTGAATTTATCAAATTTTAGATGCACCAACAGTTTAAGCATATTCGCATCTCACCCAAAATATTATTTCATCTGTGACTTCATACGTACAAGTCACGAATAATAAGTTATTACTTCATGTATGACTTTGCGTTAACAAGTCACGAACAAGAAGGTATTACCCAACAAAGTTAAATACAGGAATACATTCCTCACCCTGGGTCGACATTATTAATTTTATTCATGTATGACTTCGTCTTTGACAAGTCAAGAACAAGAAGTTTATAAAACTTCGTATACAACTCAACCAGTTACAAACAAGCTTTACCCGACCAAGTTGAATGCAAGAATACATGTAAATATTCCTAACCATTGGAATACACACATATATTTCTTATACACTTGGTCACCACTGATAACTAATTTTAAACTTAGATCAATAAAATTATTTATAATTTTATCTAAGTTCATTAGTAGAATCTATGGAATTACAATCACGGTTTAATAATTCTTGTCTTTTTTGCCCAATTTTTCCTCCCTCATTAACGAGATGTCCATTGTCGCTCCGCGATCTCATTGTCAATGAACGTTTACCATTGTGCCAATGAGATCGGCTCCGTCGGCGGGACGGATTCACCCATTCAGATAACGGGCTCTCGGGTCTTTCCAAAGTACCGGGTCTGCATATTTTTCTTCCACGTCTTGTGTTACTCCCTCTACTGCTCCAAGACGGAATCGCATAGCTTTGGATCCAGGCTAAATTGTTCTTGTCCAACAAATACAATGTTAGTTGCGAATAAATATAAATATATATATATATATATATATATATATATATAAATATAAATATAAATATAAATATAAATATAAATATAAATACAAATATAAATATAAATATAAACATAAATAT
This sequence comes from Sambucus nigra, assembly GCA_949130495.1. Lineage (NCBI taxonomy): Eukaryota > Viridiplantae > Streptophyta > Magnoliopsida > Dipsacales > Adoxaceae > Sambucus > Sambucus nigra. Next base: position 172,816,559 of record OX422219.1, read on the forward strand.
AAATAAAAAATGAAATTGAAATTGAAATCGAAATCGAAATCGAAATTGAAATTGAAATTGAAATCGAAATATTCATATATATATATATATATATATATACATTACTTGTAGTGCCACCCAAATTGCTAACTTGAGCTCATTTGGTACCTCCCTCTAACTAGTGTACCCCGAGACGATGATCATCTTTACTAGCTCGAGGGATCTCGCTAATAGCCCCGTCTTGTTCTTGGTGGCTATCCCTAATTTGCCATATTTGGGGATCCTAGGGGCCGATGAGCCCTCGTCGCCTCTGCTACCACCGAGCCCAGACGACATCATCATAATCCGCATCATCATCCTCGCCTTAATAACTGAAGGAGAAATTTTCTGTAAAAAATGTTGTTATTAGTACAAATCAAAATGAATTAGAAGAAGACATGCAAATATGTACAATTACTACAAATCTAAATGAATTGTTACTGTTTAACACCGCAATTCTAAATTCCAAAACAACAGCATCTAGCTCATAATATGTACAATTACTAAAAATCTGAAACATCCCCACCCCCACCCCTACTTCCCACACACACGCACACTACACAATAGTGAAAATGATAAAGTGAAAATCAATTAAAAGCATTAAAAATGGATCAATAAAGTACAAATTGGAATATTTATTACAAATTGAAAAATTATTTCAAATTCGGGTTATCATAAAAAATGGATTGATATTCGGTAGGAGCAGCCAAGTCATCCACACTACTATTTAGATGCTTTGGCACGTGTAGGAGAATTGACTACATCTCATTGTTGATATACTCTGAGTAAAACACTTGGTTAACCTTTTGAAATGCACAAAAAAACAGCTCATCGCTCACGTGGTCATTGCTCTTCAACTTGGACAAGTCAACCATGATCAAATTGGTGACAGGATCAGCTTTATAAGCATTTTTATCCTCAACTCTTACCCAGTCACAGTAAAATATAACCTCTTTGAAGCTTATACAATCCAATTCAAATATATTTTGACTTAAACTATAGTAAGTCATTTCAGCTTCAACGAGGTCTTTATCTTTTGCGCTCGCTTGAAAGAATGGAAGAGCCTTGTATGAAATGCCCGAGTTCTGTACATTTTTACTTTCCTCGTACACTTTTTCACTAAATACGTAATCGTTCAATCGATACTTTTTGTACTCTTGTGCCACGAACAAGGGACTAGTGGCTCGACGAGCAAGCCTTGATGTCGCATCACCCATCTTTAAGAGCTCATAATATTGATAAAGTAATTAGATTAGTTGTAAAGTTTGAGTGTAATATGACGTTATATAACGGCCATTTTCATTATAATTACCTCTTGTGACAACCACAGCCTATATTCGTTGTTTGATTGTAGCATTGTTTTTCATCTTTTATTATTCTCACAGGCTTCATATTTTCTTCATATTATAAAATTAATCATGTATAAAATAATCTAAAATTTTCTAAAATAATGTTAAACATTAAATAATTTTAACTTACTTTTTCCATTCTTCGACATCTTCATGTGTGTCAAATAGATAACGAGCTACTTGTTCATGTTGAAAACTGGTTAATTTCACTCGTTTTCCCATCATATGACCACCATTATCGAAGAACTCATCAGTGTCATCAACGTTGGTCGAGTCAGGCATATATTCTCGAGTATATATTGATGAATCCACGGTGATTTATTCCTCTGCAATTGATCCTGCAATGTATCGCATATTATTGACGTAATCTTTAAAAACTTTCATCAATCTTTCAAACGGATGCATCCATCGATATCTAATTGGACCACAAAGAAGTGCCTCATCCCATAGTCGTACCAACAAGTGAACACTTATGTCAAAGAATGCTGGGGGAAAGTATTTCTCCAACACACAAATCTCTTCGGTCATCGCCAATTTTGTGGCCACTATGTGTTCTCGATTGACTATCTTCCCACACAAGAATGAGAAGGTAATACTAATTTGCATAATAGCCCTCCGCAAATCCTTGTGCTTGGAGAAAGAATGCTTAAACAATAGAGGAACCAATTGCATGATCACATGCCAATCGTGAGACTCACACTTATGTAAATCATGAGTAGCATAATTCACAATCCTTTTCAAGTTGGATGAAAAATTTGATGGACCCTTCAAATTATATATTGTGTCTAAAAGCACCTTCCTTTCCCCACTCGTCAAAGTAAACGCACCAGGGGAAATTATTGTCCTTCCCCTACTATCTTCTTTCAACCATACTTGTGGCTTAAGTTTCAACGCTTTAAGGTATTTTCATGCATTTTCTCCATCCTCCGAATGACTCCCCCCAAGGCAAGTTCCCACAATATGTTCAGTGATGTTCTTCTTTGCATGCATCACATCCAATACATGGCGCACCGAGTTATTCTTCCAATAAGGCAAGTCAAATAAAATTGACCTCCTAGACCATGCCTTTCTTGTCTAAGTTTCATTCCCAGTTGGGGTCTTCTTATGTTTGACATTCTTAAATTTGGGATTCTTATCTGGCATATTAGGGCCACATTCAGAAGATTTACTTTCAATTTCTGAACCTGAAAGTTGTCTTGGCGGTAGCCTATGTTCAACCCCGCCCAATAAAAAATTAGAACCGTTCTCAAATCTGAAACTATGAGCCGGGGGTAAAAACCTCATATGTCAATGGTATAAATTTTTTCACCTAACGAATAGACGAAGAGATTCAGTTTCCTCTCCACAAATAGGACACCCCAAATAACCATGTATTACACAACCGGATAATGTACCATAAGCTAGAAAATCATGAATTGCCCACATCAGCATAGCTTTCAGTGTAAACTCTTCTTTTCTAAAAGAGTCAAATGATTGCACAGCCTCTTCCCATAATCATTTAATTCTTCGACCGAAGGATCCAGGTAGACGTCGATGTCATCACTTGGTGCCTTTGGCCCAGGTATCAACAAAGATACCATCGAAAATTCAAGTCTCACACACTGTGAAGGAGGGAGGTTGAGTGGGGCTAGGATCACTGGCCATACACTCTGATTAGTGCTTAGATTTCCAAATGGATTGAAATGATCTGTTGATATAGACAAACGAAGGTTGCACAGTTCTCGAGAAAAATTGGGATACTTATAATTCATCCTCCTCCAAGTTGTAGGATCAATAGGATGACACATGAGATTACCCCCTACTTCTGCCCTTGCATGCCAAGTCATTGCCTCTGCTATCCATGGTACTGTGAAAAATCGCTTTAATCTAGGTCCAACGGGAAAATATTTCAACACTTTTGAGCTTGTGCCTTCCTTACCAGTAGATTGGACATATCTAGGTTCATCGCATACCGGACAACGATTGAGATTTTTATACTCCTTTAGGTATAGTATGCAGTCATACACACAAGCATGTATCAATTTATACTTCATTCCCAAACCTTTCAAACTGTTCTTCATAACAGGATAGCTATTTGGAAGCGTATTCTCCTTGGGTAGTAATCCCTTCACCCATTTCATAATTCTTGTCACACTATTGCCAGACAAATCGTACTGTGTCTTTAAACTATGCAAACCAACCATGGCATGTAAAGTTGTTTGATCTTTCTCACAGCCAGAGTATAAAGGTTGGTTCTCCTTAAATTTTAAACTTTGGTAGTCATCATCAAGGTTTATCGTGATATCTTCACGAACACTTGAACCTTTTACATCATCAGTAACCTCATTCTCCTCCGCTTCATAAACTTCGTACGCGTCATCAACTAAATCCTTTAACATATTTTGATTTCGTCGTCCCCTTCTACATATATCCTACTTGTTTAAGGTTGTTGTGAAGGTTTCTTAGGGACAAAAGGAACTTTCAATTCACCGTAAAAACTCCAAAATGGATAAATATCTTGCATACCCGATCTTAATAAATGTAGTTCAACTATTTTCCACTCAAACACCTTACCATTCTTACACCTAGCACACGGATAAGGAAACTCTTCATCATTATGACATCTCTTTGCGTATTTCACAAATTCATTAGCACCTCTGCGAAACATATCCCCCATTCCATTTATCTCACCCATCCACTCTTTATATTTCGGATATCCCATCACAGCTACCACAACTAATCACCTATTAAAGGTAAGAAGCATATATTCATGGATTAGTATAAACTAAACTTATATTTATAGTATGTTTCATTTAATTGTGTCTTATTTATATTAGATTTTTAAATTTCAAATTCAAATTCAATTTATAATAGAAATTCTTATTTCCTCCATCTCCTCTAAAGGGTGAGTGGTCCTATCCCATTCAAGATCGCATATTTCTGTAATATACATAACAGCTCATGCACATTGTTACGATTTGAGAAAAATTTGGCAGCATATCCCCATAGTTCTCCAAGTACACGACATAGATTGGCAAGTGTGAGTGTTATTTCAATTGATCAATTGAAATAATAGTCACACTTGTCAATCTAGTATGTACCCATAGAACATTAGGATACTTCTGCAGAACTTCTTCCAAAAATAACAACTTTAAGCTACTAAGAATATTATCATACAGAAATTATGTAGTCCCAAACTGTCCAAATGGGACAATTCGAGAGATCTCATTAAAAGGGTAATGACTCTCGAACGAGTCTAAGGGCTATTGAATGCGTACGCATAAGAACTAGAAGGCTAGTACCTATGTGCACTATATGTAATTTCATGTATATTTCATTTAATTATCATACTATATATATATATATATATATATATATTTTGTTCGTTATACAAAGTAATTTTCAAAAAAAGTTGAAAAATCCCACCCCCATATGGACAATAATCCAGTGGTCATGCCAGTTTTAAAATTAACCAACCCAACATCTATCCACTATAATCCAACTGCAATGGCAACAACAAATGTGTATCCCGTACTCCTTCTAATTTACCTACTCAGTTAATTCTTTTCATCAATTAAACTAACAATTAAAGTATACAATTATTAATTTACTAATTTACAACGAGGGGAAATCCTACTTGCATATGAAAGGGGCACTAATTATTAATTTACAAAAAAATTAACAACCAATCAATACTAAATCAATCAATTCTTTTACAAGGGCACAACAATATGAGGGGAAATATCTAATAAACCAATAAAAATTCAATTCAAAAAACACACGCACATACATATACGCACACACAACCCCACAACCCCTTCCCTCCCCCTCCCCCCCACCCCCCCCGCCCACCCCCCTCCCCCCACTGCCGCTGCCCACCAATTGCGCGCGCACACACATATACATACACACGCACATATACACACACATGCATATATACACACATACACACCCCAGCCCTGCCCCCTCCCCCCCCCCCCCCCACACACACGCACATTTACACACACATATATACACACACGCACATATATATACACATATACCTAAATGGAGGAGAAATAGAGAGAGAAAACGTACCAAAGTTGTAGAGAAAGAGAGTGTGTGTGTAGTCGCTATAGAGAGAGAGAGAGAGAGAAAGAGAGAGAGAGAGAGAGAGAGAGAGAGAGAGAGAGAGAGAGAGAGAGAAATGGAGGGAATTACAATAGGTGCAAAAAAAGAAGAGGGATGGTTGTTTTACAGACATAATTGTCACGGACAGGTCACAGTCCTTAACCGAGACAACTTTATAGGATTGTCACAGTCAATGACCATCACAAGTCCGTGACAACTGTACTTGTCACGGACTTATCACGGTCATTGACCATGACAAGACCTTATCACGGTCAATGATCGTGACAAAAAATGCGTGTTTTTTTGTCACTGTCAATGACCATGACAAGGATGGACGGTTGAAGGGTGCCAATTTGACCATTTTGGTGAAGTGGAAATAATGAACGACGGGCCGCCTCCTGGCAGCGCTAAGTTTAACATCTTCAGCCAAAACCGATCGGGAACTCGCCCTATAGATAAATACTATGAAAGTGCAGGGCGGTAGAAAAATTGGATGATGAAAATCACCCCCAAACAAGACTGAGCAGTCAATCTTCATAAATGGGGTCAATAAGGTCAATTTCTTCTATGTGAGTGGGGCCTAGCTCTAAGAAAGGCTTCAATCGTTAACCGTTGACCTGAAAGAGGCTACCATCTTTAGGATTTTTAACTGTGATGGAACCATAGGTAGTAACAGATTCAACAACAAAAGTTCTAGACCACCTAGTTTTTAATTTCTCGGGAAAGAGATGAAGACGGGAGTTATATAATAAAACTTCCTGACCAGGGTGGAATTATTTGCATAGAATGCTTTGGTCATGGATCCACTTCATTTTTCACTTGTACTTCTTGGACAAATCATAGGCATCATTTCGTATCTCCTATAATTCATTAAGTTGGACCTTTCGATGGATGCCAGCCTCGACGATATCAAAGTTAAGGGCTTTGACAGCCCAATAGGCATGATGTTCAAGCTCGATAGGTAAGTGGCATGGTTTAACAAAGACCAAGTGATAAGGAGACATGACAGTCGGAGTTTTAAAAAGAGTACATTATGCCCACAAAGCATCGTTCAAGTGTAAGGACCAGTCTTTCCTAATAGGATTAACTGTTTTTTCTAGGATTTGCTTGATTTTGTGGTTCGAAACATCAACTTGACCACTAGTTTGAGGGTGTTAAGAGAGACCAACTTTGCGGGTAACACCATACTTTTCACGAGGTGTTCAAAGACTCGATTACAAAAATGTTTACCCCCATCACTAATGATAGCTTTGTGAGTTCCAAAACGTGTGAAGACATAGTCCTTAAGAAAACTGACCACAATGCGATGGTCATTAGTGCGAAAAGTGATGGCTTCTACCCATTTGGAAACATAATCAACTGAAAAGATAATATATTAAAAACCATGATATGAGGGAAAAGGACCCATGAAATCAATGCCCCACACATCGAAGATTTTGACGATGAGAATGGGTGTGAGAGGCATTATGTGATGACGAGAGATACGCCCATATTGTTAGCATTTGGCACAAGCCTGGCAGTAGTGGTGGGCATCTTGAAAATAAGTGTTCCAGTAGAAACCACTTTGCAAATTTTTGGTGGTGATTTTCTTAAAGATAAAGTGGCCACCACGGGCACCATCGTGATAAAAGGAGAGAATATTGGATTGTTCATGGTTAGGAACACATCGGCGAATGACTTCATCAGTTCAATACTTAAAAAGGAATGGATCATCCCAAGAGTGAAACTTCACATGTGCCATGAACTTAGAACGCTCATGTTTCGACCAATGATTGGACAGTTGGTCGGCAATAAGGAAATTAACAATATCAACATACCACAGTGAGGTAGAGAGAGAAAAAAGTTACTCGTCGAGAAATGTTTTAGAAATAGGGATGGGATCAGATTTAGACATAACAGTAAGGCAAGAGAGATAGCCTACAACCAAATTTTTGCATTATTTCTTATCGCGAATTTTGAGGTCAAACTCTTGAAGCAAAAGAATCCATTTTATTAATCGTGGCTTAGAATACTTCTTCTGAAGAAGGTGCCTTGGGGCGGCGTGGTCAGTGTAAATAATGATAGGGTGACCGATGAAATATGACCTAAATTTATCTAGGGAAATTACGACCTCTAGAAAATCCTTTTCGGTGGTCTTGTAATGAAGTTGAGCGTCACGGAGGGTTCTGCTAGCATAATAAATGACATGATGGCGCTTGTCAATCTTCTGACCAAGTATAACACCTAGAGAAAAATTAGAGGGGTCACACATGAGCTCAAAAGGTAAAGATCAATTAGGAGGTTGAATGATAGGAGTAAAAGTGAGCTCGTCCTTAAGGTGCTAAAAATAAACGACACACCCGTCGTTAAAGACAAAGGGAACATATTTGGATAAAAGGGTTATTAAAGTCGAGAGATTTTAGAAAAGTCCTTAATGAATCGACAGTAGAAGCCCGCGTGTCCTGAGAATGAGTGAATGTCTTTAACAGACTTAGGAATGGAAAGCGTGGAAATTAATTCGAATTTTTCTTTATCTACTTCAATACCGCCGTGAGAGACTATGTGACCTAGAACAATACCCTTTTTACTATAAAGTGGCATTTTTCCCAATTGGTGACCAATTTCTTTTCTTGACAACTTTTGAGGACCATGGTGAGGTGAGAAAGGCATTGCTCGAAGGAAGAACCAAACACAGAAAAATCATCCATAAGATTTTACGAAAACATTCTACCATGTGACTAAAAATGCTAATCATACACCGTTGAAAAGTCGTGGGTGCATTGCAATGGCCAAAGGGCATGCGAGAGTAGGAAAAAGTTCTGAAAGGACATGTGAAGGTAGTTTTCTCTTGGTCTTCAGGGGCAATAGAAATTAGTTGTATCCTTAACAGCCGTCAAGGAAATAGTAATACGCATGGACAGCTAAACGTTTGAGCATTTGGTCAATATAGGGAAGAGGAAAATGGTCCTTGCGAATGATAGCATTTAGCTTTCGATAGTCAATACAAACATGCCAGCCCATTTGCATATGGGTGGGCACAAGCTCATTGTCACTATTCTTGACGACGGTTACACCAGACTTTTTTGGTACTATGTGAATGGGATTGACCCATTGACTATCTAATATAGGGTAGATAATACAAGCATCGAGCAATTTCAAAATCTCAGTGAAAATGACTTCTTTCATAGCAAGATTGATTCGACGTTGGAGTTCAGGATAAGTCTTGGTGTTCTCCTCCAAATGAATGTGATGACTATAAATGTTAGGGTTCACACCTTTAATATCTTAAATAGTCCATCCTATAGCAGTGCTATGCTGAGTAAGGGTGTGGAGTAATTTCTCTTCTTGATCAGGGGTCAAGTCGAAAGCAATAATGATAGGGTGATGGTTATTGGGGCCTAAGAAAGTATATTTCAACTCGGGAGGTACGGGCTTAAGCTCCAAACTATTCGGTGGCGCAGGATTGACATCAGACGCAGATGCAAAAACAGATTTCGAAGAACTATCAGTGCATAAAGTGGATGAATTTGATGTGGCAATGATTTCATAAGGAAGAACATAGTGATCCATAGAGTGAAAAGTATCAACATAAAGGGGCTCGAAGGGAGGATCCCAAGAGGAAGTGTCCATCGGGGGAGTGAAATCTAATATGGCATTTAGTTCAAAGATGGAGGAATCAATGTCAAAGTCGGATCCAAAATGACCCAAACATTGTTGGAGAGGATCGGCAGGGAAAGTTTGGTCCAACATTTCGTTAACTAAGGACTCAATCACACACACCTCATCAATGGAATCAACATCAGCTTGTTGTTGCATAAGGTGAAAGATATTGACTTCAACGGTCATGTTTCCAACAGATAGATTCATCAACCTATCACGACAATTTATGATGGCATTGGAAGTGGCCAAAAAGGGGCGACCCAATATGATAGGAGTATTGGTTGGGTCAAGCGCAGGAGTGTCTAAGATGATGAAATCCACAAGATAGTAAAAGTCTAAAACTTTCACCAAAACATCTTCAACGATTCCTTTAGGTACTTTTATGGAATGATCAGCAAATTGAAGAGTAACAAATGTAGGTTTCATGTTTTGTAAACCTAACTTAAGGTAGAGGGAGTAAGGTAACAAATTAACACTAGCCCCAAGATCAAGTAAAGCACTAGTAGTGAACTTGTCGCCTAACATGCAAGAGACAATTGGATGACCAGGGTCTTTTTACTTCACAACACTGTTATCATGGAGAAGGGACATAGCTTGCTCAATGAGGAAAACATCACGAGGAACATTGGTCCTACGCTTAACAGTGCACAAGTCCTTCAAAAATTTGGCATACGAAGGGACTTGTTGAATCACGGCGAGGAAGGGAATGTTAATGTTAACATTCTAAAAGACTTTTCGGATCTCATCAAACTATTGGGCTTTCTTAGTGGGAACTAACCGATGAGGGAAGGTTGATTTCGGAATGTAAATCGAGGTGGGCTCAGTGTGAAATGTGTATTTAGATGGTGGGGTAACCGTAGGGATAGGCTCTAAAGATGGTATGGGTGGGTTTGGGATATCACTGGGATTGATAACACCATTATCCACTTGTTTTCCCGAGTGAAGAGTAGACACCGTTTTCATATCCGCTTGGTAATTGGGTGTAGTGGAAGTGTAACCAACCTCGTAGGCCGAGTCTTTGTCATTACCCTTAGGGTTAGAAATGGGTTGACTCGGGAAACAACCTTTCTCTCGCTTAGACTTGAATTGGTTGAAATGTTTCCCATGTAGTTGAAGGGCTTAACTCTGAGTGGTCATAAACTGAGTGAGGAGATTCTCGAGAGAAGGGGTGGATGAATTTGGCGGAGGGGCATAAGATGGTTGGGGTACCAACTCACGCTGAGAATTAAGCGGTTGTGAATACTCATATAAAGGATGGGGAACAGGAACAAGATGATTATTGTTGTTTGAATGTCCACCATGGGGGACAAAGGAAGATGGAAAGTGCGATTGATGGTAAGAAGCAGACTGATGCAGGAAAGGAGGGTGAGGTTGCCTTTGGGGGTTGTGTGGAAACATAGGGGGACCACCAACATGTTGTGGTGGTTGGGAAGGAGAGGAGTTATGGTCATACTTATAAGAGAAATAGGGGTTATTCCTATTATTAGGATTATAAGTAAATTACGGGGGAACGGGTTTCCAAGTGGTATCAAAGGCACATGCTTAGGCCATGGTAGGTTCGGGGTCATCTTGCAGGAGGGGGCATAAATAAGCTAAATGATCTTGACTTAAGCAAACACTTCAAGAAGAAGGACTAAACTCGTTGACATCCATCACTCGTTTAGAAAGTGAAACATTTTGTTGCATAGTTCAACGAAGAGCGTCAACGATTTTAGTCAATGAGTGTAATCTTTGTAGCAATGTTTTAAAATCAGGATCATTTTTTACCTCATAAGTGTTCCCTACACATGGAGGGTCGGATCGCAAAAATGCATTGGTGCCCTCTAAATCTTGGGAGTCATCTCCTAAGTCAATGAGAAAATTATAGGAGCTAATGGGAGTTAAATGCATGAACTTACCTTTATGCGTGGATTCAATCATGGTGCGAGAATAAGGGATAAGACCATTGTAAAAACTATGGACTAAGTGACTTTTCTCCGGACCGTGATCCGGTAAACTATTAATATAGTCTTGAAAATGACCCCATGATTTACAGAACTGTTCGTTAGGCTTGTGTTGAAAATCCTGAATTGCTTGGCGCATTTCATTTGTTTTGTTCTTGGGATAGAACTTAGATATGAACTTCTTGACAAGTTGTTCCCAAGTTTGGATAGAATCCCGGGGCAAGGACTGGAGCCACATGAATGAATTATCGTGGAGATAAAAGGGAAACAACCGAAGATGAACATTTTCTTCATCTAAGTTTTGATTCTTAAAAGTAGCACACACAGTGAGAAATTTCCGCATGTGAGTATAAGGATACTCACGTTCAAGGCCATGAAAACTGGGCAACATAGAAATAGTCGCGGGGCGAATTTCAAATTGCACGGCCGGAGTGGGCGGAAGAACGATATATGAAGGTGTAGTGGACGTAATCGGGGAAAAGTAGTCCCTTAAATCACGTTCGCCAGCCATGATGGGTGGGGTACAGAACCTGGGGAAGTGGGAGAACTAGGCGTCTTCGATGAAGAAGAAAACGGATCGGAGAGATGAAGAGGAAAATCAATGAGAAGAGCATGGTCACTTAAGAGAGAATTTATAGATGGATCACTGGGAGAACGTGTTAATCGATGATCAATTCGGTGCCAATTTGGCATAAAAAAAAAAATGGGTTTTTTGAAAAAGTAGGAAAAAATTGTATTTTTGTAAATCTAGGAAGGAAAAATGTAAAATATTTGTGGTGTTTGGAGAGAAGACTGAGGTAGAAAAAATGGTAAATATTTTTGTAGCTTCGATTTTAATAAAAAAAAAATCAGAAAAAGCGAGAAAAAGGAGCGATGGACTTACGTTGGAAAAACTGACAGATGGAGGGAAAATTTGACTACAAAAAGGAACAATTTAGACGCGTACACAAAGGGAACAAGTCCGAATGAGCACATAGATAAATTATTATCTTCAAGTTAAGTGAGTGGGTAATGAATTTTAATTAGTCCGCGGGAGATAAAAACAAGGAAGCTTAGGCATTGCTGGTAAAAGTGTGGTCCTACTTTGTTCCCGAGAGATAAGAGGCTTACTAGTTAAGGCTCACCACACTAGCTACTACAGCAAACAACGATCCGGTACCACGCTGGGGAAAGTACAAACCCGTTTTACTAGGAGGCCTCACTTAAAACCCTGTTTCCCTAGACAAAAGTCTTAAGATGGTTGAATGAAGATTTCCAAGAGTTAAAAGGACTCACTAGAGTATCCTACGAGGGTCTCATTCTGAAAGGGTCCTAATGAACACCGTGCCTACTTGGCTTGCTAGTTGATTGATTTTAATTTAAGTGAGAGCACGGGTAACAAGTAAATGGAGATGTGATTGAGTGGGTGATGAAATATCAACTCGTTGCAATGACTGGTTATAGGTCTTAGTTAAATTTATTCATCAAACCATCCAATTTAAGTGCGAGATAGAAATGAAAAGCACATAGGCGCAAGTAGCACACAAAAATTGACTCGCTTGCAGGGGATTCACGAGTGATAAATAGTTTACCTCCCACAGTTTTTACATGCGTGGCGTGAAGATCGGTTTGATTCGATCAGGGGGAAGTACTCCTACTTCAACCGTCCCCGGGAGTCCTACCGACCTAAAGTAGAGAGGCTTCAAAAATCTTCACCTTTGCAAGCCCTCTCTCTACCTTGTCTGGTTTCCCTTTCGCTTTTCTGAAAGTTTGAATAATTATTACAAAAAATAAAATGGTGTCAAAGTCCACCCCAATTAATTACAAGCCCTCAATAATCTTAAACAACCAGTCTAAGGAGGGACAAGAAGGAATGGCTACACTAAAAATAAAAAATAAAAATAAAAATCTTCACGGGATTCAATCTTCAAGAAACGAGCAACGACACCATTTGATACTTAGTCTTTTGTGTGACTTGTTTTCTTCATTCATCATTCGTTGCGGTCAAACTTCAAGTATCAAAGTTCCCTTGAAATCACCTACAAAACTTGTTAAAAATTCGGGCATCAATCCAATTTCAAGCGTCGAAACCATTATCGTGAAAATTTACAATTTCATTTTTTATAAAAATGATCTTTTTGTGTTTTTAGTTTTTTAATTTTTTTTTGTCTTTTATAATTAAAAACAATTTCAAGGGAGAAAACGAAAATTTATGCAATTAAAATGCCTACGAAAAATTAAAAAGTAATATAGTTTAAAATTTATGAGAAGGAACAAGAGGTGGGATTATACCGTGTAGTCAATTTAATTTAATATCCTAATTATTCAATTGAATAGTTTGAAATAATTTTGAATTTAAAACTTTACTCTCGTTACAATCCTAAGTACAATTTTATCTTTTTCAGCAATTAAATCGGGAATTTTCACCACATAAAAAAATTAAGATTCATACTTGTTCTCACAAATTATTTGCTAAGATCAATTCATAAAAATTTGTATGAATCCTTGCATTGTACACAAAGAATTAACACTTGAATTTAAGAATCAGACCGATCTCTAAGTCAAATCCAAAAATCACATATCTTTTTTCAATATTTATCTATTAACTCTCGTTAAATAAATTAATCAATGATTTTTCCCAATTTAATTAGCCTAGAACACATCAATCAACAATTTATTCAATTAAATAACTCAACATACGCATTTCATCCCACCCCTTGAATGGGGTATTTAGCCAGACATTATTAAAGATTCAGCACATGCACAGTTAAATAACAAGAAATTAAAGAAGAGAGAAAGTGATACGATACGCATTAATTCCTTGTGTCAACTGTGTGCATAAACACGTGTCCAAACTTGTCACAAAAACTCAGCTAGACTACAAAACTAAAATTAAAAACTGAACCTGAAAGTTTTTTCTAATCCTAAACTAATTTTTTTCTGACTTTTTTTTTACCCGCTGCAGTCTTTTTTTTTTCTGCATCTTTTTTGTGTTCTCTGTGATAGTCCCTATCTTTTATTTATAGCCCACTAGTTAACTTAGGAGACGAGATATTGGTGGGATTTTTCTTTGTCCAAGTCAAGGGATTTTTGAACTTTGGTTTGGGCGTGTCTTTTGGTTTAAGACTTGGCAGGTAGGTGACTTTGGTCCCTATTTTAAAGGACAAGATTTGGTTCCAATTTTAATGGAAGTTGGGTCTACGGGTTGTGGGGGTTTTTGAGTGGCAGATGCTGATTTTTGGGCTGATGGGCAGAAATGGGTTTCGGTTCTGGGGTCTGGGGTTGAGGTTTAATGCCGGCAGGAGATGGGTCGTGTGGACACGGGTTATGGCGTCGGGTATTAAGAATGGGTTTGGAGTTGTTTGTGGTCGCCCGAGTTGGTGGGTTTATGGAGGGTCTCGAGTTCATGGGAGCCTGGTTCGGAGCGCAGTTTGGTAGGGGTTGCGCCGAAGGGTTTGGAGGGGCTTATCTCTGAAAAAGCTGTTACTCAAGTCATTTATTTCAGGATTAAACAGTCTAAGTAACTCTGAATAGTTTTTTGGAGAAACTCTTTTCTTTAAATCAAAAACAGTTAATCACAACGAGATATGATCAAGATTTTATAACTAGTTTTGAAAATAAAAACTAAAACATATTAAGAAAACTAAATCAACAAAACCACAAGAATGAGATGAGGAGATGTAGAAAGATTAAGGACAAGGCGTTTTTAACGTTGTAAAACCTCACCCAACTGAGGAAACATCCACGGTGACTTCTAAGCCACAAACCAAAAATCCACTAAAACAAAATATACAAGTTACAAGCTAAACAACACACATGCACAAGAAATAGACCTATACAAGTTTAGAATATGTACCCACTGATTTGATTATAACTTTTCTGCAGATATGATGTTGATGTTCCTTTCTAAGTTTACTAACTTCTCCACTTTGTTCTAGTCTTTACGTCGACTCTTGAAGTTTCAAGATCTTACAGCCAACACTTCTTGTTTTGTAGTGTGACAAGTGTTTATGAAAGTGTTCTAACACATGCCTGCACACACAAACAGTTATTTATACAAACAAGTCCTAGAAAATTACAGATCAGATCCAAATGATGCTCTTTTCAGTTTCTCTCTTCTTTAGATAAAAAAAAAGACTTTATTTGACCTTTCAAATAATCCCAGAATCCAAGACTACCTTTCTCGAAAGACGGTTCAAGGTCTTAATCAATTTCAGAGGGTTTTGATAATATTTTTGAAATTGAAAACCCCCAATTGCGATTCCAACTAGGTCAAAAGTCTTTTTTCATAAGAACTAGAAACATAAAATATATTTGTTGATTCTAATGTTTTGAAAAACATTTACAGAACAGTAATCAACAAATGTGTTTTCTCAAGATGAGAAACTAAATAATGTAGATCTAAGTGTAATATAACATAAAATAGCCAGATCTATAGTTTCTATGAAAAAGAAATACAAATCTACTCGAAATGCTTAAGTTGGACACAAGATCTCAAACTCAGAGGATTTAAACCACGATCTTCCTTCAAACCTCTACCAAAGTAACTCTCAAACACTCAGGTATGGTGTTTAGTGTAAACGATTTAAGAAAAATGAATTAGGGTTTGAAACAGGTTAGGGTTTTCTCTCTGGTTTCTCTCCTCTCTCTCTCTCTCAATTTAAACGAACTGCCAAAAGTCTCCAAATGTTGAGGGTAAGCCTCCTTATATATTAGGCTATGAAGGATTGAGAAGGTTGGTGCAAATCTAAAGGCTGAGATTTGGCCTTGTCCTTTTGACTTTGATTCAATGATTTAACATCAGCGGTGATTTAAACAAGTGCTGATTTGTCCAGAGAGGTTCACAGGGATTGAGTTTGGACAGATGGAGAATGTTGATAAAAGATATCCAAGGGCTGATAAGCTACACGAGTTATGAGTCTACTAACAAACACAAATCAGACCGTTGTGCAAGAGACAAGTGTAAGGCCCAGATGAACACTCACACACGTGTTTTAAAAATAATTACACACGCACCCTCAAGTCTCAAGCGCATTCGGATCCTACCTAACTCAACTTTCAGGTATAAAAAAAATAACATTAATTACAGAATGATCCCAAAAGTTTTAAAAACCAAGTTTTAATTTAAAAAAAATCATTTAAAAATTATTAAAAATTTTGAAAAAAATTATTAAAATCAATTTAAATGGGATGAAGCACACACAACTCAGACACAATCAAATAATACACTATGTGAACAAAGTATGCAACCCTAGTGTGTGTGAATGATCATTATACCTTCAATTGAATCAAGTGTAGCATAAGAAGAAGATTCTGAGGCTCTTTGGTATCTAGGGAATGTGACTTTAATTTTGTCACAATTTCCAAACAAGATGAGCACTTATACAATGTAGACTCAAGTGAGTCAAGAGTATAAGGTGCTTCAATCTCCCCCTTTGGAAATATGAGACAAAATCTCCTTTGAGTCAACTGGGACTCGTAGGGCTACAAGGAAATAAGGAAAAACCTATTCCTATACAAAAATTATATCTACCCATTTCCTAGAAAAAAGAAAATTACATACTCAACTAATTACAAACCAATAGCCTAATAACATATGTTGCATACAACTGTACAGATTCCTATAAATAATGCTTATATCAAGCTTTATTAATCAAATGTACAAACAAAAATGAACTCATAAGACTCAAACTTCTTCCCCATTTGTCTCAAATGGACAAAGGGAATAATACTTAAGTCATAGGAGTATATTCAGCACACACCATTCCTATCGATTTTCGCAAAGCAAGAAATCTATTGTAATCCAAAGGTTTGGTAAACATATATGTGAGTTGCAAATCAGTAGGAAGATAATTGATTTTTAATTCCTTAGTCTCAACTAATTCGCGTATAAAATGATGTCTAATTTTTATAAGTTTAGTTCGTGAGTGTTGAACAGGATTTTTAGAGGTATTGATCGCACTTTGATTATCACAATAGAGATCTAGTTGATCTTCTTGAATACCATAATCATTTAGCATTTGCTTAAGCCAAAGTAATTGAGCACAATAACTACCAGCGGCTATGTATTCAGATTCAGCTAGGGACAATGAAGTGAAGTTTTGTTTCTTAATACTCCATCCTACCAAATTGTTACCGATATAATAACACGCCCCTCATGTTCTCTTACTATCATTAGTACACCCTGTTCAGTCGGCATCAGTGTATCCTATTACAGTACTAGGAGTATCATTAGTGTACCAGAGTCCTAAATTTAGAGTGCCTTTTATGTATTTTATAATTCTTTTTACGCATACTAATTGGCTCTCTTTAGGATTATTTTGATAACGGGCACACGCGCAAACTGCGTACATAATATCAGGACGCGAGGCAGTAAGGTATAGTAAGGTTCCTATTATACTACCATACAGAGTAGGATCTATGAATTTTCCATTCTCATCCTTAAATAATCTGACCGTAGTACTCATGGGAGTTTTAGTATCTTTTACACTTTCAAGCCCGAATTGCATATTTTGATTGCGAAACAAATAAACCTTCTAAATTATGTTTGACTTGAAGACCCAAGAAAAATTGTAACTCCCCCATAAGAGACATTTGAAATTCTTTATGCATAATTTCAGAAAAAAAAAATTAACTTCTGAGGGGGATGTTGATACAAAAATGATATCATCAACATAAACTTCAGTTATAATAATATGTTTGTCAAAATATTTGACAAATAGGGTTTTATCATTTCCACCTCTCTTAAAACCTTTATCTAAGAGAAAATTGGAAAGGCGCTCATACCAAGCTCTTGGTGCTTGTTTTAGGTCATACAAAGCCTTTTTAAGATGATAAACATGGTTTGGATACTGAGGGTCAATAAACCCTTTTGGTTGTTCGACATAGGTCTCTTCAGTCAAGATTCCATTTAGGAAGGAAGACTTTACATCCATTTGATAAGGCGTAAAATGCAAGTAACAAGCTATGGAAAAGAGAAGACGAACAGATTCTAATTGAGTAACAAGAGCAAATGTCTCATTAAAATCTATGCCTTCAATTTGAGAATATGCTTGAGCCACTAATCTGGCTTTGTTTGTAATGACTATCCCACTTTCATTAGTTTTATTTTTAAATAACCAACGAGTGCCAATAACCTTTTTATGATCAGGCATAGGTACAAGATAACAAACATCATGAATGACAAATTGAAGAAGTTCTTCCTGCATAGCAGAAATCCATTGAGGGTCATGTAATGCCTCATTTACATTCTTTGGTTCCACAAGGGAAATTAAACATGCATAATGAGCATAGTTTCTTAATTGAGATCTTGTACGTACATGCTCACAAGGTTTACCAACAACGTTATCTATGGGATGATCTTTAGAAACCTAGTTAGGTACTTCAGGTTTCTCAATTGGTAAAGAATCATCTATTTCTGGAGAGTCTTTTTCTAAAACATTTTCAGACTCTTCCATAATCGTTGGTTATCCAGTCTCGCTCTCAACAGTAATGTCACTTACAATAATGTTTATGAATTCCATTAAAGTCTTTGTGCGAAGATTATAGACACGGTACGCTCTACTGTCAGGAGAATATCCTAAGAAAATAGCCTTATCTCCACGATTCTCGAATTTGGATAAGTGTTCTTTGTCTTTACAGACATAACATGTACTACCAAAAGTTCTAAGGTATTTAAGATTAGGCTTCTTCCCATACCATAGTTCGTAAGGAGTTTGTTTTTAATTATTCCTAAGATAGACCCTATTTATGATGTGGAAAGCACTACGAATTGATTCTACCCAAAAATATTTAGGTAAACACTTGGCATGAATCATAACTCTTTCCATCTCTTGAAGAGTACGATTCTTTCGCTCAGCAATTCCATTTTGTTGAGGAGTCTTAGGAGTAATAAATTTATGTTTGTAACCATTATAGTCACAGTACTCTATAACACCTGTATCTATGAATTCTCCACCTCTATCACTATTAATTCTATTTACTTGAGTGTCCTTCTCATTTTTAATACAAAGTAAGATTTTTTTAAAAGTTTTGAAAGTGTCAGACTTTTATTTTAAGAAGGCTACCCAAGTAAACCTGGTGAAGTCCTCTACCATAACTAGAATGTAACTATGTCCACATAGACTCACAGTACGAGAAGGACCCATTAGATCCATATGGATGATCTCCAAGGGTTTACAAGCAAGAATATATTTAACTTTCTTATGAGGTGCTTTAACAATTTGGCCTTCCTAATATGATCCACAGACAATGTTAGAAATGGGTTTGATCTTTGGAATTCCTCTAACTATTTTTTGTGAAGACAATCTACTAAGGCTGTCGTAGTTTATGTGACCCATTCGATTATGACATATTTCATTTTCATCCATTTTGGCAATGTTACAGACCTCAGTACTATTCTTGACAGTATAATAATTGTTAGGAGCCTGTAATTATGCACTCACCTTTTTCATTTAAAATTTTGCAATTATTCTTTGAAAAGGTGACAGTAAGATTTGAGTCATAAAATTGCGAAATACTAAGTAAATTAGACTTAAGACCTTTTACTAGAAGAACATTTTTAAGAACAGACATTCCTTCTTCTTGGAGTGTTCCTCTACCAATGATTTGAGATGATACACCATCACCAAAAATGACTGTTTCCCCAGCAAAGTTGGTTTTGTTTAAAAGTTTCGTATCATCACTAGTCATGTGCTTTGAACACCCAGAGTCTAAATACCAACCAGAGGGAGTGTGTTTAGCTTTTAAAGCAGTTATCACACTGTTACACTTCATCTGGGGTAATAACTCATCTTTTCTAACCCAAACAGCTCTTGTTTTTGTTTTGCGCATATTTTCTCTCATTTGATAAAATTTGCGAGCATTAGATTTTTGTTGAAACATATTTTGCGCATGCATTTGAGTTTTATGAAGGATATGAGCATTTGGTTTAGGAAAGTGCCTTGTAATCCTTCTTGTAAATGATCTTTTAGGTTTGGTCTTTCCCTTTCTACAGTTAGAGATTTTGTCTGGTTATCTAGGTAGGACATAATTATTACGGCTTCTCCTAGAGTAGTTAAAGTTCTGGTATAGAGGAGTATTACAGACAAGTTTTATTAAACGTCTAGAGTAGCAACCTTTAAAATAATGATTGTATATGTCACAGTATGAGAAATATAAATTGTTTGAAGAGGGTATCTCTTTAGGAAAGTCTCTAAACATAGGTTTCATGACATTTTGACGTTGAACCTTATTCCTAGGGAGTACAGTTTGGAACGAAGAAACACTCTTCCTAATTGGAGGGCAGACATATTTAGCCTTAGGCAAACTATCACACTTAGAGTGACTTGATTCCCCAATATCCAACTTTTGTTGTTTTTTGTCAAACTCATCATTTAAAGCTTAAAAATCTAGACAGGTTTCTATAGGTCTTTTTCCACCTGACATAAACATAAGTGGTTCAAAGTTTTTAATTTTTGTCTTTGAATTTTGGGAAAACCCCTATTCCAGTTCGATCATCAGAATTGGTTTTTGAATCACCAACAAAATCATCAAAATAGTTGGAATTATTTTCAAATTTTGTAAATTTTTTGAAAACAGCTGTTGTCTTTTCTTTAGCTTGTTCCAATTCTAATTATGTCCCTTTATATTTTTTTTCTCCAGAGTTTCATTTATTTCAATCAAATTCTTCAATTTTTGATCAAAACTTTTGACTTCATTCTCATGAGTTAGACATTGGGTAGTATACTCTTCAGCGTTAAGTTTAACCATTAGACTTAGGTCTCTAGTTTCTTAGTGAGATCTTTCACTGTCTTCTCTAATCTAGTGCTTTTCTTGAGAGTCTTGGCATAAAGTATGTGAATATCAGGGAGGTCTTTAGTGTGAGAATCACTAAATGTAGTGTGTGAAGTGAACCCTAAAGATTCATTTCTTGAACTCACACACACATTGACATCGTCATTATCGTTTTCCCTTTGACTCACACACCCCGTAGTAGAACTAGCATTGTTCTAAAAAATTAAAGCATCTAAACCAATAGCAGCATGATTCATAACAGCAGAGGTAGAGCTACTAACATCATTCTCATATATAGGCACAGGCATATCATCATTATAGACTATCTTGGCAAAGAAAGACATGCAAGGATCAAAAACATTAGATGACTCAGGTTTCTCATTTTCAGAATCACTTGAATCATCCCAAGTCTTGTAAATGTTGGCCCTAGTATGTTTATTGGTTGTGTTCAAGTTAACTCTACAATCTTGTGCTATATGACCCAATTTACCACATCTAAAACATTCAATATTTTTGAAGTCTTTGTTAGGTCTCGTATGAATGTCCTTGTGATGTTTGTCTTGACCTTTTTCATGAGGTTTGTGGTTAGACTAAGTTGGATAATTTGGCTTGCCTTGTCTGTTTGCCATTTTATTTCTAAATTTTATAATTTTCTTAAACTATTTTGACATCAAGGAAATTTTATTATCCAAACTATCTATATCTCATTCCTCACTAGAGTCATTATTGGGAATACTAAGCTCAGGTTTTATCAGCTTAGAGGAAAAACTCAAATTGGAACTAGTCTGTTTCCTATGGAACTGGGTCAATTGTTTCTTAAATTCTAATTCCATTTCCACAGTTCTTAGTTTACTACTAAGTAATTCAGGAGTGAGATTTTGGTCACTCATTTCCTCAATAGAATATCTTTTGTTATCAAATCTCTGTGGTAATGATCTTAGAATTTTAGAGACAATTTCATGTCTATCATAATTTATCCCATTAGCATGCAGTTTGGTCACAATATCAGTCAAATTCATGTAAAAGTCATCAAATGACTCAGAGTCAGACATGATTAAAGAGTTATACTGTTGGATAAGCATATGTGTTTTAGCATCCTTAACTCTAGTGTCACCTTCATGTGCAGTAACTAGTGTATCCCAAGCTTCCTTAGAAGTGGTACAAGATGAGATCCTTTTGAACTCGTGTTCATTTATGGACATAAAAATGGCATTCTTGCCTTTGTTATTGTTTAGATAGGCTTTCTTCTCTTCTCGAGTAAATTCACTTAATACTTTATTAATCCTCTCATTGCTTCCTTCAATGGCTGGTTTAGTAGGATAAGTACAACCATTTTCAACAATATCCCAAACACCATCTCCTAAGATTCCTTGTATGCAAGCAACCATCCTTACTTTCCAATGAGGGAAGTTGTTCCCATCAAAGAGAGGAAGTCTGGACAAGTTACCAAATCTTTCAGATTTGTCGTCCATTCCTTCATTTTAAGAAAATAATTTCAGAAACACAGGATCTTTAAAAATAATTTTCAAAGCTCTGATACCAATTGAAAAAGATTTTATAACTAGTTTTGAAGACCAAAACTAAAACAGATTAAGTCAACTAAATCAGCACAACCACAAGAATGAGATGAGGAGATGTAGAAAGATTAAGGACAAGGCTTTTTTAACATGGTAAAACCTCACCCAACTGAGGAAACATCCACGGTGACTTCTAAGTCACAAACAAAAAATTCACTAAAACAAAATATACAAGTTACAAACTATATAACACACATGCACACAAAACAGACATATACAAGTTTAGAATATGTACCCACTGGTTTGATTCTAACTTTTTTGCAGATCTAATGTTGATGTTGCTTTCTCAGTTTGCCAACTTCCCCACTTTGTTCCAGTCTTTACGTCGACTCTTGAAGTTTCAAGATCTTACAGCCAACACTTCTTGTGTTGTAGTGTGAAAAGTGTTTGTGAAAGTGTTCTAACACATGCAGGCACACACACACGCACTTATTTATACAAACAAGTCCTAGCAAATTACAGGTCTGATCTAAATGATGTTGTTTTCAGTTTATCTCTTCTTTAGATACAAAAAGACTTTATTTGGCCTTTCAAATAATCCCAGAATCCAAGGCTACCTTGCTCGAAAGATGGTTCGAGGTCTTAATCAATTTCAGAGGGTTTTGAAAATATTTTTGAAATTTCAAACCACCAATTGCGATTCCAACGAGGTCAAAAGTCTGGTTTCATAAGAACTAGAAACATATAATATATTTGTTGATTCTAACGTTTTGAAAAATATTTACAAAACAGTAATCAACAAATGTGTTTTCTCAAGATGAGAAACTAAATAATGTAGATCTAAGTGTAATATAACATAAAATAGCGAGATTTATAGTTTCTATGAAAAAGAAATAGAGATCTAACCGAAATACTTAAGTTGGATACAAGATCTCAAACTCAGAGGATTAAAACCACGATCTCCCTTCAAACCTCTACCAAAGTCACTCTCAAACACTCAGGTATGGTGTTTGGTGTAAACGATTTAAGAAAAATGAATTAGGGTTTGAAATAGGTTAGGGTTTTCTCTCTGCTTTCTCTCTTCTCTCTCTCTCTCTCGCTCTCTCTCTCTCTCTCTCTCTCTCTTCAAACATCAGCGGTGATTTAAACAAGTGCAGATTTGTCTAGAGTGGTTCACAGTGATTGATTTTGGACGCATGCAGAACGTTGATAAAAGAGATCAAAGGCCTGATAGGGTGTACGAGTTATGAGTCTACTAACAAACACAAATCAGACCGTTGTGCAAGAGATAAATGTAAGGCCCAGATGAACACTGACACGCGTGTTTTAAAAATAATTACACACCCACCCTCAAGTCTCAAGCGCATTCGGATCCTACCCAAATCAACTTTCAGGTATAAAAAAGTAATAACAGTAATTACAGAATGACCCCAAAAATTTTAAAAACCAAGTTTTAATTAAAAATAATCATTTAAAAATTATTAAAAAATCCCAAAAAATTATTAAAATCAATTTAAATGGGATTAAACACACACAACTCACACACAATCAAATAATAAACTATATGTACAATGTATGCAACCCTATTGTGTGTGAATGAGCATTATACCTTCAATTGAATCAAGTGTAGCATAAGAAGAAGATTCTGAGGCTCTTTGGTATCCAGGAAATGGGACTCCAATTTTGCCACAATTTTCAAACTAGATGAGCACTTATACAATGTAGAATCAAGTGGGTCAAGAGTATAAAGTTCTTCAATCTCTTGTTTAGGATCCAAATTTGGTGGTATATAGGTTAAAGGGGGAGTGGGTTTGTTATGTTAGTGAGAGAGAGAGAGGTGATATGTGTTGGGTTTATTAATGGAGTTATGGCTATGAAGGTTAGCAGGAGAAAGAATGAGGTAAGGTTGAAGAATGTGAGGAGGGTTGATGTGTGGTAAGGTGTATGAATGGTATAGGGGTGGGTATGTGAGTTGGTTTAGTATGGGAGAGTGTATGGTAGTTAGATGTGGGTGAGGGATTTATTTTAGGTGCAGGAGGTTGTATGGGATTAGGGGGGGTGTGTTTTATTTCTACCCCTATAAAATAAAGTAAAAATAAACCTAATAAAATAAAAACTTGTAAACTAAAAATTAAAAAAAAAATCAACTAAACTAAACTTAAAATAAAAATCAACTAAAAATAAAACTCACTAAATAAAAATAACACGACACACAATACAGTCTCTAAATACTAAACACGGCTCAAAAATAAAACTAATAAAATAAAACAAAACAAAAATAATAATAAACTAACTAAAACTGACAACAAACAAAAATAAAGAAAAACAAATACTCGACGCACTAAAATAAAAAATAAATCCTCTAAAAATAAATAAAATCTATTAAAAATATAACTCAAATAATAAAAATAAAAACTACAAAGGAAGTAAAAATAAAACCCAAAGTCCTAAAAATATAAAATCCAACAAAACTAAAGATAAAGACTACAAATAAAAACTAATAAAAAAAATATAAGGAAATAGAATATAAATTCTAAATAAATATAAAATAAATGCTTTAAATAAAAAAGACTTAAAATAAAAATCTAGAAAAATAATAAAGGTACAAACTCAACACACACAGGCTCGAGTGATGGTCTGGGATCGATGTAGGCTTAGGTTTGGTTCGGGAACAGGGTTCGGGGCATCGAAACTCTTCGGTGCAAGATCAAATGGGACTTCTGACTTCACGGTCTCTTTAATTTCTTCAATGTACTCTTTTTACCGCTACTTTGTAGCAATTGGCTTGATTTAGCGCTATTCATATCGCAACTGCATATTGACTTAGAAAATGATAAAATACGAACATATGTTGAGTTTATATAATAAAAAGTGGGATTTTAATCGAAATTAAAATCGGAGTCCAAATGGGATTTAAAAAAAAATAAAAATAAATAAATAAACATTTGTCACGGATTTAGTCCTGACTAATGGAAAATTTGATTTTTAGTTAAATGGAATTAAACAAAGGAAAATGGCAGTGGCTGCGTACCTGATCAATCGAACGATCGATCGACTGAGGGAGCCGATCGATCGACTATGCCCAGATTTAAGGCGGTTCGATGATTTTATTTGTAGTGTTAGAGTGGGATTAGGATTCCTAATTAGTATATAACCATTGTAATTCGTGGGGGGGGCTTCTCATAATCACTTTTTCCCAAGTTTTTCACCAGAGAGCCCTTCCTAAGGTTTTTACTCTCCTCCATAATCATCAACCTCCAATTTAATCAAGTTTTTATCACAAGCTTTGAAGGCTTAATTGAGGTTTAATCAAGTTTGTCAAAGAACATATCTTTGTTAATTTTTCGAGAGGAATCCAACCGTACTACCAGTTTTTCTTCAACTTCATCTCAGGCATGAATACTCTATTCCTTTCCTTTAGTATTATGCGTTTTAAGTGTCGCCTAAACCCTTAATCATGTGTTTTTTATTAAAATCAATTAGTAACTTAATTATAGAAAATGGACACTAATTATGGGACTATTTTTATATAATATTTTAATCTGAACAATATTCATAACCCTTGGGTATGTAGGATTGATGAGTGGATTTTGGGTTTTATTGGTATAGGTTGCATGTACATAAATCTTGGTTTTGAATTAAATGAAATATTGGATTTTTTAAATTTTATAATTTAAAATGTTGGTTTTTATATTTTTAAAATAAATTTTCAAAGGGAATTGGAATCGGAATTAAACAAGGTTTTTATTTAAGTTTTCCTATGTATATAAGTCTTAGAAGAGTCCTCAAAACATAAAAATCTCTAAGAGTCCTCAAAATATAAAACTCTCTAAAAAAATATTTAAAAATATTGGACCGTCTGATTAAGCTAAAAAAATTTGAGCTTCCTTTCACCTTCAGCTACTATGTCCCTGAATTTCATCCAATTGCAATGGTTCGATCGTCCAGAATGATTTTTTTAGTATTTTTATCTGATTAGAACTCTTTTCTTAATCAAACTCTTAATCCTTTATATATCGATAAATTTGTGGCTTGGATTTTCAAATCACTTTTTTATACACTTTTCAACCAGAAGACCTCTCCAAAATTACTCTCTTTCATCTACAAACCATAGCCCCAAACTTATTCAAGATTTCAACATTCGATCAAAAGGCTTATTTGGTATTTTCTCGAGTTTGGGCTAGAGAGAGATTTGATTATTTTTCGTGAGAGGAACGTGATGGTCTGATCAAATTTTGAGGTTGAAATTTTTATGACGATTCATGTGATGATTTTGGGGTACGAGACTTACACAATATGCTCCTAAATTCTCTGGAGAGTATTGCATTTGTTTTCTGCATCAATTACACTCATGTTGAATTGTGATATTCATTGGAATCCCAAAAAAAATTATTAGAATCTATTATTTGATTCATTGAGATATATTATATTGTTGATTTGAGCATAGTGTCATGAGATTTTAATATGCCACGAAGAATGGGCACCCGCCAATAGTTCAAAAATCGTTATATGGCTTTGAGATGCCTATGGGAGGTGAGGTGATTAGTATTGATATAATGCTTGAGTATACAAACTGATATGTATATGCGCATTCATATTGTTGCGATTTATTCATCATGCTAATTAAATTTTTGAGCATCTATTCCTGTCATATTGTGTACTTCCCCATATTTTCTTTAGTTGGCAGGTTAGCGTGGATTGAGATGCTATGGACTATTTTGGAGTATTGTTTTAGAGCTTGGATTTGAAGTCGTATTTTGATGTAATTATTAGTGGTGAAATTTTAGTTGCAGAATTTTATATTTGAGAGAAACATTACTGTAATCATTATTTTGGAAATAGAAAGAATTGTGGATTTTTTGTATTTAAATTGTGGACGTTTAGATGATTTATACTTATTGTGGATGGTTTTAGTTTAGTTTTTCATTCTTTCGTATTTACTTTGAGATATAGTTTATGGTTTTTATTGGGCCATTTGGTTATAAAGTTGTTAGGGGTTTTATTTAGTTATTTCACTAGATCCAGTTATAGATTATTCAGTTTCATATTATTAGAGATTGGATTTACTTTAAGTTTAGGATGGAGATGGATCTTTTATCTCTTAGTGGGATGGTTTATCTTTTGGAATTGATTGTCATTCATCTTGTGGATTAATTTTATATGTCTCATATATGTCTCATGCTAAGAATGATATTTTGTTTACTCACGCCCGGCTTATTTTGGGTGGCGGCTGACGCCAAAATTTAGCGGGGTGTGACAGATGGTATCAGAGCCAGGTTTTAGGTCTCATAGGTTGTGAGTCCGTTTAGCTTCCATGTTATCGATCTTTGATTCCTATATTGATTTGTACTCCTTAAGGTAGAGGGTCTAGCATACATGTTAGATGTGTTTCTTGGAGATATATAATTTTTGTGTTAAGGACGTTATAGGCATTGAGTTTAGAATTATTAAGCTTGATATACGGATCCTTAGAGTTAATTTTGGAGATGATATTTATTTGGAAGATCATTAGTATAAATTTTAGGTACGTCTTATATCGATGCAGCGATGTGATTTGATTTGAGGATTTATGTTTTGCGAAGATTATCGAAAATATAATTAAGTGGTGATTTGCGAGAGCGCGTGGTACTTCGTTACTGTCATAGTTATGTATATATAGAGAGAGATATATACTATTTTGTTGTTCGTGGGGTAGGTGCTCGTAGGATTGGGTATATAGGCGCCCAATTATGGTATTCTATGGGTAGACAAACGTGAGCCTTTTTTTTCTTTTACGAGATCTACATTTAATGTGTATGCTTCGTCTAATTTCGAGGACAAAATTCTTTGCTAGTGGGGAAGTATGTAACAACCCGAATTTTTTAAATGGGAATTTTTAAATTAATTTTGGAAATTGGAGAAAAATAAAAAGTTTGGATTTAATTATTTTTAATAATTATATATGTTGAGTTTTTATAATAAAAATGGGATTTTAATCGAAATTAAAATCAAAGTCTAAATGGGATTTAAAAAATATATATAAAAAAAATTATCACAGATGTAGGCCGTGACTAATGGAAAATTTGATTTTTATTTAAATGGAATTAAACGAAGGGAAATGGCAATGGCCGCATACCTGATCGATCGACCGAGGGAGTCGATCGATCGACTATGCCCATATTTGAGGCGGTTCGGTCATTTTATTTGTATTGCTAGAGTGGGATTAGGATTCCTAATTAGTATATAACCATTTTAATTCGTAGGGGGACTTCTCATAATCACATTTTCCCAAGATTTTGACCAGAGAGGCCTTCCAAAAGTTTTTCCTCTCCTCCATGATCATCTACCTCCAATTTAATCAAGTTTTTGTCACAAGTTTCAAAGGCTTGATTAAGGTTTAATCAAGTTTGTCAAATAACACTCATTTGTTAATTTTTTGAGAGGAATCTAACCGTTTTACCAGTTTTTCTTCAACCTAATCTCAGGAATGAATACTCTATTCTTTTCCATTAGTATTATGCATTTTAAGTGTCACCTAAACCCTTAATCATATGTTTTTTATTAAAATAAATTAGAAACTTAATTAGAAAAAGTGGACACTAGTTATGCGAATGTTTTTATTAAATCTTTTAATCTGAATAATATTCATAACCCATGGGTACATACGATTGATGAGTGGATTTTGGATTTTATTAGTATAGGTTGCATGTAGAAAATCTTGGTTTTGAATTAAATGAAATTTTGGATTTTATAAATTTTATAATTTAAAATGTTGATTTTTATATTTGAAAATAAATTTTCAAAGGAAAATGGAATCGGAATTAAAACAAGATTTTTATTTAAGGTTTCCTATGTATATAAGTATTAGAAGAGTCCTCAAAACACACAACTCTCTAAGAGTCCTCAAAACATAAAACTCTCAAAAAAAATATTTAAAAATATTGGACCGTCCGATTGAGCTGAATTTTTTTTGTGCAACTTTCTCTCGTCTTGAGCTACTAGTCGAATTTCGTCCAATTACAATGGTCCGATCGTCCAAAATGATTTTTTTTAGTGCTTGTATCTGATTAGAACTCTTTTCTTAATCAAATTCTTAACCCTTTATATATTAACAAATTCGTGGCTTGGCTTTTCAAATCAACTTTTCATAAACTTTTCAACCACAAGACCTCTCTAAAGATTACTCAATTTCGTTTACAAACCATAGCCCTGAACTTATTCAAGCTTTCAACCTTAGATTAGAGGGCTTATTTGGTGTTTTCTCGAGTTTGGGCTAGAGCAAGATTTGATTATTTTTCGCGAGAGGAACGTGATGGTGCGATCAGATTTTGAGGCTAAAATTTATATGACGATTCATGTGATGATTTTGGGGTACGGGACTTACATAATATGCTCCTAAATTCTCTCGAGAGTATTCTGTTTGTTTTCTGTGTCAATTCCACTTATGTTGAATTATGATATTCATTCGAATCCTAAAAAGAATAGTTGGAATCTATTATTTGATTCGTTGAGATATATTATATTATTGATTTGAGCATAAATTCATGAGATTTTAATATGGCACAGAGAATGGGCACCCGCCAATAGCCTAAAAACTATTATATGGCTTTTAGATGACTAGGGGAAGTGAGGTGAGGATTGGTGACCCATTAATGTGTTGTTGAGAAATTAGTATTGATGTAATGCTTGAGTATTGCATTTGATTTGTATATGTGCATTCGTATTGTTGCAATTTATTCATCATCCTAATTAAATTTTTGAGCATTTATTCCTGTCATACTGTGTACTTTCCCATATTTTCTTTAGTTGGCAGGTTAGCGTGGATTAGGACGCTATGGACTATTTTGGAATATTATTTTAGAGCTTGGATTGGAAGATGTATTTTGATGTGATTATTAGTGGTGAAATTTTAGTTGGAGAATTTAATATTTGAGAGAAACATTACTGTAATCATTATTGTGGAAATAGAAATAATTGTGGATTTGTTGTATTTAAATTGTGGACGTTTAGATGCTCTATACTTATTGTGGATGGTTTCGGTTTAGTTCTCCATTCTTTCGTATTTACTTTGAGATATAGTTTATGGTTTTGATCGGGTCATTCGGTTCCAAAGTTGTTACGGGTTTTATTCAGTTATTTCACGGTATTCAGTTGGAGATTATTCAATTTTATATTATTATAGATTGGATTTACTTTGAGTTTATCATGGAGATGGATCTTTTATCGCTTAGTTGGATGGTTTATATTTTGGAGTTGATTATTGTTTATCTTGTGGATTAATTTTATATTTCTCATATCTATCTCATGCTAAGAATGGTATTTTATTTACTCACGCCTGACTTAGTTTGGGCCGCGGCCGACGCCAAAATTTAGCGAGGTGTGAAAAATTATACACTTTTGGGTGATTATTAGTATAGCTGGGATTAAATTTAATGTGTGTGTGTGTGTGTGTGTATATATATATATATATATATATTATGTGTGTGTTTGTTCATAAATATCAATGATTAGATATTTGGTAAAAAGATGCCCCTCTATTGCTATTATAGGAGGTTACGCAATATGGGTGAATCCCTTGGCTTGAGAGGCAGGGTGGGTATAGTCCCTAGGTCATAGCGTCCGTACTTAGGGGTGAGACGTCTTGGGTATGATTCTGTCTCATTTCTAGAGGAAACTATGACCGCCTCCGCTACGTTTATTTTGCTTCACTGATTCGAGGAGTTAACAGGGTTAGGGTGTCCAGGTGAATGAGTATACTTGGATTGATACCATTGTAGAGAACATGCGATGACTGTCTACTCGGGAGGATGGTTATATATTTACGGTATGTGTGTGAATGTTGTAATATTATAATACGTATATATGGTGTAGATATTTATATATGGGTAAAATACATGATGTAAATTGTATTGTTTATGTATAACTCGTGAGAATGTTATATGGTCCCAAATGAGAAATGATTTTAAGTTAATGTGAAAAATGACATATAAATCGTATATTAAACACACTCGATCTAGAGTAGTGTGTCAGGGAGGATATTATCGAGAACTAGTCACGGGGTAGAGGACTAGGTGGGTTATATAGAAAAGCATTAGGTGTGCACAATAGTTGAGGGGTGAGTCGGTCCTCAAGAGAGTACAACACTAGCTTAAATATGAAGAGCATTTAGGCATTTTAATCTACTGCAATTTAATTCACTTGCTAAATATTTTCAAAATGTTTTGGGTTCTAACTCTTTCTATCAAATATTTTCAAAATCTTTTTGGTATCCGACCACAGGGATGCCCGACTTGATTATATTCTAGGTTTATGCAGTTGCAATATATGTGAGTGCTGCGTGAGTTTGGATTAGACGCCTCTTTCATTCATTCCTAGTTTAGGAATTTTATTTTCAGTTGTATTTTCGAGCATGTTGCTCACTGCAGTTTTTCAGTTCATTGCTATTTAGATTGTCTGGGATTTATTTTCTACCTGTCAGATTATTTTGTTTTGGATGTTTCCGTTTGTCAATGTTTATTCGACTATCATTTGATTTGGATATTTGTAGAATGCTTAGGCACTATTTTATTGTGATGGTTCTATTTAGTCTTTTGTTGTACTTATTGACTTAGTTTTTTAAAAGATAAAATTTTGACACCGACTTAATTAATTATTAGGTGGTTAGTAATTAATAAGTTTTCGACAGTGATGCAAAGAATGAACTAGATGGAAATCCTGTTTGATTTGATAAAGTACTGATCACCTAGTATTTAATTAGGTGGGGTGTCACATATGGTAACAGAGCATCAGGCTCTAGTGTCCTTAGGATCTATGGGGCTTTTCAGGTTTCAACTTAGCGTTCTTTGATATAGAGCCTTATTATAGGATTGTTGTATTCCTTTACGTATGCGACTTACGTTCTCCATATATTAAGTATAGTTGATGTGATTCATATACATTTTCGGTTGAGCGTGGCTCATCGAACAATATAGAACGACAAGCGTGGGGAGTTAGAAGGATTGCAAAAAGGAGGACTCAGTAGAAGCCATAAAGTATTCTGGGAACAGTGACGCGATAGGAGTCAATATGATTGTTGTTCGAACAATTGACGTTAGAGTAACTGCTGGGGCGCAGTAGTGGCCCCAAGAACCATCGTGAAGGACAATGGTGTAAAGTTAGACCCACCAAGTGCAGACGACAAGGGCGAGGGTCTAAGAAGATTTTTTTTTTTAGAAGAACAATCAACTAAAATTCAAGGAAAGTGCGGAAGAGTGATTTACCAATGGAAAGAGAACATCCAATTGGGATCACATGTAGTCAAGTCAAAATTTCGAGAAAAAATGATTGCTCATAGGAACAGCGTAGGGTGATGAGAGTTAGTCACTATCCATGGAAAAAATTTCATGAATAACGGGGAATTTGGGGTGCGGATTATTACGAATTCTCTCACTAGAGGTGTGAATAGAGAGGCAAGGGAGACTTCAGTAATTGTTCCAAAAGGTCCGAACAGTGGTCGAATGTGAGGGAAAGTTAACAAATCACAAAATTCGTACTTGGTGAGAGGAATATGAGGAATCAAAAGGGGTTCGTAAGTTAATAATAGACCCGTGGGTGGAAAATACAAGCGTGGATAGGAGATCCGACTAGGATGACTCGTGTCATTATCGTCGAGGTTGTACATTTATAATTTATATCAATGCTCTCGTGAGAAGGGAGCTAAGGGAGTTAAGGAATTTAACAGAAGAGTAAGACTGGATTTTAGTGCTAGTGAGGACGAGATACCCAGTAGAGGACCCAGATTAATGATCGAGATTAATAGAATTTCTACCTAGTGATGGTGGGTTCAATCAGGGTCGTCAAGGTCATCAACAAGTCTCAAGGGACCAGTGGAGCCAAAGGGATAATGGGGGTAGCAATCAGGGTCAAGACTACCAGATTCACGAGAAAGACAACCCCGACATGTCCGGCGGGGCCAGAGCAAGGGGAAGGGCACAACGAGGTGTCTTATGGTTAAAAAGTAGAAACACATGTATGGATATTGTCTGCAGCGAGTCAGGGGTTAGGAACGGGATGCCTCGTAGAGGCAGCAGTTATAGAAGTTTTGGTTCTGGTAGTACAAGAGTGTTATGTCCAGGAACCGTTGGAGTCGCCAATGCTATGGGCTATTGAAACTACGAATTTTATCTCGGGGTGATTGGGGTCTACCTTGTGTGACACAAGCGAGTCACAGTAGTTTGTGAGTACTAAATTTACGTGTGAAACGGGTTTGGTAGAGGTATCATTAAAAGTACTATAGTTTATATATAATTACCGTGGAGTAGCGGGGCTCACTTAAGTTCCACCTGGAGGGGAGATGGTGTAGACATTGAGAGGGTATATTCTTAAGGTAATCCCATGATGAGAGGTGATTATGTGCTTATGACTTTATCCTGAATACGAACGGGTTAACGATAGTGGGCGGTTATCACAAGACTATTGTGTTCGTTGTTCCAGGGCAGGATGTATATTCTTTTTGTGATGTCTCACCTGAAAAAGGGGCGAGATCACGACGATATTTTGTGAAGTAGACTTAAGAGAGTAAATTTGTCTAGTTATATTGGATCCCGGTGCGTAGGGACTCTTACTGATTAATTTCAGGGTATGTCGGGTTACCGTGGAGAGGAGAGACTTAGCTTATTATTAATTTAGCACTGAGGACTTAGTGATATTATAAGCGCAATAGTATATGACTCATGTGGAGATGCGGGAGTCAATGATTAGACTTGTGAGTATAGGGATAAGGTTCTAGTGTCTTGGGTATATGCTTTAGGTTCTACGAAAATCGAGGACCGACAATACTGAGGAATAGTGCATTGGGAAAAGATCTTTTGGGATTTTTTGTGAGATGTTATACGCATAAGCCTTAATAAACGTTGGGAGTTGAAAAACGTCGTTGGATGCTAGGACATCGGATTAAATGATAATTATTGAACATGTGGATGAAACATGTTCAGCTGAGAGTTATTACAAAATAGAGCCAGCGGAGTTGAAAAGTGTTGCGAAAGAAACACTGGGAAGAACTTTTGCACCACAAGTTGATGGGTGGGGAAATATCGGGAATAAGTAAATAGTAATTGGTGAAGTGATAAAAAATACCCAGATAATATATCCACACTGAGAATGTGGGGGCCGAACTTGAGATAAGTATGTTAAGTACGTGATGCTCTGAGGTTTGTATAAATATGCACAGGTTATAGGGTGTATGGGCACCCGGGGTGAAGTAGAGTCTCACTTAGTCAGATGACTAGAAGTTTTGGGAGAAAATGCAAGGGCAATGATTTTAGTTATATTTCAAAAAATGGGAGTAAGATGTCCCTCGTAATGTGAAACGTTGAGAATGGGGATCGGTGGTGAATGAAACATATTGGAGTTCTATCCAAGTTACACCATTTAGGGATTGGAAAAAGTTTGATATGAGGATACCAACTAGGATTTTGTAATTTTGATGTTCCTAGTGACGGGATTGATGAGCATGAGTGGTGAAATTCATATTTGAGATATCAAAACTCACAGAGAGGTCATGGTTTCCATCGAGTTTATGGAATGGATTGACCAAAGCGGAATATTTGTTATTTTGGAGTGGGATATACTATCGAGCACTATATCCAACTTTTCTCTTGAAGAAAAGAAGTGAAACGAAATTAGGTGTTGTCCAAAATTGTTTCGAATTAGGATAAGACCTTTCAGTCCCACCTCGGATCGGAAGTGTTAGGAGGCGATGGGGACGGAGTAGCATATCATTCTAGATGTGTCACCCATAAGTCAATGGTATATAAAAGCGACTAGGTTGTTGGAGGAATTGAGAAATGCGTAATTCCATATTTTTGGGTGATTGGGAGTATTAATTACCACTAGTGTAGTTACGTGTGATACCTCATGGAAGTTTATTATCTACGTGACACGTTTTGAGACTTTATAGGGAGATTTTTTTACCCACCCTTTGGTTGATAAGATGTGGGGAGTAATGAGATTCTAGGACCTAAAGTGATTTATGGTCCATTGGCAGGAATAGAGTAAACCGCATCATTTCCAGATAGCTCAAAAATGTAAGGAGAGTTACGTCACAGTGAGTTAAGGGCTTGAAGTCTGACATGAGTAGTCAGGGATTGTTGCGGATATCTAATTGTAGGAGAGTCACGAGTTTAACAAAAAGACATTGGCACCCATATAAGGTGGGGCCTTTGTGACACCCGCCCAATTAAATATCGGCTGATTAGTCATTTATTCAATTTAAAACAAAGTGTTTAGTTGGTTCATTCTCAACATCACTATCGAAATACGGTTTAACATTAATAATGACCTAATAAATAATTAAGTTGGTGCCAAAACATTTTTTCATTTTAAGGTATACCCAAAGAATCCATTAATAATTTCTAAGTATTAAGACAACAAATATTTACCATTCACATGAATATAATAAATACTCAGTATAACTCAACTAGTGATATAAATAAGACTGGATAAAACATTCCAAATCGAAGATCAAATTAAAAACCCATAATAATACCCAATCTAATTGAAAAGCTACAAAGGTAAACTGAGTACAATCTCCCTGATAAAACGACTGAGAATCGATGACACATGCCCTAAATGAAATGTCTGAATAGAACTGAAAGAAATGATAAAGGCGTCTAAATGTAAGGACCTGCCGCTCCCACAACTGTTGAAGCTCGCTAAATAATCGAAGAGTCTAAGTCTGGTAATCCTGTGACTGGGCACCTGATATAATACATATATATATATATATATATATATATATATATATATATATATATATATATGTAGCAAAAGAAAGAAGAATAGCAAGAGATGGGTCAGATTCCGAGTTGTAAACATATTTGATTTAGCAAGTATTTAAAACTACAATAAAGTATTATGTGCATGCTAGCTTTTCGGACTCTCGCATGAGATTCTCACCTCTCATTTATTGTGGATGACTAACATACATCTACCCCACACTAGCTATGCTACCCAGCCTAACTAGTTTGAAGTCACCATATCATCATCTACGTTCACTAGTAGTATACCCGTATCGTCCGTAGAATACGTTAGTGAAATAGTTTATCCCATATAACTAAATTTCATTATTCACCATTCAGATGGTTAACCTTTTTCCCACTAAGATTATTCTATTTCTCATTATTACTATATCTACTAATTTCACACGGTAGAATTTTTCCCAAGTATATTCATATATATATAGTCACATCATCATCAAAATTTTCGAAGTACGTAATCGCCAAACGATAAAATTTCAAAGTACGTAATTGCAAAACGGCAAAAATTTCTCAAGTACGTAATTGCAAAATAGAAAATTTTTGTTCCCCAACAAAATAAAGCCTAATTTTAAAAAAATTGGCCATAATTTTCTTTAATTATAAGAATATTCACCCTACTTAACAAACAATAAATAGTCCAACAATATTTAAATAGTCAAAATTCATCATACAAATTCCCATGTCACATAAAATATACAATATTCATCAATCAAATTCACATTGTAACTCAAATTAACAAAGTGTCAATTTTAAAAAATGGACATAATCTCCTTTAGTTATTGGACTATCCAGCCTCCTTTAGGGATAACAACCAATCCAACAATAATCAAAAAGTACAAATTCATCAAACAAATAATTCAACGAAAAAATTTCTTTAAAAATATCACAATCTCAATGGAGGTCGTCCCACGTGTTCCACTATAATGATTGTCCGTAGTTGTCAAAATGCGACCTGATACAAAACAAAATATATGGTTAGTCAATCGGTTGCAAATGAATCGGTTCCAAAATGAATTTGAAGTAAAGATGAGTACGATATAATGGTATGTACAATTTTAAACAATTTGATAATCCATCATTTATGAATAAAAATATTCTTAGTAGGACCTAATTGCATACATATGATGTTGAACGAAGAAAACTAACAGTCGTTAAGTAGTATATCTTAACGACTGTTATCTCTTAATTTAACAATAGTAAAAGTAATAGAAAATCTTATTTATCATAACAAAAATGTCGATCTTTGGTGCACTAAATGGTGACCTCCGTGAGCAAATTTTAAAAAAAATCTTGCAATTAGAAGAATGCCTAATATATCAGACCTAAAAAAACATCAATATGTAAACAATAACAAAGCGACTTCTCATGTTACATGAGTAGTCATTTAGGTATGATATACATGAGTCACGTAATGAGTCATCTACTTTGGTTTCAGAAAATGTATTTAATAACTCAAACATACAAACATACCCTTCAAATCAAATGATGTTGTGGGGCTATTGTATGTCCCCTAGATAATGGATAACTTCATTTAGAATAAAAAAAGTAATCTTGTTAAACATATGCTTCAGTTTGAAAAAAAAATAAGATTACCTAGTGCACCTTTGAGTTCAGAATTCTGAGATTTCTGCAAAGCAAGTTTCATTGACAACTTATGCATCTGTATTTCCTTAGCCTGATTTCCAATCTTCTCATTTTACTCATGCAGGGTCCTACATTTAGCCATTCATATCTTCCCTCTATAGCTGGATTAAGTAATAACCTTCTTACCTGCATAGATGGAGGCATAATTTGAGCTCTTAAATCCCGAACTGTAGACTTCAACTCTGATATCTCTTGCTCTCACTTTACCTTTTCTAGCTGCTCTCTTAATGACTCCTATGAGTTTAATCATTGTTACCTAAAGAGATCTGCAAAATAAACAATAGAAATGGTATATATGAACACCTACGAAGGTACAAACCTCAAAGAGAGCTCAAATATATGAACAGTATGTTACATAGTATATATCAGAACTACATAACAAAATTAGATGACATTAACACAGTTACAAACCGTTCATCAATCTGAACTGAAAAGGGAAAATGAAATAGGTAAACAACCAACATTATAAAATAAAATATGGGTCCATTCTTGCCACTCTGAAGTCTCCCTGCACCTATGGAGCTCACACCATGACTTGTGTAAGAAAAAAGTAAGTGAGTCCTTAAACCGATCACATCTGCATTAACAAAATTAGTCAAATGGTGTGATGTGTTAAAATGCATATACTAAAACCATAGCATAGTGTGGAATTCCTGATTACCCAAACGCAACCTATATTGTGTCAAATCTGTCTAACATTCACTCTCAACTGAGGAATCTGGGGAGAAGTGATTAGCTTGGAGAGATGTGTCCATATTGGGTATCAGACATAACACACATGATTAGCTTGGAGAGATGTGAACATGAAGGGATGATCATAACACATATAATCATTATTAAAAAAAAGTCCTCTTTGACCATCATAAACAATCTGTCAAATGAAAAATGAATGAAGCCTGTCAAATGAATGAAACCAATCTGTCAAATGAATAAAACCTGACTAAATAAATTAATACTATATTTCCACTGACCCGAATGTTAAATAGACTAATCAGGTACATTCAAAAACCCTTTTGATGTTTGAACACAAAAACCCAAAACAAAATCAAAGTACACTGTAACAAATGTTAAAAGCCCTGCCCATATTTAAAGTACACAGTAATATTCTACTTCTAGGATCATTAGGCTTTCCAAAAATCTGCAGTAATAAAGATTTGTCAAATGAGGAACAATGCTAGTCAGTGGAACACTAAGCCTATTTCTTGAACCATGCAAACTCATCATTTAAAGAAGCCATACCACCCAATATGACTTCCATATCATAACTATTATCCGACTCCTTCAAAGCTTTCACCAGAGCACTTGGTGATCGATCTGCAAGGTTTGAATAATAGGAATAAAAAATATTAAAAATAATTGTCAACATAAAACACCAACAAAATGTTGGTCGGTATCAATAAAGGCACCAACAAAGTTGGTTGTCAATACATAAAAAACCATACAAGGAAAAATTATAATTCCCAAATGCTTAGTTAGCGAAGACCTGAATGAATAATTTTCATCTAAACTAGGCTAAAAGATGGACAAATGTTCCACTAATGCCTGAGAACCAAGGTAACTAATGAAATTACCTCAAAATTGAGGTACATTAGTAGAACCATGGTGATGCATTGGTAATTGGTATGATACTTAGGATAATCCTAAGGATTTCAATAGAACCAGTGAAAAACTCGAGATTGACTAAAAGTTGATCCATTCATAGTCAAAGACTAAGAAGAATATACAGAGATTTACTACAAATTGAACCATTCACAATCACATATTGATAAAATAAGATTTTTATTAATTCAATTAAATGATTACATATTATTGCTTAACATTCAAAAACAAAATACAAATAATTATTCTACAGGGCGTTTCCCTTCATCCTTAGAAACAAGATCCATGCCAGCTGGAGGATCATCCAAAGTATAAGGAGAGTTGATGAAGTTAAAATTCTGAAACATCCTGGTATTGCTGCTACTAAGACGATAAAGCAGATGTGGAGGTTGGATGATCTCTAGTTTATCATGTAGCTCATAATCTCCTAAGTACTTCGAAATCAAGCATTGAGGAATACGATGAAGAGGAATCTAGTTGACATCTAACTTGAAAGGATGATTGTCAAGCTCAAGCATTCCAGGGTCATACCAATCCCACAGTGAATTGTTCCGATCCACCTTCATCACGGTTAAAGCATCCATCCAACCCCATTTAGAGGACTCATTCTTAGCCTGTTGAAGTCTATCATCATAATGCCCAAGATCTTCATTATTCCCATCCATCCAAACCTACATTGGTTGCTAATGGAATTGAAAGGTTAATTTATCAACTTAAGACTACAACTTCTTCAGTACTCTATCCTTAATCTGTAATTGGGAAGATTGAGTGGATAATTGTTCAGACAAAGTCTGCAGCTTTTGGGACATCTCTGCAATAGCTCGGTCTTTAGCTTTTAACTGCGCAGCTTGATTAGTAAGAGCCTGTTTAGTCCTAATTTATTTCGGGGTTCCTCACCCATGCTTATT
Source organism: Sambucus nigra (assembly GCA_949130495.1). Lineage (NCBI taxonomy): Eukaryota > Viridiplantae > Streptophyta > Magnoliopsida > Dipsacales > Adoxaceae > Sambucus > Sambucus nigra. The sequence continues at coordinate 172,856,793 of OX422219.1, forward strand.
TCTTGCTCGGGAAGATGCAGGCTTGATCTTTTTTAAGGCTTCCAACTCATCCCTTAATGTTACATTCTCAGCTTCTAAAAAGGAATATCCCTTATTAATAGTAGTAGCAATAGCTCTAAAGGCAGACTTCAATATATTCACTTCATCCCTCGAATTATTATTCTCCTCTTCCAAAAGTTTGGCAATAGTCTTATTTTCTTTAACTTCAATATTAAGTAAAACTTCATTTTTATTATAAACAAAAACAAAGTTATTAAAGCACCGACCTACGCTTAAGCTTTGATATTTATGTTCATAGTTCTGGTATAACAGTGTAGTGAACTCTTTATATTGTTCTTGAAGTTTTTCTATCATCTCATAGTAGGCAAAATTATTTTCTACCGCTCGATCAAGTAAGTACTTCAAATACTTGTAGGCTTCTTTGGCGTTCTATGATGCATCATCACTGAGCAACTGGATAATTTTTTCCTCGGATAAGTCTGTATGACCTGCTTTGAAAAAATCATTGCATTTCCTCAGTAGCTCGGTATTATTGGAAAAAAGTTATTCCATCTTCTCTATAAACTAGAAAGAAGAAATGATCACCAATCAATAATAAGAATAAAGAATAGGTATAATCAATAAGAGATAAAAAGGAACAAAAGGTTTATTTTATTGATAATGAAGAGTTCAAGTACAATAAAAATAAAGAAAAATAAACGAAAGGCAAAAGGGCAAATGCCAAATAACTTTACACCTTCTCCCTATCATTCTCAACCTTCTTATCCTGCTCAAAATAAGGGGCTACGAACTAGAGCTTCTCGGTTTGCTCGGTTGGAGGAAGCGAAGACTCGGTGATTTTAGGATGGTCAGCAACAGATTCGATCACTAGAGAGGACTCTCTAGAACCATCTTTATCTTCAATACCATCCTCAATGGTAGGAGGAGGATCATGAGTATATCTCTAAAAAAGTTCAGAGTCTTCAACAGTGTTTAACTCATGAAGAGCAGCAACCCAACCATCTCTGAAACATTTGTGTTTTGCATAGTCAATCTGAGCAGCGACACCAGAAATGGATTTGTTCCAACCCTTGTCCCAACCAACACTGAAGGATGTCTTAACATCAGGATTCCTTTTAGACCTTTCAAAGGATAAAATCTCTTCAGGAGTCTTTGCTATGCGCTCAACTTCCTTAGCCCTGCGCTCAGCCTCCTTTGCCATGTGCTCAGCTTCAAGGGCATTTTTATTAGACGTCTGACGAGCAATTTTGGTTGTCTTCAGTTTATCCACCCAAGTATTCTTCTTAGTCTCTAAGGCTTGTTGAGATTATAGCAAAGCATTCTTCAAACCAGCCAAAGCTTCCTATACATCATTTGAAGAAGAAGCCCTAATTGCATCATACTTCTCCAACATATTATTATAATGCACCAAGAACTATAAGAAAAGAAGATCAAGTTAGTATATGAGAAATTTAAAAGATAACAGAACCAAAAAGATGGAAATCACTTACTGATGCAAGGCTCTGAGCAGCTAATTCAGAAACATTTATTCGGGGCAGCATGGCATCCACTCTCCTGTGTTCTGGAAGCGTACCAGACTTGATTAACTTCTTGGACAAACCAACAGTAATAACTGCTGGAGGACTAGCCTCAGAAGAAGCTAATTCGACCAAGGTCTATTGGTCGATTACCTGTTTGACCTGCTTCTCTATAAGCCCTCTTCTAAGTCTTCCCAAAGGGAGTGCATCCTCTTTGGGAGTTATGTCCTTGGGAGATGGGTCTTTGGGGGATGGGTCTTTAGGGACTAAGGGCTTCAAACATCCCCTGTCTTCTTCTTATCTCCTTCACCAGGTGTTTGGGAGCCAGAAGTTCTACCACTAAGAAGATCAGGAAAATTTCTCTTCTTCATGATATCAACAAGGGGAGTATCTAAATTAACAGCAACTTCCTGATCAAGATCGATCACCAGAGAAGAAGGATCAACAGGTCGGGCAATAAAGGAAGAAAAGTTATTTCTGTATTAGAGCAAATATGAAGCAGACCTAATGTGCTCCTCAACAACCGTCAATGAAGTCCCCAAATAAACTTCTATTCTTTTAAATTTACTTCACTCTCTTTGGAGGATTTTCTCTTTCGGTCAACTATAATCAAATTTACAAAGCAACAATCAGTATGACATTTTATCAAATATAAATAGGTTAAAATTATTAAAATACAGAACTACCTATCCCGTTGCCAAATAGAGGACATCTAGGTCCTTGATATTTAGAACCTCCATCTAAGGGAGCATGTTGCCAATTTTTTACAACTGCCCCGTGATCAAAATAATCCCTATTAGAATCAGGGAGGTTAACTACTAAAGCTTTACTAGCTGTCCTAATTTTCAAATAATAAGTGGTATCACTAGTTACGCATTTATAACAAAACATTATCTCTAGAATCCCTGGATGGGTTCCATAGATTTTATTTAACCTATATACTCCATTCACCACTCTCCATGTGTTAGGATCTATTCTTGTAGGAACAACATCAAAATACTGAAACAACTCTAGACACAAGGGATTGGGAGGAAATGTGAACCCACACTCAGCAATAAAGATGGAAGGGAACCAATGGCCCTCGGCAAGAGAGAAAAAATCAGAAGAAAAAGTTGGATGTTCTACTTAACCCAAGATGGAATGTGAAATTCATTACTGAACTCATCAAGCGACTCAACAGAATAAATCATGATGAAGAAGTAAAGAAGACGAGAGAAAAGTTCTTACAAAGGTTTAAGGATTCAGCAAGAACTGAAGACAGAAAAGAAAATGATCACACGAAAGTTCAAAGAACATAGTAGCAGAATCATAAATGAGAGATAGAAGATGATCGAAGTTTTACCGCTCTTTTTATAAGTCGCCTCAAAAACTGGGAAAACTAATGATTAAAGTGAACGACGATTGAGTTTATGGTAGCTAATAAGGGAAAAGACGAAGATATCCTAGAAATGTTCGCTAAATTTAAAATATTTACAAAATTGCCATTCATGCTAAAAAATTGTCAATTAAGTGGATAAATTTCACAAGTCTGGAAGGTCTGTGGTAGATCAAGTGGACGAACTACTGTTAAAGCATAATATTTCACACTTTCGCATCAGCTACAAGTATGAAACATTGGGGGCTTCTGTAGATACCAAAATTTACCACCTTACATGGACCAATTATAAGCCAACATGTGTCATCCAATGTGGCATAAGTCCAAGTCAGCATGATGAAAAATCCCGATGAACAAGGAAGCCCAACTAACAAGGAAGCCCGACCAACTGGCAAGATCGACCAACTGTCGAAAATCCAGCCTGTATAGACAACGAAGCGACAACAGTTTTACAACCTGTAAAACCAGTGAATCGACAACAATAGTATATTTAATTCTCATTATGTAATGATGTAAAGGCCTAACAAATGAAGGCATTCCATCCTTTCACACGATAACTATCAACACCCCTCTTGGGTTATAAATACATTGTATCACCCTCATTACAGGGCACCGAAAAACAAATCAAGGCAGTCAATACATAATAGTGGACGTAGACTTTTCCATTGAGTCGAACCACTTTAAAAATCTCTTTGTCTTATTTGTTTTTATTTATTTATCTGTGATCAATCAATTAGGTCTAGTCTAGTTTTTTGCATCAACATTCACTTTTGTAATACCCCATAATTTCAGAATAAAATATTGCGAAATAAATAAATTTAATAATTCCGGATTTTTTTGGGGAATAAATTAAATTGGGAGGATTTAAATTAAATGAGTAAAAATTTAAATTTTAAATAAATATTTATTCGTGACTATATAAATATAAGACTCAATTGGACATAATAGTGAAAAATAAATCACACATAAATAAATTTAGGGACGCGTGTCGTTTAAACATAATAAAAATGTCTAAGTAAAATTGAAATAATTAGGATGTATTTTGAAAAGGGTTAAGGCTCGTTTAAGTGTTTTAAACCTTTAGAAATGGTCTCGGGCTATAGATATATAAGTTGGGAGGTTATTGGGCTAGTTTGGATATGGATTCGGGTCCATTTGGGAGCCGAAGAATTGGGTTTTAAGCCCAACTCGGGATTTGGTTTAATTAGTATTTAAGTGGGGGTAAACCACTTCACCACTACTATTCAGAGAAGTCCTAAACACAACTGTTAACGGGAGAGGAAAGGCGAAGAACCAAAAGAGGGAAAAAAGGGCAAGGAAATAAGAAATAATCAAAGGGTCTTTCTTCCACAAGTTTCTAAGGCAAGAATTATCTTGCTTAATTTAAGTTTTCAATGTATTTTCTTGATGCATTATAATGACCCTAGAATTTCTGGTACTTAGGTTTGATATGGATGATTTTATGATGAATAAATATTCTATGCATGTAGAGGACTGAATTTAATATAGAATTACTCCCAAAAATTTAGGTATCGAAATCTTGAAATTGAGGTTAGACCCCTTAGGGTTCTTGACAGTAAATTGGGTATATCTTGAGTATTTGATGTAGAGGATATTACTGTTAGTTTATGGACTAAAATTATGTTGTAAACCCCATGATAGATTCCCCATATTATGAATCAAACAGTGTTGGAATTGGGAATGAAATCTGAATTGAAACACGTATTTAATATTCATAAATTCTGGAAAAATTGGGCATGAAATTGGAATTTAATAATGTAGTTAATGATCCTAAGTGGACTAATTAAGTTGTAGGGACTTAACTACATAATTATAATGTAGTATAAACCATTGGAAGTTAATTTGTAATGAAATCTAGGAATCCCGTATTGATTCAAACAAAAAGATCTAGGCTTCCGCGCATGTCCGAATCGATTCGGCCTTGGAGAAAATCGATTCAGCCCTGAGAGCTGGGGGAGTTGGTCTTGGGGTTTGATTAAGGGTATTTTTAGGAATCCAAGCGAGTGGGTAGGACCATGTTTGGGACAATAGAGAATTTATTAAAAATACACATGTACCCACATTAAATTGGGAAAATTACAATTAACTAGTTGGTTAAGTAATTATTTAATGGAGTGAAATTAATAACTTACTAGATGATAAATTATTAATAAACAGAAAATTGTGAATCTTATGTGGAACTTCCTTATGATAATTATGGAGTAGTTACCTACACATATTATACGAGATAATAATATGTATTTATATGTATTTGTGTACACATACTAATATTCATGGCTTGTCCTATCAGCTTGGGGGTTCGAGCGTTCGGATTGGGTACCACACGCCGGCACAAGTGGGCTTGGAGATTGTGTACATCATATATGTACTACGTGGAGCGCCATCTACGAGAGGTAGGTGTTGGCGCAGACCCAACCTGTGTCACTGCTGGGTATGGGCTATGAACAGGTATCCTGCATAGGGAACGCCCCCAACTTATATGTGTTTTGTGATGTCCTCTTAGGATAAAAGATTCCTCCGAACTTACCGATAGAGTACTAACTAGACACCAATGGTAGATGCCTTTATGTGTCATATATATATATATATATATATGTGTGTGTGTGTGTGTGTGTGTGTGTGTGTGTGTGTGTGTGTGTGTGTGTGTGTGTGTGTGTGTGTGTGTGAGAGAGATAAATTGGAATGTCTAAGAATGTGGACATAAACTACAACTTTTATTTCAAATGCATAATAGATGTTTATGCCATTTATGTGAAACTTATGAGACTGGGATATTACGGGTATTGGCAACTAAATGTAGTCGGTACACTTAAGCATTAAATTATCAATAAATTCATTATTATTAATTTATAATTATTATTTGGGGCTCATTGGGATGCGAATAATATCTCACATAGATTAGGGGTGAGGTGTTAAACGCATGCGTGTGACGAAAGGGGAATATGTATTTTGCATCAACTATTTTATTGCATCTTAAATTAATTAAGTTAATCCTTGCACACCTCGGGCTCTGACCCAATTTTAAATGTTCCCCCAGCCCAGGTTATTTCTAGACAGGGATAGCGGGACTATTGTTATACCAGCATTGTGATCTCTCGTGCTTATCAACTTCTCAGATTATTGACTCTAGCTTAGGTGTTTTTCCAATTATAGTTATTCATTTGAGATATTTGTATGGCAATAAGACCGAGATTTATTTATTTACATTATGTTGGGTTGTGATACTTACTTTTACGTTAGACTTATCATGCATTTTATGTTGGTTTGGTTTTATATACTTACTATGGAAATGTTGATTTAAAATTTAATTATGGGCCTTTAATATATAATTTATTTTATGTCGGTGCTGAAAATGGTATTAATTGGCTGACAATCTCCATCTTCGGCGTATCGTGTTTGACCATCTTTTACAAGAGAAAATGGGGGTTGTTACAACTTTATCCATAATTTTTATGGCCCATTTATACAAATCGTGCATATCCTCATTCACCTTATCCATAATGGTCAAAATATCAACATTTCCATCCAAGTATGTCACCGCATGCATATAGTTATCAACAGGGGATGTCCATGCAAAGGTTTGTCAATTGTAATGACCGCTTAACCGATGAAAGCACAAAGGGTTGCAGCATAATGGGATATGAAATTGAACTTAGCTATGATATAAGTAACTTTTTATTACATTATGTGATTATCTATGAATTATTTTAAATATTTCTCTTTGATCTTCAAGATTATATTATTCAACTCTGCATAAAATGAACTAAGAATTTGTGCTTTTTAATTTTATTCAATGTTTACCTTTATAGTTTTATTGAATCCATAGATATTGAAAACCATAAGGCATGTTTCTCTATCTGAGGATAAAAACTAAATCTTGTTTGGTGCATTTCTTACGGTACTTATCCTGTTTGGTGTATTGCTTACCATGCTTATCTCAATTTACAAATATGTTACTGAACTAGTCTTGGAATAATATTTTTATTCACATATCAATTTTTCGGTTCTTTATCAACTATATCAAACTATTTTCTATCACTTTTTGGTCCTCATTTCCTGTTGCACTAGACGCCACTCTTTGTTGGAACTCATAGATGCCTATGCTTACTAATAATACCTGGGATACATTAATACAATATTCTAACCCATCCCAATGTGTTTGATTGAATAAAGTATGTTATTACTAACCGGGGTTATTGATTTGCGGGGATTTTCTTCATTCTAAGAGCTTTGGGAACACTTTGTGTTCTTGGATGAGATGTAGACAAAATGATGGCATTGATAATATTGAACATTTATGTGATTTGATGAAGCAAATATTTGTAATGTTATAATTTTTTTCCATGATTTAGAATCCTATATTTTTAATGTAAGTGACCTCTTTTTATTTACTACATGTATGTTTCTTTATCTGTCATAGGACAATTTTTTAATTTAGAAGACAATATAATTTTGTTGGTCCTATGTTTCTTCCTTGTAAATTTCTCATGTCATTATGTGAATTTGTGCCCATCATTTTTTTTCATACCATTAACTGTCATAAACTTCATGTTAGTAGAATTTACCATTGTATGATAGGTACCTTTGCGGTATAATGTTTAGTCAAATTATAATAATGACTTATTCTACATATTTAAGAACTAATGTAGTTGTTGTTTTGTTTTATGTAACACCCCATAATTTTGAGAACTTGGAATTTAATAATTTTTGGGAGAAATAGAATTTATTTTGTTTGGTAGAAATTTAAATTTATGATTTGGAGAATTTATTCAAATTAGAAGAATTATTTAATTTGGCTAATTGAGGTTTAATTTAATTTGGAACATTTTTAGATTTCGCTCGTGTCACATTTTGAGGTCGAATTCGAAATATGTTATAAAGTAATTTGGATGACAATTCTGAGTGCACGGTTGATTCCGAATAGGTCGCGATAGTCAAAAAAGAGTACCCGTGGGTAGTAATTGGATCTCGGAGAGTTTTTAGGCATAAATGGGCCCATGCGGAGGTGTTTGTGACATTTTAATTTAGTCCACAAGTCTAATTTCGAGATTAGCATTAGAAAATCAAAATTTAAGAGTTTGGGGTGAACACAACTCTATAGGAAAGACAATATATAACCAAAATTAGAGAAGGGTTAACAAACACAATTCATAAGAGAAAACCCTAGTTCTATAGAGAAGAAAAGTGGGAGAAAACAAGGAGAACATGGAAAGCTTTTGGGAGACAAATTCAATAATCTTCTCCAAAGGAATCAGACTCTATTATTGTTAAGGCAATTGATTAATTTTTTTTAATGTAAATTTGTGATAATGAATTCATATCATAGTGGTTGTGATTTTTGGGTTGGGTTAGTACATAAATTTGGGTTTTTATTTTAGTAAATCCTACGTGTTATTTGGGGTAATTGGAGAGGTTGATTATTTAATAGTTATATATTATTTAAAGGTTTAACAGTGAATTTAGAGGTTGAATTCATTTAAGAATTTGATTAATTAGTAAGAGAATTACAGTAGCCATTAATCGACTTATAAGAATTGAGAGAAGAAGAAATCTGGGAAAAACTTGGGGTGTGAATCAAACATGGGATTTAAAATTGAAATCGGGTAGAAATTGATTAAATGATTAACGGTTTACATAAAGGAATTTCTGGGAATGAAAGCTGTGAAGGATCACATATGGCGTCAAATAGAAGAAGGAAAGAGGAGAGAGAAATAACCAGGGTCGCTCGAAGGACCTGGAGAGTTGTTCGAACGACATCACCAGTCGTTCAAACGAGTTTCGTATCTCACTCGAACGAGATAGATATCTCGTTCAAACGACCCTAGGTTTGTACATGGAGATAAATCTTTTCTTTACGAACGTGTGGCCGCCAGTTTCATATTTTTTTTATTTTTCTAATTAGTTATGATTTTATTAGGAAAGGGTGTCTGAAACCAAAATTCTTTGGGAGAAATCAAATATGGATTATTTAGGAATTTCCGGAGATGAGTGTAAGACTCTGAAAAAAAATGAAAGGAATAATTTATGAACCGAGAGAATGAGTCCGAATATTTTGGGAGAGTGTCACCGTGATAATAAATTAATTAATGTACAAATTAATTAAATTTTAGAGTCGGGTTATAAACTCGAAAATATTTTAGGCTAGTGCTACGGGATTTGGGCACAGCATAGCCGAGATTAAATTTAAATTATATATATAATTGTATGCATGTGAGTTGAATGCTAATTTGTGACTCGAGGATGCTATCTAGGAGGTTGTGCAGAGTGGGCGGTCCCACCTTGATGATTCCAACGGGATCTGGACTGAGCTCCAGGTTATAGTGCTCGGGTGGATCCTATCGTGATGAGAGGTGGTTGTCACGCAGGTCGTTAAGGAAGGTGCATTGAAATCCTAAGGCCTATATATGTATAACCGCCTCCATTATTTGTTGCGATTTAGGATCGGTGGTGAGATTTTTGACCCGGTGACCAGTGGTGACACGAGATGTGCCTGGCACCCGATAGCAGGTACGAGAAATGCATTTGATAGGACGAAGCTATGAGGATGCGGTGAATATATATATGCCTAGTGAGTGATATGTGTATATACCTATAGATGTCGTGTGACTATTTATTTACTGTATTGCTTTGATATTTAGTAAATTCATATAGACGATGGTTATATGTATTATACTAATTCTGATAGTGTGGTTAACGTACAATAAGGTGGTTATCGGGCTATAGTAGGATGTCGAGAATTTCAGAACAGGGCTAGTTAGACGGGGTAGTGTAATTAGGAGGGTTAGACAGGAAGCGTTAGGTGTGCACTCTAGATGAGGGGTGAGTAGTATCTTAAGTGAATGTGACACTAACTTAAATATGAAGGGCATTCATGCATTTTAATTGTTGCATTTTAATTCACTTGCAAAATATTTTCAAAAGGATTTTGGACTCTGACCCATACTTGAAAAATATTTTCAAAACTTTTTAGGTGTCCTACCACAGGGGCGCCAGCCCTAATCTTCTTACAGGGTATTGTAACAACCCGCCTAATTAAATATCGGGTGATCAGTCCTTCACTTAATTAAATCAGAATATCCAGTTAGTTCATTCTCTGCATCACTGTCGAAAATAATTTCTTTATTAATCACCTAATAGTTACTTGAGCTAAGTGTCAAAAAAAATTCCATTTTTAATTTAATTAAAACCATTCCATTCCACGACACTGAATAATAATATGCAACAACACATCACAACTGAATTAACTACAACAAGAATAAATGTGACTGGAATAACTCTCCAGTTAAATTATAACTTTTACACTAAATAATAATGAGGTCCACAAAGCTTACATAAATAATTACATCCTCTAAAATCCGGGGTGACATGCCCTAAATGACGTAGACGCTACAGATGAGTGAATCAACAGAAAGTAAGCATCTAAACAAAATTCGCATCTCTACTAGTAGTTATAATCCATCGGAACATCCATAATCTTTGTTGGTTATCCCTACTTCTGGATACCTGATGTACACGATATGGTAGAGAAGAGAATATGCAAGGAAACGAGTCAAAGTCCAATTGTAAAAGATTTTAAAAATAGCAAGTGCTTAATAATTACAATTAAGCATTTATTATGTACATGTTAGTTTCTCGGTCTCTCTCTTGAGAATTCTCACCTCTCATCTAGAGTGCACACCTATCGTATCTTATTATCTTCCTAGTTAATGTTCCCTCCTAACTAGTTTAAAACATAATTCTAACCCATATCCTAAACCCGTATGTCCCATACCATATGTAATATAATTATTCATATTCATTTCTCTTTAATATGAACTAGTCTTGTTACAACCTTGGAATTAAGTGTTCATTTACTTAATTTAATTCAGATTTCATTATTTACTTCAATCTACAACATTACACAGTAGATTAAATCACAGTTTATATTTTTAATCTACAATTTCACACAGAAAATTACATCTCTATATCTATAATGTCACACAGTAGATTACATCACAGTTAATATATATAATATCACACTAATTATATATATATATATATATATATATATATATATATATATATATATATATATATATATATATATATACTAATACGGCACCTCCCTAGTCACAGTTGCGGTGCATGCATACTCTGCTATCATGTCCTGATACATAATGTCACTTTATAGAGGACTATTGATTCGGCGTCTCTCACGAATCATATCATAACACAAATATATTGGAGGCGAGCATACTCCCCATCGAAATGGGTCATGCACATACCTATGCTTCCATTCAACTGTCGAACTATCATATCTCGAATAACACGTTTTCGAGGTCCTATGCTCAGGTTACGAATCTAAAAATCCTCCCAAATTGGGCGCATAGTATAAGACCGTCCACAACGCGAAACCTCCACCCCAATAGCAAGCAACATCGGTATGTCATACATACAAATAATAATATAGGGATTCATCAACCCTATATAAGTATAACAACAATAAGGTATTCACACAACCATATGATAATAACAGGCAATCATCTCACAATAGGTATTCATCATACCTATATATATAGTCATAGGGCATACGCACAACCCATATAACAAATCCCATACATAGTATAAGTATATCCCGAATATCCTAGGTATATTTTCGATTATGACTTTAATTCTCAAAGTATATATTTTCAAACTTATCTACCCGCGCGATGGTGATCATTTAATCCTCAAATAAATTCAGTATGTAAACACCCCGTCCTATAATTCCATGTCATCACGACTTTCGAATTTCTATGAATTAAATTCACTTTAATTAGGTTTATTCCTCGATAATACCTAATTTGCTCTTAACCCTTTATTCCATCTCTTAAGGTTAATCCCAATTATACCAAAGGTTATATCGATAATTTATGACTCTCTTACTACTGGTTATAACCGTAAATTATCGTTTATCCGATTTAAACTCTAAGTAATATATTTCTCCAAAATAACTCGTTTAATTTCCCCTCGTTCACAGTCCCAAAATAATATTTTTCGGGTCTTAAGTATCTCCTTCTGCCCTTCCCTAAGTCCCATTAAGTTCATTTAATCATCATCAAAGGTTCCTCAAAGTTTGGGATTTAATCAACAATTAAAAAGAAAGATATTTCACATTTCCAGGGGGAGTCGATCGATCGATGATTCTGGTCGATCGATCGATCAACAGTCTTGAGTCGATCGATAGATAGATCAGATAGTGCCCAATTTTCTGCATTATTTTTCCTATAGGTTTCATACTTTTTAATCGTCAAAACCTTTATCAAATAATCCAAAACTCCCCAATAGTTATTCCATAATAATCAAAACACCTAAAATCATCAAGAAGGTTGGATTTAAAACACACTATTCCTGAAAAACTCATATTTTTATTTTTATCCATGAACATCATATAAACTCCAATTTTTCTTCACAAAATGATTCCCACTTTAATCTCATGATATTCAGATCGTATACCATTATATATGGATCAGTTCTAACATATCCAAAACCATTTAAATATCATTAACAGGAATCAATTCACTCAAATTCCATTTTATTCTCAAGAACTCTATTTTTTTTTTACTAAATCATCAATAAGAGTGGAAATCCTAGATTTCTTCACAAGATAATATAAACTTCATGTATTTTATTCTATACTCAAAAGAGATCATTCCTAGATAATATTCATTTCAAATTTCCATTTAAAATTATCACAAATTTATCTTTGTTCTTGCAACTTTTCAGAATTTTCCTAACTATCCTGACATGGACAATATAAAATCTAAGATTGCACTAATTAATCACTTGCCTTCAGATTGTAGGTCTGATTAGTTGGGGATGATACTCTACTGGTGGTCCTCTCTTTTTCCGGCTAACTTTCGGCAGTGGTGGTGGTGGCGCAAGGCGGTTGTCCTTTGGTTTCCTAGAAAAGTCTCTTCTTCTCCCATAGAGAGTCTCTCAATCTCCCTTAAACCTTTTCCTCTTATTTTTGGTGAATGAACCTAAGATCTCTAATCTCCTCACTAATATAATAAAACCTAATTTTCGTGTTTACTATTCACCTCCCTTGTAAAATGATCGAAATACCCCTCTGGGGTGTACTTTCGATTCCAAAGTGCCCCGGGACCCAAATCAAACACCCAAGTAGACTTTTTCGACTATTTGACCCTTCCGGAAACTTTGAAACTGTCAAAATGACAATTCGGATGACATAAAAATAATTTACTTTTTTTTCATTAAATTATAATCTCGACACGACTTAAATGCGCGTGCCGACTTAATAACCATAATTGTCGTACACATAATTCGCGACAATTTTATAAAGTCATAATAAATTATAAATTCAGAATCATATATATTAATTTAATCACTAAGTAATATTCAACATAAATCACATATTACTTTATTCTCGAGTAATATTTAAATCCGGATTAATTTCCAATTATATCACAATTAATTCTAATTAATCCCATTTTAAAAGTCATTAAAAATACGGGGTATTACATACTTCCTCCCTTACAACGGAATTTCGTCCCGAAGTTCGAAAAATAAAAGTATAGCATGCAAGAACAATTCTGGATAAGTATTGTGCATCACATACTTGCGCTCCCAAGTAGACTACTCTGTACCACCCATACAGTACGCTATCGAATATCACCAATAATGAACACCTCTATTATGATCATTTTAACCCCAGGTTACCCTATCACGTAGGTCCTTATCCAAGCCTTACAGTTTAAGTTTCACTACTTATACTTTATTCTAAATATTCACTATCTAACATTCTACTACATGTACTTAAATAAATTAATCGTTCTTTAGATAAACACCATCTTGTCTTGCGATTATCATACACAGGTAGGTTAATTGTGCAGTATATATTCTACTCACAATATATACTATAAGTTTCAAATCATTTCTACTATTCGCAATAGTTCTTGGTTCCTCACTTTTATCCCACAAGTAGGAGAAGCATTAAGACTTACCGTACCATACTTCAACTGGAACCATACCTAACAGTAACTTATAAGAGTTATAGTACACCAACTTCACTAGTGGAACATACGTCTCTCTTCCTCCCTTAAGATTCAAGGTTACAACCAAAATTTATCTTCCAAAATCAGATTTGTCCACTTAGTCTGCCCATTATTTTGCGGATGATAGATCATTCCCAATCACAACTCGGTACCCATGTCTTGTGAAAGTTCTTCCAAAATCGGGAGACAAAATCTTGTCCTAATTGGACCCAATATTAAACGGTACCCTATGTAACCTCACTATCTCAATTATTAAGATCAAACCATATTGTCTCGTAGTATGATCACCCCTAACTGGCATAATGTGATCTACTTCAGTCAACTGATCCACTATCACCCATATAGGATCGTAACCATCTTCGCGAAAAATCCTTACGTATACTCTCCTAATACTACTTAGAAATACCTAATGGTTGGAGAAACCTCAGCTGGTTTCGAATGGTCCACCTTAATTCCAATAGACAGATGGCCATCTACAAGAGGAATCAAGCCAAACATCTCTTCATTTAAATCCTATTACCATAGTCATTTATAGCCTGATACATTTGTTATTCTACCGACTATATATATAATCATCATAAATAACCGGACATTCAAGTCCTAATATCTAAACCTCTATATTTGTTTTCCTTATCACCTATCTCCAATATGGGGAACAATGTCAGATTTAATTACCTAGGGCGCCCATACACCCTATATTTCTCGTATTGTTGCACAAATAACATATACTCTTCTTAAATCATTTTTTTCTCACTTGGCATACTGATATGGTAGGGGTACACTCAATCAACCCACTAGGCATAACTTAATCACTCTATCAATGGCATCATTGTTTTATTCATAATGCTACTAGGACTAGGCGACTCTTAAGTCATGATCGAATTAACAACTCTAAATTTATGTTTGAATCTTTAAAACATTACTAAGGTACGAACTTATGTACTATCGACCAAACTTCTCTCCCACTCTCGACGTTCACTAGCTTCATGCGTGGGATGACTCGCAAAGTGAAATCCAAACAATGAACCCCCCCGATACACTACTACTTAACATTGTCGGTCGTCGAGATCCGTAATGGTCCTCAGTCCATAATATGTACCTTATCATAATTTCTATTTGTTAACATAAAATTATACTAGTCCATGCTTATATAACTCTAAAAATAACATAATCAATGTTGCTCTCACAATACCAAATTCACGGCTATATATATAATGATCTATTTCTCGCTATTCGACAAAAACATATTATATCCTGAGTCACATCAGTAAATAAATTTCTACTAACACATATAACTAGACAACACTTTCACTAAGGTCTACGTTATCATGAAATATAGGCCCAACCCTATTTCATTTGGCGCCACACAAAAATAATTTTACTCTCCCCGAAGTATCCATCACGATAGCCTTATCACTCAATCCACTATCGTTTAAAGATTTGGTAATTTATCACTACGCATTACCATAAAAATTTCTATTATGCTAAGTCAAAGAAATAGAAAATTATAATAACAAAATATATGCTTAGGACCCACTCGTTTCACTCACGAGAGACACCAAAAAGTCCCACTATCAACAAGAAATACTTTTGTAACCAGACTGTTAAAATTATCATTTTCACTAACCTCGACTCGCACGTGAATTTAGGGATTTCAATTTATATACGACTGTTGTGACACACCATGTCACTAGAACTAATCCTTTATTCACAGGGATGAAATAAAACTTCGGCAGTCTCTCCTGATCACGTAGGGTCCTTACATGCACTTCTCACAGTCAAAATAACTCACGATCACTTGCACCCGTTATACATCTAAGATTTCATCCTATAGTTGTACCCACCCGTTGTGGACAAATTATTCACTCTTGTGGTTTACACGCACATTATTGAAACGTTGGCCCAGCATATCTAGGCCTCAATTATGGTCTTACCGACCTCCCTTTTTTCTTCTTGGTCACTTCCGAACTTGAAATATGGCATGTTACAATTATCGAGGACTCCACTGGTCCTAATTAAACCTACCACTCTTGGGTCATAAATTTCCTGGGCCTAATTCTCTTGACCCAATTACTCCTCTGTAAGTCTCACTCCTCTAGTTGTTATGCCTAATCCGTATGGTTTACTATTCCTAAAATTTATCGGTCTCACTACTCAATGTGAACACATTTAACACTTAGTAGCCTCTCTCTCTACACATAGGGTAATTTCCCTTACTATTTCCTTGTTACTAACCATTTGAACGTCCTCCTCTTGGACGTATCAATCTTAACTCCCAATTTTTATTCCCATTATTCTTTTGGCTCTACGGGTCCTATGGGATACATTATCGACCACACTAGTCTTGGTTGATTTCATCGCCACTAAGTAGGGGTTTAATCATGTCACTTTAACTTGGTCCCCTACTGGGTACATCTTTCGTTGATGTTTCATTGACAATATTGAGTTCACTCTTGCCCTTCGGTTAGGTTTCCTAACCCTTCTAGCTCCCCTTAATTTGGAAGCATCATTAAATTTCTTGGTGACGTTAATCCTAGTCGTCTTTGTCAGATTTACACTCACACTAAAGTATTTCACTCATGAGTCCTTTCACATAATGAACTCTATTTAGCTTCTATATACCCCATTCTTCCTAGGGTAAGGAGTTCGTTAAACAAGTTACTTCTCTCTTTCTTTCCCATAAGAGATAAGTTTCGAAATTCCATTCATATCATGATTAAAACATCAAATGAACGATTTCACTATCAAACCATACCTAAAATTCTTATTCCATCTTCACACATGTTCTTTATATGTGATGTCTAACTCTCATCACTTAAATTTCTTCCTCCTAAAAAAAAAATTTTACTATAAAATTTCAAATCCTGGGTGTTACTACACTTCACCCTTCACAATTGTCTTTGAATTTCTTCCTTCACAAGAGTCCTTCCGAATCCCTCACATTTCACATACAGTGCTGGGTGAGTTAAGAATGACACAACCATTAACTATGATGGTGCTTGGGAAACTACAACTCCCAAATGACTTCCTTAATGTTCTCAGCCCAAACAATAATTATGTTGGTTTCTATCTCCAACACCATTTTTTTCAAAATACTATCTTTCGCTGAGTATTCCTCTTGTTGTCCTTCTAACGGCTCTTGCTAGTCGTCCCAAAGTGTTTGGCACACGATTCCCGACAGAACTCGTATACGCATTACATCTCACATACTTCATGGCAAGAGAACGTAAGTCGAAATACGCAGAAGAATTCAACATCCTAATAATAGGGCTCTACATCAAATAACGCTACACTAAAACATAGTAAGCCGCACAGATCCTAAAAAATACTAGAACCTGATGCTCTGATACCACCTGTACCAACCCGCCTAATTAAATATCGTGTGATCAGTCCTTCATTTAATTAAATCAGGATATCCAGTTGGTTCATTCTCAGCATCACTGTCGAAAACAATTTATTTATTAATCACCTAATAGTTAATTAAGCGAAGTGTCAAAAACTTTTTCCATTTTTAATTTAATTAAAACCATTCCACGACACGGAATAATAATATGCAACAACACATCACAACTGAATTAACTATAACAAGAATAAATGTGACCGGAATAACTCTCTAGTTGAATTATAACTTTTACACTTAATAAAACTGATGTCCATAATGCTTATATAAATAATTACAACCTCTAAAATCCGGGGAGACATGCCGTAAATGAAGTAGACGCTACAGATGAGTGAATCAATAGAAAGGAAGCGTCTAAAAAAATCCGCATCTCTGCTAGTAGCTATAATCCATCGGAACATCCATAATCTATGTTGGGCCTCCCTGTTGCTGGATACCTGATGTACAAGATATAGTAGAGAAGAGAATATGCAAGGAAACAGGTCAAAGCCTGATTGTAAAAGATTTTAAAAATAACAAGTGCTCAATAATTATAATTAAGCATTTATTATGTACATGTTAGTTTATCGGGCTCTCTCTTAAGAATTCTCACCTCTCATTTAGAGGGCAGACCTATCGTATCTTATTATCTTCCTAGTTAAGGTTCCCTCCTAACTAGTTTTCACAATATAATTCAGACCCATATCATAAACCAGTATATCCCATACAATACGTAATATAATTATTCATATTCATTTCTCTTTAATATGAACTAGTCTTGTTACAACCTTGGAATTAAGTGTTCATTTACTTAATTCAATTCAGATTTCATTATTTACTTCAATCTACAACATTACACATTAGATTAAATCACAGTTTATATTTTTAATCTACAATTTTACACAGAAGATTACATCTCTATATCTACAATGTCACACAGTAGATTACATCACAGTTTATATATATAATATCACACTAATTATATATATACAAATACGACACCTCCCCAGTCACAGCTGCAGTGCATGTATACTCTGCTATCATGTCCTGATACATAATGTCACTGTATAGAGGACTATTGATTTGGCGTCTCTCACGAATCATATCATAACACAATTAAATTGGAGGCGAGCATACTCCCCAGCCAAATGGGTCACGCACATATTTACGCTCCCATTCAACCGTCGAACTATCAAATCTCAGATAACACATTTCTGAGGTCCTATGCTCAGGATACAAATCTAAAAATCCTCCCAAATTGGGTGCACAGGATAAGACCACAACGCGAAACCTCCACCCGATAGCAAGCAGTGTAGGTATATCATACATACAAATAATAATATAGGGATTCATCACCCCTATATAAGTATAACATCAATAAGGTATTCACACAACCATATGATAATAATAGGTAATCATCTCACAATAGGTATTCATTATACCTCTATATAACCATAGGGCATACGCACAACCTATATAATAAATCTGATACGTAGTATAAATATATCCCGAATATTCTATGTATATTTTCGATTATGACTTTAATTCTCAAAGTATATATTTTCAAACGTATCTACCCGCACGATGGTGATCATTTAATCCTTAAATAAATTCAGTAAGTAAACATCCCGTCCTACAAATCCATGTCATCACGACTCCAAATTTCTACGAATTAATTTCACTTTAATTTGGTTTATTCCTCGATAATACCTAATTCTCTCTTAACCTTTTATTCCATATCTTAAGGTTAATCCCAATTATACCTAAGGTTATACCAGTAATTTATGACTCTCTTACTTCTGGTTCTAACTGTAAATTATCGTTTATCCGATTTAAACCCCAAGTAATATATTTATCCAAAATAACTCGTTCAATTAATCACTCGTTAATTTTTCCTCATTCACAATCCCAGAATAATATTTTTCGTGTCTTAAGTATCTCCTACTACCCTTCCCTAAGTCCCATTAAGTTCATTTAATCATCATCAAAGGTTACTCAAAGTATGGGATTCAATCAACAATTAAAAAGGAAGATATTTCACATTTCCAGGGGGAGTCAATCGATCGATGATTCTTGTGGATCGATCGATCGACAGTCTTAAGTCGATCGATCGATCGATCAGACAGTGCCCAATTTTCTTCATTAATTTTCCTACGGGTTTCGTACTTTTTAATCGTCAAAACCTTTATCAAATAATCCAAAACTCCCCAATATTCATTCCATATGATATACCAAGATATATAAATGATTTCTAGTAATCTAATAACTTAAAATCATCAAGAAGGTTGGATTTAAAACACACTATTCCCAGAAAACACATATTTTTATTTTTATCCATAAACATCATATAAAGTTCAATTTTTCTTCACAAAATGATTCCCACTTTAATCTCATGATATTCAGATCATATACCGTTATATAAGGATCAGTTCTAACGTATCCAAAATCATTTAAATATCATTAACATGAATCAATTTACTCAAATTCCATTTTATTCTCAAGAACTCTAATTTTTTTGACATAATCATCAATAAGAGTGTAAATCACAGATTTGTTCACAAGATAATATAAAATTCATGGATTTTATTCTATAATCAAGAGATATCATTTATAAATAATATCCATTTCAATGTTCCATTTAAAATTATCTTTGTTCTTGCAACTTTTCAAAATTTTCCTAACTATCCTAACATGGACAATATAAAAGCTAAGATTGCAATAATTAATCACTTGCCTTTAGATTGTAGGTCTGATCCGTTGGGAATGATACTCTACTGGTGGTCCTCTCTTTTTTTGGATAACTTCCGACAGTGGTGGTGGTGGCTCTTGGTGGTGCAAGGCGGTTGTCCTTTGGTTTCCTAGATAAGTCTCTTCTTCTCCCAAAGAGAGTCTCTCAATCTCCCTTAAACCTTTTCCTCTTATTTTTTATGAATGAACCTAAGCTCTTTAATCTCCTGACTAATATAATAAAACCCAATTTGCGTGTTTACTATTCACCTCCCTTGTAAAATGATCGAAATACCCCTCTGGGGTGTCCTTTCAGTTCCAAAGTGCCCCGGGACCCAAATCAAACACCCAAATAGATTTTTTCGACTATTTGAACCCTTTCGAACACTCTGGTGTATTCAAAATGACCATTCGGATGACATAAAAATAATTCACTTTTATGTCATTAAATTATAATCCCGACACGACTCAAATGCGCGTCCCGATTTAATTACCATAATTATCGTACACATAATTCGCGATAATTTTATAAAGTCATAATCAATTGTAAATTCATAATCATATATATTACTTTAATCACTAAGTAATATTCAACATAAATCACATATTACTTTATTCTCGAGCAATATTTAAATCTGAATTAATTTTCAATTATATCATAATTAATTCTAATTAATCCCATTTTAAAAGTCATTAAAATTACGGGGTATTACAGGTATGCAAGTGCAGTATATGTGGGTGCTTTCAAGATATTTGCTTTAGACGCCTATCTCATTCTCCTCCAGATAGGACTTGTACCTATATATTAACAAATTTCACAAATATATTAATATTTAAATATACATATATACTAGGTTTTAGCCCCGCGCAATGCGCGGGCTTTTTGTAGGGCTATGTTATAATTTATATATGAAAAGAAACTCAGACTTTGTTATGTGATAATGTACTGCATAGTGAAATGTGACACCTCGCTTAATTAAATGTTACATATGGTTCATTCTTAGCATCAATGTCGCAACATCATTAATTGCTAATAACCTAATCTTTAATTAAGTTGATGCCAAATTTTATCTTATGACTTACTCAAACTAATTAGTATAATAAGAGTCCAAAATAACCAACATGATAAAAGAATCTAATCATGCCACAAATCTAGTAAAAGTGTTATCCCAATAACATCAACTATACGAGCAAACCAACAAGTCCAAAGTATGTAAAGAGTAACTGATACATGCCAAACCAAAAAGTATCAAATACAAACCAAGGGCAACAAGCCCAAAAGTACAACTAGAATATCCCTAGTTTAGGTGAAGTTACATTAATGCTTTTATTTATGCATTTACTCCTATAAATGATCTATATTAACATTTGTAATGTAGATATTGTATATAGAGTTAGACTTAATATCAGTTAGTAATGTAGATATTCTATACGGAGTTAGACTTTTTATCAATTAGTAATGTACATATGATTACACTTACAATTAGATATATAGTTGCATTAACTAATGTAGGTGCAGTTGTGAAAGAATTAAGTTACACTTGTGTAAAATTTAGTTATTACTGTTTGAAAAAATTTGAGCTAACACTTTGTGAAATAATCCAGTTACAACTATTTTAATAAAAGAAATTACTATTGAGTTTCTACATAAACAATTTTAGATAATAATTGAGTTGTACTTTGGTAAAATTTATACCATTGTGTAAAACATAATTCAGTTACATTGGTTCAAATAAATCAGTTCTAATAGTGTGTGTACATTAAAATTTCTCAAAGAAAAAATATTATTTATACAAAAAAATATAGTTGCACTTGTAATTAAATACACAGTTATATTAATTAATTCAGTTATAGTTGTAACAAAATACAATTACAATTCTATAAAAATCAATTACCATTGTGTAAAAAATATGTCAGTTACTATTTATATTAAAAATCAGTTATAATCATTTAAATAAAACAAGATATAGTTGAGTTTATATATATAGACAATTTTAAAAACCAATTTAGTTACACTTTTGTAAACATCAGTTACCACTGTATAAAAATTAATTCAGTTATACTTATGCAAATAAATCAGTTACAATTGCTTGTCTACATAAAAGTTGCTAAAAGAAAAAAAATGCACTTTATATAAACGAATATAGCTACAATTGTTATTACATATACAGTTACTTTGATTAATTCAGTTACAATTGTGAGAAAATTCAGTTATAATTATGTCAAACTCAGTTACCTTTATCTATAAAATTAGTCTCTTACTCTTTGTGTAAAAAGTTGGTTACAATTCTTTAAATAAAGAGAAGATACAATTTGATTTTATACATAAATAATTTCAAAAAATAATTCAGTTACACTTTTATAATCTTCAACTATCATTAAAACATAATTCAGTTACACTTTCGTAACTAAAGCGGTTATATTTACGTGTCTACATAGAAATGCATACAAGAAAAGAATTCAATTTTTATGAAAGATTATAACAGAAAATATCGAATTATGTTGTTTAGTATTATTTAAAAAATAATAATTTATAATTTTGAAAAATCGTTCAAAATCCAGTTACACTTGTGTAATAAATATTTCATGTACAATCGTGTAAAAATTTACTTACACTTATTTACTAAAAAAAATAATTGCGATATAGAAAAAATATTCAGTTACATTTGTACAATTAGATATAACAATAATTATTCAAAATTAGATATGGTTATATTTGTAACATTCAATTACAAATGTAAAACTAGATACAGTTAGAAAATCTAATACAATTACATTTGTAATATTCTGTTACAGTTACAAAATTAAATACACTTAGTTTGTATCTAATAGTTACAAAATTAATACACTTACCTTTGTAACATTCAATTACAAATAAATTAAGTTATAATAGTGTAAAAATTCAGTTACAATTTGTTGTATACATTTTTACAATTAGATACAGTAACAACTATTATTATTTTTTACAATTGTAAAAAATAATTTAGCTATTAATGTGTAAAAAATCAGTTATAATTTTTTATGAGAAAAAATGTTATAATTGGGAGTCTCATAAATAATCTTTATTAAAAAAATATAGTTACCCTTTGTAGGATCAAATTTAGTAGCATACATAGATAATGGAGAGTAAATTATATTGATTAATGTCAAAAAAATTCAATCAAATTTTTTTTTATCATACTTTACAAGTTTTTTTTTTGTTATGATTCCCTATATTTTCACACCTTCTACATTTTATTCTTCTTGCTGCATCTCCTTTATTCTTGTACCTATTTTTCTTTGAACGACCAATTATTATTTTTTTGTTATTGGAGGAATTATTGTGACGCTACCTTTATGACGTAGCTTGTATACAGTAGGTACCGAAAAAATTAGTAGATCATAGGATATTAAATAGTAAATTATGTATTATAGCTACAACACGAGCACAAACAAAACCATGTAATTGCCATAATCCACAATAACACATTTATCTGTGTAAATCAACAATACTTGATGGACTTATAATAATATAGATGAACTTGAATGTGAGACAAACTATGGCTTCGATTCAAACACAAGTTATTGTATTTTTTTTTATCTATATCTCCACACAAAACAAAAGTCCATTTCGTAGTTGATTCCCTTATTTTTGCCCTTAAATCCATTCAATGTGGTATAAGTCGTCAACGTTTTCAAAGTTTAAACATATATTGTAATCATTTAATCATTTTAAGATAATCTATTTAATCATTTTCAAAGTTTAAACACATATTGTAATTATTGAAAACGTAGTGTATCAGATTAAACGATTGTAGATTATCAACTTTTGATAAAAGTCGTCAATCTGTGTAAACATGTTCAAAATATTCTCAATAAGCGCCAATTCTTTTATTTTTCTTCCATATGTAGATCATCAATGTTTGATAAAATTCATCATCCGAGTGAACATGTTCAAGATATTCTCTATAATCGCCGATTCTTTTATTTTTTCTTTTCAAATTTTTTTTGTATATATATATATATATTATAAGTTTAGTCGGTAAATATATAAATATATATGAGTTTTTTCCAAGTTTAAATAATGTACAAAAATAGAGCAAGAAGAAACTTCACCTATTGGTTGTAGAGAAAATTGAGACCTTTTAGTCGTCATAGAGTTTTTTTGCAACTTCAATGAACAATGTGATTCGGTAAAGAGGGTAAAGAGGGTTAAGCGTTCAATTAGGGTAAAATAGGTACATCGTGCATACGGCTTGTAGTGCATGGACCTATTGTTAATTAAGTGAAAAGTTTATGAGTTTAAGATACGAAGAAAACTACCGATTGTAGTGATCGTATATAGAGAGAGTTTTAGGGGATTTACTAGCTAATGGCCCCCTAAAATTTAATCATACTGATTAGTTGAAATAATAAATGCAGATAAAATAAAATGTATGAACCATTTTAAAACTTGAGTTTTAGATAAAAAAAATTACCCAAGAATTATATACTGAGAAGTGAAATAACTATTTATATATCAAACAATCTTATGTTATAATTGTTTTAATTAAATAATTTATAAGTCATTTAAGTGGTTCATGATTAAATTAAATAATAAGTCGAATTAGTTAAATAAAAGATCACCCAAGTAATCCAAATTTTAATTTTATTTTTTGGTTAATTATATTAATCAATTATTGATTAAAAACGAAATTAAAGTAAACTCTTGATCTAACCATGATGGACGGTCCAAATTGCCTGACTCCTGGGATTCGGGAACTCTCTCTATCTATAAATTGATGCCTAAATTCCATCATTTAGGCATTTGTGATTAGCAGCAAAAAACATAATTAGGCTAGGGGAGATAAACCCTTAATCCATAGCAATTTTGGATCTTAAGTTCATGGCTCTAACGGCAACCTCTTCCTTCAACAAATCTAATGCAGATTTAAGTATGATTTTCAACATTATTCTTTAAAACATGAGTGATAATTATGTAGATCAAGATCCTAAATTAATATATCAGTTTATATGGATATAAATAAACTAACCATATGTTTAAGAATTATAAGTTCATGTGTTATATAATTTATCCATAAAATTGTTAATCGACTTATTAAAATTAAGTTTATATGAATATTTTTCATGCACTCTCGTTCTAATTCATTTTGAGGACAATGTTTGAGGTTAAACTTATCACCCTACTGAATTGGAACAACGTTTGGGCCATAACTTTGCATGCTAAACCTTTCCAAAAGTTTCCAAAGACTTGTGAAAGAAGGAATTCTCCCTAACTTTGATTTTAATGACTTTGGAATTTATTTGGATTGCATTAAAGGAAAGCATACTAAACAATCCGAAAAAGGGAGCCACAAGAAGTAAAGAGTTTCTTGAAATTATTCATACAGATATTAGTGGACCTTATGATGTTCCATTATTTGGTGGATAACAATATTTCATCAACTACTTCACAGCTAGTGGTTTAGTCAATGAATTTGTCGCATTAACATTTGTACCGATGTGTTCCATTGATACTCGTTTTTCCTGACCTTCTTCTTTGACGGTTAGGTATTTTATCTCAATGTGCGTTGTGGTTTTACTATACCTTTCATTCTTTGAAAAGAAGACTGTTCCGATATTAACACAATAAATTTTCAACGACTTAGATATAGAATTAATAACACTAAGCCCTGAAATAATGTTTCGCATTCTTAATTCATGATTTGTAACTTTAAAACATGATACGAACCGAGCATCCATGGTGAAAGGTGCTATAACACTTTGCTTGTTACTTCTCTACAAAGTTGTTCTCCAACGAGAAAGAGCACATAACGAGAAGTGATCTTCCTACTATCTTCATCTTATAGACATTTCCACTTTATAACTATTGTTTGGTGAATGGTAAAATTGTTCTCAAAATTATATAAAAAATGAAAAACCACACAAGCGATCAACCCGCCCAACCTAGTAAAATCCATTTTAGAATAAAATTTGTCAATCCATTCCGTAAAAACATATAATTCAATCCACTACAACTCTAACACTACCTACACGGTACACCTATTTGTAAGTGAATTCTTCCGCTAGGGTCAAAGTCAAGGAGTAGGCTACTAGCTTAGTTAAGCACTATGGAAAAAGAAAAAGAAGAGAGAGAGAGAGAGAGAGAGTCGACCACATAGATAGACTGGTGATGCTGAAAGAAAGTAGAGGGAGGGAATTAAATGTGTGTTCTTTGATGGTCTACCACTGAATTGAATGTATTATAAATGTTAATTTCTACTACTTTTCTGACTGTGGTCCATAATATCTGAGGCTAGCACAGAGCCTCCAAGCCTAGCTAAATCACACATAGATTATAAAGATGCTTACTTAATAGGCTTTCCGGGTTCAGAATGGTTTTTTTGTCTTGCTCTGCAACATAAATTAGACAAAATCAATGTGAAGATTCAGTACGAAAATTTGAAATTGTTTTGGTTATGTGGGTTCTCTCATAAATCTGGTTTTAAAGATAGAGCCCAACTGTGCATTAGGCGACAACGTCAGTGGGCCCCACCTTGATTGAGGAGTACTGTACCAAAGCCAGATACCTGTAGGGGGGGCCTACTCAATTCAGATTGCCAGTATGTACAGGGTTTTAGGACTTGGCTTGTGATCCGGCCCATTTTGAACTTTTCTTGCTTTTCATTATTATTTTTTTTACAATTTTTTATTACTGTTTTTTACTTTAGGGTTTTTTGGACGAACTCCTATATATCCCATGTTCTTATATGTTCAGGCATTGGTCCCAAACTGAATAACTGTAGTAGTTTGATCAATAATAATTACTGAGATAATAACTGTCGAGATTTTGAACGTGGGTGAAGTTGAGTTGTGCTATAATTGGTTCAATTTAAATTAATGAGAATAAACCAAAAACTATAATTTAAAATTATCACTTTGATTGGCATTAAATATTTTTTTTTTGTTTTTATATGAATATTTTCTTTTGGATTCAAATTTATCCTTGGATATCTTTTGAGGAAAAAAAAAATAGGAATATTATAAGCAAACTGTTCCCAAAATTCTCATATTTCACGTTTTCTTGAAAGATTTTGCTTTTTAAGCTATGGTTATAGTTTAAAATCGTTACACTGAATAATTGACTATAAGTATAATTATGACAAGTAATAGAAATACCATTATTAGCATTTCTAAAAAAAAAATTCTAACTTTCTCAGAAAAGACATTAAGAAGGCCATCAATGAATGGAAAAACTAATTAACTCATTATTATTATTATTATTATTATTATTATTATTATTATTATTTTGGATGTGTATTTTTAAGTTTAAGATAGCTCTGGGAATGAACCACCCCCTCAAATTTTGCCAATTTGTTTGCCGAGGCACTGCCCCAAAAATTACTTCTGAGCATAACATTGTGCTTAAAATGATCATTAATGTGGTTTAAGGATAACCATGTAAGTCAAGACTAATTTTGGTGTTACCCTAAGTAGCACCCATAAATACACAAATACCGTCTAATACTTAATACCGCACATACTCTAGAAGTAGGAATGAATGGTATAATAATTGGAACTCGCACTGTAGTGTAACCTTTATAAAAAAATTTATCGAATAATCTTGGCAATAATATAAAATGAGATGTGCAAGTGTTATCAGGGGCGGATCCAGCCCGGGCCGAAGCGGGGCGGCCGCCCCAGTTCATTTTTCAAAAAAAAAAAAAAAAAATAATATTTTTTTTGGTAAAAAATTAAACCTGGAGGTGACTTGTAATTATATTAAAAGTTCAGGAAAAAATCTGTAATAAACAAAAAAAAAAACATAACTTAAAATGGTGCTCTCTCTCCTCTCGTACCAAAGTAACAGAAAAACCCTATTTTCTAAAGAGTCCGCCGCTCTCTCCACCCGTTTCCCTCCACCCGCCGCTCTCTCCACCACCGCCCTGCTACTCTCCACTCACTGCCTTGCTGCTTTCCACCCGCTGCCCTGCTCTCCATAAAATTTTTGCATCAATGTGTGTTGAAACCCTATTTCATCATTTATTTATTTTGTGTATATTTGTTTATATGTGTCTGTTTATATGTGAAATTATATTTATACTACTGAAATTATACTAAAATTATATATACTAAAATGAAATTAAATTTATAATGTGAATTTATAAATTTATTTTGTGTATTGTTTATAGGTGTCTGGTTATTTATTTTTGTGTAAATTTATATAAATTTATATGAAATTAAATTTATATGTGAAATTAAATTAAATTTGTAAATATTGGGAATCAATAGAGAAATTTTTTAAACGAAAAAGAGAAGACAATGCACCAACCGTATCTGAAGCTGAGGTTCAATCATCTCCCACTTCAATCAGTGTTGAAAATGAATATAATGCCCAAAAAAGTAAAAACAGCCCAAAAAATGCTCGAAAAAACTCGACCCCCCCCCAAAAAAAAAAAAATCGCTTCGGGGGCTCCCGCCCTCGAACCCCCGGCAACTATTGAAACTTTCGCCTCAGTTCACACAAAATCCTGAATCCGCTACTGAGTGTTATACATTACGAAAAGTGAGGATATAAACTTTACTTAAGATAAAGAGATGATGTTGTAGTAATCAAACAAATGTGTCTGAACCTTGAAATTTTGAATAAGTTCAATTTCTTATCTCAAAATATTTACAATTTTTGTGTTTAGAACCCTCATCTGCCTTGTATTTCTGTATACGAATAATCAATGGCAAATTGAAGATTTTGAGTTAGTGGGCGCGAAAATGTTTGACGAAGATCGGAGGTTCGGGTGCGGGAGCCCCCGAGGCGAATTTTTTGGGTTGTTTTTACTTTCTTTTTTTTTTGTAATTTTTTAATCCTAATTGTCTAAATCTTCAACATAATTGTCTAAATCTGAAACATTATATGAAATTAAATTTTTAGATACTAATTAAAATTTCAGCAACAAGTAAACTAGTTAAAATTTTAGCAATAACTAATAATTTCAGCAACAATTAAACTAATTAAAATTTCAGCAATAACTGACAATTTTTAACTAATAACTAAACTAATTTTAGAATTATAACAACTAAACTAATTAAAATTAACTAACATACTAAAAAAATAAATAACATACTAAAAAATTGATTTAGTTATTAAAATAACAATTAAAAATTAACAATTAATTTCAACAACAATAACAATTAAAAATTAACTACTAATTTCAGCAACAATAACAATTTCAGGGACAACTAATTTCAGCAACAATTTCTAAAAATTTCAGCAACAATAACAACTAAAAATTAGCAACAATTTCAGCAACAACAACAATAAGTTAATAACTAAAAAATTCAACATACTCGAAAGGAATGGAGGCTACTAAAAATTTCAGCATAATAAAAAATTTCAGCAATAATAACTAAAAACTAATTAACTAAAAAAAGTGGGTAATGAGATCTATTGAAAAAAAAACATACTCAAAAGGAAGAGGTGTGCTTTTTCTTGCGTGTCTATGCCCTCCTGCTCTGCTACGGCAGCATGGTTTAGCGGCGGTGTTGCGTTTGCGAGTGAGGGAGAGAAGAGAAAAGAGGACAGGGGCGGAGAGGGGAGGTGTGAGGGAGAGAAGACAGGGGCGGAGCTGGGGAGTAGAGGCGGGAGAGGAAAAAGATATGAAAAAAAAGAGGCCGGTCTCTTAAGATAAGAGAATAGAGAGGTTCCGTGTTTTTTTTTAGGTTTTGAGCTTTAACACTTTAATTTATTTAGATAATTTCCTCCATAATTTTAAAAATTTATAAATAGGTTTAAATATATTTTTTTACAAATACTCACAAATTTTTTTCAAAAAACCCGTGGGTTCGACCGCCCCCATTCGAGATGAGGTAAATCCGCCCCTACAAATAATATATATATTTTAAATTTAAAATTATTTTGACGCTCGGTAACATTCTCAAATCCTACAAATTTAAAAGTTGACACCCTGACGTACTTGTTTCCGCACTCGCACGTGATATGGTTTTTCTATATTCTTATTTTTCATTCTATCATTTTTACCGAATTCTTGATTAATTGGATAAGGTAGACGTGTGTTAAAATATTTTATAGTAAATTGAGGGCATTAACCGGCAAATGAGTGTGCGGCGACTTCAAACCTGATTGCCGTGGTCGCCCTTATAGAAAGTAAAAAAGGATGAGACAAATTTAAAAGTAGGACAGGTTAAGAAACTGCTACACCCAGTACTGCCACTAAAGGATGAGGAAAGTAAATGCAATTGGTGAGACCAAAGGGACAAATGTCTCTGGTCAAACTTTTATGCTGGATTACAATATATTGCGATACAATTATGGTGAATAGGAGGCTAGTACTGCTTTCCTTCTTTATTTTGGTGTGTGTGTGTGTGTGTATCTATAGGTAACTGGAATAATAGGCACTCTTTACGCATTTGTAGGTTTGTTGATGGCACATCTGTTCTAACAAACATTTATTAGCTTTTAGCGTAAATGATCATTGGTTATGAGAAATCATAGCATAGTATAAACAAAAATTCTATTTTGCCCGAATTTTTGACCGAATATTTGCCGACAAATTGACGTGTCGGACTACTATTGGTTGGTTTGTGGGGTCCGCGCCAGCAGGATCCCAAAACCAACCAATAGCAGGTTGACATATCAGTGTGTCGGCCAAAATTAAGTCAAAAATTCGATCTCTCTAGAACTACTCTAGTATAAAAGGGTGATTTTGAATCCATCAACACATATAATAAAGAGTAATGCTACGCTTACCGAAGCCTCATTACCAACCTACTACCGAACTCAATCTTGGCCCTTCATCTCTTGTTCTAAAGCCATGTCTTCATTTTTAACTTAAAGATATAAGCCGCAGGAATGAGTTGGGTCCATGATAATTTCTTATTTAGATTGATATTTCATTTTTTTTTTAAAGTTGAATGAAATTTGATAATAATCTGTATTTTTTATATAAAAACTTTGTTAAAAAAAAAAGGAACACGAACATGATTCAATTAAAACAATCCGAATCTAACCCAACTAAATGCGATAAAAAACAATATTTTTTTTATCAAATACGAACATGACCTAATTAAAATACGACATGACACGACATAAAAAATTTCAGTAATAATTGTTTTTAGGTAATAATTTTTTTTGTTAAAATCAGTTTTATATCTTTTTTGGGTGTAGTTTTTTTTTTTTATTTATTTCTATAAAATCAGTTTTAGGTCCTATAATCAAGGTTTTAATATAAAATCAAAATTTTTGGGTAACAATTTTTTTTGACTAGTGCCGCTGGCGCGGACCCACATTCAACAAATGATATTGGTCCGAAAATATAGATCCACGCCAGCGGCAATATTTTTTTTGGACATGCCACATGTATTGATTGTTTTAGATAATAATTTTGTTTTTTGTGAAAATATTTTTTGACCTACAGCGACGCACAAATCCGACTCATTTTGAACTCAAAATGTTATATACATAAATGTAAATTTTAGCCACTAAAAAAAGAAATACGAACACGATTAAATTAAAATAAAATTTTACAGGAAATTTTATTTTTATTACCTAACCTATACCCGACCTAATTAAATGCGACAAAAAATAATTTTTTTTATCAAATAGGAACATAAGCTAATTATTTTTTAGATAATAAATTTTTTGTTAAAATTAATTTTATGTCATATCTAATGTCAATTAAATTGTGTTACGTAACGCACAACACGAGTTTTTTTTATCACACACAACATAATTAAGGCGCGACAACACATAACACAAAGTGTGCCGTAAAAACTGTTTGTTGTAAAAAACTGTTTTATAAAAATCTGTATTTTTTATATAAAAAAGTGTTTTTATATATAAAAAAGGGAACAAGAACATGACTGAATGAAAATAACACGAACATATTTATTTTTTTTGTTAAAATTAGTTTTAACATTTTTTTTTTGATGTTTTTTTTTTTTTGATAAAATCAGTTTTATGTCCTATCTAATGTCGATTAAATTGTGTTAGGTAAGACACGATACAAATTTTTTTTTTTTTTTTTTGATAAAATCAGTTTTAATTAAAAAAAATAACATTTTTAATTTGATGTCTTAGATTCGCGATTGATAAGTGCCGCTAGTGCGGACCCACATTCAACAAATGATGTTGGTCCGAAAATGTAGGTTTGCGCCAACGGCACTGAGCAATCGAGAATCTAAGACATCAAATTAAACAGTTTTTTTTAATTAAATTTAAAACAAATATTTTTTTATAAGTAAAAAAATGTTTACTATTGAAAAGTCCCTCACCAAATAAAAAAAAAACTATGTTTCGAAAAGTCACTCATCACATAAAAACGCACTCAATGTGTGCCGCTGATGCGAAACTTTAAAAATAAGTGAGTATTGGTTAAATTTGTATTTGAGGACTTTTTGAAACAAAATAAAAATACTCAAGTTTAAAAACACTCATTTTTTTTATCACACACGACGTAATTAAGACGCGACAGTACATAACACAAAATTGATTTTTTTGCCTAACGTGATCACGATCCATAAAAACGTTGGCGCGGACCTTTAAAAACAAAAGAATATTAATTAAACATTTTTTAATAAACGCTTAATTGAAGAATTTTTATGTTGTTACAAAAAATCACTTACCACATAAAAACGCTAACATGACGTGTCGCAATTGATTAGTTCTGCTACGCCGGACTCACATCTATAAGACACTAATTAATTGTGACACGTCATGTCAGTGTGTCGTGGCAGACAGATGAAAACGATGTGTCGGGTGGTTAGTGTCGCTGGTGCGGACCCATATTTATAAGACACTAACCAACCGTGACACATTACGTCATAGTGTCGCGTTCAACACATGAAAATCATGTGTCGGCCGGTTAGTACCGCTGGCGCGCATCCGCATCCACAAGACACTAGCTAATCGCGACACATCACGTGAGTGTGTCGCGGCGGACACATGAACTTAGACTTTTTGATAAAGTCATTATAAAGTTTAAATCCAAAAAAAAATTTAATTAACCTAAATAATTATATCGCATTTTTTTCGTCTTTTTTATAAGAAAAAAAATAGGACTACAAAGAAGAGAATTTTTTTTTAATAGAGAATAATTGGGACAAAAAAATAACTTAAAAACATTTTTTCATATATGAAAATTTGGGACCAAAAAATGAAAAGAAAAAAATCTCAAAGGAAAGAGAGAGAGTAGAGAGAGATGAAGGGTGGAGATTGTTTGGGGGATGGAATCGGTAGCTTCCATTCGGGAAGAATATCATTATTCTATAATAAATTCGTTCGCCCTAAAGACAAGAAAAGTCAAATGAATTAAGTTTATCAATTCCTAACTTTTGTTACGTCACTAATTTATTTTTAGAAAAATAAATAATATTTTGACTTCGGACATTACCTTTTATTATATTTAGAAATTAACCACCACAATAAGTGATTTTACCCTCCAATTTAGACGGAAACTTTTACGCTCTTAGTGATTACCCACCATAATAAAGATGAACCACCAGAATAAAAGTTAAAAAGGACTTTAAGAAACCTAGGAGTGAATAAACAGAGTCATCCTAAAATTTGAAAATCTTACTAATCAGATGCTTTGTTTAGTTATTTTGGAATAAGTCCTATGCCCCCATGTTTCGGATGCCACCGATCCTCTGCTTTTTTTCCTTTTAGTTGGAAGTCCTACCATTAAGCTGTTTGGTAATTTTTTTGTTAATTAACTGTTGTTTTAAATTTGAACGTGGGAGTCATGTTAGCTCCCTCAAAGGTATTATGATCAAAATAACTGTCTAAGTGTCTCACGATCTTTTCTAACACACAGAGGATGAGGACCTATCACTAAAATTGAATGACTTAGGATCGAAGCTTAATAATTCTTCCTCCTTCAAGAGTAGGACTAAATGCACAGAGGCCCTGCTTTGTTTGCTAATCAAACGATAAAACTAAAATATTTCACACAATAGATTTATATATATTTTTTTAAATAATGATATCTTAATCTTAGAATTTTAAATTCATATAGTAGTTAAGTTAGTATTCCAAACAACCTAAAATAGTCTTTTCCAACTATTAGCTTTTTATTAATTTTATTTTGAATCTAGAACTTATTCCGTTTCATAATATTTATTCTTAAAATTTGAAAGTCACCTAATTAATATATTTTTACATATTAGATGAATAAATTTAACTAAATTAACCCACACCCAATAAAAATAATATTCAATACATAGGAATTTTAAATTTATATACACTATAACTATATTTCAATTAAGTTAGATTTGTAATATTTCATATTTATTTAGCCTTAAAATTTAAAAAACTTAATAATTTAACAATAATTACAAAGATAATTAAAAACAAAATGAAAATATCACGTATATGTGACAACCCGCAATTCGAAATAGGGGGTGGCCAGTCCGATACTCCAAAATAACGAAATCATGGATAAAATCATTCTCAGCATTACAACAAAATAAGAAGTATACGGGATAACCACTCCTTATTTCAGAAAAATGGGTTGCCAAAAATTTTGGTTTTAAAGTTAAAGAAAAGAATTTAAACAACCCAACTAAAAAGAAAGTAGAAATCGAGATGAAATTATATTATATACCCTCAAATGTACAATAAGGGACCGAATATGCTGTCGGCCACAAACTCATACAACAATAGTAAACAAGTTCAATAATTTACGTAATACATTACATTAATCAATTACAAAAGCTTGGGCTTCTCGCCCGAGAAAAAAGACCCGATCTTAACTAGAGTACAAGGATGACAACGTCTATTGCGATATGTCTCGTAATACCCGCAAAGCATCACGGCTCGTCAAAGACACTGGAATAGGAAGTCAGATCAGGCATCCTTGCGGCGGAGTACCTGAGCGGATACAAGATGCAAGCACAACAAGAAATATGAACGGGTCAGGGCCCCGTTCTATATGATTACCAAATGAATAAAGAGTATGATAGTTATGAATGATAAATCATGATGAAAGAGAAATAAGAATCTACCTACACTATTTAAAACATAAGCTAAGCGGAAAGATAAAATGAGTAACATTAATCTAAAACTTTCGTCATATGCACCAATTATCTCATATATCTTTTCCTTCACTGGAAATATATATATATATATATATATATAATCACAATTTTATGCTCTTTATGGCATTTTTATCTCACTTTTACATTTTCTAAAAATCCATTCCTTAACAGGAAAAAAATCATTTTCAAATGCTCTTTGTGGCATTTATATGTACTCTTTGTGGCACTTCATTATGCTCTTTATGGCATATATAATCCATCAAGTTCCACTTGATTATGAATAGTTATATTATATACATATAAAGATTCTAAGACCGCCCGTCCGGGTTTCCCCACTGTGCGCGCCCCTAAATGACAATCATCTTCCAGGGCCTATCATTAAGACAACCTGGGAACCTATAACTCAAAACGTCGGGAAGCAGCCATGTGCCTGTGAGGTAGTCAAGACCACACCCGGAATCTCCTACCCATCGCAGAAAATATACAACACAAACGCTCACATGGCCTAGGACTATATCCACCCTGCATTCATTAGCCAGGGGGCTTCACCTCACGCGCGAACTTCCCTTATGATGTCATTTAGAGAGGGTGTGTTTAAACCATTTTATTTACCATTTTCAAAAATCAAGTAAATTATCATTTACCATATTCATGATTAAGTAAATTATTATTTACCATCATCATTACCATATTCATTTCATTTCCATTTATACATGTATGTTTCGTTTTATTTGAAACCACACTTATTTAGATTATTGTAAATGATTCACCTTATTAACCGGAGCCATACGATAAATTATATCGTTACTACAACCTCAAAGGAGTAAATAAACTCTTAATTATCTCCAAACATTTTGGGGTATTACTTTAAAACCCCAATACTATCATACCTCAAAGGAATGAATGAACTTTCAATTTATTCCCCCAACACACTTTTATGGTGTTATTATAAACCATCAGGACTAATATAGCTCAATTGAGCTCCTAAAGTCTCCCAAACATAATACTAAAACTCTTAGTTTTATAGTAATTGACTAGAAGAAAAGAATACCCTATCATTAATAGGCATAACCCCGGAAAAGTCCCCACATAACCCATTCCTAATGTAGGGTAGTCAACTAACTCATCTCACACTCTAGGACTCTAATTTTACTTCATTCAAGAAGGTTCCTAGGCCCTAGATTTAAAGAAAAAGTATTGGAATAAAACTAAGAAAATCACTCAAAAGTGCAGGGTTTCTAAATCGATTCGACCTGGCCGAATCGATTCGGTCAGAAAGCGAATCGATTCGGACCATCCGAATCGATTCGGTCAGGAAAACCTGACTTCTGCATAACTGCCAAATCGATTCGGTTCACTCAGACTGGGAGACTGCCCCTCGAGCGAATCGATTCGGTTAGGCCGAATCGATTCGTCCTTGCGAATTTTCCAAGTTTTATTTTAAGGGTTATGAACCCTAAATTTCTCCCAAACTCAAAATCTTTCCATTTTTGAACAACCAACAACATTATCTACCCAAAGACTATCCTACATGGTTTGTAACCATTAAAATCCACAATATCATCATCAAAACCAAAATCTAGGTTTAAATACCATATTTTCCATTTTTTGATACCCAAATGCAAATACATAAATATCACACAAATTATTCATCTTAAATCACATATTAGCAAGTAGAAAACTTTCCTTAGAGTTGGAATCTTAGATTTCTTTGTAGTAGAATCAATCCCAATCTTCAATCTCCAAATCTCTCTCATTTCTCCATTTTTCTCTTCCTCTCTCTTTCTCTCCTTTTCTCTGTATGTTTAAGACATGAAATGAGAAATGAAAATAAGGGGCAAGACTTAAAAATCGTGGATTAAGTCTAAAGTCTCCAACTTAAATGGTTAACACCACATTAAAATGACTCCCAATACGCGTTGAAGTTAAAACCAGGTAAAAGTGTTCGAAATACAAAAATACAATATGGCACTTATTTTGACTGTCTCTCACCTTCCGAGACCAACTACACCCTCTAAACTGGCATTTGACAACTTTATAATTCATTTCTTGTTCCAATTTCATTTAAACCATAATGTCATTCAAAATACATGACATTATAAAACATACAATCTGATGATATTTACTTTTATATACAGTAAATATGCATCAGCTTAGTAAATATTAACTTTTAATTCATTAAATTAATATTTACTCCAGTTCCAACATTTTATATAATTACCTTATGCGGTAAATTAATATAAAATTAGCCTCCTAAAAGCGAGGGTTGTTACATACTCCCCCCCCCTTATGAGGGAATTTTGCCCTCAAAATTCGGGCATACCTTATACGCATAAAGGGTATACTATCTTAAACTATCATCCTATCGCCCTTAACGAACCCTCGTCATTACGGCGTCCCAAAATGGACTCGGACTAAGGTCATCTCTATTGATCTCAGTCGACAATCTTTGTGCTTCGGCCTAGCACAAATCGTTCCTCACAAACTAACAATTCTAACTTCCTACGACGGAAGATGATAACCACGCGACTCGGCGTAAATAGTCTTACAACTTGAATCGTGTTACATCACACCACAAGGGTACTCGCACCAGAGCCAATTGGCTTAACCCCAACACCACTCAACTTCTCCCCGCATAGGCGTAGCCCTTCTAGCATAAGGCTCAAAAGCCCAGTCACTAAAGAAATGTTCCAGGACTGCTCCAAGTCCAAGGAACCAATTGTTCGCTAGCCTCATCCATCGAGTATGCAAATTACTCAACCGGCTACCCAAGGCCACTCACGGCACCATACCTTAGGAGATGATCCATAAGGCCATCAAAAAGCCCAATTATTGTACGGGAATTTCTATCCATACAACTACTGCACCGTCCGTTATGTATCCTAAGGTTCACATTCAAGATATGCCCTTCGGCATTAAGTCAACTTCCTCCATTCACAACGTTTAGTGATGACCACTTTAGGGTGGAGAGATATACGTCCTTTCCATACGGTTCCCATTCCTTCATGGAACTTTACCAAACCTGGACATAAATAATTAGTCTGGGTCCACCACTATTGTTAGGCACTTCACCCCTCCATAAAAGCGGGGCGTACTCCTCTACCTATCGTCCGCCCACAATGTCCGAAAAAGTAACGGCTTGGTTGAACGATCTATAATCTTCTCAGATGGGATCATGACCAGTCCGATGCTGGTAATTCAATAAAGACGTCTATGAATATACCTTTCTTTGTTCTACCACTACTCTTCTTCACACGAGTAGGTGAAATAGTCAATCATCGATCAGAATGCTATTACTACAAAGTCTTCATAGTCATGCTCGTTTCATTTGGTTTTCCCTGCCATCACCAATATCTCCGATGGTTTCTTATTTGACGCATCTACTACCCCAATCGCATTCTCTTAGCGAATGAGAAAAATCCAGTCAATATACCGCCATGGACTTCGTTTACCAACTTGATTTCTTCCACGACATACCGCAACAACTTGTTCCTAATGAGAAAGACCAACTTTCCTGCCCAGGAAATAGTGCCTCCCCTTCTTTAAGGCGATTGCTACCGCAATGAATTTTAATTCAAACATGGGATAATGCTTCCTACAAAGCTAGAGTTTGTGAAACGCATACAAAATGGGTCCATGCTCTAGTATTATTACTTCCCGCTCCTGGCAGAGACTTGTTCCTTAAATTCACCCCCGAACTTAACCACAAAAACTCGGGAATAGAAGTCAATTCATCCATTTTAACTCCTCAAAAGTTAGGTTACCAATGTAACACTTTAACTAAGAGAGGCCTCATCTCCTTTGGCCTAACCTTTTAAATCTCTCGAGACTCCATACTCCTCTTTCCTAGGGACCTACTCCCCTTAAGGGTCAACCCACAACATTATTGTGGTCAACACCCTAAAGCCTTCCTAGATTAACATCACATGTCCTAATGGCCTTACATCCTAATAAACCTAAGGTCGATCTATATATATCCTATCTAAGTCGTATACATATAGTACTAAGTATATCCCTAGTGTCCAATACCAATATCAACTTTCGACACTCGCTCGGTTTCATGCGTGGGACGTCTCACCGGAGCGAAATCCAAACAAGGAACCCTCCCATTACACTACTACCTCGCATCGTCGATCATTAAGATATGACGGTCTAAAACACATGATCGGGATCGATAAATTTTAATTTTCAATTCTATTAACAAAATTCTACTTCTACGTCTTACCATAGCATCATTAAAGATTTCAATTAATCAGACATTCACTTTCTGTGAAGTCTTCCAAATTTTATCCCATAACATATATACATCTTTCAAGTAGCCTTCTTATCAAGGCATAACCCGAAGTCTCAATTCGACTCCGCATCTCAGTCTCCCTCACATCGATCAGAGGAGAGAACTATATACAGTGCTTCTATCTCGCACTTTAATAGCCCTTAATTACTCTTCTACGTGATTCTCGGCTACACCTTTCAACCCATCTCTTAACCAATAAAATAAAATAAAATAAAATGGAAGGAACTAAAAGAAGAAAGAATAGCATATCTCCACTTCCAACGTCGTTGAGGTTCACGCGTGGAGCGTCCCGCAAAAGCGAAATCCAAACAAGGAACCCCTCCTATGCATTACTACTCAACCTTGTTGGTAGTGGAGATAAGGCATACCAATCACACACAATGCAAACAAGCAAATCAAACACACACGCAAGGTAACACAACAAGTAGCATATAATGTATATGACACTTAAAAAGAAAATATATCATCAGTCACTTTATAACGAGTGAAGGAAAATATAAAACTTCCCTACTACGGAAGTCATATAATTACTCTATTTGTAATAGCGTCAATATTACCACAAGCTCAATATGCACACTCGAATCTATAGTAAATACAATATTGCTCTATCTTATCTTAAGGAATACACCACCCACTAATAAGGTGGAACTCCTGCCAACATTTTATGCCAATCACTTCGGGTCAATACTAATGGTTCTCAGACTCCATATTCGAGTCATATACGAACCAACATTACTTCCGCCAACTTCCCAACTAGTCACTTTATCTTTGCCCTTGTTCTCCAAATCAATAGGATCAAGATGAGTGGTTCTACATTCCACGTCATAGCCACTGTTCCACCCCTAACTCCCAAACAATTGCCCACGCAGTCCCTCTTACTTTCTCAGTAAAAGAGAACACGCATTTCGGCCTCCTCTTTCTCAGTTCCATGAAACCTCCCCAGGCGGATGTCCACCAATGGGGGTTTCATGATCTCTGCTCCATCAGAAGTGTTAACGACACTTATTCTGGAGCCTATCATTTCATCAAAGGGCTCTTTCTTCCTTATTTTGGTGTGCGTCTTTCCTAACCGTACAAATCTTTATTCACGTGTCGGCCTCTGACTGAGCCTCGCGTAAACATTTGAGGACGTACCTTCTCTTCCTTCCAGTTATCCTAGAGAAACTTACTATAGAAAGTATCTACCGGGTTTCTTCATGGACCAAAACTTCCTGCACCCACAAATAAGGTGACTACATTCCCACCATTTCAAGACTACTCCAACGGGTGAAGGATTTTCCTCCATCCTTTTTCTGGGCACTTCTCCACTTCAATTTAACATCGCTTGAAATCTCAAGTTTAGTACCACCCTCTACTTCTAGCGGTACCCGAAAAACTATGTCTACTGTACTCAGTGGTCGCAGTAGCAAGATAAGAAAATGCTACAAAAAGGGAGCGACCTCTAAGCGGTCCTCCTCCCCGACCATCACTTACAGTTCCTAGTAATTTCCATCTAATGATACCTTCACCAAAACCTTCCTTGGCTCCCTTATCTAATCGACCTGCTTATCTCACACGAATGCGCAAAAGATTCTATAGGTTCTACCTCATGGCAGAAGAACGAGATATCACCAGATAAATCAACGATCTTAATCTTAAGGCTCTATGTCAAATCAAAAACAATGCTGAAAACGTAAAGCGTTCACACAAATTCCTAAGGACTCTAGAACCTGATGCTCTGATACCATCTATGACAATCTGCAATCCGAAATAGGGGGTGGCCATCCCGATACTCCAAAATAACGGAATCATGGATGGAATCATTCTCAGCATCATAACAAAATAAGAAGTATACGGGATAACCACTCCTTATTTCAGAAAAAACGGGTTGCCAAAAATTTTGGTTTTAAAGTTGAAGAAAAGAATTTAAACAACCCAACTAAAAAGAAAGTAGAAAACCAGATGAAATTATATTATATACCCTCAAATGTACAATAAGGGACCGAATATGCTGTCGGCCAAAGACTCATACAACAATAGTAAACAAGTTCAATAATCTACGTAATACATTCCATTAATCAATTACAAAAGCTTGGGCTTCTCGCCCGAGTAAAAAGACCCGATCTTAACTAGAGTGCAAGGATGACAACGTCTATTGCGATATGTCCCGTAATACCCGCAAAGCATCACGGCTCGTCAAAGACACTGGAATAGGAAGTCAGATCAGGCATCCTTGCAGCGGAGTACCTGAGCGAATACAAGCTGCAAGCACAATAAGAAATATGAACGGGTCAGGGCCCCGTTCTATATGATTACCAGATGAATAAAGAGTATGATAGTTATGAATGATAAATCATGATGAAAGAGAAATAAGAATCTACCTACACTGTTTAAAACATAAGCTAAGCGGAAAGATAAAATGAGTAAAATTAATCTCAAACTTTCGTCATATGCACCAATTATCTCATATATCTTTTCCTTAACTGGAAATATATATATATATATATATATATATATATATATATATAATCATAACTTTATGCTCTTTATGGCATTTTTATCTCACTTTTACATTTTGTAAAAATCCATTCCTTAATAGGAAAATAATCATTTTCAAATGCTCTTTGTGGCATTTATATGTGCTCTTTGTGGCACTTCATTATGCTCTTTATGGCATATATAATCCATCAAGTTCCACTTGATTATGAATAGTTATATTATATACATATAAAGATTCTAAGACCACCCGTCCGGGTTTCCCCACTGTGCGCGCCCCTAAATGACCATCATCTTCCAGGGCCTATCATTAAGACAACCTGGGAACCTATAACGCAAAATGTCGGGAAGCGGCCATGTGCCTGCGAGGTAGTCAAGACCACACCCGAAATCTCCTACCCATCGCAGAAAATATACAACACAAACGCTCACATGGCCTAGGATTATATCCACCCTGCATTCATTAGCCAAGCGGCTTCACCTCACGCGCGAACTTCCCTTATGATGTTATTTAGAGAGGGTGTGTTTAAACCATTTTATTTACCATTTTCAAAAATCAAGTAAATTATCATTTACCATATTCATGATTAAGTAAATTATTATTTACCATCATCATTACCATATTCATTTCATTTCCATTTATACATGTATGTTTCGTTTTATTTGAAACCACACTTATTTAGATTATTGTAAATGATTCACCTTATTAACCGGAGCCATACGATAAATTATATCGTTACTACAACCTCAAAGGAGTAAATAAACTCTTAATTATCTCCAAACATTTTGGGGTATTACTTTAAAACCCCAATACTATCATACCTCAAAGGAATGAATGAACTTTCAATTTATTCTCCCAACACACTTTTATGGTGTTATTATAAACCATCAGGACTAATATAGCTCAATTGAGCTCCTAAAGTCTCCTAAACATAATACTAAAACTCTTAGTTTTATAGTAATTGACTAGAAGAAAAGAATACCCTATCATTAATAGGCATAACCCCGAAAAAGTCCCCACATAACCCATTCCGAATGTAGGGTAGTCAACTAACTCATCTCACACTCTAGGACTCTAAGTTTACTTCATTCAAGAAGGTTCCTAGGCCCTAGATTTAAAGAAAAAGTATTGGAATAAAACTAAGAAAATCACTCAAAAGTGGAGGGTTTCTGAATCGATTCGACCTGGCCGAATCAATTCGGTCAGAAAGAGAATCGATTCGGACCATCCGAATCGATTCGGTCAGGAAAACCTGACTTCTGCATAACTTCCAAATCGATTCGGTCCACTCAGACCGGGACACTGCCTCTCTAGTGAATTCGGTTAGGCCGAATCGATTCGCCCCTGCGAATTTTCCAAGTTTTGTTTTAAGGGTTATGAACCCTAAATTTCTCCCAAACTCAAAATCCTTCCATTTTTAAACAACCAACAACATTTATCTACCCAAAGACTATCCTAGATGGTTTGTAACCATTAAAATCCACAATATCATCATCAAAACCAAAATCTAGGTTTTAATACCATATTTCCATTTTTTGATAGCCAAATGCAAATACATAAATATCACACAAATTATTCATCTTAAATCACATATTAGCAAGTATAAAACTTGCCTTAGAGTTGGAATCTCAGATTTCTTTGTAGTAGAAGCAATCCCAATCTTCAATCTCCAAATCTCTCTCAT
This sequence comes from Sambucus nigra, assembly GCA_949130495.1. Lineage (NCBI taxonomy): Eukaryota > Viridiplantae > Streptophyta > Magnoliopsida > Dipsacales > Adoxaceae > Sambucus > Sambucus nigra. Next base: position 172,900,311 of record OX422219.1, read on the forward strand.
TTCTCCATTTTTCTCTTCCTCTCCCTCTCTCCTCTTTTCTCTCTATGTTTAAGACATGAAATGAGAAATGAAAATAAGGGGCAAGACTTAAAAATCGTGGCTTAAATCTAAAGTCTCCAACTTAAATGGTTAACACCACATTAAAATGACTCCCAATACGCGTTGAAGTTAAAACCAGGTAAAAGTGCCCAAAATACAAAAATACAATATGACACTTATTTTGACTGTCTCGCACCTTCCGAGACCAACTACACCCTCTAAACTGACATCCAACAACTTTATAATTCATTTCTAGTTCCAATTTCATTTAAACCATAATGTCATTCAAAATACATGACACTATAAAACATACAATCTGATGATATTTACTTTCATATACAATAAATATGCATCAACCTAGTAAATATTAACTTTTAATTCCTTAAATTAATATTTACTCGAGTTCCAATATTTTATATAATTACCTTATGCGGTAAATTAATATAAAATTAGCCTCCTAAAAGCGAGGGTTGTTACATCATATAAAGGGGTAACTGATTTTATTTTTCAGACTTTAAAAATCTATAACTTCTCATATACAAATTCATTTTTACAGCATATATTATTTTTAAAACCTACTAATCGAGTAATACCAAACCAGATCCACACTCTATATAAAATTGAAAAAAAAAATTGTTCATTTCTTTTTTCTAAATACATTTAAATGATGCATTCAATTAATTCACTACACCATTTTTCACATTTTTTCTTTAAAAACCTTACATAAATTTCAACTCCTTTAGAAGCATTGGCCTTAGTGAAGAACCATTCATTTTTTCCCAATTTGAACATTTCGAACACGTCAAGATCTTGCTTCTCCATTTTGTTTGATAAACCGATCGGGTTTGGTTTTACCTATCTTCGAATCCTTTTATATGTTGAACCATTTAGTCTAATGCCTTATAACCCTTGAAGGAATAATTGAGTTTTGAGTATTACGAAGAACATAACAACTGAGACATAAGAGATTTTTTTTTAAGTACTCAACTCAATAATAATTGTTTTAAAAGTCCATCCGAATTACACTGATAACCTTTTTTTTTGTTTCCTTTCAACTTTTTTTTTGTTATAAAGAGAAAAAAGTGCACCTGAAATGAGAGAAGTATGTTAATTCATATTGTAAATTGTGAAAAATTAAATTGATAAATTATTTAAAAAAAAAATTATTTAAATATATGGCTGCTAATTTATATTGACAACTAAGAATTCAAATATTTGCACTTGATTCTTAAATGTAGAATAAAGGGGTAACACACATTAGATTAAGAAATGTTACTTATTTTTTGTTTTAATAAGTCGGGTAAAGAAATTGCGTCTTAGGTCCTTAGAGCCCGCATTCCGATTATATCAATATATGAAAATAATTATTTATATTCATAATTGTTTCAATATGTGAAAATAATTAGATGTACTTAAATTCATAATTGATTGTTCGAAATATATTTTTATGGTTTTTATATTCATAATTATTTAAATATATGACAAAAATTTAAAAATATGTACCGACATCATAATTGTTTCAAAATGTGAAAATAATATGTTGTACTTAAATTCATAATTAATTGTTTGAAATATATTTTTAAGTAATTATATTCATAATTATTTAAATATATGACAAAAAAATTGAAAAATGTACCCACATTCCGATTGTGTCAATATATAAAAATAATTATTTATATTCATAATTGTTTCAATATGTGAAAATAATTAGTTGTACTTAAATTCATAATTGATTGTTTGAAATATATTTTTATGGTTTTTATATTCATAATTATTTAAATATATGACAAAAAAATTGAAAAATGTACCCGCATTCCGATTGTGTCAATGTATGAAAATAATTATTTATATTCATAATTGTTTCATTATGTGAAAATAATTAGTTGTACTTAAATTCATAATTGATTGTTTGAAATATATTTTTATGGTTTTTATATTCATAATTATTTAAATATACGACAAAAATTTTAAAATATGTACCGGCGTCATAATTGTTTCAAAATGTGAAAATAATATGTTCTACTTAAATTCATAATTAATTTTTTGAAATATATTTTTAGGTAATTATATTCATAATTATTTAAATATATGACAAAAAAATTGAAAAATGTACCCGCATTCCGATTGTGTCAATATATGAAAATAATTATTTGTATTGATAATTGTTTCAATATGTGAAAATAATTAGTTGTACTTAAATTCATAATTGATTGTTTGAAATATATTTTTATAGTTTTTATATTCATAATTATTTGAATATACGAAAAAAAATTGAAAAAAGTACCCGCATTCCGATTGTGTCAATATATGAAAATAATTATTTATATTCCTAATTGTTTTAATATGTGAAAATAATTAGTTGTACTTAAATTCATAATTGATTGTTTGAAATATATTTTATGTTTTTTATATTCATAATTATTTAAATATATGACAAAATTTTAAAAATATTTACCGGCATCATAATTGTTTCAAAATGTGAAAATAATATGTTGTACTTAAATTCATAATTAACACTCCCAAATATATTTTTTGGTAATTATATTCATAATTATTTAAATATATGACAAAAAAATTGAAAAATGTACTCGCATTCCGATTATGGAAATAATTATTTATATTCATAATTATTTAATGGTATTTATATTCATAATTATTTAAATATATGATAAATTTTTTAAATTATGTACAGGCATTCCGATTGGACAAGGATGACCCATTGAAAATCTACGAATTGAAAAATATACAAATTTTGTTAATACCATAAATGAATTTTTCCTAGAAATTCATATACAGAGATTTACCGGTGCGGAAATTCTAGTTTCTGACCTAAAAAATACATAGAAAATTTTGTCAAGGTTGAACCTTTACCAGATTATATGTCCCCAATTATAGCTCAGACATTTTGGTTCTATGTATTCGGGAGTGTATTTTTTCTAAATGCTCACTCCACTTCCGACCTCGACTTTTTACATTATATGGAGGATATTCCTGTCATCGGCACATACGACTGGGGTTTGGCTATTTATGCCCGTATTTTATGGTCTTTGGATAAAGTCAGTCGACGATCGTTGACCAGCGTTGAATGCATGTGGCAAATACTCGAGGTATATTTTCGTTTCATCTTATTTAATGAAATTTATGTTTCATTACAATATATGTCAACTTATTCTAATGAATTAAATTTATTGACAAATTTTGCAGTATTTACATCACGAGTACATAGCCACGGCATGTCCTATTCTCGTCGATCTGTCCATCGATGTGTGGCCCTGCATATTTCGTTGGTCGAGGGGGAACATAAAGAAAGTAAAGGAAGCACAACGGTTTACCATCTCAAGCAGTCAACATCAGCTTGAGATGCGATCACCCGAGTCCATTATATGGCAGCCATACGAGACTTCTGCCTACCGTGACTCTGATGTCATATTATATGCTCGTGAGATATCGGGGTTACGGATGATTTTTTGGGATCCCTTATTTAAGGGTTTTTGGTACTTGGATGATTGGGCCATTCGATAATTGATTGGGCGGATATGCATAGCACACAACCCACCATCAAGTTTCTGTTGTTCAGAACACGAATTTCAAGCAGCTGCCGCCCAAAATTGGCCTATCGCAAATCAACACATCAAAGATGTGTCACAAGAAGAGTATAATGCATATTGGAAGGCATTAGAACTCAGGCCATTACTACCGCCGATTGCCAGATATGTTAATGTTGATTTGATTGGAGTTGGTTCAGTGGCACCTTCGACGTTGCGAATCCCGCAAGCACCAGCACCGATAAATGATCCGCATGTGTATGAGACACAGTTCTCTGTGGGTGGTTCTACGCACGTCCAACCACCGAGGCAGAATTGGACGGTTGACGTAGGCCTACCGAGGGGGCTTCATATACTATAGATGTCCTGAGACCTGAGTTTTCAACCAACGCACCTCCAGCTCAATCTTTGACGCAGTTAGAATGGCGTCAGTCCTACGTCGAGGCAGCAGATAACATTCGAGGTCTCCGTCATTTAATATTACAAGAGACACGTCAGCGAGAGGATCAACTCAAAGCACGTGATGACCGCATTGATGAGTTGGAGCATAGACTAGCACGTTTTACTATGCCTAGTCTTGGGTTTGAGGAGGGTGGTACTAGTTCTAGTCGTCCGAGCGTTTACAGACCACACCTAGCTCCACCCTCTGACCCGGTCCCGACATATGAGGCGCAACAAGGTTGGGGTAATTTATTTGGGTCTGACCCTTACATGGGTTCACATGCAGATTTAGGTGCGAATTTTGAGTTCGATCCGGGGCGCTAGTGATGTATAATGTACTATTGAAAAATGTTATGAATAAATTTTGTATTGTTGTCTCAATTTAATTGTGATGATAAATGTTATGATGTATAATGTATCATATTTATTTTCATTTATTACACATAGAATGATGACAAACAAATTATTACACTCAAAATATATGGTTTTACTATAATCATCACAACAATTATTACGATTGGACTTAATCATTTATTATTAATATTGAAATAATGACTTAAGCAGTAAAAACAATAATACATGATCAAAATGATTATTAGGAGTATGTGTTCAAACGCTTAGGTCGAACCTAGTAGAAGTACAACAATATGGTTTTCCATTGCGCACTAAAAATTTAGGTAAGTAAGATTGTTGCGTATCGGAATCAACATATTCTTCGTTGTAGTTTGATATATCTGGTTCGTACTCTTCCCCATCATTTTCATATATGCATTCCGAAAAGTAATAATAACCGGAATTGGTGTAGTTGGAAATATCGTTATCTGATGCCAACGTAGAGTCGTTATATATGTTAATTAATTGTTCTTGAATGTGACGACGTGATAGCATCGCATGTTGTGCTTTGTGATAACGTTGTAGGCGCCTCTCCATCTGCCATATCTCTTCCTCCAATAAATCAAGACAAAACATATCCTCTTATTCGGGATACGATATTGGCCAAAGTGCGGTACCCCAATTTTTTGGCACAGATATGTGATGGTAATGGCAAAGCACCTCCAAGTCACACCTTTCATCATATTTATCTGGCGATGTGAGGTGTTCCCAAGGATACACTAATCCTTCTTCAGGTTCCGAATTGGGAGAGATTATGAATATATGACCAAAGTCATTGAGAAAACGCCGAGAAGTATCAATTGGATATGTTTGGAAAATTATTTTTTTCCCATACCAATCGTTACCAGCAATATCTGTGTAAGAGCCATTGTAAATGGATGAATAGTAGGGAGATGAATCCATTTTTGAAATATAAGGCAATGGTAGATAAAAAATTGTTGCAATCCTTCTAATTTATTTATAGGTAATTTTAAACTTTCGAAGTTATAATTTTATTTTACAATGGTAAAAAACATTTATAATAATACAAAGGCACACATACCAATGGAAAAGATAAATTATACAAAAACTTGAAGGCAATAATAAATTATAATTATATAAAGGCACACATAAAGCTGATAAATTATCACATAGTAATTTTATAAAATTATAAAAAGGCACATATAAAGGCACAATAATAACTTACAGACGATTGTAGTTATCACATAGTAACTTGATAAATTAACTATAGCAAGATAAAATCTGTAGCACACTTACCTGAAGAACCTGAACCCAATCGTCTGAAGAATCTGAAGAACCTGAACCCAAAATGTAGCACACTTACTAATAGCAAGATAAAATCTGTAGCACACTTACCAAGATAATATCTGTAGCACATACCAAAATATGAATATCATACAGTATATTTACATACGGTAAATTACATACACATGCAATCCAAAAGGACACAGATATTATTGATGCTGAACGAGCGCACTGATCTAGATAATTTTGTATTGCACACTTACCTATAGGACACAAAAATTAACATTTTACCTATATTATATGTAGCACAGTTATCTGTAGCACACTTACCTATATAAGATTTTACCTATAATTATAAATACCTGTGTACCGTAAAAATATACAGGTAGAGTATAATATTTCATCTACATCTAAATTAATTTGTAACCATATTATATCATGGACTCCTCTAGTTCTAGCGATGAGGGACGAAATCTCTTGCTCCAATATGCACAATTTAATAAAGGTGGATCATTCGATGATTCAAACGTGGAAATGATTATTATGATGGAGATTACCCAGTGGTGTGCTGAAAAAAATATAATTCGCGATGGGAAAGAACTCGAAACGAGACGTCGAGTGAATTGTAGGAGAGAAAGGGGACATGCAACACTATGGGAAGATTACTTTCGGGAAGATAAGGTATATAACGAGTATTTTTTTCGAAGGAGATTCAGGATGAGGTATAGTGTTTTTAATCGCCTCCTAGAATCTGTTTGCCTTTATGATAACTACTTTGTTCAGAAGAATGATGCTTGCGGTCGTCAAGGTTTAAGCTCTCATCAGAAAGTGTTGGGGGCAATTTGACTGTTAGCTAATGGGGGTTCCCATGATGTGTGGTCTGAGTAGTACACTATCAGTGAAACCACTCCATTAGAAACTGTTATTAGATTTACAGAGGCAATTGTACAAATTTTTGGTCCCCAGTACGGAAGAAATCCGACACAAGGCGACGTTACAAAGTTACTCGAACAAAATGCAAATAGACGTTTCCCAGGAATGCTAGGCAGCATTGATTGCATGCACTGGCGTTGGAAAAATTTCCCCACAGCATGGCACGCTCAATATAGTGGACGTAAAGAGTCACCTACTATAATCCTTGAAGTGGTTGCCTCGTACGACCTTTGGATTTGGAAATCATTCTTCGGTGTGCCTGGTTCTTACAATGATTTAAATGTGTTGCACCGGTCTAACGTCTTCCAGTAACTGCGCAATGGAAGGGAAGCTCCCATTAATTACACTATTAATGGAAATTCATACGACATGGCGTACTACCTTGGTGATGGCATTTACCCTCCCTACGCTACAATAGTTAAAACTTTTAGAAACCAATAAGGGATTACACAAAAATAGAAATTATTTTGCAAGTACCAAGAAGCGTGTAGAAAAGATGTTGAACGAGCTTTTGGTGTACTACAAGCCCGATTCGCTTTTGTTCGGGAACCTTGTAAATTATGGAATTCAGCATCACTATCAACCATAATGAAATCTTGCATTATAATGCACAATATGATTATTGATGATGAACGTAGAGATTGTCCATGGCAAAATGAATACAAACAGAATGATGTAACACCTCATATTTTGAGGGTCCAAACTAATTTGTACGACTACCTCACGCGGGATGCAAAGATAAGAGATGCAACTAAACATCAACAGTTACGGAGTGATTTAGTGGAGAACATTTGGAACACCCAAGGTGATGAAATGGTGGGTTAAAGATATGTTAACATATTTATGATATTAATAGTGGCTATTCGGTTTATTAGTTACATTTTCAATTCTTAATTGTACGATTTTTAATTTGAAATTGTAGGACTATTGTATTGAAACTAAAATTAATAAACAGTACTGACATTACAAATATTTAAACGTTGACATTTGATTTATTAAAATGCAAACTGGGTCAGTGTACATATACTGAAAGTAAATGACGAAAATAAAATAACGAGGATTCAATACAGCTATAATAAATACTACTAGTCATTAATTGAACCGCTTGGACTTGACGTAGGGTTAGACGACCCGGCATAGTTCGATTGTAACTCGTAAATCGCAGCTTCGGTGGCAGTAACCATCACTGTTAGGTCGTTGAACCTTTTATAATGAAATTGCTATTGCATATCATTCATATTGTTCATATCTAGCTCCATGATGTACGACTTCTCTCGGCCTAGGCGCACGAGCTAATCTTGTTTTTTGTTGACCTGATCTTATTTTTTGGCGAGTTGATCAGCTCGCTTCATCTCGATGAACGCATCCATTTGAGAGTCAAATTTAAGGGCACGATTATTCTTCCACTCTTGCTTGCTTTTAAACATTGCATTGAAGTCTTTGCAATGTTTGAGTACTTCCGTGTTACAATCCAAGCTGTCAGAACGCGCTCGTTGACGTGCACGTTGTTTCTCACCCTTCCTGCCTGGGGGTCTATCCGGTACGTCTCGTACCCCTAGAGTGTCATCTTCGCGTACAAGTGTAGGGATGTCGTCATTCCCCGTTGTGTTTTCCAAGTCAAATTTTGGTAAATCTTTTAAAATTTGATAGCAGTTATCGAACGTAAAATGTTTGTTGGTTTCGGCGCGGTACGCGTCGCGTGCATTAGTAACCGCTTGGAATTCGTTCGTCTCGCTTCCCATGTTCTTGATTTGGTAAGAAAGATTTGCAATATATAGCATTATTTGATGCGATATATGATTATAACGTGTTGATAGCATGGATCTCGTACGAGTAATTATAATTCCATGCGTGAGGTTATACTCATCTTTCACGGTGTCCCAAAATGTGCCCGATGATAGTGAGTTTCCTTTAATACTTCGGGCTGTATATTTTGCATAAATGGTACATAATACTTCGTCCTCAAAAGGAGTCATATTAGGTTGTCGAGGTGTACCGAAACTAATCGGTTGAGAGGAAGACATGTTTTCTGTAGAAATAAAATTAATTAAGAATGAAAATAAGAAAATGACACAGAGGAAATTATACTCTCAAAATTAATAAAGGGTGAGAATAAAAATTTGGGAGGAAGTTGGGTTCTATTTATAAAGAAAACTCTCCAACGACGTTAGATTTACCAAAAAGTAAAAAGAACTTCCTACGAATTTCTTTTGTTTGTAGGAATTCTTACGAGCTTCTGAAGTTCGTAGGAATTTCCTACGAACAAAAGAAGTTCGTAGGAACTTCTTACGGATAAAAGAAGTTCGTAAGAATTTCCTACAAGGATCAGAAGTTCGTAAGAAGTTTTTACTGATTCACTACCCATCCGGTAACTTTGCAAATCCATTACCTTTTCTCTTTTCAATTTTGATAACTAACTATCCCCCTTGCACGTCTATCAATTGGTAAATTTACAAATTTTTTTGTCCAAACTCTCCACCATTGTGGATGCTCTTAAAGTTTTGGGTATGATCAAGAAAATATAAGACTCGTCAGGTTAATCAAGTTATACAATTTATGGTATATTTAATCTATTTTCGACCCGTTTACCTTGCACCTTGTGTACAATCATGAATATTTTGAAGCCTTCTAGTCTTGACATATTTGAAAATTGACATATTACTTGCTCACTTCATGTAACACCCCACTTAAAATAATAACCGGTGGCCAGCCCTATACTACATTAAATCAGGAGTCTCAGATGGCTTAGTCTCAAAATTAACTGTCAGTACTAAATAATATACGACTAACTACCCGATATCATATAAGCGAGACATTAAAATTAAATAAAACATAGACCAGACAACAAACAAACACTATAAGGTACTAACAAAGAAAAGAAATATGCATAAAAGAACTATGATAAATGAAATGAATAACTACAAATGAATATGCCACAAAGAAATAAACCCGAATAAGCTGTTGGGTCACAGACAATACAATAACTGAAATGGAATAAATATAAACATTTATAAATATCCCTTGGGTATAAACCCGATATACAACACGAATCCTACCTATATTTTTAAAGAAGTAGGGAGCGACTACAATCTAAGTCCCGCAACAGTCCGCACCTGTCACGGCTCCCAAGACTCTGGATAAAGGGCATCCGACATCCATGCGGTAGGATACCTGTAGTAATATATATATACATACATGCAGGAGAGAAAAGTAAACGGGTCAGAGCCCCAGTTGTGAAAATATTTAGCAAGTGTGTTAAGCGTGCATAATAAATATCAATGCACTTATTTCATAATTAAATTGGAATCGCACTCTCATGAAACCTCAACCCACCTCTCAACTAACGGCGCGCACCTATTCGTGTCCTAAAATTTTAGTTAAGTTACCCCCACCTATAAGGACAACCTAACTTACCAATAGGAATGACCAATACCCCCAAGACCTGCCTTCGTAGAATACCTAAGAATCCACCCCTTTCTAATCATACTTGATTATTTTCAAACATATAGGCCATACTCGGCTTAATGTATTCCGGTTTATAATTTAATCAATTATAATTCTTAATACGTTACCCATATACATTTTGGTTAGATTACAAAATTTAATTTCTAAATAACATACATACAAAATTATTAATGACAAAACTTCTCTCCAATCTCAACATTGCACTACATTTCGTGTGTGGGGTGTCTCGCAAAGCGAAATCCAAACAAGGAACCCCCCGTTACACTACTCCTAAACAATGTCGATCCTAGAGATCCATTAAGCCATACATACAATTGTACTATTACAACTACTAAATTTATATTACCATATAAGAACAACTCAAAATCTCCAATAAGATCCTTGGGATGATATAACCGAAATATTCCTTAAATGCGATATATCAACCCCCATCAATCTAGTACATCATAATCATCCAAGATGTACTCCAAAATTCCATATCCTTTCACCTATAGGATATATAAATATATATATATAGGCATTTATTCTAACCATATATATATATATATATATATATATATATACAATCATCCATTTCCATGACCAAGTGTACATATCACATCTGATGTACAATGGCCATGCACATAATATACCCAGCTATATATATCGCCGATAAACTGCCCCATGCTATCATCTTCCAGGGTGTTACTCACATACCATTCTGGGGACCACGGTCGGACTCAATATCACCAACATCGGGGCCAAACACACACACATGACGTCCCGAGAAGCGGTCATAGATCCTAACCGGTCAATGAGATGAGACATACCCACCACGTCCCACCCCAAAAGAAATGCATATCACAATAATAACACAATGGACGACTATGACCTGGGGAATATCCACACCCTGCTCCTTGAGCCAGGATGCTCACCCTCTGCGGGAAAACTTCCCAATGATAGCATGAGCGGGGTATGCTTAACCACATAAGTATATATATCGTTCACATGCACAATATATACACATCCATATGATCCCATCATATGATTAAACATTAAACCATCACATACGGTTTAGATATTCACAACATAAATATATCCATATATTCATATCCATACATATATATATCCACATATCCACACACACACACACATATATATATATATATATATATATATATATATATATATATATATATATATATATATATATATATATATACACACACACACACACACACACAAACTATATCTCGTTCATATGTATAAGATATATAAACTCGGCTATAGGTATACATAATCCTCAATATACTAGTCGTCACCCCAAACTCGTTAAATTTACCTCGATATGTGAATACAATTCCTCACTTGAAGCATATTCATCCATTTTTCCTATGATGAATAGTCTCCCCAAAATATGTGTAAATCCAACATTAGGGTTATCACCCAAAGTTTAGTGTAGGAAACCATCACTACACATCCCATCTGTATCCGAGAGCACATTGATGAATCTAGTAATAATTTCGACTATGGGTATACACATAACTAATAGTCTATAAGCCTCAAGCTCAATCTTACATTCATCACATGATCCCATTACTTAGGGAAAATACCCTTTGTGAACCACACACCGGTAGACAACAATTACCCCGACTAGATTTACACATGCTAGTCTAGTTGGTAATATGATCCCATCACTCTCGATTTTGACTATGGTTCAATCACTCTTATGAATCCCCTAGTCTAACGCCTCTCTAATTTATTCATTAAATTTATCATTAATAAGGATATGCGACCACTCTCTTCCATTGGGCCCCAATTTGTATCTTAATAATATCCTATCTTGATAAGGATTCGATATAAATGTTGGCCTAGAATTTCACAACATACCCTCGCAACTCTCTCTAAGAGTTCTTATCCTCACATCATATCTACACTTACTTTGATCTATAATTAGGATTCCCAACCCCAATGAGGTTTTCCCACAATCTCTATACAAAACTCCAATGCATACATGGATATATTTTTCCCCAATTATTCCAAGGAGTGCCCAAAATCATAATATGTGAGAAACCCCTTATATGTCTCCAAAAACATATCTCTTACATCATAAAAGAAGGCTCCAAATCAATAAACCCAACCAAAAAGGGTTAGAATTCACTATAAAGAAATTCCTCAAAATGCCCTGTTTCTGAATTGATTCGGCCCTATTCCAAATCGATTAGGCCCAGCGTATCGATTCGTCCTCCAAGGCGAATCGATTCGGGTCCAAAGACCTGGGATTCTGTCTCAGGCCGAATCGATTCGCTTTGGGTCCGAATCGTTTTGGTCAATGCAGACCTGCTAATTTGCCTAAGCCGAATCGATTCGCTTAAGGGGCGAATCGATTCAGGTCTGCAGAATTTGAAGGGTTCTTCTTTAACAAAACCCACGAATTTTAAACCCTAAAATTTCACTTCTAACCCCTAATTCTTCATCACAACATGATTCTAAGCCAACAAATCAACCCAAAGTTGATCCCAAACATTTCTATACCATCAAACCCATATATAAATATCAATTTCAAGATTTAAACCCAAAAATTTAGGTTTTGATATTAATACCCAAAATCCATTTCTTTTACCCACAAATTATGAAATTAAATACACAAATGACTTATTTAGCAAGATTAAACACTTGCCTCAGATTTGTAGAGGTTGGATCGTCCTCGATGTCGCGTTTAGGTCGGAATCTCCAAGCTTTTCTTCCTCTCTCTCTTCCTTTCTTCTTCTTTCTTTCTTCTTTCTCCTGCTAGGGCTTTTCTCTCTCTTTCTCTTAAATGAGAAGGCTTGATCCGTAAGCCTCTTAAATCCCTTACAACAATAAACCTAGTTTTAAATGTTAATACACACTTTAAATGACTCGTTTACTCCAATTCGAGTCACACTGAATTAAAAATATTCCGGAGCCGAAATAAAATCCAATGACAGTCATTTTGACTATCTTGACCCTTCCGGGATCGATGGTACCCTCAAAATCATCATCCAGAATACTTTGAAATGTCATCTATTGTTTTTTTTTGGACTTCAATTCCCAATTTTAAAATTCTCCCATTCAATTAAATTTTATTTTCCCAAAAATTTAATTCCTAAGTCTCCAAAGTCAAGGGTTGTTACACTTCATCATATCCCTTTTCCTTTGTTAATCTCACCCCCATATTCTCTTTAAAGTTTTATGTTTTATGTGTTTTGGAGTTTTTTTAAGCCCTTTTATAAGTGAAAAATGAATTCAACGGCGACTTATTTGTGTTGCATTAATGCTCTATTTATGTTCCACTTGTTTGCACAAATCCAAACAAACTCGACAGTTAAATTTGTTTTATTTGAAATTAGTGTTCGCCACATTTTTTTAATATGTTGTTGAACTTCGAACCACTAGGAGTATTATATATATATATATATATATATATATATATATATATATATATATATATATATATATATATAGAAAGAGAGAGAGAGAGAGAGAGAGAGAGAGAGAGAGAGGCTCTCTAACATACCTCCTAACAACATACCTAGCAACATACCCTTTTTTTAAAACAGTAAAAAAATAATTTTGAGATGATACTTTTTATATGGATTCATAATATTTCAATGTGCCCCTATAAAAAAATCAATTGAAAATAATAGTTTTTGTTATTTTTAAAAAATGGGTCAAAAAACTGTCAGTTTTTACCCTTTAAAACTGTCAGTTTTTTTTATCTATTTTTTAAAAATATCAAAATACATTATTTTGATGTGAATATTTTTATAGGGGCACATTGAAATATCGTGAACCCATATAAAAAATATTGACTCAAAATTATTTTTTTTACTATTTTTAAAAAATAGGTATGTTCATAAGTATGTTTAATGAGGTATGTTGGAGAGCCTAACTCTCTCTCTCTCTCTCTCTCTCTATATATATATATATATATATATATATATATATATATATAAGCATTTCAGTTTCTATTAAAATTAATGGTTAAAATCAGTTTTCACTTATAATGATGGTCAATATGTAAATGTGATAACAAAATAGTGGTTAAGGTAAAACAATATCCCATAAATTAATAAATGATTTCTTTTTACTTTAATACATTATTAAATTATAATATTAGACTCTAATATATTTTAATCAATTCGTTAGACTTTAGTACATTTTTCTCCGCTAAATGTGAAAAATTCACCACTAAAAGTTCTCTTTAGTGACATTTAACAACAAAAAATGTACATAAGTCTAATAAAGTGATTAAAATGTATTAAAGTTCATAAAAAAATTTAGTAATATATTAAAGTACCAAGACTGTAAAAAACACCTTACTATTATAGCGTTATCTTCAATTCATTCAAAGTTGTAAGCGCACTCACCATAAAATAATGACAGATTACTAAGGAGTTAAAAAGATTATCCACTCTCAACTTCTGTTACATGACTAGTTTACCCTTAATGAAATAATAAATTAATTTATTTGTCTAGATAAATAATATGTAAATATATTAATGTGCATTATCAAAATTGACTCAAGTAAATATGTATTGTCAAAATAAATGTTTGAAATTAACTTAAGTATAAAATTATTGTTTTCTATCTGTTGAATTATTGAATCATTATTATAATTTATTTTAATTATTGACTTATTAATTACAAATAGATACTATTTCATATTAAAAACTAAATTTTATAAACTTTTTTTTAATTATGATATGTGAGTACTGTTAACTAAGTCCTATTTTTGAATTTCTATTTTTTTCCTTACTAATATACTCATTTTCCTATATTCCCTTCAAATTTAAATTGTTAGTTATTTTTTTTCCATTTTTAATTTTAAAGAACTATAATTTTCGATATACAAATAAAAAATTTATGAAATTGATATTTTCGAAAGCTACTAATTGAACCCTATAAAATAAGATCCATATTCAATATAAAATATTTAAAAAAATAAAAATGACATGTTTACTTCGTTTATGCAAATGATAAATATTTACTGTCTGTGTAATATTAATATATTAAATATTTACTACCTCTGGAAATGTCCTAGATATAACATATTTTCATTTTCTCGCGAATACAATAAATAAATATGTACCATGTTAATATTTTTTTTTATTCAAATTTTAATAGTCATCATGGATCTTCTTTGATATATCCCGTTGCACGTGTTTCAAATATATTAATTTTATGAAAAATGAATTTTTCAATCAAAATTTACAATATTTTAAAGTTTGAAAAACGGAAAAAAAAAGTTATGATCGCCTAAAAGTTTTTTCTCTCATCAATTACGACTGAATTGGTTATGAAGAGTATTTATATCAAATAAAAAATTAAAAAAATAAGAAATGTGACTTATTTAAAGGTTAAAAGTCAAGGGGAAATATACAAAGAAGACATATTTACATGGGACTTATATGCAAAATGGCCCATTATTTATCTAGACAAAAAAGAATTATTTACTATTTAATAAGAGTAAACTATTATTGAAATAAAAGTTAGGGGTGGATAAATTAACTAAATTCCTTAGTCAACTCCTTTCGTTTTAGGGTTCGTTTTGGTTCGAGTGAAATAATTTTAATAGTGATAAAAAGTAAAATGGTAAAATATTTTTTCACATATTTGAAATTAAATTTTTATTCACGTGAAATTGTAAATAAATGCACACTTATAAATATGTTATTATGAACTGAAAAAGTGAGCAAATTTAAACCTAAATATATGAAAATATGTTTTATCATCTTACTTTTTATCGTGCTTAAAAATGTTTCACTTCAAATTAAATGGGGACCTAAGGTGAATTAACTACTTATGTAGATGGATCCAACATGAGCGTTACATAATCTCCCTCAACAAATATCTGAAGAAAACCTCATCAATCTTGCAAGGATGATTATTTACTAATGACACAAGCATTATTGCATCAAAATGATACATTCTCCTCATATATTGTTACACTTACGATGCCAGGTTGAAAAGCCATCTAAGGCATCGACATCATCCACTTACTTTTGTAAGATTGATTGACATTATTGTACTATATTTTTTTTTGTCGTAAGTACGCTATATATTATTGTATCTCTTACATACTGTTGAAATAATATTTTTTAGGGATAATTAAACGTGTGTTCTAATTAAGTCACGTGACTTAAACTCCATCACGTGCGTGGATTTAACCCCAAGTCACGTTTTTTGGTTTTATTGTTACTGAAAGTCTTTGTTATCGTTACGGAGCCCAAAATTTGAAATTTGTTTACTGTTTTGCCCCTTTCATACTTCGATTCAGAGCGGTTTGGGTAGTTTTTGTGTGATCAATGTTTTTTCTTAGAAATCGAAGATTATTGAAGGAATTGGAAGTCCTTTTTTCAAATTGAAGCTACATTCGTTGTCAGTTTGTTAAAATCGATTCAAGGTATGGAGTGTTTTCATGATCAACTTGTTATGTTCTAAATCGAAGATAATTGAAGCTTATTAAAATCTGTTTTATTTAATTTGAATCCACATTTTATATCTGCTTTAGTAATTACTGCAATTCAAAGTTGTTTTTTAGAAATTGGAGGCAAATCGTGTGTCAGTTTGTGATAATTGAATCAATGTTTTGCAAGTTTATGTCAATTTTATGGTTTTATTCATTTTGATTGTATATTTAGGTTAATAAGACGTAATTGATGTTTTTTTTAAAAGGATTATATTTTTCATTTTTTTATTTGCAATTGCGTTGTTGATATGATGCAATTGTCTTCATTTTTTTATTGTATTATTTTTGTGAATTGTGTATTGAAACCTTTTAGTAAATTGCAATATCATTTTGTGATTGAATTTGTAAGAGACAGATAAATTTGAGCTTCTCTCTTCATATTTATTTTTAAATAAGATTTGTGTAATGTAATGAATTTATCTGATTTGATCTATTTGCCATATGTAACCATTATCACATAACAATGTGAATTTATCTATTTGAATATCCACATATGTGTAACACCCTGCCTAATTAAATACTGGGTGTCCAGTCCCATACCAAATTAAAATAGAATATACAGTTGGCTCATTCTTAGCATCACTGTCGAAAACATCTACAACTCACCCAATACCCAATTAAGCTGGTGTTAAAAACTTTTCGAATTTTAATTCAACAAAATCCATTTTTAGTTTACGAATAACACAACACAAATTGTTCTACAACACTGATAACTGAACAGATAACTCAAAAGAATTTAAATGCAATTGGAATAAACATTCCCAAATAATAATCCAATACAGTAATCACAACCATAGTAAATGTATTAAACTGACACGACTACAAGAGTATTTGTCTCAGATAGAGAAGAGAGAATTAAGCTCCTTTGGGCGACATGCCCTAACTAAGAGAATACTGTGAATCAAAAGAAGATAAGCGTCTAAGAAATACTCCATAGCTCCGTAGCTCGTCATAATCCGCTAAGGTTGGCGTCCCTGCTGCTAGACACCTGATATAGAAGATACAATAGAAAAGAAAATATGCAAGGAAACGGGTCAGAGCCCGATGTGAAAATGATTTTAAAAACAGGAAGTGTTGAACAAGTGCAATAAAGCATTTATTATGTACATGTTAGGATCCAGACTCTCACTTGCTATTCTCACCTCTCAACTAGAGTGCACACTTAACGTTTCCTATTAACCTCCTAGTTAATGGCTCCTCTTCACTAGCTCCCATAATATAATTCCATCCCGTATCATAACCCCGTATGTCTCATACCATACGTCATATAATTATTCATATACGTTTCTGATTAACATGAATCGTTTCTTATTAATATGATTTAATCTCTTCAATATTCATTAACTTATTTCAAATCTTTTCTCAATTCACCGTTATTTACAATTAACACACATCAGATAGATTGAACCACTATATACATTCGTTTAATTAATTATATATATATATAATACGGCACCCCAGGTCACAGTTGTGGTGCAATGCATTACTCTGCTATCATGTTCGATCATCGCTGGTTGCCGAATTGGAGACAAAAGGTTCGGTAAGGATCTCTCGAACCCCAAACATCAACATACAAATTGGAGGCGAACATAGTTATCGTATCCATGAGTCACGCACATACCTACGTTCCCATAGTCAGCGGACTTATCAACTCCCCGATAATTCTTTCATAGACCTATGTTCTTGAGCGACAAATCAAAGATCCTATGGATTCATCAGGATATGACTGCCCTCATGCGCAAACCTCCCGTCGATAGCAAGTAAGCTAGGTATGTCATACACATAATCATCAATCAATCAAATAGGCATTATCATACCTATAATATACTATCAACAAGGTACTCACATTACCCTTAGATTATTCCCATATGTAGCATTATATCTCTTTAAATCCCACGTATTAAAATATTATAACTTTACTTATTTAATTCAATTATCTCCGAGCCTCACTCATTACTCAAGGTTTGAATAGGTTTTCCTTAATAGTATATTCAGTAAGGAATCCCTAATATTCTACTGGTCCCTATCACCATATCTCCTGAATTACTACGAATTAAACTCTCCCTTTAATTAGGGTTAAAATCGATAGTTTTAAATCTCTTATAAACACATCTTCTATCACATAGAATTAAACCCTCTTGTAAACTTAAGGATACCCATGTGTTATATTCAATCACCCCTACTGGTCATATCTTTAATCCTCATGCATACCAATTATAATCCAACAAATGAATCTAGCAACCGAACTACCTTTCAATATAATTATCGTCATTCTAATAAATTAAATCCCAATCAAATTAATTCAAATCTTATCTAGGGCCTACTGATCTTTTCTAAGTCCCATAATATTCAATTAATAATCACTAAAGATCTACAAAAGGTTTGGGATAAGAAACAACATTAAAAAGAAACAACTTCAAATATTCTGGGGAGGTCGATCGATCGAAGGCAGGGGGTCGATCGATCGATCGCCCAGGTAACAACCCAGTTTTTCTGCATTTCTTCTACTACGGGTTTAACCCTTTTTGATCAATCAAATCTTCATATTAACAACCTAAATGACTTATAAACCTTACTACATGATATATCAACATATATAAATGATTTCTACTGCTCTAAACATCCTAGAATCATCAAGAGATTGAATTAAAAGCATGTTTATATCCCCTTTTTTCAGAAAAGTATCAACATATTGTCTTCAAGAACACATAAATGGTTTTCAGAATTTCTTCAACAGATTTATGATTATTTCATGGATTACTATATACCTACAACATGAGTTTGATTCCTATATATTTTCAGTTTCCAGAAATCCAATTACAACTTCATCTTTATCTTCCAAACATGAAAAATATCATCTTTTTATAACTATTTTAACATGGACAATATACAAACTTAGATTGCCATTATCAAACACTTGCCTCTAATGAAGGTCTGATCCTTTGGTGTAGTATATCACAGGTGGTTCTCCCTTCTCCGACCAACTTCCGGTGATGGTTGGTAGTGGTGACCTTTGGTCTTTGTTCTTCTCCTTCCCATGTAAGCTTTTCTCTTCTCAAGCAACCTTTCACTCTCTCTAAGAAGATGCCTTCTCTATTTTGTGTAGAAGAGATGAATAACCCACGTACACTTAATCTCCAAATACTTATAATAGGACAAAATCCGAAATCACTATTCACCTCCCTATAAAAATGACTAAAATGCCCTTTTGGGTTGTCTATTCATTTTCAAATGACCCGAGACCCAAATCCAACATCCAAATAGACTTTTCTGACTATTTCAAACCTTCCGGACGCAATAACGCAGTCAAAATGACTATAAGGTAGATAGAAAATAAATTTTCTTTTTAATTTAAACAAATTAGTCCCGACACGTCCCATACCGCGTCTGACTAAAAATCCAAATTACTGAATTAATATCACACAGCCATATTAATAGCATCACATTCATATATTACCTAAATATCTTTAAGTAATATTCAGAATCATACATTTTTAATATCCACAATTCCGATAAAATCCAAATGAATTATTTAATAATAAAATCCAATTAATCCATTAATTTAAAATATAACCCATTTTAAAAGTCCTTAAAGTTACGGGGTATTACAATATGAGGAGGTTTTTATTTATAGTTTTTATAGTCTAGATGCTGAAATTTATAAATATGAATTAAATCAGATCCAATTTGTAGTTCATATGTGATGATATAGTCTTTTTATTATTTTGTAGGTGTTATGGATTTTCTCATGTTCTTGATGTTCAAATTTGGAGAGAAAATTTGTTTGATGAAGCATGGGAGGAATACACGATTTGATGATTTGATTGATCATATATGCACAAAATGGAAGGAGTTATCTCCTGAAATTGTTGGTTTGAGTTATATTCTGCCCGGACACTCGTTTTGTGCATTGAATGGTGAGTTGGATTTTGAAAATTTGATATTTTATTATGAGTCTCATTCCGTTCGAAGTATTGATGTTTCCGTGTCAAGTAAGATAATGGTTGAAGGGCATGATCAATTGTCAAGTGGTAGTGGTAGTGGTGTTCAATCGTATGTTGAGAGTGAGACAGATTATGAAGTTAGTTGGGTCCATTCTTTTTCCAAACATGGAGAGAAGGTTTTGATGTCTGCTGGTTGGTCGAAAGGTTTGTGTCATGTTGGTCAAAGGTTTGAAGGAGGTGTTATTGAATTTCGGAGAGTTTTGTGTATGTTTTCAATTGAGATTGGATTTAAGTTTCGTTATGTAAAGAATGACAATGTTAGGATAACGACTGAATATTTTTACAAGGCTAGTACTGGGTGAGGATGGTATGTTCACGGTCGTGTAGAGAAGGGCAATTCATTTTTTTTTATGTAAGGGATCTTATAAATGAACATACGTGTGGATCTGCATACAAGACAATGAAACATCCAAGGATTAGTTCGGAACTTGTAGCATCTCTTATTGTTGAAGAGATTAAAGAACGTCCCCTTACGTGACTCGTGGATATCATTTACCATGTGCAAAACAATTATGGATTGCTTATCAATTATCATCTTTTATTGTGGGATGTTGAGAGAGCTAAGAAACAAATATATGGTGATCAATCAACATCATTTGATAGGCTTCGATGGTATAGGGAAGCATTATTGAGTTCTAATATTGGTAGCATATTTGAGATTGATTATGATAATAATTCGGGACGATTTAAAAAGTTATTTGTGTCATTCCATGCATGCATTGAAGGATTTAGGTTTTGTCGTCCTCTATTGTTTCTTGATGGCACATTTCTGAAATCCCGATATAAATGAATTCTTCTTGCGGCTACAGGAAAGAACAGAAATCAAGGTATACACTATTTTGTTTTGTTTATAGTAAATTTATCTGTTTCAATTTATGTTCTTGTTTAATATAAATTTCGTAATTTTTTTTATTCATAAATATTTCCATTGGCATTTGCTATTGTTGATTCTGAAACAAAGAAAATTGGGAATGGTTTTTGGAGAAGTTATCAAATGTTACATCTTCATGTGTTATTAGTTTTATATCAGATAGGAATAAAGGGCTTCTGAAATCAGTTCCAAAAGTTTTTTTGAATTATTTCCACTTCTATTATTTGCAACACTTGAAGAACAACCTTAGAGACCATTTATCCGGTTCGTTTTCAAAGCCTGTGAGGGAAAATGTTGTGAACATGTTTCGAAATTGTGCATATGAATCAAATCAATTTAAATTTCACCAAAAACTATATTTGTTGCCTAAAGAAGGATCCGATCCAATTCGGAAGTTGTTGCAAACTTTGAAGAGGGAAAATTGGACGAGTTCGTATTTTGAAGGTCAGAAATATGGTGAAATGTATTCGAATGTTGCGGAGTCGTTCAATTCATGGATCTGTGAAGGTCATCATTTACCAATAATGGAGTTGGTTGATTATATTAGAGGGTATATTATGAAGATGATGGCTGACCGTAGGGAGATCACTAATCGATGGAATGGATGTTTATGTCCTAAAATTGACAATTGAATTGCTAATTTGTTAAAAGACGGTAGGAGTTGGAGAGTTACTAAAGCATCTTAATTTGTCTTTGAGGTTCATTCGAAGGACAGTGTTATGGCTGATCTGTTGAAAAGAACTTGTTCTTGTTGCGAATACCAAGTGAATGGATTTTTGTGTGCTCATGCTGTTGTTGCTATTTAAAAGTCAGGGATGGATTTGAATAGGTTCATTGATAAGTTTTTCAACAAGGAATATTTTGTTCAATCTTATAGGGAAGTAATTTATCCTATTCCTACATTTGAAAGGGATGACGAATCTAATACAGAAATAATCATTAGTCCACCTAGTGCGAAGCAGATGGCTGGGAGGCCAAGAAAGAAAAGGATTGCTTCTCGTGGTGAAGAAAAAAGAGAATTTAAGTGTGGCAAATGTCGAAAAGTAGGATATAACAGAAAAAGTTGTTCGGAAAATTTGTAGATAGGGAGAGTTTTATATTACCTTTACGAAATTTTGTATAGTTGATTGAATTATATATGTTTTCATATTTTGAAATGTGAATAATAGGATTTTACAATTTTCTTATATTGGTTTTATATGCTTGTTTGGTTTGTTTAATTGTATATTAAATTTCAAAAATTTAATATGTAGATTTATTAGCTGAGTATGTAGATTACAGAAACACATTTTGCTATTATATAATATGTTATTTTACGTAGTTTCGCAAGTAAATTATTTTCTGTCTTTTAGTTAGTGTGTTGTGTTTTTTGGCATCAAATTGAAATTTTATCTTCAATATAAGCCTAGTTTTTTACTATAAAAAATAAAAAGTGTTAAAATGAGAAAAAAAAAAAAAATAGTTTGTAAAAGAAAATCAGTAAATTATTAGGCTTCCTAGATATGAACAACTTCGTTTTTTCTTATACCTCACGTTCCAACTTCCCCACGTGTCTATCCTTGCTTTGCAACTTTGGCATGTTCATTTGTTGATTCTAATCATGTTAGTCAGTTCGGATTCAAGGCTAAATGGTTACAATATAGTTTTTCACTTTTGAAGGTTTTTGATGGGTTTGTTCAGGTGGTGGTTTAGGTTGTGGCTGTTGACAGTAGGAGGTAGTGGATGTTCATGGAAGTGAAGGTGCTTGACATGGAGCAGAGGTCCTTTAATCATTGCGATATGTGGAAATGATAATGGTGATTGAGAGAGGATGATGGTAGCTGAATTGAATTATCTTGGCTAATTTTATTATAAATGAATTTAGGTTGATTTGGTGTTAAAATTTGAATTTTTGGAGGTTTTTTTGGGGGTTTTAAAATTTGATTTCAGGTTTATTTTTGTAGATTTTTGGTAGACATCGTCAATTACTATTACTATTTTTGCTAGACATAACCAAGTACACTTACTATTACTACCCCAAATCTTCTTTTCAAATTTTTAATTTTCAATGTCAAATTCATTTAGCTTATTTCAATTATTTAAATGAATTTGACATTGAAAATTAAAAATTTGAAAAGAAGATTTTGGGTAGTAATAGTACTTGGTGATGTCTTTACATTCACAAAATAGGTTGAATAGCTTTTCAGTTCTACTGGACATTTTATTTGAACCTTAAAATGAAGTGCTGATAAGGGAAAATATTTTTGAGATGGATCCTTCTCCTCAACATAGAAAAGACATACATGAAAATAGATATAAGGTCAACACTGACTTGGCTCAAGAGTAAATTCAATGGTAGCAAAAGTCCAACATTAAATGGCTTAAACAAGGAGATCAAAATTACAATGCATTTCAGTCTGTTGTCAAGGCCAATTAGACTACTGTTGCAATTCATAGATTAATTATATGAATTGCTATGTCATAGAATTCTAAATATGTTTAAAGCACTTTTGTAGAGCACTTTTAAGAAACATGGGAGGCAGAAACAACAGGAATAGGTGAAATTTATCAGTGTGACTTTAATACAGTAAATTTATCGGTATGCGTTTAATAGAGTGAATTTATGTCAACTAGATTAGGAATAATTGATCATCAGATGGAAATGAAACAATCGTTGAATTGTAATAATGTTCATTTTTATAGTGAACCCCAATTATGAATGTGTTGCAATTTTGTAAAATTGGCAAAATATAAATATCAAATAATGGGAATATTTCATTTTCATTTGTTTGTGTAGTACCTTTGGAGTACAAAATATTATTTTACTCAAATAAGTTGTACTAACATTCAGAATAACTATTCAATATTAATCTTCAAACACATTCAAAATAATAATCTTCATTTAACATAGCTTGTGGAAATATGACAAAATTTGCTGCTGCTAACAAACTTACAATACAACATTCCATCTTCAATCCAAAACAGTTGTAGTAGTGTTTATACTAAAGCTAATACATTCATTAAGTACAAGTAACAAAGCCAAAAATCTGTTTTCATCAAACTTTTAAAATGACTTCATTCATTTACAAGTCATCAATTTTTTGACCCTGCGCAAAAGTTGCTTTATCATCAATGATCGTACAAAGCACATGTGATTCCTTTTTATGTCCGTTAAAATTGATTTTCTCTCGGACAACTTCTTCATGATGTAGGATACAATTACTCCACAATTAAGCCTATAAAAAGAAAACAGTTCATTAATTAGTAATATAGTGTCAATTTAATGATACGTAAATAAAATATATTGGATAGATGTTTACGTATTGGGGTCTTGTTGTGGGCAATTTCCGATTGTGTTCATATCGCATTTGAATCTTTTTCTGGTCAAACCATTTTCCTTCAACTTGTTAAATTTGGCTTCATCGCTAAGCAGGGTCTTTCTCCAATGTTGCTCAACATAGTCTCTCTAAAACAACGAAAAATAAATTATTAAAATTTATAATTATTGTAGCATAATTAGATAGTACTAAAATAGTTGGATAATATGGTAACAAGTGAGCCAAAAAGTGAAATAAACACCAAAGAGTAAATAATGAAATTTTTGGTAGTTGAAATGAAGAACAACGAAAGAAATGTAGGTCAAAGACAAAAATGAATCAATTATGTATGATGTTTTGGACACTCAAAGGCACGTTAATGAACTATGATGAAACAAATTCGGCCCAAAGTTCATATCACAAAAAATATAAAAGTGACGATTTCTCGGAACCAACTGCCCACTGAAACTGCAATTTTCTACACCCATCTTACTTCAAAATTTCATCTCTAAGTGTTAGAGCGGATGATTTTAACTGCGACGTGAAATTGGCATTTAATATTCTAATACAACTATCTAAATCTTGCAATAGAAAATTTGTCTTCATGCCATATTATTGAGTTCATTGTGAAGAATAAAAGAATCAATTCTTTCAAAAGAGACTATAATTTGTGTTAACAGTTGAAGAGACTGAAGAATTATTGTAATAGTCGACGACGTAGTCCTTAAGGAAACAAAAATTATGAAAATAGTGTCATCATGTAATGTTAAAGATAAACCAAAATTTCTAATGTTAATTATAAACAAATTATTTAATTGTATGTACTTACCACTACAAATGCATCATCCATGTAATGGTCTTGCTTTGAATTTCTTGGAAGCATTGAATTGAAGTGCATCCATTGACCTTCCTCTGTGTCCAATACAAGCAACGTCCAATGGAATGGAGTTTTGTCATTTTTATTCTTTCCCGAGTTTATGGAAAAGAATAAGTACCTGAAATGATATTATTCCATATATAATTAGCAACAAGTAAATAAAAGTATTTAGAAATACATACATATAACTAGAAAATTAAGGTACATACTTGCAATTTCTCACTTCATTCAATATATTTTCAACCACATATTTTATCGAAGGAATTTTATCTCGTATCAAAGGATGTTAATATGAGTTTGGTAAAATTATAAAAAGTTTGTCTAATAGATCAACATAAATTGTTAAGCAATGAAAATAAATATATAACCAAGCCATTGAACTGAAAAAATGGTCTCGTTCCCCGAATGGCTTTTGTGAAGGTGACAATTGAGCTATAGCTTCCATGATTCTTTGATCGTGTTCCAAAACCATCACGTATGCATCAATAACCTGAAATTACATTTCCAATTAATTGATCAATTATTTACAAATACAGTAGATATTAAGTGTAGTAAATAGACATTGGTAAATTTATCTTTTCCTTACATTGTCCCGTAAAAGCCCCAAGTCTATGAGTTGTTGTATGTCAGAAAAAGTAACCCCACCCAACCTTGACTCCTCATAAATGATTGCCCTGAATATTGAATTAAAATATTATTAGGATTAGTAATGTACATGGTCATTTAATACTCCATGATAAATAATAAAAATAACATTTCATTAACATGAATTTACCTTGGTCCACTCTTCTTATACAACAATTGAAGAGTGAAAATAACTGTTGGTGGTAACCATTAACCAACTGGATTATTAGACAGAAAGGTGAGGTTCTTGAATGTTGATTTCACAGGTGATGGTGAGTTCACAAAGTCAATATTGATTGGGGATGTTTGACTTGTTTGAATATGTTGGCTCTTGGATGCCCTTGTAACTCTTTCAATTTTTTGATATTCGTAATCTTGCACCCCCTTCTTTTATCTGTCTTTCTTGGTTTTTATTTTCACCACCATTGAGTTTGCTTTCTTTGCTGAATCCGCTTTCATCATATCGAGATCGTCAATCTCTTCATGTTTTCTCTTTGTATTCTCCGATTTTTGGCTTTGGTCATCACTTTTAAAATTAATTGCTACTGGACTCGCTTTGTCAGCTGGGGTTTCGTGTACCAAAAGATGTTTGATTCTTTGTTCTTCTTATCTTTTCTCATACAACAAATTTATCTATTTATCCAATGTTGCATTCTCCTCCTTCTGCTGTTGAAGCTGTTTCTTTAAAAATAGAATTTCAGTTTTCTTTTTCTGAAGCTTTTTTTCACTTCATTTTTCTTTCTTCACTCGAATTTTGAAATCTTTTTCATCACTTATAATTTTTCCTTGATATATCTTTTCTCTAACCTCATTTTTTTGTTTTTTTCTTTCACATTCTTCAATTCTTCCATATTTTGTTGAGCATCATCACGGAATTTAATGAGAGATTGAATTTCAGCAGCTATTATATGATGATCAGGCAGGTAATCTGTAGCAAACTCTTTGGTTAAATCATCTAAATGTCTAGCATCTCTCGTATCAGTATCAATAAGCTATTCATCATCGTTTTCAGCATTTGCTTCAACTGGTGATGCATCATCATTTTATGCAGAATCGTCCATCAGTGATGTTGGTGCTTTCCCTATCAATTTCACCTCTTCTTCTGATCGAATCAAGTTTGGTTTTATGTCCTAGATAAAAATACTTTTTTTTATAAGTTAAATTATCACATATGTATATGATATAACAGTTTCTTCAAAGAATATATTAGTACCTATGATTGAAGAAGTGTTTCAACAGTTTTTTCTTTCATCGCCTTGTATAATTCAGGGAGGTTCCACTTGACAAACGAGGATATTGAATTGACTTTTGAGATTTCAACAGTGTTGTCTGCTCGCAATACCAGTACTACAAAATTTGAAACTATAACAATTTAAATCATTTATGATATATAAATTTTATAATGAACAAGGATATGAAATAGAAAATATATATTAGTGTATTTTGTCACATACAAGTAGTAAGGGCACACAACCAGAAACCTTCTCTGGCTCTTTGTCAAAATTCCTATAGACAGAAGACATCAATGTATCTAGTATCAAACTTGACCAATTTAAGTTTCTAATCTCCTCGAGATTTTCCGTGTACTTCACTGCTGACCACTTCACAGTATTCCTAGTTGATGTGAAGAAAAGAGATGCAAACAAATATAGACATAGTAACGTTGCTACATCTCTACAATCTTCTACTTTGTTTCCTTTAACTGCAGCGTTCAACTCTTAGTGGATAGCTGTGGCATTGATGATAGTAACATCTCTAAACCTTCTTCTTACAAATGGTGTGTCAGGCTTGAACCCATATCCCATATTTACTTCTTCTGTTCCAATTAGTATTCCAAATATGAGAGACACATCATTGATTGTCATTTGAACCAACTGTTTTCCAATTCTAAATCCCTTATTTTGGATATCATAAGACTTTATCAATGATATGACACTATGGTCATATTTTCTACAGTCTTCTTTTGTAACAACTTTGGTAAAAAAAGCATTAAAGATTCCCCAAAAAGAAGTTTTTTTCATTTCCTTCTTATGGAAGACTTGAGTTTAAGGTCTTGCAACAAGCGAGCAATTCCTAACAAATTCGATCGAAATTAAAGATATTTTTTTCGCAGGACTTTGAGGTTGTTGCAAGTTCATTTATCTTCTCCTCCTTCTCTATTGGCTTCTTAGCTGGTTTTTTTGCAGACTGAGTATCGTCGAATTTCGTATCACTCAAAAGTCTAAAAGTTGGTTGATTAGCCGAATTTTCAACTTTTTCTTTCCCTTTTTTTATCTTTTGGAGTTGATGATGTTTACTTCTTCTACTTATTGATCTTGTAGATCTTGCACAATAATTAAAAAATGATATAAGTAAGAAATATATCTAAGTTTGAATAATTTTTAGTATGTGAAAATAAATATGTACACAAGTGTGTAAGAAAAACTAATATCATTAAGAATATGCAAGAAAAGTTTATCTTGTATGTGATGCCTTACAAGTATTATACACATTCAAGGAAAAACATAGATAAATTTAGTAAAAACTTTAAGAACTGTGAAAACCTTAAAAATTATTGTATGTATATATACATTTTCGGTAATAAGTCAAATGCATATAGTGAAGATAAACAAACTGTTTCACATAACCATTTCAACTCTTTTATTTATTGTGCTCCGCGCCAGCGGCATCCCGTTGGGACGAATCATAACCAATAACTGAGTAGATTAGTATATGCAACAAAGTGTCACAAGTCTTGAAGGAGTTCAAAATGGATTTGATATTTCCTACATAATGGCTTAAACAATGTATTCAAGTCTCTTATTTGTTGTTGTATGCATGAATCAGTTTCAATTCCAGAATTCATTAGGATAAGTAACAAACTTCACATTTGATACCATAATTCATTAGCATAAGTAAGAAACTCAATAATAATATGCATTTTCATTATATTCCTACATATTACAGTCCGCTACATGTGGGTTTCTTAACCCCATGTTATGCACTAAAGATATTAGTGTATGTATAAATAGGCACATTATAATTATTCTGCACATTTGACTAAGAACTTAGAAAAATATAGTAAAAAGTTTAACTAGTATTAATGATAAATTTACTAAAAGGTGTGAAGCCTTTATAATGAAATTAACTAAAATGGATACGGTAAACATAGATAATTTGTTTCACACAATGTACTAACTTTTTTATTTGTCATGGTTTCACTAGGGTTATACCATAAGAACGAATCGCAACAAATAACAAGGTATATTAGTATATGCAGCAAAGTGTGAGAAAATGATGAAATATCTAGTAAAAACATTAATAAGTGTTAAAGATGTTTAAATTAAAATTGTATGACCATTGAGTGATGAAGATAAATATATTACGTAACGTCTAAGGAACAAACTTCAACATTATTGTATGTATTCATCAATTTCGTATATATCATGGATAACTACATATTCGTTTATTAACCAAAATATCATAGGCATTCAACTTATTAACCTAAATATATTTATACATTCAGACATTATAAAATATTTTGCACATTCAAGGAAGAATGTAGATAAATTTACTAAAATGTTTATCAAGCGTTATTTGGAAAGTCATTACAATGCTAATAATTTAAATGCATATGCTGAAATAGATAAATTGTTTTCCAAAATTTGTTCAACTCTTTTATTTGTTGTGATCTGCTTTAATTGGTACGATTTGCAACCAATAACTAGAAACATTAAATTTAATAAAAATTCCACAAATTTTAATGATGTTCAAAATATATTTTTTATGCACATTCATTGATGAAGATAGCTAGATTAGCAAATGTATAAGGAACAAACTTCAACTTTATTCTATTTCGTCAAAATATTTGTTCATATTATGGATAGGTACATATTTCTTTGTTAAGAAAAACATCATAGGCATTGAACTTGTTAGGCTAAGTATATATAAACATTCGAACATTATAAAACGTTGTGTATATTGAAGGAAAAACATAGATAAATTTACTAAAATATTTATCAAATGTTATGTGGAAAGTCTTTACAATGCTAATAACTTAAATGAATATGCTGAAAATAGATAAATTAATTCCAAAATCTATTCAACTCTTTTATTTACTGTGGTCCATGCCAGGGGTATCTCGATGGCATGAATTGTAACCAATAACAAAGAAAATTAAATTTAATAAAAAAATTTACAACTTTTAATGATCTTCAAAATAATTTTTTTATGCACATTCAATAATAAAGACTACCTAATGTATAAGCAATAAACTTCAATAATATTCTATTTCGTCATAATTTTTGTACATATTATGGATAGTTACATATTGCTTTAGTTGGCATTCAACTTATTAGGGTATGTATATTTATACATTCAATCATTTTAAAAGTTTTTCCACATTCAAGGAACAAAATAGATAATTTTCTAAAATATTTATCAATTGTTGCGTGCAAAGCCTTTCACAACTTTTAATGATCAAGACTACTATATAATGGAGACTACTATATAATGCTAATAACTTAAATGCATATCGTGAATACAATAACTTGTGGTCCACACCTGAACTAATTTTTTTTTTGTGGTCCAAACCTGTGGTATCTCGTTGGAATGAATTGCAACCAATAAAGGGGGACATTAGTATATGCAACAAACTGTGACAAAAGACAAATAAATTTAATAAAAACTTTCAAAAATTTTATTTATGTTCAAAATAAAACCTTTAAACATTCAAGGAAGAACATAGATAAATTTACTAAAATCTTTATCAAGTGTTATGTGCAAATCCTTTAAAATGGTAATAACTCAAATGCATAAGGTGAAAGTAAATAAATTGTTTCCCAAAATATTTTATTGTTCTCATACTTCTTCTTTAGCCTCCTTAAATTTTTTTTACATTAAAACTAAGTGAGTTGGAAGAAATTTTTTCAAATAAAAAATAAATAAGAGTACACTGTTTTTAGATATAAGCCAACCATTTCAATAATATATGAATATTTCTAATGTTAACTGATAAAGAAAAGAATTATACCTTGAAGTTGATAAAATTATTGGAACTTCCAACTTGTTCCCTGTTATATGCTGATCCTCATGATTCATAGAACTTCTTGTACTCACCATTTTTTTAAACCTTCCAGAACAATAAGAAACCTTTTTATTAAGTGTAAATATATCTAAGTTTATATATACATCTGCTAATAAGTTAAATGCATATAATGAAGATATATATAATTTTGCTAATAAGAGATACATTAGTATATTCAACAATGATTGACAAAACACAGAAAAATTTAATAAAAATTTCACAACTTTTTATGATGTTCAAAATAAAATTTGTATGCACATTCAGTGATAAAGATAGATAGATTAAGTAATGTATAAGCAAAAAAACCTAACATTGTTCTATTTAGTCTTGATATTTCTACATATCATTTATAGTTACATATTGGTTCATTAACCAAAATATCATATGAATTCAATTGATTATACAAAAATTATGAAGGTTTTACACATTCAATGAAGAGCATAGATAAATTTACTAAAAACTTTACCATGTTTTATGTGCAAATCTTTTATAATGGTAATCACTTAAATTCATAACGTGAAAATAGATAAATTGTTTCCCAAAATGTTGCCTCGGTCACATACTTCTTTTTCAGCCTCATTGGCTTCGACAACACCTTGTTCTTATTGACATCAGCATACATCGACTTCTTGATAAAATTATGAAAATGCAGCATATTAGCAAATGGGTCAAACTCGTTTACTGTGGTGTACTCAATCATATCCTTTAAAATCACAATGTTATCTTTCGGACTCCATGTTCTCTAAAATATTTGTTTTTCCGCGTCATCCAAATTCTCATTGGGTATCGATTTTTTGGTAGAATGACTATCCATGTTTTTTGTTGCTAAATTTACTTTATATTGCAGAAATTTATATAACACTCAACATAGATAAAATTTCTAAAAAGTTTACCAACTCTCAAAGCTCTTCAAAATTTTCAATTATGAACATAGATAAATATACAGTTATGAACTTAGATAAATTTGCTTGATTAGTGCATTTTTAAATGCCAACAAGATATTTTTCGTAAGAGAATATGAAAGTTCTAAACACTAACAAAAAATAAAGCTGTAAACACTAACAAAAATTAAACATCTGCAAAGCGTAATCTAAGTAAGAACTTAATTTAATTTAAAACCTAACATACTATTGTGTGTTGTGTGTGTAATAGGAAGTGTAATAGATATTGAATCACTTGAGAAATGATGAAGTTCCAAATGTAAATCCAAAAGATGAATGATTTCTCAAATTTATCCTAAATGGAGTAATGAACGGTTATAAACACTAATTTAAACCCTAACAATATGAAACCATAAGAAACCAGTTCACGATGAAACCCTCATTTCAATATATTTTCTGTTACAAACTGTAATGCAGCTATTGAATCACATGAAAATGATCAACACACCTATGTAATTTGAAAAGTGGATGAACGGTTGATGAAAATTTTCCCAAATGTACGCACTGTTTGAGCTTTTCAATGTGGATACAGTGATTAAAGTGATGAAATTTGATAACCGTAAACGGATTTGGGAATCAAATTGCAGAGAAATGAATCGGCGTGGAGATTTCGTGTATTTGTGGTTTTATGTATTCCTGAGGGTAATTTTGGGCAAATAAAAGAACGGGGTTAGTTTCTTGGATGCACAGGACTACGCGACATGTTTTAATGCACGTGGGACTTAATGCACCTTTTAATGCGCGTGTGGGATCTACGAACATATCCCCCTATTTTTTTATTGAGGTACTCTATATATTACGTTTACAAATGTCTAGTACTTTGTCTCAAAGGCATCAATGATTAACGAATTTTGTACAATACTTCAAAACTTCCTAATCTTATAACCAACGATATACGGTAATGAATACTATTAATGTTGTCCAGTAAGGGAACATATGCATATTATTAATGTTGGGTTTAGTTCCAGTTCTATCTTCAGCACTGTTAAAATAATATTTAATCAGCGAAAGTCACGAATTGCGAATAAGAATTAATCGAAATACGCATAATTTGCCCGAACACCTCTTGGTATGGTACAAATAAGAAATGAATTTTTTTCCATCAAACCAGAACAGCCAAACCTTGATCACTAATATTTCAAAGTGAATCTCATAATGTTATGTTAGATAGCTCTATTTTGCATTCGTACACCTTAGCCAGTTATATTTATTCTTTTTCACTTTTTATTTCCTAAATCAAAAGGTGCAACCAGTTCCTCCACTGAGATACCAAGTCAAAACATACCAGTTATAATATGCCATATCACTAAAAAAATTGACATTGACATACATTTTTATGGGAAAATACTTTCTATAAAAAACATTACACATGAAATGTACTAAATGATGTGGCAAGTATCAAATAACACTATAAAAAAATCTCTAAATATATACATTGCTTTTCTTCCGTTTCAAAAACATTTTTAAGTTTCAAGTTACCGTCCACTTAAATAAAACTTATGTTATTAAGTGATGTTCCCTCCAATGTATCTCAGTTACTATGGCTGTAAAGAATCCAAAGCAGTCCGATTGAAAACCAACCGATCCAGTCCATTCTTATTTGTATATGACTCAATTCGATTGGATTTGAAATCTAAGAAAATGACATAATTGGTTGGTTTCGTTTTTTTAAACTTCAAAATGAACAAAAACGGATCTAATCCAAGTCATTCGATTTTTATTTACTTTTGCTTACATTTGCATTTTTTTAGTTCATGTTATAGTGGATTTTGTTTTGTTTTAATATAATTTATTATTTTTTTATTAGGGTTAATTACACCTAGCCCCCTTAAACTTTATCCATCTTCACTTCACCACCTAAACTTTTAGTTTCAATAATTAACCTCCAAACATTCACTAATGCTACAAGTAGCCCCAAAACATTAACGGTGTTAAATTTTTTAATGGAAGGTTAGTCATGTGCATCGCACACGTCATGCACATGAGTGTATTTTGGTCCACGCCAATACAAAATATTTTAAGAAAGGGAAATTCCAAAAAATCATTTAAAAATTGTTTACAGAATTTTATATTTACAAAAAATTAAAAATCACAGGCAAAAATTTAAAGATTGGAAATTACAAAAACAATATTTTAGAAATGATTAAAAAAGGTTTAAAATGACTAAAAAATTGTGAAAATATTTTGGAATTTACAGAGAAACTTCTAAGGAATATAAAAAATATTGAAAAAACTTTAGAAAAATCTCTAAAACATATAAAACAGGTTTCAGCCAAAAAAATACCACCTTAATAAAAAAAACATAAAGATGGTTTCCAAAAAAAAAAATTTTAAAAAAAAATGAGCTGAAAAAAACCATTTCAACCACTAAAAAGATATTAAAAATTATAAAAAAACATTTAATAAATATTTGAAAAATCTAAAAATGATTAAAAAGCATTCAATGGTTTTGAAATTAAAAAGGAAATATGAAAAAAAGTATTGAAAAAATATTTTAATAGTTTGACTGATATTGAATAAAATCCTAAAAAAATTACAAAATACAGAAAACTAATTTCCATAAATAAAAATTCAAAAAAAAAGCAAAATATTTTTGGAAATAGAAAAATAAATCTTTTTTCATCTAAACAATTGTTTTCCATCAAAATAAAAATGATTTTCAGGAAAAAAATGATTTATAGATAAAAACATTAATTTTAATAGATAAAAAAACTCTCATCAAATATCAGAAAAATTAACAAAAGATGTCATCACACAATCTAAAAAAACAAATCTGAAGATTTGGATTCGAATCACCCCCCCCCCCCCCCCCCCTCCCCACAAAAAAAAAATACATCAATCTAAAAAAATGAATAATCTTTATAACAGGCTAGTGGTACTGGGGTCTACGAATATACTAAATCTGGCGAGGCATGGCTGACTCCAGTGGACACTGCCTTAAGGTATTTAAAGCTTCAAGAGTAGCTGGTGGTTAAAAACTAACTTCTATGATCAAATGATCATTTTATCATTGCTGGATGAGGAAGACAATGAAATTATGAGCTCTTTAGTAAGAGCAAAAAAGAAAGGGATAACTTGAAAGTAATGATTCTTGGGAGTGAAGAGACAAAAACTTCAAGTACCCAAGAGAGAGCAGGGAGAGAATACTTTTTATGTAAATTAGTGCAGAGTGACAGTGCTTTAATTATGTTCTTCTTTTTATCTTGCCCAAGTGCTCTATTTATAGCCGAATACTAGGGCTAGTATGGCATGTGTACACCAAAAGGAGACAATATCTGAATTGCACTTTTTTCTTATTTTACTATTTATCGTATGTATAAACTGACAGAGGACAAAAATGTGCGACTCAAAGTAAAAAAGAAAATATATTGGTTGTAGTACTAAAAAGTATGATTTTGTGAGATTTTTAAACTGTTACTTAGTAAAAAAAAACTTTTTGAAATCTTACGAGCGACCCCGAGGGCCACTCGCCAATGTTTATAACTTAAAAAAAACTTTATGAACAATGCCTTGGCTGCTCACCAATTTTACTAAGTGTGAACTGTATGAGTGTGTGAGTGACCTCTTTAACCCCTCCTATTAGTATTTTCTCTTTCTTAAGACACTAAAGTGGTTGGGCCTTAACTTGGTCAACAAGACTTGACTCTCAGCCTCCAAACCCAAACTTTCAATGGATCCCAACTAGCCATCTGCTCGAGCCCTCCTTGCTCGACTAAGGCTTCTTGCTAAGCATTCCTGTGTACAAAAATAACAAAGTATTAGAAAATATTGTTTAAGTAAACTTTGTTTATAAGATAAGCTTAGGGCTGATTGCAGAGAACCCCCTCTCTATCTTGGGGATGCTTTCAGAGCAGATCCTTTATGCTTTGGGGTTGCTCATTTGGAACCCGCTCATTGATTTGGGTCCATTTGGCTAGTACCTCCTCGTCAGCTTAGGGTTGTTCCCAGAGCAGTTCCTTATTTTTTGGGGTTTCTTGTTTAGCACTCCCTCGCTTAGCACCTCATCACTTAGAACCCCCTCAATTGGCACCTCGTTACTTGGCACCCACTTCTCTTGACACCTCCTCGCTTAGCACCTGATCACTTGGAACATTTTCTCTTACACTCCCTCGATTGGCACCCACTCGTGTACAAGTATAACTTTTTATGTGAGACTGGTGGGTATCCTTTTACATTAGCCCCCTCATGTAAAAGTGTTCATTTGGGTTGAAAATGAAAAGTTTTGTACAAATTCAAAGAGTTTTTTTAGGAATTTAGGGGGACTCGAAGGGAAATCATTATCTCTCCTACCTAGGCGTCTTTTAGTGACTCAAGGAGACATGTGTCTTATTAGGAACTCTTATTTTCATGATTTAGGTAATGATTACTCTCATTTTTAAGTCGTCAAGTGCGCACGTATTATGAGATATAAATACTGTGAGTGCAATTAATCACAATAAATGATTTCTAGAAAGCAAGTAATGAAAGAATACGAAAATGTCACACAACACACAGATATACGTGGTTCAAAAATTTCCCATGTCTACGGAGAGGTCACTAAGTTTTTATTAATCTCTCTCAAAGTTTGAAAATTACATCCCCTTTAGCCTGGGGGTGAGGGTTGTATTTATAGTCGCACAAAACCAAAGCAGTTGAGTTATTCAACAAACTCTCTTGGCTTGCTATTGGCTTGTGTTAGTGACTCCTGGTTATCTCTCCTGAGATTGTAGGTAAATGATTTTAATGAAATCTTTCGGCCAAGCATTCTTGTAAATATATGATTGAAGTGACCACAAATGTATATCTTGTGTGCGTGCTATATAGCCTCAAGTGCAAGCCTATCGCTCAGGTAATAATCTGATAAGTCGGGATCGTCTCCACAGGGAACTTGGACGACAGATCGTAACGACATAGGAATAGAAGACTAACCTTAAACTGATTCTCGAAAAGAAATGAAAAAGATGATTAATTATGAATTGAATGACTATTAACTAACTGTGAAGGAGATTTAAACTATTGACTAAACTAAGTGCATAGAAATAAACTACAGTATTGAAGTAAGTATGAATAAGGGAATGATGGGTTAGGATACAATCCCCCGAACCCTAGTTCATTTACCGGATAAAATACCAGCTTTGGAATTAAAAAGTTGAATGAACCTAGTCTTTATTAATCCTAAGCATTACATATATGAGGGTAGTATCCCGCATCATACATAATCAAAGGTAAGAATAAAGTGGTGTTGAATAGCTAACACGTGCGTCGCATCCTTAAACACCCCGGTTACCTAGAGCAAATGAGTTTAAAAGGTCTATGATGGCTGTGCGTACTACACAACACGATTTAATAAATTTTCAATTCAAAACCTATTTTCTACGTAGATAAATTACATCGGGTTGGGTTCATGCATCCCAACCCTTAAAAAATTAGCTTGACATGATCAACGTAAATATGAACACAAAATCATAGTTCCAGAAATTCATAGCCTAGAAATTGAGAAGAAATTTGAAAATGAGAATTACAACCTAAATTTAACGACTAATTAAGCTAATCTATGAAAATAATTAAAAGCATAAATTAAATAATACTTGTAATGAAGAAATCTGGAATTAAAATTTGAATCTTTAATAAATGTTGCAAAACTTCAAAACCTAGGGTTATTGAATGCAAGAACCCTTTAAAAATAAGAATAATCGAACCCCCTAATATCTAGTATTGAGTTAAATTAAATAACCTACGAAAATTACAAGAGTTTGAGCAAGATAAAACTCTAATTTGGAAAAGAAAATTCAGAAGAATCTCATCTGAGCCAGTCCAGCGGTAGTCTTCGGTTTAGTCTAGTATCACCTGGATCGGTTCCTTTTCCATTTATAACAGATCGACCCGATCACTAATTTTATGCGGAAATTTTTAGGCATCAGACTGATTCATTGTCATCTATATCCAGATCAGTTCGGTGGTAAAATTTATTCAGAGTCTACCTATGTCCCAGATCAGTTCGCTGTTGAATTTGGCCAGTTCGGTCCGGTTCTTAAAATCTTTTTTTCTTCTTTTCTCTTGATTTTCTGTCATTTTTAAGTTCCATAAGTTCTGACCTGGAGCTCGGATTGAGACGCCGTTTCTTCCTATGTGCTTGTAGATGCGAGGTCTTCAATTTTCATGTTGGTCCCTCATCCAAACTCCAGATGTAAAGTATTTATGTTGCCCTTTGACTTTCATTCCATTACTAATTTCTCGGTCTTGAATTCTTCTTCTCTTCACTTGTATGAAATACCTGTAAAAAGCACGAAAAATACATAAAACTCGAGACACTATGTAGGAATTGTCAGTAGAACGTATATGAGATAAATCAACCCAATAGACATCATCCCAGGTGCCAAAACCCCCTAACTTAGAACTTTACGTGTCCCGAGCAATTTAAAAGAACTTAACCAAGGATCAACTCTTGAAAATCATTTTATTAAGATAGAATATGATACATCACGAATATTGCATTTTTCGCATGTTAACTTATGCATTTTTATTACCCTTGGATACCGTAATTGCTATATTTATGCTCGTTAATCAGACAACCTCCGTTTTATACGCTAATACTTTATTTGAGGTATTATTTAGCATTTAAAGGTGTTATGGTGGTTAGTGTGAAGTTTCGTTGCATTTCGGTTAAGTTTCGTAAGAGTTCCCACGTTCAGGGGAATTTTCGTAATTTTACACTTCGGTATATTTGCCCAAGTATTCACGAAAGTTGTATCCCTCGGTCCAAGCTTCGCATGGCCGTGAATGGTGCTTAAATCGGATTTCGAACGAAGAAAACACGGACCTTTAATCGGGAAAGAATTATAAGTTAATTATATTTATAATTATATTAATATATTAACATTTCATTTAATTCCCTCCATGTCCCCTTCTCTTTCATTTTGCAGCAAACACAAATGGCGATTTGGGTCTTGGCCCGGGCTTGTGCTCAGGTTTTGGCCACACTTAAATTGGAGCCCCGG
The DNA here is from genome assembly GCA_949130495.1 of Sambucus nigra. Classification (NCBI taxonomy): domain Eukaryota; kingdom Viridiplantae; phylum Streptophyta; class Magnoliopsida; order Dipsacales; family Adoxaceae; genus Sambucus; species Sambucus nigra. The sequence goes on from OX422219.1 coordinate 172,939,499, forward strand.
GTCCAAAATTGAGTATGGATTTTGACTATGTCATGCTTATGGGTCATTTGGCTCGGGTTTTTGGAGTACCCATTTTGGCATTTCCATGGCTTTGGCAATTTTTAATGGAGTTCGGTTTTTGGCCATTCATGGTGGTGGTCTCGGATTGGATGAAACATGGATATGGGTCTTGGGCATTTTAAAATTACAGCTCTTTGTATTAAAAGCAAGTGGCAGTTGGCCTTTAGCCATTGATGGTCCGAAGTTGACATGGCGATGGTGCCCTTGTGCTTTCATGGCGTAATCGCATAGCAGCAAACATAAAAAAATATCAAGTGTGAATCGATTCGCACCTTTGCAAATCGATTCGCAGTTAGACAGTGCTCAAGTCCCTATTTCAGAATCGATTCGGAAACCTCCGAATCGATTCAGTGATTTTTTTTCCTGACTTTTGCTGCTTTCTTTTTCTATTTTCTTTTTCCTTTTTTTATTCCTTTAATTTTTGTAACTTAATATAAATAACACACTTAGTTTATTTTTAGGGGGATCTTTTCATTATATTAGATTTTTAGGGTTTATAAAAAGGGAGCTTCCCTTTCCTCATTTCTTGTTGGATGTTTATCCATTTTTATATGTAAGTATTATTATTCATAATCTTCCTTATTATATTTGTTGCTCTAGTTTAATTTTCATGCTTTCTTTACATTTTCTTGCCTAGATAAATTAGTTTAATTAATTTATTTCTTGTTTTAATTATTAATTAGTTGTTAAATTAGTTTTGTTCATGTGTAGTGAGTAGTTAAATAGAGTCCGTGTCGCATGTCCGCCATTGATGGGCGTCGAGCCTCGAAAATTAGGTTTTGTGTAAAATCACATTTAATTGAAACCTCGCGTATTAAAATTGATTTATTATGTGTTTAAATTTCTTTGTCACGCAACGTTAGTGTTTATAGTGATAACCCTAATTTAAGACACGTGTGACCATTTTTGATTAAATATATTATCTCGTAACTTTGAGTTAAATTTCTTCTTGCGTGATGTTTATGATTAATAAAAAATGCTCGATTAATTATTTTCGAATCGAAATTCTAATTATTAGTTGTTTAGCCCATGGCGGGATACGATCCGAACTCTCATTTTATTTAATATTGTTTTGTGTTAACTTCTTATTTTCTCCCTTTTCACCATAACCACCGTATCATCTTTTACATTTTTATTCTTGAAATAATAAATAATTAAAATTTAAAATTCAATCACTCCCTGTGGATTCAATCCCTACTTGCCGCTACACTTCCATCTTTACCGTACCAAGTTGTGGTATTTGTTTTGTATAGGGCATAAACACCCAACGACGTGTTTTAAATTCAAAGTTAACGCCTCATTAGAATACCTCTTTCGCGAGAAAGCCATTGCATTGAGCGTATGCATCAAGCCTTTAAACCCCTAGGTTACCCCAGTAGGACGAGTTGTGTCTCGTGAGGGTTTGTAGTGAATATACCCACAAAATTCATTTTTGACTCAAACAAAATTCAAAATACCTAAAAATTGTATAATTCAAACTATTCGAAAAATAATCACCATATATTTATATTCATAAGTCTCAATTTGCCATGTGTGTGCGAAGCTAGAAATTTAATCGTAAACGTCCACCAATTGATCATAACATTACTTTCCTGAAAATTCATTTTGATTCAAATTCTTATGGGATACTCTCACAAACGAATCACTCGGAATGTGGCTATTTCGCTCGGTATATGTGATATGAAGAGTAAATGCATTGGAACACGAATTCATGCACACAAAATTGAAAGACGAAAATTTATGGGTGAAAAGATATCTTCACGGGTTACGATCGTTGGGAAACGGGAACATTGCCTGTTGTACGCACCAATTAATCTCACATGTTATCTTTTCGTGTTTAGATCTCCATGCGGTAATCAATTTCGTAATTCGGACTCGGTTAGGAATTTTTTGGGTGATAAGGTGCATTGGGAATATTCGGGGAGTTCAGAATTGGAAAATGTCCTTACAAGTCCGTTAGTGCTTTTTCGAGCTTTTACTCATTTTCTTTTTCTACTTTTTTTTTCTATTTATCACAATTTTCTTTTCTTGCTATATTTGTTGAGCATTTTTATTTTTCTTCCTTGCCCCTTTTCTATGCACTTATTGGACTTAATTTTTCTTTTTTTTTGCAATTTTCATTTTTCACAATTCCGGGCTATTTGTTTTTTTTGGGTTACCAAACGAAAGGAAAAAAATTCTTTGGCTCAAAATGGCTAGCAAGAGGGTAATTTTTCACAACTTTTTGTGGCTAATCTCTTTGGGTAACAAACAGGGGCCTAACTTCATTTATCCGAATTACTATTCATATTACCATATGCATCTCGAGATTAATTTCATTTAGAGATATTTTTAGCACGCTTTTAGAGGTAACATCACACACTATTCCCTAACTGATCAAAACAAAAATTTTGAGATCGCAACGACTTATTTCAATGTTGAATTGAATGTTGAGTTAATCATTAACTCGGATTGATTTAAAAACTCAGGAAATCGATTGGCTCGAAATCTTACCAATTTGATTAATCTCCACACTTATTCGTTTCTTTCAATTTCCATATTTGGTCAATTTTGGCTTAGTGCTCTTGATTTTAACAATTTGAGACTTTAAACAAAATTTCGGAGATATTTTTGGAAAATTTAAACCCCAATTTTTATTTATTTTAAAGTAAAATATTTTTGGATTTTTGAAATTTTTTCCATTTTTTTGGACTTTTGGGGCATTTTGAACTTTGTGATTTTTTTTAAGCGCATGCGTACCCCACCTAACTTAGACTTTTGCAAAGTCCCGATGCAAAAAGGACTAAAAGCTAAATTAGAGAGAGAAAGAAAAGAAAATGGAACAAAGTACAAAATGCAAGAATAAACAAGCAGGTAAAATAACACAAAGATAGGTAAAAAAATTCTTCCATATATATAGTCAAAGTGCAGGAATGTATAAACAGCAAAATGAAAGAAAATACATCAAACAACCACCCAAACATGCTACTGGGGTGGGTGGGTGAGAAGGGCTAGGAGCATTCGGGTCATATGAGTCATAGAAGTAGCTCGGTGGTGGTGCACCCATGGTCATACGATATAGTTCTGCCCGAAGGTAGTGCATTATACTAGTGTCGCACTGGTATGCTCGACGATCCACATCACAATCAGTGTGGTATTCATTGATCAACCCGTTGAAGCGCGATTCAAGCGCGGTGATGCATCGATCCAAATTTTCTCCTGGAATTTCAAAGTCAGAATCTGTGTCCTCATCATACTCTTCTTCTTTGCCTTCGCCCATCTCAACATCAGCATCCCCAACCTCCTCTTCCTCATCGTCGTCCTCATCTTCATCGAATTCTTCACCATTTGATTCATCTTCCTCCATCCGTGCCCGGATGATCTCCCATTGCCACTCACTTTTGGTACGGGTGCCCTGCCCAAGAGGATTGGAAAGGCGAGGAAACTCGGTGGGAGGCTCAATGCTCGCGCTAGCTAGAATGGATGTGATGAGACGGGAATACGAAAGAGGGGCGGTCACCTTTTTATCCAAGGATGCAAATAATATGTATTTGTAGATGGTACAAGCCAAGTGGATTGGGGTGGTGGGGTAAAAAATATGATACATGAAAGTCTCCTAACGGGTGCGCATGGAGGAATCATCTGAGGTTTGGAGGATATTTACGCATACAATTTGAAATGTGATGTGAACCTTTTCGCTCATCCGGCCCACCAAAAATGTTTCGGTGCCCCAAAGCTCATCGAGTGCTATGCGTGATATGCAAATGGCTTTGTCGAGAGGGGTGAGATTGTTTGGATAAGTGAACCGGGTGAGGCTCGGAACATCCTTTTCCACTAGTTTTCGAGTGAGAATGTCGAGGGAGAATGGAATGCGTATGCCGTTAACATACTCATCGGAAACAAATTTAGCGGTGTGGACAAGGGAACCAAATAAAGCTCGCACCTCAGCTGCCCACACCTCGCCGTGGGGCTCGTTAAGAAAATGACGCCATCCTCGTTGAAGGAAGAGGTTGGTAACAAAATTTGGAAACTCATTCTAGCTCACTTGATGCTCCATATGGAGCTTCAGAGAGTGGCTGAAAAATCGCTGGCACTAGATTTATTCTTGAATAGAGCGGTATGCATCATTGCCATGGTTGATGACCTCGATGGAGTTCTACTTTTAAGGGAGAGCGTGGTTGGCCATAATGGCAACAGGTAAAAATCTGGAAGAGAGAGAGTAAGAGAGTTGGGTAGAGTGGTGGTGGAAAGAGGGAGGATGAGGGTATATTTATAGGTGGTGGAAGGAGGGAGGATGAGGCTAATACCCTCATAGTGTGCATGCTATATGGGCTCAAGTGCAAGCCCGTCGCTCAAGTAATAATCTGAAAGTCGGGATTGTCTCCACAGGGAACTAGGATGAAAGATCATAATGATGTAGGAATAGAAGAGTAACCCTAAACTGATTCTCGAAAATAAATGAAAAAGATGATTAATTATGAACTAAATGACTACTAACTAACTGTGAAGGATATTTAAACTACTGAATAAACAAAGTGCAAAGAAATAAACTACTGTAGTAAAGTAAGTATGAATAAGGGAAAGATAGGTTAGGATACAATCCCCTGAACCCTAGTACATTTACCGGATATAATACTATATTTTGAATTAGAAAGTTGATTGAACCTAGTATTTATTAATCCTAAGCATTACATATATGAGGGTATTATCCCGCATCATACATAATCAATGGTAAGAATAAAGCGATACTGAATAGATAACATGCACATCGCATCCTTAAACACCTCTGTTGCTAAGGGCAAATGAGGTTAAAAGGTTTATGACGGTTGTGTGTACTACACAAAATGATCCAATAAATTTTCAATTCAAAGCCTATTTTCTACATAGATACATTACATCGGGTTGGGTTCATGCACCCTAACCCTTAAAAACTTAGCTGGACATGATCAACGTAAATATGAACACAAAATCAAAGTTACAGAAATTCATAGCTTATGTGAGAAATTGAGAAGAAATTTGGAAATAAGAATTGCAACCTGAATTTAATGACTAATTAAGCTAATATAGGAAAACAATTAAAAGCATAAATTAAATAATACATGCAATGATCTGGAATTAAAACTTGAATCTTTAATAAATGTTGTAAACCTTCAAAACCTAGGGTTCTTGAATGCAAGCACCCTTTAAAACTAAGAATAATGGAACCCCCTAATGTGTGGTATTAAGTTAAATTTAATACCCTATGAAAAGTACAAGAGTTTGAGCAAGATAAAACTCTAATTTGAAAAAGAAAATTCAGAAGAAATCTCATCTGAACCGGTCCGACGGGAGCCTTCGATTCGGTTTGGTATCACCCAGATTGGTTTGTTTTCCTTTTATAACGGATCGGTATGGTCACTTATTTTATGCAGAGATTTTTTGGCATGAGATCGATTCGTTTTCATCTATATCCGGATGGGTCAGGTGGTAAAATTTATTCAAAGTCGGCCTATGTCCCGGATCGATTCGCTGTTGAATTTGGTTAGTCTGGTCCGGTTCTTGAAATCTTTTTTTCTTCTTTTCTTTTAATTTTCTCTCATCTTTGAAGTTCCATAAGTTCTGACCCGGAGCTCGGATTGAGACTCCGTTTCTTCTTACGTGTTTGTAGACGTAAGGTCTTCAATTTTCATGTTGGTCCCTCATCCGAACTCCATATGTAAAGTTACTATGTTCCCCTTTGACTTTCATTCCATTACTCATTTCTCGGTCTTGAATTCTTCTTCTCTTCACTTGTATAAAATACCAGTAAAAAGCATGAAAAATACACAAAACTCGAGACACTATGTAGGAATTGTCAGTAGTACATATATGAGATAAATCAACCCAGTTTACATCGTCCGAGCTGCTAAAAGTCTTTAAATTAAGGGGATAAATTCGAAAGAATTTATGCCTAATCAATGATAACCAATGAGGGTACTCTAGTAATAAAGAAAAGTAAAGTGCCAAAACCCACTTTGAGCTTTGTTCCATATGATTGTTATGTACAGTTTTCAAACGTCACTTGTTTTCACATTTTTCATATCGTCATTTTTCTTCTCATCCTTTGCTAAAAAGACTCTTAAATTTCTCTATTCATGTTCATTCACTCTATAAGTTCTATTCCTCTTATTTTTATTTCTTACTCTTCGCAGCTTTTTCTTCTTCATTCTCCTATGTTTTTCTAGTCTTGTTCCTTTGTTTATGAAAATGGTAAATACCCTTTACGAGAAGAATTTAGAATATTTTAGGAAGATTTAATCTATTCCTTCTTCGGTTATAATAGAGTGTTCCCCCATGCCTAGAAATGCTATTGCAATGGATGGGGGGTGGGGGGTGGGGGATTGGTTTCACACTTTGGCAATAGTTTTGGGGGGGGGGGGGGGGGGGGCTGAATTTTTCCCTAGACCCTTTTTAGATTTCTGCGAGTATTTTATGGTAGACCTAGCTTAGTGTTCCCCTAATACATGGTGTATTATTAATGAGGTACATAGAATCAATGGATGATCTTGTGTATTTGAAGGTGAGGAAAGACAATATGGTCCTTATTGTAAACATCCTGATTTCAATAAAAGATATTGGGATTAGGGATTTATAGGAAGAAATTGACAACGACAACCTCTCCCTGATGACGAAGAATACACTGGGTTTATCTGCCCATCTTTGGGGGGAGGGGGGGTTGACATAGGTTAATGCCGGCTCTTTACGTACTTGTCTTGTTTTTAGTGTGGCATTATGAATTGTTGTTGCTAATAATACATTTATTTTGTTTTTCTGAGCAGCTCGCAGGAAGAAAAAGGAGCCTTCTCTGACCCGGATAGATAGGGCCGAGTTTTTGAAATATTAGAGGGTAAGAGAGTTGCTTACTAGTGGTGATGACCCATTCTGAACTTCATTTCGCCTGGAATAAACAAACAATACTAGTATCTTCACCTTTCGTCCAGTAGATGACATCCCAGATATTTCCTTTCAAGACGAGGAGGTTTCCATCTCCCCCTCCTTAGAATTACTTTACGCTAATTCCATCCTTATTGATAAAGAAGATTCAATGCCTCCCAGAAAGAGAGTGATGTTTATTGAAGATGATGATGAGTAAGGTAGCCCCTCCAACCCCATGACCAAGTCCTTGAAGAGGACTGAGGCTAAAGGCTCCAGGGACAACGGCCAAGAATTGGTCGTTAGGGAGAAGAATAAAGATAAAGTTCCCCTGGGCCCCCCAGCTCTCTAAAACGGGTGATGTCTTGTGACACCCCGCCTACTAAAATACCGGATGGCCAGCCCGTGATCAAAATAAAATGGTGGTCTCATATGGGTCATTCTTAGCACCACTATCGATTTTTTTTTAAAGTTACTAACCACCTAGTAATTTAATTAGACCGGTGTCAAATTTTATCTTTCATTAAATAACAACACGCGGAAATAAATAACAATTAAACCATCACACAAATTGATAACTGATATCTAACACAAATGAATGATATAAATAAAGATGATCGAATCAACTACGGTTCAACAATAAAATACAACATTAAACTGAAATAATAAGCTAGATACACAAGGTCAAATAAATAACTGAAAACTAAATTTGAGGGTGACATGCCCAAATGAGTACTGAAATAAAGATCGTACACTAGGAATAAAAGAATGAAGCTTCCTGCAACTTCCACTTAATCTGCAGCTACGCATCCCTGGATAGAATCCTCAAACTAGGCATCCCTGTGGATGGACACATAAAAGGTTTTGAAAAAGATTTTGACCCGGGTCAGAGCCCATGGACCTTTTTGGGCTAAAATGATTTCATAAAAGTGCTATTATTTTTTTCCTATTTTACTGCTAATGCTTCATCATACTCATGTCATAAACATTTCTTAATTGGGTGTATAGTTTGGGACAACCTACAGTTACAACATTCAGGTTCTTGGTCCCAATTTCCCTTTGAATGTTAAACTACTATGTTTCTGATTGTTTAAGGAATCATTTTTAATTGTATTTTCTATTCGCTTCAAGATTTCGTGAATGTACAGCGGCGTATAACCCCTCCCTATGCCCTTGCAGTGCTACAACTTTTCTTCACAGGAATTAGCTTTAACAACGACCAAGTAGGTAACAAATTTCGCTTCTCGCGCACGTTAGCTTGGATGGTTTGAGTTATACAAGTGTAGGACCTTAGTATATTTCATTTGTACGAGATAAGCAAATAGATAGAAATTTCAAGATATCTAACCTAACACATCGTTGCTTGATAAACATATTTAGTTGTGTGCACATATAATCTAAAGTATTAGAAATATTGATTCTTTTTATTTGTTTTGATAGCTATTTTTCTGTTAAAAAGGTTAAATTTGAAAATATTTTAACTTTTATTTGACATGTTTATAGTTTGATCCTCATCATACCCCTCCCCCCTCGGGCTAACGATTCAATTGATTCATGTCTTTACAGTTATGTATATCAATTCTTTTTTTTTTTAACAAAATATTTATAATTTTCTCACATGACACTTACATTTGTTGCAAGTTACGCCATTATTCGATCGCGAGAGACTGATACAATGTACAAGAAATTTCAGTTTGAAATTTAAAAGCCTCTGATTTTCTCTTTCAGAGCAAATAATAGCAACCTCCAATTACCTCAAGATTTTGGAAAAACTTAAACAATGTTTGTTAGCCAACCAAGAGATTCGGCACTTCGTGGCATAAAAAGAACAGTCCGAAAGCCAAACCTCTATTCTTGAGAAAATTTTATGGTGGCTTGATGAGAGGTAGTTACTTCATCAAATTTCTCCTCTGCATTAGATTTTTTTTCAACAGAAGACGTCCCCATAGATTCTCATGACTGAAGAGAGAAGAAAAATGTTTTGGACTCACTTCTACTATTTATATCAACTAAGTTCCTTGATGGATGAGGGTAGCAGTTATTGAAACTTTGTATACACTTTACGATGACTAACTTTGTTTTGCCAGTTATGTATATCAATTCCTTCTTCTTTACTTCTAATGATAGATCAACCTTAAAATTGAGTGGGGAATTAAGAAATACACCCTCTTTGAGTGGATATATATGCTTTTAAGGTGAATAACTCATATTTTTGTGTCATTTATTAGTCGATCTTGATATAATTTTTTTGTGTAGATATTATTCTCCGAGTATCCATCTTTGTTTGTAGGTATAATCAAAATTTAGCTCTCTAGTCATCAGCTGCTCCAAAAGCAAAGAAGAAGGAATTTTGTAACCTCACAAAGATGTTACATTCACTCGAGGATGACCCGAAAAATAAAAACGGATTTATTTTCTAGATTGGAGATAATAGTCTTAGAAACAAGTGCCCAAGGCTAAATAACATCATAGCCGGAGTCAAATATTTAACTATGCTTATAGAGCAGAACAATAAGAACTCAATGTTTTCTAGAGTAATCTCGATGGCCACTGATACTAAAATCAGGAGTAGGCCCACAATAGAGGTTGATTTCAAAGATTTGAAATTATGTTTTCAACTTTCCGATTCAACTCTGAAACCCAACTGTCTTGAAACATGGATTTATGCTTTTTCCCCTTTTCACTTAATGTGCTAAACACATGGGTGAACACAACAAACACGATGGCTTATGAAAAGTATACATTTTGTTAATGTTTCATTTGTACTACATTTGTTTTCATTCATCTCTATTATCATTCATTTGTACTACATTTGTACTATACGATGACTCACTGTAACTTTGGCCTTGTAATTCAGTTTTTATCTAAAGCAATTGCAGCCATTTATATATCTTCCTTATTTTTTTTTATTTTCATTTCTGAAGGATGGTATCAATGATTTTTTAAGCATTACCACCTATACTTATGTGAATAATGTGACAACAAACTACATGTGGCATATAATTTGACATATCTGATCTGAATGTGTTACTGATTGGAATTGGTTTATCTTAACACTTTTCAGAAGATTTAGGGGCTATCTGAACCAACAGCTGATGGAAAGTGTATCTGATCTACAGTCACGTATCCTAAACCTTAAGAGAGAAAATACTTCTGCTCATTTATCAAATGAAAGCACAAAGGCTTATGAAATTGAGGAACTGAACACCGGTGAAAGATACCCGAGTATAAGTTGAGAAAATACTCTCTGGAAACTCCGAGCTTATTAATAAGGTAAACGAGTTATATGTTGAAACTCAGAGCTTATAGATAAGTTTATTGAGCTTATTGAGAAGGTAAACTCTGAGCATAATGACTTCCTCAATTGAATTTGATCTAATGGTAGGAAAATTGTGCATTATTGTAGTGCTCATTTCATGACCTTAATATCATTCCAAACACAAAATTCAGTGGATAATTTTTATTATTCTCATTAGATGCAGACTCAAATATCGATAGTTGGACCGTATTGAAACAAGACATATGAGCCACAACTAAAACTCATTTCTTTGCTTCTATATATGTGTTACTCATTGAACCTGTTTTAAATGTTATTTTGTCTTCATATGTGCTGGGTTACGATTATTCATCCGTGTCTTATTTGCCTTAGTTTAGGTTGATTGGTAGTGAAATGAGTATTGTAATTCTGATAAGATGTTAACACGTATTGAGAACAGGTTATGACGTCCACTTGGTCTTATGATCTTGACAAGGATGATGAAGAGTATGTATTTCTTAATGTAGATGATATCTAGGAGAAAGTTGATATTCCACCAAATGCACCATATGTTCTATCTGGTCTAGACACTCTGAACCTAGTATTGATTATTTATAACAAATTGAAGCTGATTGGAGAATATGAAGAAATAATTGGGACATACTTTGTTTTCAGCAAAAGTGATGCGTCTCCTGTGGTTTATAAAGAGCCAGAACCGTAAGAATTTATCCTTTTCTTGGGAAAATGCATAATAGACCCAAATCAAACTCCAGTCAATCCAGTTTTCATCCTATATAAAAGCCTCAAGTTCAAATTGTCAACGAAAGCTTCCGTAGAAGATGTTCTGGCGCAAAAGACTAATATTTAATGGTGATTTACCAACCCAACAATATTTGGCATCAAATCCTTTTATAATGGAGTGATCCTAATCTCAGTCACCTTTTCACTCAGTCCAGCCAATTGATAATGTAAAACGAATCACTAAGTTGGTATATGACAAGTCCATCCACTACAACCATACAACATTTTCAATAAACCAAAATTGTCATCCACATATATTTCCTCATTTTATCAACATTCATCTTTTCTGTCAATATTAAAGAACCAAACTCATAGATGTTTAAGCTTCAAACAAGTTGACAGTGAAAATCCATTTGAAAAAGAAAACAAACAAGGATATTGAAGGTGAAATCATTTTGGATGGGAAGATTAACTGAGCCCCGTGGACGCATCATAGTGTACAAAGGTTTTAAACACATTGTTACTCCATTGACGGACTCCAAGATCCGGGTTTGAGACATTTCTCGGATGTGTAGTCCCGTGCACAATGTAGTGCTTATCTCTTCAATTTTCTTACTTGGTCGCTTGATTTTGTGTTGCCGAAGAATAGTCATGCTTAGAGGTTGAAGTCCGAGGGATTATCTTCTAGGTTTTCCTCACATTTTAATTGATTACACATTATCAAGCAATTTATATATGTGTGAGAAACGTACGAGTATATGAATTGTATAGCCGTAAGATCTTTCACAATGAGGATCTTCATGACTCTTCCCATTGCATTAATCCGTATCGTAGTTGCGCAAATTACACTTTTGTGTAAAGAATTAGCATTTGTGTTACGAAGGGCACTAGCTTTGAGTTTGTGCTGCGTGTATCAAATAAATGCCATGGTGAGAGAGTTCAAGCCAAAAAAAAAGGAAAAAAAGTAATTCTTATAAGATTGACTAACAAACAAAGAATGGGGTTATTTTAGTTGGTATCATGACAATTGGGTGTGTTTTCAACCTGGCTTTGGTTAACATCTGGACTCTATAGTCGTAAAAAGGGTGCTCTTTGAAGTAAATCTGCTCACTGTTTCTAAACAGGTGAAATGAGATTGAAATATTCTTTTATACTCTTTCTCTCTCTCTCTCTCTCTCTGAGTTATGAGTATTATAGATTTTGTGTAAGTTTCTATTTTAGCTGTGGTTTACCCTTGGTTAACATTTATAATTAAATACTGCGAACCCATAAGTTATAATTTAATAGTGAAATTACCTTCTTTATGTAGTGAAGTAGTGATTATATATGTGAGAAATGTTTGTGTCATTGTATTGATGTTATCTCAGTGGAGAAACTGAGAATGGGACGTCACATTTATGGACCTTAATTTTATAGGAAGAAAGTAGCATTACAAAGGCATGTTCACATTTGGCTTGTGATCTTAAAAAGGGATGCTTTTACACATAATCATAATCATTTTTGAAGTTCAGTGGTGTCATCTGAATATAAGAAGAAAATATATGCTTGAAGCTCTTAATTTTGGCGTGTTCACATTTGTCTTTCGATGTTTTTTTTATTTGGAAAGATCCTAAAAGTTAAGTACAATTTTTTTTGTCTTTGTACGCTATTGGAGTAAAAATACAATGAATTACATGTATTTGATATGCTATATGCCTTGGAAAATGTATTTTCTTTTCAGTTTCACATATTGATTATAGTTAGAATTTACATCATTATCTTTTAATGGAGTCTTATTTTGAAATTCCATTAGGCACGGGAAACCAGTGAAAGATAAAAGTGGAGAAAGTGCTATTTGATTGTTGATTCACATGTTAACAACATATAATTTTCTTGACTTTACATCTTACTAATGCCATCTATTTCAATTGCTATTTGATTGTTGGATTAGTTGTTATCCCTTTAAGCAGGGTGGATAGTCAAATAAACAAACGAGATTGTCCATTTTTTTTAATTGACACTTTGTATATTTGAGGCACAATATGAATTCAGTTGATGATTATTGTATATTTCATGTTATATTTGAATGTGGTGAATTTAGACCATTTGAATGTTGTTGAACTGTTTGTTAATTGTTAAATAGGGTGGATAGTCCTACAAACAAATGAGATTATGGTAGTTTTTTTAAATTTACTTTTTTGCCGTTTTGCAATTACATACTTTGGAGATTTTTTCCTTCTTGCAATTACATCCTTTGAAAATTTTCGTCATTTTGTGATTATCAGCGTGCCTTCAGGTACAGGCATACCCTAGTGTATATATATATATATATATATATATATATATATATATACACGTGTGATTAATTCTACTACTGGTGCTTTAGTAGGCATTATAGATAGTGATATCTAAATTTATTTCAGTATATGAAAACTTTATAAACTACTGGTGACACTAAATAAAAAATATGTTTGGGCATTACATGTGGACATGGAAAAATTAGGCGGGAAAAAGCCTTAAATCTGAAAATATTATAGAGGATTAATTAAAGATGATTAATTAATAAATGACATATGAATCAACTGCAGAAGTACTCGGGATAGAGTAGTGTGTCAAGAAGCGATCATAATAAGACTAGTTAGATGGGTTAGTATAACCAGGAAGGTCAGGTAGAAGCGTTAGGTGTCCACTTTAGATGAGGGGTGATATGCCCAAAGTGTACCCTCGTACTTGGAGTCACCAACCTCGGCTGACTTCACAACTGAGTTTCCAGGAAGTGCACAACAGCCATCAGAAAGGTCGTCCTCCTCAAGGTCGGCCCCATATTGTATAACCTCGGTTGGGCAGCAGCAGAGGTCTGTAGGAACTAATGGGCTCAAGTTATTGCCAACATCGTACTCTACTTCAGCCGACACTACATGATATCTCATACCTAACCTCGGCCTATCTCCCAAGTTGAGGTCTTGCTTATGACTGGAAGGACAAAGAAACTATTGCCCAACATCGTACTCGGCTAGGAAGAGGTTCCCTCAGATGATGTCCCAAGTTCGAGCACACGCAAGCACATGGAAGACTTATAACACATGAGCAAATTAGTTATAACCAAATCATTCCCCTCACGTGAGGGAATATTTGGTCATCATTCCTTACATGTGGCATAGCCAGGTGTCCACCTTTGATTAGTGTATTTAACGCACACATGCTTATGGCATGCTTGAGGGGTACACTACACCCCCCAAGCACTATAAATACATGACTTCTCCCACCTTGGGTAAGGATGAACAATTATAAACCTAGCGAAGCTCTGTAGAAATATACAGCAGAGAGAGAAAGTGAGAAATTGTATCACAGGCTATCAATGCCCTTATTCTGGTGAAATTCCCTCACACACTGACAGTGGACGCAGGCCATGGCCGAACCACTTAAGTACAAGTGTTCCTCCTCTTCTCCTCATCCCCTTCTTCTAGATATTTAATCTTGTGCTTCCAATGTTATTGCTAGCCTGAGCTTATCAACACCTCATCTGGTGGTGGTGTTTACAGCATCACTATTTTGGATCCGTCTGTGGGAACGAGAGGATTCTTCTCTTCCTCCTTTGCTGCTTGACCTCGTCGGAGACTTTGGTAGTGAACCAGTCCTCCCCCTTTTTGTGTGGAGTTGTTTCACCATTTAAAGAGATCCTTAAAGGTATCAATCTCTTTACTGTTTTCATTTACAAGTTCTCTAGTCTTTTCCATGGCACCATAGTTACCACCTCCATCATGTAGTGTTGGAGGGACAAGTTCCATACAAGCTCCACCCTAGTCCGAGATGGCTGAGGTGGCGGCATCCTTAAAGTCCTTAGTCGCTACTCAATAAGCGATGCAGGAGCAATTCGCCCAGCTAAGCTAGAACATGATGATGAGACCACATGGGGCCTCACCAAAGATGATTACTCCAACAGCTTCATAAGGATAAAATGAGGCCAGGGGACCACCACAGGCATAGCAAAAATACTTACCTCCTCCTCAATGGTGGAGGGATGTTGTTGACCCTAGGCATTTATGCCTAGGGAGGCCAGGAAACCATTGCCCGGAGGATAGGTATGATGATATAGAGGCAGAGGATGCTCCATCTGACTCTTGGGATCCATATGAGGTCTCAAACAACATTGTACGTCCTATCCAGCATAGCCAAGGTCAAGGTGAAAGACGAGACTGCGATGCCCATAAAAGAGGTTTAACTTTTGATCGATTAAGTAGAGGCTTGACCTTTGAAAGACTCGGCCCAGTTAATGACCTACGAGAAAGGTTGTCCAGGTCAAGAAGCATCGTTGGCTCATGAAGAGAGGGTGGCGACTGCCGACCCCATCATGGTTGACCCCCATATGAACGAGACTGTGGTCAAGGGGAGGTCAACAATTGATGTTGTGCAGTAGCTGGGGAACCCTCAGTCCACCCTTTGGAAATGGCTGGGGATAACATCGGCCAAGACGATGTTGCTAAGCCCTGGAACGACTCTATTTATAGGATAGAAGAAAAGATAGGAGATCTCATAAAAATTCGATACCCATTACAGAGGGGGTACTCAGAGGGTTCACCATTTATGGCAAGAATTGTCAACTTCCCAACCCCTGCCAAATTTAAACCTCCAGTGTTGTCTCCCAAGTACGATGGAAATACCAACCCAATTCATCATGTTGAAATGTATCAGTCTGCAGTAAACATTTATTCAATATCTCATGAGATGAGGTGCCGATCTTTCTCAAGCACTCTAACTGGGGCTGCACATATCTGGTTCACTTCTCTTCCTAAAAATTCAATTGAGAGTTTTAAAGGTTTGGCCTAGCGGTTCATTCACAACTTATGTTTTGGGGTAAGACCTCAGAAGAAGAAAAACCATTTGCTTTATGTAAATAAAGGGAAGAATGAAAGCCTCAGAGACTATATCGCGAGGTTCAACAAAGAAAAGTTAGAGGTAGAGGACTATGAATAGAGTATAGCCATGATAGCCCTCATTGGAGGACTTCAGAAGGGAAAGCTACTCTAGAAGTTTGCTAAAGACCCTCCTAAGTCTATGGCCGAGCTATTGGCAATAGCTGAAAAGGTAATGAACATAGAGAAAGCAATGGATGAGAAATATGAGGATGAGAATGGAAGTAGCAGTTGGAAGTTCCAAAAGAAAAAGGATGGAAAGAAGAGGGCTACAGACGACAAGTTTGCAGACTATAATCCTTTAATTGTGAGCTATGAACACATCCTCAATGAGATAAAGAATGACAGGTCTCTGAGATGTCCAAAGAAGATGAGGGCTCCTCCACATAATAGAAACAAGAATTTATGGTTCGAGTTCCATCAAGATCACGACCATCTAATAGACAAATGTTTCACCCTGAAGGACGAGATTGAAAAAATGGTGAAGTTTGGAAAGCTGAGAAAGTATGTGGATACAAGAGCTTCGAAGAATCGCCGAGCCAACCCCAGAAAGAAAACAAATGATAAATACTAGGAAGACATCCCTGCTAGGAAAGATAATGCCTCTGATGATGATGACGATGACCCTGACCTCCCACCAAAGGATGATAATATCGCAGTAAAGAGAGTAAACATGATCTATTTTAGTGTGAGCACTATCTGTGGGGGACTAGCAGGAGGTGGTGCAAAGGTAGCTGATCGCAAGGCTCATGTGTCAGAGGCCAAAGTAGTGACCAAAATCGAGGTTATGAACTTGGCTTCAATAGAAGCCAAACTTGGGAAAACAAGGAAGGTAAACATGGATACACTCGTAGTCGGCTTTTACTGACTTGATTTCTAGAGTATCTTAGCTCCCCATGATGACCCTCGAGTCATCACCACAAGGGTGAATGGGTGCGAAGTTCAGAGGATCCTTATGGATGGGGGAAGTTCTGCAGACGTTATATTTTGGCCCTATTTCAAGAGCTTGGGTCTCAGCCGAGAAAGGCTTATCCCTTATCATCACCCCTTAATTAGCTTCAGCAGGGAGAAGGTCCATCCATTGGGAATGTATGAAATGGATGTGAGAATGGGAGATGAATGGCCTAAGTGGTTGACCAGAAAAATCAATTTCTTTGTGACGGATGAAAATGTCTTCTTAGCCTACAACTTCATCGTGGGACGAGTGGCCCTCGAGGAATTTGAGGTCGTGCATTTAACAGTCCACCAGATGCAAAACTTCCTGACTCCCTATGGAGTAGGGGAAGTTCAAGGTGACCAAACTTCAGCATGTGAATGCTACTTCAACTTTGCAGAAAAGAGAGAGGCTCATAAGAGGGAAATAACCACTTACAACATTGACACCTTTGATTATAGAGACGAAAAAAAGCTAAAAAAGGGAGAGGCTGTGGAGGAGGTAGAATCCATTATCCTTAATAAGGACGAGACAAAAAAACCATCCAAGTCTGCAAATCCCTAAAGCCTAAGATCAAAGAAGATCTAGTGAAGCTGTTAAGGAAGAGACAACGTATCTTTGCCTGTAGCCATGCCAGGTATTGATCTTGAGATTATGTGTCAAAAACTCAATGTTGTAGAGGATGAAAAGACCATCAAGTTGATAAGAAGGATATACTCAAGAGAGAAGTACTAAGTCATCATAGACAAGGTTCAAAAGCTTGAAGATGTCAAGTTTATTAGAAAAGTTATATACCCTGAGTGGTTGTTTAATCTTGTTATAGTGCCTAATGCTAACGGGAAGTGGAGGATGTGTGTAGACTTCACTAATTTAAACAAGTCTTTCTCAAAGGAAAGTTTTACCCTACATCATATAGATCAGATGGTGTATACCATAATAGGACATGAGCTCATGAGCTTCCTGGATGCATCTTCCGGGTATAATCAGATCTATATGGACTCGACTGACTTAGAGATGACAACCTTCATTACAGATAAAAGGGACCTATTTATACAAGGTCCTGCCCTTCGGACTGAAGAATATAGGGATACTTACCAACATTTTATAAATAAGATGTTCGAGGATCATATAGGAAAAACCATAGAAGTCTACGTTGACAACATGCTGACAAAGAGTCTAAGGGCCGACACTCATGTAGTCGACCTCGAAAGAAGTTTTGATACCATGGATAAATACATAATGAAGCTCAACCTGATCAAATGTGTCTTTGGAGTCAGAGCTGGAAAGTTTTTGGGCTTCATCGTCAACCAAAGAGTAATAGAGGCTAACCCTGAGAAGATCAAGGCTTTGTTGGAAATGAAGACACCCAGAATCATCAAAGGCATTCAAAGGCTAATTGGACGAGTGGTTGTACTTAACAGGTTCGTCTCTACAGCTATAGATAAATGCCTTCCTTTTTTCAAAGTTTTTAGAAAAGCCTTTGAATGGAATGAGGAATGAGACAAATCTTTTAAAGATCTTAAGTCCTACTTTGGAACCCCTCTACTCCTATCTCGGCCAATTCAGGGTGAGAAGATGTATGTATATTTAGTTATATTAGAGTTAACCATCAGTGCTGTAATAGTAAGAGAAGAGGATGGAGTGCAGAGACTAGTGTACTTCAATAGCTAGGCACTCCAAGGGTCTGAGAAGAAATACCCCCAGATGGAAAAGTTAGCATATGCTTTGATACATGCTTCTAGAATAATGAAGCCATACTTACAATCTCATTCCATGATCATCCTCACTGATTTCCCACTCAAAAAGATCCTCCATAAGCCTGAGAAGTTCGGAAAGATAATGACCTGGGCAATTGAGTTAGGAGAATATGATATTGTTTATCAACCCAGGGTTGCCATCAAAGGATAAGCACTCATAGCTTTTGTGTCCGAGTTTACCTGGGATGAGGACAAGATTGAGAACCATCTTGGAACTTCAAATGGGAAATGGAGAGGAACATCATCCCGAAAGAATATGAGGCCAAAATAATCACAGCTAGGAAAAAGGCAGTTGAGAATGAAGAAGAGAGATACCTTTTCAAACAAGGGGCCCTGACGGAAGGAGGCTTCTCTTCAAATGAAACCATCTGGAACCTCATCGTTGATGGGTCGTCATCTGAAAATAGGAGTGGAGCAGGGCTGATACGGTCGACACCAGATGGTACAAATATTGAATATGCATTGAGATTCAACTTTAAAGCCTCGAACAATGAGTTAGAATACGAGGCATTGATAACATGTCTCTCTTTGTCTAGAACCCTAAGTGTCAGTTAACTCCTAGTCCATAGTGACTCAAGATTGGTTATGAACCAGATCCTAGGGGTGTATGAAGTCAAAGATGAAAGGATGTCTAAATATCTGAAGAAGGTGAGATCGATGCTAGAAGGCTTCAAACAGGTAAAAATAAAGAGGATACCTCGGCTGGATAACAACCGAGCTGATCCACTCGCGAGGTTGTCCTCAATAATAAGAATCGACATAAAGAGAGTAGTGCCAATCGAGATTCTTCTCAAGCCTACCATTGAAGAGGAAGAGGTTGCTAAACCTTTTCTAAATCTGAATATGGAGGCCTCATGTATGGATCCTCTTATCAAGTTCATCAGAAAGGGAGAATTACCAGAGTCAAAATTAGAGAGGAAAAAGCTAAGGTTCAGAGCTGATACATTCTCCATTATGGGAGATAACATGTACAAGAAGGGATTCATGCTACCTCTTCTTATATGTGTTCATCCTTCAGAGGTTTCATACATTTTGCAAGATGTGTATGAGGTCTCTTATTCAAGCCAGATTGGAGGGAGGTCATTGGCTAAAAAGATAATCACTCAGGGATATTAGTGGCCGACCTTAGCCAAAGATGCAGCTGCGTATGTGAAAAAATGTGATAAGTTCCATAGGTTCTCCACCACCCCCCATCAACCTCACAAACCTCTGAATTCTATCAATTAAACTTGGCCATTTGCAGTATGGGGGATTGATTTGGTAGGACCCTTGCCAAGGGCCGTAAATAACTATCAGTAATTAATTATGGCAATTGATTATTTCTCAAAATGGGTAGAGGACGAGCCAATCATCACAATCACTTAGCGGAAGACCTTCCAGTTCATTTGGAAGAACATCATATGTAGACATGGCCTTCCAAATACCCTCATCTCAGACAATAGGACCCAATTCAAGAATATTTCTTTAGATAAGTACTGTGAATGTGTAGGGATTAAGAAATTCTTCTCTTCCCTTGGCTGATCCCAGGAAAATGGTCAGACTGAGGTCATAAATTGAATAATCCTTGATGGGATAAAAACTAAGTTAGAAGAGGCCAGAGGAATATGGGTTGAAGAGGTATATGTTGTGTTTTGGGCTTACAAGACGACGGTGAGGACACCCATAGGGGAAACTCCATTTATGTTAGCCCATGGCTTAGAGGCTATCATCCCAATAGAGATAGGGCTTCCCACTCATAGAGTTCAGACATATGACCCTCATAGGAATGGGGAAGAAAGAATACTTGATCTTGATTAGATTCAGGAAATAAGAGAGGATGGAGAGGTAAGACAGGCAGCCTATCAACAGAGGACTATGAGATTCTACAATCAGAGGGTAAAATCTAAGACTATAGCTGTAGGATACCTAGTCCTGAAGAAGACATGGAAGAAAACCAATAAGCTCCATCCCAATTGGCATGGTACTTATAGGGTAATCAATGAGGTTGTAGCAGGTACCTATCGGCTAAAGAATCTAGATGGAGAGCCTTTCGCCAACCCTTGGAATGCCAACCACTTGAAAAAATATTACGTATGATGTTGAATTTGTTTTATCTTTTTGTAATACATGTATCATTATATACAGAGAATGTCAATGAAAAAAACCAATGTTGTGTTGATACTTTTGTTCCGATGTATATGTATTTAACATCATTCATTTGGTGAAATTATGAGGTGAAACATCATTAACTTGGTGACCTTAGACCTTTAACATCATTCATTGGCTGAAATTATGAGGTGAAACACTATAAATTGGTGACCTCGGACCGTTAACATCATTTATTTGGTGAAATTATGAGGTAAAACACCATAAATTGGTGACCTCGATCCTTTAACATCATTCATTTGGTGAAATTATGAGGTGAAACATCATTAACTTGGTGACCTCAGACCTTTAACATCATTCATTTTGTGAAATTATGAGGTGAAATACCATAAATTGGTGACCTCAAACCTTTAACATCATTCATTTGGTGGAAATTATGAGGTGAAACACCATAAATTGGTGACCTCAGACATTTAACATCACTCATTTGGTGGAATTATGAGGTGAAACATCATTAGCTTTGTGAACTCAGACCTTTAACATCATTCATTTGGTGAAATTATGAGGTGAAACATCATATAATGGTGACCTCAGACCTTTAACATCATTTATTTGGTGAAATTATGAGGTGAAACATCATTAACTTGGTGACCTCAGACCTTTAACATCATTCATTTGGTGAAATTATGAGGTGAAACATCATTAACTTGGTGACCTCAGACCTTTAACATCATTCATTTGGTGGAAATTATGAGCTGAAACCCCATTTGCATGTTGTTACTTGCTTTTAAATGGTAAATTATAAGTGTCTGTTGTTTCTTTTATCCCCATCATTCAATTTTTATGATATGGTGGATAAGTGAAACATCGTAGACATAGAATAACAAAGCAACAAGTAAAGAAAGTGGAATTTCATTCATCTGAAGCATAAAGATTACATCATTTGAAAAGAAGAGGTTACAGTTCATACAAAAAAGGGGTTACATAAAAGCTTTACAAAAGTTTCAGACATGAAAGAGAGATGCTCAGAGATGAGCTTGATCCTCGGCTTTAGCCGACCTATCACTAGCAGGATTTGTTTTCCCAGGATTAATATTTGTAACCTCGGTCGCATCATCGTGCTGGGCAGCATCATCGGTCTCAGTCAACTCCAGTTGTCTCGTCTCAACTGGAACACCCTCTTCTACCTCCTTCAAGGCTTGAGAAAGTTAAGGGCTGGCAAAGATGAGATCAATAAAATCCTCAACAGATAAGCTCCCAGAGTCACCTTGTTTGATGGCGGCCCATTGGCTAGTCACTTTAATATCCCTCTCCATATACTCAAGAACAAAAGTGACGAATTCATCTGAGGTCTTATACTCCTCAATGATTCATCTGCAGCGTCGTCTAGATCAACCTTAACAGAAATCTTTGATTGAAGGATATTATCCTTTGCCTTCAGAGCTAGGGTGTGGTCTTCCTTGAGCTTAGTAATTTGGTCATCTCTCTGCTTCAAATCTTTCTTCAAGTTAGCAATCTCCCTCTAGAAGTCAACATCAGCCTTTGCAGTATCCCTACCCTTCTGGATCAGAGGCGGTCTCTTCAGCGTATAGTCGTCCAAACAATGGAGGGAAATAGTACCCTGCAAAAAGAAGAATCAGACACATTAGTAATGATGAATGGCTAAGATCAAAGGTAATACTTGACAGGACAAGTTACAAATAAATCCCTGAACTTCCCTATGGACAACAGATTCATCTAATAGAGGAACGTCCATTGCATGTAAGAAACGTTTGTCATCCTCGGTCATCATTCGACCGAGGGCAATAGATTCCTGGGTGCTATGGTCGATAACACTATCACCTATCTTCAGCTGAGATAGACGATCATCTAAAGCTTTGTCAGTAGAAATGGGGATAGCAAGGTTAATAGTTTGAGCTTTGTCAGGCCTCGTACGGGAAGGGTCTACAAGTGATTTCCTCTTCTTTATGCTTTCCTCGTACGGGAATTCTTTCCACTATGCTTCTCCAGCATCTTCATGATACTTGGTGCAGACATGTCCCAGATATCGTCTGAAACGCCTTTCGATCTCTCTAAAAAAATAAAAAACATCGGAGTTAGCAGCTCAAATACATAAAAGGTAAGAGACTAAACTTGGCATAAAATTTTTAATCCTAGAGAACTTACGAAGCTCGGCCAATGGGCCACCTCCAAGACCTGTCTGAGATAAATAGTAAGGGGTCATCAAATGATCGTACTTAATGAGATTTCCATCTTCTCCCTGACTATGAAGGTCCTCAACATTTTTATAGTTATCTTGGCTCAATCCAGGGTTGATTTTGGCCAAGAAAGAGACCTTACCCCATCTTAGGGGAGTTCTTGGAATGAATGTTCCACAAGCCTCATTAGGGCTGAATTTCCAAGCCCTAGAGGCATAGAAGAATCGAGGCTTCCAGTTGTGATTAGAAGTCTAGGTAACTAACGACATCTTCTTCTCAGATTTCCTGGCTATGAAGTGGTAGTAGCCAGAATGATTTCTAGCAGATAAGGCTATGTAGCAAACTAAGAAAACCCTAACTGGAAGGTCAATATGATGAACTGCCTTCCAAAGGATGATAGCCCCAACCAAGACCCTCCAAGCATTGGGGGATAGTTAGGCAGGGGCTAAATTGATGAAAGAAAGGACTTCTCAGATAATGGGGTGGATTGAAAGACGGAATCCTAGTTTGAACATCTCCTCATAAACGCAGATCTCTCCCTCTAAACCATCAAATTCCCTCTCGTCCTTCAAAGGTTTCCTTAAAGTTATGGAAGATGGAATGGAGTACATATGACAGAAGAAGAGAAGGTAGTATTCAGTGACTTAACTCTCATATCCTTCAACTTTAGAAGTGTCAAGTTCACTCCCTTCATCATCATTATCATTAATAGTCTTAGCCTGAGCCTCAGGGGGGCACCAGGAAAATTCGTTAAGAGGAATAGCCTCAATTGGACCATGAACAACTATAGTTGGCTCTAAGACCTCTACAAATGGGGACCTACGAGAAGTGTTAGCCTCTCGATGAGATGAGGAACGATCAGAAGCTGCTGCTTCCTCAGAGACTACACTTCCATTGGGGGAGTAATCCATAGCCTCTTGAAAAGATTCTATGGACTCAATAGCCTCAAAGGCAGACATCAGGTCCGAGGAAGCTAACTCAAACATGGGATCAGGAACCGCTGTAGGCTCAGGTTATGTGATAGCTAATGGTGGAGGAAAGATAGGTCTGGGCATAAAAGCCACGACCCTACGAGCCTCTTCCTGGGCTAACTCTATCTGCCTAATCTTTTCAAAAGTCCTCTCGCGTAGAGTTATGAACTCTTCAATAAGTTTATATAAAGCTCGGAGCATTCGACAGACGACACTACACTTGGGGGAGAAAGCTTAAAAGTAAAATAGGTAAACAACTTATACAACCTACACTAAAGATTAAAATTTGGAATTCTAAAGGTTTTCACCAAGAACACTTGAAGGTTGGGTGACCGGAGAAGATGACCAGAAGGTCACCGGAGGGCATAACAGAGAGGGTTTTTGGATAAAACAACCTCGTGAAAGCCTGGAATAACTCTAAAAACACCTAACCCCACCAATCCTATCCTAATAACCACCAAAGAGTGGTGGTTTTCCTCGTCGAAAAAAAATAGAAATGTGGAAATGTGCAAACAAACCCAGAAAATTGAAAGAAAGGAACAAAGATGGTTACATGAATAATGAAGGATGAAGAAGCAAGGGTTACAAACCCAAAGTGACCATAGAACTAGAGAAACAGTGGATGTTTGGCTATGGAAGGTGAGAGAGAAATTCCACAACAAGAGTGTTAAGGCGGGAGAAATGAGAAGAAGAAGAAAGAGAAATGAGGAGAGAGAAAGGGTTTTAAACCTTCCCAGATGATGTGGCTCAAATCCCAAGGCACTTATCATTTCCCTACAAATCCTAAAAGTCGCTGTCAGAGCTGTTGTATCTTGGGGAATACGTTAGCCACTTCAAAGAGTGACATGTGTCCAAAAAACCACTCCAAACCCAAGACACCAAAAACATCCCTTCATTAACCTGACTCTTATACTCCTCGATCTCCTACTCACATAGTTTGGGAAGCACGGATTGAGAGTTAAATGGGGGAAAGAAACTTGAGTTACTTGCAATTAGTCGCGAGCACAGCTCCCCTCAACAAGCCATGAGCCAAGGATCAATTCTTAGCCACAAACACGGTCTGGGAAGATCTAACATGAGGGGAGATATGTAACACCCTGTAATTTTTGAGGATATTGAATTTATTTAATTTGGTGAATTAAAATTTAAATCATCTCGAGGATTTAATTAAATTGGTGAATTGTGATTTAATTAATTCGGGATATTTTTATTTAATTACATGTGTTGTAATTTGAGGTCGAGGTTGGAGAATTTTAGTTAAGTGACTTGAGTGGAGTTTCTGAGTGCACAGTTGATTCCGGATAGGTCTAGATAGTCCAAAAAGAGTACCCGGGGGTAGTAATTGGGTCTCGGGCATCTTGAGGCATAACCAGGCCCACACGGTGTTGTTTGGGCCATTTTAATTTAGCCCACAAGCTTAATTTCGGGATTCATATAATAAAATCTAAGTTAGAGATTTTGTGGCAATCAAAAATCAAATAAAAAACCCTAGTCGCAGAGGAGAAAATAGGGATCAAGTGGGAGAGCTTTTAGGAGCCAAACTAAGAAGAAATTGATGTGTCCTTCGTCAAATATTCGTCTATAACAAAGGAAATTAGACTCTACGAATTAATACATGCAAGTTGTTAACTTGCTTTAACTTAATTTTTTATTTTTCACTTCATATCATAGTGTGTAATTGAAACTCATTTTGGGATGAATTTTCCTATAAAATGGGTTTTGATGATTTGGGTGGTATACGTTGTGTGATATTCAATATTTTTGAGGTGAAATATAGGTCCACTGTTTTAAAATGAATTTATTATTAGAGGTAGGAAATCGTGGACGATTAATGAGATTACTAAACGAATTCTTGGGATTTAGTGTATGACGGGATAAGTGGATGGATTGATTTTAAGATTTGTATGATGGTAAATGACATAAACGAAATCTTGGGATTGAATCCATAAAAGGGATAAATGGATGGATTGAAGTTCAAGTGTATTTCCTATTAAAGATTAATAAAAACCACTGACATGGATTTTTGAGAAATTATCGATGACGGGATAAATTGTTCGAGTCCTAGGTTCAAGGGGTAAGATCTTGAAGCTCATTAATGGAGAAAATAGCATGAGAGAAGATGAAGAGGGCCTGGACCCAATAGGTCGTTCAAACAACTTAGGGAGTCATTCTAACGACAGTAGATGTCGTTTGAACGACCACTGACCTTGTTTGAATGACGGTGGGAGTTATGCGTTGTGTCATATCCTACCTGTGATGTAGTAGGGAATTTTTTGGGGGCTTTATCTCCTACCTGCATTGCTGTTG
Organism: Sambucus nigra; assembly: GCA_949130495.1. Lineage (NCBI taxonomy): Eukaryota > Viridiplantae > Streptophyta > Magnoliopsida > Dipsacales > Adoxaceae > Sambucus > Sambucus nigra. The sequence goes on from OX422219.1 coordinate 172,965,570, forward strand.
GGAAATTTAAGAAATTGGTTGGGAGAATAGTTTCAATCAGTCCTCGGTTTCAGCTGGAAAATTTTTGGACAGTTTATTTTGCTTAGTTATGACTTTAGTAACTTTGGAGGATTTTTAAGGAGGCTTTAATTAGAAATAATTGTAAGGGAATTTATACTTAGAGTATTGGGAGATGGGGTTAAGAAATTTCTCTAAGTTAAACAAAAGTGTGAAAGTTATATAAGGGTTGCTGTGAAATAAATCCATAAGAATTTATGTTACGGACCAAGTAAGGGAGTCCGGGCATTTTGGTTGACTGACACTACGTGATAAATGTACTTTAGGTGAAATTTATTTAATTAAGAGTTGGGGATTGTGATTTGAATATTGTCAAGCTAAGGCGGGGGGAGTTTGGCACGAAGTAGTCAGTTTAATTTATTATAGATGTGCATAATAAATTGTGTAACATTAAATTTATTGAGGGGTGTTAAATTTTATAGTGGGATGTCGCGTTATAAATTCTAAGAGATAAAGTTTCGAACCGAATGAGTGAATCGGGATATTATGGTTGGGTCACACAACTTAATAACAAATTAATTCATGTGAGATAAATTAAATTATAAGTCGAAATATAGAGACTTGGGTACATATTTGGGCTAGTACTATACGTGTTAGGCACTGGTAAGTTGGACTTTATTTAATATATGCTAAAGGTGTTATAAGTGTTAGTGCTATATATATATATATATATATATATATATATATATATATATATATATATATATATATATATATATATATATATATATATATATATATATATATATATATATGTATATATATATATATACACTTGTGTTATCTATACATATTGGTGTGAATAATATTTACAGGTTGTGGGTATACCTATATTGATGTTATATGTATATATGCATAGGTTGTGTGATTACTTATTGGTTGAATAATTATGTGTAAACATACCTAGGCTACTTGTTATCACGGGAGGTTTTGTGTCGTGGACAGTCCTATCTTGATGAGCCCATTTGTGGGGACATTGACTTGTACCTCATAACATAGAACTTTGGGATTGGGCACCACTGGTGTGAATAAGGGTGTGAGCGGTCATTTAGGTACGTTCGGTGTGTTTGTATCCCAGAGGCTTAGGACTATGTTCGCCTCCAATATGGGTTATTTGATTTTTGGTTCGAGGGTGATATCTGAAACAATGTCCTTATTTAGTACGTGATGTACCTTGATAGCAGAGTATGCCCGCATCGTAGGTCTCCACCTAGGGATGTCATATACGTATGCATTATGATAGTGATGTGAACACACACACACACACACACACACACACACACACACACACACACACACACACACACACACACACACATATATATATATATATATATATATATATATATATATATGTGATTTATTCTACTACGGGTGCTTTAGTAGGCATTATAGATAGTGATATCTAAATTTATTTCGGTACGTGAAAAAGTTATAAACTACTGGTGACTCTAAATAAATAATAAAGGATTGAAAATTTGGTATTGTATTGTTTGGTCATTACAGATGGACAAAAAAAAATTAGGCGTGAAAAAGCCTTAAATCTGAGAATATTATAGAGGATTAATTATAGATGATTAATTAATAAATGACGTATGAATCAACTACAGAAGTACTCGGGATAGAGTAGTGTGTTAAGAAGTGATCATAGTAAGACTAGTTAGATGGGTTAGTATAACCAGGAAGGTGAGGTAGAAGCATTAGGTGTCCACTTTAGATGAGGGGCGATATGCCCAGAGTGTACCCTTGTACTTGGAGTCACCAACATCGGCTGACTTCACAACTGAGTTGCCAGGAAGTGCACAACAGCCATCAAAAAGTTCATCCTCCTCAAGGTCAGTCCAGATTGTAGCAGCCGAGGTCTGCGGGATCTAATGGGCTCAAGATATTGCCAACATCGTACTCTGCTTCAGCCGACACTACATCCTATCTCGTACCTAACCTTGGCTTGTCTCCCACGCTGAGATCATGCTTATGACTGGCAGTACAAAACAACTATTGCCCAACATCATACTCGGGTGGGAGGAGGTTCCCTCAGATGATGTCATATGTTCGAGCACACGTAAGCACATGGAAGACTTGGAACACGTGAGGAAATCAGTTATAACTAAATCATTACCCTCATGTGAGGGAATATTTGGTCATCATTCCTTACATATGGCACAACCAGGTGTCCACCTATGATTAGTGTATTCAACGCACACATGCTCATGGCATACTTGAGGGGTACACTACACCCCCCAAGCACTATAAATATATGACTTCTCCTACCTGGGGGAAGGATGAACAATTGTACACCTAGAGAGGCTCCGTAGAAATATACAGTAAAGGGAGAAAGTGAGAAATTGTATCACAAATTATTAATGCCCTTGTTTTGGTGAAATTCCCTCACACACTCAAAGTGGAAGTAGGCCAAATTGGATGAACAACTTAAATACAAGTCTTCCTCCTCTTCTCCTCATCCCCTTCTTCTTGATATTTACTCGTATGCTGCCATTGTTATTATTGCTTGAGATCATCAACACCTCATTTGGTGGTGCTATTTACAACATCATTAAGGGGTGAAAATTTTCTCAAGAGAGTGTGACACTAACTTAAATATGAAGAGTGTGCATTCATATTTAATTATTGCAATTTAACTACTTGCTAAATATTTTCAAAATATTTTACTTGGGCTATGACCCGTATCAAAATCTTTTTCAAAACCTCTTAGGTGTCTAACCACAAGGAAGCCCAGTTTAAGGATTCTATCGAGGGATGCACTGCAGCAGCTTATGTGGAAGTTGGAGGACTTTTCTATAGACTCTTCGTTAATTTATTCCTAGTGTAGGATCTTTATTTCGGTACTCATTTGGGCATGTCGCCCTCAGATTTAGTTTTTCGTTATTTATTTGACCTTGTGTATCCAGGTTATTGTCTCAGTTTAATGTTGTATTTTATTGTTGAACTGATAGTTGATTCGGTTATCTTTATTTATATCATTCATTTGTGTTGGATTCCAGTGATCAATTTGTGTGATGGTTTAATTGTTATTTATTTCTGGATGTTGTTATTTAATGAAAAAAATAATTTGGCACTGGTCTAATTAAATTACTAGGTGGTGAGTAACTTTGAAAAAAAATCGACAGTGATGCTAAGAATGAGCCATATGAGACCAACATTTTATTTTGATCATGGGCTAGCCACCCGGTATTTTAGTAGGCGGGGTGTCACAGATGGTATCAGACCATCAGGTTTTAGAGTCCTTAGGATCTGTGCGGCTAATTATGTTTCAGCGTAGCATTCCTTGATGTAGAACCTTATTATAAGATTGTTGTATTCTTTCATGTATGCAATTTTCATCCTCCTACTATTAAGTATAGTTAATGCAATTCATATACGATTTTGGTTCGTCTTCATACACCGAACAACTTTGGGCAACCAGCGAGGGCTGTTGGAGGGGCTGCAGGGGGAGAGTCTTAAAAAAAGCCATGGAATAGTTTGGGAATGGTGACCGCGATAGAAGTCACCATGGCAATGGAAGGAGAAGATCTAAAGATAATTGTGTAGGGTGGAGTGTAGTGGCACCCAATATTAAATTTTAGGTAAAACTTGGATGAGAGGAACGGTGTGGTAGTGATGAAAGTCCGAATAGAATGATGGGTACCGTTGTTTTCAATGTTATGAGAAGGGATCCAAGAGAGTTTGAGAGCCTAACTGAAAGACAAGACTGGATTTAACAGTGCTAGTTAGGTGGAACACGAGGGAATACCCAGTAGAGAACCCATTTTAAGAATTGAGATCAATAAAATTGCTACCAAGTGACGGTGGTTTCAGTCAATGCCGCCAAGTCCAGTAACCAGTCCCATAGGGATAACAGAGACAAAGGGACAACAAGGGTAGCAATTTGGGTCAAGTCTATTAGGTCCATGATAAAGACAACCCAGACATGGCTGGTGGGGCCAGAGAAAGGGGGATGACACGAAGAGATGTCTTCTGTGTAAAGAGTAGGAATACATGTGTGAATATTGTCCGTAGTGAAATAGGGGATGGTAATGGGATGCGTAGAAGGGGGTAATAACTATAATAGTTTTTGGATTTGGTTGGGATGAAGGTGTTATGTCCAGGAACCATTTGAGCAGCCACTGCTACTAGAAATTGAAAGTATGAGTTTTATCTCGGGATGATTGTGGTATGTTTTGTGTGACATGAATGAGTTATAATAGTTTGTTAGTGTTAGATTCTCATGTGAAACGGGTTTAATAGAGGTATCGTTAATACCACTAAAGTGTGTGCATATTCATCGTTGAGTTAGTGGGGCTCTCTTTAGTTACAAATGCAGGGGAGCAGGTGGGGACATTGAGAGGATATATATTTTATGAGGTTAGTTCATTTTGAGAAGTGATATTCAAGGTATGGTTTTATTCTAGGTACAGACTATTGAGCGATGGTGGGCGGTTACCGCAAGACTATTGTGTTCACTATTTCGGGACAGGATGTATATTTTTGCAATGTCTCACTTGAAAGAGGGTCAAGCTCACGACGAGATTTTTATGAAATAAACTTCAGAGAGTACAGTTGTCTAGTTATATTAAATCCCGATACGTAGTAACTTTTACTGATGTGATTCAGGGTATATCGGGTTTACCGTCGAGCAAAAAGATTTAGCTCATTGTTGTATACGTGCTGAGAACTTAGAAATTCGTGTGACGCCTTAAGAGACATGGGCATAGAATATTCTATTTACATGTTGGGAGACAAAATTGGTGATATCTTACCTATGTGCTTTGAACCCACGAATTTCAATACTCGATAATTCTAGGGGATAGGGCATTGGGGAAAGTTCTTTTGAGCTTCATTGCGAAATGGTTCATGTAGGGACCTTGATGAAGGTTGGGAGTAGTGAGACGTTGTTGGATGCCACTGCACCAATTTTAAATATTAAATTATTGAACGTGTAGAGGAAACACTTTAAGGTGAAATCTATTAAGATATATGGCCAGTGGAGTCAGGTAGTGCTGCGAAGGAAGTAGCGAGAGAACTTTTATACCATAAGTCAATGGGTGGGGAAATATCGAGAAGAATTAAATTGCAATTGTGGGGTAATCGAGAATACCTGTAGGATATAACCACGGTGAGAGTGCGAAGCTGAGTTTGAGATAAGTATGTTATTCGCAAAACGTTAGTGATAATTATGCTAAGCTGTTTGGGCTATAGTATATAGTATGGTGAGACTTTGTGTTCACTGTTTCGAGGTATGATTTACTTGGCTAGTTATCACCTGAAAGAGGGTCTAGTCTACATATACGTGTATATATATTATTATGTGTCGCATAATAGACTTATAACAAAGTGGTTGTATTGTTATATTTAATCTCGGAGAGTAGGAACGTTTACTGATGGGATTCTGAGTGGAGGGGCTTAATATAGAGTGGGGAGAGATAGATTGTGATTGATTCGAGCTAAGAAACTAATGATAGTAATGGGAGCAGTATTGTATGATGTCTTTTGTAACATGAGAGTGCACAAGTATACTTTTATGTTAGGACACGAAAATTTTGGGGTATATGATATGGACTGAGGGCCTAGCAGATCTCAACGACCGATAATGTTAGGTAGTAGTGTAACGGGGCGGTTCCTTATTTGGATTTTGCTTTGCAAGACGTCCCACACATGAAACTTAGCGCAACGTTGGAAGTGGGGAGATGTGTGGTCATTAAGACATGGGTTTGGTACCATGGTTATTATATATATATATATATATATGTGTGTGTGTGTGTGTGTGTGGTTATAACTGTGAGTTGAAGTTTATATTACAATTTAAGGCTTGAAGAGCCGAGTGACGTTCATGCAAATGAGCATGGGTATAGGGTGAATAGGCGCCCTGGGTAATTAATTTAATTCTAATATAATTTGCGATTACAAGGGAAGTATTCGAGGCTTGGAGTACTAGATTCATATGAATTTTGAGGACGAAATTCCTTTGTAAAGGGGGAAGTATGTAACACCCCATAATTTTTGAGGATATAGAATTTCTTTAATTTGGAGAATTAGAATTTAAATCATCTCGAGGATTTAATTAAATTGGTGAATTTAGATTTAATTAATTCAGGATATTTTTATTTAATTACATGTGTTGTAATTTGAGGTCGAGATTGGAGAATTTTAGTTAAGTAACTCGGGTGGCGATTCTGAGTGCATGTATGATTCAAAATAGGTCGATGATTCGTACCGAATATTGCATTTAATTACCCTCGAACCTATACATTTTAGCCCCCTCGGGTACCGCAATTGCTATAATTATGCTCGATAACCAGACAACCTTCGTTTTATAGCTACCATGTTATTAGAGGTATTATTGAGCTTTTATAGGTGTTACGGTGCTTAGTATGAAGTTTGAGCACGTTCTGGTTAAGTTCTGTCGCGATTCACACATTTGGGGGCATTTCTGTAATTTTACTCTTTGGGATTTTTGCCCGAAGTCTTCACGAAAATTTTAGCCCTCAGGCCAAGCTTCGCGTTGCCATGAATGCTGCGCAAATCGGAGTCCGAACGAAGGAAACACGGACCTTTAATCGGAAAAGAATCAAAAGAAAAATAACAATTTAATTAATTACATCCATGTTCCTTTTCTCTTTCATTAACAAATCCTATAATTCCATATATGTCCCCAAAACGTTTTTTTTTCCAGTAAATGGTTATGGCGATTTGGGATTTTGCTCGGGTTTTGGGTTAGTTTGAAATCCGGGACTTTGGTTCAAAATTGGAGCACAATTTTTTACCACATACGCAAATGGGTCTTGGACATGTAAAAATTGGAGCTTGAGCTTTTGAAAATTAATGGCTATGGAGGTTTTTAGATCTTGGAAGTGGGTCTTGGATTTACACCATTAGTTGTTGGTATTTGGTGTGGGAATGTCCTTGGCCATAAATACACTAGCTGGTGCGCATATGGGCTATGGCCATGACGGGTTTTTTTTTTCTGGCTATCCCAAATGGGTCTTGTGCTACACAACCATGGAGGTCTCGGTTTGACATGGGAAATGCGTGGCTGGAGCTACTGTGCGCGGTCGACCGACCATCCTCCGACGGTCGACCGCTGGTTGGATTTTTATCGTGGAAGGTTGACAATGGGTTTGGTCCTTCTTTGGCAGTCTACCGGTCACCACCCCCGGTCGAGCGGGACTCTGTTTTGGAAGATTATACCTGTTGCCCATTTGCCATTTTTTTTTCTTTTCTTTTATTCCTTTAATTTGTAACTTATCCTTATTTATTTTCTTTTTCTTTTTTCTTTCTTTGTTTATTCCAGCTTAGTATAAAAGGAAACTTATGTTTATTTGTTAAAAAAAGAAAGAAATAATGTCTCATTTTTAGTTCTTTTCTCTCTTAGAAGTTAGGGTTTAGATATTTTGGGTATTTTGTGGAGACCACCCCATCTCCTCCATTTCTTGGTGGTTTGATACCCATCTATGTAAGTGGATGCTATTTCATCTTCTTATCTCCTAATTTATGCTTTGTGCCCTAGATTTCCATGCTTTATTTATTATTTCTTGCACAGATTAATTGTGTAGTTAATTTAATTAGTGTTAATTTAATTAGTTGTTTTAATTAATTAGTTGCTTTAATTAATGTCATTTATTATGTGTAGTGGCTAATTTAGTCTAGATTGTGTCCGATTGCACTCACCTAGGATTGATTTGGTTGCTTTGCTTTGGTGATGGAGTTTTACGTTTTTATTTCGATTGTGTTGTCCTAGTTTTTACGCCTAGGAATTTCAACGGGGTATATCATGTATGTTGTGTATTTACGACCTTGCGTGCGTAATTTTTGGGGTATTTGTTGACGCCAAAACCTTATTAGTCTTTTATGCTAATTTAGGGGTGTGACAAATCTTAATTTAATTAATTGACGAAACGAGATGCAATCTTAATAATTCGCGAACCCATGTAACCATTTTATACTAATTATCTCGGGTGAGGGATATTCGATGCAACCTATAGTTTTTATTCATTTTGTTAATTTAGTTTATATACACTCATGCCTACTTTATCTTTTATCTCTTTTTAGTTAACAAACTACCTTTTACACTTTATTTAGAAGTATTAAACCAAGTAAATTCTAACAACTCGTCTCTGTGGATTTTCGATAGCCGGACTTGACCGCTATAGTCACTTGTTGAGTGTAGTCATAAGTTTAGGTTTTTGTATTAAGGCGGTGAACAGAAAAAAATGATCCGCATTTTTACACGCACTACTTTTCACTCTTAATCAGTCGAGATAGTTGGAAAAGAGTATTCGGGGGTAGTAACTGGGTCTCGTGGTAATTTTAGGCATAACGGGGCCCACACAGGGGTGTTTGGGCCATTTTAATTTAGCCCAGAAGCTTAATTTCGGGATTTACATAATAAAACCTAAGTTAGATAGTTTGTGGCAGTCAAAACTCAAATAAGAAAACCCTAATTGCAGAGGAGAAAAGTTGAATCAAGTGGGAGAGCTTTTGGGAGAAAAAACTAGATGAAATTGATGTGTCCTTCGTCAAATATTCGTCTACAACAAAGGAAATCAGGCTCTACAAGCTAATTCAGGCAAGTGGTTAACTTGATTTAAATTAAATTGCTATTTTTTACTTCATATCGTAGTGGGTATAATTAAAACTCGTTTTGGGATGAGTTTTCATGTAAAATGGGTTTTTGATGATTTGGGTGGTATATGTTGTGTAATTTTCAATATTTATGAGGTGAAATACAAGTCCACTATTTTAAAATGAATTTATTATTGGAGGTAGGAAACTATAGATCATTAATAAGATTACTAAACGGATTCTTGCGATTCAATATATGATGGGATAAAAGAATGGATTGATTTTAAGATTTGTATGATGGTAAAGATATATAAAAGGGGCATATACCAAATAGTCCCTCAAACTTTTTTTAATAGACGTTTAGTCCAAGCCTTTTCATTTTGTACCAAAAAGTCATTCACCATGCCAAAAAGGCTTTACCATGCCGCTGGCGCGGACCTTTAAAGATAATAGAATAGTGGACTTTTTGGTACAAAATAAAATGATTGGACTAAGTGTGTATTAAAAAACGTTTGAGGGACTTTTTGGTATTTTATCCTTTATAAAATGACATAAATGAATTCTTGGAATCGAATCTATAAAGGGGATAAATGGTTGGATCGAGGTTCAGGTTTCTCTGATATTACATATTAATAAAAAGGACTGAGATGGATTTTTGAGAAATCATCAATGATGGGATAAATGGTGTGAGTCCTAGGTTTAAGGGGCAAGAGCTTGAAGCTCATTAATAGCGGAAATAGTGCCTGAGAAGACGAAAAGGGGCTGAACTCAACAGGTCATTCAAATGACTTGGGGAGCCGTTCTAACGATAATATATGTCGTTTAAACGACTACTGGCCTCATTTGAACGACGGTGGGAGTTTTGTGTTGGGTCATCTCCTACCTGTGATTCTATTGGGAATTTTTTTGGGTTATCTCCTACCCGTGTTGCTGCTAGGAAATTTTTGAAATTGGTTGGGAGAACCGACCCAATCAGCCCTTGGTTTCGGCTGGAATTTTTTTTGACAGTTTACTTTGTTTAGTTATAACTTTAGTAACTTTGGGGGATTTTTATGCAGGATTTAATTAGAAATAATTGTAAGTGAATTTATATTTGGAGTATTGGGAGATGGGATTAAGACATTTCTCTAAGGTAAATAAAAGTGTGAAAGTTATATAAGTGCTATTATGAAATAAATCCATAAGAATTTATGTTACGGACCAAGTAAGGGAGTCCAGGCATTTTAGTTGACTGACACTATGTGATAAATTTACTTGAGGTGAAATTTATTTAATTAAGATTCGTGGATTGTGACATGAATATTTTCAGGCTAAGGCGGTGGGAGTTAGGCACGTAGTGCCTGATTTAATTTATTATAGGTTTACATTATAAATTATCGAATATTGAATATATTGAGGAATGTTAAATTTAATAGTGGGATATCGTGTAATAAATTCTAAGAGATAAATTTTCGGACTGAATGAGTGAGTCGGGGTATTATAGTTAGGTGAAACAACTTAAATAACTAATTAATTAATGTGAGATTAATTAAATTACAAGTCGAAATATAGTATATATTTGGGCTAGTGATATAGGAGTTAGGCATGGGTTAGCCGAATTGTATTTAATATATGTATACGGTTATGTGTGATGGTATATATACACATATACTTGTGTGATCTATAGATATCGGTGCGAATAATATTTACAGGTTGAGCGTATACCTATATTGATGTTATATGTATATATGCATAGGTTGTGTGATTACTTATTGGTTAAATAATTATGCGTAAACATACCTAGGCTACTTGCTATCACGGGAGGTTTCGTGTCGTGGACAGTCCTATCCTGATGATCCCATTTGGCGGGATATTGACTTGTACCTCAGAATATAGAACTTAGGGATAGAGCACCACTAGTGTGAATAAGGGTGTGACTGATCATTTAAGTGCTTTTGGTGTGCATGTAGCCCAATGGATTTAAGACTATGTTCGCCTCCAATATGTGTTATTTAATTTTTGGTTCGAGGGTGATATCCGAACTGATGTCCTTATTTAGTACGTGATGTACCAGGACTTGATAGTAGAGTATGCCCGCATCGCAGGCCCCCACCTAAGGATGTCGTATACATATGTATTAGGATAGTGATGTGAACATATATATATATATATATATATATATATATATATATATATATATATACATATACGTGTGATTTATTCTACTACGAGTACTTTAGTGGGCATTATAAATAGTGATATGTAAATTTATTTCAGTATGTGAAAACTTTATAAACAGTTGGTGACACTAAATAAATAATAAAGGATTGGAAATTTGGTATCGTATTGTATGGGAATTACAGGTGACACATCAAAATTAGGTGGGAAAAAGCCTTAAGTCTGAGAATATTATGAAGGATTAATTAAAGATGATTAATTAATAAATGACATATGAATTAACAGTAGAAGTACTCAGGATAGAGTAGTGTGTCAAGAAGCGGTCATAATAAGACTAGTTTGATGGGTTAGTATAACCAGGAAGGTTAAGTAGAAGCATTGGGTGTGCACTTTTGATGAGGGGTGAGAATTGTCTCATGGGAGTGCGATACTAACTTAAATATAAAGAGTGTGCATGCATATTTAATTAGCAATTTAACTACTTGTTGAATATTTTCAAAATGTTTTACTTGGTTCTTATTGTGTTTGTTCCTTTTGAAAATCAATTGATCCAGGCTATGCGGCTCAATTGATTCATACATAATTTTAGCAACTCCAACACCATGAACAGTAGAACTATATGTGATTCATACATAATTTTAGCAATACAAACTCCAAAATAAAATGGTTATTTTTAACTAATCGTAAATAACATAATTTTAACAAAATAACATAATTGTTTTCAAACGATGCATGCCATTTGAGTATGGAACTCTAGAGTTTGCGGCACACTAATATAGAGGTAACTGACCTTAAATTTTCAAATGATGCATAGAAACAATTGTGATTAGCCTTACATTTGGTCTAAGTTAGCACAATCCAAAAGTTAACATTCTATGATTCACTTGTGGACACATCAATCCTCACAAAAATACCTTACCTTCAATTGGAGTCATTAGACTATTACCTATTACCTGTAACTTGAAAATAATTTAGATATAAAAACTATCGTGACACACAAATAGTGGAGATATAAAAACTATAACAAACCCAACACAGTATAGTCAAAGCTCTAAAAATTCATGTTGAAACGAAAAAAATACATTTCAATCTCAAATAGAACATAATAAGAGAAAACATACTACACCAAAAATATGGAGACGACTCCCCTTGAATGAAATAATTTTAAAGGAAAACCATACTGAGCAAGCATATATTACAAAAAAATCTTGAACCTATTGAAAATGTGTTTGCACACTTCATGGTATTTTACATTAATGCAAGCAAACTTCCCTTATGGTCATGGTAGAATATGAAATAAATGAATTTGTTATGCATATAGAAACTGAAATATGAAATCAACGAATCTGTCATGGTTTGAAGACCCTCATCAATATCTCTATTTTATTAGTCTCAATGTGTACACACCTAGAGAAAACATGCTAGAGAGTAACGTCTGCACAAAGTCATAAACCAAGTAATCAAATTAGAAGAAGAAACACACACGTTCCATTTAGAAGAAACATACCCCCCAAAAATTAAACCTAGCATAAAACCACTAAAGGGCCTCTTTATTTCTCTTCTTTAGAACAAAAATTAAAAGAAAAAAACAATCACCTTAAGATTAAATAACCTAATAACAATAACATCACGCAAAAAAGAAATGAGAAGATGAAAAGCCAAGAAATGAGAAGAGATACAGTCGAAAAAAAATAATTACCTTAGTTGATCATTGTTCTTGATCGTATAGCCGGTATGTATATATATATATATATATATATATATATATATATATATATATATATATAGAGAGAGAGAGAGAGAGAGAGTAAAGTGAGGGAGGCATATGAGAAGAGAAGGTAGATAGATTTGGACAATGAGGGCAAGTGAGAGAATGAGAAAAATACTATTGTACCCTTCTTTTTGAATTTTGAAGAGAAGGGGGAAATAACTTAGAGTGTATCAAAAGAGGGGGAAATAAAACATGTGAGGGGAAAAGAGGCATTACAGGACTAAATCGTATTGATGACATCATCTATCAATATTATGACATACGTTTCCTACTTTATTATATATATATATATATATATGTGTGTGTGTGTGTGTGTGTGTGTGTGTGTGTGTGTGTTCATATCAGTATCATAATACATACATATACGACATCCATAGGTGGAGGCGAACAAAATAAGGGCATTGGTTCGGATATCACATATTGGAGGCGAACATAGTCCTAAGCCTCTGGGCTACACACAGACCGAACGTACCTCCTTATTCACACCAGTGGTGCTCAATCCCAAAGTTCTATGTTATGAGGTACAAGTCAATATCCCCACAAATAGGCTCATTAAGATAGGACTATCCATGATACGAAACCTCCCGTGATAACAAGTAGCCTAGGTATGTTTGCACATAATTATTCAACCAATAAGTAATCACACAACCTATGCATATATACATATAACATCAATATAGGTATACCCACATCCTGTAAATATTATTTACACCGATATCTATACAGAACACAAGTATATATATATATAGAACTAACAGCTATAGCACCTATAGAACCTATAGCATATATTAAATAAAGTCCGGCTAACTCGTGCCTAACACGTATATCACTAGCCCAAATATGTACCCAAGTCTCTATATTTCGACTTATAATTTAATTTATCTCACATTAATTAATTTTTCAATTAAGTTGTGTGACCCAACCATAATATCCCGATTCACTCATTCGGTCCGGAACTTTATCTCTTAGAATTTATAACGGGATATCCCACTATAAAATTTAACACCCCTTAATAAATTTAATGTTCGATAATTTATTATGTACATCTATAATAAATTAAACCGGCTACTCCGTCCCAAAGTCCCGCCGCCTTAGCCTGACAATATTTAAATCACAATCCCCGACTCTTAATCAAATGAATTTCACCTCAAGTAAATTTATCACGTAGTGTCATGAAACCAAAATTCCCGGACTCCCTTACTTGGTCCGTAACATAAATTCTTATGGATTTATTTCACAACAGCCCTTATATAACTTTCACACTTTTATTTACCTTAGAGAAATTTCTTAACCTCATCTCCCAATAGTATAAATTCCCTTACAGTTATTTATAACTAAAGCCTCCTTAAAAATCCTCCAAAGTTACTAAAGTCGTAACTAAGCAGAGTAACCTGTCCAAAATTTTTCCAGTCGAAACTAAGGACTGATTGGGCCTGTTCTCCCAACCAATTTCAGAAATTTCCCAGCAGCAATGCAGGTAGGAGATAAGCCCCCCCAAAAATTCCCAACAACATCACAGGTAGGAGATGACCTAACGCAAAACTCCCACCGTCATTCGAATGAGGTCAGTGGTCGTTCGAACGACATCAACTGTCGTTAGAACGACTCCCCAGGTCATTCGAACGTCCTGTTGGGTCCAACCCCTCTTCGCCTTCTCTCGCACTAATTTCTCGATTAATGAGCTTCAAGCTCTTACCCCTTAAACCCAGGACTAGCACCATTTATCCCATCATTGATAAATTCTCAAAAATCCATTTCAGTCCTTTTTATTAATCTTTAATAGCAAATACACTTGAACTTCAATCCAGCCATTTATCCCTTTTATGGATTCAATCCCAAGGTTTCATTTCTGTCATTTACCATCATACAAATCTTAAAATCAATCCATCCATTTATCCCATCATAGATTAAATACCAAGAATCCGTTTAGTAATCTCATTAATCGTCCACGGTTTCCTACCTCCAATAATAAATTCATTTTAAAAGAGTGGACCTGTATTTCACCTCATAAATATTAAAAATTACACAACGTATGCCACCCAAATCATCAAAACCCATTTTATAGGAAAATTCATCCTAAAATGAGTTTCAATTACACACACTACGATATGAAGTGAAAAATAACAAATTAATTTAAAGCAAGTTAACCACTTGCCTGTATCAATTCGTACAATCTGATTTCCTTTGTTGTAGATGACTATTTGATGAAGGACACATCAATTTCTTCTTAGTTTGGCTCTCAAAATCTCTCCCACTTGATCCCTATTTTCTCCTCTGCAACTAGGGTTTTGTTATTTGAGTTTTGACTGCAACAAACTCTCTAACTTAGATTTTATTATGTGAATCCCAAAAATAAGCTTGTGGGATAAATTAAAATGGCCCAAATACCCCCGTGTGGGTCCGATTATGCCTCAAGATGCTCGAGACCCAATTATTACCCCAGATACTCTTTTTGTACTATCTAGACCTATCCGAAATCAACTGTGCACTCAGAATCTCCACTCGATTCACTTAACTAAAATTCTCCAACCTCGACCTCAAATTACAACACATGTAATTAAATAAAAATATCCCAAATTAATTAAATCATAATTCACCAATTTAATTAAATCCTCGAGATGATTTAAATTCTAATTCACCAAATTAAATAAATTCTATATCCTAAAAAATTACGGGGTGTTACATGGCTCCCCTCCTGTTTAATCTTCCCAGACCGTGTTTGTTGCTAAGAATCGATCCTTGGCTCATGGCTTGTTGAGGGGAGCTATGCTCGCAACTAATTACAAGTAACTCAACTTTCTTGCCCCCGATCAACTCTCAACCCGTGCTTCCCAAACTCTGTTAATGTTGAGGAATTTTTTCTTTTCCTTCTTTTTTTACCGCCATCTTGAGATACGCATATCTAACAATAGCCTTATGTGTATGTCTGCAGTTCATGGTAGAGCTTATCTAAATGGTCATTATGACCTGTCTAAGATCAATGATGAGAATAATGAAGCTCTGAGGAAATCATAGGAGGCCTTGGTTAGTGCTAACAAGGCCTATAAGAATGATAAGAATTCCAATAACGATTCCATAAGCACGCTAAAAACTGAGAATGAAAAACTCAAATTTTGAGAACTATTAATTGAAGGCCGAGAAAGATCAGTTGGCCAAGGAGGTGGTCGAGTCTCCTATAGACAGGGAGGCCAGTTTTGATAAGGGATTTGTATAAGAGTATGAGGATTCCAATCTCTAACTGGCGTACATCCAAAAATCTAGCTTTAAGAAAGGTTGGGATGCATCCTTGGTGAAGAAAAGGTCCAACTACCTTAGACCTCTTCAACAAGAACCATTCGGGTTCTCCCCCAAGGGTTAAGGATGAGGCTACCACCAACATCCTAACCAACCATACTGAGGAGGTGGATACCCAAAGCAAGGCTGCTGAGACCAAGGAGCAACAGAAGGAATAAGTGCCCTATAGATTATGACTTATAATTCCTTGTATTTTTCTTTTTTTATTTGTTTGTATGTGATATATCAACGAAATAACATTCCTTTTAATTGTTATGCTACTTACATGTGTCTGTTAATTTTTTCACTTAATTTTTATTTATTTCTGTAGCCTATTGCTGGGAGATTCCCTCTTTTACTGACAAACTTGATGACTTGCTAGGTCAGGATGCAAGTTCTTGAGCTCGCCGAGCATTTTTGTCCATCCATAAGGACTTGAAAAAGATGACAAAGGCTTATAAGGACCAGACAATCTTAGTAACCAAGTTGAAGGATGGATTAAAAGGCTTGGAAGATGTGGGCTCTTCGATGCAATATGAAATTAATAACTTGAAAGCCCAACTTGTTAGAGAAAAGGATATAGGGGAGGTCGGTATCCTAATCCAATACAAGAATTATGGCCTTTAGAATCTCTTCATCGATATCTAGGAAGATAGATGAAGAGCTCAAGTAATGGTGATGGGTCATAGACGTGATGTGTAAAAGATTTGATACTTATTCAAAATGGGTCCCAAAAAGCCTGGTTGGCATACTATAATAGGGGTTGACCAGATGCTCTAGTCAGGATGGAGGAGGCCAAAAGTGTGGCTTATGAGCATGGTTGACTGAATGCCTTAAAGGTGGTGAAGGATCTCAAAGACTCTCAGCTTTGGTACACGTACGAAGTTGACTATCCGACATATATGCGACCTCCCTTTGGTCACGATGAGAAGTGGGACCCTTTGGATGCCATTCCTTTCTAGCTCAATGAGAATTATCTGGAGTCTCATGATAATGACGATGAGTTCCAGTCAGATCTCAATGATAGTTAATGGAGGCTGATCGCAGAATTTTTGGCTTTTCAACCATAAACAGTTGTAATGATTTTTGTACTGTTTGTAGTGGTTATTGTAATTAGTACTTTTTTGTAACTTGTAACTCGATATTATAGTATAGTTAAATTAATACCAATTTTGTGCAATTTCTCATTCCCTTTTGCCAAGCATGTATTAAATTTGTCTTATCTTACCTATAAGGTTGTATCATCACACTACCTTAGGCCTAGAATAGACTATGAGAAAAATGCACCTGGTATAAGGGTAGTCCATCTATTTAGGATTTTATTCTACTAAGCTATTTTGGTTAGGGATCCCTCATTGGGTTTTCGGTTTCCTGGGTAATTCATGAGGTCGTTTGTTTTGGTAGTAACAAAGAACTAAAGACTTTAAATTCAACTGTAATAAATAAGATTATCGTTGTAATTAAGCTAAATCCTGAGTGTAATTTAAAACTTAATGTTAATTTCGAGCCTGTTATTTTGGACCAACTTAAAGCGATTGAATAGCTAAATAATTGAGCCAATAACCAGGACATTATTGATAACTTGAAAGTGAACTGTGAGCAACATAAGTTTTGAAGTGAAAATTTTCAAAAACTAAATATCTTGGAAATAAAACAAAAAGTAAAACTTCTTGAGGTTGGTTGTGTTCAATGCTCGGGGTATATCCCTGCCCTGCATTGTTTCCAAGTGATATGCTCCTTATAAATAATCTCGGATCACTTTGAACAGACCTTTTAGTACCGTCGCAGGCTTTTTTAAAGACATAATCCTCATCCTGGAATTTTTTTGAATTGACCCCTTTGTTGTACTGTTTACCCAACTGCTACTGGTAGGAAGCCAACTTAATCATGGCTTGTTCCCTTCATTCTTCTGCTAGGTCAAGTTCAGTGTAAAGGGCTTCATCGTTCAAACATTTCTTAATAACATTTGTACTCATGGTACCTGCTTCGAGTTGAATCACCGCTTCTATTCCATAGGTGAGGGCAAAGAGTGTTTCTCTGATGGGTCTTATCGGCGTGGTGTGGTATGCCTTGAGGACATGAGAGAGATCCTCTACCCAATAAACTTTTACTATTTCCAGACTCTTCTTCAAGCCATCAATTAACGCCTTATTGGAGGCCTCTGCTTGGCCACTACTTTGGGGGTAAGCCACACAACTAAATTGGTGCCCATTCCATGCTCACCGCATAAGTCTTGAAAAGTTCCACTCTCATATTATGTACTATTATCCATTATGATGGTCCTGGGTAACCTAAACTAAGTTATTATGTTTCTCCAGATGAACATGATCATATCAACATCTCTAATGTTCGTTAGTGGGTCTGCCTCAATCCACTTAGTGAAATAATCTGTGCCGACCAATAAGTATTTGCCATGCCTTGGCGGTGTAGGTATTGGCCTTACGATATCTAACCCCCATTGTGTAAATAGCCATGGTATGGTTAAGGGGCTTAGGTCACTAGCCAGTTGGTGGAGCATGGGGGATAACTTTTTGCACTTCTCGCACTTTTAAGCATAAATACTCGCGTCTTTATGAATATATGGCTACTATTAGCCTTCTCTGATTGCTCAGAAATACAGGGACCTTTCTCCTGTGTGACTTCCATAACTCCCATCGTGAAGTTTGTAGAGAACTTGGTTAACATATTTTGGGTGTACACATTAGTGGAAGGGGCCTGTGAAAGATCTCATGTAAAGACGTCCCCTAGGGCCTAAGTAGAAGTGGGTAGCTTTCACCCTGATGTGCTGATACTTCTTATTATCGATTAGGAGTGCATCATTCTATAAGTATGATATGATTGTATCCATCTAGCTTGGACTCTTTTAAATGGAAAGAACGTGCTCGGAGGCCATCACTTTGTCAATGCCAGGCTTGGCGATGAATTCTACTTTGATTGTTCACCAAAAATTGGAGTCTACTGCTGAGCTTAGGACTACTAAAGCATCTGCATGACTGTTGTGACCCTGGGGGAATTATTAAATATGGACATCCTTAAATTTGACATTAGCTCGTGCACTACTACGAGGTAGGATACTATTATCTCATCCTTGGCATTGAAGTCCCCACTAACTTGGTTGGACACCAGCTTTGAGTCATAATACATATCGAGGTGATTTGCCCCCACTAAATGAGCCTTACATAGTTCGGCTATAAGTGCTTCATAATTAAATTCATTATTAAAGGATTCAAAGTCGAACTTGATCCTTTGCTCGATTATTGCATCTTCTAGTTTTATGAGGGAAATTCTCAACCCTAACCCCTTGGAATTAATGGCACCATCCACATACAATGTCTAGCTCTCGAATTAGCCCTGCTACTGACTTTTGACTACTTGGCCATTTTTTGGTCGGTAGGACCATCTCCTATAAATTTTGCTATGAAGTCGGCCAATATCTGGCCCTTGACTGTTGTCCTTGGCTGAAAGTGAATGTAAAATCTCCCAAGATCTACTAACCATTTTTACATCCGTCCATAAAGTTCGACTTTGCAAAGAATATATTTAAGGTGATAAAGAAGTGATTATGGTAATGGAGTGGGACTCAGAGTAGTATCTAAGATTCTGGGAAGCTATCACCAGTGCGTAAGCCAAGTTTTTCGATGGTAAGTAACGCTTCTCGGCATCCAAGAGCATTTTTCTGGCATAGTAAATAATGAAATATTTTTCCTCTTTCTCACAAACCAAGGCTGAGCTGACAGTATGTCTTGAAACTGCAAGGTAGAGGTAAAAGTGGTCCCTTTGATTGGAAATCACCAACAATGAAGGTTTGATTAGGCAGGACTTCATTTCTTTGAGATCTCTTAAGAATTCATCGTTCTAAGTGAGGCCTCTTTCCTTATTGATCAGTTGGAAGAACGATCGACAATGCTCTAATATCTTGAAGTGATTAAGTGTCGTGAGCATTCGAGTGAGATTTTAGATCTCGCGCAACATCGTTAGTGGATAGACATTATTAATAGCCTCTATATGATCAGTATTTGACTTAATTCCCCTTTTACTGACCAGATAACCTAGAAACTTACCTAAATGGACCCCAAATGAGCATTTGATCTCATTGAGTTTTATCTAGTAGCGATTGAGGATTTCAAACGTATTGTCTTTGTCTTTGAGATGGTCATCCTGACTCTTTCTTTTTGACAAGCATATCATCAATGTATACTTCCATGATTTCCCCCATTTACTGCTTAAACATCTTTGGGACCGGTCTCTGGTATGTGGATCTAGCGTTCTTAAGGCATAAAAGCATGACCTTATAACAATACAACCTAAGGGAGTTATGAACGAAGTCTTGTTTTGGTCAGGGCCGAACATAGGAATCTAGTGATACCCCATGTAAGCATCCAGAAAACTCATTCATTCGTGGATCTTAATGGCATCGACCAATTGATATATCTTTGGAAAGGGGAAGTTGTCCTTAGGCGAAGCTTTGTTGAGGTCAGTAAAGTCTATACAAACTTTCCAGCTATCATTTTTTTTTACAAACTACAACTGGATTCCATAGACACTTCATTAATTGAACTCATCTGATGGACCTTACCTCTAGAAGTTTCCTTACCTATTTTTCTATCGCTTTTGCCTTCTATGGGGTTGTTAGGTAGGCTTTTTATATGATCGATTTGAATGCCTAATCTATGTGAAGGTGGTAACAGGCGACCATGGGATCAATCCCTAGAATATTGGTTGGTTCCCACGTAAATGCATCCAGGTTGTGCTTTAGAAAGGTGATAAACTCCCTTATTTTGTGGTCAATTAATGTTGTACCAATCAGAAACTTCCTCTCTAGTCAGACTTTATAAAAAATAATCTCCTCTAATTTTTCTACGACCCTATTAGTGGGGTGGATCATGGTCTCCTCCACCCTTTGTCGGTCGTGCCTCAGTTACTATTTCTAAGGAGTAACCCCATTCGGAGACATCTTCGAAAGAACCTCTTTGTCTTTATTTTTTTCCTACTTGAGTCTAATGGTAGTGAAGTAGTATTTTCGGGCAATGGTCACCTCTTATCTCCATCATGCCTCAATTTGTGATGCACTTGAGGTTTTAGTGGTAAGTTAAAGTGGCAACTCTCTTGTCATGAAGCCACTCTCTTCCGAGAATAGCGTGATAGGGAGAATAAATATCTATCACCATAAAGTCAATGAGCTTCCAAATATTCCCCGCCCTTCCTGGCATGATCACCTTAACTAATGGTATGATCATTTTCCTGCGAAGCTGACCTAAGGGACAATATATTCCTTCAAGTTCGACATCTTGAGTTTGAGCTTGTGGGAGAGTTTTAGGTACACCACCTCTGATGAATTCATCTGGTCCACCATTAACTTGTCCACATCCTAGTTCACAATATTAAGAATGATTACCAGAGTGCCTTGGTGTGGGGTTCTCATTCTGACCAATTCTTCCTCTATAAACACAATGTTTATATTATAATCCACGTTCTTTGGTCTCCTGCACTTGCTAGCTTGGCTTTTAGCGGGATCTATCTGGAAGGCCTCCATCACAGTTGTGACCTTCTTGAGATCCATCCAAACTCCATTTCCTTGGATCTGATTAAGTTTAGATGCCCTATGTATCATTACAAGCTCATGCCCTGCCTTGTCGTCCAAGACGTTGCTTAGTTTTTTGTCATCGTTGGCGATGACTTGATTGGACATTTTCTCTATTTACTCATATAAATCCCCAGATTGGACCTAACTCCTCTAGGTGATATTTTAGTACCTTGTAGTTCTCTGTCTTGTGTCCGTTTTCCTTATGGAATGCACACCGAAGTGTGTTATTCCTCTTGGTCGGATCCCCTCCCATCTTCTTTGGCCACTTGAGAAACTGTTGATCCATAATCTTACTAAAGATCTTATTAATTGGTTATTTAAAAATGTGTTTATGGATTGAAAGGCTTTAGATGATTTTGCCTTACCCCCATTCTTTGCACCATTTTTCTTCTTGTTCCCATTTTTTGGGTTGTTCTCGTTGTCATTTTCTTTATTCGCCTTAGCGTGACTAGTTTCTGTCTAGTTGGTATGGGCCAGATCCTCCATGTTGATGTATTTATCTATACGCCACATAAGGTCATCGATGGTGTCCACTTCCTTCTTAGTGTGGGACTAGTGTAGCATAGAGGTAGGGGCTAGCTAATCTTAGAAGATTATATGTCAACATTCTCTGATAATTCTTCTACTTTATTGAAAGTCTCCCAATAATGCTTAGGAAATTCGTACAAGGTCTCCTGTGTCTTTTCCTCATCATGATTATGGATTCCATCCTTTTTGGATATAAGTTTCTAGTTATGAAGTAAGCAGTGAAGGCTCGCCAAGGGCCTTAAAGATCTTAACCAACCTGTGAGGTAGCCTCTCAAACCACGTCTGGGCAACATCACCCAAGATGGGAGGGAAAATACTAACACATAAGAGCATCGTATAGACTCCATAAGGTCATGTCCTATTTGTATTGTCTAACATGATCTATGGGGTAAGTTTTTCCGTCATAGATTTGAACCTTGGGATTGCAAACTTCTTTAGGGGTTCCTCCTCCTTAATGGACTTTGATAAAGGAGAATTTAGCTAAGTGATTTAAGCTCTACTCGCTAGATCCTTTATTGATCTGTCTCCTTGATATGCTAGGTGTTGGTCCCTTTCTCTCTGAACCAAGATTCTTATGTCATCCCTATGGCACTCATTATCTTGGTGGTGCCTCCTTGGGTGACTTTCATGTTCTGAATGCTCTTGGACGTGCCCGATGCTCCTTCCTTGGATGTCAGTTTTGCTTGCCTGGGGATAGGAGTCTGAGCAAGACATTTTTTATTCTACTTGTGGAGTAATCTCTTCATTCTTTCAAGTCATCGCTAAAGGAACAAATTTTCCTCGATTTGGAGGTGAGTTTCTTCCTCCCGTTGATGAAGTCTTGCTTCATATGCATCGACCAGTTGTGAGATCTGGATTGATCTAGGATAATAGTGTCTTTTCTGAGAGGGTTGATCCTTCGAACAAAATCTTGGGTTCCCATATTGGTGAACTTCTGATCTGACCTTGAGTGGAACCAGGTCAACTCGTAGGTCACCAGGTTGGGGTGCACTGTTTGGGAGGTGTGTAAGGGTGGTAAACGGACGGATACGGATCGGATACTCTGTTTTCCATATATGTATCCTCTATCTGGATGCACTATCCGTATCTTATTAGTAATCCGCCTGGATAGTTAAAACAACTATCCATATCTGTATCCGCTCGGATACCTTGGATTCGTATAATATCCGTATCTGTTTACATTTTTTTGCCATCGCAAAAAATAACTATTAAAATATCCAATCCAATGAAATCTAATCCAATCCAAATAAATACATAAGATAATTACTACCTCTTAACATCAACAATTATGGCTTCCATAATAATAATAGCATTCTACAATGATAATATGACTTAAAACCATCCATACTCAACAATAATATAAGCTTAAATCCATCCAAAAAAAATAACAGTAGCATTCCATAACCGTAGATATAAATATGCACCTTTTAGATTAAATTCAATATATTGAGAATGATAACCTCATAGAGATTTTAGTCTTCAAAACATATTGATATTTTTATTTTAATAAGTATACATTTTTATTTTGTATGCAATATACCTGTTGTTAACTTCATTTCTCATTACAATCAAAATCATCTCTTTACTTTTTTTGTTTCTGTCCTACATTTATTTATAATTAAGAAAACTAATGAAGAACCACATGAACAATATATAAATACAGTTATATATTTGTATTTTTATTTTATATGTACCTGTTGTTGCTAACTTTCTCTTTCAAGAGGAGGGGATGTGCAGCGGTGGAGAGACGAAGTTGATGCACAATGGAGGGGTTGATGAGAAGCGATGGCGGGGTTAATGAGCAGCGATGGGCTGATGCGGCGGAAGGGGAGGTGACAGAATGAGGGTTTTTTGTGGAGTGAAATGAGGGTTACTTTTCTCTTGTTTTGTAAGAAAGAGAAATGAAATGAAATTATGATTTTTTTTTGTCTTGAGTGTAGTATATGTTCTTTAGTGGGTGTAAGTTGTGTGTGATAGGGTGTATTGTAACTTTAATGTAACTCCATGATAATATACCGAATAAAATAATAATACATGGGCATTTTACAATATACCTAATAAAATAATAATTTTAGGGTGTTTTTGTTTTGAGTAGAGTACGTGTTTGTTTTGTTTTAAGAAATAAACAATTAAGTTTTTTTAATATTATTTTATTAGTAATACTAATACTAATATTATTAGATATATTTTAAATATATTTTTTGACGGATACGGATATCTGATAAAATGGATATCCGGTAAAATGGATACTCCGTATCGGATACAGATTATCCGTGTCGGATACTAGTACTATCCGTATCCGTTTTCTCGGATGTTTTTATAGAGTATCCATATTCATATCTGTTTCCATTTTTTCAGAAAAATATCCGCAAATTTGAATTCGGATATTAGACGGATGCGGATTTTTGAATATCCATTTACAGCCTTAGTGGTGTGACATTTGTGACTATTCTTTTTATAGGTATTTCTTTTGTAGAAAAGGAAATCTATTCCCATAGACGACGCTAATTGTGAGTGCAATTAATAGCAATAAATGAATTCTAGAAAGCAAGTAATGAAAGAATATGATAATGCCACACGACATACATATATATGTGATTCGACAAATTGCCTAAGTCCACGGAGAGGTAACTGAGTTTTTATTAATATCTCTCAAAGTTTGAAAATTACATCCCCTTTGGCCCTAGGGTGTGGGCTATATTTATAGTCTCATAAAACCCAAGCATTTAAGTTATTCAATGAACTCTCTTGGATATCTATTGTCTTGTGTTGGTGAATTCTAATGATCTCATCCGAGATTGTAGCAACCCATCAGAGCTCTTTAAATGATAACTATTTCGTATTTGTCCACCTAATAAATGCTTATGCTAATCTCTTTTATTGACGCACTGGGAGAGGCCAGTGTGGATCCTTATTAGGCCTATTTAGACAAGTCAAATTTGGGATTAATGATGATTTGGACCTCGTACATACCCCTCCCTAAATTTTTTGAAAATTTACTTGCCAGTTTCCTTGTTTTTTCGAGAGAGAGAGAGAGAGACACACACACACACACACACACACACACACACACACAGAGAGAGGGAGAAAAACTTCATTGCTTCCAAAACCCATTCCTCCATTTTCATTCTTCTTTTAAGCTATTCAAGATTCCATTGCTTTCTCTTCTCAATATTTTTCTCGCTTCGTCCACCTCCATGAAGGAAGTTTAGGTGGGCTCCTTGCCCATCCAGGTCACTGTCTCCACTAGTGCTACCATTGGTTCCATAGCTATCTCCACCCCCGTGTATGGTGGAGTGAGCCCTCCACAAATTCTTTTTCTGCTTTGCCCAAGGGGAAAAGGCAATTTATGGAGAGCAGGTCACAAAGGGATTTTTCAACTTGTCGCCTTGCCCCATTTTTTGCAAGGATGATAGTTTTATATCCTTGTTTGTGCAATTCAAAGTTGGATTTGAGAAAAAAATTAATGAGCATCCATTTGTGGGCTTTGTGGAATCTGAAGAGACCTCAGTGGTCCTTGTTGAGGATATCTTGCAATTTTTGAATGGATAGGTGTGACTTCCCCTTTTCAAACGTGAACCTTGTTGTTTGTAGAGGTGACCTAAAAGAGTGCGCCTTATGGGTGGATTATTTTATCAATCTCCCAGCTTACCGTGTTATCATTGATGAGTTGGGGCTAACTCGAGCAATCACTATCCTAAATCATTGCACTATCTCTAAAAACACCAGTGCATACAATGTTTTACTCTCTTGTTGGAGTGTGGACTCTGATGATGCCTAAATCAGCACCACCAGGTAAGGTGTTTTCAAGCTCAATCTAAGGACAACAATGGCAGCATAGTTATGTAAAGGGTAAGAGAATGAGTTGAGGAGATGAGGAATCAACACCAGAATATAAGTGGTTCAGCCTAGAATGGCCTACGTCCACTGTGTGTGTGCAATCTCACTGCAATAAGGCACTAATGGACATGAATACAATCTCTCAAGCTTTCTCACTCTACTGTGTATCTAGACAGAGTTTCAACAAGGGTTGAATATCTGGGATCTCTTTGCAAGGTAGAGGATGATCTCTATATATAGTACCTAGGGGGTGTAGTGTACCCCCCATGCATGCAATGAGCATGTGTGTGGTTACCTCACAAATGTGGGAGTGCCATCTGTCACTGTCACATGTAGAGAATGATGATGCAATATTCTCCCCACGTGTGGGGAATAATCTTGTTATAACTGATTTGTGTCCACGTGTCCTTATCCATATGTCAACAGGTGCTCGGCTATCGCGTCTGGGGTATGACCTTGTCCTTGGTGAGGCCGAGGTTGGTGAGTCTTGATATCTGTTCAGTCCGAGGATTCCATGGAGGTCTCGGCCTGATCCTAGACGAGACAACAAACAGGGTCAGCTTGATATGAGGTTAAACTGGTGGCTTGATGAGGTTGCTGGTGACTTCTTGCAGGCTCGGCCTATGTATGGCCGAGGTTTCCATTTCAAGGCATATGTGAGTGTTGTTAATCCTCATGACGTCCCTTAGAAAGTCTCATAGGAGTGTCGGCATGGGCCGACCTTGATATGGTCGAGGGGCGATATCGCATGCCCAAGACTCGTCCAACGTCTTCCATGATCTCGGCCGAGGTTGGTGTCTCTAGGCCGAGGTTACACTTGGGGCATATCAATCACCCCCCAGCCCTTAGTCATATGTGAGAACAAGTGACTAGGGGATTACTACACCTCCGAGGCCTGTCTGTTTCAAACCAATACTTGCTTGACACTTGTCCAATGCTGGATCATGCTTGCTTGGTAGGCGTGTGCTGTCAGCCTCCCTTTAGGGATCCCAAGGCAATGATGGGCCTTGGGAGTTTTGCCTTAGTATATAAGGGTGTTGAACCCTTCTTTCTCTCCTTCTTCTTCATTTCTTCGATTTCGGCCGTTTCGCTCCAGCAGCTCTCTCTCTCTAGATAGATCTTGGTTTAAGGCTTTTGGGTGGTGATTTCTGGCGTCTTCTCCTCTCTTCCTTACCATTTCATCCTCAGGTAAGGTCTACCATACTTTTTCCCTCATTTTACTGCAAGCACCCTTATTTTCGTACTTTCTGGCGACTTTCTTAGTTTTCCGGCGACACCACCATAGTTTCAGGCGAGCTTTTCTTGCCAAATTTAAGTAGTTTGATCTTTGGATTCCTTCGTTTTATTACCCAGTCTTGTTTATAATTTTTGGGAGTTTAGGAAAATCCCCAAGTGTAGTGTCGTCCTCTGATGCTCAGACCCTTATATCAGCTTCTTGAGGAGTTCCCCTCTCTTAGGGAGAAGACTTTAGAAAAGATTAGGCAGATAGAAAGAGCGCAGGAGGAAGCTCGTAGATCCTAGGAGTTTCCCATTAGACCCATATTTCCACCACCTATGAAGATGATATATCCTGACCTCCCAAAGAACTTCTATTAGATAGAGGTTCCTACTGATTCCATACCTATGTCTGAGTCTGAATCGTCTACCTCAGACCCCATTTCTGTGGATTCCTTTCAAGAGGCCATGGACTTCACACCTTGGCCTGATCAGGCCTCTAATCAAGCTGAGGTCTCCAGCCGAGCCTCGTCCCATAACCACTCAAGAACCTCAGGGTCGTCCTCGGAGGTTGAGATTCTTGAGACGAGTGTGGCCATTCCACCACCAATTGACTCCCTCCCTATGTCGGCCGTCACCGGGGCAGAGTTCGTTCAGAGGTTTTCGAGTAACCCATCAACATCTGCTCCAGCCGACGTTGAGTTGGATGATGATGAGGTTGAGAGCAATGTCGACATCTCTGAGGCGGCCGAGTGCGAGAGTACTATTAATGAGGTAGACCTTCTCAGCTTCAGATATCTGTATTCTATCAGCCCCTCAATAAAACTTAGGAGACCTCTGAGGGAAGAGAGGGCTTATCATGGCCGAGACGGCGAGATCTGTTTGTACGAGAAGATGTTCAAGCTGGGGTTTTGTATGCCCATTCACCCCATTATCAGGTCCATCCTAACTTACATTAATTTCCCCCCTCCCAACTCTCTCCTAATGCCTGGAGAATCCTAACAGGGGCCATAGTGTTATGGAAGGCTGTCCACCACTCAGACCTTCCAGTTCAAGTCTTTGTAGGTTATTACGTCCCTTCCTCGACCAAAATCATCCGAGCTACTACCATTTTGTAGCTCGGAGGCTTGAGAAGTAATTGCTTCAGGTGACCCAGACTTCCAGCCATAACTGGAAGCCTCGGTACTTCTTTGCCTCAGGACCATGGGAGTTTGGTCCATGTGTTCCCCCTGAGGTGGGGTAAGGTCACCATGTCTGCCAGGACCGACCCTGGCCTAAGTCTACAAAACCTCCAGAAGGTGAAAGCACTTCAAGACCAGGGGGTAAATGGTTTATTTGTCAGGTTTGAGCATCTGATGACTCCCCACTTCCTTTCTGGGACAGGTCTGGGTGGAAGTCCCCTTGCCGAGCTTGGTAAGAATTTTTGTTTTGCAAGTTTAACCTATGAGTTTATTCATATCTGATTATCTAACTCAGGTCTGCTAATTTTTTGCAGAGCAACCAAGGGATATTCCAGATGAGCTTTGGGAGATGTCTGCACCGACCTTGACAAGACTTGCCAAGAGAGCAGGGCTTAATGCTCCTCCCCCAGCTCCCTCGGCTTCTAATCCCCCGACCAAAAAGAAGAGGACTCCCGAAGATCATGCCCCTGAGGATCAGAGGCCGAAGAAGAAGACCACTGAAACCGCCATCCCTATTTCTTCAGTTGACATCCTGTCGGCTCGTCTGGATCAGTTGAAGTTAACTGATAGTGTGGTCGGCCACAGTATGCAGGCCCTGGATGCCATCGGCTCTGTAATGACTGAGGCTGACAAGTGCTTCTACAGGGCTATGGACACCCCCTTGCTGGTTGAGTTCGACCTTCACAGAGCCGTTCAGGTATGATTTGGTCCTTCATTACAAATTCTTCTAAGTGTGACATCTGATTCTTCTTCAACTTACTCATGATCACTAAATATGCAGGGCTTGACCACTATGCACCATCTATCGAACTGGACTCTGAGGAAGTTGCCTCTCATCCAAAACGGGCAAGAGGCCGAGAAAGTCCAAAGTGCTCTGAATGCAGAGATAGAGCGCCTCAAGTCCGAGTTAAAGGGCTCTGAGGAGAAGGTGAAGGGGTTGGAGAGGGACATCTCCCAGCTCGGTAAGGATCATGCTGCTGCGTTAAAGGCTAAGGACGACGTTCTGCAGCAAAAGGTCAACTCAGCTGTCAGGGCCACCCTTGAGGACGCCTCTGAGAAGATCATTGCTGACTACAAATCCTACGATGAGTTCACGGGGTTTGGCTTTGAATATCTTGAAAGAGGTATCAAAGCCACTACTAAATGGGCTGACATCAGGGAGAGAGATCTCGACACTTTAAAGGCCTCTGACTTCGTGGGTCTCGACTTTGCTGATCCTCAGTTTGCCCAGGCTCTTCAAGAGGTTGAGGAAGAGGCTGCTGCTCCTGCCGAGACTGCTACATTGGAGGTCACCGAGGTTGGAGGGGCAGACCCTTGTGATGATGCGGCCGAGGTGACTAACCAAGCCGAGGGTGTCAACGTTCCCCCCTCAGACTCTTAGGATATTTTTTATCACTGTGTAATTTAACTGTATGGTGGAAATTTTGTCAATAATCATTGAACATCTAATTTCTGAATATATATATCAGCCTCTGATGAGGACCATCTTCACTTTATTTTCATTGAATGCCATGCAATGCTTTTCATTCTTAGTTCCATTGTTATGGTGTCTGCTTAAAAATAAATTTGCAATGAGCTTCAACCTTTGAATCCCTCTTTCTAAGCTTTGTAATACCCCTTATTTTTATGCTATATTAATTTGGGGATTTATTAAATTTAATGTGAGTTAATTATTTAATAAAAATCTAGAAATTAATTATGTTATAATTATTACCGCGAGGAGAGTTAGTAATTATATGAAATTTGTTGAATATTACTAATGAGCAAAGTAAAATATATGATATTGATTATATTGAATGTCATGAGTGAATTAAATGACAATTATGGAAATTTAAGTCGGGACGCGCCTGTGTCGTGTCGGGACTAAATGTGTATTAATAAAAGTGAATATTTTATAAGTTATCTGTATGGTCGTTTTGAGTGCGCTAACTCGTCTAGAAGGGACGAGAGAGTCAGAAAAGAGTACCCGGGGGTTTAGTTTGGGTCTCGGGGAGTTTTTAGGCCTAAGTGGCACCCCGTGAGGGCATTTTGGACATTTCACATTTATGGGCAATTAAACCCACGAAAATCAGAAACCTATATCAGCCATTTAGGTTAGTCAGCTAGGGTTAGAAAACTCAAACACAAGTGACGGCTATAGGAGAGGGAAGAAGAAAGCTTCCAAGGCAATCCAAGGCCCCAAAAGTCATCCGATTTCACCGCCGTCATCACCAACAACGCGTAGATCGCGCAACGGGCTACGCAACCACACCAAAATCGTCTGCAAATAAGAACACCAAAAAAAATCCCAGGCAAGTGTTTATCTTTCTTATTTCGTTGATGCATCTTTCATATTAGTGTAGGAATGTTTAGGATGAGTTTTATGGAAGAAAACCTAAGATTTGAGATAGGAATCGAATGTAGTTATGGTTTAAATGATAATTCTGGAAACCCTTGCCATGTAGAGGAATTTACCCACAAAATTATGATTTTTATAAGAAGAAAATTCTGGAGAAACAGATTGGAACCATGATTTATAGATTTCTAGGGTTCTTGAATATTTAAATGAATTATGGCATGATTAATCCATGTTTAGTAACGTAAATTGACATGCTTTACGTAGGAAATGTATGATATCATGTTAGGATGTTAGTAGTACAAATTTTGAGACGTTTGGGATTGTAAAATATGGATTTGGTGTAAGTTAGAAGATGAAACTCGTAACTGAAATTCTGCGAAATCGTTTAAGTTTATCCCAGGCGGACCGGTCCGGGTTTGAGGCGGATCGATCCGATTGGCCGGATCAGTTCTTTTATTCTGAGGGGGATCGGTCCGTTGATGATCGGATCGATTCTTTTCCAGGCTTCATCGGTTCGCTTGCGGTCCGGGGTATACTGGACTTCAGTAGTCGGATCGGTCCGGGTATGAGGCGGACCGGTCCGGTTAGCCGGATCGGTTCTTTTATTGCAGGCGGACCGATCCGGTGATAGAATCCCTGAGCGTTATGTAGTACGTGGAAAGGTTCCTCAAAATTAAAGTAAGATGTGAACGGTTGTACATGATAACTAAATAATGTTAAATAAAAGTCGTAACTATGGGATTTGAGAATATACCCATTATTGATATAGTAATAGTAGTATAGTTATATGATTGTGTATGCATATACTATCTATGTGTGAAATCATGCCCACGTTACTTGCTATCCCTGAGGTTTCCGCGCCGGGACAGTCTTATCTCGATGGGATCTTTATGGGGGATATTGAATTGTACCCTAGAAGATAGATATCCTTGGTACAGGCTATCAGAATGATAGTTTAGACGGCCCTAAGAGATGCGGGTATGTGCTTTCCTCTTAAAGACTTGGAATCTATGCTTTGCCTCATCTTGTTTGTGTATAGGTATCCTTGGTACAGGCTATCGCAGTGATAGTTCAGACGGTCCTAAGGGACTTGGAATCTATACTTCGCCTCAATATTGTTTGAGTATGTGTTAATATAGTTCGAGAGTGATTCCGAATTTGTATTCCCTTAGTACGAGTGATACGGGGATTGGATAGTAGAGTATGCCCGCACAATAGTTTTTATTTGGAGTGCTGTTATGATATATATATATTTTATGAGTAGTTAATATATATATGAAATTCTGAAATTCAGAACTTCCTATTGTGATGTGATATGTAGGACATGGTTGATGACTCAAATTGTAAATACTTATTTTGAGAAAGTATAATATGACGCTGGAAAACTTTATTGATTAATAAAGTTAAAATGAGAACTATAGTTAATAATTGAAATATTCTTTTCAAACAATTGAATCGTTAAATTTTGAATCTTACGAGTAATCTAAGATAAGTTAAATCATTGGGAAGATTAGTGCGATAAATGATAAGACAAACCGTTGGGAAGGTTAGTGTGATAGGTGTGCACATTAGAAGAGAGGTGAGAATTTCTCAAGAGAGTGTCGCACTAATATGTTGTTGCATTGGCCTGTATCAATTTAAATACTTGCTAAACGTATTTTAAATCAAACACACTATCGGGCTCTGACTCGTTTCTTCTTCTCTTTCTCTCTCTTGTATATATATGTATGTATTACAGGTACCCAGCCACATGGGCGTCTTGTTGAGGATCCCTTGAAAGGAACGTGCTGCAGCTTAGGTGGGAGTATCAGGACACTTGCATAGACGACTTCGTTTACTTGATTCCACATCTATCATACTCATTTATTGGGCATGTGTCGACCTTTCCACTATTTATTTGTTTTGTTGGGACATTTATATTTCAGTTAGTTCTCGTACTGTTATTTTGGGATTTATTCAGCATGCATGTTTTACTTTTAGTTTTAAATATTAGGATTTTGGATGTTGATTGTTTAAAGTAATTGGATTATGTTCCAGGATAATTGTTGTAAGATTCTTACTTATTGAAAATGTTGTTACGAATTAAATAAATAAGTTTTTCTTTAAAAATACAATTTGGTTAGAAAGGTTAAAAATGGTTTTGACACATAGCTTAATTAATTATGGTGTTAATTTGGAAAAGTTTATTTTTTACGACAGTGATGCTAAGAATGAACCAACTGTTCACCTTGATTTTAATTTAATAAAGGAGTGATCGCCCAGTATTTAATTAGGCGGGGTGTCACAGGTGGTATCAGAGCATCAGGTTCTAGTGTCCATAGGATCTGTACGACTTATTTCTCTTTCAGCGTAACGTTGTTGCTATAGAGCCCTATTTTTAGGATTGTTGTACCCTTACTTTTATGTTTAAGTCTTCAGCTATTTGAGATTTTATAATAATTGTAGACTAATAAACTTTTTCACGTTTCAGATGCCACCGAGACGTGCTCCGAGGGATAGTCATGCCCAGGCCGAGCAACCAGCAGCTCCGGCACCAGGCACAATGAATGCAAATAAAGTAGCCGCCATTGTTGCTCAGGCGGTGAATGCCGCACTAGCGGTGGTTCAGCAGGCTCCACCCCAGGTTCAGGCACTGGCGCCAATACTAGCACATCTTCCATCTGCATGGGAGAGGGTTCGGGATGCTTTTCAGAAAGCGCATCCCTCCGAGTTCTCTGGTAGCTCCGATATTATCACAGTTAGCCAATAGAAGAAAGACATCGAGCGACATCTCCGTATGTATGAGTGCACCGACGTGCAGAAGCAGTTATTGGCTTCCTTTAAGCTGGTGGGAGCCGCTTTGCAGTGTTGGGTGTCCACTACCACTTTGGAGGAGAGGGACAGGATCCCTATTCAGTCATTTTGGGAGCGGTTTGACCGCAAGTATTTTCCACCCGCCGTGCAGACTGAGATGAGGCGAAGATTACTGAATCTGAAGCAGGAGAGTCTTACCGTAGCGGAGTATGAGGAGGATTTCACGAGACTTCTCACCATTGTGCCAGATGAGGCACCTACTGAGAGCAAGAAGATTATGTTGTTTGTCGACGGGTTAGCTTGGAGGATCCGTCAGCACCTTATTGGGAATTTATCCCTAAGTACTTTCACTGATGTACTCAATGACGCGTTGCTACATTGCCAGGATCACCGCTTCCATCTTCAGGGAAGCAAGAGAGCAGGAGAGTCCAGCCAGCAGGTCAGGACCGGGGGTAATAGTGCCAGTGGGGCACCATCTCATAGACAAACTCGTCAGCATGAGCAGAGTTCCCATCAGGGGGGCCCTGCTAAGAGATTCCATTCAGGTGATTCTAGGCAGGGATATGGGGGCTATAGGCAGGGCCAGTAGGGCCAGCCTAATCAGCAGGGCCAACACCGACAGCAGGGTCAGCAGCAGGGCCAACAGGGCCAACAGCGTGTTCATTAGGGCCAACAGGGCCAGTGGCGAAATGGTAACGGCCAGTAGGGCCGTGGTCAACAGGGTCAGAGGGGAGACAACTTCAAAGGCCGATGTTTTGGGTGTGGTAGACACGGACATAGGCCCCAGGATTGTCCGGAGGGAGATAGGGCGCCACAGCAGCAGGGAGCCCGTAATGAGACACAGAGACCACTTTTTCCACCTGCCCTCCCAGCTCCAGCCCAAGTGCCAGCCCTACCAGCCGTTCCAGCAGCTCTAGTTCACCAGGGGCAATTACAGTATGGACGTGTCTATAACGTCCACCAGGTAGCAGATCCACAGGCACCACCCGTGATTGAGGGTATGTTTCCTATCCATGGTACTATGGGTCGAGTTTTGTTTGATACGGGGCAACGCATTGTTTTATAGCTACGCATTTTTCTAAGGCCTTAGGGTTGTTAGCCACAGCAAAGAGCACTGTGACGTGTGTAGACTCACCACTGGGGAGTGGGTCCCTTATTTTCTTTATATGACGGGGAGTGAGGGTAGAGATTGGTAGCTTGGTATTACCTGTAGACATGTTAGTTTTAGACATGCACGAGCATGATGTGATTATTGGTATGGATTGTCTCGCAGCTTATAGAGCCATGATTGATTGCTTCGGTGGGAGAATTATTTTTGCCATTCCGGGTCAAGAGATGTTTGTAGTGGCGATGCCTCGCCCAGAGGGAGGTTCGACCGCTCATTTGTATTACATAGAGGAGGATACCTCTAAGGAGGTTGTGATTCCCTTAGATTCGATCCCAGTTGTCAGGGAGTATTTAGATGTGTTTCAGGAGATACTAGGCCTACCCCCCAGTCGAGAGATAGACTTTGTTATAGATTTATTGCCAGATACTAGACCAATATCACGCGCTCCATACCGTATGGCTCCAGCGGAGATGCGTGAGTTTCGAGATCAGATAGAGCAGCTGTTAGGTCAGGGCTTCATTCGTAGGAGTACCTCACCTTGGGGCGCTCCAGTTTTGTTTGTGAAGAAGATAGATGGTTCACTGAGATTGTGTGTGGACTACCGGGAGCTGAACAAGGTTACGATATGGAATAAGTATCCATTGCCTCGAATCGATGATATGTTCGACCAGCTGAGGGGAGCAACTTTCTTTTCAAAAATAGATCTACGGCCGGGGTACCATCCGCTACGTATTAGGGAGCAGGATGTTTCGAAGACTGCTTTCTTGACGAGATATGGGTCTTATGAGTTCCGGGTGATGCCGTTCGGACTCACAAATGCTCCAGCCATTTTCATGGACTTGATGAACCGAGTATTCAGAGAGTTCTTGGATTAGTTTGTCATCATTTTCATAGATGACATTTTGATATATTCACACTCCGAGGAGGAGCATGCCGAGCACTTGAGGCAGGTTCTTCAGACTCTACGAGAGCATCAGTTGTATTATAAGTATGAGAAGTGCGGGTTCTGGTTACGGGAAGTACAGTTCTTGGGGCATGTTGTTTCCGAACAGGGGATAGCAGTTGACCCGAGTAAAGTGTCAGTGGTGAGGGAGTGGGGACAACCCATGACACCGACGAAAGTATGTAGTTTCTTGGGAATAGCCGGATACTACAGGAGATTCATTCGAGGGTTTTCCAAAATAGCGGGTCCATTGACAAACCTGACTCGCAAGGGGGTACCATATGTTTGGGATGATGCTTGTCAATTGGCTTTCGACGAGATAAAAAATAAGCTTACTTCAGCACCGGTTCTTGCTTTACCTAAGCCGGGCGTGGAGTATCTGGTTTACACCGACGCCTCTTTATGGGGACTCGGGGGAGTACTTTAGCAGGAGGAGAAGGCTATAGCTTTTGTCTCCCGTAAGCTTGAGCCACATGAGAAGAATTACCCCACCCATGACCTGGAGTTAGCAGCAGTCATTTTTGTATTGAGGATATGGAGGCACTACTTATTGGGGGAGAAATTCCGCTTGTTCACAGACCACAAGTCATTGCAGTTCCTGTTCACTCAGCGAGATCTGAATATGCGTCAGCGCAGATGGATAGAGTTTGTGAAGGACTACCAGTTCGATATACAGTATCATCCAAGAAAGGCCAACGTAGTTGCTGATGCGTTGAGTCGTAGACCGGTAGACGAGGTAGTGGACGTTTGGAAGGCAAAGTGGAAGGAGTTGGGTCACCAGGACGCAGTAGCCCGTTCTTTCATATCCGTTATGTCAGTTACACTCGAGATTATTACGAGGGTGATACAGGCACATACCATAGACCCGTTTTGCCAGGAGTAGATTGTACGACTTCTAGCCGAGGGTGCTGAGTCCTATTCTGTTAGTTCCGATGGAGGTTTGCGATTTAATGGGAGGTTGGTAGTTCCTGAAGGGGATGAATTACGTCATGTAGTGATGACCTAATCTCAAGGGTCCCGGTTTGTAGTGCATCTTGGAGGGGATAAGATGTACCAAGATATGAGGAGACAATACTGGTGGAGTGGGATGAAGAAGGACATTGCTGAGTTCGTGTCCAAGTGTTCTACCTGCCAGTTGGTGAAGGTGGACCATCAGAAACCATCAGGGTTGCTTCAGCCATTGGAAGTACCCGCGTGGAAGTGGGAGAGCATTTCCATGGATTTTATTACAGGGTTGCCTACATCACAGCGGTACCATGACTCTATTTGTGTGATTGTATACCGTTTGACCAAGGTGGCTCATTTTCTATCGGTCCGGACAGATTATACCACGGGTCAGTATGCTCAGCTGTTTATTACTGAGATCGTCAGATTACACGGGGTGCCCCTGAATATTGTGTCAGATAGAGACAAGATCTTCGTGTCACGCTTTTGGGAAAGCTTTCAGGAGGCTATGGGTACTGAGTTGAGGTTGAGTTCATCTTATCACCCACAGACAGATGGACAGACAGAGCGTACTAATCAGATGTTGGAGGATATTCTACGCATGTGTGTTCTAGATTTTGGAGGAGGTTGGGAGCCACATCTTCCACTGGTAGAGTTTTCTTATAATAACTCTTATCAGTTTACGACTGGTATGGCTCCATTTGAGGCTTTGTATGGCAGGCCTTGTCGTTCTCCAACTTGTTGGCTCGAGGTGGGAGATAACAAGTTGCTAGGACCGGAGGTGATTCAGGAAACCTCCGCGAGGATTGAGATGATCAGGAGTCGCATTCGAGTAGCCCAGGACAGGCAGAAGAGATACACCGATGCGAAGAGTTTAATGTGGGGGACCAAGTGTTACTGCGTGTATCTCCTATGAAAGGAGTGATGAGGTTTGGGAAGAAGGGGAAATTGGCCCCGAGGTATGTGGGACCATTTCCCATCATCAAGAGTATTGGGCCGGTAGCATACAGATTGGGACTGCCAGAACATTTGCATCGCATTCACGATGTATTCCACATCTCGTCGTTGAGACGGTATCTTTGGGATGATATGGCCCATACTCACATTGCGATAGATGAGATCGACTTACATCCTGATAGCTCTTACGAGGAGAGACCGGTGGCTATCCTAGACTATAGTGAGAGGAGATTGAGGTCGAAGATAGTTCCACTTGTGCGGGTCCAGTGGGAGCATCATAATGTGGAGGATTCCACTTGGGAGCGCGAGGCAGATATGAGCGAGAGATATCCAGAGTTGTTTTTACCAGGTATGCCTTATTTCCGAATTTCGGGATGAAATTCCATTATTAGGGGGGAAGTATGTAATACCCCGTATTTTTATTCTATATTAATTTGGGGATTTATTAAATTTAATGTGAGTTAATTATTTAATAAAAATCCGGAAATTAATTATGTTATAATTATTAACGCAACGAGAGTTAGTAATTATATGAAATTTGTTGAATATTACTAATGAGAAAAGTAATATATATGATATTGGTTAGATTGAATGTCATGAGTGAATTAAATGACAATTATGGAAATTTAAGTCGGGACGCGCCTGTGTCGTGTCAGGACTAAATGTGTATTAATAAAAGTGAAGATTTTATAAGTTGTCCGTATGGTCGTTTTGAGTGCGCCAACGTGTTCAGAAGGGTCGAGATGGTCAGAAAAGTGTACCCGGGGGTTTAGTTTGGGTCTCGGGGAGTTTTTAGGCCTAAGTGGTACCCCGGGAGGGCATTTTGGACATTTCACATTTATGGGCAATTAAACCCACGAAAATCAGAAACCTATATCATCCATTTAGGTTAGTCAGCTAGGGTTAGAAAACTCAAACACAAGTGACGACCATAGGAGAGGGAAGAAGAAAGATTCCAGGGCAATCCAAGGCCCCAAAAGTCATCCGATTTCACCGCCGTCACCACCAACGCGTAGATCGCGCAACGGGCTACACAACCACACCAAAATCGTCTGCAAATCAGAACACTAAAAAAATCCCAGGCAAGTGTTTATCTTGCTTATTTCGTTGATGCATCTTTCATATTAGTGTAGGAATGTTTAGGATGAGTTTTATGGAAGAAAACCTAAGATTTGAGATAGGAATCGCATGTAGTTATGGTTTAAATGATAATTCTGGAAACCCTTGCCATGTAGAGGAATTTACCCACGAAATTATGATGTTTATAAGAAGAAAATTCTGGAGAAACAGATTGGAACCATGATTTTGAGATTTCTAGGGTTCTTGAATATTTAAATGAATTATGGCATGATTAATCCATGTTTAGTGACGTAAATTGACATGCTTTACATAGGAAATGTATGATATCATGTTAGGATGTTAGTAGTACAAATTTTGAGACGTTTGGGATTGTAAAATATGGATTCGGTGTAAGTTAGAAGATGAAACCCGTAACTGAAATTCTGCGAAATTATTTAAGTTTATCCCTGGCGGACCGGTCCGGGTATGAGGCGAATCAGTCCGATTGACCGGATCGGTTCTTTTATTTTGAGGCAGATCGGTCCGTTGATGATCGGATCGATTCTTTTCCAAGCTTCATCGGTTCGCTTGCGGTCCGGGGTATACTGGCCTTCAGTAGTCGGATCGGTCCGGGTATCAGGCGGACCGGTCCGGTTAGCCGGATCGGTTCTTTTATTACAGGCGAACCGATCCGGTGATAGAATCCCTGAGCGTTATGTAGTAAGTGGAAAGGTTCCTCATAATTAAAGTAAGATGTGAACGGTTATACGTGATAACTAAATAATGTTAATTAAAAGTCGTAACTATGGGATTTGAGAATATACCCATTTTTGATATAGTAATAGTAGTATAGTTATATGATTGTGTATGCATATACTATCTATCTGTGAAATCATGCCCACGCTACTTGCTATCCCTGAGGTTTTCGCGCTGGGATAGTCTTATCTCGATGGTACCTTTATGGGGGATACTGACTTGTACCCTAGAAGATAGATATCCTTGGTACAGGCTATCAGAATGATAGTTCAGACGATCCTAAGAGATGCGGGTACGTGCTTTCCTCTTAGAGACTTGGAATCTATGCTTTGCCTCATATTGTTTGTGTATAGGTATCCTTGGTACAGGCTCTCACAGTGATAGTTCAGACGGTCCTAAGGGACATGGAATCTATACTTCGCCTCAATATTGTTTGAGTATGTGTTAATACAGTTCGAGAGTGATTCTGAATTTGTATTCCCTTAGTACGAGTGATACGGGGATTGGATAGTAGAGTATGCCCGCACCATAGTTTTTATTTGGGGTGATATTATGATATATATATATTTTATGAGTAGTTAATATATATATGAAATTCTGAAATCCGGAACTGCCTACTATGATGTGATATGTAGGACATGGTTGATGACTCAAATTGTAAATACTTATTTTGAGAAAGTATAATATGACGCTGGAAAACTTTATTGATTAATAAAGTTAAAATGAGAACTATGGTTACTAATTGAAATATTCTTTTCAAACAATTGAATCGTTAAATTTTGAATCTTACGAGCAATCTAAGATAAGTTAAATCATTGGGAAGATTAGTGCGATAAATGATAAGACAAACCGTTGGGAAGGTTAGTGCGATAGGTGTGCACATTAGAAGAGAGGTGAGAATTTCTCAAGAGAGTGTCGCACTAATATGTTGTTGCATTGGCCTTTATCAATTTAAATACTTGCTAAACGTATTTTAAATCAAACACACTCTCGGGCTCTGACCCATTTCTTCTTTTCTTTCTCTCTCTTGTATATATATGTATGTATTACAGGTGCCCAGCCACAGGGGCGTCTTGCTGAGGATCCCTTGAAAGGAACGTGCTGCAACTTAGGTGGGAGTTGCAGGCCACTTGCATAGACGACTTCGTTTACTTGATTCCACATCTATCATACTCATTTATTGGGCATGTGTCGCCCTTTACACTATTTATCTGTTTTGTTGGGACATTTATATTTTAGTTAGTTCTCGTACTGTTATTTTGGGATTTATTCAGCATGTATGTTTTACTTTTAGTTTTAAATGTTGGGATTTTGGATGTTGAATGTTTAAAGTAATTGGATTATGTTCTAGGATAATTGTTGTATGATTCTTACTTATTGAAAATGTTGTTACAAATTAAATAAATAAGTTTTTGTTTAAAAATACAATTTGGTTAGAAAGGTAAAAAATGGTTTTGACACTTAGCTTAATTAATTAGGGTGTTAATTTGGAAAAGTTTATTTTTTACGACAGTGATGCTAAGAATGAACTAACTTTTCGCCCTGATTTTAATTTAATAAAGGGGTGATCGCCCGATATTTAATTAGGCGGGGTGTCACAAGCTTGTCTTTGCAATGGTATTGTTTAAACTCGACCAATGGTCCTGAGCTCAGACCTCGTCACCAATGCATGGTGTTATGCAGGTCTGAGGTCATTACCTTATCACCAAATTATGATGTTATAAGGGTCTGAGGTCATCACCTAAGAGGTTATCCTCATAATGAATTTCACCAAATTAATGATGCTAAGGGTCTAAGGTCATCACCTAAGATGTTATCCTTATAATGAATTTCACCAAATTAATGATGTTAAGGGTCTGTGGTCATCTCTTTATGGTGTATGAGCTCAGACCTTGTCACCAAATTAATGATGTTGTAAGGGTCTGAGGTCATCACCTAAGATGTTATCCTCATAATGAATTTCACCAAATTAATGATGTTAAGGGTCTGAGGTCATCTCATTATGGTATCTGATCTCAGACCTTGTCACCAAATTAATGATGTTATAAGGGTCTGAGGTCATCACCTAAGATGTTATCCTCATAATGAATTTCACCAAATTAATGATGTTAAGGGTCTGAGGTCATCTCTTTATGGTGTCTGAGCTCAGACCTTGTCACCAAATTAATGATGTTATAAGGGTCTGAGGTCATCACCTAAGATGTTATCCTCATAATGAATTTCACCAAATTAATGATGTTAAGGGTCTGAGGTCATCTCTTTATGGTGTTTGAGCTCAGACCTTGTCACCAAATTAATGATCTTATAAGGGTCTGAGGTCATCACCTAAGATGTTATCCTCATAATGAATTTCACCAAATTAAAGATGTTAAGGGTCTGAGGTCATCACCTAAGATGTTATCCTCATAATGAATTTCACAAAATTAATGATGTTAAGGGTCTGAGGTCATCTCATTATGGTGTCTGAGCTCAGACCTTGTCACCAAATTAATGATGTTATAAGGGTCTGAGGTCATCACCTAAGAGGTTATCCTTATAATTAATCTCTTATTTAAGAATGAAGCAAGAACTGTCATGGGAACTGATCTTTATTAATAACCTCTTCACAATAAGAAGGTACATTTACATAAAACTCTATGAAACATCATATGTAATATCTCTTTAGGTGGTCAGCATTCCATGGGTTAGTGAAAGGTTCTCCTTCTAGGTTTTCTAGCCTGTAAGTGCCAGGCATAACCTCTTCTGTTACTTTGTAGGGGCCGTGCCAGTTTGGGTGAAGCTTATTTGCCTTCTGTAGGGTCTTCTTTAGCACTAGGTCTCCCACTGCAATGGGTCTTGACTTCACCCTCTGGTTGTAGAATTTTGCTGCTCTCTGCTGGTAGGCTG
Organism: Sambucus nigra; assembly: GCA_949130495.1. Lineage (NCBI taxonomy): Eukaryota > Viridiplantae > Streptophyta > Magnoliopsida > Dipsacales > Adoxaceae > Sambucus > Sambucus nigra. The sequence goes on from OX422219.1 coordinate 173,007,520, forward strand.
CTTTTTTAACCTCTACGTCTTCTCTTCTTTCTTCGATAAGATCTAGGTCTAGCCTCCTCTCTTCCCCATTGTTGTCAGGGTCATATGTTTGAATCCGATGAGTTGGGAGTCCTACTTTCATTGGGATGACGGCCTCTGAGCCATGTGCCAGCATGAATGGGGTTTCTCCTGTTGGTGTCCTTGTCGTGGTTCTGTAGGCCCATAACACCGCGTGGACCTCTTCAGTCCATCTTCCCTTCACATCTTCTAACCTCTTCTTGATTTCATCCAAGATAGTTCTGTTTATGACCTCGGTCTGACCATTTGCCTGAGGTCGACCAGGAGATGAGAAGAACTGCTTAATCCCTACTCTTAGGCAATACTTTTCTAAGGAGGAGTTCTTGAACTGGGTCCCATTATCCGAGATGAGGGTGTTTGGGAGACCATATCTGCATATGATATTCCTCCAAATGAACTAGAAGGTCTTCTGCTCTATGATTGTTATCATCGGCTCTGCCTCCACGCACTTTGAGAAGTAGTCAATGGCAACTGTCAAGAATCTATAGTTATTGACAGCTCTTGGCAGAGGTCCTACGAAGTCAATTCCCCATACCAAAAATGACCATGGAGAAGAGATTGGCGTCATAGGCTGATGGGGTTGATTAGGGATGGTGGCGAACCTTTGACATTTATCGCACCTCTTCACATAGTCTGCAGCGTCCTTGGACAAGGTCGACCTCCTGTATCCCTGAGTGATGATCCTCTTGGCCAAGGGACTTCCCCCTATGTGGCTAGAGCAAGAACCCTCATGAACCTCCTGTAAGACCCGTGGAACTTCCATGGGATGCACACATCTGAGGAGAGGCAATAGAAACCCCTTTTTGTACAAGACGTCTCCTACCATTGAAAACTTGGTAGCCCTGTATCTCAACTTTCTCCTTTCTAGCTTGGACTCAGGCGGCTTTCCCTCTCTTAGGTATCTGATGAGCGGGTCGATCCATGAGTCTCCTAGGTTCAAATTGTGACAAGGGCTACATACCTCATCTTCCTTGATGGTTGCCTTTCCTAAGACCTCGATCGGAATGGTCCTTCCCATATCTGTCTTCATTGTCGAGGCCAGCCTTGCCAATGCATCAACGTGGTTGTTACTTAGTCGAGGCACTCTCTTCAGTTTTGCTTCTTCAAAATATTCTAACAACCTTATTACCCTCTTTAAGTACTTGGCCATTCTTTTGTCTTTGGCCTCATATATCCCCAGTACTTGATTGACCACCAACCTTGAGTCGCTATGGAGTAGGAGTCGCTTTACTCGAAGAGTCGTTGCCAATAAGAGACCTGCTATCATGGCCTCATACTCGGACTCGTTGTTTGAGGTCTGGAAGTTGAATCTCAAGGCATATTCAATGTTGGCGCCATCTGGAGCCGAGAGTATTAGCCCCGCACTGCTCCCATTATCATAGGAAGAGCCATCAACAAAGAGGCTCCAGACGTCTGTATCTGATGAGAAGACCCCTTCTTCTATAACTCCTTTCTTGAAGAGGTATCGATCCTCTTCGTTCTCTTCTACTCTGCTCCGGGATTTGCCTGAGATGACCTCTTCCTGATCTTAGAAGACGTTTGGTGCTGTCTCTTCCGAATTTTGGAAGACACTACGGTTTGTCTCTTCACCGTCCTCTAGGTCTTTCTCTGTCTCGGCCTCTTCTCAGGTGAATTCTGCGACAAAGTCCGTGAGGGCCTGCCTTTTGATGGCTGTCCTAGGCTGGTAGGTAAGATCATATTCTCCTAGTTCGATGGCCCAGGTCATCAACCTCCCGGACTTCTCAGGTTTATGCAGGACATTCCTTAGTGGGGAGTCAGTGAGGACTACCATGGAGTGAGTTTGGAAGTAAGGCTTCATTTTTCTTGAGGCGTGTATTAGGGCATAAGCCAACTTTTCCATGCATGGGATAATTTTGTTCAGACCCTTGAAGGGCCTTACTGTTGAAGTACACAGGCCTTTGGATCCCATCCTCTTCTTGTATGATGGCCGCGCTGATGGCTGATTCTGAGACTGCCAGATACACAAACAACCTTTCTCCTGCGATGGGCCGAGACAGCAATAAGGGAGACCCTATGTAGGACTTTAGTTGGTTGAAGGCTTTTTCATACTCTTTGTCCCATTGGAAGGCCTTTCTTATAACTTTAAAGAATGGAAGACACTTATCCGTTGCCCTAGAAACAAACCTGTTAAGGGCAACCACTCTTCCCGTGAGTCTTTGGACATCCTTGATACTCCTAGGAGTCTTCATGTCGAGTAATGCCTTGATTTTCTCAGGGTTCGCTTCAATTCCCCTCTGGTTAACGATGAACCCCAGGAACTTCCCAGCTCCTACTCCAAAGACACACTTTGCTGGGTTGAGTTTCATTCTGTACGAGTCCATAACATCGAAGGTACAAGCTTTCAAGCTCTTCGTTAGCATATCGTCTATATACACCTCCATGGTCTTACCTATTTGCTCTTCGAATATCTTATTGACAAGACGTTGATACGTTGCCCCTGCATTTTTTAGACAGAAGGGCATCACTTTGTAGCAGTGCGTCCCTTTGTCAGTAATGAAGGTTGTCTTCTCAGAGTCTTCAGCATCCATAAAGATTTGGTTAGAGCCTGAATAAGCGTCCATGAAGCTCATGAGCTCGTGCCCTACTTTCGCGTCCACCATCTGATATATCCGAGGTAAGGGATAGCTGTCTTTTGGACAAGATTCGTTCAGGTCAGTGAAATCCACACACATTCGCCACTTCCCATTGGCCTTAGGCACGATGACTGCATTTGAGAGCCACTCCGGATAGGTAGCCTCTCTTATGAACTCGGCGTCTTCCAACTTTTTGACCTCTTCCCGGATGACATCGTATTTCTCCCTGGAGTAGACTCTTTGTCTCTGCTTGATCGGCTTGGCATCTCTGGTTACGTTGTGCTTATGGCTCATCACCTCAGGGTCGATGCTAGGCATGTCTGCGTGACTCCATGCGAAGACACTCTGTCTCCTCCTGAGGAAGTTTATCAGCTCTTCCTTGATTCCTGGATCTAGGGTCTTACCGACCTGGATGGTTTTTTCTGTCTCGCCCTCATTGAGGACGATGGATTCTACCTCTTTCGCGGCTTCTCCCTTCTTCAACTTTGTTTCATCTCTTATGTCAAGAGTGTCAATGCTATAAGTGGTGGTTGCCCTCTTATGGGCTTCTCTCTCTTCTGCCGAGTTGAAGTAACACTCTCGCGCCGTGGTCTGGTCCCCTTGCACTTCCCCTACTCCATAAGGAGTCGAGAATTTTAGCATCTGATGGACCGTCGACGGCACAACTTCAAACTCTTTAAGGGCCACCCTTCCTATGATGAGGTTGTAGGCCGAGAATACGTTCTCATCCATAACAAAAAAGTTTATCTTCTTAGTCAGCCTCTTAGGCCACTCATCACCCATTCGTACGTCCATCTCATACATGCCCAAGGGGTGGACCTTTTCGCCACAGAAGCCTATCAATGGGTGATGATAGGGCACCAGCCTTGCTCTACTAAGGCCTAGGCTCTTGAAGCAGGGCCAGAACATCACGTCTGCTGAGCTCCCCCCATCTATGAGGATCCTCCGTACCTCGCACCCACGTACCCTTATTGTTATGACGAAAGGGTCATCATGGGGGGCTAAGATACCCTTGAAGTCGAGTCTGGAGAACCCCACTACGAGGGTGTCCATGTCTACCTCCTTCCTCTTCTGCACTGTGTCGGAAGACGTTAGATTCACAACTTCAAGCTTAACCACTGACCTGGCCTCTGCTACATGAGCCTTCTTATCTGCTACTTCAGAGCCACCTCCTGTAAATCCCCCACATATGGTGTTAACACCAAAGGAGATCGTACCGACCCTCTTCACCGGGGTGTTGTCATCTTTTGGCGGGAGATCTGGATTGTCTTCGTCATCTCCTTCTGAATCATCGTCTCTTCTGGCCAGAACATTGTCATGACATCTGTCATTTCTTCTTTTCTTAGGGTCATCTCTGCCACCCTTTAGAGCCTTACCATCCACATACTTCCTCAGCTTTCCAGATTTCAACATCTTCTCAATCTCATCCTTTAAAGCGTAGCAACTATCCGTGACATGGCCATGATCCTGATGGAACTCGCACCATAGGTTTTTGTTCCTCTTATCTGGTGGGGCCATCAGTTTCTCTGGCCATCTCAGAGTCCGGTCAGTCTTAATCTCATTGAGGATGTGCTCGCAGCTTATAGTCAGAGGAGTATAGTGAGCGAACTTGTCATCTCCTGACCTCTTCTTCCCCTCTTTCTTGCTTTGGGACTTCCCGCTGCCCCCGCAGTTCTCATCCTCATACTTGGCAGCCATTGCCTCTTCTGCATTCATCACTTTCCCCGCGGTTTCCAGCATCTCCGCCATAGACCTAGGGGGTCTTCTGCCAGTTTCCACAATATCTTCCCCTTCTGGAGGCCTCCTATAAGGGTGTTCATGGCTATGTTCTCTTCATAATCTTCCACCTCTAATTTTTCTTTGTTGAAACTTGCTATGTAGTCTCTTATGCTCTCCCCCTTAGCCTGCTTGACATACAGCAGGTGGGTAGTCTTCTTTTGAGGTCTCATCCCAAAGCAGAAGTTGTGGATGAATCGCTCAGCCAAGCCTTTGAAGTTCTCAATTGAGTTCTTCGAAAGAGAGGTGAACCAACTGTGTGCAGCCCTTGTTAAGGTCCCAGAGAAGGCTCTACACTTCATCTCATCGGGTATCGAGTAGATGTCTGCTGCCGATTGATACATCTCGATATGATGCACAGGGTTAGTGCTTCCATCATACTTGGGAGACACCGTGGGAGTCTTGAACTTAGCTGGGGTTGGGAACCCCACTATCCTAGCCACAAATGGGGAGCCCTCTGAGTAACCCCTTTGCAATGGGTCCCTGCTTTTAATGAGGTCTCCTATCTTCTCCTCAAGGCGTTGGATAGAATCATTCCATGGTCTTCGGCCATCGACTTGGCCGAGGTTATCCCCTGCTATCTCCTAAGGATGGACCGAGAGTTCCCCTTCCACGACACCTTGGCTGTTGACCTCTTCTTGTTCCCTGCCTCTTCTTTCATAGGGTCGGCCTTGGTCTGGCTGACCCTGCCTGTTCCCTCTCTGAGAGCCTGTTGCTCTCCTTGATCTCGACAGCCTCTATCTTAGGTCATTCATCGGGCCCAGTCTCTCAAAGGACGACCCTCTGCTCAAACTATCAAAGGCCGACCCTCTTTATTGGGCCTCTTCACCTCTTCGGATGACACAACCTTGACTTTGACTAAGAGGCCATACAGTGTTATTTGACACCTTATACGGCTCCCAACAGTCCTCCGGGGCTTCTTCTGCTTCTAGGTCGTCATACCTGTCCTCTGGGAAAGGGTTTCCTTGCCTCCCCAGGCGCAAGCGCCTAGGGTCAGCAACGTCCTTTCTTCGCTGGGGTGTAGGCTGGTCCTTCATTGGTGCCTGGGGTGGTCCCCTGGTGTCAGGATGAGGCTGAACAGCCGCTAGAGTGATCATATCCGGTGAGACTCCAGGTGGCCTCATCATAGTTTGGCTGAGCTGTGCAAATCGCTCCTGCATAGCTTGTTGCGTTGCAGCTAAGGATCTCAAGGCTGCAGCTACCTCCGCCATTTCAGACTGGGGGGGGGGGGCGCCTGACTGGAACTAGGCCTTCTACCCCCTGGGCGGCGGAAGAGGCGGTGGTAAGTCTGGTGCCATATGTTAACACTATAGAGCTTGAGTAGCAGATGAGCTTAGTGCCTCACAGGACCTCTTTCAGTGGTGAAACAGCTCCGCGCTAGGGGGAGGCCTGGTTCACCACCAGAGTCTCCGATGAGGTTAAGCAGAAAAAGAGGAAGAGATAGCTTCTGATTCCCACAGACGGCGCCAAAATGATGATGCCTAAATCAGCACCACCAGGTAAGGTGTTTTCAAGCTCAATCTAAGGACAACAATGGCAGCATAGTTATGTAAAGGGTAAGAGAATGAGTTGAGTAGAAGAGGAATCAACACCAGAATATAAGTGGTTCAGCCTAGAATGGCCTACGTCCACTGTGTGTGTGAAATCTCACTGCAATAAGGCACCAATGGCCATGAATACAATCTCTCAAGCTTTCTCTCTCTACTGTGTATCTAGACAGAGTTTCAGCTAGGGTTGAATATCTGGGATCTCTTTTCAAGGTAGAGGATGACCTCTATATATAGTACCTAGGGGGTGTAATGTACCCCCCATGCATGCAATGAGCATGTGTGTGGTTACCTCACCAATGTGGGAGTGCCATCTGTCACTGTCACATGTAGAGAATGATAATGCAATATTCTCCCCATGTGTGGGGAATAATCTTGTTATAACTGATTTGTGTCCACGTGTCCATATCCATATCTCAGCAGGTGCTCGGCTATCGCGTTTGGGGTATGACCTCGGCCTTGGTGAGGCCGAGGTTGGTGAGTCTTGATATTTGTTCAGTCCGAGGATTCCATGGAAGTCTCGGCCTGATCCTAGCCGAGACAACAAATAGGGTCAGCCTGATATGAGGTTGAACTGGTGGCTTGATGAGGTTGCTGGTGACTTCTTGCAGGCTCGGCCTATATATGGCCGAGGTTGTCATTTCAAGGCATATGCGAGTGCTTTTGATCCTCATGACGTCCCTTAGAGAGTCTCATAGTAATGTCGGCCTGGGTTGACCTTGATATGGCCGAGGGGCGATATCGCGTGCCCAAGACTCGTCCAACGTCTGCCATGATCTCGGCCGAGGTTGGTGTCTCTAGGACGAGGTTACACTTGGTGCATATCAGACTCCAATTCCTTTATCACAAGTTAGGGGGAGTTCACTTTTATCTTAGAAGATATTGATGAGCTGACTGGTTTACTTATTTTAGGAAACCATGTTTTTACTGATGGGTGTAAGGACTCCCTCAAGTAGGATATGTGAAAGGATCTTCACTAAGCCTTGTCTTAATGTTCTTGTTTTTCTCTCACCCAAATTGGGGCGAGCAAGCACTCCTTTGCCAAGTGGTAGTATTATAGGTTCAAGGATTTTGAGGCGGTGCCCAAGGAGGGAGTCCAACCAGAGCTCCTAGGAGTCAAGATGGTCCCAAACTTAATTCAAGGACCCACTCGGCTACCTTCTTTGTTACCTTTTAAAGAAGGTTTGTGTTCCAAGGGATACTAAATGAATCCCCTCGTGAGTTATTTTTTGATTGGCCGTCAGACTTACTCGTGGGAGGAATATCCCCCTCTTTACTCTTACCTTGGGATATATCTACACTTGCCTTGATCACACTCACATTGACATGGAGCATTTGCATGGTCTCTTCGATGTGGTAAACTTTATTAACTCAATTTTGTTAATTGGCTTTCTTTTTGAGTGGTTCCCCAACTGGGCCCCTGAGACCCGCTCGCGTCATAGTCAAGCCACTCAAATTTCTAGGTGGCATAAGAAATTTCCTAAGCACTCACTTATCTTATTTTTGGATGATATAGATGAATTTTTCTTTTTCCCCTCCTAAAAAAGAATGGGCGGTATATTTTTATAGTGGTTCCATTCTACCTCCCCTGGGACTTTCTTCTCCCCTACCAATGCTGAGTCTATAAGTGAGTGCCATCATATTTATTTGATGGATTTTTTCCTCCCTTACATACTACCATCTTTGACAGATCTTGGTCAAGGAGTTTAATTTTATCATTTCGAGTGGGCCAAAAGATAATTTGGGTATGATGAAGGCACATATACCCCAGAGTTTTCCACTAGCCTCTCGTTATCAGAGCTATTTTAAGCGATATTTTCTAACTTCACTTCTGAGGGGATGGTGTGTAGAACTACAAATTTTGGGAATTTCTTGATACCCTCTTATAATTATATTCCTTCCATCAGTCGCTCGTGGTTCTGTTTGTGGCATCGATAAATTTTATTATTACAGAAATCCATTCATGGTGTCCCTCATGAGTCTGTTGTCAGTCGTGTCCCTTCAATGATAAATAATTTACCAAACCCACAAAGAAGGAAGTTTGGCATCACAACCAAGTTGAGAGGGTTCCACTCAAGAAGGTGGTCCCTATTCTAATAAATCCTCTCTATGTAGAGAGGATACATTCCAAGCATCCAGAAGCCAAGACTCAACAAGAAAAGGGGAGAGGTAAGGGCAAGGCCAAGGCCAAAGTCACTCAAAAAAGGAAGCATTATAATAAAGACATTTCCAATTTTGTCCCTGGTCCAATTGGGGGAGTTGTTTCCCCTTCCCCGCCTATCAAAATGCGAGCTTCCAGGCAGGAAAAAAGAAGAAGCTAAGCCTACTTCCACTCTACTATAGAAGATCATAGCTCAAAAATTGATACTTTGGGGATTGAGTAAACATTCCAATATATTCTTGATCAAGTCTATGAGGCCCTCGAAGCCACCCTTTTTCAGCCCCCTACTCCACCATATGCTCCCTTAGTGAAAGGTATTCTACTTACACCGTTTTTACTTAGTAACAATTAAGTGATGTAATTATGAGTGCTTGCTTATCGCCATGTTCCTATGAAGAGGAACTTGTTTATTATGTAATCACTCCTTTTTATTATGTCCATTCCTTCCTTTTTTGGGGATCTTCTCATCCCATCTCTGGGTTTCGAGGCTCGCGTGCTCGCACTCGGATAGGGGATAGAAGGTCTCGCGCTCTTTTTCTAGGAATGCTTCAGCCATCGTCGATGTGGGGGTATGTAAAGAGAGATTCGCCAACCTATTTTTTGCAAAACATGCAAAATAACATGTTTCTGCCTTGATCAAGCACGAACCGTGTGCTCATGTAGGGCACTGTCATTATTTTCGGTTCACCGCCTCAATACAAAAACCTAAACTAAGACTACACTCGACAAGGGTGTATAACGGCCAGTCCAAGTATCGAGAGTCCACATGGAGTGTATTATAGATTTGAACTAATTTATTACTTCAGGAATAAAAGTGTAAAAGGTGATACGAGTGCAAATGAGAAAAAGGGGGAAAGTAAGAAGTTAAATAGGATTAATAAAATGAGAGTCAGGATCACATCCCCGCCCTAGGATAAATAACTCATAATTTGTATTTTGATTCGAAAATATTTAACAGAGCATACTCAATTAATCATAAGCATTACACATGAAGCAATATAATCCAAAGATGCGAGATAAAACATTTAACCAAAAATGGTCACACGCGAATTAAATTGGGGTTATCTCTATAAACACTAATGTTGTGTGACAAAGAAAGTTAAGCGCATAATAATCCCACTTTAATACACGAGGTTTAAATTAAATGCAATTTTATACAAAACCTAACTTTTGGAGCTGGAGTCCCATTAATGGTGGATACATGACCCCAACCTTAAACTAAGGACAATATATAAATTAAACTAATTAAAACAACTACTAAGTGAAGAAAACAACAAATAAACAACCAATAATAAATTGACTAAGCATGGAAATTAACTAAAAAGTAATAAATCAAGTAAATAAAGCATTAACTAGGTAAGGAAGACATAGAATAGTAGAAATTACTTACATAAAATGGGTAAACACCCAAAGAAATAGAGGAGAGGGGAAAGATCCACAAAATCCCCAAAGTTCCAACCCGTTAGGTTTAAAAATGAGGTCCCCTACTTAATACAATGTTTTTCCCTAAATACCCAACCAAAAACCAATTTAAAAAATGAAATTAGCGGACTTTCTGGCATTCCGAATCGATTGGGCATTTGGCCGAATCGATTCGCCTAAGCAGGTCTGCAATTCTGCAACTTGGGTCAACAATAAGGAAAATCCTATAACTTCTTCCTTATGACTCAGAATTAGGCACGGTCGGAGCCTACATCAAGCTAACTCAGAGGGATACAACTTCCAAAAAGAGATTTGGCCAAAAAAATGATGAAATGATTAAAATGCCCTTGAATGTTCCGTTGAAAACAAAACTATCCTAAAAATGCCATAAATTCATCATTATACATCGGAATTATGCACCGTCGGCGGCCACGCGAAGATAAATCAAAAGGATTCAACTTTTGTGAATAGCTTGATACTAAAAATTGAGTGATGAAATTACTAAAGTGCCCCCAAAGCTACAATATATAACAAAACCTTTCCGAAAAGCGACCAAACTTCATGCTGAGCACTTAAATTCCTACAAAAGCACAATTATACCTCATGTAGCATGTTAACATGTAAAACGGAGGCTGTAAGACTTACGAGCATAAATATAGGAATTAAGGTACCCGAGGGGGCTAAAATGCAAAAGTATAAGGGTGAATAAATCCAATATTCGTGCCGAATCACACCGCTCAACTTAAACATTGCTACTCCCTAGCAATGAAGTACAAAGAAAGAAGAACTACAAGTAAACCACAAAGATGAGATATGTATAAAGGTTTTAAATGCCACTTTCGCGGGTGAATGATTGTATTAAGGATATGCAGTAAGCCGTTAAACTCCTAGGTTACTCTAGTGGACAAGTGTCGTCTCGTGAGGGGTTTCTCGGATCAAACCCACAAACATCAAAGTTTCCTTCAAAATATGCCCAAAACAAAAAACAGGCATTCTCAACAATAACGAACAAGATTTCAAAATGTTATTAGAAAAGTGACTGAATTCACACAAAAGTCCATAGTTATTAACATTGTAGAATGAACTTCGTCGAATTGAAACCTTAAACGTGGGAGGGGAGCGAGCACATGCAAAATATGATTTGGCAAAAATTTATATAAATCGGACAAACATAAAAACATGAATATATCAATATTCACCAAGCATTAAACTCAAAAAATGAAATCACTATGAAAGGGGAGGTAATACACCGGACCTGCAGGCATAAAGAGTAGATGTAAATGGAAACTAGGCCGCGCACATGTCACTAATGAATAACGATATATATAAAATGAAAAACATGTAATCTCAATGAAAGATACCACTCATTAAAGAAGGAAAAAAGTATTGTCACAAACTATCAAAACTATTTAAACTTTTAAATTAAATTCACCCTAAGATTGCATAAGACTTTATAGGGTTGTAATGTAGGATAGGCATGGGTTATGAAATGAAGGAAATATGTACAGATTCAAAGTGTTCAGGGATGAAAATTTTGGGATAATGGAAACTTGCGGGAAATTTCAAAATTGGAAAATGTTTTCCATAACAAGCATTATATATGAAATTGGAGAGCGACAAGGATATTGAACACTATATACAACATTTACAAACTTCCTCTTTCTCTTTCTCTTCTTCTTTTTCCCCTGTTTTTCTTTTATTTTTCAATTCTCCTTTTCTATTCTCACTTATTTCTTTCCTTCACTTTTCTCACTCTTTTCGTGCTTAATTGCAATCGCAAGACAATAGCATCATTCAATCCTGAGTAAAATTCCAAACAAAGGTATGGAAGGTAATATGTATGATTTATAACTCCAAAGTGGAGTTGGTTAAGGGATTTTGGGGTTATGAAATGAAGGACTATATTACGGCTCAAAGGGGTTGACTAGGGAAAATATATAAGGTGAGGTCAAGGACAATATGGGTGATATAACAAAGATGGACTATGATCATTTCCTAAAGTTTATACAATTCTCGAGTTAAAAAAACTTTGAAAATCATGCTCAAGTAACACATTTTATAAATGAACTCAATTAATGAGCGATCAAATCAAAGAATAGTGAGATTACCGACGAATTCAAAGTTTTGAAGGAGGAAGGAGTAGTGTATAACACTCACAAATGAAGGTATGTCTCGAATCTCACTTATGTATGTATATACAATGCAACAAAAGATTACCGAGTTATAAAAATCTTAAAACCAATAAATAAAACAAGAAAAGTGCATGTGATCATGGGATAAAGTTTAATTCATGAGGGTATTCATAATATTAATGATTTGAGGACTAAAGTCTAATAACTTCCAAAATTGAGAACATGTATCATTGAATTGTCTATTGGATCGGGCATTTATTAAAATTTATCATCGAAAACAAAGACAAAAAGCCCAAGAAAGGAGAAAAAATAAAGAAGATATTTTTGAAATTTTCAATTTTTTTTACGAAAAGGCATGCTTAGTAACTAACATATGATCAAATAAATTAAACTACATAATGAATGGGAAGAATAACCCACACCGCCTAACTTAAATGTTGCATTGTCCTCATTGCAAATCAAGAACACAATTTAAAGAGAGGAAAATAAATATATTACCCACAATGGAGCAATCTCCGTTAAGCACAAGTCCATTGAATCTACAAAACATGTTTGTAACATGCATAACAAAAAGAATAATCAAAAGTTTAACTAATTATACTTGACTACAATTAAAAAGAAAGAATGAAAAACTAACTATTTACAACCTATAATTTGGATTATAACAAACTATACACTAGAAGTCGAAATTTTTGAGGGTCCATCCAAAATACAATTTGAATTTGAAGGATCAACGGTGGACCCTCCTTTGAAAGCCTGCCTCCCAAAAAATAGGAATTTCGTTTGAACAACGAAAGGCATGTGTAAGGCGTAAGAAATGAACCATCACCAATTATAAATTTTGGGAGGACGATGGGGGATTTGGATGCTAAGGGTGAAAAGACCATATTGATCTCGAGAAAATTGAAATCACATCCCCAAGATTTTTCATTTGGAAGGAAAGGAGGGGATAGTGCAAGTGAATATCCCACGAGATGAAACATCTCAAAATAACATTCCCGTTCAAGAATGGGGTCAAAATCCTCAAGACTTTCAATTAATTCTTGTGATAAATTTAACAGTTCGAGAATAAAGGAAATGAAGGACCGTCAACCTCAATAAAATTGAAAGAATTAATAAGAGGTTGAAATCCGAAAGTTCCTGAATCACTCTCGATTATTTCTTCCTCAAAAAGGGGTGGAGGTGAAATGGAAGTTTTAACCTTAACCCATATTTATAAAGAAATAATATCATCGAGCATGGAAATATTTTCTAAAAAACAAGCCTTAGAACTCTTGGATTGGTCATTTATTTCCTTAATCATTAACTCATGATCAAACTAATAAGAAGACATAAAATCTTCTTGTGAGGCTTTCTCATAGCTAATTGATTCCCCTCTTACCATAGTTTTCGCACAAGGCGATGAGGGATTACTCACATATTTTTGAATTTCACGCTCAATGCACTCATTCTCAAGAATTTTTAGGCATTATCTCATAGTCTTGGGATTATAACATTGAAAACTATTCTCATAACAATTAAGGTTGTCTAAAGAGTTATCGCGAGACATTTCAAATTAGAAAATTTAACAAAGCGATAATCGCCAAGATTTCAATTTGCGCAAGTAAAAAAAAGGAGAAAACACATAATACAAATGTAATGAAAAGAATACTACAAAACAATAAAAGAATTACAATCTATAACAAACACTCCTCGGCAATGGCACCATTTTGATCAAGCGCGAATCGTGTGCTCGTGTAAGGGCACTGACATTTTTTTTGGTTCACCACCTCAATACAAAAACCTAAACTATGACTACACTCGACAAGGTAGTATAGAGTCCAGTTCGGGTATTTAGAATCCACAGAGAATGTATTATAGATTTTAACTGATTTATTATGACAAGAATAAAAGCGTCGAAGGTGATAGGAGTGTAAATGAGAGAAATGGGAAAAGTAAGAAGTTAAATAGGATTATAAAACAAGACTCGCGATCACATCCCCGCCCTAGGATAAATAACGCATAATTAGGATTTTGATTCGAAAATATCTAATCGAGCATAATCAATTAATCATAAGCATCACACATGAAGGAATATAATACAAAGATGCGAGATAAAACATTTAACCAAAAATGGTCACACGCGAATTAAATTCGGGTTATCTCTATAAACACTAATGTTGTTTGACAAAGAAAGTTAAGCGCATAACAATCCCACTTTAATACACGAGGTTTCGATTAAATGCAATTTTATACAAAACCTAACTTTTGGAGATGGAGTCCCATTAATGGTGGAAAAATGACCCCAACCCTTAAACTAAGGACAATACATAAATTAAACTAATTAAAACAACTACTAACTGAAGAAAACAACAAATAAACAGCCAACAACAATTTAAATAAGCATGGAAATTAATTACAAATAAAGAAATCAAGTAAATAAAGCATTAACTAGGTAAGGAAGAAAATTAATAGTAGAAATTACTTACATAAAATGGGTAAACACCCAAAGAAATGGAGGAGAGGGGAAATCTCCACAAAATCCTCAAAGTTCTAACCCTACAAGTGTAACAAGGAAGTCCCCCACTTAATACAATGTTTTTCCCCAAATAGCCAACCAAAAACAAAATTAAAAAATGAAATTTTCCTACTTTCTAGAATTCCGAATCGAATTGGCGTTTGGACGAATCGATTCGCCTAAGTAGGTCAGTAATTTTGCATCTTGGATCAACAATACAAAAAATGTCATAACTTCTCCGTTTTAACCCAGAATTAGGCACGGTCGAAGGCTACGCGAAGATAACTCAGAGGAATACAACTTCCAAGAAGACTTTAGGCCAAAAAACTAAATTATAAAATGACTAAAATTCTCTTGAATGTGCCCTTGAATGTGCTTTTGAAGACAAAACCATCCTAAAAATGCCACAACTTCTTCATTGTACATCGGAATCATGCACCATCGGCGGCCACGGGAATAGAAATCAAAGGTCTTCAACTTACATGAAGTGTTAGGGACTAAAACCCGATTGCCCGGAAGCTACAACATGCAACTGAACGTTTTCAAAAATCGACCAAGCTTCACGATAACACTTTGATACATACAGAAGCTCAATATACCTTATATATAATGTTACCATATAAAACGAAGGTTGTCTAGTTAAGGAGCATAAATATAGGAATTAAGGTACCCATGGGGGCTAAAATGCATAAGTATAGGGGTGAATAAATACAATATTCATGTTAAATCTCGCCTCGAGAGAGAGGCATCAAAGACAAACTAATTCTTACAAAACAAATGGTTTGGAGGTTCAGGGACTATGTTACGGAATGGGAAGGTGTTAGGCATCCATCCCACCCTTTCAGTATCTCATGGGCTCGTATTATTATGTTCTTTAATTTCTCTGTGACGTGTGTGCACGTGTATATATACATGGAGATTGGAATCGCTTGAATCATATCATGGAAATGATAGAGGGACGTCATACAAAGGAATGTTCCCAAAATATTTAGAAAATTTGAAAGGCGCGTTTATGAAGCTATTGATCATTAATATAGAATTAATATTTGTTAGATAAAATGAAAATATGAATCAGAAGTATGATATATATGAGTAATATATAAATAAAATAAAAAGGATGAAAATGTGAAAAAAGGAAAATTAGACTGGAATCTCGGGCAAACGCCTAAGTAGCCTATAAAGGCATTAAAGCCCACCTAGTTCGCATGCGACATAAGGGTGGGGTTTATCCCATAAATTCAAACGAGATTTTATTATACATGTATGTGTATAAGAGATATTTTTAGTTTTGAGAAAATATGGTGAATAATCCTGTCGAAATTTATAGGTGTACCCTCCTTTTCTTTGTCTTGAGATTTTTTTTATAGAAAATAAAGTATGTGCAATATAAGTAATAAAAGATGAGATGTTAATATGTATGATCTAAACTAAAAACTAGATCAAGAATTTATGTAACTAAAGCGAAAATAAAGAATTTACAGAGAGAAGAATTTTTTTGACCATCCTCCTAGAATTAAGGCTTGATCTTGATCCTTGATGAGATTCCTTGAATGTTGGGATGAATGTTGGATGAGAGAGAAGTAGATTTTACTAAATTGGGTATGAGGATGATGAAATGCAAGATATAAAGGGATTTCACACAAGGAAACTTCACTGATTGCGAGAGAATATTGTTGATATCACTGATATTTATGGATCTGAGGTGTGCCTTGAGAGTGAGCTCATACCCTCCTTTTATAGGGTAGGGGGATTTCAGTTGGAATAGCCTTAGTCCTTCCAATTGGTAGGTAACCCTAGTTATCCCTTCCAATCAAGAGGTAACCCTAGACATACTACCGATTGGAAGGGAAATGGACCTACCAATCAGCAGTCTCGTGCAGATTCTTCCAAAAAATGATCATAGAACACAATCATAAAATCCAAATCATGCACCGGTTTTACCATTAGAAAGGTTATTCAGATACCATCAAGAGCCATTTAGCTCACACCTGGGTTCGGGAGTTGACTTTAGGTCAAACGGGGCTCGGAAGCACTCATTGGTCCTTTAGACGATAGATCGTCTGACGGTAATGGATCATTCATTGAAAACGTAAGTCAGAATCGTGCACAGGGCAGAATGTGGGAAAGGTTATGTGAGGTACTTTGATGTTCCAAATATCTTCATTCGGTTCAGATATTTGACTTTGGTCAAACAGGCCCCTAAAACTCCCAGTGACCTTTCTGAGTAAAATGGGTCATTCATCCATACCGTAGGGATGATTTGCGCACAGAGTGGACGTTGGAAATGGCATTTAGTGCCCTTTAAAGATTCATTCATCTCCTTTGATCTGAAGAGTTGACCTTGGTTAAACGGAGCCCGGAAGTTCCCAACGGCCTCCGAATTAATTTTGGGAGGAAAAGAGATTATTCGTCTGAACGGTTATGGCATTTGGGGCATGAGGTAGACCATTGGAAAGGTGTTTTAGTGCCCTTAAAAGATTCATTGATATTTTCCTCTGATGATGGAGTTGATTGGGGTCAAATCGGAGTCTGAGAGCGCCCAATGGCCTCTAGATCGACTTTCGGTAGTAAAATGATCCATTCGTCTAAACCGTTACACAAATTCATGCATGGGGTGAACTATTGGAAAGGGAATTCATAGCCCTTTAAATATTCATTAAGATTTCTCTCTGACGATAGAGTTAATCAGGGTCAAATGGGGCCCAAGACCACCCAATGGCTTCTAGATCGATACTCGAAGTATGACCTAGGTTTTGTAGTGAAATGGGGAGGTGCTAGGAACCTAAAGAGAGACTTATGGGGTCCTAGAATGTGGTTTCTATAGATCCCCTTGATGGGTAAGCTTGGAATAAGAGAAAGTCATCGAATTGATACCATATGATGTTTTGGGAAGGAGGTCTATTCTGCGGACCTAAAGAGATGAGGATGACCGATTTAGAGGGACGAGGCTAATTATGAGAACTTAAGGTAATGCTGGGGGGTGGCCAAATATGCAGGTTGAGGTCAATTCCGAGGACTTAAAGATGAGAACGACCAATTTTGAGGGTCAAGGTCAATTCCGAGGACCTAAGATAAGAACGACCAATTATGAGGGTCGAAGTCAATTATGAGGATCTTAAGTTAGAACGACCAATTTGGAGGATTGAGGTCAATTCTGATGACCTTAAATGGAGAGAGACCAATTCTAAGGTCGACATCATTTCTGAGTACCTTTAAGTTGGGGGTGACTGACGCAACTAAAAATGTGTCTGTAGTGCGTGCTAATTACAGTTCAAGTGCAAATCGATCGCGTAAGTAATAAACCTGATAAGACAGGATCGAATCCTTAGGGAAATAGGACGATCTCTCATGAAGACAATAGGTAACTCAGAAAAAAAATGAAAAGATGATGGGGTTTGAATTTGATCTACTAACTAAGTGCAATTTAAATGAAACTACTAACTACACTACGTCAGAAGAAGTAAACTAACGTGATTAACTAAATATAAATGAGAAAAATAGGTTAGAATGCAATCCCCCGAACCCTAGTATGTTTACAGGATATAAAACTACTTATGAATTAGATAATTATTTAAATCCAGTCTTTATTAATATCAAGCATTAAATATATGAGGGTGCTAGATCGCATCATACATAATCAAGAGTAATAATAAAGCGATATCGAAATATCTAACATACATGTCGCACTCTTAAACACCCCGGTTACCTAGGGCAAACGAGCTGAAAAGACCTACAACCCTTATGACTACTACATAACACCATTCAATCATTTATTTAATTCAAGGAATTAATTTTATAGTCATGCAAACCACATCGGGTTGGGTTCACGCATCCCAACCCTTAAAAGTCTTGCCTAACATGGTGCAAATAATTAAAGGTATGTGTTCAATAGTGCAGATATTCGAAACAATTATGAAATTATACCTAGATGAGTAAGAGAATCTAAAAGCATGAATGAATTATAAACATCAAATAATAAAGGAGAAGAAACATAGTCTATTTAAGAAATCTTGAATTGCAAACCATATAATTGTAAACTTGAGTTCCTAGGGTTCTTAACCTTTTTTCTCTCTCTAAAACTATGCAAAAAATAACTCCCTAATGTCTGGTAACAAGTTGGAATAAAAACACTAGATTTTTACAAGAGTTTGGTCCATTCACAACTCTAATTTAGAACAAAGATAATTTAAGAATTCTTTAGTTGAACCGGTTCGGGCCTGAGGTATCGATTCGATTCGCTTTATACAGAAGTCCTGGCAACACCGGACCGGTTCTTTTTTGCTTTTCATCTATTCGTCTTGATTTATTCAGAAAATTTACCAATATCGGACCAGTTCATTCTTCTTCTTCTTCTTCATCGGTTCAGTTTGGTGAGCCCTGTTCAGTGGATCGGTCCGGTGATATCTCCATCAGTTCGGTTTGGTCCATTATTTATATATTCTTCCTTTTTCTCCTGGATTTCTTCTCAAATTTGATTCTTCGTGACATTTTACCCGAGACTCGGATTTGGATGTTATTTCTTCCTACATGCTCATGGACTCGAAGTCTTCAACTTTATTTGAGTTCTATGTCCAAATTATTGCTGTAGAATTATAGTTTTGCCCTTGACTTTCCTTCACTTGTGAATTTCTCGATTTGATTTTCTCTTTTATCCAATTTTGTAATATACTTGCAAAATATACGAGAAATACATGAAACTCGATGGAATACATAAAAAGGTCAATAGCAAAAATATGAGATAAATCAACTCAATTTACATCGCACAAGTTAATAAAAACCTTTAAATTAAGGGGATAAAATACGAAGAATTTATGCCTAATCAAACCCCCTAAACTTAGAACTTTGATCGTAATGAGCAATGTAAAAAATCGAAGCAAGGTCCAACTCTTATTAACGTGTTATTAGGATATAATACCTCTTTTGCGGGCGAGCGATTGCATGTACCGTATGCAACAAGCCTTTAAACCTGTAGGTTGCCCTAGTAGGACGAGTTGTGTCTCGTGAGGGTTTTAAGTGAATATACCCACAAAATTCATTTTAAACGTAAAGAAAGTTCAAAATACTTAAAAATTGTACAATTTAAACCCTTCTAAAAATAGTCACCATAAATTTATATTCACGCGTTTCAATTTATGGGGTGTGTGTGCAAAGCCGAGAATTAAACCATTATTTCCACTTATTGATCATTATGTTACTTTTCAAAAATTTGTTTTGATTCAATTCTCAAGGGATGCTCTCACAAACGAATCACTCGGAATGTGGCTAATTCTCTCGGTTTGCATGATATAAAAGAGTAAATATAATGAAACACAAATTCGCACACACAATTTGAAAGATGATATTTATTTGAGTGAATGGATCTTTTCATCATAATGCGGTCATTGAGAAATGGGAAACATCACCTCTTATCCACATTAATTAATTTCACTTTTTATCTTTTCGCATTTTAAGCACTCCACACGGTAATTAATTTTGCAATTCAGACTCAGTTAGGACTTTTTCAGGTTTTTTGATGTATTGGGTAAAAATGGGATTAGTTGTGAAGGTTGGAATTGGAAAATGTCCTTATGATATCCATTAGTGCCTTTTCAGGCTTTTGCTCATTTTCCCCTTCTTTTTCTATTTTTTTCTATTTTCACACTTTTCTTTTCTTTCTATTTTTTTAGCATTATTTTATTTTTTTCTTTCCCCTTGTTATTGTACCATTTGGACTTACTTTCTGAATTTTTCATTTTCACAATTTCGGGCTATTTGGTTTTTTCGGGTTATCAAATGAAATTGGAAAATTTATTTAGGCTCAAATTGGGTTAGCAAAAGGGAATATTTTTTCAACAACTTTTTATGGCTAATGTTTTTGGATAAGCAAATGAGGGCCTACTTCATTGTCCAAATTACTCATTATTTTACCATATACATCTCGAGATTAGTTTAGTTTAGAGATATTTTAGCACATTTTTCAGACATCTCACAAGTTTTCCATAACCGATCAAAGCAAACGAATAGAGATACTCAACAACTTTTTGTAGCAAAATTTAACTTTGAGTTAATTTTTAACTCGAATTGATTTAAATACTCTAAAAAATTGATAGGCTCGAAATCGCACTGGGTTAGTTAATCTCCACACTTATTCCTTAAGTCGTCAATTTTCTTTCAATTTCCATCTTTGGTTAATTTCGGCTTTTTGCATTTGAATTTTTATAATGTGAGATATTAAACAAATTTTGTGATATTTTTGAAAAACATAAATTCCAATTTTTATTTATTTTAAAGAAAAATATTTTTGTTTTTTCAAAATTTTCAATTTTTTTGGAATTTTTTGAAAAATTCTATTTTTTCGCCATTTTTTACTTTGTGAGCTTTTTAAAGCGCATGTGTACCAAACTTAGAACTTTCAAAGTCCCTATGCAAAAGGACTAAGATCTAAAATAAAAGAAAGTGCGTAAATATAAACAAAGGCAAAATGCAATTTTTTTTATGTTACTAAACATGGATTACATGAACTTGAAATAGAGATACATAGCTCATTGTGACAAATCAATAAAATTCCAAAACAAACAACGAACTACATAACGAAAACCAAGGCATCATATCATCAAGAAGATAGGTCCTACTGTGGGGGTGGGTAGTAAGTACCAGGAGTGGTGGGGTCATACGGCTCATAAAAGTACGTCAGGAGTGGAACATTAGGATACATATGAAGGCGATAAAGTTCGACTTGGAGGCGATGCATCATGCTTGTATCACGCTGGTAAGCTTGACGATCTGCTTCGCGGTCAAAACGGTATTCATTGATGAACCTGTCAAAGTGCGTTTCAAGCGCATAAATGTGACGATCGAACTTTGCACCCACCGAATCAGAATCACAATTAGCCTCTTCGTCATTGTTGATGCAAAAAACTGGACCGAATCCCATTTTTATGATCACAAATAAATAGATGAAAGAAATCCAATCAAGCACATAAGAGACAAAGATTTTTAAAGTGGTTCGGCTATGAATAAAGCCTACGTCCACTGTTATATTATTCCCAGGGGTTTACAATAGCACCATAGGGTGTAGAGAGAGAAAGGATGTGTATCTTGTGTATGGGATTACTAAGTTCCCCCCGGATCCTCCTCCTTTTGGCTAAGGGGATACATGTATTTATAGTGATGGGAGATAAAGAGATTCATTGTATGTAGACATTTATACATTATGTCTACATTCAACGAATCTAATTATTGAATTGCTTGGTATGCTATGTGTTGTCATCTACAGTATAAATGTACATTAATGCTCATTAAATGCATAGTTATCCTTTGATCTTCCTGGTTGGTATGCCGATCAACTCTCCTCGGGTGCCGACTACCTCTCCTCGGGGGCCGACCAACTCTCCTCGAGTGCCGACTAATTCTCCTCGGGTACTGACTAACTCTCCTCGGGTGCCGACTAACACTCCTCGGGTGCCGACCAACTCTCCTCGGGTGTCGAATATTTCCGAGTAGGATGACATGTGTGCTTTTATGATTGGTCCTCGTAGATGGAGAATTTTTGTGTTAACAGAAGCCCCCAATGCTCTAAGCTTGATGGTTTACTTTAAAGGATGGAGTATTTATTCTACAGTGTTGCTCGGTGCTCGTGAAATTTTTGATCTACCTTCTTGATTTGTTCAAAATAAAGTGCATTATCTCCTGGACGACATATGATGCAGGCTGATCGACGGTTGCTAATGTTTCTTTTGAGGAACTCCGTGTGCTATGTATCACCCCTGGGAACTTGGATGCAGCCATGCCATAGTATGCAACTTGTAGCTTGTCATAATCTTCAAGTATGTTGATTGGTTCGCTAGCCGACCAACTACCTCCTGAACTTCTGAATGCACCTCCTGAACTTCTGAATACTCCTCCGTGTAAGTTTGTGAAGTCGAATTTGGTGCTCGACTGCATGATGTTATAAGAATGTGCAACCAAATGAACAAATATATCTGTAATAGAAGCCCCCAAATGAATAAATACTTTATCGAGCACCTCCTAGATCGACCATCCGCAATGAATATCAGGATGCTCAAAGATCTTAACTTCATAAATTCTCCTCTTGCTTTAAATGATCCACCTACTGGCAAGGAACCTGTTTCAAAAGCAGAGGGGAAGAAACCAATAGAATGGGAATATTGATGTAACAAATTTGTATTTCATTCCTGATGTATTTTGTTTTTGATTTTAATGAAAGACTTTCATTTTTGTTCGCAATCTTAATTGCTATTGTCTTGTAAAATACTTTACATCTGTGCAAATGTATCTGTTAAAAATATAACAATATTGTGTTATTTGTCGATCAACTTATTGTCGACTAGTTTGAATTTGTGGTAACCATTTGATAAAAAATGATGTTTTATTTGTCGACCAACTTAGTAAAAAAGTTACGAGTATAAAAAATGTTGCTCGATCACTTTCTCGTTTTCATAAAATGTTTCCAACCAACCAAGGTCAGTAAATTTTCCTTTTCAACCAACTACAGTTAGTGGGTTTTTATCCCCGACCAGCCATAGTTAGTGGATTTTTCCTCTACGAGCAACTTTGGCGCTTTCTGGAATAATCTTACCTCCCGACCAACATAAGTTGGCATTTACGAGAATATATTTACCTCCCGACCAACATAAGTTGGCATTTTCGAGAATATATGTACTTCCTAACCAACATAAGTTGGCATTTTAGGAATATTTTGTTTCCTAACCAAATAGGTTGGCATTTTTAGGAATATTTTGTTTCCTAGTCAAACAGGTTGGTATTTTTAGGAATATTTTGTTTCCTAGCCAAACAGGTTGGCATTTTTAGGAATATTTTGTTTCCTAACCAACCGAGGTTGGCATTTTTAGGAATATTTTGTTTCCTAACCAACCAAGGTTGGCATTTTTAGGAATATTTTTGCTGAGTAGTCTGAGCTTTGCCGAGTTTTGCCGAGTAATGTGTAGCACTAGTATTCCCCGAAATTTTTTCAATAAAAGGAGCAGGTATAGCAGTTTCACTTCCAAATGCCAGCATATATGGTGATTCTCCAGTTGCTGCTCGGGGAGTAATACGATAAGCCCACAGTACTGACTGTAACTCGTTGATCCAGTTTGCTTTTGCATCACTTAGTCTTTTCTTCAATCCATTTAGCAATGTTCTGTTCGTCACTTTAGTCTGTCCGTTGCTTTGAGGATGTCCTGGTGTCGAGTGGATCTCTAAGATATTGGACTGATGGCAATAGGCAGCGAACTCCTCGTTGTCAATTTGTGTTCCATGGTCTGTGATGAAGGAATGAGGAAGGCCATATCGACAGATGATGTTCTTCCAGATAAATTGGTACACCTTGTCGTACGTCATATCAATGAGAGGCTTCGCTTCTACCCACTTAGTAAAATAATCCACTGCGACGACGAGGTATTTGAACCTTCCCCTGGTCGTTGGCAGTGGCCCGACCAGATCTACTCCCCACATGGAAAATGGCCAAGGGGAAGTGATGGGTGTCAATAATTCTTGTGGAGTTATTCGGATGGAGGAAAAGCGCTGCCACTTGTCACATTTCTTGGCATAGGCTATACAATCATCTCTCATCGTTGGCCAGTAGTATCCCTGCATCATCACCCTTTGCAAAAGCGTCCAACCTGCCAGATGGGCTCCACAAGACCCTTCATGGACCTCTTCAATCAAATCTTTCACCTCGGTGGGATGCACACATCTTTGCAAACCTGCCATAATTCCTCGTCTATATAGAATACCGTTAATTAATACATACCGAGCAGCTTTAAGCTTCAATTTCTTGGCTGCGAGCTTGTCAATTGGTATTTCTTGCTCCTTAATATATGCCCTGATGGGATCCATCCAAGATGGTCCTAAATCAAGAGTAATAAAATTCATCGTCAGATCTTCATCTATACTCCGACCAACTAAAACTTCAATTAGGATTGTTCTTCGTAGCTCGGTACGAGTAGCTGATGCTAATCGAGCTAAGACGTCTACTCTCGCATTCTCCATTCTTGGTATTCTGACCAGCTGAATAGCAATAAATTCTGATACCAACTCCATCACCTTTGCATGATACCTAATCATTGATTATCCTTTGGCTGCATATATTCCCAACATTTGATTTACGATCAATTGAGAATCACTGAAGACAATAACCTGCCGCGCCTCCATAATTTTTGCCAATTTAAGACCTGCAATCATGGCCTCATACTCAACCTCATTATTGGAAGCTTTGAATTGGAATCGTAGGGCATATTCCATGTCGACCTCGTCTGGGCTGTTCAAAATGATCCCCACTCCACAACCTGTTGTGCAAGATGAGCCATCTACATATAGCCTCCATATAGGTAACTCGTCTTCAAATTTATGATCTGACAGAGTTCCTTGGTGAAATATTTATTGCTTCCTTTCATCCTCCCCTGATATTTCTTGCTCCTCGTCGTTCATCCTTTCTTGCCCTTTTACCAATCGGAGTTGGTCTGAGCTCGAAATTGATGATCCTGTAACATCCACTCGTCCTTTTACCAACCGGAGTTGGTCTGAGCTTGTGTCTGTTGATTCCGTAACATCCACAGGTTGATCAGCGGGCAACTTTTGCTCCTCGGGGGTATCAGGATAGGTGAACTCTGCTATAAAATCTGCAACAGCCTTCCCTTTTAGCGATGATCTGGGTTCATAGACTATATCATATTCACCGAGCTCAATTGCCCCGTACATCAATCTCCCAAATTTTTCTGGCTTATGAAGGGCTTGCCTCAATGTCATATCAGTATATACTACTATGGTATGAGCCTGGAAGTATGGCCTCATTCTCCTACTTGCCTCAATCAGCGCCAATGCTAATTTTTCCAGCCTTGGATATCTGATATCTTCTCCTCGAAAGGCCTTACTTGTGTAGTAAATTGGTTTTTGCACTCCATTCTCCACTCTAATCAACGCCGAGCTAACTGCATTCTCAGACACTGCAAGGTACAAATATAATTTTTCTCCCATCACCGACTTAGACAATAGTGGAGGTGCTCCCAAGTATTTCTTCAAGTCTTGAAAATCCTTCTCACATTCATCATTCCATTCAAAAGTCTTTGAAGAATGGGAAACATGTATCCGTTGCTCGTGACACAAATCTGTTGAGTGCTGCTACTCGTCTTGTGAGACTCTGTACTTCCTTCTTCGTCGTTGGAGATCGCAACCCTAATAGAGCTTTGATCTTTTCAGGATTTGCTTCAATGCCTCGTTGATTGACAATGTATCCGAGGAACATGCCTTCTCGTACTCCAAATATGCACTTCATCGGATTCAGCTTCATTTGATATTTATCCAGTTGATCAAAAGTCTGGCTTAAATCAACTAAATGATCGGCAACTTTCTTGCTTTTTATCAGCATGTCGTCAACATAGACTTCCATCTTGCAACTGATTTGTTCAGCAAAAACCTTGTTCATCAGCCGCTGATATGTCGCACCTGCATTTTTCAAACCAAAAGGCATAACATTATAACAATAAGTTCCCCTAGGGGTAATGAAAGAAGTATTTTCCCTTTTAGGTTTCATTTTGATCTGATTGTAACCAGAATAAGCATCCATGAAGCTCAGCAGCTCGTGTCCCGAGGTAGCATCCACTAGTTGATCAATTCGGGGCAATGGAAAGTGATCCTTTAGGCTTGCTTTATTGAGGTCGGTGAAGTCTACACACATCCTCCATTTATTGTTTTTCTTATTTACCATCACCACATTATCTAACCAGTCTGGATATTTAACATCTTCAATGAAACAAGCTTTCTGGAGCTTCTCGAATTCTTCCTGTATAGCTTGATTCTTCTCGGGGCTGAACACTCTTCTTCTCTACTTCACAGGCTTGATCTCCTTATTCACATTGAGCTCGTGACATAAGAAATTTGGATCTATCCCAGGCATATCTTCATGACTCCACGCAAAAGTTTGTTTTCTGCTTCTAAGGAAAGTTATCAATTCTTGTTTTAATGAGGCTTCCAACGACGAACCTATTTGAGTAGTTCGTTCAGGGTGCCCGTCGTCCAGAATGATGTTTTCAGTAGCTTCCACCACTTGACCCTTCACGAGTTGCGACTCATCTCTAGGATCCAATGTTTCAATTTCTGCACCTTCATCCACTTGATAAGTAGTAGTCTTTTTCCTCGACTCCTCCAGCTCCTATTGATCGGCAGATGAATAATAACATTTCCGAGCTACTTTTTGATCACCTTTCACAACTCCTACTCTAAAATTTGTTGGAAATTTTAGGCACTGATGTACTGTAGATGGAACTGCCTTGAACTTCTTCAATCCTACTCTTAACTCGATTAAGTCAAGTATGAAGCTCTATGCCCAGGATTGGGGCATGTATGAAATGAATCTGATGGTGCCAATTGAATTGTTGTTTGCAGTCATGCTGTTGTGTTGTGTGCAGTCTAGCTGCGTTATTTTTGTTCGGTATTGACCTTTTAAGGTCTTTATGTGCTGTTGATGAGCATCCAAGAATTGTACTGGGCAGATAATTTTTCCTGAGCACCTGTGAGGCTGAATCATATAAAAATTACGATTAGAATAATTATTCATCCGACCAATATATAGTGTGCATTGGCTTCAATATTGGACAATTTAATTTTACAGATAATAATATGAGAGATAACAATCAAAATATATCGTGTTATCATAAAAATATGATGTACATAAACGTGTCTCCATAAAAATATTTAACGGACTTATGATTATGAAATTTTCGTTTATTCATATTTGAAATAAAAACCGATCCACTAATTTAATAAAATCGTGATTTGCAATATTTTGCAGATTTGATAAATGAAAAATTAGACAACTAATTTATGTTTATAATCATAAAAAGCATGACTGAATCAAAAGATGTATGTATGTATGTACAACATATAATTGATTATTCATATATTGATAAAATTGATCGTATCAACACAATTACATAATATGATTATTTATGCAGAGAACATAGTTTTCTTGAAGAGAGAGAAAATGGGTCTGATTCAATTCATGTTAATATCGGAATGGAAAATACATAATCGTTCTTAATGCTTATCCATATCCTAACATATTTGTTTAGAAAATCTTCAAATGGATCCATAGATGCAAGGATTTGTATAATATTTATGAGTCTAAAATTCACCAGATCCCCAAATTGAAATCGATCACACAATTAGTGCATATAAAAATTATGACTAAATTAAAAGATTTCCAAATGAATCAAATTTGTATATACTCATATAAAAGAGATCTATGAATATAGAGAAATTATTTTATCTCCTTAAAGAAGAAATAATATAATATGTACACAAATTTCTCAAACTTTGTGATTATGAAATGTACATTTATGCAGATTTGTAAAATTAGATTCAACAATTTGTGAATATAAAATAATGATTGAATTAAAAGATGTATGCACAATATATAATTGATTTTATCTCTAATTTTATGGATATAAACATATGAGAATCATGATTTGAACAAAAATATAATGGGAATTTGAATAATCATCAAAGATCTTTCACAAATTATTTCAAAATCAACAAAGAAAATTATCAAATCGTATCATCATCGTATATATTGGTATATTTAATCATTTAAAATATTTATTCCATGATATAAAATTGAAACTTGAGAATCAAGCAAAAAGTTATGATTTATGAAATCCATTATTTTTCAGATTTCTAAATAAGAATTAATCTAACAGTTATGATTTTAAAATCATGACATGCAATATTTTGCAAATAAAAATTGGACAATTAATTTATGTATATAAACATAAAAATCATGATTGAATCAACAGGTGTATGTATAATATATAATTTATTATACATATAGGAAATAAAAACTTACCTTTTGATGGAGAACAATGCTTGTAACACGTTCCCACAAACGGCGCCAATCTGTTGATGCAAAAAACTGGACCGAATCCCATTTTTATGATCACAGATAAATAGATGAAAGTAATCCAATCAAGCACATAAGAGACAAAGATTTTCAAAGTGGTTCGACTATGAATAAAGCTTACGTCCACTGTTATTTTATTCCCAAGGGTTTACAATAGCACCATAGGGTGTAGACAGAGAAAGGATGTGTATCTTGTGTATGGGGTTTCTAGGTTCCCCCCGGATCCTCCTCCTTTTGGCCAAGGGGATACATGTATTTATAGTGATGGGAGATAAAGAGATTCATTGTATGTAGACATTTATACATTATGTCTACATTCAACGAATCTAATTGTTGAATTGCTTGGTATGCTATGTGTTGTCATCTACAGTATAAATGTACATTAATGCTCATTAAATGCATAGTTATCCTTTGATCTTCCTGGTTGGTATGCCGATCAACTCTCCTCGGGTGCCGACTAACTCTCCTCGGGGGCCGACCAACTCTCCTCGGGTGCCGACTAATTCTCCTCGGGTACTGACTAACTCTCCTCGAGTGCCGACCAACTCTCCTCGGATGCCGACCAACTCTCCTCGGGTGTCGAATATTGCCATGTAGGATGACATGTGTGATTTTCTGATTGGTCCTCGTAGATGGATAATTTTTTCTTTAACAGTCATACTCCTCGTACCTACCCTCTTGCATCTCAACATCCTCCTCCTCCTCCTCCTCCTCCTCATCATCATCATCATCATCGTCCACCCTCGCGGCTCGTATCACCTCCCTTTTCTTTTCAGTCGTTATCCGGGATTCTTGCCCAATGGGATTTGGAGTCCGGGGAACCACTCGGGGGGGGGGGGGGGGGGAGGGGGATAATGGCATTGATGAGGATTGAGGTGATGAGGCAGGGATATGGGAGAGGGACCTTATGCTTATAATCCATGTCCGCGTAAAGAATATCAGTGTAGAAGGTACGGGCAAGATGGATAGTGGTGTGGGGATTGAAGAGGTGGTATACAAGGGTGGCTTGGCCAGGGTGCATCGCAGAATCGTTTAAAATTTATAGGATGTTGGCGCATACGATTTGGAAAGTGATTCGGGCTTTGTCATTAAGATTTCCCACCGGTAAAGTCTCGCGAGACCAATATTCTCTGGGTTCCAGGCAGGAGATGCACATACTTTTTGAATTATGGGGGCATTATTGGGGTACCCGTACCAATCAAGGCTCGGAACACCCTTGGCTTCAATCCTTCAGGATAGAATGTCCAATGATAAGGTGACTGGAGTAGCATTGAGATAAGTTTCGGCTTCAAACTCGCCCATGCGGACGAGAGAGTCATAAAAATAATGCACTTCCTCCTCCCAAACCACTTCATGTGGCTCGTTAAAAAATTGGCACCACCCCCTTGGAAGGAAAAGGATTGTGATGGAGGGAGGTAACTCGTTCCATTTGACTTGGCGCTCGATGTGTAATTTGTGAGAAAGACTGGAAAATTGATCACATCATAGGCGCTCTAGATGTGAACATAACTCCCCATTTCTATCGGGGAGGATTTCAACTGAGGTTTATTTTACGGGTAGAGCCCCATTTGCCATTTGGAAATAAATTAGGGATGCGAGAAAGATGAAAGAAAGAGATAGTAAGAGAGGTAAGCGAATGGTGTGAGGAAAATTAGGTGGGATATGGTGTGTATTTATAGGTGGTGTATGGAGGGGGGAGAATTTCGAGGGAAATGTATGGGGGAAAAGGGGTGAATAATGGAGGGAAATGGATGGGGAAATGGGGGAAATTCAAAGTTGAAGGGAGAGTAATGGATTGGGGGGAAAGTGGGGTGTAACTAGGGAAACAACAGAAGTCTAGAGAAAGCGAATTGGTTTGGGTTCCATGAGAAAATGGGTCCGATTCCTTTTTTCTTTATTCATTTTTTTTTATTATCAAACCGATCCAATCCCTTGAGGGGTGGACCGGTCCGATCTGTTGTAAAACCCTCCTCTTCTCTTCGAAGTGTATACTCTTTCTCCCTCAATTTTTCAAATACTTCCATAACTATTCGTATGCATGATTAGCTCGGACTACCGAAAAACTTCCCTAGTGGATCTCTCGCTCTCTCGAACTGTGTGGTTTAGGTCATATCCTCTCATGACTTACAGTTATGGACTCTTAACGATCCTAACCTACACAGTACTAATATACACAAGAATCACCTCATACGCATTGGGGGTGCGACGACTTCTCTGTTACATCTCACTCAACCTCGTAAACGACTTCTGATAACCAAATAATGTCAGCTTCTTCCAGACACACCTATAGATATGGCCTTAGGCATTGTCCATTAGCTTTGAATGTATCTCCCCCTTTTGGAACTTCCAATTCCACAGCTCTGTGGGGGAACACATTTCTCGCAATGAATGGGCCAGTCCATCTCGATCGCCATTTTCTGGGAAACTAGTAAAGTGTTGTAGAGAAGAACCTTTTAGACCGAATGAAATTCCTTTAGATGAATAATTCGATCATGGGCGAGTTTCATCCTTTCCTTGGATATTTTAGCATTCCCATACGCATCATTATGTAAATCTTCCAACTCATTCAATTGAAGCTTTTGTGTTTCACTGGCTTTATCCAAATTATAGTTCAACCTCTTAATGGCCCAATATGCCTTGTGTTCTAGCTCCACGGGGAGATGGAAAGTCTTGCCATAGACAAAACAAAATGGGGACATCCCGAGGGGGTTCTTGTATGCGGTTCAATAAGCTTATAGTGGATTGTTTTAAGCGTAGGGACCAATCTTCTCGAGACGGTCTTTTCTAAGATTTACTTTATCTCACAATTTCTAACTCGGATTGACCATTCGATCGGGAGTGATAAGTCATCCCAACCTTATGGACTACTCCATACTTTCTCATAAGATTTTTAAATGGCCTATTTCGAAAATGATTACCGTTAGCACTAATAATTTCCTTCGGAGCACCGAAGTAAAAAAGTATGTGTTCTTGAAATAACTTGATCACCACTTTGTTGTCATTCATTTTGGTAGCTATGGCCTCTACCCATTTAGACATGTAATCTACCACAATGAAGATGTATAATAAGACAAATAACAGAGGAAAAAGGACCATAAAGTCAATACCCCAACAATCAAATATCTTGATGAAGAGTATAGGGGTTAATGGTATCATGTCTCGGTGGGTGATAGATCCCATCCTTTGACATCTATCGCAAGATTTACAATAAGTGTTCACATCTCAAAAGATTGTGGGCCAATGGAGACCGCTTCGAAGAATGTTATCAACCGTCTTATTCATGTAAAAGTGTCCTCAACACGCTTCTGTATGACAAAAATGGATGACTCTATGAGTCTCATCATCCGGTACACAACGTCAGATGATTTGGTTCGCACAGTATGTAAAGAGTAATGGATCATCATATAAAAACATGCGTGGTCAAGTAATGAACTTCTTCTTCTCATGCCGTGTCCAATCGAGAGGGACAACTACGGTGACAAGGTAGCTAACTATATCCGTAAACTAGGGGAGAGAGGAAGTGGCAAATAATTGCTTATTAGGTAAGTATTCATCTATGGGTTTGGGATCACTAGGCACGTCGAATGAAAGTCGTGACAAATGATAAGAAAATTTGTTTTTTACTCTTTTAATGTCTTGGATGGCGAGATAAAACTTTTGTAGGAGTAGGATCCACTTTATGAGGCATGACTTAACATCTTTCGTAGGAAGGAGATATTTCAGCATCGCATGGTTGGTAAAGCATGTGATGGGCGAACCAATGAGGTAGGATCAAAATTTATCTAGGGAAAAAATTACCGATAGTAATTCTTTCTCAATGGTGGAGTAAGTAAGTTACGGTTCAGTTAATGTCCGGCTAGCGTAATAGATGAAATGATCTTTCGTATCCTTTATTTGGCCCAAAAAAACCCCTATAGCGTAATCACTCGCATCACACATAAGCTCGAATGGAAGGGACCGATCATGAGCTTACATGATGGGGGAGGATACAAGCATTCTTTTCAATTTATTAAAAGCACTTTGGCAAGCTTCATTCCACTCAAAGGGGTCATTCTTCATAAAAAGGTTACTCAAGGGTCTAGCAATGGCACTAAAATCTTTGATAAACCTTCTATCAAACCCCCCAGGGCCCAAGAAGGTGCGCACATGCTTTAGTGATTTAGGTGGGGGAAGCTCAGCTATGACATCTATTTTTTCCCTATCGACTTCAATTCCGCTTGATGACACAATGTGGCCAAGAACTATTCCTTCGGTTCCCATGAAATGGCATTTTTCCTAATTTAAAACTAAGTTCTTTTCCACACACTGGGTAAGTACTTTTTCAATATTTGCAAGACAAAGGTCAAAAGAGGGGACGAAAACACTAAAATAATCCATAAATACCTCAAGGCCTCTTTCAACCATGTCCCTAAAGAGACTACGGATGCACCTTTATAAGGTCGCGGGCGCATTAAATAATCTAAATGGCATGCGTTTGATTGCAAACGTGCCAAAGGGACATGTGAAAGTCATCTTCTCTTGATCAAGAACATCAACCTTTATTTGGTTATATCCAGAATAATCATCAAGGAAGCAATAATATGGGTGTCCCACTACTCTCTCTAGCATTTGGTCGATGAATGGTAAGGGGAAATTATCTTTCATAGTGCCCGTGTTGAGTTTCCGATAATCAATGCAAATGCGCCACCCGATGGTGGTATGTTGGAGAATTAACTCTCCCTTGGCATTATCGACAACAGTCATTCCCGACTTCTTCGGGACGACTTGGATATGACTCACCCATTTGCTATTCGAGATGGGGTTAATGATCCCGGCATGCAATAATTTAATTATTACCGCGCGTACTACCTCTTTCATGGTGGGGTTCAATCGCATTTGAATTTCCCTCGAGGGCTTTACATCCTCCTCGAGGTGGATTTTATGGGTACAAATCAAGGGACTTATACCTTTTAAATATTCTATGCACCAACCAAATCACTTTGGTGCTTCCTTAATATATCTAAAAGTTTACCCTCTTGCTCTCTATCTTGGCTAGAGGAGATAACAACAGGAAATGTCTCATCCTCTTCCAGATAAGCATATTTAATGTTGGAGGGTAATTTGTTTAATTCAAGGGTGGGAAATATTTCCATCAAAGGGAACTATACGTGACTCCCTCGATGGTAATTCCTAGAATCTAGAAACCTAACTAACATCTCTCACATCCTCATCTGAAACTTACTCATCTAATGCCTCTCTCCACGCTTCTACTTCTCTCTCAAAATAGGTGTACGTCCTATCTCTCTCACTACTCAAAATAAGGCTTGCTCCTAAAGAATCCCCACTAAAATTTCCCTCTACATTCTCCTCTACTATCTCCTCTATAAGATCCACTGAGTGAAAATCATTCTCATCACCCACTTGACTCGCGATATTGAAGATATTTATTTCTAAGGACATGTTCCCCGAAAGTGAGTTACATTTTCCTATTTCGAGTGCTAATTAGGGCGATAGCTGTAGCTAAGAATGGGTGGTCAATAATGACGAAAGCATGATTACTTTGGGTGATGGAGGGTTCCGTATCCCAAATGACAAAATCTATCAGGAAGTAGAAGGTGTCAACTTGGAATATCACGTCTTCAACAATGCCTTGTGGTATTTTCATGGTACGATCTGCGAGTTAGAGAGTGGTTTTTATGGGCATAAGTTTCCCTAAATCGATTTGCCTATATATTGAGTTGGGAAGAATGTTTACACTTGCCCCTAAATCAAGTAAGGCCTTTTCTATTCGATTCCCCCCAATAATGCACGAAATGGGTGGTGCACCCGGATTTTTAAATTTTGGTGGGAGGTCAATAAGTAGAACGGAGATCACATTTTGTGCTAGGAAGACGTTCTTTTTCACCTTTATCCTTCTTCTCATCGTCATTAAGTCTTTAAGGACTTTATCATAGGGGAAATTTGCTATATAGCATCGAGAAAAGGTAAATTCATCTTAACTTGCTTAAAGACATCTAGCACATCATTACGAGGGATTCCTTTTTTGGGAGAGACCAACCATTGAGGGAACGGTGCAATAGTGGGTGGTTTCACTATGACTTCAGGCTCACTAATGTCATCATTGTCACTCTCCTTCAAGGGGCATTTTCGGCCTCTTATGTTCCGGGCGAAACCTCCTTCTCTTTAGGTGTGTCGGGTGGGGGATGTCATAAATCAAAAACTCACCCACTACATAGAGTGTTAATGGCTTGACATTGCTCTTGATGTTAATTGGAAGTAGAGCTAACACTAGTTTAACCTTAGGGAGGTCTTTGACCTTGGGCTGGAAACTTACCCTTTTCTTGGATACTTAAAGATGATTGAACCTAGAGATATTCACATTTATTTTGGTAAACATGCGGTCATACTTAGCATTGGTTGCATTTTGGGATTGGATGAATTGATTTATAGTATCATCGAGATTTCTCCGTGGTGGGGTGATATACGGTGCAGGAGGTCGTGCTTGCATATGTGGAGCATATTGGAAATGTGGAGGTGGAGGTGGGGCAACGTGTGAATTAGGATTCAATGTAGCAAGTTGTTTCCCGTAGCTATAACCAAAATGTTTCCTCCATAAAGGGTTGTAAGAATTCCCATGGATTTTAAATTACCCTTAAATCCTCCTATTGTATCCACTTGGTCATGTAGTATTACTTTGTAGTACGGTATCGTCGGTCAATCCTTCGTTGAATGGCCTGCCTCACAAATAGAACACACCTTCTCTTTTATGGGTTGGGTGCATTCTCTTAACTTTGATCCGACTACGTCTCCCACATGATAAAGGACTACCGCTGAAGGAGCGGTGGGAGTTTCTCAAACCCGATTTTGGGTATTAGGATCAGATGTGTCCCACACTTAAGTTGTTTCGATGACAAACTTAAGGTGGGCATATGCATCGTGTTCATCTAATTCCCCAAATCTTCTCTCGTACATTGTCTCAATGAATTGTTTATATATTATACTTAGCCCATGGTGAAAGAAGGATATGAGACGGTACTTCTCAAAACCATCATGAGGGATGTACTAACTAGCTCATTGAAACGTTTGTAACACCGATTAAGTGACTCATTTTCTTATTGTCGGAATGTTTGAATTTGAGTCAGGATGGAAATTATTCGATGTTGGGGAAAGAACTTCAAGAGATATTTTGAGGCCATCTCCCTCCATGATCCAATTGAGTTCCGTGATAACGACGTCTTAGCTTTATCCTTTAAGGAAAAGGGGAAAAGCTTTAGGTGAACTACATCTTGTGTGGAAGCTTGATTGCTAAATGTAACGCATGCCTCTATGAACTCACGAATGTAGAGATGAGGCTTTTTTGAATCCAACTCATGAAATGTGGGAAGAATATGTATCATCCCATAATGAAAATGGAACTGTCCAGCATTGTACGAAAGTATAATGCATTATGCGGTGACTGTTTTGTTGGGATATAGGAGTTATCTAATGGATGATATGGCATCTCATCCTCACCCATACCAAAACTAGCGTGCTCAGACATGTCCCTCTTTCCAAATGACCCAGTATCCTCACTCGATATCCTAGAAGTGTGACTTGTAATGGAATTTGGAGGCGTAGGATCTGGAAACGGGAACTGAGGTGTGTTAGGAGTGTGTTGTCTATGACGATCGTACTCAACTATAGGATTCTCATGAATGCGTGTGGGAGTAAATTCAGGGGTTTGTTGCGGATTTTGATTTTGCATGAAAAGGTCTATGAGAGATGTTATATTTTTTCTTTTTTTTCTGACTTTTTCTTCTAATTTTTTATTTTATGATTTATTTTGGACTTTTGTGATTTGGAGTCAAATTTTAAATGAAATTGGCCTAACCTCACACTCTACCAAAATCCCTAGTAACGGCGTCAAAAACTTGACGCGACTTAAAATGTGTCTCTAGTGCGTGCTAATAATGGTTCAAGTGCAAACCGATCATATAAGTAATAAACTTGGTAATACCGGGTCGAATCTTCAGGGAAATATGACGATCTCTCGTGACGACGATAAGTAAGATGACTAATCCTAAGCTGACTCAGGGGATTTGATTATGATGGGATTTGATTTTGATCTACTAACTTAATGTAATTTAAATGAAACTACTAACTACATTACGTGAGAAGAAGTAAACTAATGTGATTAACTGAATATAAATGAGAAAAGTAGGTTAGAATGCAATCCCCCAAACCCTAGTATATTTATAGGATATAAAACTAGTTGTGAATTAGATAATTCATTAAACCTAGTCTTTATTAATCTCAAGCATTACATATATGAGGGTGTTAGACCGCATCATACATAATAAAGAGTAAGAATAAAGCGGTCTCGAAATATCTAACACGCGTGTCGCACTCTTTAACACCCCGATTACCTAGGGAAAATGAGGTAAAAAGACCTACGGCGGTTGTGACTACTAAATAACACCATTCAATAATTTATTTAATTCAAGGAACTAATTTTGTAGTCATACAAACCACATCGAGTTGGGTTCATGCATCGCAAACCTTAAAAGTCTAGCCTAACAGGGTGCTGTTAATAGAGTGCATATATTCAAAACCATTATGAAATTATATCAAGATGAGTAAGAGAATATAAAAACTTCTGGAAATAAACAAAGCATGAAAAAATTATAAATTTCAAACAATAAAGGAGAGGAAAAAAACTCTATTGCAGAAATCTTGAATTGTAAGCCATAAAATTGTAAACTTGAGTTCCTAGTGTTCTTAGACTTTTCTCTATCTCTAAAACTATGCAAAAAGGAACTTCTTAAAGCTTGGTAACAAGTTGGAATAGAAACACTAAGTTTTTACAAGAGTTTGGTCCATGTACAACTCTAATTTAGAGGAAAGACAATTTAAAAATTCTTCAGCAAAATCGGTGGGCCAAGGGTATCGGGTTTGGTTCACTTTATACAGAAGTCCTGGAAACACCTGATCGGATCATTTTTACTTTTCATCGGTTCATTTTGCCTTATTCAGAACATTTACCATCACCGGACCGGTTTGTTTTTCTTCTTCATCGATTCGGTTTGGTGAGTCCAGCTAAGTGGACCAGTCGAGTGATATCTCCATCGGTTCGGTTTGGTCCTTTATTTATTTTTTTCTTCCTTCTTCTCCTTGATTTCTTCTCAACTTTGATTCTTCGTAACTTTTTATCCGAGACTCGAGTTTGGATACCATTTCTTCCTACATTTTCATGGAGTCGAAGTCTTTAACTTTCCTTTAGGTTTGGTGTTAGAATTCCCGGTGTAGAATTATTATTTTGCCCATTGACTTTCCTTCACTTGTAACTTTCTTGAGTTTAATTTTCTCTTTTATCCAATTGTGTAAAATACATAAAAAATATATGAGAAATACAAAAAACTCGATGCACTATATAAAAAATGGTCAGTAGAAAAAATATGAGATAAATCAACTCAATTTACATCGCACAAGATAATTAAAGCCTCTAAATTAAAGGGATACAATACGACAAATTTATGCCTAATCAGTGACCAATTTTGAGGGTCGAGGTCAATTCTGAGTACCTTAAGTGGGAACGACCAATTCTGAGGGCCGAGGTCAATTCTGAGGACCTAAGAAGGGAGCGACCAATTATGAGGGTCTAGATCAATTATGGGGACCTTAAGTTGGTGCGACCAATTCTGAGGGTCGAGGTCAATTCTGAGGACCTTAAGTGGGAAGCGACCAATTTTGAGGCTATAGGTCGATTCCGAGGAATTTAAATGGAGAGTGACAAATTCTGAGGGCCGAGGTCAATTTTGAGGACCTTGTGTTGGAGCGACGAATTCTGAGGGTCGAGGTCAATTATGAGGACCTTAAGTGGAAGCGACCAATTCTGAGGGCCAAGGTCAATTCAAATGACCTTAAGTAGGGTAATTTTCATGGGGAATCTTGAATTTTGTAGACTTTATGTGGGAAGAGACATTTTTCTGGGGATTATGCCCTTTTGAGAGGAGCTGAAAATATTAGTCGGGAAATTCCATTTTGGGGAAACAGTTAGTAACTTGAGATTTTGGGATTCCGCTGGGGAATGTATTTCTCTGAGACGCTGTCGGAAAGAGATATCCGATTGGCTTATAGCTCCACCAGGAAGTTATATTTCAAAGTTTCGCAAAGAGTGGATGAATTGGGCCTTTTGGGATTCAGCTGCGGAATATTTTTGGAAACTTTTTGGAAAGAGTTCGAGAATTTAAGGAGATGGTTAACTTTGTTGCAGTTGCTAATGGATGTGATGATTTTTTTGGATTTTTAATGTTGGGAATAAAAGGAGGTTTTAATATGGTTGGGGATTTGAGAAAATTATTTTATTGTCAAAGAAATGTTCCAAAATTCATTTCGCAATTTTAGGAATTTTATAGCATTTTCTGGGATTTTTTGTACGAATGGCAGTGGCATGATCTTTTAGGCTACCTTGGGAATGGGAAGGGATAGTGCCGATTGTTGGGTGGCAGCAGATACTTGGGATTTATTGTGAGTGTTTTCATATATTGGTGGATCGTTTACTGAGAGTAACACTTGAGGCAGGGCAGGCGACATTGGGTAGGCTTGTTGAATCTTTGTTGGGGGTAGGTGACCTATAGAGATGGCTCTGCCGGATACGACGATCGATGGTGTTCGAGTTTGGGTAAGTTTGGTACCTAGGATAGAGGGTTGTGTGGTAGACAAGGTCACGTCCAATTCTCGTTCTTTCCCTTCAGGATTTCCTTGCAGTCTTATTATTGACTATGTGAGTTTGGCATTGACCATATTGTATGCTTGAAGTAACATTATTGCACTTGAAAAAAGACAAAAAAGGGAAAAAAATATGCATATTCTATTTGATTATATTAATTTAGTGACTTACTCTATATGCACTTTAATTTACTACAGAGTTTTTAAGAAAAAGTAGGAGCATGTGATTTTTTTTAATAAAGAGAGGCCTTGGAGGCATAGTGGCAAAGAGTTTCCCTTTGAAAGGATTTGTTTTGGAAAAAAGCGGGAAAAATGATTTTTTTGGAATTTTTAAGTAGAGTAAGGTCTTGGAGGCATGGTTGGTATATGGATGAGAAAATAGATAGCTTGTTTGTAAAGTGGACCTTGTTGTCGTTATTGGATTATGATGAATCTGGTGTTTTGAACAGACTGTAATGATGTTGGTTGTTGTCATGGCCTTAACTCCAAAGCTACTTCTGGTGACCAGGGACCTGATGGTGGACCCTAAATTATCTACTATTATAGTATTAATGTCATATCGTCACAATCATGCGCCGGTCATACTAGTAGGGACCTTGAACAGTCTAGATGCTTGTCGGGAAGGCCGTTCTAATTTTCTGAAAGGGCGCTGATTATGTTGTTCTTATGGATGGCCAAGAGCTTCTGTTTAATGCCCCCCCTGAATATCCTTTAGTGGTTGTGCCAAATTTCTTCACTTGTTATTTCATCATCTTGGGCCCATCCGAAGAGAATTGGGTAAACCAGATCGTGGAGCATGGAGCTCGATGTTTACTCGGGTAAGTGCCATTGTGGGGGATCTCCATCCCATTATGGAATAAAGGGACTACTAGTATGTTTGATTAGATGGACTCCAACATACCTCTTTCTATTTTCCTTGGAGGCCTCTGCGTCAAGTTGGATGGGAACTAATCGTGCCACCTCGGACACTAGACTTCTTTCCTGAGGCGGATTGGACGAAAGGCATGCGCATACGGTTGGGTTCTTTATGGGAGAGTCATCGGTCATCGACCCTTTGTCCTTAATCTGTTGGCAAAGTTCGACACATTTATAAGGACTACATAAAATGGCTGTAGAGGAGGGTATTGGCTAAAATGTTGGCCGGAGAGACTGGGTAGAGATGGCACACCATGTTTGATACCATAGAGGGGGGGTAGAATGGTTTTCCCCAGGTTGGTCCGAGATTATCATTTCATGGAGTGCCTTTAATATTCCATCAAAGAAGGGGAAGTTTGGGGACCCCAAGATGTAGATAATGATGGGGTTTGTTCTTCTGGCAGCTGTGGATAGGAACCTTTATGAAGCTGGTGATATGTGTGAAGCTTTGGTGTGTTTAGGTTATGTATTTGGTTATTTTTTGTAGGAATAACTTTGGGAAGGTCGTTTAGGAGTAGTTTGTTTTATTTTTGTTTCTTAGGAGTAATATGATTGGTGGGGGAAGTTTTTGGACTCCCTACGTAGATATTTCGTGTAATCATATCATAATTTCTCGTTAATGGAATAAAGAAGATTTTAATTATAGTGTTGTGCCTCTTTATGAGTTTTGCATGTGAGGTATCTATACCAATCGCTAAGGCATGAATAATCATATTGTTCATGTAAATGATAAAATGAATTGTCATTCTCGGGGATAAAAAGGGAATAGCCTTTTAAGAAAAATAAGGGGACAATGACCATGTGAAGCATTTGAGCTACCTACGTACCTTTAGGGGTTTTGAAATTTTTTTGAAAAATATTTTTAGAGGATCAGGCCACACGCAATTTTGAGTAGTGGGAAATGAAGATTTTTTTATAGAATAGAAGGGAGATGAGAGGAGTCGTAGGGCGCTGAGATTTCAGAATCTGGGTAGAATTTCTTGAGATGGTCTAGGTCGACTCGATGGGCCATCTCTTCTCCATCACAGTTAGCGAGAATAGCGACGCCACCCGATATGATCTTCTTCAAAGTTTAGGGGCCACTCCAATTGTGCTAGAATTTCCATATGGGGTCCCAAACGACTTCTACAATTTTTTAAGGGCTAAATCCCCTTCTCGGATACCACAGTCCTTGACTCTCTGCTTGAATGATCGTGCTATTCAGGGATGATACCCTTTAATATGATATAGAGATTTCATTCTCCTTTAGTCCAATAGTGGAAACTCATTAAGACGGCTCTAATTCTAATCTTTATCGTTGACTTTGCTTTTAAGGATGACACGTAATGAAGGTATTTCTAGCTTAACGTGTAGGACTCCGTCTATGCCATATACCAGAGAGTAAGGGGTAGCCCCAGTAGATGCTCGAACTGAAATGCGCTAGCCCAAGAGGGTATAAGGGATCCGATCATCCCAATCCAAAAAACTCTCAGTTATCTTGCTGATGATGGATTTGAGGTTCTTATTAGCGGCTTTGACTGCACCATTGGTATGAGGCTGGTAGGGGGAAGACTTGTACTTATGGATCCCATACATGTCGACCAATTCCTTGAATTCTGCCTCAAAATGTAACATGTTGCCTGACACTAGTTCGTGCGGGACCCTGTATCGGCAGATGATATTTTTTGGATGAACTTGGCCACCTTTTTGGCATTCAGCACTGAGTATGACTCGCTTCGACCCATTTGGTGAAGTAATCAATGGCCACCAATATGAACTCATGTCCATTTGAGGCTTTGGGTGTTACTTTCCCTATAATATCAATTCCCTATGTGGGTAACGGTCAGGGAGAGGTTATGTTATACAATTCCCGTGGAGGCAAGTGCCGGTGATTGGAAAATTGATGGTATTTAAGGCATCTCAAAATATAGGTGGTGCAATACTGAACTAAGGTATTCCAATAGTAAACATATCTGATAAATATCTTGGCAACCATATGATGATTCTTGTTGCGTCCGCACTCCAGACTGTGGATATTTTGCATCATTTCTTAAATTTCAGCCCTTGTAATGCAGTGTAAGTGGGTTCCATCAAATTTTCTAATAAATAGTACTTTATCCCAGACAATGTACTGGGCAACCAATTTGCAAAGTGTTGCTTGGTCTTTCTTATTAGAATCTTAGGAATACCTACCGTGCTTGAGGAGTCACCAAATATTGTAATACCAGCATTCTGCTATAAAGGATACTTCTTCCGTGATGAGCTCGATATGGTAGCAGTGGGTTGGTTTAGCTTTCTTTTGGACTCGTAAAGGAGCCATCGGTATTCCTTCGAGCATGTCAACCATAGAGGCTAAGGTAGTAAGGGCATCGACTAAGATGTTTCGGGCTTGGGGCAAGTGGTGGAAGGTAATATCTTGGAATTAGGAGGCGAGTTCTCCTAGGTGGGTATGGAAAGGTAAGAGTTTCTCGTCCTTGACTCTCCATCTTTTGGGGATCTAACCGATGATGAGGGATGAATACCCGTAAACATCTAAACATTAGATTCCTTTTTTAAGATTGACCTTGAGGCCTATTCTACATGCCTCGTATTCGATCATTTTATTGGTGAGGAGAAAATCTAGCTTGATGGTAATGGGAGTGTGAAAATCATCAAGGGACATTAGGCTAATCCCAATGACATATCCTTTCTTGTTGGAGGATCCGTCAAAGAACATTTACCATCAGAACTCTTCTTGGGAGGCACAAAGGATGTTTTCATCTGGGAATTTGGTGACCCAAACTTCAGCTTCTTCCATAGGGTAGTCAGCAAGGTAGTCAGAGATGGCTCTCCCTTTCATGGCTTTCTGCATGATATACATAATATCAAATTCACCTAATAACATCAACCATCGAGCCATTCGGCCGGATAAAGCAGGTTTCACTAGCATATATTTGATAGGATCCATTCGGGACATAAGTCTGATGGGAAAGGCGAGCATGTAGTGTTGTAATTTTTGGGTGACCCAAATAAGGGTAAGACGTGCTTTCTCCAAGGCAGTGTAGTTGACTTCGTATTCGGCTAACTTACGACTAGCGTAGTAGACGACCCCCTCTTTACGGGATTGTTCAAGGTATTGGGCCAAGAAAGCCCCAGTTATTATGTCTGTTATAATCAAGTATATGAGTAGTGGGAGATCAGGCTGCAGTGGCATAAGCACCAAAGGTCGGGTTAGATATTGCTTTATGCGATTAAAGCTCCCTAACAAGCTTCATTCCAAACCTTAGTGGATTCCTTCCGGAGGTTTTTAAAGATTGGCTCATGAATAGAAGTTAACTGGCTAATGAACCGACTAATATATTATAATTTTTGAAGGAAACCCAGGACTTCCTTCTCCATTCGGGGTGGTGAAATTTTAAGTATGGCTTTCAGTTTGGCAGGATTTGCTTAAATCTCTTTTTTTTTAAACATGAATACAAGGATATTTCCTTCGGTAATGCCAAAAACACATTTTGTGGGTTAAGTCGCTTGAAGAACTTTCGCAGAGCGGGAACATAACTTTCCCTAGTCTTAGACATGATAATCATGTCATCTACATAAACCTCGACTTCCCTTTGTATCAGATCATGTATGATGGTTCTCCAGTCCCTGGTAGGTTGCCCCTGCATTTTTTATACCAAACGACATGACGGTGTAATAGAAGGTTCCCTAAACGGTGATGAATGCGATTTTTTCTTGATGATATGGGTACATTTTGATCTTATTGTATCCAGAAAAACCATCAACGAATGATTTGATAGCGTGAATAGATCTATTATCTACAATCATGTCAATATTGGGCAGTGGATAATCATCCTTTGGATACGCCTTGTTCAAATCTCAGTAATCAACGCACATGCGAACCTTTCCTCTTAGCTTCAGCATGAGTGTGATGTTGTCTAGCCATTTGGGATATTGATCACCCAAATGAATACGTCCATAAATTCCTTCAGTAGTTTTAATCTCGTGTTGTTGGATACTAGAACGAAGATTAATAACAATAGTTTCATCTTCATTAATTTAAATGCAGTTATGTTGTGTGTTATTAACCTTATTAAGATTAGTTAAGAATTGTTCATTTGCAAAATCATCATCAAGAGTTTGATTAGAATCACGACAATTAATATAAGTCACAAAAAGATATACAAAATATTTGTTTATATATTATTGGGAAATAGAGCATTGAGAACCTGATCGAAGGAGGTCTCTTTTACATTGTGATCACAATAAGGAGGAACAACAAAAGAAGAGGAAATAGGATAAATATCTGAGTTGGATTGCATTTCATCGAGTGGAAATAGTATAGCATGACAGTTGAGGAGGGGTGCATTAACAACTTTGACCAAGAGGGATGGATCTGGTGATGTAGTGCTTGAGTGAATCATGCAGAGTATCAGCCCAACGTTTGTAAGTTGAATGAATCCTCCGTCACTTCCCTCAGAATCTCTGGTAGCAGTTATAGTCTTCTCAATGAGTGATTTAACATAATGCTGAGGGCCTTCAGCCCATGAGTAGCTACCTTGGAAGAAAATCTCCATTCCTTGCTTCATCCATATAATCATACCACGACTCGGTAAAGCCACAAAAGTGAAAATCTTTACCCTCTTTAATGAATATTCCGTTCAAGAAATCCCTTGAGACAGTCTGGTACTTTCTAGTATTC
The DNA here is from genome assembly GCA_949130495.1 of Sambucus nigra. Classification (NCBI taxonomy): domain Eukaryota; kingdom Viridiplantae; phylum Streptophyta; class Magnoliopsida; order Dipsacales; family Adoxaceae; genus Sambucus; species Sambucus nigra. The sequence goes on from OX422219.1 coordinate 173,051,864, forward strand.
TATTCAATCGAGGTTAGCGGAGCATTCTGAGTTCCTCTGTTGATGGTTAATAACCCAAGCCACAAGGATGAATTGCCTTATTCAAAACTACAGGCTCTAATATTCCTTGTTTTCGTCGTCCCAGCCCCAATTTGGGCATGAAGTGCATGTTCTTGAACATTTGTATCACATTGACATTGCTATGTTCTAGACAAACTCAATCTTTGAAATCATCCCCTACTGGGAGTGGAAGTTATTCAAATTAGAAACCTAATAAAGTCTTATCATTTGCCCAATGTTGTATCTTTAGTATCGGGTTACTGGTGCTTGCATTCTCAATGTTATTGTCATCACCCAAGACAGTGATGCCCTACCCAGTGGTGAAGAATTTCAGTTTTTGATGGAGAGATGAAGATACCCCTTGTACTATAGAGCCATGGTCGTCCAAGCAACAAGTTGAAATAGGCTGGGATGTTGATGACTTGGAATTCAGTAACAGGACTTATAGGGCCAGCCCCTATTGTAAGCTTTATGGATCCCATCACTTCCTGACGAGTATTTTCATAAGCATGCACCGTAGTTGAAGTTGGAGCAAGGTCACTTACTTTCAGTCCCAAGAATTTGAGGATTTTTAACGGACAAACATGGAGTGCTGACCCATTATCGATAAACAAAAGTGGGACGGTCTTCCCCATAAATTTGACAGAGATATTGAGAGCATAGTTGTGATTTGGACCAAACTTAGCTATTTCCTCTTTAGTGAAAGAGAGGGTTGTAGTATGGCTTATAAATCTAACCATATTCAGTGCTACTTATGGTGTGATTGAAGGAAGATTTGTGGGCCCAGTGAGTAGTTTACTCAAGGCATTTCGGTGAAGTTGGGAAGACATTAAGAGTCCCCATAAAGTGATGTTAGCTTGAGTTTTCTTCAAGTGATCGAGGATCTTTCTCTACTCGAGGGTGATTTTTATGGTTCACAAAAGAGGGGAAAAATAGGAACCTTATTTCTTTATCTATCTAGGGTTATTCGTCCACTTTGTCGATCTCTCCAAGTAGCTCCTCAAACGATATCATTCCGCATATAATGACTATTAGGCTTGTCTTCTTTGGGTTTTTCGCTTCATCTGAACTATCGAATTCATCTCCTCATCCAGTGGCAACTATGTCATCCTTCCACGATAAGTCAATGCACTCAATAACCTTAATGGCCTCTTTATATAGATCCTTCCATTCAATGAGGAGATATAGAAGTGAAGGGACCAAGAGCCCTTAGAGTTTCAAATCATCAAGTAGCTCGAACACACTATAAATTTCACTGGTCTGTCAAAATAAGTCTTTCATGATATGGATGACATCATCTAAGCTGGCTTTGTCAGTGGGTACCACCCAACTATCTGACTCTCGAGCCCACTTTTGAGCTTTCAAGAATAGTGTGCTGAATCTCAATCCCTCAATGGTCATTTCTAAGGGAAATTTCAACCCGAACTCTAGCAGTTGGTTTAATATTGCTGATAATTCTATATCATTTCCTCCAAAATGAGTATGAATAACAATACATGCTCTTGTAATAACTGACCTGATCAGCAAAACAAGTAGGAAATAGGCGAAGGTATGGGAAAACTTTAAGTGATTTAAGTGAATATGTGGGTATGATGGGCGATTTACTGGGTACAATCTAGGTAGATGGGTTAAAATTCTGATTTTCTTCTAGGAAGATAGCATTTGTATGATTTGGGAGTGGATTATGGGTAGTGTTCAGTTTAGGATAGGCTGGTGGTGCGATGATGCCCCGATTAATTAGACCTTGGATTATATTTCAGAGATGGAAGCACTGATCAGTGGTATGGTTGGAATTTTGATGGAAATCACAATGGGCATCAGGTTATGATATTTTTGGGAAGTGGGTTTTGTAATGGAGGAGGTTCCAATGGATTGATAATATTTGGGCTTAAAAGGGCTTGGTAGACTTTGGAGAGGGGAGCATGAAGCTCGATGTATTCTTTTCTGACTAGGTTAGGGCGACTTTATGGTGCCCATGAAGTAGCTGGCTGAGAGATATTATTGATGGTTGAAACTATGGTACTGGGAGGCTTCTCATATTTTCTAGGAGTGAACTGTTCGAATAATTTCTTTGGCTCAACTTCTATCTTGGTAAGACTTTCTTTGATCTTCACTCCTACTTCTTGAAGGGCTCAAAAATGTGGGTAATACTGACCTCCCATTATCGCTCAAACATGGGGTAGAAAGTTCTTCTTCATAATGCTAAAATGTTCCTCTTCAGAAGGTCGGTTGGTCATGGTGGTATCTTTCTCTCTCTATCTTGCTATGAAATTACTGAAAGATTATCCAGTGTTATGCTTGAGAAGTTCTAAATCATGACGGTTAACTTCTAACTCCTTATTGTACTTATACTATGACATGAATTCATGTGAAAAATTCTCCCAACTGCGAATTCTCAACTCCTCAGGAGATAAGAAGTGGCGGAGAGCGTTGTCCTTAAAAGTCTGTTGGAACAACTGGGCCATTATTTACTCAAAGGCATCTAGGAGAGTCATGGCTCAGTGGTAATTTTAGAGATGGACAATTGGGGGCCCACTACCCCCGAACTTCTCAATATTGGGCATCTTGAACTTTTTTGATAGCCTTTCTTTAGGGAATGGAGACATATGGGTGTAATCTTTGTAGTTCCCAGAGATTCGAACTCCGTTAAACTTCATGGCCAACAACTTAAGGTCCTCCTTGACCTTATTAAACTATTTTTCCTTCGTATCAATGGTCACGGGTAGGTTATCCCCTGGTTAGGAAAGATTCGTCATAAGGGGCTGAGCTGGCAGTGGCCCATTGGCAGGAGGGACATGTGGAGGATGCTGATATTCTTCAGAGACCCAAATAGGCTCTGGTATGGGCGATCGCATAGCGCGGGGGAAGAGGACTTCGGGATCTTCAAGAATAGGGACCCAGTTTCGTTGCATCTCCTCGGTTTGAAGGTTGTCAATCTTGGCAGTAAGTTAGGCTAAATCAGGCTACACATTCAGCGCCTGGTCTGTGTTCCCCATGGAAAGTGGGTGAAAATTTATTCTGGACTTGGAGGAAGTATCATTAGAACTAACAGAGCTTCAGGGAGGTTTGACAAAAGCCCAAAGCCAATAGGGAGCCAGGCCAAGGGTTGGGTATGAGATCAACCTGAGAAGGAAATTTATTCGAATTTATTTTTGACAGATAAGGGAGGAAAACTTTTATTATAGGAGAAAATGCCATTGACATTTTTGAAAAAGGGAGGACAAAATATTTCTGGGTATTTCGATAAAAGGAGTAAAAAAATAATGTTTTTGACATTTATGATAAAAGGAAGGAGAGTGTTTTATTAGTATTTTGATAAAAGAAGGAAAGAAAATGTTTTTTTTTTGCACTTTTGGTAAACAAAAAAAAATGAAAGAAGGGTTTCAACATGATTATCATTATTATTATTATTATTATTATTATTATTATTATTATTATTATTATTATTATTATTATTATTATTATTATTATTATTATTATTATTATGTTCTCACTTGTATTAGGTTTACCTAAATGCAATAAAAATGCTGGATAGGACCCGAGCCTGGAAAAATTGGGTTTGAAAAATATGTAAAATACGACTGGAGTTGTTACCAGACTCATGGACAGGTTCCCATTTTAAAAAAGATGAAATCGTACGAAAATTTTGGCGGCATGCCGACCCGTCATTTCGGCAGAGTTTCAGGTAGTAATCGACAAACTAAATATGAGTGGCCTAGGTTTGACTCCTATATGAGGGTATGCAATTTTTGGGTTAGTGTAAAGGGTCCCCCCTTTGGCATGACTTCCACGATATACAACTTGATTTTTGTGGAAATCGGTACGTGTGCACAAACAATTTGTTATACATGTCTCTACATGAATTGCCTCATTATATACCTTTTAGTGACATTACGTGTGAGAGAAAATTCGATATACTCGATGTACGTGAATGATTTCCTTGCGATATACCTCCCGTAATGACTTCGGTCAAGCGGTACAGTGCAGGGAAAACCGTTGGATATACATCGAATGTACTTGGCTAGTTGAAGGTGAGAGTGATATTGCTTAGGCTAATTGCGACCTATCGGACCATCACCCATTACAAAGTGACCCCCCAGTACGGGACATAATTTTGGTCAATAGCCATGCTCTTTAGTGATATAGTGTGCAAAATGCATGATTCTTGATTAGTATATTATGGAGGGGTTATTTTTATTTGGCACGATTAGCAGTATACTAATAAGGGAGAATATACAAGTATTATGAAAAGTAAATCTAGCATTGAGATTATACTAAGTATGGATATGTGAGAGTGAGTGACATGTGAATATTTGTAAGTGAGTGTGTGATAGTGAACCTAAGCATGGATCTACTACAAGTGGTGTGTGATGTGAGTGAGCATGTATATATACTAGTGTGATAAGTGGAGGTGTGTGTTAGTGACACCTAAGCATGGATACTCTAAGTGGTGTGTGCAACATGTAGGTATAAGTGATCCTATGTGTAAGTAGTGTGAAGTGTACACTGAGAGTATCTATAAGTGTGTGAGTGAGGAGTGAGTGAGATGTGATATAAACATGAGGTAGATATATCCAAGAAATAATAGAGGAGAAAAAAGGGAACGTACAAGTAGGTGCAAACACACACAAGAGGAAAATTATAACACCCATGCAAATAGTGTCTAGCCCTCTTAAGATAAACAAGTCCCCAGTAGAGTCTCACTATGGCTATCCCTTCCTTTTTTGGGGTTATTTTCCTCCCGTCTCAGGGTTTCGGCGCTCGCGCGCACGTACTCGGAGAGGGGATATATCATCTCGTGCTTTTTTTATAAGAACGCTTCCGCTACTGTCGATGTGGGGTGATGTAAAGAGATACAGTTACCAGCCTTTTTTGCACAAAATAGGAAAAAAAGAAAATGTCACCACCTCAAGAGAGCAGCATCAAAGACAAATTAATGCTTACGAAATCAATGGTTCAAAGGTTCGGGGACTAAGTTACGGAATGGGAAGGTGTTAGGCACCCACACCACCCTTTTGATCTCTCATAGGCTTGCGTTACTATTTTCCTTAATTTTTTGTGAAGTGTGTGTGCGTGTATATATACATTGAGATCGGAATCGCTCGACTCATATCATGGAAAAGATAGAGTGAGGTCATCCAAAGGAATGTTTCCCCAAAAATTAGAAAATATGATGTGCGCTCTTATCGAGCTAATGGAACGACAATATTTGTTAGATAAAATGCAAATATGAATCACAAGTATGATATATATGAATAATATATAAATAAAATAAAATGGATGAAAATGTGAAAATAGGAAAATTGGAAAATTAGACTCGAATATTGGGTTTTAGCCCGAAACGCCTACGTAGCCTATAAAATCATAAAAGTCCACATAGTTTGCATGCGGAAACAAGGTGAGGTTAATCCCATAAATTGAAATGCGAGTTTATTATATGTGTATGTGTGGAAAGGATATTTTTAGTTTTAAGAAAATGCGGTGAATAATCCCGTCGGAATTTAAAGGTGTAACCCCCTTTTTCTTTGTTTTATTTTTTTTATAGAAAATAATGTATGTGAAATATAACTAATAAAGGATGAGGTGTTAATGAATATGATCTAAAGTAAAAACTAGATTAAGTATTTTTATAACTAATGAGAAAATAAAGAATTTAAAGAGAGAAGAGGATTATTGGACATTCTTCGAAGAATTGAGGCTTGATTTTAATACTTGATGATATTCCTTGAATATTCGGATTAATATTGGATGAGAGAGAAGGATATTTTGCTAAATTGGGTATGAAGATGATGGGAATGAAAGATGAAAATGGATTTCACACAAGGAAACTTCGCTGATTACAATAGAATATTGGTGATATCATTGATATTGATGGATTTGAGGTGTGCCTTGTGAGTGAACTCATTCCCTACTTTTATAGGGTTAGGGGGACACCGATCAGCATAACCCTATCCTTTCTAGTTGATATTTAACCTTAGACACACTGCCGATTGGCTGAGAAATGAACCTGCCAATCGACAGTCTCGTGCAGATTTTCTGAAAAATGATCGTGAAATGCAATTCGTAAATCCAAATTGCTCACAGGGAATACCGTTAAAAAGTTTTAGATACCTTCAGGAGTCCTTTAAGACTCACCCGAGTCTGGGAGTTGACTTTGGGTCAAATGGGGCTTGCAAGTGCTCATCGGTCTTTTGGGCAAGAAATTATCGAACTATAACGGATCGTTTGTCCAAACCGTAAGTTAGAATCATGCACAGGAAAGACCATTGGAATGGTTATGCGAGGTACTTCGATGTTCCAAAGATATTTCTTGATTAGAAGAGTTGAGTTTGATTAAATGGGTTCCGAAAGCGCCTAGTGACCTTTCAAAGTGAAATGGGTCGTTCGTCCGTACCGTAAGGCTGATTTACGCATGGGTTGGACCGTTGGAAAGGGTATTCAGAGCCATTCAGAGATTCATTTAGGTCGTTTGAGTTAAAGAGTTGACCTTGGACAAATGGAGCCTGACAGTGCTCGATGGATTACGGATCAATTTTTAGGGAAAATGGATCGTTCGTTCGGACGGTTATGGTATTTTGCACACTGGGTGGACCATTGTAAAGTGTTTTCAGTTCCCTTTGAATATTCATTTAGCTTTTTCTCTGACAATGGAGTTGATTGGTGTTAAATCAGGGATCGGGGGCACCTGGTGGCCTCTAGATCGATTTTCGATAGTAAAATGGACCGTTCATCTGGGAGGATTTAGAGCCCTTGAAAAATTCATCGATCTTTCACTTTGATGATAGAGTTGACCGGAGTTAAATGGGGCTCTTGAGCGCCCGATAGCCTCTATATCAGTACTTAGAGTGCGACCTAGGTTTTGTAGTGAAATGGGGAGGTGCTAGGCACCTAAGACAGGACTTAGAGGGTCCTAGAATGTGGTGTCTACACCTATGATTACTAATGTTATTCTTTAAAGGACGCTGGCTTATATGGTTTCAATAAATATCAGTCACCTAATGCTTCTCCTTTTTTTCAGCCAAGAAGGAATCAACCATGCACGTGGAGCCTTGTCTTGACGATCATGATTCCACTATGATATACTTTCCATCCTCTACTAGCCCTACCACCCGGCCTTTGTCTATGGTTAAGCTCGCCATGATGAGCTTGTAATTGTTTGCTATCATTTCCCATTTTTTTCTTTGTCATATTTTCATTTGAGTTGTAACTTATCTTATCAATAATTCTCCTATATATTTGTTTCTTATCTTTGAGCAGTTTCCTTATGTGGGAATGAACAACCCTTCTAGGGTGTGAAACCTCGCCTAATTAAATACCGGGTGAACAGTCTTTTATTAAATTATACTCAGGGTGAACGGTTGGTTCATTCTTAGCATCACTGTCGTAAAATAAATATTTCCAATTTAAACACCCTAAATAATTAAGCTAAGTGTCAAAACAATTTAAAGTCTTATTCCATTTATTAAATCTCAATGTGAAGAAACCTTCTTAAATGTAAATCAGTTTAAGAATCACATAAATGCTAAGGATGGCAATCAACCCAAAGAATTAAACCAACTAGATTAACCAAACTAAGCCAAATAACCATAAGTGAAGCATCATGCCAAGAACTAACTCCCAATGAGTACTGAATACTGAAAACAAAAATAAATACAATTTTCTAATAAGTCTAAACTGAAATAGGAAATCGGGTGACACATGCCCTAGATATGAAGTACTAAATCAAGAGTTTAATCAAGGAAGAGGTCGTTTAGAGCAAGGTCCTGCAACTCCCACATAAGTTGCAGCACGTCCAATCCAAATAACCTATGCCGGACGCCCCTGTGGCTGGGCACCTGTAATAGATACATACATACATACATACATACAAGAGAGAGAAAAATGACAAGAAACGGGTCAGAGCCCGAGTGTAAAACAGTTTTAAAAATAGTTTAGCAAGTATTTAAAATGCTTACCAGCTAATATAACAACCATGTTAGTATGTGACACTCTCTTGAGAATTCTCACCTCTCATCTAGTGTGCACGCCTATCTTACTACTAAATACCTCATAAGTCTATCTAACTTTTCTCCCCTAAATTTTATTTCGAGAAGTCACAAGACTATGATTTTAGTTTAAAGATTAGTCTCTTAACGATTACTTACGTCTATTATGTATTTCTTAATACTATAGTAATGTTCCCGGACACTTACTATATTTATGGAGCATTTATACAATACTTATCTACTTACATGCATAGTAGAAGAATTCCATATATACGTATATATATTAATCACTCATACAATATATATACTATCGGTACCCCACATAAAATCTATGGTGCTAGAATACTATTCTATCAAATCCCCGTATCTCTCGTACTAAGGGAAATACTAGTTCGGAATCACCCTCGAACTATATTAACACAATACACACAAAATGGAGGCTAAGCATAGTTTCAAGTCACTAAAAGGTCATCACATACCCTCACATCTCTTAGGACCGTCTGACTATCATTCTCAGATAGCTTGTACCAAGGAATCCTATTTTCTAGGGTATAAGTCAATATCCCCCATAAAGGTCCCATTGAGATAAACTATCTCGACGCGATAGCCTCCGTGATAGAAAGTAGTGCGGGTATAATTATACATAAATATAATATAGATATGTATACACATGCACTCGATCATATATATATATATATATATATATATATATATATATATATATATATTATCATTTTCCAATTAGGTTCGCCCAGGACCCATAATAATATTTTAACCGTATGTAAGACGATTTTACCCATTTTTTATGGATAACGAATTCATCTCATTTTATTCTCAATTATAATCATTTTGAAATTACTTCTCATCTCTCTAAGTATTCTCTCTTCCTAAAGGTCAATTAAGTAGGTACACCCTCTCTAACATATTGGTCTAAGTCATTTACGAATATCTCAATTCCGTAGCTAATGTGCGAATAATTTCTAATATGTGTCAAACCCCCGTTAACCCACGGTTACATCCCATATATAATTTCATTCAAAGAAATCTACTTAGACCCTATTGGTAGTCTTCATGACCCATTATATTCTTTAAATGATATTCAAGGCTTCCTATGCATTTTATCTGAATGAAATAAAAAGAGGAAAAAACTGTAGTTTTCTGGAGGGGTCGATCGATCGATCGAATATGTATTCCGAATTTGACCATTGTTAACTACGGGTTTCCTTCTTCAACCTCAACTAAAATTCCAAAGTTGAGTCCCAAACTCCCAACCAATTAAACTAATAGTCATATTAACCTACCTATATGATTTCCTACGTAAAGTATGTATGAATTTCATCAAAAGTATAGTATTAAAACACCAATTCATAATATTTATCTTCTAATTCTTTTTCCAAATTTCTCTCTTCTAAACCATTACAATTTTATGGGTAATCCTCTACATATCATGAGATTTCCGGAATATACTTATTTCTTCTAAGGCATGTGATTTAAATTCCCTAAATCATCAAATTCTTCCATAAAACATATATTTATCAATCCTATTCTAACATGGGTGAAATATCAACAAGAAAAATAGCAAGATAGATGCTTACTTTAAGATCGAAGGTATGATTCCACGAAGTTGACAGGTATAGGCTTGATCCCCTCGCTCCGATCTACGTTTTAGTGGTGGTGGTGGTGCAATTGGGAAGGTTCTTGGCCTTGGATTCTTGGAAGAATTTTCTCCCTTCTTCCTCTCACTGTCATTCTAGACTTTTAACAATGTTAACCCTAGAGGACTCTCCTAATATCTAATATAATTCCCAATTTTTTTCATTTAACTAAGGCCTAATTTGGAAATGACTAAATCACCCTCCCGGGGTGTCGATTAGGCCTAAAAACGTCCCGAGACCCAAACTAAACCACCGGGTACACTTTTCTGACTATCTCGACACTTACGAACACGTTAGAGCACTCGAAATGACCATACAGGTGATTTATAATTTATTCACTTTTTATAATCATAATATAGTCCCGACACGACACAGGCGCGTCCCCACTTAATTTCCAAAATTGTCATATTATTCACTTATGGCAATTTTAATAAATTCAATTCTGCATATTACTTTACTCATTAAGTAATATTCAACAAATTTTCAATAATTACTAACTCTCATCACAGTAGTAAATATTTAAATAATTTCCAAATTAATATTAAATAAATTTATCTCAATTACATTTAATAAATCTCAAATTTAAAATCCATAAAAATACGGGGTATTACATAGGGTGAGTGTAACTACATCAACTAGGACTCATGTCCTTCCTTGTGATCATTTTTAATGTGAGCAGAACTCCATGCTAGTTTCTTCAATAGGCTTCGCACGAGAGGTTTGTATATGCATTATGTTCATTTATCTTCCTATCTTTTAATCTCCTACCTTCGTGAACTAACTCCCCATGTTTTGCCAAACATCTCTCTATTTTGTTCCCCACTATTGTGAGCAGTTCTTCAGTGGTTGCTCATTCCTTGTAGGTATTTTATACTTTCCAAATGAACTCTTTTTTTAAGTCATTGTTTGTGTTCTCTATAGGTTTATACACTATTTTCAATCGGTGTTCGTGGCCCCCCTCACACCCATTACCAGACCACTTGTTAATTTAATAGTGAGCATCTTTTTATCCCAAGCCTGGCCCATACTGTTGTCTAGTTATGGAGGGGTTTCCTTTGATCACCAATTCTTTTTTTTCAAACATTCATGTCATCACTAACAAACACATGGCTTTACTTTTTTTTCTTTTCATTGATGATCCTCGTATTGTAAGATTCTCTTCGAGTGACCCTCTCACTAGTGGGGGTATAAAATTACCCATAGGTGTAGTTATCCTTGGATTACCTCCTTTTGGGAGGATATCTATCCCAAGGGTGTGTTTCCACTAGGACAACATGCCCCAAGTCCAGGACCTCTCCACTCAACCCATTTGAAGTATTGCTTTGATTGAGCCTATTTCTCAGGTCACTAACTCAACACATGTACTTAGTCATATGATTTTGCTAATCTTTTTTATTGACTTTCTATTAACAACTTCTTCCTCAATAGGTCATTGCGAGTATCCCTCCACCTACTACTGTGGACTTAGGTACCTACTCCTCTCTTAGAACCCAAGTACTTAAACTGGTGAACTCTTACACGTGATTTTAGTGCCAATTCATTTTTATTTTATTCTTTTTTTATTTAGGTGAGCATTGCTAGCATGCCCTCGCCTCTTATAGCTCCATCTAACATTACTACAAGCATTTTTACGAGTGCTCAAATATTATTATGTCATACTTAGCCTTATAAATCTTACTCCCATTATGAAAACATTCTTATGTCGCTCTCTGTGCTTTTATTTTTTTAGGTCAGCATTACTGGTGTTCCTTCAATTGTGGAAACCTCTACGAGTGCCTCCTTGAACACTTATGAGGTATCACTTTATCTTACCCCATGGGTGTTTAGAACTTTCTCTTTTTGTGTAAGTTCTCGAATAAAACTTTCCCGCTTCCTTATTTTCAGATCAGTGCTTCGAGTGTTCTCCTATCTATGGAACCTTCTGTGGGCTTGGAGGTAGGTGCTCCTCAAGTATTACTCTGCCATACCTGACTTTTTTTTTTTTTTTTTTAATTTTCTTTTTTCTGCGCATGTGCTCTAATGATATTTACCTATTTCCATGTTTTTATTCTAGTTCCAAGAGTGTTGCTTTGGCTGTGGAACCTCCTGTGAGTATCATTGCTAGAACTCCTCAGGTATTATACTATCATACCTCTTTTTTTTCAAAACTTGATTTCACTGCGCAAGTGCTCAAGTGACACTTTTCTGCTTCTTTGTTTTTAGGTTAGTTTCATGAGCGTTCCTCTAATTGTGGAACAGTCTGTGAGTGCTATTGTGAGCACTCCTCAGGTGTTATACTGTCATACCTGTTTTTCGTTTTAACTTTATTTTTACTATGAAATTATTCGAGTGACAACCTTACTTTAATTTTCTTTTCAGGTTAGCATCACTAGTACTCCCATTTCTGTAGAGCCTATGGTTACCCCAAGGGAACAGTGCTATATGTCTGGTAGCATGCTAACTTATATTGTATTGCGAGTAAGTACCCCTCCCTTTCCTTAGTTTATTGCTCTTGACGCAATATTTAGAGTTATACATTTTTCTACTAACTTTCTTATCTTATTATTTATTTTAGGAGGGAATAAATGAAATAAAGGGTGGCGAGGAGGTAAAGGCATGAGATGATGATTTTGAGGCCACTAATTTTAAGGGTGATCAATCTGTTGAGGAGTCCCCACTTTCTGAGGCTAGATCCCTAGACACCATACTTAATGCAATAGAGATGGATGATTCGGACACTTATATGACAGACATGTGGTGCGAGCACTACCCCAACAAGTTTAGAACAACATATCACGATTTCTTAGACTTGATATTTTAGCATCACCTCAAGACTTCGATTCTTCTTCTCGCCACCACATCTGTCCAACTGCCAGAGACTGATAAGAACTACGTCTTATAAGAGGGCCAAAATTGAGTGACGCCATTCAGAAGCTAACCACATCCACTAGCAGATAAAGTCTTTGGAGGCCCATTTGGCTAAGGTTTTAGCTAGTGAGGTAAAGGATACTGTTTGGATATCTAGGATAGAAGAGGATCTGGTTGGAGAGGCTAGCCCCTTGTTTAAGGGATTCTTACGAAAGGACAACCTTTTGCTTTTATTATCTAGTTGATAGTTTTAAGCTATGTGCATTTTCCTTGTAATAAATAGGTGTTCTCTATTTGGAGTAGGCCCTTTATATAAATGATAAAGAACTTATCCCTTTCTTTTTTTTACTAGTATTTGCTTATTTCCACTATTTACATTTTTTATAGACTTCTTTAATTCATATGTTATGGAATATCCTTCATTTCCGTAGGCGTCCCCTCATGAACTGATATTGCTCCCTTTTTCTGTGGGAGTTCCAACTCGTAACCTGATGGGTAATGTATGCAATTTTTTTTTTGTCTGTGGAATGCTTGCCCTATATATCCTATTTTATTTTTTAAAAAAAAATAGGACTTGAGCTGAACCACCTCTTTTTTTTAACATGTAAACTATTTTGGTAGTTTAAACTTTAAAACCCCTTTTTTGCATAGGTTCTTTGCTCATTATGCTTAGTCAGAAGGGTGCACATATCCCCACTAAGTATGGTGTGTGTTGATGTAAAAAACTAGATTTAACCTAATTATTCAACCACAGATAAAAATAAACAAAACAAGATATTTTTAAAGTGGTTCAAGCTTGTTTGAATGGCATATGTCCACTGTTTGTATTATTGCTGACTATTTGCAGAATTCTCGATAATGGGTTTACCAATAAATTATGAGTCCCCTGCTAATGAGGAGGTTACAATGTATTTATAGCCTTGAGGCGGTACAAATGAAAAAGTAATACACAGCAGTCCAATATGCACATGTATCTGTATGATAATAATGAGCATTAAATGCGCAGTCATCCTCTTGATTATCCGGATATGAATGCTCTGTATGAGATGCAGTTCGAACCGACTAAGAAGCTCGGAACGCCTAAGTAGCTCGGTATACATGAGTTTCTCGGTATAGTAGAGTTCCTCAGAGAACACTTGTTGCTCAGAGCGTTCTGAGTTGGTCGGGGAGGTTGAGTTCCTCGGAGTCAAGGTGTTGTTCAAAAAATGTTTGTGGGCGCCATGTAAGTTAACATGTGTCTCCACATAATCAGTCCACGTCAGCAGACTAACTTTGGTATCAACAGAAGCCCCCAATGTTTCGTAGTTTGATGTTGAAGAAAAGTATGGAACATTACAGTGCCTAAACTTTATGGATTTTAGACAAACGTTCGTTGTTTATAGCCCCTTTTTGAGTGCATAGTATCAGGCTTTTTAAAGTATTTTGAATTTCAATCACCGCTTCGTGTTTTGTTCCTTTTTCATCTTTTTAGACGCCGGATACACAATCGTCCATTTTGGTAATCATTGCTTTTCTCCATTATCAAGGTAAAGTATTTAAACGCTTTCGAAAATTCGATAATCTTTTACTTTTTCAAATCTGCATCTTTAGAACTTCTTCACTTCTTCTCTGTCTTGTGCGTTCATTTCTTCCATTGTTCATTGTCACCTGATTCATCTTTTTCCTGTAAGATTTTCTTCCTTCTCTTTTATTTCTTTTGTTCATCATGGTTTACCTTGTTGAGTCGCTTGATAAATTTTGTTCTGATTTTTCTATTCCTTCCTGGGTCATATTGGAAGAGCTTTCTAAACCTGCTGACTATTTTTGTTTGGCTGAGGGACATTGGTTCCCCAATCTCTTTGTAACTGAATGTGGCTTTTCTTTTCCTCCAAATCCCTTATGTTTGGAGTTCTGTCAGTTTTTTGATGTTGTTCCTGCGAAAATAGCACCAAACACTTGGAAAATAGTTAATGGAGTTCATAGGCTAAACAAAATTCATGGAACTCATTTAGGAATTTCAGAAATTATGCTTTGCTATAGATAGGTTGTTAGTGATAGCACATTTTGTTTAAAAACTAGGTTTTTAAATAGGGATTTAGTTATCAATCTCTCAGATGCCAACAGGGATTACTACGAGCATGGGGTTGTTATGAAAAATTGGCAACATGCTCCATTACATGGAGATGATGTATATCAGTGTCCTAAGTGTCCCCCTTAAGACAATGGGATAGGTTGTTTTTATTTTATCTTTAAAATTATGTTTTATTTATGTTTGATAAAATGCATCACTGACATTTTAGTTTTTTATTTATTTGCAGTTGATAGAAAAAGAAAATCCCCTAAAGAAACTGATGTCAATTTGAGGCACTTGAAACTTATCTGGAGTTTGCACCAAACTGTTGCTAACGAACACATTAGATCAGCTTCTTATTTGTTGCAGTACAAGAGTTACACTTCATCCTTTACTGCTCGTCGAGTAGTAGGTGACATCGACCCATTACCAGCCTTTGAAGGTTCCTCTCCTGAATCAAATCTTCCCCTCAGTATCAGAATGAAGAGACGAAAAGCTCCCTCATATTTTGAAAAACTAGATTCTGCCTCTGTAGAGGCAAAGAGAAGTAAGCAAGATGTCCCAGAGGAAGGGACAAGAAAAATTAATGCACCCCCTCCAGTAGCTGTTAAAAAGGTTGCCGAAAAGCCCCTAGTGGCTCAGAGCAAGGTTGTTATTATTTCTCCGCCCAATGAGGTTATAGTTATATCACCGACCAAGACATCATCCTTGGTTGAGAATGTTCCTGCTCCTACGAGGAGGTTGAAGAAAAGTTCCTCGGACAAATTGGCTGAATCTATCTCTCAGCCTCTAACTGCGAGAAGTGGTGTTCCCACTTTAGTTGCTCCGAGCTCTACCATGAGCTCGGTGAAGTCTTGGATTATCCCAGAGATCCAAGGTATTGAAGATAGTATTTTTTTGGATAGGGTTATCACCTTGGAAGCTCAACACATTGCCTCAATAAGTATAACTAATCTAAACTTTCATTTTTCAATGTTATGTCCCTGCACTGACTTATAATTATTTTCTTTTTCCAGTTGGTAACCTGTTTCAACACTATTCTGAAAAAGGATGAGGTCGTCAAGTCCTTGAGCTCCTCGTGAGGTGTAGAGGAAGCTTTTTTGGGTTTAACACAATCCTTAAAGGATTCTCATAAGAAATATGACGAAGATAAGGTTGCCTGGGAGAAGCAACTGAAATCCATCGAGAAAGAGAGAGAGAAAGCTGTGGAGGCCTCTCAGGAGTTAGAGAGGAAAATGAAAGAATTTGAGAAGAAGAACACTGAGCTTGAGGAAAAGCTCAAAAATACTGGAGAGCTTGAGACTAAGCTCAAAACTGCTGAAGAGGAACTTGGCAAACTCCATGAAGTTGATCGTCAGAGGCAGGAGCTAGAAAGAAAAATGAAGGCTGCCGAGGAACTTCATACTGAGAGGATTTCCTCAGAGAAGGCAAGGAGAAAACTAGCTGTTAAGAAGTCCTTCAGCGCTGGCTGGGACAAGGGTTGGAACAAAGGCCTAGCTGCCATATCCTCTCAGATGGAATTTTCTAGCCTCAATTTTTTTAGGGACGAATGGATTACTGCTCTGCAGGAGTTAAAGGTCTCAGAGAGTTCTAAACTTTTTCAGTGCCATGTTCATGGTCCTCCTCCTTCTCCTGGAGAATAAGAAGAGGAAGAATCTGCCTCAGAAGAGTCTTCGATGATCGCTGGGGATCAGGTTCCTACTGATGAACTTCGCTACGAGCAGCCCCAACCAACCATCATGTCTATCGATCAGCTTTCTCTGCCCTCCGAGCAACCTACCTCTTCGTCCAAGCTTCCCGAGGAAATCTTAGGAATCAAGGAGAAGGTGTAGAGTTGTTCGGACCTCTCTCTTTTCTTTTTATTTTGTTGTTGAATGTAACTCTGAACCATGTACCTCTTTTTATGATGTAATAAAATTTGAAGTTTTGGTTGTGCATCTTAAATCCATTTTTCTTGCTCTGTTTGCTTTCTTATTGATTCTTTCTATCTCCTCTTTTTGCTAGTTTATGTCTAGAATGGAGCTCTTGTCAGCCCACGATACTGAACTGATGAAAAAATGTAATGAGTACTTCAAGGCTGGCCATGCTAACTTGACTGAAGCTCAAATCATCGACATCCTTAGTCCAGGTACTTCAAAACGAGCAGTCAAAGCCTATTAATATTTGCAATGCTTGATCGACCGTGCAGTTGCCAATAATGTGGCATATTATGAGATGATTGAAGATCTCCGGGGTATCATCGAGGAACTTCAGCAACAATACAAGGAATCTTATGCCCTTTTGCATCAGCGATATGAGAAAAAGTATCAGCGACTAAATGCTGACAAAGGATATGATAAGTTAGTCGCTGCTTATGATATTAAGGAGAGGACTTTGAAGACCGAGGTTGAAGAGCATAGGCAGATCGCGAAACTGCTAGAGCAGGAAAATAGTAACTTGCGAGGAGAGATATCCCAACTGAAATCTACAGCATCTACCTCGGAAGCCTTGGTCCCTGGCTATGACAATGGTTTCTCGTTTCTAGAGGTTAAAAATGCCAATTTGCTAGACGAATTGGTAAGTTTAAAGAGAATTAGACCCTCTACATCTACTCGCGGATGAGCAAGAGTTTCTCGGGGATGAGCAAGAGCTGCTCGAGTTACTATTGAAGAGGCGAGAACTCAAGCATCTTTGGAAAATCAAGTAGTTTAGTTGGTTGCGAAGAATAAAGCTCTGGCAGAGATGTCCAAGAAGATTCTGGATCTTAACGAGCAACTTTCCACACAAGGATCCGCCTTGGATAATAAAGAAATTTTTGTGAAGAATCTCCACGAGCAGCTAGAAAGGTTGACTTACGAATTTCATAAACAGCCTAGAGAGTTTTGGATAGCTGGCTATAACGAAGCCCTCTACTATCTTGATGATCGAATCCAGCAAGCGAATAATGAGGGTTATAAACAAGGATGGTTGAATGCACTCGGTATACTAAAATTGGAGCAAGGCCATTATCTATGGTATTATCATAACCCTGGATTTCCTGAGTTGCCCATGCCACCTTTTAAACTTGATATGAGCTGGATTCCTGCTCGGGCAATCCCTCAGTGCTTAATCTCCAAATATCTCGACGACTACAGTCTTCATTCTAACGTTGATATTTCTCACCCTAAGCATCTGCTTGATCGGCCATCAGTGATGAATGTTCGAATGCTTCGAGATCTGAATTTCATAAATTCCCCTTATGCCTTAGACGATCCTCCTGCTGGAGTAGAACATGTTTCAAAGGAAAAAGGGAAGAAATCAATTGAATAGGATTTTATGTAATAATTTCTACTTTCCACACCATATATAATCCTTCTTGTTTTGAATGAAAAATTTTGGTAATACATTTCTCACGTCATTTGTAATTTTACTTAGTATGAATGAAAATTTGTCTTTTGTCATTTCATTTTCTTCTAAATAATTTATAGATGTTTTTGCTTGTTGGTTGGTAAATATATATATATATATATATATATATATATATATATGCTTGTGACATACTGATCTTATTACAGTGATTTATCAATTTTTAGTTCTAAATAATAGAACAACTTACACTTCATGGTATTGCCTAATTTAAATAACCGGAGTTGATTGAAATTGGCTTACCGACCAACTAGAGGGTTGAGATTTTTGTTTCCGACCAATCGGAGTTGGTGAACTTTTATTCCCCGACCAACCACAGTAGGTGGATTTTATTTTACCGACCAACCGTAGTTGGTGGACCGACCAACCGTAGTTGGGGGGATTTATTTGACTGACCAACCGTAGTTGATGGACCGACCAACCGTAGTTGGAGGGATTTTATTTTACCGACAAATCGTAGTTGATGGGCTGACCAACCGTAGTTGGGGAGATTTATTTTACCGACCAACCGTAGTTGATGGACCGACCAACTGTAGTTGGAGGGATTTATTTTACTGACCAACCGTAGTTGATGGACCGATCAACCGTAGTTGATGGACCGACCAATCGTAGTTAGAGGGATTTATTTTACCGACCAACCATAGTTGATGGACCGACCAACCGTAGTTGGAGGGATTTATTTTACCGACCAATCATAGTTGATGGACCGACCAACCCTAATTGGAGGGATTTATTCTGAACTTGATGCGTAGTGTGTAGCACTAATACTCCGAAAAAATTTCAACAAAAGGAGAGAATTGGGTAAAACATCCAAAGCTTTATTCATATCGAAGAAAACTGCATTACATAAGGATTGAACTACTGATAACATTTGCGCAGATGCTCTACGTTCCATGCATTCTTAAACTCCTCTCCTTCTAAGGTTTCAATCCTATATGTCCCTAGTCGAACAACTTCTGTTACTTTGTAGGGTCCATGCCAGTTAGCTTCCAGTTTGTTGTGTCTTTGAATTACTTTCTTTAGCACATAGTCCCCTTCTTTCAAGTCACATTTCTTTACTCTCTTATTGTAGAACAGAGTTATTCGTTGCTGGTATGCAACATTCTTGATTGGTGCTTCTTCTCTAACTACTTTGAGCATATCTAGATCCAATCGCCTCATCAAGTCACTGTCAGGAGAATTGAAATTCAGCACCCCATTTGTGGGGAGGCCCAACTCGGCAGGTATAACAGCTTCGCTTCTAAATGCCAGCATGTATGGAGATTCTCCTGTTGCTGCTCGTGGTGTAGTACGATAAGCCCATAGTACAGAATGTAGCTCATTGATCCAATTTGCCTTCGCATCATCCAGTCTTTTCTTCAAACCATACAGCAGTGTTCTGTTCGTCACCTCAGTTTGTCCATTGCTCTGGGGATGGCCTGGTGCAGAGTAAATTTTCAATATGTTTGACTAATGACAATATGGAGCGAACTCCTTGTTATCAAATTGAGTTCCATGGTCTGTGATGAATGCATGAGGAAGACCATATCTACAAATGATGTTCTTCCATATAAATTCATACACCTTGTCGTATGTCATATCAATGAGGGGCTCAGCTTCCACCCACTTAGTAAAATAATCCACCGCGACTACAAGATATTTAAATCTTCCCCTAGTCGTTGGAAGTGGCCCGACTAAATAAATTCCCCACATGGCAAATGGCCAAGGGGAAGTAACCAGTGTTAACAATGCTTGGGGAGTTCTTCGGATAGAGGAGAAGCGTTGACATTTATCACATTTTTTGGCATAGGCTATACGATCATCCCTCATTATTGGCCAATAGTATCCTTGCATCATTACTCTTTGCAAAAGCGTTCGACCTGCTATATGAGCTCCACATGACCCTTCATGGACCTCTTCAATCAAGTATTTCACCTCGGAAGGGTGCACACATCTTTGCAGACCTGCTATAATTCCTCGTCTATATAGAATACCATTAGTCAATACATAATAAGCAGCTTTAAACTTCAGTTTCTTGGCTGCTAGTTTGTCGATTAGTAATTTCCCTTCCTCAATATATGCGCTAATGGGATCCATCCAAGATGGTCCTAAATCAAGGGTAATAAAGTTCATCATCAGATCTTCGTCTATGCTTCGACTAGCCAAGACTTCTATTGGGATTTTTCTTCGTAGCTCGATGTGTGTGGCTAAAGCTAACCGAGCTAAGGCATCCGCTCTTGCATTCTCCAATCTTGGTATTCTAATTATCTGTACTGCGATCAGGCTTGATAAAACTTCCATTGCTTTTGCATGATACCTGATCATTAATTCTCCTTTGGCTGCATATACTCCCAGCATTTGATTTATAATTAATTACGAGTCACTGAATACGATAACCTGCTCCGCCCCCATGGTTTTTTCCAGGCCAAGTTCTACAATCATAGCTTCATATTCAGCCTCATTATTAGAAGCCTTGAATTGTAAGCGCAAAGCATACTCCACATCGACCTCATTCGGGCTGTTCAAAACAATCCCTACCCCACAGCCTGTAATGCAAGATGAGCCATCCACATATAGATTCCATATAGGTACCTCGTCCTCAAATTTTTTATCGAATAAAGTTCCTCGATGGAATATTTGTTGCACCCTTTTATTTTCCTCTAGTACTTCTTACTGCTTGTCGACCATCTCCCCCTGATCATCAACTGAGTTAAGTTGATCGAGGTTTAAATTTGATGATCCTGTAACATCCACAGGTTGGTCAGTATTAAGCTTTTGCTCCTCGGAGGTGTCAGGATAAGTGAATTCTGCGATAAAATCTACTACTGCTTGCCCTTTAAGTGACGACCTAGGCTCATAAATTATATCATATTCACCAATTTCTACTGCCCAGTACATCAGTCTCCCTGATTTTTCTAGTTTATGAAGAGCTTGCCTCAGTGGCATATCGGTATACACTACTATGGTATGAACTTGGAAGTACGACCTCATTCTTCTACTTGCTTCGATCAACGCTAGTGCCAACTTTTCTAGTCTTGAATATCTGATCTCTGCTCCTCAAAAGGCCTTGCTAATGTAATAAATTAGTTTTTGTACTCCATCCTCCTTTCTTATCAATGCCGAGCTAACTGCATTTTCTGAAACTGCCAGATACAAGTATAATTTTTCTCCCATCACTGGCCTAGACAACAATGGGGGTGCTCCTAAGTATTTCTTTAACTCTTGAAAGGCTTTCTCGCATTCATCATTCCATTCAAACGTTTTTCGAAGTGTTTTGAAGAATGGGACGCATCTATCAGTTGCTCGTGATACAAATCTATTAAGTGCTGCAACTCGCCCTCTGAGACTTTGCACTTTCTTCTTCGTCGTTGGAGATCGTAGCCCCAATAGAGCCTTGATCTTTTCTGGATTTGCTTCAATACCTCGTTGGTTGACAATATACCCGAGGAACATGCCTTCTCGTACTCTGAATATGCACTTGGTAGGGTTCAACTTCATTTAATATTTATCTAATTGATCAAAGGTTTGACCTAGATCAATTAGATGGTCAGCAGCTTTCTTCCTCTTCGTCGGCATATCATCAACATAAACCTCCATGTTGTGACTGATTTGCTCTGCAAACACCTTGTTCATCAGCCGCTGATATGTTGCACCTGCATTTTTCAAACCAAAAGGCATAACATTATAACAGTAAGTTCCCCTAGGGGTAATAAAATAGGTACTCTCCCTGTCTTCAGGTTTCATTTTAATCTGGTTGTAACAAGAATAAGCATCCATGAAGCTCAATAACTCGTGTCCCGAGGTAGCGTCCAATAATTGATCAATTCGGGGCAAAGGAAAATGATCCTTTGGGCATGCCTTGTTGAGGTCGATGAAGTCTACACACATCCTCCACTTGTTGTTCTTCTTCTTCACCATCACCACATTAGCTAACCAGTCTGGATATTTGACATCTTCAATAAAGAAAGCTTTTCAGAGATTATCGACCTCCTCTTGTATAGCTTAGTTCTTTTCGGGGCTGAACACTCCTTTTCACTACTTGACGGGTTTGATTTCCTTGTTCACATTAAGTTTGTGACACAAGAAATTTGGGTCTATTCCTGAAATATCTTCGTGGCTCCATGCGAAAGTTTGTTTTTCGCTTTTTAGGAAGGCTATCAATTCCTGTTTTAGTGGGGTGTCCAACGATGAACCGATTTGAGTTGTTCGTTCCGGGTGTTCGTCGTCCAGAATGACATTTTCAGTAGCTTCCACCACCTGACCTTTTACGAGCTGCGACTTGTGTCTAGGATCTAATGTTTCAATTTTTGCACCTTCATCCACTTGATAGGTGGTAGTCTTTTTCCTAGATTCTTCCAGTTCTTCTTGCTCGGAAGATGAATAGTAGCATTCCCGAGATACTTTTTAGTCACCCTTCATAATTTCTACTCCAAAGTTGGTTGGAAATTTTAGGCATTGATGTATAGTAGATGGTACTGCTTCGAACTTATTTAATCCTACCCTTCCCATGATGATATTATAAGCTGATTGAACATTCTTATCCATCACAAAAAAGTGCACTCTTTATGTTCGACAAGCAGGCCATGTACCGATGAACCTATCCAATTTGATGGTCCCAAGTGGGAAAACTTTCTCACCAGCAAAATCGAGGAGGGGCCTGTGATAAGGTTGTAGCTGAGACAACTTTAAATTTAAGTTGTCAAAGCATAAGTAGAACATGATATCTGCCGAGCTGCCATTATCCACTAATACTCGCGAAATCACTACTTCCTTCATCCTCATTTTGATCACCAATGGGTCATCATGAGGATATAACACACCTGCGAGGTCATTCTAAGAAAAACCGATGACCAGTTTATCTTTGTTCACCTTCCTCGGGCGATCTTCTTCAGCTAGAATTATCCGTTGAATATACGAACAAGCTTAAGCCTCATTGAGGTAAGCTTTCCTTTCTGCAGTAAGGTCTCCACCTCCTACATCTCGAAAAATAGTAACATTGCAATTAAGTGACCCAAAACGGATAGAAAATACCTCATGTTCTGGCTGTTTTGGTCTTTTGGGGAGATCGGGGTCATCTTGATCATCTTCTCTATCTTCTTCATGATTTCTCTTCTTATCTTCTTTGGCTCGACGAGGAGATCTAGACCTCTGCCTTGCTCGATCGCTGCTCCTTCCACCATTTCGGCGATCCACATACTTGTTCAATTTTCCCCGCCTGATGATCTCTTCAATTTCATTTTGGAGAGCTATGCAGTTTTTGGTTGTATGACCATGGTCCTTATGGAACTCGCAATATTTGGACTTATCCCTCTTGTCAGGATCTGTCTTCATTTTTTCAGGCCATTTTAACTCCTCGCTGTTCTTTATCTCTTCCAGAACATGGTTTATGTCTACTTTCAAAGGAGTATAGTTTCTAAATTTCCTCATCTGTTCCAATGCTTGCTTGGCTCTTGACTGCTTGTTACCACCATTATTCTTCTGATCCTTCTTCTCAATCTTGTCGGCCTCAACTTTGGTCTCCTTAGTGTCCATGCTCTTCTTTGCAGCCATAGCTTCCTCGGCATTCATGATTTTGGATGCTTTTACCATTAATTCTGACATGGTCCTAGGTGGATCTTTGGCCAGAGTATAGTACAATTTATTTGGAAACAATCCACTCATCAGAGCAGTGATTGTTGTCTTTTTCTCGTAATCAATAACTTCGAGCTTCTCGTTATTGAAACGAGTAATATAATCCCTAGTGCTCTCACTTGCTTTTTGTCTAACACTGAACAAGTGTGCTACTCGCTTAACTGGTTTTTCTCCAAAATAGAATTTTCCAATAAAGAGCTCAGCCAGTTAAAAGAAAGTTGCAATATTCCCCCGAGGAAGATTGTTGTACCATATTTGAGCAGATCTAGTGAGAGTTCCTGAAAACACCCTGCATCGCATCTCGTCTGGAACATCATAGATATCAGAAGCTGCCTGATATTGTTCTATATGGAGAACATGATCAGTTTTTCCATCATATTTTGGTGTTACCACCGGGGCTTTGAACTTTGATGGTGTGGGAAAATCCACAATTGCTTGGATAAAGGGTGTCCCTTGGACAAAAGTTCTTTGTAGAGGATTTTTGGCATTAGTCATTTCCCCTAGTATATCCTCTAACCTCTGAATAGAGCCTTTCCATGCGTCATTTGTCTCCTCGGGCATGTTGGTCCGAGCAACTGATCGTGTTGAATTTGCCTCTTCGGATCTTTCACGACGAGCAGCTGGTCGAGATTGGGCAGAACCTTCCTTTCAATCACAGAATCATTGAGAGTTCCTCGACACCATCCTAGGGGGACTTTTATTCCTCCTAGGACCCAAACGATCAAAGGGAGAGACTCTACTCAATCTTTCAAGAGCACTGGTCCTTTCTGGAGATAGAGTGATGTTTTGTTCAGTATCTGTGGCTCGTACTAATGAAGTTCGGCCAGGTTGATAAGAAAAATCATTAGATCTATCAGTGCGATATGAATCTACATGTCTTGATCGAGATTCCTCTGGGATTAATGTTCGTCTAGTTCGCGAGGAAGGCAACTAGGTATTTCTCTGAATGCTTCGTTGTCCTGACTGGGGAGGTGCTCCACCCTGGATAGTTTACATTAGTTATCGCATGGTTTCTTGCATGGCGGTCTGGCCCTGAGCTAAATTAGCCATTATTCCAGCCAGATCTTGGACACTTGGAGGAGTCGATGGATGTGAGGGGTTTCCAGCATTTTGATTACTGGATTCAGGATTACCAGCCATGGAGATGAATTGTTTTGGTGAAAAACGATAGTTTCAGTCGCTTCCCACAGACGGCGCCAATCTGTTGATGTAAAAAACTAGATTTTACCTAATTATTCAATCACAGATAAAAATAAACTAGATAAGAGATTTTTAAAGTGGTTCGGCCTTGTTTGAATGGCCTACGTCCACTGTTTGTATTATTCCTGACTGTTTGCAGAATTCTCGATAATGGGTTTACCAAGAAATTCCGAGTCCCCTGCTAATGAGGAGGTTACAATGTATTTATAGCCTTGAGGCGGTACAAATGAAAGAATAATAAATAGTTGTCCAATAGGCGTATGCGTCTGTATGATAATAATGAGCATTAAATGCGCAGTCATCCTCTTGATTATCCGGATATGAATGATCTGTACGAGATGCAGCTCAGACCGCCTAAGCTGCTCGGACCGCCTAAGTAGCTCGGTATACATGATTTGGTCGGTACAGTAGAGTTCCTCGGAGAACACTTATTGCTCGGAGCGTATTGAGTTGGTCGGGGAGGTTGAGTTCCTCAGAGTCAAGGTGTTGTTCAAAAATATTTGCGGGTGCCATGTAAGTTGACACGTGTCTCGATATAATTGGCCCACGTCAGAAGACTAAATTTGGTATCAACAGTGGGTAATGTTCCTCAAAATATTTTACAATTTCTCTTATATTGTGAGAAATTTGAGCTGCTCTAAAATATACTTAGTAAAAGAAAGAAAATTTATAAGAGGAACAAAAATAAAAGAATGATGCACCCACTTTTATGTTTTGGCGAGTAGATTCATAATGTACTTTCTATTTATGTAAAATGAAAAACATTATCAATGTTAAGAAAAAATTCTTCGTAAAACTAGTCATAACTCGAAAATTTCTATTGCATTCACTGCTCAAAAAATAAATATAATTTGTTGGGTGTGATATTATAATAGATTTTTTCTCACTATTTTTGATATTTTTACTTGAAAGACTTACCTCTATACAAAAAACTTTTTATAAACAAGAAAGAAAAATTGTGTTACCTTAGGCATAGTATTTCTTGATTCATTTATCGTTAATTGATTGAATAACTTTCTGGCTCCGAAATATGATAATATCCCGACCTCTCCGTTCCCCATACCATGAATGAACTTTCCTACTTAGATTTGAATTTCGATGTGGACATGATCCTAAGATGATGAGTGGATTCCTGCAAAACTAAGTCTCCCACTTGAAATTCTCTAGGCTTGACTAAATTTTCATAACCTCTAGATAGTTATTGGGTGTCGACCTTAAAGTTATTCTTGACTTTATCACGGTCCTCGTCCAAAGCTTCCATTCACACATATCTTGGGACTGGCAAAAGGTTATGTCTTAGAGCTACCCGAGCTGAGGATACTACCAACAATATTGGCAAGACGCTTCTATCCAATAAACTAGATTAAAAGGGATAAAACCAATTGGTTTTCTCTTTAAAGTCCTGTAGGCCTATAAAACCAATGGCATCTTGTCATCCCACACCTTTGGTAAATATTCCAACATCCATTTCAAAATATTGATCAATGTATTATTGGTGGCCTCTACTTGACCATTCAACTTAGGATAAGTGATGGTCGAACCATTGTGAATGATCTTATATTTATATATGAGGAGCCCCATTTCCTTACACACAAGCTGCTTCTCGTTGGCTATGAGAATGTCCTTCAGAATATGAAACCTACAAATTATGTACTCTCGAATAAATTGTGTCACCACTTGAGCAATGACCCTTCACAAGGGGATCGCCTGTGCCCATTTCACTACACCCAAACAAGGTAATTGTAACTGTTTTTGTCTGTTACAAAAAATATTTGTAACGGGTTTAATCCATTAGAAAATTGGCATTATTTATTGTTACTAACATAATTTGTAACGGGTATAATCCGTTACAAATTAAATATTTGTAACGGACAAAAACCGTTAGAATTTATTTAGTGATGGATTCTGGATTGGTACACATCCTTTATATTAGTAACGAATTTACTAAATTGTAATGTTTTTTACCCGTTACAAATTATTTATTTGTAACGGATAAAATGCATTACAAAATACAAAGTAATGGATTAGGAATGCCATATATCCGTAACAAGTGTTTTTATTTGTAACGGTTAAAATATTTCAAATATTAATATATTTTTAAAAAAATATTGATTTCTCATTAAACAAATAGATATACATACACTAGTAAAAACCCATGATAAAAAAGGGAATGCACTACACTCAAACAATACCCATAAATTTCACTCAAAACATAATTCTAAACACACGTGACAAATTGAATGACACCACATTTTAGTGATATTAAATTGATCTAAAAGTATACTTTATTCATAACCATTAAAATTCTCAAAATAAAATGTAGTACAAGATAAACCATTTAGCTTGTAAGCATAATAGTACTCGAAACAAAGTATAAGAACTTTAAAGTTCTAAACTTATTATCTTCATGATATTCCTTGCAAAAGTAGACTTCATTCTCCCAAAAGTAATATTCATATTTCTCAGTAAGAACCTGCAATCTTAGTAAATGTGTAAGCATAAATGAGTAAATATCATAAAAGAGTAGCACATTCCCATGCCATCTACACAAATGTTATTTTATTGGGGAATAATTGATACACAACAAAAATGAGTATTTCTAAGCCGATAGGTTATTGTTTTCAGCTTTCGCCCCCGACGCCCATTTATAACCTAAAGAGAAGTGTGAACTAGTCAATTTGGCCAACGGAGAGTTCGATGAGGACGTTGTTACTTTAGGCTGGTTACTGTGGTATCATTTGATGTGTTTGTACCTATTTCAAGGCGACTCAGTCATTTTTTCAATTTTTACCCGCAAACCCCATTTAAAACTTCATAACGTGCGTATACTAATCGATTTGGCCAACAGAGAGTTTGATGAGGGCGTAGTTACTTTAAAGAAGTTTACTTGGTATCACTTGATGTGTTTTTACCTATTTTTAGGCCACCAGGTTGTTGTTTTCAGTTCTCACCCCAAACCCCCATTTAAAACTTCACAACGTGCGTATACTAGTCAATTTGACCAATCGAGAGTCTGATAAGGACGCAGTTACATTAGATACGTTACTTTGCTATTGCTTGATACGTTTGTACCTATTTTTAGGCCGCAAGATTATTGTTTTCAATTTTCACCTCCTAACACCCTTTTAAACCTTTAAAGGAAGCGTATACTAGTCAATTTGGCTAACCGATAGTCCGATAAGAATGCTATTAGTTTAGAAAGGCTACCTTGGCATCTCTTAATATGTTTGTACCTATTTTTCATCCACTAGGTTATTATTTTCTATTCTTGCCCCTCATCCACCACCCCCAATTTAAAGCTTCATCACGTATGTATTCTAGTCAATTTGGACAACCAAGATTCTATTGATGACGCGGTTAATTTAGGCAAGTTACTTTAGTGTTACTTCATGTATTTGTTCCTAATTTTATGCTATTAGGTTGTTATTTTCAGTTTTTGCCCCCTAATACCCATTTTAAACTTCATAATGTGCGTATACTAGTCAATTTGGCCAACCGAGAGTCCGATGAGGAGCGATTAGTTTAGGTAAGTTATTTTAGTGTCGCTTGATGTGTTTGTACCTAGTTTTAGGTTGCTAGGTTGTTGTTTTCAATTTTCTTCCCCAATGCCAAATTTTAACCCAAAAAAGAAGCATATACTAGTCAATTTGGCTAACCGAGAGTCTTAATGAGGACGCGGTTAGTTTAGATATGTTACTTTGGTATCACTTGATGTGTTTTTTTCCTATTTTTAGGCCACTAAGTTGTTTTAAGTTTTCCCCCCCGAACCCCCATTTAAAACTTCATAACATGCGTATACTAGTCAATTTGGCCATCCGAGAGGCCGATAAGGAGGCAGTTAGTTTTTATAAGTTATCTTGGCATCACTTGATGTGCTTGTACCTATATTTAAGATGTTAGGTTGTTGTTTCAGTTTTTGTCGCCCAACATCCCCCCCCCCCACCCCCCCCCCCCCCCACACACACACGCGCGCACCTATACTAGTCAATTTGGTCAACCTAGAGTCCGATGAGGACGCAGTTAGTTTAGGCAAGTTACTTTAGTATCGCTTGATGTGTTTGTACCTAATTTTAGGCCGCTAGGTTATTTTTAATTTTCACCCGCGAAGCCCATTTCTAACCCCAAAAGGAAGCGTATACTAGTCAATTTGGCTAATCGAGAGTCTGGTCTAATTGTCCAATGACCTATGAACCACAACCATTAGTGCCATGTGAAACGAGGGTTATGGCATATTTAGATGGCTTGGGAGAGGCAAAGTGTTAGGGTTTGTACGTATGGGACTCTTGAGCCAAAATTTAGACTCCTTTTTCCACTTGGTCTACCTCGTGACTTAGCCTAACCCCACCAATCTCTCCAAGACATCATCATACTCTATATATCTCTATGTTGGTCTTTTGTATTAGAGGGTTTCCATCATTTGAGGGGACACTAGTACAGTTTTTAGAGAATTAAATATTTGAAAAGGAGTTGAGCATTATCTCTCTTTGTAAATGTGTGTGTTTAATTTCCATTATGTATACATCACTAACCTTGAACTAAAAGTCATTAATTATAGTCCCCTAATAATAAACTAAAATAACCATTATTCTAGTTTATTTAGTGTTGTCTTACCTCTGTTTGATGTCAAAGCAATTTTTACCTTTGCCCAACAACATAGGATTTCGAAATGCAATCAGGTTGTCATAATTGAAGACTAAAAAGATGAATAAACAATAGATATACCAAACAACTCATGGACTTGGAATCCTAACAAATAATCTAATGATTCTAATCTCATGCCAATAATTAAAAAAACATGTGCAAATGTAGAAACACGTAGTGCTAAAAAAACAAGTCATGGTATTTGATTTTACATTCGTTTAAAATGGTAAGTGGGGTATAAATATGAAACATAAATGAAAGTCATGAAAATAAAACAAGTAGAAGTTTAATATCCAGAATAATGCAGTTTGGTATGGCATCAGAAATTCACCTTAACAAGGGAAGAAGGGCCAATCGTAACTAGATCTTAAAGAGATTCCAACTTGTCTAATGGTAAAGAGCTGTAAAGCTCATCAACATCACTAAATTCTTCGAAGTCCTCCTCTTGTCACAACTACTTCATATAATTTATCTTAAGATAAGACAAAGTAAATACAAATGATCATCCTTAGCCAAATAACGTAACTAACTGTAATTTAGTTTCACAACGAGTTGTTTAACCAATCTCCTGCCTCTCTTTTAGCTTTCCCCTTTGGTTACTATGCAATATGATAAACATAATAACATTAAATATATGCAGAGAATAAATAGATTTCAGAACTACATTTTAACAATATAACTTCATATGTACATGTTAAACTGTTACAGAAAGTGCAAAACATAGTTGAAACCTAATAACAAGTTCATAGATATCAATGAGCAACAATTGACTTCTCTAGTCCTCTCGTATAAGTGGAAATGTGTTCTTTAAATATCTCTTCATATTTCACTCGTGAAAAAAGAGAGAGTTACAAGTATAGTTATAATTGGAGACAATCAAATTATGACAAAATAAAAATGGGTACATAAACATATTATAGATGTCTTGAGCACATAATAGAATATGCAGACATAATAATCCTTGATTAGACACATCAACCAAGAAAGTTCACTAACTAGGAATAGAGGTTGTAGTCCAACATACATAAAGCTGATACAGAAGCTTGGTTAACAATAGCACAGTCAAATCCCAAAAGCGTGAGCAGACCACTTCTGAAATACTTTTACCACAGTCAAATCTAAAGGTCAGCTCAGACTTGATGGCCAACCAGTTGACCATCGTACATACAAGAGAAAAATAGACACGGAATATTTATTGTATAAGGAATAAAAATCCAATACAATGATAAAAACACCATGCGATCTTCTAAGGTATCCATTCTTCATGGAACCAAAAGCCTCTTTACTCAAACCCAAACTTGTAAAAGTGTTGAATTTTCAGCATATTCAAAGCCCAATTCATATTTCTTCATGGTTGCATCTCTATTTGTTGCCTATTATGCGGTCATCATTTGTTGCATTCATAAGGATGTTGAAATTGCATTTGCGGCATTCCAATTGCTTGATACTTCACCACCGGCAAAGAAGATGAAGAATGACGCATATTAAAGATAGGGGTTTTTGAGGCGATGACTTAGCCATTTCAACATTCAATGGGCGGCCTCTGATGTCCATATTGTTCAATGCTAAAGTGGATGTTACTTCTTCAGGTTTTGAATATTCTATGTAAGCAAAATTATTTGATTTTGTGATACTACATTCGACAACAGTACCACAAAAACTAAAAAGTTGTTTCAATTGATCCATTATGAGAAGCGGGCTTAGGTTGATAACTTGTAGAGTTTTTAAGGGAACAAACCTTTCTCTTTTTGTCACATGATGCAGAAGAGTATATACTAGACTGAGCTTGAGCTTGAGCATGCGCCTGTGCCTGTGCCTGAGCAGCATGATCTTGTAGAGCTTGACCAGCAATAATTGCCTAAGCTACAACCATTGCAGATGCAAAAGGTGCCATGGGTACTTAGATGAGATTTCCCATAGAGGCAGTCGAAACTAATGAAAAAACTAATAGACTGTGAGGTGGATTATTGAACTTGCAATCGTTTTTCACACACCTACATTAAGGTATTCTCAACAAACTTCCTCAAGAGATGCACCGATTCTAGGCAAAATTTCCCCACCAAAAGCACCCAAAACAATGCCCGAAATCATTCCAAGTGGCCCTGGAAATGCCCCTGATACAGAACTAGAATAACTTGGCATGCTGGCATTGCTGGGCATGGTCTCATTAACCATATTCGGAAATGATGCTGGCGGAGCCAAATCCAGAAGCCCTTCAATTGTGGTGCCTGAGATGGAAAACATAGGAAATGGGATACCCATGGTGAACCTTCCATTACACTCCACCTTAAGGATGCAATTCCCTTTCTTGGTAAGCACATAAGTAGCTGTATAAGATCCATCCACCATATCCATGGCAATGCAATCCTGATCAAATCCACCAACTCCTACTCTAGGCGACACCTTCACCTTAATCATAACACCCCATTCAACACTTTCTTACATTTTATGCAAGTATATATAAATTAGATATTTTATGCTATAGATTTCTAAGTACTATAATCTCAATAAAGAAGTATTATTGAGATAACGTACCTGACCATATTGGAATCCATTTTGGTGTGCCTCATCCAAATGTTTCTCATATCCATAACGATATCTTATAACATCATTTCTGACCTAATAAAGGTAAAAAAAATTATATTTAAAATGCTGTTATTCTTTGTAAGGTTACCTAATGGTGCGAGCATCTTTATGGACCAAATAACAAGTGACTAAAGGGCGGGTTTCATATGGTAATGGCAGTCAACCCTTGATCAAACATAATTTTATGGTCCAATGCAATAATCAATGATCTAGTTCTCTATCAAAATCAAACAATAACACGTGATACAAAAAAATAACTGGGCATGGATTTCAAGTTACAGAACAACAATTAACTAAGAAAAAATACCAATAAAATTAAGAAAAAAAGCGATTAATCGATTAAAGTTACACTAAAGGAACCATTAAAAATAGAAAATAACCTAACCAAAACCAAAAATAATTTAATGAAATCAAGTAATTAAGAAAGTTATTAATATGCCTTCATACTTGAGAACGAGACACACAGGTATAGATACAAAGGCAAACCATTGTTAAAAAATTTTAACTGTTGAACCATAAAAATGAGGGGGAAATTATGATTGTTGGAAAACAGCTGTCTTTTTAAGTTGCAAAACAATAGTATTGGCTTTCTCTCCGTGTCTCACGTCGGTGAGATAGTTCAAAAGTGTTGTGTATATTTTCAATTTTTTGGGAACAAAGGTTCAGCCCTTTGGGCATTCAAGTTTTTGTGGGTATGTGGGGCAGACCCAATGGGCCAAGTCGCGCGCGCCGCCCCCGCCGTCCGTCCGGCCCGGCCCGTGTCCGGGTCCGGGTCCTGGGGCTTGGGCTCATTAAGAATTAATTTTTTGAGCAAATAAATTAACGTTTTTGGGTTTAAAAATTATTTTTTAACGGTAATTAATTTCGAAAAATTAAAACGTGGTTTATTCCGTGTTGTTATCTTCAACCGAGTTGCCCACTTCTTCCTGTTTTTTCTCCACGTTGTTTACCAACGTCTCTTTTCTTTTTGCCCCATAAAAGAGCTGGTTGCCTCCGGTTTTGGCACACAGTTATCTTCTTTAAACACAGAATTTTTCTCTACAGTTCTGAAAAATTTCCTTCCCCCAGAATATTTTTTTCAGAATAATTAATCTCATTCTTGTACAGATTAATTATAGAATCGAGCAATTAATACAGAATGAGTGTATACAGACCGGATTAATTCTTGTGCTATCAATCCGTAATTTAATTGGAGGCTGTTTTATCCTGGAGGTGACGGGGCTGTACACTGTCGGCACAATTAGAGGCAGAGCCGCGAAACACCTTAAAGAGAGCGACCTAGTCCGCGACTCAGCCGTGTTCTTGACTGTCCAGTTCCGGTTTTCTTATAATTTTCCGCCCCAGATTTATTAGCTCCAAAATTGGGTAATTTCGTTCCTGTTTTTAATTCTGCATTTAATTATTTAAATCGCTGCTACAACAATTTTAAGGTGTTCTATATTCTGCCATGGACGAAATTAATTCCAGTAACCTAAATAAGCCTTTCAAATATGAAGGCACTCATTTTAAACTTTGGAGCAAAAAATTGCTATTTTATTTAACTACGAAAAAAGTCGCATCATGTGTTCAATTTGACAAACCCGTAGTAAATAATCCACCTACTGTTGAGGAAAGCAAAACAATTAGAACTTGGGAGGAAAATGATTTTTTGTGCAAGAACTATATTCTGAATGCTTTAAGTGACGAACTTTATGACTATTATGCCAATTATAAAACTGCGAAAGATGTTTGGGACGCACTTTTTAAAAAATATGACACGGAGGAGGCGGGTGCTAAAAAATATGCCGTCAACCGTTATTTGAAATTTCAAATGACGGATGACAAAGCTGTTGTTGCTCAAACCCATGATTTGCAAATGATTGCCCATGAAATTATTTCCAAGGGCATGGCTTTAGATGAGCAATTTCAGGTGGCTGTAATTATTGATAAATTGCCTCCACTGTTCAAAGAGTTTAAAAATATTTTGAGGCATAAGTCTAAAGAATTCTCACTAGAGTCATTAATTACTAAATTGAGAATTGAGGAGGAATCCCGAAAATAGGACTATAAAGATGAAATTCTTGTTGTGTCTAACAACAAAAATCAGAAAAAGAACCACACTCCAGTTGTTTTAAAGGCAAACGGAAAAAATATGAAAAATCAGAAAAATAGCCACAACCAGAATTTTAAAAATCAGACTCAGACTCAGACTCAGAATAAGTATAAGAACACTGGAAATGGACAGTCTAACAACTCAGGACAGTTTCTCTGTTTCAAGTGTGGCAAGCCTGGCCATATGGCTCGCAAATGTCGCAATGTGCCACAAGCACAAGAGAATTTGACCGAAGAGGACCTATGTGCTATGATTTCAGAAATCAACATGGTTAGCGGTGCCGAAGGGTGGTGGTTGGATACCGGCGCTTCCCGCCATATCTGTTATGACCGTAGTCTGTTTAAAACTTATTCTGAGACTGCAGATAAGAAGGTGTTGTTGGGTGATTCTCACTCCACTGAGGTTGCTGGTACTGAAAATGTGGAATTGAAGTTCACTTCGGGAAAGACTGTTATCCTTAAAGATGTTCTTCACACTCCCGAAATAAGGAAAAATTTAGTTTCGGGTTATCTTCTCAACAAAGCTGGCTTTACTCAAACTATTGGTGCTGATTTATTTACTTTGACCAAAAATAGAATTTTTGTAGGCAAGGGTTATGCCACTGATGGGATGTTTAAATTGAATGTTGATGCAATGAATAAAATTTCTCCTTCTGCTTATATTGCTTGTTCATTTAATATTTGGCATGCTAGGCTTTGTCATGTTAATAGACGACTTGTTAAAAATATGAGCACTTTAGGATTAATTCCCGAATTATCATTAAATGATTTTGAAAAATGTGAATGGTGTAGTCAAGCAAAAATCACTAAGACACCACATAAATCTGTTTTTAGAGAATCTGAACCACTTGATTTAATTCATTCAGATATTTGTGAATTGGATGGTGTCACAACTAGAAATGGCAAACGTTATTTTATAACTTTTATTGATGATTGTTCCGATTATTCATTTGTGTATTTAATGAAGAATAAAAGTGAAGCGTTTGACATGTTTAAAATTTTCCTTAATGAAATTGAAAATCAATTTAATCGGAAAATAAAAAGGTTACGTAGTGATAGAGGCACCGAATATGATTCTGGATCATTTATTGAATTTTATAAAACCCACGGTATTATTCACAAAAAAACTGCCCCTTATTCGCCCGAAATGAACGGTAAAGCCGAAAGAAAAAATAGGACATTAACTTAATTAGTTGTGGCTATTTTATTAAATTCCGAGGCTGCCTCACATTGGCGGGGTGAAATTATTTTGACTGTGTGTCACGTGCTTAATAGAATTCCTAAGACTAAAATGAAAATATCTCCTTATGAAATTTGGAAAAATATTAAGCCCAACGTGTCATACTTTAGAACGTGGGGGTGCTTAGCCTACGTACGTATACCCGACCCTAAAAGGTCTAAATTGGCAAGTAGAGCATATGAGTGCGTTTTTATAGGCTATGCTATTAATAGCAAAGGATAGCGGTTTTATGACTTGAAAATTCAAGTAATTATTGAATCAAATGACGCCGATTTTTATGAAGATAAATTTCCTTTTAAATTGAGGAATAGTGGGGGCGAGTCATTCATTAATATTTCTTTAAATAAAAATAAAGAAAAAAATGAATCCATTTTAGAAATTCGAAAAAGTAAAAGGGCTCGTGTGGAAAAAGATTTTGGTCCCGATTTTTATGCTTACACTTTAGAGGAGGATCCTAACACTATTCCAGAAGCTTCATCTTCTTTAGATGCCGATTTATGGCAAGAGGCTATTAATGATGAAATGGATTCTTTGGAAACAAATAAAACTTGGCATTTAGTGGACCTTCTTCCTGGATGTAAAACTATTGGGTGTAAATGGATTCTTAAAAAGAAATTAAAACCTGATGGCACTGTTGAAAAATATAAGGCACGTCTTGTTGCTAAAGGTTTTAGACAAAGAGAAAATGTAGACTTTTTTGACACATTTTCACCCGTGACAAGAATAACGTCTATACGTGTACTATTTGCTATAGCTGCCTTAAATGATTTAATTGTACACCAAATGGATGTTAAAACTGCATTTTTAAATGGAGAATTAGAAGAAGAGATTTATATGGATCAACCAGTAGGTTTTATTGTACACGGTCAAGAAAATAAAGTATCTAAATTAGATAAATCTCTTTATGGACTCAAACAGGCACCTAAACAATGGCATGATAAATTTGATAGCCTAGTCATCACTAATGGATTTAAAATTAATGAAAGTGACAAATGCATTTATTATAAATATGTTGAGAACATTTGCACTATCATATGTCTTTATGTTGATGACTTGCTTATATTTGGTTCTAATATTCATGCCGTAGAAAATGTTAAATCATTATTATGTGCCAACTTTGATATGAAGGATTTGGGTGAAGCTAGTGTAATATTAGGAATTAATATTACTAGGTCAGAAAAGGGACTTTCTTTGGATCAATCTCATTACATTGAGAAAGTTCTAAAGAAATATAATTACTTTGACTGTAAACCTGCTAGTACTCCATTTGAACCTAGTGTAAAGTTATTTAAGAACACTGGTGACAGTGTAAACCAAAATGCTTATGCAAGCATTATTGGTAGCTTACGTTATGCTACAGATTGCACTAGACCCGACATAGCTTATGCTGTGGGAGTACTATGTAGATTTACTAGTGGACCTAGTATGGAGCATTGGCATGCTATTGAGAGGGTCATGCGGTACCTTAAAAGGACGATGAACCTCGGATTACACTATAATAAGCATCCCGCTGTCCTTGAAGGATTTAGTGATGCAGATTGGAACACCCTATCTGATGATTCTAAGGCTACTAGTGGATATATATTTAGCATCGCTGGTGGTGCAGTTTCTTGGAAATCTAAGAAACAAACTATTTTAGCTCAATCCACTATGGAGTCTGAGATGATAGCGCTAGCTGCTGCTAGTGAAGAGGCAAGTTGGTTAAGAAACCTCCTGTCAGATATCCCATTATGGGAAAAACCGATTCCAGCCGTTTTGATTCATTGTGATAGTACCGCGGCTATTGCAAAAGTTGAGAAACGTTATTATAACAGTAAGAAACGACAAATACGTCGTAAGCACAGTACTGTTAGAGAATTTATCTCTACGGGTGCTGTGAGGGTGGATCATATACGGTCTGAACAGAACTTAGCTGATCCTTTGACGAAAGGACTAGCTAGGGAGAAGGTGTGGAACACCACGAAAGGGATGGGACTAAAGCCCTTGGATAAATGAGTCATTTGTGATGGTAACCCAACATATAGACTGGAGATCCCAATAAATATGTTCAAAGGGTAATAACAAGTCACAAGTGATATGGGTTGAATCATGCGATTATTAATTAATATAGAACGGGGTTTTACTCCGAGTCCATCCCTATGGAGCATGATATCCTGAAGCGAGTTGAGGATGAGTTATTATAACTCTTAATGAGATCTATAGCTTTATTTTAAGTGGGGTACTTAGCTACAAGAGTATTCTTGATAGACTCACCTATGTAAATGTGGAAGTGTGGCCGCTTCCTATGGATATTTTGGACAAATTCCTAAAGCGTTCACTATACTGGGATAGAAGCACATAGCCGTAACGTGCTAGCTATTAGACTTACACCCAAGTAGGGTTGTGTGTGGGATGTTGTTAGAGATAGAGTTCAAAACTACGGTTACTCTAGTATATTCTGAATCATCTTTACTACGTAAAGGTTCAAGTCGAAAGACACCTTTGCTTAAGCACAATTCTATAGATTAATGCTCGATAAACTGTTTTCAAGTTTTGCAAGTGGGGGATTGTTGGAAAACAGCTGTCTTAGACAACTGTTGTTTTAAGTTGCAAAACAATAGTATTGGCTTTCTCTCCGTGTCCCACATCGGTGGGATAGTTCAAAAGTGTTGTGTATATTTACAATTTTTTGGGAACAAAGGTTCAGCCCTTTGGGCATTCAAGTTTTTGTGGGTATGTGGGGCAGACCCAATGGGCCAAGTCACACACGCGCGCGCGCGCCGCCGCCGCCGTCTGTCCGGCCCGGCCCGTGCCCGTGTCCGAGTCCTGGGTCTTGGGCTTGGGCTCATTAAGAATTAATTTTTTGGGCAAATAAATTAACGTTTTTGGGCTTTAAAAATTATTTTTTAACGGGAATTAATTTCGAAAAATTAAAACGTGGTTTATTCCGTGTTGATTTCTTCAACCGAGTTGCCCACTTCTTCCAGTTTTTTTTCCACGTTGTTTACCAACGTCTCTTTTCTCTTTGCCCCATAAAAGAGCTGGTTGCCTCCGGTTTTGGCACACAGTTATCTTCTTTAAACACAGAAATTTTCTCTACAGTTCTGAAAAATTTCCTTCCCCCAGAATATTTTTTCCAGAATAATTAATCTCATTCGTGTACAGATTAATTATAGAATCGAGCAATTAATACAGAATGAGTGTATACAGACCGGATTAATTCTTGTGCTATCAATCCGTAATTTAATTGGAGGTTGTTTTATCCTGGGGGTGACGGGGCTGTACACTGTCGGCACAATTAGAGGCAGAGCCGCGAAACACCTTAAAGAGAGCGACCTAGTCCGCGACTCAGCCGTGTTCTTGACTGTCCAGTTCCGGTTTTCTTATAATTTTCTGCCCCAGATTTATTAGCTCCAAAATTGGGTAATTTTGTTCCTGTTTTTAATTTTGCATTTAATTATTTAAATCGCTGCTACAACAATTTTGGCCCATTCCAACACTTGGATAAATTGTAACTTCATATGAAACATAATTAAATAAATTACACTAGAATAATAGGTGAGATTCATAGACATGTTTAGTTCCTAAATGATAAAATGTAACTTAAGAGAGAGAGAGAGAGAGAGCACTATAGAGGGTGGAGTGGATATTAGCCTGCGAATGCTTCGTTAACGGAGACTGGAGGGAGAGGAAGTTATCGGGGAGAAGCAATGAGTGGAGGGAAAACTTTTGCAATCGAAAATTAGGAATTTGGGGAAAATCCTGCCCCACTTGGGTACCAATTTTTATTTTTTAATTTTAATCATTTTTGCAACACTTATTATGTATTGCAACTGTGGCCATCCCCGATCCTCGCCTGCGGGTGGGCGCGTGAAGGGAAGATCCTCGGGTCCCGCGCGTCCCTCTCGGGAGCATTTCGGCCGGCGTCGTTCGAGATGAGGTGTAAAAATGTAGAGAGATTTAGAGTCGCCTATCTATTTTACTCAAAACAGACAAAAGAAAAAGGGGAAGCCATCCCGAAGGATGACATCTAAAGACATACTGGTGCATACGAAACCAAAATGATTCAAGAAGGGTCCGGAGGCTAAGTTACGAAATGGGAAGGTGTTAGACACCCATTTCGCCCTTTCGGTCTGTCATGGATATTTGATATTTTCATTTATTTCCCCGTGATATATGTGCATGTGTATATATAGAGTGAAGATAGGAATCCTCGACTTGTATCATGGGAGAGATAAAGCGAGTCATCCGTAGGAAGGTACAAAAATAATATTAGAAAATAAGATTTACGCGATTACCCTTACGTTGATCTTTATAATGGAATGATAACGTGTAATACCCCGCCCTAAAAAATAGGTATTTAACGTTATTTGAAGTATTTTCTCCAAAGAAAAATTGGAGGAATAAATAATCCAAGTGTAACACGTCAAGTAATACGTAAGGTGGCGTATTACGTAAATGGTTTAAACGAAAAAAAAAAATCCAACGATGCATGTGTCGCATTAATGCGTATTTAATCTCTAATAGTATTGGATAGGATGTCCATTAAGTTTGAGAAAAAATATCAAGGAACGGATGTGACACGGACAAGGTTAATACGACGCGACATTTAAATGGTACGAAAAGCAAAATATCGCAATATGGATTAAACGAGACAATTTTATGTTGCATGGTTCACACGAGTTTTATTTTGAGTTTATATAATTATTTTAAGCACTTTGATTAAGTTTCGTGCGATTCGAACAAGCAACGAATGCTACGCAAACATGTGCAGTAATTATCTTACGACGCGCGACACAGCGAAAGTCCAGTCTTGTGCAAATTATTTAGGACGTCTCGGGAGGTCAAAAAAATATTGTGAATATGTTTTTTTGACTCACAAAAATATAAGGAATATTACTATGAAGAGAAAAATCGAAAAAAAAATACTTTTGTACGGAGGTCCCGATTCTTGCGCGCCTTGTATAAGACAATCCGGGAGACCAAACGACTATTGTAAATATGATTTTTTAGCCAAAAAAATGCAAGGAATATGATTCTTAAGTTAAAAATTTCAAAAAAAAAAAAAAAAATTTTGGGCTGGTACAAAAAGTGACGCAAATCAACTTTTGTGGGTATTTTTGGGCATTTTTCAAATGAATTTTTGGGGTCACATGTTGGGTGTATGT
Source organism: Sambucus nigra (assembly GCA_949130495.1). NCBI lineage: Eukaryota > Viridiplantae > Streptophyta > Magnoliopsida > Dipsacales > Adoxaceae > Sambucus > Sambucus nigra. Next base: position 173,092,339 of record OX422219.1, read on the forward strand.
GTAGTCTCTTTCAAGACTTATTATGCAGATCTTGGGGAACCAAATTACACCCATTTGGGCATTCAAAACCTTGGGTTTGTTGGTCAAGGGTGGAATGCTTCCATAATTACATTATAAGATAAATGGGAGGGAAATACTTGGAGCCAAAACTCTCAAACATTTTCAGATTATATCTCCATCTTCTAGCTCTTGCAAGAGTTGTTCCTCCTTCCAAATTCGTGGTCCTCCTTTGCCACCACTTTTCCACCATCAAAACACCACATTGGAGGTTCCCAAACTCCATTAAAACACCTCTCAAAGTTGGGACAACTCATAGGAAATTTTGAGATAAGTTTTTGGAGCTCAAAGGAAGTCTTGTTGGGTGATTTTAAAAGGAGTTTCCCATAGTAGAAGAAAGAGTAGTTCATAGAGCTTGAAAATTAATTGGGAGCTTGAAGAGGGGGCTATTGTGACTCCCTTTAGGGCCACCTTTGGAGGTGGGGGAGTCACCCACCTTCTCTACATTATTTAAGGACATTGTGAGGTGGGAAATACTTATCTCTTACTAAGTTAAGTTGATGATGATAATAGTATGAGTATTTTGCATCTTGTTGATATTAGGTGTGTAGAAATAGTCATCCATGATTAAAGATTAAATACTACATGATTTCAAGATATAGTTTAGAAGAAAATGAGATTTTCTACCCTTGAAATGGGTCTTGTAGTAAATCTATGTTTAACTTGATTTTTCTACATATTTAGAGCTTAAAATAATTTGATTAAGGTTATAAATGCACTAATATACTTATTAGTATTATTCTCACTTTTTCTATGAAAATGGGCACTTAAAATGAAGGATTGAATGAGTTTTAAAAATGGATAGTTTTCAGCCCACTATTCACAAATATTTAATGAAACAAAATATTTTAAACTCAAGTTTTAAGGTGAATAAATGATTTATTTGATGTGAAGAACACTTGGTATCTATATGCCCTTTTTATGAGATTAATATAGTAATTTTAATGTTGATGAATCATTATGAAATGAGCAAATGGAGTTTCATTTACAAAGTGTACTATTTAGTTTGTTAAACTAAGTTTTGGGGTTAAAAGTGTAAATAAGTGAAAGTGTAGTCTTCTTGTAAATTTTGGGTGAAAATATAAATAATAAAAGTCTAGAAGACTTAGTGTGAATAAAATGACTAAGTATGAGTCTTTATACAAAAAGTCATAATTAAAGTGTGTAACGCTAAGTTTGAAAGATAAGAGTGTCAAATATTTGAATATTGATGAAATGAGTTTTAAGTTGTCAAAAGACATAATTAAAGTGTGTAGGCTTAAATATGAGAAATAAGACTTTAATATATAAAAATCGTGATTTTATATATTAAAAAGGGTTAAAATGCAAGATGTGTAATTTTGGCAAAGTGAGAAGTTGAACAAGTGTTTTAATGAGTAAAATGCCCAAGTGTTGAGCTTGGAACATGAAAGGGGTATTTTTGTGAATAACACTTGAAAGGGATAAGGTTGCACATTTTGGTAAAGAAAAATGGTAAATTGGTAATTTACTTAAAGTGTGACGTTTTTATGAAATAAAATACTAAAGAGTGTTTTGGCACTAATTTGGAAAGAATAATTTAAATCCTTAAAGCGAAAATAATTTTCGGGATAAACATCAATGCGTGTGTGAGAAAAAGGACTTTAATGGAATATAATGATTTTTCCTAAATGAATAGTGGAAAAATGGACGGTTAAGTCCAAGGCTTTAGCCTCGGCTCGAAAAAGGCAAATTAATGTGAACATTATGAAAATATTGAACACATTGGTAAGATAATTATATTGGATGATGCCGGGATAAAAAATTAAGCAGCGCTATGCTGTCCCTAGTGGTGAAAGACCCCAAACCAACTGCAGTAGTATATGACCGGTGGTGTGAGGCCACAAAGTCCGTGAGTGTTTGTTGGCGGAGTCCCTACAGATAATGCTAAGTAATGAATTGAATATTCATGAAAGAGGCACAAATGGATGGTATTGATCCATTAAGTTATTAATGCAAGAATAACGCATTAAATATTTAAGGTTCATGTGATAACATGGGATAGTTAAATAAGGTAACTTAATAATGCTTAAGCTACCAAATGAGGCTCAAACCATAATAAACACAAGCGTGTGTTATATGAGGCTTTCGAAAGGAAAATAAAAAGTAGCTTTCTAACATGATGTGTGCGTGTGTTGATGAAAGTCTTATGATATGGTTAAATAACCCGGGCCTGAGTTAATTGAATGTAGAGAATAAATACTCTAAATGAAAATGAAAGGTTTCCCAAACAAAGGATATATGTTGACTATGTGTGAGTTAATGGGAATAAGTGCTAGTTTTCGAAGCATGATAATATAAAATGACTATTTTGTAAGGCCAGGAAGGCCAAATGGAACCAAATAACGTTTTTGTAATAAAAATGGTCAAATACATTGGCACATGTATTTTTGAAGGTATATATGTAGATATATACATATTTTCACATGCATGTGGTGTAGCGTGTGAGTATTCCTTTCTGCCGTTCGTTTCTATACTGCATTTGTATATGTTCCCACTGAGCATTCAGCTCATATCCCTCCTTTGTTACGGCAGGTTGCATGTCATTCCGTATTTTGAGAGCGTTGTACAGGTAAGTAGTTACTTGCTTTACGATTAGTAGCTTTGTTTACTTGACCTCGGGGGCACTCCCCTTGGGTCACATCACGTAGTGATTATAAATTTGACTCGCATGCTAATAAGTGTAACGTTAAATACTATTAAAATTGGATTAGAAATATTATATAGGGTGTTTCATTGCACTTCACAATTAACGTACGAACCGGATCAGGTTAGTCCTTTAATAACCTTTATATCCGGGTCGGGGCGTTACAACTTGGTATCAGAGCTTTAGGTTCAATGTTCCTTTCGGGTGTGACGTGGTGAGGTCGGTAGTGGATCTTTCGGTGTCGTTGTTAGTTAGATCCGGTCACGCTTTCCTGATGATTGTTTTGATTTGTACCTTGATGGTAAAGTCGAGGTCTTGAGCTCATTGTGCCCTGCTCTTTGAGCTGGTGAGCGGCTAAGTTAATGGCCATTCTTATTTCGCTACATTTGTTCTTGTAGTGTTAGATAGCAACTATCGGAATTTGTTGTAGGTTGTTAGGTGGGGGCACCATACGCTTGTGTGAGATGTATCATGTGTAAGTTTGATGATTAAAAGGTGTTAATGATTTTAGTTGCATCTTAGCTGGTATGCTTGTAGTTTCATCTACGGGATTAGGTGACTAAGTAGTATGAATTGTGAATAAATAATTCTATGGAAATCAGAATGACTAAGTAAGTTGATTATGTTTTGGGTTTAGATAACCTTCATGATTTCAAGTGATTTAAGAACAAATCCATATAGTCCTTGGGACTTAGTGTTAGAAATGGTGATGTTGAATTATGATTTTAGAAAAATGAGGTGGTATTGGGGAATAGGATCTTTTGTGTCATCAAAGGTATTGGCCTAAAAGTTTTATAGGTAGTACCTGATGCCCAGTATTCTACCAAAAGTTTTATAGTGGTGATAACTTACGATCTAGCATATGAGTGTGATGGCTACGTAGTGAGGCACGTTAGTTGTCGTGGCTGAATAATCACAGAGGTTAAATGATAGGCTATGATGAGTTTGATGTTGGGTTAGCATTATGGATAAGTAGGTGAACTCATTATTGCTACTTGGATATATGTACTAAGGTTAATCTAATGAAGTGTTAGTGCAAGTAACAGGCTTTCCCTAATAATGGTGAAATTAAGGTTGTACCACGTAGTACGATACTGTCGATGTCTCTCGTTGATATTATGGGATCCCTTATGACTTCAGGAATATAGATTTACGACTGGTATGACACATAGTGATTGGGATTAGTGTTTGGCCTGTGAGAAAATAATTTAGTGGCCATGCTCGAGTGTTATACTTGAAAGGATTTTTTGTCATGATAACTCCTAGGCTAGGATATGTATGTTCAATTGGAATCAATTGACGTTGTGACTCTTCCATGAAGCATTGGGAAAAGTTATCGTATTGAGGAATGCATAGGCTATCGGTGATTGTAATACAATTTAGTCATGTCATTTATGGCGGTACCTTAGAGTTATTGCCATGGTTTTGTTTATAAACTTTCATTATGGTATAACTTGGGGAGAATATCGAGAATATGTTGATACATGGTAGGTTTTACACTTGGGAGACTTAGGACACAATGATGTTCATCCTGGTTTTAGAAATAGCACTCGGAGTCGAGTTTTAGGCTTAATTATATCACCTGTGTGCTACCCGTATGGCTTAGTATGACACTGGTGAGGAAAATCATTAGGTATTAGGCATGAGTCATAGTTGAAAAATTGAGTTGACGTTGTAACTAGTCTGATAGTTACGATTTAGGATTATGTAAGACGTTGCCAAGAATTGTAGCGATGATCCCTAAGGATGAAATTATGTAATTATTGTGTTTCACTAAACGAGAAGGATCTCGAGGTTTGAAAGTCAGCACTCGCATGTTGAAATTGTGGAGACATGAGTATATTAGGTCAATAACTAACGTTATGCAATGAGAAATGTAACTTCGCTTTGGTATTAAGGATAACGAGTAACCTCAATCTTAAGGAGGGAAGCCTAGCATTTTAGCTTCCCAAGTGAATCGATTCCCAAGTCGTTGCCTTTAAAAATGGGTAGCCGTGATTAATAATTCAAGCTAGGGCACGTGGATAAGCTAATACTTTAGCGTACGTATGGGTCAGTGAAAATTTTAGACTTTAAGTGTACGTTGTGGTTCGTACTTCGCGTAGCATGGTTCGTTCTCCGAATTCAATTGTTTTATCCTGGCGTGGCAACCGCCTGATCCATTGCATCTTATTGTGCCTTCTTTGATCTCGTTAATGGGAAGTTATTTCAATTATGGGTTGGTAGTCAGGTGTAGCGTTGCATAGCTCAGTAGTACGACGCGGAATAAGCCAGTTAGAGGCTGTTGTGTCACGGTACATGAGTATGCTCTTCTTCGGAAGCACCTTTATTTTACATCGGTTGGTGTGTACACGTGGTATCGCGGTTTGTTTCATGTAGTTTGCATGTGTACTTAATATCTTGAGGTTAATACAGTCATTACTTAACCAGTATAACTAGTTATGATGTATATCATGGATTTGAGTTCACGACTCTAAGATATAAATATTAGAACTTGATGGAACATTAAATGCTAGGGTTGCACCCCGTATGGAAATTACGGATTGAGAATGTAGTCTTTCATGGGTATTTAGGTTGTCATAGCTAGGATTACTCTAGGCTAATGGTTAGTCTCGTAGGAGATACCGGTCCGATAGACCATTGGGATTAAATTACTGTCTTGAATTTTTTGATGTGAATAGTTATTGATGTTGAGGATGTATCTGCCTAAGCTATGCAAGACTCAAATCGTTTGATGAAACGTAGGCTTGTAAATCCCAATGTTTTATATAATTCATGATAACGAGTTCATTGGGTGTTAGCATGATACTTGCTCACTATCAGTTACCTTGAGGAATTATCTATATGGACATGTTAGGCATACTTGGGAGTTAACAATAATATCTTAGGATCCACCGTAGTTGTAATCAATTAATGGTATGAAATCTTTTAGTTAGACTATAGTGTTAAAGACACGAAGGATTGGAATTAATTTATTGGATGAATGATGTGTGAGCATGATGATCACAAATTTCGGGGACGAAATTTCCTAAGGAGGGAAGAATGTAATACCCCGCCCTAAAAAATAGGTATTTAACGTTATTTGAAGTATTTTCTCCAAAGAAAAATTGGAGGAATAAATAATCCAAGTGTAACACGTCAAGTAATACGTAAGGTGGCGTATTACGTAAATGGTTTAAACGAAAAAAAAAAATCCAACGATGCATGTGTCGCATTAATGCGTATTTAATCTCTAATAGTATTGGATAGGATGTCCATTATGTTTGAGAAAAAATATCAAGGAACGGATGTGACACGGGCAAGGTTAATACGACGCGACATTTAAATGGTACGAAAAGCAAAATATCGCAATATGGATTAAACGAGACAATTTTATGTTGCATGGTTCACACGAGTTTTATTTTGAGTTTATATAATTATTTTAATCACTTTGATTAAGTTTCGTGCGATTCGAACAAGCAACGAATGCTACGCAAACATGTGCAGTAATTATCTTACGACGCGCGACACAGCGAAAATCCAGTCTTGTGCAAATTATTTAGGACGTCTCGGGAGGTCAAAAAAATATTGTGAATATGTTTTTTTGACTCACAAAAATATAAGTAATATTACTATGAAGAGAAAAATAAAAAAAAAATACGTTTGTACGGAGGTCCCGATTCTTGCGCGCCTTGTATAAGACAATCCGGGAGACCAAACGACTATTGTAAATATGATTTTTTAGCCAAAAAAATGCAAGGAATATGATTCTTAAGTTAAAAATTTGAAAAAAAAAAAAAAATTTGGGCTGGTACAAAAAGTGACGCAAATCAACTTTTGTGGGTATTTTTGGGCATTTTTCAAATGAATTTTTGGGGTCACATGTTGGGTGTATGTGTAGTCTCTTTCAAGACTTATTATGCAGATCTTGGGGAACCAAATTACACCCATTTGGGCATTCAAAACCTTGGGTTTGTTGGTCAAGGGTGGAATGCTTCCATAATTACATTATAAGATAAATGGGAGGGAAATACTTGGAGCCAAAACTCTCAAACATTTTCAGATTATATCTCCATCTTCTATCTCTTGCAAGAGTTGTTCCTCCTTCCAAATTCGTGGTCCTCCTTTGCCACCACTTTTCCACCATCAAAACACCACATTGGAGGTTCCCAAACTCCATTTAAACACCTCTCAAAGTTGGGACAGCTCATAGGAAATTTTGAGATAAGTTTTTGGAGCTCAAAGGAAGTCTTGTTGGGTGATTTTAAAAGGAGTTTCCCATAGTATAAGAAAGAGTAGTTCATAGAGCTTGAAGATTAATTGGGAGTTTGAAGAGGGGGCTATTGTGACTCCCTTTAGGGCCACCTTTGGAGGTGGGGGAGTCACCCACCTTCTCTACATTATTTAAGGACATTGTGAGGTGGGAAATACTTATCTCTTACTAAGTTAAGTTGATGATGATAATAGTATGAGTATTTTGCATCTTGTTGATATTAGGTGTGTACAAATAGTCATCCATGATTAAAGATTAAATACTACATGATTTCAAGATATAGTTTAGAAGAAAATGAGATTTTCTACCCTTGAAATGGGTCTTGTAGTAAATCTATGTTTAACTTGATTTTTCTACATATTTAGAGCTTAAAATAATTTGATTAAGGTTATAAATGCGCTAATATACTTATTAGTATTATTCTCACTTTTTCTATGAAAATGGGCACTTAAAATGAAGGATTGAATGAGTTTTAAAAATGGATAGTTTACAGCCCACTATTCACAAATATTTAATGAAACAAAATAGTTTAAACTCAAGTTTTAAGGTGAATAAATGATTTATTTGATGTGAAGAACACTTGGTATCTATATGCCCTTTTTATGAGATTAATATAGTAATTTTAATGTTGATGAATCATTATGAAATGAGCAAATGGAGTTTCATTTACAAAGTGTACTATTTAGTTTGTTAAACTAAGTTTTGGGGTTAAAAGTGTAAATAAGTGAAAGTGTAGTCTTCTTGTAAATTTTGGGTGAAAATATAAATAATAAAAGTCTAGAAGACTTAGTGTGAATAAAATGACTAAGTATGAGTCTTTATACAAAAAGTCATAATTAAAGTGTGTAACGCTAAGTTTGAAAGATAAGAGTGTCAAATATTTGAATATTGACGAAATGAGTTTTAAGTTGTCAAAAGACATAATTAAAGTGTGTAGGCTTAAATATGAGAAATAAGACTTTAATATATAAAAATCGTGATTTTATATATTAAAAAGGGTTAAAATGCAAGATGTGTAATTTTGGCAAAGTGAGAAGTTGAACAAGTGTTTTAATGAGTAAAATGCCCAAGTGTTGAGCTTGGAACATGAAAGGGGTATTTTTGTGAATAACACTTGAAAGGGATAAGGTTGCACATTTTGGTAAAGAAAAATGGTAAATTGGTAATTTACTTAAAGTGTGACGTTTTTATGAAATAAAATACTAAAGAGTGTTTTGGCACTAATTTGGAAAGAATAATTTAAGTCCTTAAAGCGAAAATAATTTTCGGGATAAACATCAATGCGTGTGTGAGAAAAAGGACTTTAATGGAATATAATGATTTTTCCTAAATGAATAGTGGAAAAATGGACGGTTAAGTCCAAGGCTTTAGCCTCGGCTCGAAAAAGGCAAATTAATGTGAACATTATGAAAATATTGAACACATTGGTAAGATAATTATATTGGATGATGCCGGGATAAAAAATTAAGCAGGGCTATGCTGTCCCTAGTGGTGAAAGACCCCAAACCAACTGCAGTAGTATATGGCGGCGGAGACCGGTGGTGTGAGGCCACAAAGTCCGTGAGTGTTTGTTGGCGGAGTCCCTACAGATAATGCTAAGTAATGAATTGAATATTCATGAAAGAGGCACAAATGGATGGTATTGATCCATTAAGTTATTAATGCAAGAATAACGCATTAAATATTTAAGGTTCATGTGATAACATGGGATAGTTAAATAAGGTAACTTAATAATGCTTAAGCTACCAAATGAGGCTCAAACCATAATAAACACAAGCGTGTGTTATATGAGGCTTTCGAAAGGAAAATAAAAAGTAGCTTTCTAACATGATGTGTGCGTGTGTTGATGAAAGTCTTATGATATGGTTAAATAACTCGGGCCTGAGTTAATTGAATGTAGAGAATAAATACTCTAAATGAAAATGAAAGGTTTCCCAAACAAAGGATATATGTTGACTATGTGTGAGTTAATGGGAATAAGTGCTAGTTTTCGAAGCATGATAATATAAAATGACTATTTTGTAAGGCCAGGAAGGCCAAATGGAACCAAATAACGTTTTTGTAATAAAAATGGTCAAATACATTGGCACATGTATTTTTGAAGGTATATATGTAGATATATACATATTTTCACATGCATGTGGTCTAGCGTGTGAGTATTCCTTTCTGCCGTTCGTTTCTATACTGCATTTGTATATGTTCCCACTGAGCATTCAGCTCACATCCCTCCTTTGTTACGGCAGGTTGCATGTCATTCCGTATTTTGAGAGCGTTGTACAGGTAAGTAGTTACTTGCTTTACGATTAGTAGCTTTGTTTACTTGACCTCGGGGGCACTCCCCTTGGGTCACATCACGTAGTGATTATAAATTTGACTCGCATGCTAATAAGTGTAACGTTAAATACTATTAAAATTGGATTAGAAATATTATATAGGGTGTTTCATTGCACTTCACAATTAACGTACGAACCGGATCAGGTTAGTCCTTTAATAACCTTTATATCCGGGTCGGGGCGTTACATAACGCATATGGGGTAATACGTCACTAAGAACAAGTATATAGAATATAAGAAAATTGGATTTAGAGAAGATAGAAAATGAGAGAAAGTGAGGATAGGACTCGAGTCTCGAGTTTTACCCCGAGACGCCTACGTAGCCTATAAAGGCATCAAAGTCCATGTAGTTCGCATACAAAACTAGGGGTGGGGTTTATCCCTTAAATTCAAATGGGGGGTCTCTTATTTGTGAGTGTATGTGTGTGTAAAAAAAGTGTTTTAGTTGTGAGAAAAGTGTGAGAAAAGTATGAGAATCCTTATTTGGAATTTATGAGCAAACCCTCTTTTTCTTGTTTTTTGATTTTTTTATTTATATGAAAATAAGAGACGTGCAATAATACTAAATAAAAAGTATATTAGGATGTGTGAGATGAGATAATAAAAGTGCTAAGTAATAAAACAAGTTATTGCGAATTTAAGAGAAAGTTGAGAAACTTGGACCTTCTTGAAATTCTTGAGCTTGATCTTGAATGTTGGAGAGTAGCCCTTGCACTTGGATGATGATGGATAATGGCTAATTCACCAAGTTTGATGAAAATGATGATGAAAAGTGGAAGTTATAAATGGATTTGAATGTTGAAATAACGCTGTCTTCGAGAGAGATTTTTGGGATTCGCTGAGGGCGATGCTTATCAGATCTGGGTTACCTTTGAAAATGAGGTGAAGGCCTCCTTTTATAGGCCCATGTCACTGCCGATCGGCATAGACCTGGTCTTGCCTATCGGCACCTGCCGATAGGTAGGGTCTGGAACCTGCCATTTGACAGTGTGTTTAAAGCCTTTTCAGAAAATTGGTTACTGAGGGCAAACTGTTTGTCGGAATCGTGCACGGGGAAGACCGTTGGAAAGCTAATTCAGAGACCTTTGAAAGTCCTCTGGGCCTCTCCCGAGTTCGGGAGTTGACTTTGGGTCAAATATGGCTCGGAAGCGTTTGTCGGTCCATTGGAAGGGGAATTGTTCAGACGCAAATGGATCGTTCGTCCATATGGTAAGTCGGAATTATGCACGGGATGGACCATTGGAAAGGGATTTCAGTGCCCTTCGAAGATTCATTCAGCCTCGGTCGAGCTGAAGAGTTTGACTTTTTGGTCAAATGGAGCCTGGGAGTGCCCTATAGCTTCTAAGTTAGTACTCGGGACATGACCGGGGTTTGTAGTGATGAAGGGAGGTACTAGGGACCTAAGGAGAGTTGGGGGTAACAGAATGGGGTGTCTATAGTGCCCCTTGATGGGTGATTTTGGAATAAATGATAATCATCGAATAGACATTATATGATGATTTTGATGGAGTATGACCGATTTATAGGGTCGAGGCCGATTCTGAGGACCTGAGGGGTGTGCTGGGGATGACTAATTATGCGGGTCAAAACCAATTCTGCGGGCTTAAGCGATGACGGTGATCGATTCTGTGGGTCAAAGCCAATTCAGCGGGCTTAGGGTGAAGATCTAATAACCGAGGTCAATTATGACCTAAGAGTGGTGACGATCGAGGATAGAGGTAATTTCTGACCTAACTCAAGTGATGATCCAAGATCGAGGTTAATTCTGACCTAAGAGTGGTAACGACCGAGGACCGAGGTCAATTCTGACCCAAGAGTAGTGATGATCGAGGACCGATGTCAATTCTGACCTAACTCGGGTGACGATCCAAGACTGAGGTCAATTCTGACCTGAGAGTGGTGATGACCGAGGACCGAGGTCAATTCTGTCCTAACTCAGGTGACGATCCAAGACCGAGGTCAATTTTGACCTAAAAGTGGTGGCGATCGAGGACCGAGGTCATTTCTGACCTAACTCAGGTGACGATCCGAGACCGAGGTTAATTCTGACCTAAGAGTGGATAAAGAGTGGATTTTGATTCTGCTGGGGAAAGTGCTTTGTGATTTTGATCTGAGCTGGGGAGCTGATAGCTAGGGAAACTTTTGTTTCTTTAGGATGCCTCGCAGGGGGGAACAACCAATTTTGGTGCTGAAAGAACTCCGCTAGGGAAGTGATCAGATGGTCCGTAGAGATCCTTCGGAGCTTTGCCGGGAGGAGATTCACTTGGTTTTTGAGGATTTTGCTGGGAAAGAAGGGTTCTGCTTAAAAGAATGAAAAATTTTCCTGGTGAAAATACTCTAAATCTTTCCTAGGATTTTTAAGAATTTTCTAAGGATTTTTCGGGGCTTTCTGGTATTTTCTGGGGATAACTGTATGAAATTTAAGGGGGCTGCCGGTCTTCATGGTATGAGGGGTGCCATTCGACAGTGGCACAGACTTTTGGACTGCCTTGGGATGGTAAGGAGTGAGTGCCGATCGGTATGGTGGGGGTCAGTGCCGATCGACATGGAGTTTGGCATCCTATATAAAGGGGGTGAATCCCTTCAGTTTTTCACAGCTTCTTTGCTTTCTCTCTTTCTGCGATTCCTCTGTAAATCGTTCTAGCATTTCGATCTTCAAGAAATGGCCACTTTTGTGAGCACTACAGTCCAAAGGGAGTGGTTGACCATTGATGACTGGGCGAATGTGGAGTGGAGGGCCAAGGTGCCTCTTGCTTTGGGGAGTGAGAACTCCTTTGATGCGTTTGAGCCTGTTGCGGATGAGCGGACCTTATTGCGGGAGTCATCACATCATCGCTCTTCGAAAGTGAATTCCGATTGTTATGTCAGTAACCCGACCTTTGGCATTCCTCTCTTTTTGGTGATTTTTCTTTCTTGACTTGAGATTTTTTTCCTTTTTGCCAGTCTGATATTTCCTTGAAGAACATGCGCGCCCGCGGGATGACGGGGATCAGGGATGTCTGGGAGCATCTTCCACCTATGGTGCGTTGGGTGGTATCATCAACGGGTTTTGGGAGGTTGGCATCTGCGCTGGATGAGACGCCTCGTTCGACACCGGTCCTGTGCCCTTTGGGGAAGAGGTGGTGGAATACTACTCACACCTTTCATTTCAGTTTCGAGGAGATGATTGTGACTCCCATAGATGTGCAGCAGGTGTTGGGGCTGGATTATGATGGAGACCAGATAGAGGTGGATCGTTCTTTACGGGGTGAGATCGAAGGCAGTGCGTGTGACACCTAGTGATGTAGGGAGGATAGTTTCTGGGGATTCTATCCGACTGTCTATACTGAAGGATGTTCTGTTGGGTAGGCTGATTGATGTGGGGGACGGGCTGTAAGTGATGCAGATAGCCCGATTATTTATTTTGCTGGAGTTGGCAGGTTTCATGGTGGCGTCGAGCGGCGATGTCGTCCATTTATGGTTCTTACCGTACCTGAGGATGTTTTCGAACATTCCTTTCTATGATTGGGGGAGTATAACTTTGGCGACCCTTTACTTTTCTCTGGATGCATTCAGTCGGTGCTACCGGTAGACCTTTACTGGAGCCATGTACCTTCTTGAGGTATTCTTCAGTTTGCGCATTTCTTTTCATGCACTCGCATTTTCCTTATGCGTATCTTTTTGTTTATAAATTCTTATCTTTGACAGACGTGGTTTTATGAGGTGATTGGGTGCAATACCCCGTTGATCGCTCTAAAGGATGACACCGTTGGGGACTTCAGTCGATTGTTTCGATGGCATAAGGCCAATCGGCAGTCGAAGGAATCTCTCTCCCTGGAGGCGGTATGTCAGGTCTTGAATGACTTGACCAGTGGTAGGGTAAGACTCTTTCAATTTCAATCTTGTTTTTTACAGCTTCTGATTTTGTATTGATTTATGACTGCTTAGAGATTTTCAGGTGACCTTTTATCCCTGAGGGACAGCTATTCAGGATGCGAGGATGACCGGGGTGAACGCGCAGATGAGGCGTTTGCTGGACCATGAGTTCGGCTCTTCCTGGTATCTCGGGGAGAGGGTGGTTCACCAGATTACTGAGGAGGAGGTGGTGGTCCACCTGCGTAGCCTCCTACGTCTATGAGGTAGGAGCGACTGCTGTCGGAGGATATGAGGATCGCGGCGATGATCGGCAAGTCCAACTTATTATACAATGATACGGTTTCTCTATATGACTATATGGACTTTGAACGAGGTGGTTGATGGCACCCAGCATATATGATGCCTTGCCTTTCCCTCCTGCGGGTTCGAGTCGGGCGATGGGATCTTCCCACAGTGGCGGTGGTCCGTCGTCATCTACGACGGTGACTTCAGAGGTTCCTTTTATGCGGTTGAACACTCCTTCTTACAACATTCGACGGGTTAATAGAGGGATGGTGCCTACGCTGCATCATCCTCAAGCAATGGTTCCGAAGGAGTAGGGTTTGACAGAGGAGGTCCTCCGACCTGCGGTATACCTTTTTGTTCTTGCTTTGATACTGATTTTGCCTTTTTCTTGCAGCAAGTCCGAGTGTCGACCACTTGGCTAAGGGACATCAGAGATTGGATATCTTCGGTAACTGCCCATATTTGGGATGCGATTCCTGTTCCTTCTTGCTTGGTGCCATCTGCTTCATCCGGAGAGGACTCTGGCTCGGATAGTGGCGGTACATCGTCTCATCATAGGGGGAAGAGAGCACGTCGCAGGGGTGGAAGCTCTTAGAGAGAAAGGTGGGTGAGAGAGAGAGAGGGAGAATGTGGGTTCGGGCTGAGTCCCGTTGTTTTTTTCTTTTTCTTTTTATTTTTTGCAAAATTCATGTAACACAGACACAAATAGATGCAATGCAATGGACTTTTTTTTATTATCTTTTATTAATGATGAGTGAATGTATGCACATGCGCTTTTTACTTTGCTACTGAGACCGTAAAAAGGAGTATTTTCGGAATTTTTTTGAAGGAATTTTTTTTTTAATTGAAAGGGGAAATTATATAAGGAGGAAAAGAGATTTTGAATTTCTGTTGAGAATATCAATTTATTTTTATTGAGTTTTCTGATTTGACAAAAGAGGAAAAAAGGGAAATTTCTAAAAATGGGGGGTTGCCGACCGGCAAGCACCCTGTCCTGCCTATCGGAAGTTCAGTCCAGTCCCATCAATTTAAAGCTTTGAATGGTACCCTCTTCAGCCTTTTGTATTTTGTGGGGTAGTATTCTCTTCGAATTCTGCAGGGATTATGTCTCTTGTGAGGGTTCTCAAGTATAAAAAGGGGTGAAGGTGGAGTGTTTTCATCACACCTTCGCATTCTTACTTACTTGCCCACTATCTCTTAGCCTTGCAAGATGACTCTCCCTGTTAGCATTGAGTTTGCTAACTACCTCGAAGCCATGGAAGCAAAGTGCTCTTATAATGTCGACTATGATGCTTTCAACATGCGTCGAGTCTCCTTGTGCCACAATTGGCCTATTGAGTGGAACATGCTGATGGAGACGGTACAATTCTAGTACCCCGAAGACTATGTATTCCGCTTTGGGTTGGATAAAGTTTGTCCTACCTACGAGGAATTTTTTGCCATGCTGGGTATAAATCCCAGTGTTGCTGCGGCTTTGCCTGAATTTTCCCGTTCTCCCAAGGATTTATTGGCTGGGCTTCTTCATATTTTACCTTCGGCGACCAGATCATTGGTTGCTGGAGGAATGATCTCTCTCCCGGCGATGCTGCAGTCTATATATTTACGAGAAGTAGGTGATGCTGGCTATGCTGGAGCCATTGCTTTAGGCCTGGTTTCAAAATTGCGGCTGGTGATTGGGGAACTGCTAGTGGACCCGCAACTTGCAGCCATTAATTCGTGGATGTCATACCATCGCAATCCTGCGGCGGTGATACTGGTGGCGACGCTGAATGGTATGGATCCCTGGCGAGAAGGTCATTCTGATTTTCTGAGGGGTAGCCCCGTGATGTTGTTCATGTGGTTGTCTGAAAGACTCCACTTTGTGGTCCCTCCAGAGTATCCTTTGTCGATTGTACCCAACTTCTTTTTGTGTTACTTCATCCGCATCGACCTGTATATTGCGAGCTGGAAGAATTGGCTTATGGAGCATGGGGCTCAGAATTTGTATTGGTCAGTGCCTTAGTGGGGGCAGTTCCAGCCTGTTCTGGAGCTAGGAGAGTACTCATATGTGTGGCTGGTTGGTCTCAAACAGATCTCTTTCTATTTCCCTTGGTGGCTTCTGCGCCAATTTGGATGGGCACAGGTCATGCCACCTCGGGCACTAAATTTCTTTTCGGTAGACGTTTTGACCGAGCGCTTGAGTCTGTTGCTTGGATCTCTGTGGGAGAATTGGCATTCGTCCACCCATCCCTCTCAGTCTGTCGAGAGAGTTTGGCATGTCCCTGGTGGTTATATGAAGTGGTTATGGAGGAGGTTAGTCAGTAAGATGTTGGCAGTGGAGACTAGACAAAGGTGGTTTGTTTTATTTAACACCATGGAATGGGGTGTTGTGGTTTTTTCGAAGCTGGTTCGGGCTTATCGGTCCATGGATTATTTACAGCACTCTATTCAGGCAGGGGAAATTTGGGGGACCCCAAAATGTAGATGATGATGGCACAGGCTCCTCTGGCAGCTGTGGGTAGGACTCTTGGAGAGTTTAGATGTGGGGATTTTATTTGGCTTTTTATGGAAGTAGGGAGAAGGGAGTTATCCGTTCCTTTTCTTATGTAATCTGTGATGTAATTTCTTATTAATAAAATAAGAAAGTTTCTGATCATCTAGTTGTGCCTTTCGATGAATTGTGTAATTTTGAATTATCTATACCGATCTCTAAGGCATACATAATCCTTTTGTTTAAGTATATGTTAGAATGAAATGCCGTTCTCGGAGATAAGAAAAGAATAGTATTTTGTGAAAAAGAGAGGGTCGTGCTCCTGTAAGATGTATGAGCTGCCTACGTACCTCTGGGGTTTTTCGAATTTTTTTTGTTTTTCTTTATTGAAAAATGGTCTTTTGCAGCGGATGTTCTGGGTAGAGGGAAATAAAGAGATTTTTTTAAGAATAGAAGGGAGATGAGAAGAGTCGTAGCGCATCGAGATTTTGGACTAGCGGTGGAATTTTTTCAGATTGTCCAGGTTGACTAGACGAGCCATCTCTTATCCATCTACGTCATTAAGCATGGTGGCACCACCGGATAAGATTTTCTTCACAATGTAGGGGCCTCTCCAATTGGTCTTGAATTCCCCTCTTGGGTCCCATATGGGTTCTATTATCTCTTTGAGGACTAAATCCACTTCCCGGACACCGCAGTCCTTGACTCTCTTGTTGAATGATCGCGCTATTCGGCGATTGTACCCCTGTATGTGGTAAAAAGCTTTCAATCTCCTTTCATCTAGGAGGGTCAGCTCGTCGAGACATCTTTGGCACCAGTCTTCTTCATTAACTTTGCTTTTCGCATAACGAGGGTACTTCCAGCTCCATAGGTAGGATTGCCTCCATGTCGTAGACCAGAGAGTAAGGGGTAGCCCCAGTAGACGTTTGAATTGAGGATCGATAGCCCAGAGTGCGTACGAGATCCGGTCGGCCCAATCCCTACAGCTTTCGGTCATCTTGCTGATGATGGCTTTGAGGTTCTTGTTGGCGGCTTCAACTGTACCATTGGTCTGAGGTCGGTAGGGAGAAGATTTGTGTCTCTGAATCTCGTACTCATTGACTACTTCTGTGACTTCTGCTTCGAAGTGCAACCCGTTATCTGACACTAACTCCTGAGGGACCCCATATCGGCGAATAATATTTTTCTTGAGGAATTTGGCCACTTTCTTAGCGTTTAATACTACGTATGACTCATGTTCGACCCATTTGGTGAAGTAATAAATGGAAACTAGGATGAACTCATGTCTGTTTAAAGCCTTCGGTGTAACCTTCCTTATGATGTCGATACCCCGGGTGGAGAATGGTCAGGGATAGGTCATGTTGTATAATTCTTGCGGAGGCAGGTGTTGAATATGGGAGAACTGTTGGCATTTGAGTCACTTGCGGACATAGGCGGTGAAATATTGGGCCATGGTGGTCCATTAGTAGCCCTATCGGATGATCTTCTTGGCAAGCATGTGGCCGTTCATATGGGGCTCGCATTCCCCGCTGTGGATCCTCTGTATTATTTTCTCAATCTCAGCCCCTGCGATACAGTGTAGATGAGTTCCATTGAAGTTCCTCTTGAGTAGAGCTTTAGGATAAATGATGTACTAGGCGTCCAGTCTTCGGAGGGTTATTCATTCTTTCTTGTTTAAACCCTCGAGATACCTACCATGTTTGAGGAGGCACCAGATATCATAGTACCGCAATCGGCTAGTTCAGGGTCTTTAGTAGAGACGAGCTCAATATGGTATCAGTGGGTTGGTTTGTCTTGCTTTTGAACTAGGAAGGGGGTCATTGTTATTCCTTCGAGCATTTCGACCATGGAGACCAAGGTAGCGAGAGAATCGGCTAGGTTATTCTTTTCTCAGGGTAGGTAATGCAAGGTGATATCTCAAAATCGGGAGGCTAATTCTTCTAAGTGGGCTTGGAAGGGTTGGAGTTTTTTTTCCTTGACTTTCCACTTTCTGAGCACTTGTCCGATGATGAGGGCAGAATCCCCGTAGACATCAAGGTATTGAATGCCTTTCTTAAGAGCAACTTTGAGGCCTAATGTGCATGCCTCATATTTTTTCATGTTATTGGTGCAAGGGAAATCCAATTTGATCGTGATGGGAGTGTTGGAGTCATCAGGGGCGATCAAAAGTATCCCAATGCCATATCCCTTTTTGTTGGCAGCGCCGTCAAAGAACAATTTCCATCTCAGGTTATCTATAGCGGTGAAGAGGATATTTTCATCTGGGGAACTTGGAGATCCAGACATCTGCTTCTTCTATGGGGTAATCAGTAAGGTAGTCAGAGATGGCTTCTCCTTCAATGGCTATCTGCGTGACGTACACGATATCGAACTCAGTTACAAGCATAAAACATCGAGCTATTCGATTGGATAAGGTGGGTTTCTCAAGCAGGTATTTGATGGGATCCATTCGAGATACAAGTTTCATGGGGAAGACGAGTATGTAGTGTCGTAACTTTTGGGTGACCCAGATAAGTGCGGCACACGCCTTTTCTAAAGCAGCGGCCAATTTGCGACTGGCGTAAAAAATGGCTCTTTCTTTGCGAGAGTCTTTAAGGTATTGGGATAGCAAATCCCCAACTGCAGTGTCGGTTATGGTTAGGTATAGGAGCAAAGGGAGACCATGCTATGGTGGCATGAGCATTGGAGGTTGGGTCAGATATTGTTTGATTCAATCAAAATCTTCTTTGCAGGCCTCATTCCAAACCTTGGTTGAATCCTTTCGGAGGATCCTGAAGATCGGTTCACAGATGGAGGTTAGCTGGCTGCTGAACGATATATTACAATTTCCCAAGAAAACCTCGGACTTTTTTCTCTGTTCGGGGCGGTGTCATCTCAAGTATGGCCTTCAGCTTTGCAGGATCTGCTTCTATCCCCTTCTCACTGACCATGAATCCCATGAGTTTTCCCTTTGTAACGTCGAAGACACGTTTTTGTGGATTGAGTATCATCTGATACCGTCGCAGTCGTTCGAAGAACTTACGGAGAGTGGGAACATGACCTTTTCTAGTTTTGGACTTGATAATCATATCATCCACATAAACCTCGACTTCTTTGTGAATCAAATCATGAAGGATAGTTGTGGAAGCCCTTTGGTAGCTAGCCCTAGCATTCTTAATACCTAATGGCATAACGGTGTAGCAAAAGGTTCCCCATGGGGTGATGAATGTGGTTTTTTCTTGGTGGTCTGGGTGCATCTTGATTTGGTTGTATCCGATAAACCCGTCGATGAATGACTTGAGAACATGACTGTTGTGTTGTTCACGATTATGTCAATATTGGGTAGAGGATAATCATCCTTTGGAGAAGCTTTGTTTAAATATCGGTAGTCCACACACATTCGAACCTTCCCTCCTGATTTCGGCACAAGTACTATGTTGGCTAGCCATGTGGGATATTCGATCAAACGAATGAAGTCCACGTTCAACTGTTTGACCACCTCTTCTTTGACCTTGAGTGACCATTCGGTGTGGAGATTTCTCATTTTTCGTTTGATCGGATTGTAATCTGGGAGAGTGGGGAACTCGTGCTGAGCTATTTCAGGATCAATACCGGGCATATCATCATAGGACCATGCGAAGACATCTACAAATTCCTTTAGCAATTCTTCGAGTTGTGCGCGCTCATGCTCGTCAAGGGTGGACCCTATCCTAATCTCGTGCAGTTGGCTACTAGAATCGAGATTAATAACAATAGTCTCTTCTTCATTAACTTGAACGCGGTTATGTTGTTTATTATTAACCTTATTTAGATCATTTAAGAGTTATTTATTTACAAAATATCATCATCAAAAGTTTGATTAGAATCCAAGCAGTTAATGTAAGGCACACCAAGATACTCAAAATCTTCGTTTATTTCATTGATAGGAAAAACAACATTGAGAACCTTATCAAAAGAGGTATAGATTACATTTGAACAAGGATAGACAACAAAAGAAGAAATAGGGTAAACATTGGGGCTAGGGGAGATTTCAAGAGGTAGAATTGGCGCAGCCTGCCTATTGAGGAGGGGTGTATCAGCAGCTTTAATTAGATGGGATGGATCCATTAGTGTAGTGCCTGAATGAACCATGCAGAGTGCCAGCCTGAGTGTCTATAAGTTGAAGGAATCTTCGGAATCACTTTCCTCAGTCTCTTCGATATCTTTGATGAGCGATTGTACTCAGTGTTGGAAACTATCGACCCATGGGTATCTATCTTAGAAAAAGATCTCCATTCGAGGCTTCATCTTCTTGTCTTTGTGTGGTCATACCATGGTTTTGAAAAATCGCAAAAGGGAAAGTCTTCACCTTCTTTGATGAATCATCCATTCAAGGAGTCTCCTGGGATAGTTTGGATGCAGTCTAATATTTTCTTTGGTCGAGACTGGTGAATCATTCTGAGCTCTTGTTTTGATGGTTGATACCCCAAGCCACAAGGAGGGAAAGATTTCTTCAGTTCGATGGGCTCAAGTATCCCTTGCTTCCTTTGCCCTAGCCCCAATCCGGGCATGAAGTGCATGTTTCTGAACATCTGAATCACATTGACGTTGCCATGAGGGCCATATCCTGGACAAACCCTTTCCTTAAAACCGTCCCCTGTCGGGATTAGGAGTGGCTCAACTCGGAATCCTGATAGGAGCATATCATTTGAACCATGCTGTTACTCAAGGATTGGATTGCTGGTGCTTTCAATCTCGATATTTTCTTCGTCGTCCAAAATGGTGATGACTCGCTCGTCGGCAAAGAACTTCAATTTTTGATGGAG
Organism: Sambucus nigra; assembly: GCA_949130495.1. Classification (NCBI taxonomy): domain Eukaryota; kingdom Viridiplantae; phylum Streptophyta; class Magnoliopsida; order Dipsacales; family Adoxaceae; genus Sambucus; species Sambucus nigra. Next base: position 173,113,040 of record OX422219.1, read on the forward strand.
TGAGGAAGACACACCCTTGATACTGTGGAGCCAGGGTCGTCCGAGCGATAGGTTGAAACAAGATGGGATGTCTATGACTTGGAATTCAACGACAGGGTTTATAGGGCCAAACCCCATTACAAGTTTTATGGATCCCATCACCTCCCGGCGAGTATTATCGTAGGCACATACAGCGATGGAGGTTAGAGCGAGGTCGTTTTCTTTCAGGCCTAAACACTTGAAGGTTCTCAGTGGATAGACATTCAAGGAAGATCCGTTAGCAACAAGAGAGAGTGGTACAACCCTCCCCATAACTTCGACGGAAATATTGAGTGCATAATTGTGATTTGGCCCAATTCTGGGGATTTCTTTTTCAAAAAATTATAGCATTCAGGTAGAGGTCAAGGATCCGACCAGATTTACCGCCTCTTCTGGTGTGTTAGAATGAGGAACTATGGGTCCAGTGAGCATCTTGATTAAAGCATTTCTGTGTAGCTGTGAAGACATGGAAAGCCCCCATAGAGTGATGTTATCTTTAGTTTTCTTCAGTTGATCGAGGACCTTGCTCTCCTCGATGGTCATCTCTGGAATAGGAAGGTTTTCAATGCTCTTCCCTTTGTCATTTTCTGGTAGTGAGCTTGGAACCTGGTAATGTCTCCCTGATCTGGTCATGTGATTTACTGAAGAAGGGAAGAACATGAATCCCGTTTCCTTATCAATCTTAGGTTGTTCTGTCACCCTATATATTTATCCGAGGAGTTCTTCAAATGATATCATCCCACATATGTCGGCTGCTGGGCTAGTTCTTCCTTAAGCTTTTTCTTCACTCAAATCTTCGAATTCTTCCCCCCATCCGGTGGCAACAATTCTATCTTTCCATATAAAGTCAATGCATTCCACAACTTCAACGGCTTCTTCATACATGTCTTCCCATTCTGTGAGGATATGTATGGTTGAAGGGACCAAGCGCCCTTGTAGCTTCAAAGTATCAAGTTACCCGGTGATACTACAAATGCTATTCATTTGCCCGAATAATTCTACCATAATCTGGACGATATCATCTAGGCTGACTTCATTGGTTGGTACCATCCACTTGTCTGAATCTCGGGGCCATTTTCGTGCTTCCAAGAATAGTGTACTGAACCTTTGGCAATCGATGACCATCTGTAAGGGAAATTTCAGCCCGAACTCTAGGAGTTAGTTTAACACCTCTGATAATTCCATACTTCCATTTTCAGAACGGGTACGGACAGTGATGCATGCTCTGGTAAGGAGCGACAGTGCCTGATTAGCAAGGCTAGTAGGGTGTAGGAGGAAATATGGGAAAATTTGAGGAGGTTTAGGAGAGTATATGGGTGTGATTTGAGTTGAGGGATCTAAATCTGGGTTTTGTTCTAAGAAGATGGCATTGGTATTATTTTGGAGTGGATTGTGAGTAGTGTTTGTCTTAGGATTGGCTGGTGGGGCGATGGTACCCCGGTCAATGAGATCTTGGATTATGTTTCGGAGGTGAAATCATTGGTCGGTGTTATAACCAACAGTTTGGTGAAAGGCACAATGAGCATCGGCCTTAAATTTTCTTGGGAGTGGATTTGGCAATGGACGGGGATCCAAGGGTTTGATGAGGTTTTGGCTTAACAGGGCTTGGTAAACTTTGGAGAGGGGAGCATGGAGCTCAGTGTATTCCCTTCGGATGGGGGCATGGAGGCTATCTGGTGCCCATGATGTGGTTAGTTGAGAGATGTTGTTGATGGTTGAGACTGTAGCACTAGCAGGCTTGTCATACTTTCTAGGGGTAAACTGTCCAGACACCTTCTTCGGTTCAACCTCTATTTTAACAAGGCTTTCCTCGATTTCTACTCCTCCTTCTCTGAGAGCTCGAAAGTGGGGATAATATTGTCCTCCCATAGTCGCTCGGACATGGGGCAAAAAGTTCTTCTTCACTATGTTAACCTGTTCCTCCTCAGATGGTCGATTGGTTATGGTAGCTGCTTGCCCCCTCCACCGGGTTATGAAGTTATTGACTGATTCCCCAAGGTTCTGCTTGAGCAGCTCTAAATCATGACGGGTGACCTAAAGCTCTTCATTATATTTGTACTGTGACATGAATTCTCAGGCTACATCCTCCCAGCTACGGATTCTAGATTCCTTGAGAGACAAAAACCATCGGAGGGCACTATCCTTTAAAGTTTGCTGAAATAATTGGGCCATCACTTCTTCATAAGCCCCTAGTAGAGTTATGGAACGATGATAACTGCGAAGATGAACAATCGGGGGTCCATTCCCTCAAAACTTCTCGATATTTGGCATCTTGAACTTCTCGGGTAATCTCGCTTTAGGATAAGGAGACATGTGGGTGTAGTCTATGTAATTTCCATAGATTCTGACTTAGTCGAACTTCTTGGTGAGCATCTTGAGATCCTCTTTGACTTTATTTAACTCTTCCTCTTTTGGATCGGCGACCAAAGGCAGGTTAGCCACAGGCTGGGTAATGTTTGGCATCGAAAGCTGGGCAGGTGACGGCCCATTGACAGGAGGGGCACGTGGAGCGTGCTAATATTCTTTGGGAACCCAGATAGGCTTAAGCGAACCCATAGCATGAGGGAATAGGGCCTCGGGCTCTTGAGGAATAGGAACCTGGTTTCGTTGCATCTTTCAGACCTCAGTTTGGAGGTTGTCAATATCGGACACAAGTTGAGCTAGGACTGTCATCAGATCTGGCCGTATGACTGGTACTTGATCTGTATTCTCAATAGAAAGTGGATGGATTCCTGACTCAAAATAAGTAGTAGAGAAATGGACGAAACTCTGGGGTGATTTGACTGAAGACTGAAGCCAATAGGGAGCCAGGCCAAGGGCTTGCAATTGACCTGAGAAGGCGTAAAATGTGATTTATTTTTTTGAGAAAAAGGGAAGAAACTATTTTTGGATTTTTGATAAAGAAGGGAGAAATGTTTTTGGAGACGGAACTCAGCATGATTATTACGATTATTATGTTCTCACTTGTATTTAATTCTCCTAAATGCAATGCTGGACGGGACTCGATCCTGGAAAAATGGGGTTTTTAATATATGCTATGGTTGGAACTTGTAAACAGGCTCACGGACAGGGTCCTATTTAAAAATGCGCAAAAATTTGGGCGATAGGCCGACCCGAAATTTCAACAGAGTTTCGGGTTAAAACCGATAATCTAAAATGCGTGTCCTAGGTTTGACACCTATATGCGGGTGTGTAGTTGGTTGGGTTAATCGGAATGGGTTCCCCCCTTTAGCATGACTTTCACGATATACGTCTTGCTCTTACGGGCAATCAGTACGTGTGGATAAGCCATTTGATATACCTGAGTGTACGTGAATTGCCTCATTATATACCTCGTGGGGATGGTACGTGTGAGAGTGAATTAGATATACTCTGCGTACGTGAATGAATTCCCTGCGATATACCTCCCGTCATGTCATCGTTCAAGCAGTACGATGCGGGGGAACCGTTCAATATACGTCGAAGGTACTTGGCTAATGGCAGGTGAGAGTCATATCGCTAAGGCTAACTGCGACCTACCGAACCAGCACCCATCACGAAGTGAACCTCCAGTTATTGGGTAAAATTTGGTCAATAACAATGCTCTTTGGTGATGTCTTGTGAATCATTCATGATTCTCTTATTAGTATCTTATGATGATAATGTTTTTCTTGATTATTCCAAACAGGGAGCAAAGTAGAAGTACCAAAGGTACACTAAGTATGGGTGGGTGATGCGTGCAATATGTAGACATATGTGATCCTAGGTGCATGTGGTGCGAAGTGTACATGGAGAATTTTCTACAAGTGTGTGAACATAATCATAAGCATGGGATACACATGGAAAAAGGAGGAACATGCAACTATGGGGGAAACATAAACAAATATAACATCCATGTAAATAGAGTCAAGCCCTCAAAATATACAATGTCCCCATCAAAGTCTCCACTGTGGCCATCCCTGATCCTCGCCTACGGGCGAGCGCGTGAAGGGAGGATCCTCGGGTCCCGCGCATCCCTCTCGGGAGCGCTTCTACCGGCATCATTCGAGATAAGGTGTAAAAATGTACAGAGATTTAAAGTCGCCAGTCTATTTTACTCAAAACAGACAAAAGAAAAAGGGGAAGCCATCCCGAAGAATGGCATCAAAAGACATACTAGTGCATACGAAACCAAAATGATTGGAGAAGGGTTCAGAGGCTAAGTTACGAAATATGAAGGTGTTAGGAACCCATTCCGCCCTTTCGGTTTCTCATGAATATTTCTTATTTTCCTTTATTTTCCCCGTGATATGTATGCATGTGTATATATATAGTGGAGATAGAAATCCTCGACTTGCATCAGGGGAGAGATAAAGCGAGTCATCCATAGGAAGGTAAAAAAATAATATTAGAAAATAAGATTTACGCGATTACCCTTACATTGATCATTATAATGAAATGATAACGCATATGGGGTAATACGTCACTAAGAACAAGTATATAGAATATAAGAAAATTGGATTTAGAGAAGATAGAAAATGAGAGAGAAAGTGAGGATAGGACTCGAGTCTCGGGTTTTACCCTGAGACGCCTACGTAGCCTATAAAGGCATCAAAGTCCACGTAGTTCGCATAAAAATGAGGGGTGGGGTTTATCCCATAAATCCAAATGGGGGGTCTCTTATTTGTGAGTGTGTGTGTGTACAAAAAGTGTTTTAGTTGTGAGAAAAGTGTGAGAATCCCTATTTGGAATTTATGAGAAAACCCTCTTTTTCTTGTTTTTTTTTATTTATATGAAAATAAGATATGTGCAATAATACTAAATAAAAAGTATATTATGATGTGTGAGATGAGATAATAAATGTGCTAAGTAATAAAACAAGTTATTGCGAATTTAAGAGAATTTAAGAGAAAGTTGAGAAAGTTGAACCTTCTTGAAGATCTTGAGCTTGATCTTGAATGTTGGAGAGCAGACCTTGCACTTGGATGATGATGGAGAATGGCTAATTCACCAAGTTTGATGAAAGGGATGATGAAAAGTGGAAGTTAGAAAGGGATTTGAATGTTGAAATCGCGCTGTCTTCAAGAGATATTTTAGGGATTCGCTGAGGGGGATTCTTATCAGATCTGGGCTCCTTTTGCAAATGAGGTGAAGGCCTCATTTTATAGGCCCAGGTCACTACCGATCGGCATAGACCTGGTCCTGCCTATCGTCACCTACCAATAGGCAGGGTCTGGAACCTGCCATTTGGCAGTGTGTTTGAGGCGTTTTCGAAAAATTAGCTGCCGAGGGCAACCCGTTGGTCGGAATCGCGTACGGGGCAGACCGTTGGAAAGTTATGTCAGAGTCCTTTGAAAGTCCTTTGGACCGCTATCGAGTTCGGGAGTTGACTTTGGGTCAAATATGGCTCGAAATCGTTTGTCGGTCCATTGGACGAGGAATCGTTTGGACGCAAACGGATCGTTAGTCGGCATGGTAAGTTGGAATTGTGCACAGGATGGACCGTTGGAAAGGGATTTCAGTGCCCTTCGAAGATTCATTCCGCCTTGGTCGAGCTTAAGAGTTTGACTTTTTTGTCAAATAGAGCCTAGAAGTGCCCTATGGCTTCTAGGTCAGTACTCGGGACATGACCTGGGTTTGTAGTGATGAAGGGAGGTACTAGGGACCTAAGGACAGTCAGGGGGTAACAAAATGGGGTGTCTACAGCAACGGTTATATTTTATTTGTAACGGTTTCTAACCGTTATGAATTTTTAACACACCAAGTCCGTTATAAATTGAAAAATAAATTCATTACAAAATAAGCTTTTGGGTGTAGTGTTTGGTATACAACTCTGCTGCTATGATAAAGAAAGATTTTCAATGAGAGGCTAGGCCGATTTTTCCCACCAAATCAAATGCATAAGTGTGGAAGAGGTAATGGGCATATAGACTTTATAGGCTTACCAGGGGGTATGGACCATATTGCCATATATGTAGCATTCTCTATACTTTTTCACAAAGATGACAGAGTTGGCCTCCATTATTGGTCAATAATACCTCAGGGTCATCAACTGATCACATAGCTTAGCACGACCCATGTGTGAAGGTTCATGAGCTTCCTTTAGTACCTTCACCACATCTTTCACTGCCACATACCCTGATTCCTTCTTAACATATCCTCTTTTTTAAAGTTTCCTCTCCACCAAGTATAAGCGGGCCATTCTTTTCTTCAAATGTATTTCATCAACCCTTTCAACCGGTAATTTTTCACCCTTAAGGTGTGCAATGTGGGGTTTCCTCTAGTCTTCAATGCCCTCCAAAAAAATTTCTTGAGCTGGTTGGTCAAACTGAGTCTAACACAAGAAATAATTTTGTTCCATATGAGTAGAGTTTGCGCTCATAGTAGGCCAATAGTAACCTCCTCACTACAATCGCAGGTAAAGATGGATATCAGTATCCTTGTAGTGCTTTTCATGCATTTCTACTACATTTTATTTGGACTCTTCTTCTACTTCACATCTTACGAAAACTCACTCCGGACTTTTGAAGTAGAGTGTGCCCTAGAGTAAGTGGTAGGCATCTCTGACAACTTAATTTTTCCTTGTCTCACCTCTAGCTGCTTCACAATCGGGTACCTCTAATTCTCCAGATTCTCACTTGGGAATAATGATCGTACTATTGTCGACATCGTTCTCCGACGGACTATGACGGTGGTCTCCAGTTCATCCATTTCTACCTTTTGTATGATCATATCTAAGAAATTCGAGTGTCTATTAATTGCCAATGGGTGCCTCTGTATTTTCACTTCTAATAATTGGCCCAACAACCTCTAGATGATCGCTCTATACGATCAAGGTTCGCTTGTTTGGGCACGAACTTCGCATTGACTTATTTAACCACAAACTTAGAGTCAGCTCATATACAAAGTACTCTAATGGCTCTCTTCAACTCCTTCAATAGGACAAGTATGAGATCTTCATACTCTGCCTCATTATTAGAGCATTTGAAATCTAATTTCTAGGAGAGGGTGATCGTTTCTTTGATATTAGAGAGGATAATACCTTTTCCACCTATTCTTTCTGCACACGAGCCATCGAACTCCACTTACATTGCTTCATTTTTTATCTAAACATGCCTTGAAATTTTCTCCTAGTAGATTTTCACTAGGAGATTCAAAATTTTATCTTGGAAAGTTAACCAACAGATCAACCACCACTTAACCCTTGATTTCTTTTAGAACGATGAACTTCAGATCATACTCAGAGAGTATTAGGAACCACCTGTCGAATATCCCCACTAGGATGGTATGTGCCAACAGGTACGTGATGGGGTCACATTTAGTAAAAATATGTACTATGAATGTGAGAAGGTGGTGTCTTAAATTTTATGCTACAAAGACTAAGGCAAGACAGTGCCTTTCCACTTTTGTGTACCTAAATTTCATTCTTATAATTACTCTAGATATGTAATATACTTGTCTCTCCATTCCTTCGTTATCTTGAGCGAGTAGAGCTTTTATAGATTTCTCGATAGAGGTGAGATATAGCAATAAAGGTGCACCCACTTTCGGTAGGATAATTGTTGAAGGGGAAGTTACTATTTTTTTCACCCTCTTAAATACCTTCTTTTGATCTTCCCCCCAGACCCACTTGTCCTTATCCTTCATGAGGGGTATGAATGGGTGGGTGACATCTGTTAGAGCTGCTATAAACCTCCTCATGTACGAAAATTTTCCTGAGAATCTCTTGATCTAACTATGACTCATTGTCGGTGGCATCATTAAAATGGCCTTCTGCTTTTCTGCATCGACTTGAACTCGCTGTCTGTTCACCATAAATTTTAAAATCTTCCTTGCATCCACTCCAAAAGCACATTTAGAGGGGTTCATCCTCATTTTGTATTTCTTACACCGCTCAAAGACTCTTTTAAGGTCTTGGACATGTTTTCTTTCTTTCTTTTACTTCACCACCAGGTCATCTACATAAAATTCCAACATTTCATGAAATAAATCATGAAATATGTCCATCATAGTCCACTAATATGTGGATCCTGCATTTTTCAACCTAAAAGGCATGACTGTGTAATGAAAATTGACTACATGGGTTTGAAAATATTTCTTATCCATGTTCATCGAATATTCGAATTTTATTGTTGTATACGTACCCATCCATGAAACTATACATCTCATGACTAGTGGTGGCATCCATTGGACTATCAATGATGGGTAGCAAAAATTTATCTTTTAGGGAGGCATCGTTCAGGTCTCTAAGTCCACATAGACTTGTATCTAACTTTTGTATTTCTTTCCCACAGGTACGATACTTAATAACCATATTGGGTGTTGTATAGGTTTAATGAATCCAACTACGAGTAACTTCTCCACCTCCACCTTGTTCTTCAAATCTAACTCATCCTTATAGGTCCGAGTGGCTTGACTAACAAGTAAGGCATTAGGTAAAACATTTATATTATCACAGATCACTTATGGTTCTATCCCTCGCATCTTTATATATTCTATGCAAAAACATCTTTAAATTCCTTAAGCAGGTCGATGACCTCCTCTCACTGCATGGGACTTAAACCCTTAGAAATGAAATGAGTTACTCATCAGGACCTTCCACTCCTATATGTATATCCTCAAGCTCTTGGAGATTCTCCCATGGTTCATCCTGCATGAATTATGGTGCCTCCTCCGATTCTTCAATGTGCTCAATAATGTGGAACACATCAATCATAAAACATTCCGGTGCCAGGTGGATGCTTTTGTCCCAAAAAATCACCTGTGCAGACCATTATAAGCCGTAAAATCGTTGGGCAAAACAATCTTCTTACAAGTTCGTGGAGGTTTTATTTCTTCTTTAAACTTCATGTTTTCTTTTCCTTTACTCTCATAGGGGGACATTTATGGACCTAGATTCACATGCACTGACATCTTATGCTTAACATCTTTTATGGTTGCTCGGGATTCCATTGCACATGTGACCAAACATCTTCTTTCTTTGTCCAATTCCGTATTAAATACATGGTTTATACTGATGCATATCTTTAGGGTTTGGGAGGATTTTTGATGCACTAGAAGAAACACATAGATTATGTTTTTTTATAATCTTAAGCCGCATGAGGGAAACTACCTAACTCTCTACATTGAGTTAGAAATAATAATTTTCAGCCGTCGTGTCTGGAGACACTATTTTTTTGGGTACGAGGTTCTTATTGTTTTTTTATCACTAGAGTCTCAATATCTATTCACATGGAGAGAGGTGAACATGTGACAAAAGAGATGGATTGAGTTTGTGAAGGACTACCACTTTTCAAAATAGTACCATGTAAGGAAGCTAGTGTGGTAGAGGACGCATTGAAAAGTAGGCTAACTGTTACTTTAGCATAATTATGGGCAGAGTATGAGAGTAATTTACCAAATATTTGGTCGACAAATTTAGAGCGCGACATGTGAGATGGATCTCGCTAATGATTTCTTATCTTTTATTACCTTACCCTGGATATTATATCATGGGTGATTTAGGAACATGGGTTATATTATTTTTGTGAAGACAAGAATATTGAACTTACAGTTAGTGGAGTTACTTCATTTTTGATTGGGCCAGATGGAGGTCTATAGCTTCAGGGACAACTAGTAGTGCCATAGGAACCAAAGGTACAAAAGTTAGTTTTTGCCAAAGCATATGGCCCACGATATATAGTGGATTGAGGAGGAGGAGATAAGATTTATTAGTATATACAAAGATCATACTGGTGGACAGGAATGAAGAGGGACATTATGGAGTTTTTTTCTAGATGCACCATCTATCAACTAGTCAAGGTGGATCAATGGAGACTAGAAGTGGAGTTATAGCCCCATTAGATTCCTCAGTGGAAGGGGGAAAACATCTCCATAGAATTTATCATGGGGTTGCTAATATCACAAAAGGTACAGGATTCCATATGGGTTATTATTCATAGACTGAGAAAAGTGGCTAATTTCCTTTTAATTTGATAGATTACACTACGGAGCAGTACATTGAACTATTTATGACAGAGATAGTAAGACTTCATGGAATATCATTAGATATCATGTCCAACAGGGGCAACACTTTCATTTCAAAATTCTAGATGGATTTTTAGGATGCGATGTGAGTGAAGTTTTGACCGTCAGACTGAGTGGTTGAATCAGTTTCTAGAAGACATGATTTTCTCTTGTGTGTTAGACCTCAAGGGAAGATGGGTACACACTTGCAACTCGTAGAGTTTACATAAAAAAAATAGTTACCAACTTGTGACACCCCGTCTAATTAAATACCGGGTAACTATTCCTTTATTAAATTAATACAAAATGCCAAGTTGGTTCAGTTCATAGCATCACTATTGAAAACGATTTATTAATTACTAGCTAACTAATATTTAAAAAGTGAGTTGTCAATTTTAATTAAATACTATTAACATGCAATAATTAAATTATGAAATTCTAACATAACCACCACGACACAATGATAATGGAATAACCATAAAATAGAAATGAGTCTGGAGGAATACTCCTCACAACAATCCAAATACAGGAATAAACAAATACTAAGTCTGCATCACTAAATTAATTACAACCCAAAAATCTGATATAACTGTATAAATAAAGTGTCTAAAAAAATTGGGCGACATGCCCAACAGATGAGGAAAATCTAGTAACATAGAGTCAAGATCGAAAGTGGAGGCGTCTACTGTCAAAGTGCTATAACTTCCATGGCAGCTACAGTCCGTAACCTGAATGAAACTCCGATGCATGGTGTCCTTGTGGATGGGCACCTAAAAGGTTTTTACAAAAATATATTTGAAAGCAAATGGGTCAGAGCCCGATTGTGGAAAACAGTTTAAAATATAGCAAATGTTTTAATGACATAAAACAATGAATGCAAAATACATGTTAGGACCTTCTCTCACATGAAATACTCACCTCTCGACTATCTTTGCACTCCTAACGTATCCATAATCGAATCTAGTTATGCCCGTATCTAACTGGTTCAATATTAAATCTAACGTTACTATAAAATTCACGATATAATTCCCGACATCTTATTTTACACAGAGTGTTTTACTCTTCTACACAGTTTCCCATTTTTGTACGATTAATCACTAGAGATCTTCCATTTTATCTTTTACAAAACGTTGATATTATAGATACTCACATTTAAACATTACAGTTCATTTCAATTAACAGTATATTACTCTCATCATAAATAAAAAATACAAGCACCCCGAGACTAAGATGCGGTGCACACATACTCTGCTATCCAATCCCGATACATCATGTACATAAGGACCACGCATTCCGAATATCTCAGGAATCGTTCTCAAATAACAACAATCACACAAAATGGAGGTGAACATAGTTCACATCACATGGGTCATGCATATACCTACGCTCCCATAATCAGCAGACTTATTAACTTCTCAATAAGTCCTTCTCTAACCTATGTCCTCGAGGTACCAATCCAAATCCCCCCGTAGGCACATAAAGATTAGATGTCCCTAATCGAATGCAGACCTCCCTTGATAGCAAGTATGGTAGGTATGCTTTACACATAAAACCACATATACTAAGCATTCGCACATCTTAGATATCTCGAATTATCAATATAGGTATACTTATCGTTCTTATACCATCATTTAAAGTTATATGATTACAAGTCCCCGATTTGTATATTAACGTTGTCAACCCTTCTCACATCGTAATTAGGTATTCATTACATATTCCACAAATGTCATCCAGACTACTATAAGGTTATAAGTTCTACTCCTCAACGTACCCCAATTCTCATAATTATACCCACTAGTCAATAAGGGAAGGTTAATTTTCAATTACATAAGTCTACGGGACATTTGAAATAAAATCAGGCCAAAAAGGCCATTTTGTCAACTCGTTAGAAGTCTCGTTCGAACGAGGTCGTTCGAATGAGTGTCATTCGAACAAAAGGCTTCGAAGGAAATACTAACTCTTTAGAAGGGATAATGTCATCTCATTAGAAGCTCTTTCGAACGAGATCGTTCGAACGACCTAGGTAGGTCTTCTAACGAGATGGAAGACTGCGCCCAGAATTTCCCCCAATTCGTTTTTCTTCAAATTTCTCTCCTCTAAATCCCCACTAAGATCTTCCCAATTAAGTTTTAACGTGTTCAAACTACTCTTAGTCCTCCTAAGTCATCCTCTAATATATATTTGGGGTCAATGCTTCCTAAATTAACATGTAGTCATCAAAATTCCCAAACATTATCCCCAAACCCTATAACCATGAAGCCAGAATTTTAACGTCTACAATTTCTCCTCATAAATCCATTTTTAAACCATCAAAAGATACATTTTGGATATGAAATTCATTCGTTACCATTCTACATGCAATCCCTATGTAAGATTATGAGTTCTATCTCCAATTACATGGGTTTTTTCATCAAACTTTCAATATAAGACATAAATTCAATTATAATCATGGAAGAAACATTTGCTTGAAATTATGTAAATAAACCACTTGCCTTAGATGTTCTGATTTGATGTTGAAGGGTGAAAGTTGATTCTCCTCTTTCTCTCTTCAGATTTCTACCAAAGAAGGTGATGGTGGCTAGGGTTTCCTTTAGAACCTCTTAAGACTCTCCCTATAACTCCCGTATCCCACTTCTTGTTAAATGCTGAATTGTGGACTTAGTGGGTTTATTTATAATTTAAAATTAACCTCTATAATTCGTGGGTTTTAATTCCCCTATTTTTAAAATTATCAAAATACCCTTCTAATTTGCCAGTAAGGCCTAAAAATGCCCCGAGACCCAAACAAAACCCCCGGCTATTAATTTCTGACTATTTCGACCTTTCCGGATACGTTAGTGCACTCAAAATGACCGTTCGGTTGATAAAAATATAATTCACGTTTTAATTCCAATAATTACATTCCTGACGCGACTGACACGCACGTCCCAATTAAATTTCCAAATTGTTGTATATCTGTCTCACGACAATTTTAACATTTTTAATACATAAAATTTTCAATTTTGACATCATAATCAAATACCAACTCACATATCGTTAGTATTTATACCCGGATTAATTTCCAATTAATTCTCATTTAATTTAATTAATCCCTTAAATAAAAATTAATAAAATTACGGGGTGTTACATACTTCCCCCCTAATAACATAATTTCGTCCCGAAATTCGGAACTAAAGAGTACCTAGTAAAAATAACTCCGGATAGCATTCGCGCATCTGATCCTCGCGCTGCCATGTAGACTCCTCGACATTATGATGATGCCACTGAACACGTACTAACGGTACTATCTTCGACCTCAGTTTCCGCTCGCTTCAGTCCAAAATAACAATCGACCCCTCCTCGTAGAAACTATCGGGCTGGAGATCGATGTCCTCCAAAGCAATGTGAGTATGGGCCAAATCGTCCCTAAGATATTTCCTTAGCGATGAAATATGGAACACATTATGAATCCTATGCAAGTGCTCCTGTAACCCGAGTCTATATGCAACTGGCCCAATACGCTCGATGATAGGAACTGGCCCCACATACCTTGGTGCCAGTTTCCTCTTCTTCCCAAAATTCAAGATCCCCTTCATTGGAGATACTCTAAGTAACACCTGGTCCGCCACCTTGAATTCTCTGAAGAACCTCTTGGCATCCGCATAGCTCTTCTGTTGGTCCTGAGCTACCCGAATGCGGCTCTGTATCATCTCTATCCTTGCTGAAGTGTCCTGAATCACTTCCGGCCCAAGGAGTTTATTATCCCCCACCTCTAACCAACATGCTGGGGAACGACAAGGTCTACCGTACAACGCCTCAAATGGAGCCATGCCAATGGTGAACTGGTAGGAGTTGTTATAATCAAACTCCACCAGTGGAAGGTACTGCTCCCAACCACATCCAAAGTCTAGGATGCACATACGCAACATATCCTCCAACATCTGATTTGTCCGCTCTGTTTGCCCATCCGTCTGCGGGTGATAAGCCGTACCCAGTCGCAATTCCGTACCCATGGCCTCCTGGAAACTTTCCCAAAATCGTGAAATAAATATTTTGTCTCGGTCAGACACGTTATTTAGAGGCATCCCGTGAAGTCTCACTATCTCTACAATGAAAATCTGGGCATACTGTACCGTAGTGTAATCTATCCTTACGGGTAGAAAATGAGCAACTTTGGTCAACCGGTCCACAATTACCCATATGGAGTCATGACCCCTCTGTGACGTAGGTAACCCCATGATAAAATCCATGGATATGCTCTCCCATATCCACAACAGAACCTTTAATGGCCGTAGAAGTCCTGTCGGTTTCTGATGGTCCACCTTTACTAGCTGACAAGTGGCACATTTAGAAACAAACATAGTAATATCTCTCTTCATCCCGCTCCACCAGTACTGTCGTCTCATGTCTTGGTACATTTTATCCCCACCAGGGTGTACCGCGAACCATGAGCCGTGCGACTCTCTCATTACCTCATGTCGCAAGTCTTCCCCTTTCGGAACGACCAGTCTCCCATTGAGGCGTAATCCCCAGTCTGAGCCAATGGTATAGGACTCGGCTCCCTCTGCTAGTAATCGAACTATCTTCTCTTGACAGAACGAGTCTTTTACCTGGGCCTGTACAACTCTCGTAACAATCTGAGGTGTAATAGTCATCACAGACATGAACGATCGGGCCACTACATCCTGGTGTCACAATTCCTTCCACTTAACTTTCCACACCTCATCCACCTCATCTACCGGCCTACGGGTCAATGCGTCTGCTACCACATTAGCCTTCCCTGGGTGATACTGGATATCGAACTGATAATCCTTCACAAAATCAAGCCACCGGCGTTGACGCATATTCAGCTCCTTCTGCGTGAAGAGGTATTGTAGAGACTTGTGGACTGTGAACAACTGAAATTTCTCCCCCAGAAGATAGTGTCTCCAAATTCGAAGAGCGAATATGACTGTCGCTAACTCCAAGTCATGGGTGGGGTAATTCCTCTCGTGAGGCTTAAGCTTACGGGAAGCATAAGCTATGGCCTGACTCTCCTATTGCAGCACACATCCAAGTCCTTGTAAGGACGCATCGGTGTAAACTAAATACTCAACTCCCGTCCTGGGCAATGCTAACACAAGCGCTGAGGTCAAATTGTCCTTCAACTCATCGAATTCCAACTGACAGGCATCGCTCCAGATGAATGGCACACCCTTGCGAGTCAGATGTGTCAAAGGACCCGCTATCTTTGAGAATCCCCGAATAAACCTCTTGTAGTATCCTGCTAAGCCCAAGAAACTACGGATTTCAGTCGGTGTCGTGGGCTGTCCCCACTCCCTCATCGCGGATACCTTCCCCGGATCAACCGATATCCCCTGGTCTGAAATGATATGCCCCAAAAACTAAACCTCCTTCAACCAGAACCCACACTTCTGATACTTTGCACAAAGCTCGTTCTGGCGCAACATCTGCAAAACCTGTCTCAAATGCTCGGTGTGCTCCTCTTCTGCCTGGGAGTAAACAAGAATGTCATCAATAAAGATAATGACGAACTGGTCTAGGAACTCTCTGAACACCCTATTCATTAAGTCCATAAACACGGCTGGAGCGTTGGTCAAGCCAAAAGGCATAACCCAAAATTCATAGGAACCATATCGCGTCAAGAAAGCAGTCTTCGAAACATCATGTTCCCTGATACACAACTAATGGTATCCCGATCGTAAATCAATTTTTGAGAAGAAGCAGGCTCCTCTCAATTGGTCAAATAAGTCATCGATTCGGGGCAACGGATATTTATTCCATATCGTGACATTATTCAATCCCCGGTAATCTACACACAACCTCAACGATCCATCCCTCTTCTTTACAAACAACACAGGGGCACCCCACGATGAAGTACTCCTTCGGATAAACCCCTGACCCAACAACTGCTCTATCTGATCCCTTAGCTCTCTCATCTCCGCTGGAGCCATACGGTATCGTGCGCGGGCAATTGGCCGAGTGCCCGACATTAAATCGATAACAAAACCAATCTCTCTACTAGGAGGTAATCCAGGTATGTCCTGAAATACATTAGCAAACTCCCTCATGACTGGAATCGAATCAAGTGGTATCACCACTTCCATAGAGGTCTCCTCCTCTATATAGTACAAATGAGTGGACGATCCTCCCTCAGGGTGAGGCATCGCCACTAAAAACATCTCCTACCCGGGAATGGTAAAAATAATACTCCTACTGAAACAATTAATCATGGCTCGGTACACAACTAGCCAATCCATACCAACAATCTCATCATACTCAGTCATGTCTAATACTAATATATCGACGGGTAAAGTAAACTTCCCAAACTATAAACCCACACCTCTACAAATAACGGAAATTACAGAACCCCTACTTAACGGTGAATATTCACAAGTAATCGTGCTTTCTGCAATGTCTAACGACCCAATAGTATATGCAAATCTCGTGCCAATGAAACAATGTGTGGCCCCCGTATCAAATAAAATACGCCCCATAGTCCCCTAAATAGAGAACATACCCTCAATAGCAGCTGGATCTTGTGGGACGGCTGCCTGCTGGAGCTGGTGCACTCTCCCATACTGAAGCTGTCCCTGCTGAACTGGGACCACTGGAATGGGTGGTAATGCTGCCACTTGTGGTGGTGTTGGGAGGGCGGCAGGAAACATAGGCCTTTGTGGCTCGTGTCGAGCACCCTACTGCTGCTGCTGTGGGTCCCTGCCCCTATCAGGATAATCCTGGCGTTTGTGACCAATCTTGCCACAAATGAAACACTTCCTCGGGTAGTTTCCCCTTCGCTGTCCCTACTGCCCTCGGCCCTGATGGACGTTACCATTCCTACCTTGACCATGCTGGCCCTGCTGGAACTGCTGCTGTTGACCATTCTGGCCCTGCTAGACCTGATGGCCATTTTGACACTAATGGCCATGTCTAAAACCTCCCTGACCATTTTGAAAACCCCTAGATCTGAATCTCTTAGGATCCCCCTGTTGGGGCCCTGATCACCCTGCCTGTGCTGACCCTGAGCAGGTTGTGCCTCGCTGGCACCATTTCCCCCTGTCCTGCCCTGATGGCTCGACTCTCCTGATCTCTTACTCTCAGACATATGAAAGCGGTGATCCTGGCAGTGAAGCAGTGCTGTGTCAACCACATCAGAGTAAGTGTCCAACGAGAGATTTCCCAAAAACTGCGGTCAGATCTTCCAAGTCAATCGTACATAAACTTTTGAATCTTCTTCTCCTCAGTCGAAATCTCATCGGGAATAATGTTCAATAGATTAGTGAATTTGTCCTTATACACGGTGACGGTCTTCCCCTCCTGCCTGAGGTTCATTAACTTCCTCCTCATTTCGGTGTGAATAGCTGATGGAAAATATTTGCGATCGAACCGCACCCAGAACTCTTGAATAGAAAGGGCGTCCCTCTCCTCCGTGGTGGTAATGGACTCCCACCACTGTAATGCTGATCCTACTAGCTTAAAAGTTTCTAGTATCTACTTTTGAACATCCTTTCACTCGTACATCCTTAAGTGCCTTTGAATGTCTTTCCTCCACTGACTGGACACAAGAACGTCGGGGCTACCTGCAAACTCCGGAGGGTGTTCTTTCAGAAAAGAATCACGAACGATTTCCCAAGCAGACAGGAATGCATGATCCTGAACTGGCATCACTATCGGCGCCTGGGGTGGTGTCTGCTGTACAACTTCTAGGGCGACATTCACCGCTTGGGCTACAATAGCTGCAACCTCGGCAGCATTCATGGTGGACTGAACTGGTGTAGGCTGTGGCTCGAGCTTTGCATCCTTAGGAACTCGTTGTGCACATTATGGAGGCATCTGAAATGAGATTAAAGTCTTACAAGTTCGCAGTTATTATCTCAAAATAGCTGAAGAGCGAAGCATACACAAAAGAATACAACAATCCTAAAATATAGGGCTCTACATCAAAGAAAGCTCAGCGGAAACATAACAAGCCATAAAGATCCTAAGGACACTAGAACCTGATGCTCTGATACCACCTGTGATACCACGTCTAATTAAATACCGAGTAGCTACTCCTTTATTAAATTAATACAAAATGCCAAGTTGGTTCAGTTCATATCATCACTATTGAAAACATTTTATTAATTACTAGCCACCTGATATTTAAAAAGTGAGTTGTCAATTTTAATTAAATACTATTAACATGCAATAATTAAATTATGAAATGCTAACATAACCACCACGACATAATGACAATGGAATAACCATAAAATAGAAATAAGTCTAGAGGAATACTCCTCACAAGAATCCAAATACAGGAATAAACAAATACTAAGTCTACATCACTAAATTAATTACAACCCAAAAATCTGATATAACTGGATAAATAAAGTGTCTAAAATAAATGGGGCGACGTGCCCAACATATGAGGAAAATCTAGTAACATAGACTCAAGATCTAAAGTGGAGGCATCTACTGTCAAAGTCCTGTAACATCCATGGCAGCTACAGTCCGTAACCCGAATGAAACTCATATGCATGGTAACCTTGTGGGTGGGCACCTAAAAGATTTTACAAAAATATATTTGAAAGCAAACGGGTCAGAGCCCAGTTGTGGAAAATAGTTTAAAATATAGCAAGTGTTTTAATGACATAAAACAATGAATGCAAAATGCATGTTAGGACGTGCTCTCACATGAAATACTCACCTCTCGACTATCTGTGCACTCCTAACGTATCCGTAAACGAATCTAGTTATGCCCATATCTAACTGGTTCAATATAAAATATAACGTTACTATACGATTCATGATTTAATTCCCGACATCTTATTTTACACAGAGTGTTTTACTCTTCTACGCAGTTTCCCATTTTTGTACTACTAATCACTAGAGATCTTCCATTTTATCTTTTACAAAACGTTGATATTATAGATACTCACATTTATACATTACAGTTCATTTTAATTAATAGTATATTACTCTCATCATAAATATACAATACTAGCACCCCAAAACTAAGCTGCGGTGCACACATACTCTGTACATCACGTATATAAGGACCACGCATTCCGAATTTCTCAGGAATCGTTCTCAAATAACAAGAATCACACAAAATGGGTCACGCACATACCTATGCTCCCATGATCAGCAGACTTATTAACTTCTCAATAAGTCCTTCTCTGACCTATGTCCTCAAGGTACCGATCCAAATCCCCCCATAGGCACACAAAGATTAGATGACCCTAATCGAATGCAGACCTCCCGTGATAGCAAGTATGGTAGGTACGCTTTACACATAAAACCACATATACTAAGCATTCACACATATTAGATATGTCAAATTATCAATATAAGTATACTTCTCGTTCTTATACCGTCATTTAAAGTTATATGATTACAAGTCCCCGATTTGTATATTAACGTTGTCAACCCTTCTCACATCGTAATTAGGTATTCGTTTCCTAATCCACAAATTTCATCCAGATTACTATAAGGCTATAAGTTCTACTCCTCAACGTACCCCAATTCTCCCAATTATACCCACTAGTCAATAAGGGAAGGTCAATTCTCAATTACTTAAGTCTACGGGACATTTAAAATAAAATCAGGCCAAAAAGGCCATTCTGTCAACTCGTTAGAAGTCTCGTTCGAACGAGGTCATTCGAATGAGTGTCATTCGAACAAAAGGCTTCAAACGAACTACTAACTCGTTAGAAGGGATACTGTCATCTCGTTAGAAGCTCGTTCGAACGACCTGGGCAGGTCTTCTAACGAGATGGCACAGTGCGCCCAGAATTTCCACCAATTCGTTTTTCTTCAAATTTCTCTCCTCTAAATCCCCACTAAGATCATCCCAATTAAGTTTTAACGTGTTCAAACTACTCTTAGTCCTCCTAAGTCATCCTCTAATATATATTTGGGGTCAATGTTTCCTAAATTAACATGTAATCATCAAAATTCCCAAACATTATCCCCAAACCCTATAACCATGAAGCCAAAATTTTAATGTCTACAATTTCTCCTTATAAATCCATTTTTAAACCATCAAAAGATACATTTTGGATATGAAATTCATTCATTATCACTCTACATGCAATCCATATGTAATATTATGAGTTCTATCTCCAATTTCATGTGTTTTTCATCAAACTTTCAATATAAGACATATATTGAATTCTAAGCATGGAAGAAACATTCGCTTGAAATTATGTAAATAAACCACTTGCCTTAGATGTTCTGATTTGATGTTGAAGGGTGAAAGTTGATTCTTCCCTTTCACTCTTCAGATTTCTCCCAAAGATGGTGATGGTGGCTAGGGTTTCTTTTGGAACCTCTTAAGACTCTCCCTATAACTCCCATAGCCCACTTCTTGTTAAATGCTGAATTATGGACTTAGTGGGTTTATTTCTAATATAAAATTAACCTCTAAAATTCATGGGTTTTAATTCCCCTATTTTTAAAATTACCAAAATACCCTTCTAGTTTGTCGGTAAGGCCTAAAAATGCTCTGGGACCCAAACTAAACCCCAGACTAGTGTTTCTGACTAGTTCGACCTTTCCGGACACGTTGGCACACTCATAATGACCGTTCGATTGATAAAAACATAATTCACTTTTTAATTCCTATAATTACATTCCTGACACGACTGACACGCGCGGCCCAATTAAATTTCCAAATTGTTGTATATCTGTCTCACGACAATTTTTACATTTTTAATACATGAAATTTTCAATTTTGACATCATAATCAAATACCAACTCACATCTCGTTAGTATTTGTACCCGGATTAATTTCCAATTAATTCTCATTTAATTTAATTAATCCCTTAAATAAAAATCAATAAAATTACGGGGTGTTACACAACAGACTATTGGGATGGCACCTTATGAGGCATTGTATAGAAGACCATGTTATTCGCCTAGCTGTATGTCAAAATCAGGATAATATGGAATTTTTTTTACCATACATCATCTGGGACACCTTAGAGAAGGCAACAATCCTTCGAGCCCGAATGAAGACAGTACAAGACCTACATTAGAGTTATGTCAATAAGAACAAGCATAAAATAGGGTTTCAAGTGGGGGATGAGGTGTTACTAAGGGTCTCTTCGATAAAGGGTATGGTCAGATTCAGATTAAAGTGGAAGTTGGATCCCCGATATGTTGGTACTTTCATGATATTGGTGGAAATTTGGGCAAATGGGTCGTGTATGGGACTGGCTTGACATGACAAGTCATGAATTTATATTATTCTGCACGAACACGACACGATATCGTGTTTTTTTGGCTAACACGAACATGACCCGTTATTAACACGACCCAACATGAATATCACGATAACAAAAAATCATGCCAATTAGGGACGATTGACATAACCCGACACAATAACATGTAAATTATTATTAAACTTTTATTTGGTACAATTGACACGACTCAACACAATAACCTATCAATTATTATTTTTTATTTTAATAAAAAATGCATTTTTTTAGAAATTATACCAAAAAAATATATAAGGTAAAAACAACCTAAAGTCAGTTGGAAGATTGATAATTGCGATAAACAAAAGTAGATTTTAGGTCCACAAGCAAACTCAATACTAGTAAGAACAATAAACATATAAAATGCTATCATTCACATTTTGCACTATAATTATGTAAAGAAAAAAATTGATGTGGACTTGATCTGGAAAAGGAAAAATTAAAAATTAAATTCTACAATTACCAACCAAAATTTTCATATAATTCTGTAAACAATAAATCCAACAAACAATCGCATATGACAAAAATAATAACAACCCAACAAAAAATTGCATGTGGTAGATTGTTGGTACCCAATAAATAAAATTTCAACAAAAAACAAGATACAATAGTATAAACAGAAAAAAATATGTTTGATCTTCTTTCTCAAAACAACTTGGGATATGTTTAATGTTGGGGTTTTGGGAAGGGTTTATTCTCGTTCTTTTATCTATGGTGATGTCGAGATGAGAGGGAACTGAAAAGAATCGGACCCAAGTAGAGGGAGAGTCTGAGAGAGAGAGAGAGAGAGCGATGGTAGAGGGAGAGTCTAAGGAGATGTGCGATGGTGGAGGGAGAGTTCGAGATAGAGGAGTTATGTGCCAGTTGATGGAGATCCAAGAGAGAGAGAGGAGAAACTTGTTTATGTTGTGGTTATGAATGTTAGTCTTTTTTTATAAGTTTCCTTTCGTACCATGTCCATATTATTAGTTTTTTTTAAAGTAATTAGGGACACTAGTTAGTTTTTTTAATCGACCGTGGATACCAATTAATTTGGTTTGGGTTCTTATTTGGTTAATTGAAGTTCCTTATCGTGTCCTAATTGGGCTATAATTGGTCAATGTCTGACCAGTTTCATGTCAATTTCCTGACATGAACACAATACGACCTACTATAGGTCAAATAACTTGATCCGAACATGACACGAACACAATAAGCCATTTTAATTTTGTGCTAATTTCATTTTGGTTCATATCATATTTTCATGTTGTGTCACAATATTAAATAGGGTAGGCCCGATGGTATATCATTTGGCCTTACCCATTCATCTACAGTGGGTACACGATGCCTTCTATGTGTCCATGTTGAGGAAGTTTTTAAGGAATGAGGAAGCCTATCAATACATCAACTTCTATGGGATCGAGCTACATCAAGACGTTAGATATAAAGAGAATCCACATGATAGCAGATAATAGACTTTGAGATCGAAGGTCATTCTATTAGTTAGGGTGTAATGGGAACAACACCACGATGATGTTTACCTGGGAGAGAGAGGATGACATGCAGGCGAGATATCCAGAGTTATTCTAGTTAGCTATAAATTTTGAAATTCGAGAAAGAAAATCCTTATTTTGGGGGGAAGGATGTAATATCCCATTAATGAGGCAAAAACCGAGCAGTCGTGTAAGGCCACCTATCATTGTTATTTATTTACCACCGCAATGAAAAAAATGAAAGTTAACTACACTTATTTTATAAGTACAGAAGCGAGTTTGGGTATCGAATCCACAGAGAATGATTGTTATACTTTAACTGATTTATTACTTCAGAAAGAAAAGTTAAAAAGATGATGTTTTAAATAAAGTCAATCTACACAAATTTTGAAACTAATTTGAACAATAAGAATGAAAACTATAGGTTGAGAAGTATATCCCTCACCATGGGTTAATTATCGTAAATGGTTACATGGGAAAAAAGCCTTTTTAAGATTAAATTTCATTTAGACAATTAAAAAACATAGAGTTGTCACTCCATAAATTCTCATGAAAGATTACTTTGATTTTGGCGTCCACAAATATTCTCGAGATTAAACATGAAAGGTCTTCAAAATGGCGCATACATGATATACTCCATTAAGTTTCCTATATCCAAAACTAAGAAAAAACCAACCCATCCAAACTAGCCTAAACGATCATACCATATCAAAGAAACTAACTTATCCATGATGAGTTCAATAATCTCAACCTAATTTAACTTAGATAGAAAGCCTTGTAGGTGACATGGAATGAAAGAAAGATATGAATAAAGTAATAAATTATTGAAAATAAGTAAGTAACAAAACATAAAACTATTTAACAAAGCTTAAATAAATGAAAAATGTAATGAATAGTAACTTACAAACCAAAAAGAAATAAACCGTACGAGACATAAGCTCATAACTCAAAATATCTCCTCTAAACTAAAACATGATAGCATAAACTAAAACTCAACTTATTATTTATTTTAAGTTGAATTAAAACAAAAAAAAAAGAAATAAACAATTGTAAAATATCTCCAATCTGGGATCATAAATCAATTGACGCTTCAAAAGTCAACATACATTCTTTAAATCGGAGCAAAACTTGTAGGGGTCGATCAATCAATGATTTTGGTCAATCGATTGATGCTATGCTTTCAGACAGTATTTTATATTCATAATAGGATATGTTTCTTCTCAGATAATCGGCTCGAACTTCATCGTATGGAATCAAAATGACATGCGGTTGCTGAACCGTGAAAATAATTCAAAGGTATACAAAATAATTGAATGCCAAAGTCCAAATTTAGAAGTATAAAATTATAAAAAAATGGCCCTGAAGTTGAGATTCAGATGAAACTTTCCCGAAGCATAACAAATTGCTCAGGTTAACATTCCAGCACCAATAAAATCTAAAATAAACCTTCATATATATATATATAAAACAAAGTTTATCTAATAAGTCATCATAAATATAGGAATTAATGGACATAATCACATTGGAATGCATAAGAATAACGGGGTACTATATACAATATTCATGACTAATCACTCGTATTTTTATGCATTAAATAAATTGTAAATTTATCTTATCTGATTTGCGTGCTTTGATATGTGATGTTACAATTGTGATCTATTCTTATGTGGTGATGAGTTTTAAAATTATTAGTGACATTAGACCCACAAGCTCTCCCCTCGGGACATCATACGGGTAATGGGAGAGATGTGTCAAAGTAAGGAAAAAGGATTAAAGTGGTTCGATTCTCAGATGAGGGTCCTAAGATTAGTCAGGATAATTCCATTTAAAACCCATGTATATTTGCACATCCTAGCATTCCTATACGTTATTCCCGGAACTTATGCTCATTTACACCATAACCCCTATTTTCATAATTCTATTAGGAGTTGACACGACATGTAAGCCCAATTCTTGAAAAAGTTCTTACCTACCCACTCTATCAACACCCCCAAGTGATAAATTCTAGCCTTTTCCAAAGGAGAGAGTGAGACTTTGAGAGATGTTTGGAGATATTTAATGAGCTATTGAGTAAGTGCCCCCACCAAACATTCAAAAACTGGAGACTCGTCTCCTTTTTCCTCAATAGTCTTACACTCAATGCCAAACAAATGGTTGATACTTTGTGCTCCAGGGAATTCTTCTGTGTATATCCGAATGATGCCAAGGCACTCTTCAAATATTGTGCCCAAACCACCCAAGCTTGGGACACTTCGAACCCAAACAAAGCCAATCCAAAATCTCCCTTTCCAACCTCCTATAGCAATGGGATATATCATCTCACCGATGATGATGAAATAAAAATGAGGATTTGTAAGTTATCAAAGAAACTTAAGGATTTGTGCTTGAATAGTCAATGTCTCGTTGTTCCAACGCATTCGTCAATCGAGGAGTTATGTGCCATTTTGCGATGTCAAAGATCACTATAAGAAGGATTGTACCACAATCCCAACCTATAAGGTGATGCTTCACGATCAAGACAATGCAATGGACAGTTACAAGAGATAATTTATGACTCATCTTGGAGAAGGGTACAATACTTCGTCGAGAAACCATCCTAATTTCTCTTATAGACAACCCCAGTAAGCCCAAAGTCCTCCTCCGACTAACTATCAAGGTACACCGACTGGACAACCCCCAAATTATAAAAAAAACACTTACAAGTACCTCCTCCTCAATTGCAAAATGAAAGTCCCCCACTGGGACCTTTTCCTCCAGTTATACCTCCCTATTTAACCCCATATAAGACAAGTCTTAAGGAAACTTTACATGCATTCATACAAGTGCAAGAGACCATTAATAATCAAACTGCTCAACAAACGGTACTCATTAAGTCAAATATTGAAAAATTGACAGCGTCATTGGACCCCCAAGAAAAGGGGAAAGCCCCCGCTCAATGCCAATCATTGGAATAAGCCAACTCCATCATAACTCTTAGGATTGAGGAAGTGATTCAAAATTATAACCCATCTTCCTTCGAAGAATTCTAAAATATCTCATTAACATCCTGATAGCATGAAGTGAATCCGAATAGGAGTAGTGATGAATTATCGATCCAAGAGCCAAAGGCCTCTATCCAGTGTCCCATTCCCGCACCTTACCCTCAAAAGCTTCTTCCCATAGAAAACATAATGAGGATAAAAAAATCATGGACACTTTTAAATAAGTAAAGATCAATATCCATCTCCTTGATGAGATCAAGAAAATCCCATCATATGGGAAGTTTTTGAAAGACTTGTGTACCTTCAAGAGAAAGAACATTTCTTAAAAAAATGTAGTGTTAACCAAATAAGTGAGCTCCATTTTCCAACACAACACGATTCCCAAATCCAAGGAACACAGTTTTCCAACCATTTCGTACGTGATTGGAAATTTTCTTATTAACCATGCCATTCTTGCCCTTATGGATAGTGTGAACCTCCTGCCATATACGTTCGATCTCTAATTGGGCTAATGAGATCTTAGACCAACCAAGAGGAGAATCCAATTGGCTAACGGTTCCACCAAAATCCATAGGGGTATAATAGAAGATATCCTCATCCAAATAGACACGTTTGCCCTCCCAGTCAACTTTATTGTTCTTGATACCTATCCCATTTTAATTTCTAACACTCAACCTCCCTCTATCCTAGGGCGACCTCATCGTGAATGCCTCCATTAATTGTAGGAATGGGTCAATGAATCTATCCTATTGAAATATGACATTAGATGTCAATATTGTCAATGTATCGCACCTGTCAACCGACAAGGATGAGTGTATCAAAGGAGTAGATTTTGTTGGGATGGTGTTTGAGGAAAATGATTAAAGAATGAGTGATGTTATTGAACGATGCATGATGGACGCATTTTTTTGACATGTTCGGAGAGGAGACCATCAGTGAAAAAAATCAAAATAGGGAAAAATTCATTAGTTGTGAATTCACCCTGATTGACATCTCGAGTATATCTGAAATAACCATTCACGTAAAGTCATCAATCCCGTTTGAGGAGAATTTTTCAAAAGAAACTAAGGTTGTTGGTGTAGTTGTCCTAGTATGTACGAAATTACCCAACCTTAACAGTAATAATCCACGGCCTCCACTATCGAGTGTCTATTCATGTAATAAAACCAACTACGGGTATAATGACTAGATTTTAGAAGTGGTGATGTGAATCACATCATCAGATTTAGAACCCGATATATATACTAATCGATGGATTTTACAATGGAATGTGGGTGTGAAAGTTTAAGGAATAGTGGTTCATCTACGCGATTATGTCCAAGTCTTATCTGCAGATTTGCTGCTAGACATCACACGCAGCAACCCCATTTACGATCCCGAATAGGTTGTCCCAAGCCTAAATTTTTGTGTCGAACAACCTGTGGCATGTGCGGGGTTGCACAATTTTGTTTCAGACAATTCTACCTATCATATATATCCACAAGGTCCTAAAAATCCAAGCCAACCCAGCTATATTTGATGATCTTACTTGTTAGTATATGTAGTAGGGAGATAATTGCATCCCTCTAGGTGGGAATCGATTCGGGTCCCAAACCGAATAGATTTGTTTTCATCTAGTGTAGGATTTTCCAGAATGGATCGACTACTCTCCCTTATACGCGTCTAGTTTCCCAAATTTGTAAGAATGACGGATGTGAGTTAGCGTCGAGTGATAAGATCCCAAAGCTCCACAAACGGCATAATATGAAGGATATTTCTAAATGTTTGGGAAAAGACTATTGGTAAATAAGGAAGAAGTGATTGATGGACCACCCAGTGTGTAGAGATGAGGAGAGGATTTAGATCCCGATGATGCTGAGGAGATGATGACTGAGGCCATGGAGGTTCTACTTCCGGCTGATCTTATTCGAAATTTGGGGGTGAGGTTGGATGCCATCCAGAAGGATTTTGTATCTTTCCAAGGTGTTTACTAGAGAGACATCAACATGATTACTAGGATACAGATGGAGATGTTCCACCATATATGTGGTGGTGATGGCCGATACCGCCATATTTCTAAGAACCCTCAGCACCACATGACCCCGCCGTGCCTGGACCATCAATCCGCCCGTAGGAGTTTCCCTGCCATGTTTGCTTCTTTATATCTTTTTTTGTAATGCTATTTTCGTGTTGGATTGGAGTTGTGAGAGTGAGAGGATATCGTTGATGTACTCTTTTTGCATTTTTGAACCCTATGTATCACAACTCTAAATAGATTAATGACATAAACACAATTTCATCTCTATCTATTTTCTATACTGTTGTTTTGGTACTAACACGTTTGTAGGTGTGTCGTTTCCCTTTTTGGGGATCGTTCCATATAGGATGACAATTTCTCACACTCTTTCCATATTTGTCCTTAGCAACATTGAGGAAAATTCTTATTTCAAGTTAGGGGGTGTGATGTACTCATTTCATTCTTCTAGCTACTACATAACATGTTTTTATTACTTCATCTTTAAGAAAAACATTTTTTCTTCTTTTTTCTAACTTAGTCACTTAGCCTATGTCTCCAATGATTGCTTAAATGATCACCCTATCCAATTGTGCAACAATAATGTATGTTTAGAGTTTATGATTTACTAGCCCATGTATTATTAACATTTTGAATAACTTCATAAATTAAACTGTGAAGTCCATGAGCACTATACTCAAATAATTGTTTAGGATTTGGTTTAAAGCTATTATAATTCGTTCATCATAATGTGCATGCTATACAATTACAGAAGTGAGATTCAAGATGTACATTCATTTGTGAGCGTATGCAATTACTCTTTCCCTTTCTTAAAAATGTATCTTGTTGACAAAATATCATTATCATTTCAATGATTGTATGTTAATTGAGTTTATCTTGAAAACATTCACTCAAGCGTGATTTTCAAAATTGTTGAGTCCCGATAATCACATAAAATCCTAGGAAAGGATTATAGGCTATATTTTTTATTGAACCCATATCGACCTTATCCTTACCTACATTATTATCCCTTCTCAATCCCCCTCGAGCCTAAATAAAGCCCTTCGCTTCACACCCAAAGCCATTAACCAACTCCACATTAGAGTTTTAAACCTTACATTTTCTTTTCGCACCTCGATTTGGGATTTGAACTCGGGATTCATGATGTTGTTTCTGTGTACTGCAATCAACCGATAAGTGGACTCAGAAAATAAAAAGAAAAATAAAGAAAAGAAATAAAAGGAATGAAAATAAAAGAAAAATTAAATAAATGTCTCCGAAATGCGTGAATCTCATTATCCCATGAATGTGAATATAAAAGTCTTACTCTCATGAATATCTTGCCTATGGAACTTTAATTCTAATTTTGAAATCGCCCTCTCTTCCCCTATCCGAAGTGTTATTTCCAAATCCCCTTTGCCCCCGTAAATAGACTTTCGTTCCCAAACCCTAAACTAGCCAAGGTTACATACCTAAAAAGTCCTATTTTTATCCTAGGGTGAAATGATTTAAAGGTCGACCATTTGCGATAATCTGTTAGAGTTCATTTCAACTTGGTTAATATGCAATATCCTTTCATGAGATTGTATTTTTCACATTTATATATCATTCTTAACTTATGACATGTGCGTGGCCCAGATTCCAATTATAATTATTCCTTATGCCCGCATGTCTCGTGTCTGTTTCATCCCGTTTTTGAGTTCTTTCAATTGTTGAGTGTAACAATCGAAGAGGACTTGAGTCATGCACGCTTTAGCATCTACATGTGTTCTGAAAGTTTTACCAAATCTAAATTATCACATGGGTCCGTTTATCTCGCATTTCTATGCTTTCAATTTTGTTAAAGTTCATCTAATAATGTCAATAATTGCAGACTTTTGTGTGAACATCGTTCACTTTGTTGATAAATTATGTTTTCCTTGTATTGTGGAGTTGTACATCAATTTTTGGGTAATCGTGGTATAAGTTGACTTCATGTTTGTGGGTATCATCCCTAAAAACTCTCATGACACAAAACACGTCCGTTAGGGCCACATAGGGGTTCAACGGCTTATTGCATATGCTAAATGCAATCGTCCGCCCATGAAAGTGGCATTTTTCTTCTTTGTACATATCTCCTCTGTTTTGGTTGTATTTATAGCTCTTGTTCCTCATAATTCATTGCTCAGGACTAGCAATGTGTAAGTTAGGAGGTTTAAAACTCATATTTTTGCACATTATAGCATTCCCATATATGTTATTCCCAAAAATTATGATCATTTACTGCATGTCCCCTATTTCATCATATATATTGTGAGTAGTTTATTTGAGCTTTTATAATTTTCGGGAATGAAAGACTTGAAGTTTGGTTGAAACCCAATAAAGTTCTATTGATAATCGTAGTGTTGGGGGAATTTTAATGATTTTAGCACTCTGGTTTTGATCTTAAAATCTCACTGAAGTTGAAGCTCTTTGACTTGTCTTCGCATGGCCTCTGATGGTGCGTGAATATGAGCCGCAACAAGGAAGTTACATAACTTTCTTTGGAGCGAGGGCCTAAATATTCCATATCATTTCGTCCCTCATCTTGCAAGCCAGTCCGAATCGATTAGGGTGTTAGGCCGAATTGCTTCGATCTTGTCCAATTTAAAGGAAATGCTTTACGAATCAATTTGGGTTTCAGACTGAATCAGTTCACCCATGTTTCATTGTAATTACTAGTTCACCATTTTGTAAATACTTGGGTTATATCCCTTTGTTTTGCCTCTTGTAAGGTTCATATATTATAATTAGAAAGTTTCTAAGTTTATAAATCCTCTCCTCTCTCCTAGGTCAAAGTCCTTTATGGTTTCTTCTTACATGTAAAGCATTAGTTACATCAAGTTAGTTAGTTTTAATGAAATTTTTGTCCACCTACTTCTTCCTTGCTCGCGTTATTTTCTTTAACTTGTATTTATTGCTATCTATTATATTGGTTTATGCCTAAATAGATGACTTGCTTAGTTATGATGTTCTTTTTCAGGCTTAGCTTAGTTTGTTACATAGTGGCTAGACTTTAGGTTGGGGATCATAATCCCACCATGGATGCTAGAGCTTTAAAGTTAGGGTTTGGTTTATAATTGTTCAAATGGAACTTCATGTGCTGGTATTGGAGTTTCCTATTTTTTTAGTTTCCCTTGTCATGCAAGGGTATTGTTTGCTGATTTTCCATAACCCCAACCCATCTTGCACCTTAACTAATTAACCCATCATCCTCCATTAATGAGTTTGGTCTCTACATGGTTGATGTTCGGAAATAATTAGTTATGATCAGTTAAAATTAATTTGAATCAAATCCCATCATCTTCGTAGTGAATCCAAGGTGGGAGAATGATCCTTAATCCTTTTTATCTCTCGAACTCAAGCTTTTCTTAGATTATTTCATTATATCTTCGGTGTTTACTCTTTCACTATTAATTAATCACATGTTAGGAGGGCAGTTAATTAATCTTCACCACTCCAAACAAAAATCACCTTTTACACTTTCCCTTTGTGACGTTTAGTGAGTGTATTACAACCCATCTTAATTCTTTTAAAAGCATTCAATCCATATGGAATACGATCCCGGACTTGCCTGCTACTACATGTTGCAAATGATTTACACTTGA